>CM059603.1:110173143-111493786 GCA_030412105.1 Cyclura pinguis
TAGTTTTCATTTTGCTATTCCTATAAGGAATTGTTGACAATCTTTTCTTGGTTTGATGGCCTGTAGAGGATTTCTACCACAATGATCCTTTTGTTTCTTACTCTCTTTTATTTTACCCAGATGCTCTCAACTAGTCCGTCCAGTCCAACTCCCTGCCATGTAGGAGTACACAACTCCAGTGCTGCTGAAAGTTGCCCATCCAACTTCTGTTTAACAGCCTCCAAAAAGGAGTCAACCACCCTCCAAGGCAGTCTGTCCCACTGTCAAACAGTTCTTACAGTAAAAATATTCTTCTTAATGTTTAGATGGATTTTTTTTTTCATTGTAATTTGAATCACTTGGTTTTGTGCTGCTCTCTGGAGCAGAAGAAAACAATTCTACTCCATCTTCTACATGATATTCTTTGGGTATTAAAATGTGGCTATCATATTATCATCATCATCATCAACAACAACAACATCTCTTCTCAATCTTCTTTTGTCCAAGCTCTGAGCTCCCTGAACCATTTCTCAGAAGGTTTGATTTCCAGACCAATTACCATCTTGGTCATCCTCTTTTGGACACATTCCAGCTTATCAATATCTTTCTTGAACTGGACACGATATTTTAGGTGATATCTGACCAAAGAAGAACAGAATAATACTACTGCTTCCCTCAATATGGACACTGTACTGCTGATGTTGCAGCCCAGATTTATGTTAGCATTTTTGGCTACTGTATCAAATTGTTGTGTCCTTTTTAGCTTATCTACAAAGACTTCCTATATCCTTTTCACATGCACTGTTATCAAGTCAGGTGTCACCCATCATAAATATATCCATCATAAATGCACAAACATTTCATTTTTCCTGCCTAAGTATAAGGCCTTACATTTTACTCTGTTGAAATTAATGTTCTTAGGTTTGGCCTGTCTCTCCAATTGGTTAAGGACATTTTGAATACTGGCTCTCTTGGGTTTAGCTGCTCCTTCTAATTTTGTGTCGTGTAAATTTGATAAGTGTGGGCTTTATTCCATTATCCAAGGCCATTTATAAAGATGCTGAAAAACACCAGATCAAGGATAGCATCTTGCAGTACTCCACTAATCACTTCTCTAGGAAGAAAAGGAGCCATTGGTGAATACTCTTTGAGTCATCGAAACCGTATGCCTGGCCTATGAATTGACAAAGCGTCTGGTACCCTCTTTGCTTCGCGCTCACTCCACTAGAGTGATGTCTTCTGCAGCTGCTCTGTGAGGTCTCTCCCTTCAGGAGCTCTGCTGAGCCACCCCCTGGTCACAACCATCATCCTTTATTAAACACTACCACCTCAACTGCAAGGCTAGGAGAGATGCTCACTTTGGCAGAGCAGTCGTCTATTCTACAGTTATGTGGCCGTCCTTCCTCTCATAGGCTTTCTAATCACCCATTGTGTGAGGCACAGAGACCACAGAGAAAAAGAACAGATTACTTACCTGTGACTGTGTTTATTCGAGTGATTATCTTGGCCTTCACACAAACCCACCCGACCTCGCCTCTTTCCAGGTCCCTGTTTGGCAGACTTGAAACTGATAGGGAAGTAGCTTGGCCAAGCTACTAAGCTACATTCTGTTGGAGTTTCTTTGCACAGGTGCAAACCCATTGTGTGAGGGCACAGGTGACCACTTGAAGAACCACAGTTACAGGTAAGCAACCTGTTCTTTCATTAAGAATTTAGAATCCAGTGAAATTCTTTTCCATTGCTATCAAGTAATAAAAAGCAATCAGATTCATAGCCCTATAGCACTATGATCTAGAGTGGGTAAGAGAAAAAGTGTCTGCTGCTTGCCCCCAACAGCTCTAGAGGTTTCCTTTGTAGGCTATAGACTTTGTAGACTCTTGTCAGAGGGGTCTGTCTAGCTTAGCCTGTCTGTACCCATTTTACTGTACTTCTTTCACAGCTGTGTTCCCTTCGACATTTCAGTGATGGGAGGTGGGAGGTGGTTGAAGCATGAGATCCAGTGTCATTCAAAAGGCTGTTCTCAGGTTGGCTTCATGCTCCTAGTCATTTTCATAGGTTGTAGAACTAGGTTTGGTGTTCGGCTGTGATACTGTGCTTTGCCCTACCAAAAACTGTATTGTATTCTGTATCCTGTAGTCCAAGTTCCCTCAGGAAAAGAAGGTGTTGAGGGAGTCCTTTGACCAGAATTTAAAATATGTGTTTGTCCTGACCAGAACAGAAGACACTGATATATATGTCGACCCTTGAGGTCATCCAGACTGACCTTTGCCCCCTGACTGTGCTCAAGTTACACAGAGTGCAGTGGCTTGCCATACATATAAATATACATTGGAATTGCTAAAGAAACTGCCTACTGATTGACTCACAGGTTGCCTACTAATTACTACACAAACCAGGTTGTTTAGGTATGTACTTTGCTTTAATGTATAATGGGCTTTACTGGACGTGTGCTTTGATGACTGATTATCGTCGGTTACCCCGTGCTTCAGTGTTTTACACTTTGCCCCTCTCTGCCATATTTTAATACAACCCTGCCTTGATGATTGAATACCTGAGTACCTTGATACTTTATATATATGCTATGTGAAAAATTTATTACCTTGTATTGATGTGTTACTGCTTTATTTGATATTTTATTGGAAGTTATTGTACTGTGAAAAGGATGGTGGGAATAGCTATGAACAGTATGTTGAGAATGGAGAATGTTATTTTAATGAACTGTGATAAAATTCTGGGAAACCCAGTTGCTATAGATATTGAGAATAGGGAAAAGAGCAGTGAAACCTGAGAAAAGGGGATTGTTTTACATAGCTAACAAACAGAACACTAGACTATTAACCTTTTTTGGTTTGTCTGTTTGCTCTGGCCGCGTGGTCTCCCTGAGCTCATGGTCTAACTGACTAGCTAGGGGAAGGAGCTAGCAGCCATTAGGTCTAACTGACTTGCTGACGAGCTAGTGGGAGGAGCTAGCAGCTCTTTATACTTGCTCCCGGTGACCTTCAAGCTCATTTCTAGAGGAGAGGGTGGAAGGTGAGCTGTGTCTGAGAACACATTCTTGACTGGGTGCTTTTTATAGGCTTCTGGGGCTGTGTTTGTTTGTTAGTTTGTTTCTCTGTTTCCTCTGAGAAGCAGAGAAGCTGGGAAGGAGAAGCCAAGTGTAGCCAGACATGCATTCTAGACTTTTAAAAAAGCTGATTTCTGTAAACTTAGGGAGTTACTTGCTGAAATTCCATAGTCAAGAATACTGAAAGAGAAAGGGGTTCATGACAGATGGGAGTTTCTTAAAAGTGAGATACTGAAGGCACAATTGAAAACTGTGCCAATAAGGAGCTAAAATGGCAAGTGTCTAAAGAAACTGGAATGGTTGACTAAAGAACTCTCAGCTGAGCTAAGTGTTAAAAGAAACATGTACAGGAAATGGAAGAATGGTGAAAGCACCAAAGAGAAATTGAAGCAAATAGCCAGGAGATGTAGAGAGAAGGTCAGAAAAGCTAAAGTGCAGAAGGAACTCAGACTTGCCAGAGGCATTAAAAACAGTAAAAAGGGCTTTTTTAGATATGTCCTCAGCAAAAAGAAAAACAAGGAAATGATAGGGTCACTGCGTAGAGAAGATGGCTAATTACTAACCGGGGAGAAGAGAGAAGGCAGAACTACTCAACACCTTCTTTGCCTCAGTTTTCTTCGAAAAGGATAGAAGTACTCAACCTGGGGGGTGGGGAGGAGGTGAGGAAGTGAGGGAAATGCAGCACAGAATAAGTAGAGAAGTAGTACAGGAATTCAAGTCTCCATAGCCAGATGAATTACATCCAAGGATATTAAAAGAAATGGCAGAAGTAATTTCAGAACTAATCGCAATAATCTTTTAGAACCCTTGGAGAACAGGAGAAGTCCCAGCAAACTGGAGGAGGGCAAATGTCATCCCCATCTTCAAGAAGGAAAAAAAGGGGGGGGGGAAGAGGATCCAAATAATTGTCGCCCGGTCAGCCTGACATCAATACCAGGAAAGATGCTAGAGCAGATCATTAAACAGTCAGTTTGTAATTACTTAGAAAGCAATGCCGTAATCACTAAAAGTCAACATGGATTTCTCAGAAATAAGTCATGCCAGACTAATCTTATATCTTTTTATGATAGAGTTACAAGCTTGATAGGTGAAGAGAATGCTGTAGATGTAGCATATCTTGATTTCAGTAAGGCTTTTGACGAAGTTGCCCATGACATTCTTACAAAGAAGCTAGTAAAATGTGGGCTGGGCAGAGCTATTGTTAAGTGGATTTGTAATTGTTTGAGTGACTGAACCCAAAGGTTGCTCACCAATGTCTGCTTTTCATCCTGGAGAGATGTGACTAGTGGGGTGCCACAGGGTTCTGCCCTGGGCCCAGTGCTATTCAACATCTTCATCAATGACTTGGATGAAGGAGTAGAGGGCATGTTGATCAAATTTGACACCAGATTGGGAGGGGTTGCAAATAACGTCAGAGGACAGGATCAAAATTCAAAATGATGTTGGCAGATTGGAGAGCTGGGCCAAAGCTAACAAAATGAATTTCAACAGAGAGAAATGTAAGGTCCTACACTTAGGTAGAAAAAATGGAATGCACAAATATAGGATGGGGAATGCATGGCTGGATAGCAGTATGTGTGAAAGGGATCTAGGAGTTTTCGTAGATCACAAGCTGAACATGAGTCTGCAGTATGATGCGGCAGCCAAGAAAGCCAATGCGAGTCTTGGATGCCTCAATAGGAGTACGGTATCTAGATCAAGGGAGGTAATGGTACCACTTTATTCTGCTTTGATTAGACCTCATCTGGAATACTGTGTCCTGTTCTGGGCACCTCAATTCAAGAAGGACATTGACAAGCTGGAATGGTGACCAAAATGGTGAAGGCTCTGGAAGCCATGTCCTATGAGGTGCGGCTTAGGGAGCTGGGTATGTTTAGTCTGCAGAAGAAAAGGTTAAGAGGGGACTTGATCGCCATGTTTAAATATTTGAGGGGATGTCGTGTTGAGGAGGGAGCATGCATGTTTTCCACTGCTCCAGAGACTAGGACAAGGAGCAATGGATTCAAGCTGCAGGAAAGGAGATTCCACCTGAACCTCAGAAAGAACTTCCTGACAGTCAGAGCTGTCCGGCAGTGGAATATGCTGCCTTGGAGTGTGGCGGAGTCTTCTTCTTTGGAGGTTTTTAAGCAGAGGCTGGATGACCATCTGTTGGGAATGCTTTGGTGTGTGTTCCTGCATAGGAGGGGGTTGGATTGGATGCCCCCTATGGTCTCTTCCAACTCTATGATTCTGTGATTCTATGATTCTATAACTTGTTTAATTTGAAAAGTTCAAGTATTAAGTATTAAATCTTATGTGCTGCTCTAGTCCTGGCTTTTGCAAAGTGTGCAATGTCACTTCCTGGGTTCATGAAATAAAACTGCAGCAAACCTCTGAGCTTGTTTTTCTGAATTGGACAGCTGGTAAGAGATAGAGCGTGAGATTGGTATGTAGGTGGGAAAATCTGGGAGAGTTGAGGAAGGAAGGAAGGAAGGAAGGAAGGAAGGAAGGAAGGAAGGAAGGAAGGAAGGAAGGAAGGAAAGAAAGAAACTGTACAATAAGACAGTTCTGGCAAGAACACTTTGTGTTCTTTTAATAAATACTCTTTAACCTTTTCATGAAGACTGTTTATTAAGTTAGGTTAAGATGAGACTACCAGAACTGAATTGAAGACTTTTCCCGGGTGCATACCTTTAAAGAAAGACCATCCAAACATAGACTACCCATTGGAGAAGGCTGAACTGGTAGTCCATTTCAAGGAAGGGCAGTTGCTGGCACATGAGGAAAGGGGAGCCAGCCTAAGCACTCCCTTAGCTGAAGAGCTCAGCTGATCCCCAGTGGCAGTGGTCACTGAATGCCAATGACTGCTAATGATCAAGGCACACCACTTCAGAGATGGGATGAAGGACCCGTCAGGGCATTTGCTCCTTCCTGTTCATGAGAGGCTGCCCCAGAATAATGAGAGGACAAACTACAGAGTGTGAAGGATGACATGTGGGAGCTGAAAGTCTACAAGTCATGTTATCTGAATGCAAATTGTTGACATGCAGGAAACTGGGTGCTCAAGAGGAGTGGAATCCCTCAGGAAATAGGAAGAGGTGATGGGGCTGGTTGCTGGCTCTCTTAATGATGACACTGGCACGGAGTAGGAAAGGACTCTCTCCCCATTCCAGGAGGCCCCCTCTACTGGAGCCATGTGCTTATATGAATAGAGGGCAGATGGCTGCTTTCAGTGGAGATCCAAAAGGCTGCTGTTCTTTTTAATCCAGGTCTGAGGTTTCATGTGTCGTCTAAAAAGTTTTTTTTGCTGATGCCTTGTCCAGACTGTCCCAGCATAAGAGTCAACAGAAAGAGGTGGTGGATACCATATTCACCCCTCAGCAGCTGGGTCTGGTGGTGGTGACACACAGCCAATCCAGCCAGTTGACCCTGCACACTCAGTTACAGGTGAATTTATGGTGCAGCATGAAAGAGGCGCTGGAGCAGGATTTCTGGTGGAAGCATAGGTGGGGGAGATGACTCTGCAGCTTGGAATCCCCTATAAGGGAGACAGGATTTGTGTTCTGGAGGGACTATGAGATAAAGTTTTAAGGCAGTGCCATGAAGTAAAGACAGCAGAGCATTTTGGATTTCTGAAAACCTTACACCTGGCCAGATACCAATTTCGGATGGAAAAGATGTGTCAGTGCGTGCCATAGCCATGTGGTGGGTGGGAAGCTTGAATGACTGTTACATCCTCTCCACCCTATCCCTTGGATGAAATCAGCATGGACTTTATAGTGAACCTAGTTGAGCGTAAGACAAAAACTGTGATTTGGGTAGTGACTGATCTGTTTCATAACAAGCTTATTTTGTGCCCTGCACTTCAATTCCAGTGGCTTCTCAGTTGGCCAAACTGTTCATGCAACACATTTATAGACTTAATCGAGTTCCTATAAAATCATTTTGGACTGAGGAGCCCAATTATATCTCAGTTTTGGAAGGCTTTTTTGAAGTTACTTGCTATTGAACAGGGGCTTAATTGAGCCCCTTATCCCTAATCAGATGGGCAGACCAAGAGAGTCAGCCAGGTCCTGGAATAGTGTTTATGGTGTAATATAAAATTCCAACAAGATGATTGGGTTGAACTGTTACCTTTCACTGAAGCATCTTATAACAATTCTGTCTGTGTAAGCACAGGGCATTCCCCATTCCAAGTGGTATATTGTCAAGATGTTAAACCTTTGCCCACCCTGTTGATAAGGGTAGGGACCCAGTGTCTTAGCCAAATGGACTGAGAGAGTCAAAGCTGCATGGCCAGGAACCATAAGTGCCTTATAACATGCTAAAGACACCTACAAAAAACTAGCTGACAGATGGAGAGCACCAGAGTAGGACCTTCAGATAGTGGATTTGATGTACTTGTCAACCAGATTCTTGTGGTGCTGACAACCATCAAAAAAGTTGAGTCCAAAGTACATAGGTCCTTTTCCCATTAATCAGATAGGAACTGGTCCTTCCTAAGACCTATCGACAAGTGTACCTTGTTTTTCATTCCAGCTTGCTAAAGCCTGCAGTGAAACCAGATGTCTGACATTTTAACCAAACCAGCTGTACCCACCCTGTGGTGGTTGACTAGCAAAATTTTGAAATCAAGCAAGTCCTAGTCTCTAGACACCATAAAGGCCACCTTCAGTACTTTATATAATGGAAGGACTTCCCCATGAGGGAATCTGAGTGGATTGATTACCATCATCTCAGAGCCTCAAAGTTTATCTGGGACTTCCATAAAGGAGTAGGAAAGGACTCTCTCCCCATTCCAGGAGGCCCCCTCTACTGGAGCCATGTGCTTATATGAATAGAGGGCAGATGGCTGCTTTCAGTGGAGATCCAAAAGGCTGCTGTTCTTTTTAATCCAGGTCTGAGGTTTCATGTGTGAATGGGAGCACATCTTCAGAACTGAGGTGGTCAAGGTACACTATGTGTCAGTGCAGCTGGAAGGGGAGGCAGCAGAATGGCTAGTTGATCTTTATGGCCTGTCAGCATTGAAGCTAGACAGCTTTAACAGCTTCATGGCCAGCCTGCATACCCGCTTTGAAGATTCTTTCCACCAAGAAAGAACATTTGCTAGCATCCAGATGCTGAAACAAGATAAGTTGGTAGGTTGCCAAATAAGCTGCAGAGTTTTGGCATTCGGCAGGACACATTCCTGACTGTTCAGAGCTGACCAAGATCCACAATGGCCTGAATCCTGACATTTTGGAATGGTTGTTGCCTCAGGGCAACCTAAAAACTATACTGGGATGGATGTGACTGGCCAGGGAAATGGAAGTGATGCGGTTGAGTGTGACATTTGCCAAGCAGAAGCAGTCTTGGACAGCTAAACCAGTGGTGGCCAGTGGCAGTGAGAAGAAGGCCAGCCAGGGGCCCACTAAAGCAACACCAGGAAAAAAGAGAAAAGTGGATGCATCTTGGATTGTGGCTATATTATTGGAGGAGAGACGTATCACATTGCCAACTGCCCAATGAGAGCTGTGTCGTTCCCCAAAGGGAAAGGGGTCCAAGATGTCCCCGAAACCTACACAGGGAAGTGCCGAGAGTGGATCCCTTATGGCAGAGCTTTCCAAATGGTGTGCCACGACACATTAGTGTGTCGCCTGAACTGTACCCACCCTGTGGTGGTTGACGACTAGCAAAATTTTGAAATCAAGCAAGTCCTAGTCTCTAGACACCATAAAGGCTACCTTCAGTACTTTATATAGTGGAAGGACTTCCCCATGAGGGAATCTGAGTGGATTGATTACCATCATCTCAGAGCCTCAAAGTTTATCTGGGACTTCCATAAAAAAATATGCTGAGAAACCAAGTCCAATATGAAGTGGCCAGACTGGTCAAAAGCGGGGAGAGGTGTCATTTCCTGATTTTCCATGTGTCATGTTGCTTTGCTCTGCCCTGCATGTAACCTGTGTTACCATTATTGTTCACTGCTGTCATACATTCCTTGATGCATAGAAGTGTTAGGAGGAGTAGGTTTGGGCTGGGGGGAAGGACAGAATATCAGAGGGCACCACCATCTCTGCCATGTCTAGCTTGGCCTGACTTTTACTGTACTTCTTTCACAGCTGCATTCCCTTTGTTGTTTAGTTGATGGGAAGGGGGAGTTGATTGAAGCATGAGAACCAAGGCCATTCAAGAGGCTGGTACAAGATAGAGTGTGAGAATGGTATGCACGCAGGAAAAGCTGGGAGGAGCAAGATGTGTTCAAAAACATGAAACTGATCATCTCCAGTTCTGGCAAGGACATTATCTGTATTCTGGACATGCTTTCTAAACCTTTTCATGAAGACTGCTTATTGAACTGACACAAGACCGGGTATTACATGTAGTAGACTTCTGAGTAGAAAAGGTTGAGGTTGAGAACTAGAGAGCCAGCTTGCTATAATGATTTGAGCATTGGATTATGACTGAAGTTGTTGCTGCTACTGTGCCTTCAAGTCATTTGCAACTCATGGTGACCGTAAGGTGTTTTACTGATGCTGAAAGTGTGTGATGTATCCAAGCTCACCTAGTGGATTTCCATGGACAAGCAGGGAATCAAACCCTGGTCTCCAGGGCCATAGTCCAATGCTCAATCCACTACACCATGAAATGGGAAACAACTTGAAGGCACATAAGAACAACAAGGTTGAGGAGGGTGTAGATTAATAAACTACTGAGGTTTTTTTTAATGATTTGTATTTTCAAAGTGAGGGATACAGTATTTTTGAAGTCAAATATTTTCCAGGTCAAATTCCTATTCTTTCCCCTGAGTTCATTCCCTCTTGTTCTTTCCAACTCTTTGCTGGTTCTCTCTTACACTTTTTCCTTTTTCCCATAATGATGCTCTTCTTTCCAGAACAGCTAGATGAGCTAGAAAGAATGTTCCAGGAAGATCATTATCCTGACAATGAAAAGCGCCGGGAAATTGCTACTGCTGTTGGTGTTACATCACAGCAGGTTATGGTGAGTACTGATGACCAAGAAATTTGCCTGATTTGGATGTAACGTACTTGGTTTGTTAAATTGTCCTTTAGAAGCTGGCAGTTAATGATCTGGTCCAAAAGCCTTTCAAGTTGCTTGCTCCTTTTGTGTGTTGTTTTTTGTCTACCACGCCTCTTCACATACAATCTGCTGCATACACTCAGTCCTCTGGAGGCCATTTACTTAAAGCAGCCAGGACTAGACTGGCAACAGACACTCAGAGGACCTTCTCATTGGCAGCCCCAGACTGTGGAATAATCTGCCGAAAGAGATTCAACAACAAAATATGCTGGCTGAATTTTAAAAAGTATTAAAAACTTATTTCTTATGGCAGGCCTACCCAGTCTAGTTTTAATTGTGCTTTTAATTGTATTTTTAATCCTACCTTTAACTGCATTTTAATTGTGCTTTTAATTATGATATATTTTAATTATTGTATGTTTGTATTAATTATTCTATGTGTATTTTAACTGTAACTTTTAACTCTATCTATTCTGTACCCCACCTCGAGCTTTGTGGGGAGGTGGGTAACAAATAAATAATAATAATTATTATTATTATTAGCTTAAATCATAACTCACTGTTGCATCCAAAATAGTGTCCATTTACTAATAAATATACTTAAACACTAGCTGTATTTTAACATTTTAAATGTAAGAGCATCTGCAGTTTAAGCTAACCAGGACCTGTATGCCAAAGCTAGCACAGCATGGAAGTTGTAACGCATGTCTGAAATAGCTTGTAGACATTTCATCCATGTGCTGGCACCTGTTTGCACAAAAAAGTGCAATCAAGTGGCTTGTTTATATGAGCAATGTCCTGTCACTATGTCATTGAAAACATATATGAGAATGCTGCTACTGTTCTGAACGAGGAAAGAAAAGATCACAACTTTTCTGTTCATTGGAAGGAAATCAACAATCTCATGTATTGTTAACTAGTGGCTTCAGTTTCACAGGGGAGTGACTCAACTCTGGATTTTAGTGCATACCTTAAGGGAGCTATCCAAAGCTGTGAAACCTGTCTCTGAAACAGGTTCAGCACCTAAGATAGTTTCTTCAAAATTCTGACTCAAGCCTGGTTGGTCTGAATGTGGGTTTGTGATGTTGCAGTTAGTGTGCTCACTGGATTAGAAGTGGTATGGCCTGTTCTGTTGTTACTACACAAATCAGCATATATACAGAATGGACCGTGAATGTTATGAGTGATTATAAATTCAGAATGGTTTCTGTTGGTCTAATTGTTACCCTGTTTTCTGGGGGTCCCGGGAGGGACACCAAATTGCTATCAAAATTATACAAGTTGGGGAAATTAGTTCAGAGCACAAGTTGGCAAAACGAGAGGCAGGGTAACTCAGCAGGATCTTGCAACCCAGTGTCTACGGGGTCAGACCAAGTCAAGAAGCAAACTGGTTGTAAAATATTGAATGGTCTTTATTAAATACAGGCACACAATGTATGCAACACAAACATACAGATAACTAAGGAAAATAAAGGTGTGAGTAAGATAGTGGTATTTTTAGAGGGATAGTTGGTTCGGGTGATACGAAACCTGTCCTGAAGTCTGGGAGAAAATGGAGAGCGAAGCTGGGGTTCGATGTATCTCAGCACGTGGAGCTGAGGGGAAGCTCGCCAAGCAAAGCTGCAGCAAGGCCATCTGGAACTCGGGAGCGATCCGAGGAAGGTCTTGGAATCAAGGGTTTTTATAAGGAGAATTGTGACCGCAGGCTAGGTCGGACATAGGGGAAAACAATAGATTTGGAGTTGGAGACAAAGCCTCCAAAAGGTCAGAATTTGAATGATTGAATTAGAGCTGAATTTATCAATAGAGCAGCCAGTATGCAAACGTGGAATACTTGAGTGTTGTATAGCTCGATCGTCAAGCTGCCAGCGCGGGGCAGAGGATCTTTTGAGAGTTGCTCGCATACCTAATGAAGTAATTGCCTTGAGGTCTCCTAAAGTGGCGAGTCGGCTGTTTTCTGGCCTGCCTGTATTGTCTAGGAATATTACGGCGATAATCGGCTGAGCCTGTACGCGTGCTTGTCCGGGGGCCTTGCAAGCACATGGAATGGAAATGTGAAGCCAAATTTGAGATATCAAGGGATATCTTTTTATATCCCTAAAGCTCAGGCTAGCCAGGGCAGTAACATAATGATTAAAGAAGGTTACATTGTATTAATACAATCATCAGTGTAGATTTGTGCACCTTAGTCAAATAAAATATATTGTTTTGGCGCAGTATTTTTGAATGTGTTGTACTCTCTCATGTACCTAAAATGAAGAAGTTAAATGATTATTTTTAACTGAGACATTGGAAATAGTGCTTGTGTCGCTTATTTGATACCTCCTACTTTAATCTTGGAGTGCTTTTTAAATGTTTGGATTCTCACTCCTTATGGCCTGATATCTCTAGGGGACATTCATGGGGAATAGAGGATGTTAAAGATTTATTTTTTCAGCATCTGGATGATAAAAGGAGTTATTGCATTTACATACTATCCCAGTGTACATGGAGATGGTCCCATTTTCTCCTCACAATGGCCCATGAGGTAAGTTAGGGTAGAATAACTTACCAAAAGTCAATCAATAAGTTTCACTGCTAAGCTTTACTGGCTTCCCTAAGCAGTTACGAGGAAGGCTGGGATGTAAATCTAATCAATAATAAAATCACCGCCAGAGAGATTTAACATTGAGTATCTTCAATCCATGCAGCGAATTCTGTAATCCTACACTGGATCTACCTATTCACACTATACATGAAGTTGAGAATTATGATCAATCTCTTGGATGATTCCCCCCACCCAAAAAATGTTTTCATAGGGAACTACAAATTTCATCACAGGAGCAGTGTGGGAGAGGGCTATCAGCTGCTTTTACTATTAGAATTCCCCACTATACATCAATGCTTCCTAACTGAAATGTGGGAAAAATAAAGGAAGTCTGTCTGTAGAGAAATTCTGATTGCAGAGATAGGCCGTGGGAGAGAGGTTTAATTACTCTTTTCCTCAACCCTTCTGCTGTGATAATATTTACAGTCCCTCTCTGAGGCTTCATTTCATTTGCAGGCAAATGAATTGGGGGGAGAACTTTGTTAGATGGATCAAAAATCTTTCAGTTTCATGTGTAGATAGAGATGGCTGTGATTCTAGTTATACATGATGCTCAGTCATGTATATCTCCACCCACGCACCTGCCTTAGTATGCTAGAAACAGCTGGAGATGATGGAAATCTTGAATGTGGGATGCTTGGAGTTCTTATTGGTTTCATTTCTGCCATTTCCCACTCAGTGTGTCCTTCTCCAGGTTTCTTTGGTCCTGAGAGGAGGGAAAGATATATAATTGAGAAGAAGGTGACTGAAAGACTGAGCCACTCCTCTCATCCTCTGTTCAGGTCTGCAGGTTTCACATATGATTTGCTTTAAAGAAAGGATTATACTGAGAGGAAAAGAATGCCATTAATTTGAGGTCCATTGGTTTTTGTCTGTATGTTGATGAGAGTTCCATGATCTAGTGGCCAGTATAGGCAGGAACTGTGTGTGACAAGCTATCTACTCTTACACTCAGAGATCCTGGTCTATAAAAACCCTCACTTCATTTCACTAAGAATCTCTTACTCCCTTTATTAGGTCTGGTTCCAGAATCGCAGAGCAAAGTGGAGAAAAATGGAAAAACTGACACTGAAGGACAACAAAAAGTCTTCAGCTACAGAAGCAGCTTTGTTAGTAGGTTCTCAACAAAATTATCAAGGGTGAGAATTCTCTGCATCTTAGGTTCAGGGATGAATAACAGCTGTTGAGAGAGCTGCAAGTGGCACACTAGAGACATAGTTGCTTCTCAATATATTCTCTTGTCCCACAGGATTTTCGTGGTTTTAGAGTTCTACAAAATCTGCAAACCTCGTTTAGAAACAGGGAAATAGATGGTTAAGGGAAGTCTCTCCCTTATGATTTTCAACAGTTTAGGAAAAAAAATTCTCTAGTGAAACAGGTGTGGTTCTTCCATCCCTTTCTCTATATATAAGTTTGCAGGTTCTCTGCCTTCTGCTTGCTGTTCTGTACTTATGTAGAGTTCCTTTGAGTTTACCATTTTGGTGACCTGGGCTTACAAGACTGCAAACAACAGTGTTTTCTAGTAAGTAGGTAAACCAACATCAGTATCCTCCTTAAGCTTTGCTCTTTTAGGAAGTTTATATTACAGGAAAGTAAATGTGTGGCTATAGAGTCATTTATATGTTAATTAGTAAAATTTTCTGTGGACTTTAGCCATATCAGAAAAACATTTTTAGTATAGCTATATGATCTTTCATAGACCTTACATAGGCATATTTCTTATTATAAGAAAAAAAATTGCATACTAATAAGGCATATGGTATTTGTAGTACAGTGGGTAAGGAGCATCATCTTATGTAATGTATGAAGCATTATGCATTTCACATTTCATCTCTCAATGAATTTCTGTTCTCATGCAGGCACTAACTCACTTTCAGTATTCATGGCATTTCCAATTCACTGTGTTGTTTCAGCTTACCTAAAATGTTTCAAAGAGTTGCTTATCTATTTCACAAACAATTATAACTTGAAACTCTTTCTTCTTACACTGCATTTTTGAAGGCGGAAGCCTAAAATTCCAAGTCTGGCTTTGTGCTTTCGCTTCCTGCTACCTTTATGTGGTTTTACTCATAATTATATCTACCCAATTAGCTGGTAAACAACATTCTTCATCATGGTCTCTGTGTCTCACACCGTGGGTTCACACCTGCATAGAAGCAACCATGGAATATTTCAGAGCTTAGTAGCTTGGTGGGAAGTCCCTCCCCCTGCATTCTGCGCATGTCTAAGCCTGCCAAGCTACCTTCCTTTCCAGTTTCTTTTTATCTGCTGACCTAGGCACACCTTGCATTTATTCCAGAGCTTGGTAGCTATTTTGCTAACTTTCCACTCTCTCTGTACTTTGCATTTCTCTCCCCCTCTTTTTCCCCTTCTTTTTGATGGCCTCCTTGTTTAAACACTGTTGAACCTGCAACCAGAAAGTTCCCCTCTCCAACGCTTATAAACAGTGTCTCTTCTGTGTCGGAGAGGAGCACAGTGTTTCTCATTGCAAGATCTGTAAACAGTTCACATCACAGATCGTGAAGAACTGGGCTTCTTGTCTT
This sequence comes from Cyclura pinguis, assembly GCA_030412105.1. Lineage (NCBI taxonomy): Eukaryota > Metazoa > Chordata > Lepidosauria > Squamata > Iguanidae > Cyclura > Cyclura pinguis. The sequence goes on from CM059603.1 coordinate 110,188,316, forward strand.
TATTCTTACTGCTGGGAACAATCTCTACTAGTGCCTCAAAAAGCAGCACAAAATGTCCTGCTCTTAATCACTTTGACAGCAGTCTTTTGAGTACCTCCATCTCAGCGGGTAACAACCTCAGTATTGAAGCTACTGAGGACTCTGGCTTTGACATCGGTACTGTTGCCCTTGGCAATGGCATCTTCAACCTCGATACCATCCTCCACCTCTCTAACAACTTTGTCAATGTCTGCCTTGGTATCGACAACTACACTTACCTCTTTTGCAGCACCATCTCCTCCTGCACCTACTCTGACTTCGGTTTCATCCTCGATGTCAATGGCTCCACCTCCACAGAAGGATAGGACTTCCAGGAAACATCCACTGGAGTTGGACAGCCACTCACATACTTCTAAGAAGAAAAAGGACAAACATGCCCATGGTCCTTCTTCTAGATCTATAGCAGCTGCCTCTGAACAGATGTCTGTGCCCTTCTGTCTACCTTGACACAACCTACTCCCTCAGAACTAGCCTTGGTACTGATTGTTCTGCAGGTTGAGTCCCATACACAGCTCACTTCCGAATGACACACATTATCAACACTGGCTCCTACTGCTTTGTTGGGACTACGCTGGGTTTCTTTTTTACGTTACTCATCTCGATCTCGTCCCAGAGGTCTCAATCCTGGTCTCTATGTTCCTGGTCTGCCTTGAGACACTTGCAGCTACCGCTTGGTTGTTCTGGCTTTCCATCTTGCCGATCTCATTCCTGGCCCCAACAGTCCGGCTCTCGATCATGACGAACTTGCTCCCATTCTCACCGTCACTCTACATCTCGCCAACTTTATCAACACTGTACTCAGAAACTTTCACCTTCTATTATCATGGCTTTTCAGCATCTTCATTCCCAGGGGGTACGCAAAGATTCTGCTTTCAGACCACCTCATATACTGATCGGTACTGACAAGAATATCTATGGAGAGAGCTTCCTCAACCTTACCAGTCCTCTCCATCATATTGAGACCATTATCATGAGTGTCATTACTGTGGAAATATCCCAGAACTTGCCAAACTCAAGTGCTGCCGCTCCTCAGCTAGACATCGATGTCATTCCAGGTCCCAATCTCCCACCCAATCTCCTCTCCCACCACCATTCTTGGTCCCACTCTCAACACCAATCCCACCATCGCACCCTGATCCTACAGTCTTGATCAAGATCTACAGACCATCAGCGCAGGGTGACAGAGGCCTCCCCTCCACCTCTGGTTCCACCTCACTCTGAATCTCTCCATTGGCACCCATTGTAGTCCATGAAAGACCACTTCTCCTCCATGGACTACAGCCACAATCTCACACCCTCCGCCCTCATCTCCAACCACCTCGGTACTGAGACCTCTTCCTCCTTCCCTTGTCAGTGCTTTACCAGCAATGGTATCAATGGTTCCACCTCTTGTTCCACCACACCGTTCTGACCCTCATTGTCATACCCTTGCCCCAGGACCCAGACAAGTCCCTTCTCAGCAGCCACACCCAGAAACATGAAAAGAAGGTACTTAAGGCAGCCAGCGCAGGAGGTAAAGGGAGAGCCCAGGCCTTGGGCAGTGCTTATATAGGAAGGGCTTATTAATTAAGACACAGCTGGCCAGGATGCTGAGGCTATATAATCAGAGGCCTCAACCTTAGAAGGTGCTGGAAACTGCTGACACTATTGGTGGTAACAGCCATGGTGATTCTTGCATTCTCTACCTGTGTGCTTTGGACCTTGGACCTTTGCTTGGATTATCGGTTTGGCTTTTGGACCGTTCCCTTTCTGGACTGTTGTTGTATTTTACTGAGAGTTTACTTCAGCCTCCGGGCTGTTTTTGTGGACCTGCAGTTATCTAGCTAATTAGGCAGCTGAGGAAGCTTGGTGGGCTGCCAAGTCCAAGACTCTCATCATAAGGCCTCTCCATCATTCTAAGCCTCGTCTTCCAGCAACTATGAGAACTCAGATGACACTTCTGAAGACCAGGGCCATCCAGCTATTCCATCCCCACAGACAGCTGTCCTACCATCTGAGCTGGATGTTCTTCTGGAGGACATCTACTATTTCTCTGATATCATACTCTGTATGGCAAAGGTTGTAAGACTGGGGGTCTCCATGCCTCAAACACCAGTGGCTGACCCTGTTTTTCAGCTCATCAATTCCCACTCTTCCACCCCTGCCACTATCCCATTCCTGCTAACACTCCAGAAAGTTATCAAACAACCATGGCCTCAACCATCTTCTCTGCCTTCTACACCTTGTTGCCTCAAACAGCCATATAAAATACATCAAACAGATGTGGCCTATCTCTTTACTCACCCCACTTCAAACTCCATCATGGTTGAAGTGTCACAAACTAAAGGAGGCAAGAAACCTCACTCTACCCCTGCAGATCAAGAAGATAAATGCCTGGACCTCTTTGGACGGTGTTTCTATTCAGTGGCTGCACTTTCTGTCAGAGTCTCTAACATGAAGGCATGCATGGCTGTATATCAAAAATTTCTTTGGTATGATATGCTCACCTTCATCCCTCGCTTCTCCAAAAACCAAAGACCTGCTGCACTCCACCTTCATGAGGAGGCTCAAGCACTTGTTACACAACAAATCCAGTCTTCCTGCTATGCTGTAAAGTGCACCTGCAAAGTCATGGCAGGAATGGTATCCCTCCCTCACTTTTCTTGGCTCAGGTCCACTGGCCTCATGGAGGACACCAGAAAACATGTCAAGGACATCCCATTTGATGGCCAAGACTTCTTCACTGCCGCCACCGATGAGTCCCTAGAACACCTGTCCAAAGCCTGCCTAACAGCCAGAAAGATGAGCATTCAACAACATCAGGCCCAACAATGCTCATGCCAACCTTGTCCTTCTTGGTGTCAACAATCTTCCTCCTCCTACCACTCACAGTCTCCAGCCTGTTTATTCCACATGGGATCCACCAAGGCATCTTCTCCTTGGTGTTCTTTCAAACAGCTGTGTCAACAACCTTTCAAGAAGTCTTCTTCCACCTCTAAGTCCTGCTTTTGACTTCATCTGCAGGACTCCACCACCATCTTCACCCGCATTGGATCTTCTTGACTTCTCTGCCCACTATTCTGCCTGGTCATCACCTCAGACTCTCAGGTTCTCACCATTATCCACTTGGGATACACCATTGAATTCTCAACTACTCCACCCATTGGCATCTTCCGATCTACCCAACCTTATCCTACTTTGCTGGAGGAAATAACACTGTCCTCTCCAAGGGCACCGTAGACCATCTCCCTCACTGATGTGCTTTGATAGGCTACTTCTCTAAGTACTTCACAGTACTGATGAAGGACGGAGGCTTTTGCTCTATCCTGGATTTATGAGGTGTCAACAAATTCAACCAACCTCAGATTTAAGATGGTCACCCTAGCCACCATTCTTCCCTTCCTCCACAGGAGCAACTGGTTTATGTCAATAGACCTTTGTGACACTTACTTCCACATCACAATCAGGCCTCAACACAGGAGGTTCTTGCACTTTGCAGTAGGAGGCAACATCTTCCAATACAGAGTACTGCACTTTGGCCTGTCTACCACCCTGAGGGTCTTTATGAAATGCATGGCAGTCATCATAGCCCACCTGAGAACCCAAGGAATTGTCATTTACCCCTATCAGGACAACTGGTGGCATCCTGCAGAACCAAAAGCTACTGAGACCTACAAGTTTCTCTTTCACTCCTTAACTGTATTGGTCTTAAGATCAACCCCCAGGAGTCTCAACCCACTGAATCAACTTCATTGGGCCTCACTGGACTCTTACCTAGGCAGGGCATTTCTCTCACTCAAGAGGAGCCTCACCCTCCAACAGACAACCCGCTGCCTTCTCACTCACCCCAGAACTACAGCTCACAGCATCGTGTCACTTCTCAGCCTCATGGGCACCACAATGACAATGATTCTGGTTGCCTGCATGCAGTTCTATCCTCTTCAATGGTGGTTCCTCCACAAATTTGACCTCTTCCATCACACACTCTCCCAGAGGTTCACGGTTCCTGAACACATTGGACCAACCTGTGGTGGACATCTCTTCTCAATCTCACCTGCAAAATGGCCTTCAAACCACTGCAGCCCATGATAATGATGGACACCTTCAACACCAGCTGGGGAGCTCATAGTGGGACCCCACAGCCCATGGCCACTCATCCAAGGACGAGAAATGCTTCCACATCAGTGCGTTAGAACTCCCTGCTGTCCTGAAAGCCATCAAGTCCTTAAAAGATGCCTCCTCAGCAAGACAGTCCAAGTTGCATCGGACAAGCCCACAGCTATGGCCTACATCAAATGCCAGGGAGGTAAATGATCCACAATTCTCCTCAACCTGTCCCTGCACCTTTGGACCTGGTACATTTGGAGCTCTGTTCAACCCATGGTCATCCATCTGGCCAGAACAGACAACTTCCTAGCTGACTACCTCAGCAAGTTTATGGAACTCCATCATGAGTGAGTGCTCTCTCCCTGAGCTTATTGCCTTCTCATCGATTGTTGGGGAACTCCTCAGATAGACCTATTCATGTCCTCTGCCAATGCTAAATCATCATTTCTGCTCCAGGGCAGGGATATCCAAGGGATCTCGTGGTGATGTCTTCTTTTTTGAGTGGACTGTCTGTCTCCTGTACATATTTCACCCCTTTCCACTCCTATCCAGGGTGGTAGCCAAGATAGCCGCAGACCACTCCAGTGCCATTCTCATTAGCCTATATTGGCCTCACCAGCCTTGGTTCAGTCCACACCTCATTGTCTCCCAGGGTCACTGCATCCATCTTCCACTCACAAAAGATCTCTCTCACTTGAAGGGTCAAGTCCTACATCCAGACATTCCTTATCTCCACCTAACCATATGGGGCATAACCATGGGACTTATCCCACACTTCAAACAGTCCTTCAGGCTTCCCATAAACCCTCAACCAAGAAGTCCTACCAGTATAAATAGAGGAGATTCTCTGACTTCGCAGCTACTTGTGCTGAACCGTCCTCCCCAGCCTCTGTCATGTCCCAGACAGAGCTAGCAATTAATCACAAACAGCAGCACAGTTTTTATTCACACAGCAAGAACCAGAGAATGTCCTAAACAGAGCTGATGCAAACAAATCCAAAGGGTGAATCCAATTCATAGTCAAAACAGGCAGAGTTTCCAGGTAGTCCAGATGCAAGAGAAGAACATAGGGTTTCACAACCAAAGAGACCAGTTGCTGACCCTGGAAGGAAGGGCCAGCTGAAACCCTTTTATCTATTGATGTTGTTGCCACAGGTGTTCCTTCATTAGGGCTCGTTTGCTACTTAAACGTGCTGAGCGGCACAGCCCCTCCATCTGCCGGCATGTCTCTTGCAGGGTAAGTGTTTCTGTTATCTCATCCTCTCTTTGTTCCCCTTGCTCAGGCCCCTGTTGTTGTCTATTATCTTCTACTTCTGGGGAAGCTTCTGCCTCGGACTCAGAATCCTCCTCCTCACTGACAGGGTCTCTGAGGCAGGGAATGACAGCCTCTCTCACTTTCTCCATGCACTAAGGAACCAGGGCCTCGCCGTCTTCTCTCTGAAGGTCTATCTGGCTGCCATCATTGCCCACCAACCTCCTGCTGATTCCAATGAGACCATTTTACCCATCCTACTGTTAAGAGGTTCCTTAGGTGTAACCAGTATTTATATTCTCCAATAACTCTGCCAACCACCCACTGGTCACTTTCACTTGTTCTAACTCAGTTTCTACACCACCTCTTCAAACCTTTAGTCACAGTCAGTGAGAGACTTCTCACCCTCGAAATGGTCTTCCTTGTCACCATCGTGTCAGCCCATCATTCTTCTGAACTTGCCATTCTTCGTATAGATCAAGCCTTCCTTGTCTTTCACAGGGAGAAGGTGGTTCTTCACCTGGATATCTCCTTCCTTCCAAAGGTAGTCTCTGAGTTCCATTTATCTCAAGACATCATCTTGCCTACTTTCTTCCCTGATTCATCCACACCACTGGAAAGGTCCCTCCATACCTTGGATGTTCGCTGTACCCTGGCTTTCTACAAACAGAGATTGGCTACCTGTCCTTGCTCTCCCTCTCTCTTCATCTGCTATGGAGGCAGACAAAAAGGTGAGAAAGTCTCCTCTCAACGTATTTCCAAATGGGTAGTTGAGAACACCCGCCTTGCCTTGCTTGTCAAGTGGCAAAATGCCCAATCCCTGACATCCTCTGGATTCACTCCATTAGAGCAGTCCCTTCTTCTGCGGCTGCCCTCCATGGTTTCTCTCTTCAGGACCTTTGCCGTGCCGCCACCTGGTCTCAACAATCCACTTCCATCCGCCACTACCACCTTGATTGCAGGGCCAGGAAGGATGCTTGCTTCAGCAGGGCTGTTCTATCTTCAGTCTTGCAGTGACTAGACCCTCTTTCCTCAGGTAAGCTCTTTAATTACCCATTGTGTGAAGCACAGAGGCCATGATGACCTATAACTGTGGTTCTTTGAAGAGTGGTCATCTGTACTCTCAGAGAATCCTGCCCTGCCTCCTCTCTTCTCAGGTCCCTGCATGGCAGACTCGAAACTGAAAGGGAAGGTAGCTTGGCAGGCTTAGACATGTGCAGTACGCAGGAGAGGTGGCACTTCCTGCCAAGCTACTAAGCTCTGGAATATTCCGTGGTAGCTTCTGCGTGAGTGCAAACCCATTGTGTGAGGGCACAGATGACCACTCAAAGAACTACAGTTACAGGTAAGAAATCTATTCTTCTCATGTATTAATAGATGATTCCTCATTTCTTGAATCTCACTAAATAATTTTCTTCTTATCTGTTTTTTCTAAAATATTAGCCAGGTTGCTTTCTTATCTTTTTGATTGTTTTGCCAGCTAAGAATCTGGAAGCAGAATTCAGATAGTTAATCTTTACCTGTCTTTTACACAGACAAGTACCTTTGATTTCTAAAATGCAGAGTGTGAAATACAACGGGTATGTTATTATTGGCAAATCATAATGGATTCCTCATTACCCCCAAAAGTCAAGCATTTGTATCTGTGTTTTGATTCAAGAACTTCCTATTTTCTATTTTTTTTAATCTTGGCTTACAAAAAATGGAAGGCTTTTAACTTTCCCCTTTAATTACTTTTTTAAAAAAGTAATACATAGCTAGGGCTATGTATTTTATGTATCCACACAGGACTTTTCTAGAGAAATGTTTGGTTTCCTGTTCTATTTAAGAATTTTTTTAAAAAATAAAATGCATACGTCTATAAGTTCCAAAGATACAAACTAAAGGCCATAGAAGAAGTTTTGGATTGGAAAGAAGAGTGAACGATAATAGCATTTAGTTTTCACCATGTATGAGTTTTACAAGTAAAATTATAGATTTTCTTGGTCTTGGGTAGTGTTTGCATGGCTCTTCAGATGCCTTTGAATGACAGTCCTCATTATTTTTCGCCTTTGGGTGTGCTGTCTAAGGCAGGTTGGAACTGTTATCCTGCCATATTTGAAGGGCCACAAGTTTTCCAGCATTGTGTTAGATTTTCTCTCCAAAATTTATTTCTGATTTTTTTTAAAAAAAAATCATTCAAAAGTAATTGTTACTGATGTAGTAATAATTGCTTTTATATCTTCATCCTCTAAACTGATTACCATGGCAGCCTGGAAGGCATTTTGGGAAGGATTTACCAATGTTATAGGGATGATCTTGTTCCTGTATCATTTCTTTATCATTTCTCATGGGTGTGAGATCCTGTGTTCTTCTCTTATGCCCAGTTCTTCATGAAGCAGTCTGATTTCTCTTCTGCTAGTTGTCTGTTTTCATTTAAAGTATTGCTGAACCATCTCTGACAAGGAGAAACATTTTAACCTATGTTGAAATGAAGGGCTTTCTGCTGCTTACATTGGTGATGGTGGCTGGAATTGGCAGGTGCTATACTTCTGAATGATTGTGCCATTCCTGAGGTGGGCAGAGCTGTATGCTTTCTCTTACTGTTGTACCAACAGCTTTTAATCTGGTTTTAGAAAAGAAAAATGTACCCTTTTCCTCAAAAGATGATGTGGATCTCTGGTGTTTCGGTGTTCCAAAATTACAAAAACAGCTGATTCAGTTTGGCATTTCTGAATAGAAGAGACAAGTTGAGAAAGCAATTGTATTATCTCTTTCTGTGTCTCTTGGGAAATATGATAGCAGTAGATCTCTCAAGCAGAGTAATCAAATCGTTAAGGCAGAAGTTGAACAACAATCAGTCCCATACCCACCCACTTCTCCAACACATGGTCTAGCAGAGAAAGAAATAAGCTATTTTCATTGTAAAACATTTAAAATACCTTTGCTTGGAGGCCACAGCTCTGATGAAGATGGGGGTGGGGGAGTGGGAACAGCTACTGGTTAGAGTGATAAAGAAGGAGAAAGAGTATGGTCAAACAGAAAATCTGCAGACAGACAGAATGCAAAGATTGCTAACTCTAAGAACATCAAACCATGCAAATTTAATGTCATGCAAATGAATGAAAGGGAATATTCTTGCATTATAATAATTCAAATATTCCCTTTGTAAAGTGGGTAGCAGGAACTTTTCCCCTGTATACAAGGAAATTAAAAGTGAAGCAGGGTAGAAGATTCTTATTTTGCCTCCATTTCACTCCTTATGTTTATCATGATATTTAACTTTACTTTTAGTGCAGCATTTCTATCTGAGCCCCAGCTACCAGAGAATGTGCATGATCAGCCTCCTGCATTCCTGATGGGTCCTTCAATGATTAACTGTTCTAGTATCCACAGTGAACAATCTACACCACTGGTCTCTACATCAGGTGAGACCATTATGATCTGTAGTTTGTTTCAGTTATGATTCATTGCTTCATTCTTATTATCTAGCAAAGTACTTAATTCCTATTCTTCCTTTTGCATTGCAAGAGATGTTTCATACATTGCACAAAATGTAGTATCTCCTTTGATTGTATTCATATTTCATGCTTTAGGGTATACACATAACATGTCTTTATTCTACAAATAAAATTTAATGTGTGAATTGACTTTAAATCGTGTTTTCCACCTTTGTGGTATTCTGTTCTAGAACACAGCTATAGAGTGGTTCATGGCGGAGCATCCTAAGTCAATTCTTTGTGCCTCTGCTATTTTGTGTATACTTTATGTATGTGCTTTTTTTTTTCAAAGCAGATTTCCAGCCTTCATTGTTATCTCATTATGCCACCATGCTAACTAGAAAGAAACAATTGCCTTTATTTTATATATCCCATAGATTTACAGTTAGCTCATTTCCCACTTTTCTTCACAGAGGCAAAGACTAAATCCAGATAGTTCTGTTTACTTTTTATTTGTCCGTCCTTATGGTGAGGATTACAACATCTGTCTCCATATTCTAAGATCAGCATATATAATTTTTATTTGTTCATCAAATTTGTTCATCAAACCATCAGGATGGTTCCCCCTTCACATCATGAATACCCAAAGATCTTCAGGGTGTGAAGAGTATTTAAGAGATGCAGTGGTGACCTTCCTGGCTATGAGATGAGACTAGAATCAACCAGCTGAATTTATGAAACAACTGTCAAAGAATGACAAATGAAGACAACAGGGAGTTTTGGCCTTCCTTCAAATTGCTTTGGAAAATTGACCTGTTCCAGGCACCCAGTTCTAGGCCTATTATTCTGTATATTCAGCTTATGTTTATGGTATAATTAAAAGGCTGTGAGAAAAAAAATCAGGTGCTTCCTATAGTCAGTTTTGCAGGGGTGAGATTCATACAGATATTGTTTGACTGCAACTCATAGCAGCTGTAACCAGTGATGAGGAATGCTGGGATTTGCAATTCAGCAACATCCGGAGAGCCACGTGATTCCCTCCATCTCTGATTTAAAGCATTTTAACACCTCACTAATTGAGATCTGAAGGGCTGCTGTGTTGAATTCCTCAAATAACTTCATCATGTATGAGGCAGCTTTTGGCAGGAAGGTCCTGCAACAGGGTGGTACCCTCATCATACCCTGAACCCACACAATTTGTCCATCTGACTAAAATGACCGATACAGAGGTATCCATTCAGATGCCTTTGTCCAGCCAAACAGGGAAGGGAAAGAAGAGCTCTTTTTCATTTGATGACAAGCAGGCATCCAAACTCACATGGGAATCATTGAACTCAGTCTACCACACTTGACAAAAGTCCTTGAGTGTTAAGTCCAGCTGTGTCCCTCTCCTCAGCAGGACAATCTGTGATCTATTCTTCCTTGTAACCTTATGGTACAACCAAATGTTGGAACACTGGATTTGAAAATTAGTTTGATAATGTTAAAATTACATATTAGAAAATTAATTCATTATCATAAACACTAATAGTTGAAATAGGTTGCCTTATTGTTAATTAATTTCCTGATAAAGATGTTGCTGTTGAGCCAGGCATGGGATTTATAAAGAATGGCATGGGGATTGTAACTGTTGACCTTAGGAGACCACATTTTGTTACTGGCTCTTAAAAAGTTAGCCCCCTAGATTTTTTTTCCTGGTTGGATCATAAACATCCTAAAGGGATTATTACCTGGGAATTGTGTGAGTCCAATACATCTGGGAACTGTCAGGTTGAAAGAGGCTCCTCAGTTCCATTTGTCTCTCACATCCATTTCTCTTTCCTTTCCAACCCCCACCAACTGTCATGCCCTGCATTAACTCACAATCCACAAACTTCACTCTGAGGTAGACAGTAGTGTTTATTTGTAGCAAAGCAAGCAAGACAGAATACTTCTTCAAAGTTGCTGAGATTAAAGCATACATGGTTCTCAGGTTTTGTACCCACACATACAAATTTTAGGCTTACAAAGCTGTGATTGGAGAGGATCATAAATTTAACATCACCCTACCTGTTCAGACAGTTCCCAGGCCTGCATTTGTTTTCCTTCTTCTCATCCTTGGAGCAAAGACATATTTCCTGCCTCTCCCAAAACACTTCTTGACACTTTCATTTTCATAAACTCATAGAGTTGGAAGAGACCACAAGGGCCATCAGATCCAACAAGCCACCATAGAGGAATACATCATCAAAGCATTCCCGACAGATGGCCATCCAACATCTGTTTAAAAACCTCTGAAGAAGGAGAATCCACCACACTTTAAGGCAGCGTATTCCACTGTTGAAGTGCTCTTACCATCAGGAAATTCTTCCTAATACTTAGATGGAATTTCTTTTCCTGAAGTTTGAAGCCATTGGTCCATGTCCTAGTCTCGGGAGCAGCAGAAAAGCGGCTTGTTCCACCTTCCATATGACAACTCTTCAAATATTTAAACATAGCTATCATGTTGCTTCTTAACCTTCTCTTCTCTAGGCTAAATGTACACAGTGCCCTAAGCTGCTCCTCATAGGGCAATGGTTTCCAGGCCTTCTATCATTTTGGTCACTCTCATTTGGACACGTTTCAACATATCAATATCCTTTTTGAACTCTTGTTTTCCAGAGCTAAACACAGTATTCCATGTGGGGTCTGACCATAGTGGAATAGAATGGCACTATCACTTCCTTTGACCTAGACATTATACTGCCATTGATGCAGCCCAGAATTGCATTGGCATTTTTAGCTGCCACATCACACTGCTGCTTCATGTTCAGCTTATGTCATGTGGTAGTTAACCTGATTTTGAAAAAACACACAGTGTTTTTACTGAGGTAGCAAATGCAACATAGCATTTTGATATAAGTTGTGAGGACTGAGGTACACCGGTTAGCAAAAAGGTTATATAATGGAGTATACAAATTTGAGTGAAACAGTAATGATTGGTAAGGATCATAAATGTCATTTCACCCCTCATCCCCCTAAGTTTCTCAGGTGGTTTAAGATGTTCACTTACTTCTCTTGAAATAAGAAGTAAGGGAAGTAAGTAAGAAGTAAGGGAAGAACACTTCCCTTGTTCTTATCTGGCCCTCCTGGTTATTCTCACAGTGCCTCCCTGGAATCGTACTTTCCATTCCCTTCGTGTTCCACCTCCCCTGGCCAGATGCCCTTGGTCACTTCTCTGGACACCTGGAAGCCTTTGATCCCATGCCCAGATACATACAGTTATTGGGTTTCAATACATTGTTGCAAGCCAATTGATTTGCAATACATTGCTACAAGTGGCCATTAGCATTACTTACATTGTTGCCATTGCACAATCTATTCCTACTAGCTAGCTAAAGCAAATGGGTTTTCTTTTTAATACTATGGCAGAAGCTGAATCTCCTAACATTCTCCCCTGCCTCAAATTCCTCTACCCTGGCTTATGAAAGTATGCTACATGGAATTTTTTAATTGAACGAAGTGCCCTTATATGGTGGGCATCCATTCACTTGCAGGCAAGTGTTTTCATTGCCCATTTTCATTGTTTCTTCTTGGAATCCAGAATGTCAGTGATTTCAAAATGTTGATCTTGTTCCACCATGAGTGGTGGAGGGAGCAGTTTGTCTTTCAGTCTCCGGTTCCCTGACTCTGCTGCAGGTTTCAACAGGCTGAAATAAAAAACAGGGTGGATTTGTTTATAGGTTTTTTTTGGGGGGAAGGGGAGATCCAGCTGTGCTGTGACATCATTGATTAATTACTTTGAAAGGTCCCATATTTGGGTCGTAACTCTTTTTGAAGGCGTTTCAAAAATTTGGTAGATAAAGAGACCTTGCTCACTGGTTGAATGTTCCACCCTTTGTCCCCTTTTTTTGTCAGTATATTTTTTATAGTTGGTTTTTCAATGTGCCAGAGTGTAGATACTGGTGGACCATGCCATTTTAACTTTAACAGGCCAGGCAGCCATTCTAATAGGATCAGTCTGGATGACCTCAAAGGGTGGCAAATGCTTTAAAGTTTGGCCATATACAGTTTCGAAAGGGGCATGTCTTGTGCTTGGTGGATGCTGTTGTTGTATGTCATCTCTGTAAAAGGCAGTAGGGTGTCTCAGTCATTCTGCTGATGGTTAGTGTAGCACCACAAGTACTGTTCTAGGATCTGGTTCACCCTTTTGGTTTGTCCATCTGTTTCAGAATGATAAGCAGCGCCCAGTCCCTGCTCCACTCTGAACAATTGCAGAAATGCCTTTCAAAACTGTGAAATAAATTGGGTCCTTTGATCTATAATTAATTTTAATTAATTTTAACAGGACCCCATGGAATTTGTACAGATATTGCATAAACATTTTAGCCAGTTGAATGTCCTTAGGTAGCTTTTTACAAAGCATGAAGTGAGACTGTTTTGAGAACAAATCAGTGACCACCCAAATTACAGGTATTTTGGTTTCCTTCTGGCAAATCAGTATAAGGTCATAATAACAGAGGCCATCCAGTTCAATCCCCTGCCATACAGGAACATACATCAAAGCACTCCCAACAGATGGCCATCCAGACTCTGCTTAAAAACATCCAAATAAGGAGACTCCACCACACTCTGAGGGAGCATATTCCACTGCCAGATGGCTCTAACCATCGAGAAGTTCTTCCTGAGGTTCAGATGAACTCTTTCCTGTAGTTTGAATCCATTGCTCCTTGTCCTAGTTTCTGGAACAGTGGAAAACAAACCCATTCCCTCTTCAATATGACATCCTTTCAAATATTTGAACATGGCTATCTTGTCCCCTTTTAACTTTCTCTTCTGCAGACTAAACATACTCAGCTCCCTAACCTGCTCCTCATAGGGCATGGCTTCTAGAACCTTCACTATTTTGGTCACCCTCCTGTGGACACACTCCAGCTTGTCAATATCCTTCTTGAAATGGACAGAACTGGACACAGTATTTCAGATGAGGTCTGACCAAAGCAGAATAGAGTAGTACTATTACTTTCCTCAATCTGGACACCATACTCCTATTGATGCAACGGAGAATTGCATTGGTTGCAATTGCATTTGATCAGCATGCTCTCAAATCCTTCGTCCAAGTCATTGATAAAGATGCTGAATAGCAATGGGCCCAGGACAGAACCCTGTGACACCCCACAGTCACTTCTCTCCAGGATGAAAAGCAGCCATTAGTGAGCACCCTTTGGGTTTGGCCAGTCAACGAGTTACAAATCCAACTAACAGCAGCCCTGAATAGTCCACATTTTACCAGCTTCTTTGCAAGAATGTCATGGGGAACTTTGTAAAAGACCTTACTGAAATCAAGAAATGCTACATTACAGCATTCCCTTCACCTACCAAGCTTGTAGTTCTATCATCAAAAGAGATAAGATTAGTCTGGCTTGACTTGTTTTTGAGAAACCCATGGTGACTTCCAGTGATTATGGCATTGCGTTCTAAGTAGTTACAAACTGACTGTTTAGTGATCTGCTCTAGGATCTTTCTGGGTATTTATGTCAGGCTGAGTGGGTGATAATTATTTGGGTCCTCTTTTTTTCCCTTCTTGAAGATGGGGATGACATTTGCCCTTTTCCAGTCTGCTGGTACTTCTCCTGTTCTCCAGGAGTTCTTAAAGATTATTGAGAGTGGTTCTGAAATGACTTCTGCCAGTTCTTTAATATCCTTGGATGTAATTCATTTTGGCATCAACAAACTTCTTGTAATCTTGCTTGGCCCAATCCAATTACTCCTCAAGGAGTGCCTACACTGCCTACAGGTCCTGAAGCCAGTGATCTGCTGCTGGGATGGAGGACTGTGGAGTCACAGTGGGAAACAGCTGAGGGTGGTAGCCATAGTTAGTGAATAAAAAAGGCCTGCTGGACTGAGGTATGGAGGGATTTATTGTATGCGAACTCAGCTAATGACAGCCATTCCAGCCAGATGTCCTGCTGGTAGTTTGTGAAACAATGGAGGTACTACTCCAGCATGGCATTGGTGCACTCTGTCTGCCTGTCCATCTGTAGATGATAGGTGGATGGCAAATGAGGTTTGATGTTGAATAATTGAAGGAGACTAGGGCAGAACCGAGCAGTGAACTGGCCACATTCCGAAATGGTACTCTCAGGGAGACTGTGAAGCCAGAATATCTGTTGGAGGAACAGCTGGGCGGTATCCTTGGCAGTGGGCATCCCTGAACATGGGAATGAAATGAGCCATCTTAGAAAAAAGGTCTACCAGCACTGTGGTATGACTAGCCAACTGAGGAAGGTCCATCATGAAATCCATGGAGACCAGCCACCAAGGCCCTGCAGGAGTAGGTAAGGGTTCACAGAATCACAGAATCACAGAATCACAGAAATGTAGAGTTGGAAGAGACCACACGGGCCATCCAGTCCAACCCCCTGCCATGCAGGAACACCCTCAAAGCACTCCCGACAGATGGCCATCCAGCCTCTGCTTAAAAACCTCCAAAGAAGGAGATTCCACCACACTCCGAGGCAGCATATTCCACTGCCGGACAGCCCTGACCGTCAGGAAGTTCTTCCTGAGGTTCAGGTGGAATCTCCTTTCCCGCAGCTTGAATCCATTGCTCCTTGTTCTGGTCTCTGGAACAGCAGAAGACAAGCCCTCTCCTTCCTCTACATGGCACCCCTTCAAATATTTAAACATAGCTATCATGTCCCCTCTTAACCTTCTCTTCTGCAGACTGAACATACCCAGCTCTCTAAGTCTATCCTCATAGGGCATGGCTTCCAGGCCCTTCACCATTTTGGTCGCCCTCCTCTGGACCTGCTCCAGCTGGACCATGTCCTTCTTGAATTGGGGTGCCCAGAACTGGACACAGGATTCAAGATGAGGTCTAACCAAAGCAGAGTGGTACCAGTACCTCCCTCGATCTAGACACCATACTCCTATTGATGCAGCCGAGAATTGCATTGGCTTTCTTGGCTGCCGCATCACATTGCTGACTCATGTTCAGCTTGTGGTCTATTAAGACTCCTAGATCCCTTTCACACGTACTGCCATCCAGCCACATGTCCCCCATCCTATATTTCTGCATTCCATTTTTTCTACCTAAGTGTAGGACCTTACACTTCTCTCTGTTGAATTTCATTTTGTTAGCTGGAAGTTTTGCTTGGCTAGTCTTTAGCATGGTGACAAGTGGGACACTTCTGCTCATACTCAAAGCCACCTGAAACCCCAAGTGAGGAAGTGCAATGTTTTGTACAGCCCGAAGTGCCTCTCAGGTCAGCCGTCATGGCACAACCGTAAGACCTCCCAATAGGGGCCCACAGTCACATAGAGGCATCCTGTATGTCATGCCCATCCTGGATGTCATAAGAGGAGGATGATCTCTCCTTTGTATGGGTCTGCACCATGAGATTCTGCTGCTGGTGCTCATGGATTTGGTCCAGCAACATGGGTGGCACATGGGTGGCTGCAAAGTTTTCTGGACGGAGGATGGTCAAAAGAGCTTCCCCCTCTGTGGATGAGGCATACCCAGGTTTGTGGGAGAGAGCATATGCCTGCTGATTCTGGGAGTGTGGCACATAATTGAACCTAGCAAAGAACAAGAACCATTGTTTTTGTTGCTGGTTGAGTTTCTGGGCCTTCTGCAAGTATTCTAGGTTGTGATGGTCTGTGTGCAACTCCACCAGTTGAGCAGTTTCTTCCAGCAGATGTCTCCAGACCTCGAAAGTTGTCTTGATGGCCGGAGCTCCTTCTCCCACATGGTATAATTCCTCTCTGATAGGGTCAGCTGGTGGGAGTAGAAGGCACATGGCAGGAGGTGTGCTCCCATCAGTGCAGGTTGGAGGAGCACTGCCCCGATGGTGACATCTGATGCATCAGCCTCCACTGCAAAGGGAGCTTGGAGATCTGTATGCTGCAGGATGGGCTGCTGGAAAGCATGCTGGGCTTCAGATGTCCACTGAAATGGATCGTTTCCCCACAGAAGATCAATAATGGGAGCAGCCAGGGTCACAAAATCTTGGATGAACCATTGGTAGAAGTTTGTAAAGCCCAGGAAGCGCTGAGCCTTCTTCTGATTCAGAGGAGGTTGCCAGGAGGTGACTGTTTCAACCTTGGCTGAGTCCATTTCTATCCCCTGGGTGATATTTGATACCCCAGGAAGTCCACTGCCAACAGGTTGCATGCACACTTTTCCAACTTGGCATATAGCCAGTGCTTTTGGAGGCATTGGAGGATGGCTCTGGAGTGGGCATCATGGGCCTTCTGGTTTGGGAAGTAAATGAGGAAGTCATTGAGGTAAATGATGACAAAGCAGTCCAGATAGTGCTGGAAGACATTGTTGACAAAGCACTGGAAGACCACAGGGGCATTACAGAGTTCAAAGGGCATTGCTGTGTATTCATAGTGCCCATTCCAGGTCTGGAAGGGAGTTTTCCATTCATCTCCAGCCCAGATCCAAATGAGGTTATAGCTCCCCCTGTCCTGCAGATCCAACTTGGCGAATACCTGGGCATTGTGTAACCACTCCAGCAACTCTGAAATCAAAGGCAAGGGGTAGTGGTTGCAGATGTGATCTGGTAGAGGGCTCTATAATCATTGCAGAGTCTCAAAGATCCATCCTTCTTGTGGACAAACAGCACTGGGGCCCCTACAGGGGAGGTTGAGGGTCTAATAAAGCTGCACCTCAGGTTCAGTTCCAGAAAGTCCCGCAAAGCTGACAACTCTGGCTCTGACAAGGAATACAGGCACCTTGCTGGAATCGGTGCCCCCGGTGTATCTCATACATCCTGAGTCCTGGCTTGAGCATGCTGTCTTGGGATTGAAGTATGAGGCAGGAGAAAAGGACCACTCATTTCTGGTCTGTAAGCAGGCTGTTTTATTGTAAGCAAGCAGAAGAAACAAAAAAGAAAAAGAAAAACAGGCATTCATACATACACACTTTGGCTTTACGAAGTGGCAGTGAAGCAGCAAAGCTCTTTGTTCTGAAGCATCTTATATAGATCATTGCATTTTGTAACTACAAAGAGTTAGAAAAACATCATGTCATTCAACCCACCAGGCCAGGGAGGGAGAGGGGCTTTCCTGTGCCAAGCTAAGGCGTGTACCAGGTGCTGAGATGAGCTGGCAGCCCACTCCCTATCCAATGTTGGCCAGATGAGCTGAAAATACCTTATCTCATGTTCCCTCCCTGTATTAGGCAGTGGCTGCAGGGAGAAAACAGTCCTTGAGCATTCTAATAAGTAAACAGGCTTGCGGCATACAATGCAGCCTGAACCAAAGTTTTAGCTGAAGTAAACCTTGGGGCTAATGCCAGGTACCAGGTTGATGGCACATTCATAGGGCTGGTGAGAAGGCAGCCGGTCTGTCTCCTTGTCAAAAAATCTGTGAAGGCCTGGTACTTGGCCTGCAGTTGCACAAGAGGCTTTTTGGAGTCTTTCTCTGGGGCAGCGTGCATGCATTCTGGCTAATGGTTATTCTGACAGTACTCTGATGCAAAGAGCACCTCACCTTGGGACCAGGAGATGTAAGAATCATGCTGGGCCAGCCAAGGCAGCCCCAGGACCATGGGGAACTGAGGCACAGTCACCATGTAGAACTGCAGCTGCTCCGTATGGCTCTGGATTTCCAAGGTAAACGGAGAAGTCTGGTGTCACTGGTCCAGAACACAAGTGCCAGCCATCAATGGTCTCAACTGGCCAAGGTACCTGCAGTTGCTGCACTGGAATGTGGTACTGGGTGGCAAAAGCAAGGTCCATGAAGTTGTTGGAACCCCCAGAGTGTATCATGGCTCCCACTTGGACTGCCTGACCTTGGTTGTCCCATATAGTGGCGGGCATGAACAGAGGATTCCACTTGGGCTCACTAGGGTGCTAGGCAGACTTGAACCCCTCTCTCCCGTCTGGAGTCCATTCAAGCCGGAGAGAGCCTGTTTCTTGATTGGGCAGGGCCACATCATTTCACCAGCAACTCCCTGCAAAGTGGCCAGGAGCACCACAATACAAGCATCAGCCTGTCTCTACCCGCTTTCTTTCTTTGGTAGAGACAAGATCATGCTCCACCCAGCTGCATAGTTTCCTCTGAAGAGGTTGGATTGGGTGCTGCTGTTGTGGGAGTCACAGGAGCAGGGCTGGGTGGATAATAGAAGGCCCAGAAGGTAGGGGTCCAGCATGTCTGTTGACAAAACTCCAGACAGTCATCGATATGCAGGCACTGCTCAATCAGCTGCTGCAGGGTGGCAGGCAGGTCAGCCCGGGTGAGCTCATCCAAGATGTCATCTGCTAAGCAGGCCCAGTACTCATTCTACAGAGCCACATCATTCCAAGCAAGATCTTGGACCAGCAACCAAAAAGCAGTGGTGTATGTTGCCACAGACTCATTTCCCTGTTGCAGGTGCCAGGTGCGGCAATTAGCAGCCTTTGCCTGCACTGGGTCTAGCCAGCTTCCTCTTGTTTCGCTCATGAAACCAGCAAGGTTATTGAGGAGAGGGCTGTCCTGGAGGCAGTAGGAAGTGGTTCATTTGACTGCTGAACCAGGCAAGAGACTCACCACAAAAGCTACCTTGGTGTGGTCATCAGGAAAATCCTCTGACTGGATAGTGAACTATAGCTGACAATGATCCAGGAATGCCTCAAGCTGATCAGAAGTGCATGCAAAATTCTGTGGTAGAGAGACGAGGCATTTATGCCAAGGAAGAGGTGGTGGAGTTGCCAGCTGCTGCAGTTGATTGACTTGAGCCTGCAGGGTAGCTATGGCTTCAGTAAGCTGGTTGACTTGATTGATGAGGACTTGGTTTTGTTGCTGCAGGTCCTGCGTGGCCCTGAGAGTTATAAATTAAGGAGCTTAAACTTAGCTGTCCTGTGCTTGCAGCCTTTCAAAGCTTCCAGCTGTGTAATCAAGCAGATGATAATAATGATTAGCAAAAGAGTATTTGTTAAAGCAGGTTTATAGCAAGCTTAGCACAACCGAGTCCTAATTTACCAATAGCCCAGAGAGGGAGTGTCCAAAAAACAGAATCTATAGTCCAGACAAAGATCCAAGGTCCAGAGAACACGAGCAAAGAATGCAGGAATCAGCAAGGCTGTCACCACCAATGGAATCAGTAGGTTCCAGCAGCTTTCTGCCATCCTGATCTCTGGTTATATACTCCCAACACTGATGTTCAGGAGAGCACACTGTCCCATTACTCCAGCAAATGTGAGATTCATGACATTTCAGCCTATTCAGTCCTAAGACCACTTGGTAATGGGCTGTGGGAGCCAACACAAATTGAATCTCTCAGTAACTCCCTACTCCCATGAATATCAGAGGCCTCTGATGTTTCATGAGATCTCTCTGCATTTCTTGTCCATCCATCTGTATGAAAGTGATGGGATTTTCGAGTTCTTTGGCTGGCAACCCATGCCCATGCCCAAGCATCAGGTGCAATCTATAATGGCCATCATGTCCAAACTTGTGCCTTTCCAAGTGTCTTAAGCTAATGGGCACAAAAAATGGGGTTACACTTCCATTCACCATGTTCTCCGGGTGGCTGCTGGATGTAGTGCTTAGGGCAGTCCCAACTCATTTTCTGCCAGCTCAGAGTCATTGTCCTCCAACACATCAGTGCTGTCATCCAGCACTGCCTCAACCCAATATTTCATCTCTTCCAGTGTCAAGGCTGAGCCACTCACCTAAGTCTTGCTGTTCTTCTCAGGTTTTTTTTACCCTTTGTTCACAGTGGCCTTAGGAGTCTCCAGGCAGGTGGTGATCCAGCGTCCCTCACAGCCCCACCATAGACAAAGGCCTTGGAGCTTTCGTCTCACTCGCTCCTTGTAAGGCTCCCTGTAAACTCCCTTGCTGCCACTGCCCTTGACTTTACATTTGGCCAGTGGGCTCTGCTTCTCACGGGTGGTTTTGACCTAGTGTTGCAGTTTCTCCAAGTAGCATCCAGCCCATCAAGGTCTCCAGGTTGTCTTGCATGACAGCCCACTTGAGGATTTCTGCCTTCAGGCCCTCTTGGAAATACTGGATCTTGGCGGTCTCTGACCTGGAAGGCCAGCCACTGAAACTCCTCAGTGTACTCAGCCACCAATCAGTTCTCCTTTTCCAATTACATAAGGCAGACCCGAGCTTTGGCTCAACAGAAATAGATCTTCAAAATGGGCTTAGAGATGATTCATGAACAGGCAGAAATTGCCCAGTTCTGGTTCTCCAGCATCATATAGCCCCATCATCCAGTTGCAAGTTCCTCTTTCTAGCTGTGCTGGCACACATTGCACTTTTGACGCTTTGGACAGTAAGGTGTATTCACATGCTGCCATGAACATGGCAACCTGGGCCAAGAAACACAGCAATCACTCACACTGGCTGTCAAACGTGGTTTTCAGCTACCTTCCTTCTGGTACTTGAGGTATCAGAGGTGCTGGCTGGGGAATGCCTTTCCTGAGTCCTCTAGCTTCTGGTGACCTAGGTCTTGGGACACTGTCTTCTGCTGCCTGAGGGACCTGTTCCCCCACCACCACTCCATTGGTGGCCATTGGCACAGCTCCTTGGCCTGCGTGCATGGTGGCCCACAACTGTTGGATCATGTCTTGGGCCTCTTCCATTTCCTCCATCAAACTCAGACCTCTGTGTCCAGGCTGAGGTCTTCACCACCTTGCAGAAGAGCAACTACAATCTGCACATCACATTCTGACACTCATTCAGCCTGGCATTGATGGTGCGCCAGCTCCTCACCAGGGAACCAGGGGCTGCCTGTTGCCTCTGGTGGGGTCCGAACCCAGTGATCACCCAAA
The DNA here is from genome assembly GCA_030412105.1 of Cyclura pinguis. Lineage (NCBI taxonomy): Eukaryota > Metazoa > Chordata > Lepidosauria > Squamata > Iguanidae > Cyclura > Cyclura pinguis. The sequence continues at coordinate 110,209,837 of CM059603.1, forward strand.
GACTTGAAGTTCCAATTGGGTAATGGCATGGCAAGGGTATTCCCCAAACCTTGTTGCCTGGTCACCGTGGACCAGACATCAGTCCTGTCTTCTTCCTCCTCATCTCCCTGGGTTAGATTCTCTAGATCTGAGAACTCCTTCCCAGCCTGCATCCTGCAGCAGCACAGTGTCCAGATTGGGCACTAGGCTAGATAAGGAGTCTCAGCAAACTATCATGCCCTGGATAACTCACAATCCACAAACTTCACTCTGAGATAGACAGTAGTGTTTATTTGTAGCAAAGCAAGCAGCACAGCACACTTTTTCTGAAGTTGCTGAAACTAAAGCATACATAGAGTTCTCAGGTTTTGTCAGGAATGGAGCTACCTCATATAAGATATAGATAGAATCTATACTTTATTGAAAGTTAAATACATGTAATGACTTTAATGACCAGACTAACGAGGAGCAGAAAGTGCAAGCAGTTTATTCATTGTGAACCGAAACCTCCCCCACAAGGTTCCCATGCAAGCAGGCTCTCATCTTCTACATCTGTGTTCTATTCTACATTCCTAGCCTTCATGCCAGGCACTGTTTATCTAACGGCTAACTAGCTACTGCAGTACCCATCATTATGTTGGGCAGACTGACTACCTGACAGGTTTTATACCCACACATACAAATTTTAGGCACACAGAGCTGTGATTGGAGAGATTCATAAATTTAACATTACTCCACCTGCATTTTTTCTCCTCTTTTCATCCTTGGGGCAAGAACGTATTTCCTTCCTCTTATCTTAGATACTTTGAATTCCCAAAACATTTCTTTACACTTTCATTTTCATCCACTCTGATCTTCTCCCCTTACTAGATACATTGTAGCAACAGGCAATAAAGAAGTTGTCTATTTTATACTTTGTAATACATAGGCGAACTCCAAATGGATACACATTGTTGCAATCATCAATTAACACTCGATACTTTGTGGTGTCCTAGCTTAATTCTACAGAGGTCTATTGCATTGCATGTATACTGACTACCATACAGTATTACAATATACAGCCAGGAGATCCACATATGACAGGAGCTATGCATCCTGACAGCAACACATATATTTTACCCACTCTTCAAATGCCTTGTTTGTTGAATAAGTGATCAGTTCTAGGGAACTGATCCACTACAAGTGCTGGTTATTTTACTGCATCATTGACCCATTGAAACTTTTCTGCCTCCAGTCAAGAAATATTTGCAAAGGTCAGTGGTAAGGAATAGATTTTACATGTAGACGTAGAGATTCCAAATGCAATCTATTGCATTTGTAGTTTAAATTATCTAACAGGTCCACTATCTTTTTACCCATCCTACATCAATTGTGTAATGTAAAGGGAGTGGGTAAAAAGAGGAAGAAAAGGAAGAAAGGTAGAAAACAGACTGGAAAGGGTGTGAAAAGAAAAGGAGAAGGAAACAAAGGAGCAGAGTATGAGGAAAACATTGCACGTATTTATTGAAGAGCCCTGCATTGTATGAACAACATACTAAAGGACTGTAAAGGGTTTCATTGTAGCTCATCTCAGCTGTTTAACAAGACTGTATATTCTGTTGTTGTTGCTGTTGTTGTTTTTGTGTGTTTTCAAGTTGTTTGACTTATAGTGACTATGAGGCAAACCTATCATGGAGTTTTCTGGGGCTTAGAGTGTGTGATGCACCCAGGATCACCTGTGGATGTTGTGTGCTAGGTACTCTTTTACTCCCAAGAAAACACACAGGGTTCTTCTGTTGTATTTAATGGGGTATCAGGAGCCTTAGCTTACAGCTGTTGCTGGAGCTAACTCTCTGCAGCACACACTTGGTTATATAGTAATACACACTTCAACACTCACACAATTCCCATTGGTGGATTGTCCGGTTCTTCCTCTCTCTCAAACTTCCAGTGGTCCCCATGGGACTTTATTTCCGTACTTTGATCTAATGCATCTCCATCCTTAACACTGGCCAGATGCCTTGAGGCTGGCTGTTCCCAACCTATTCTCTTTGATTCTCTTTCACTAGGATGAGATGCCTAGACCTTTTCCTTTGATATACTACAAATTGTAACTGCATTTCTAGCCTAGGTACTCTGAAGCTCATACACAGTAAATCATTTGTTGTTCTTTTTATCACTTTTAAGTAAACAGAGCCATGCCTTGACAGCCTGGCTGAATAGTCGCTTACAACTAACATTCAGATTTTAACTGATGTCAAACATAGAACATACGGAGTCTTGTAACACATGATATTTATTCAGGTCTTATGTTACACCCAGAGAATAACTTACTACAACGATATTTTATACTAGCATAATCATGGATGTGTCATGCTATCAATTATGTCATGGAGCACGGTCAACATTATAATAGGTTTCCATGGCTGAGTGGGGAATCAAAGCCTAGTTTTCAGGGTCATAGTCCAATGTGCAAACCGCTACAATAATATAACATAGAAACCAGTCCAGAATATAATCAATATAGGAGGGAATTATTGAACAGTGTCACAGTATATTCCCACACCCAGAAAGACACCAAACACTTTCCTTCTACACAGGCCCGTGGAGGGGAGGGAGGAATTCTGAAAGGGTCCTGGCTCCTTGAGGGGCTTAGTTTCCTGCTGAGCAAACTCTCCACTCCCAGTCTATTCCAGTAATCATTTTTTTTCTTTTCCATTGTTTTCTTCTTTCCTAAACTAAGCTGTTTTTTGTTTTTGTTTTTTTTGCTTGGCAAACTCAGCTCTTCTGCTTTTATGTGAGCTATAGAAAAATATTTTTCTTCCCCTCCCTGCTGCCTTTCCAAGAAATCTGATATGTTAACATGTCTAATGACAGGAAAATATGATGCAGTTCCTCCAGTTCTAATATTATTTCTCTTGAGGCAAAAGGCCTTCCTATTTTACGGAATGCAGTAGTAATGGGAGATTTTAACTATCCTGATATATATTGGCAGTCAAACTCTGCCAAGACCACAAGGTCCAACAGGTTCCTCCCTTGCCTTGCAGACAATTCCATGGCCCAGAAGGTGGAAAAGGCAACAAGGGAATGAACTATTTTAGATCTGATCCTGACCAACAGGAATGACGTTGTTGATGAGGTGGAGGTTGATCCTTAGGGGGGAGTGACCATGCTTTATTGGAATTTGTCATTCAGTGGGAAGGAGAAGCCAAGTGTAGCCAGACACGCATTCTACTTTTTAAAAAAACTGATTTCTGTAAACTTAGGGAGTTACTCGCTGAAATTCCACAGTCAAGAATACTGAAAGAGAAAGGGGTTCATGACAGATGGGAGTTTCTTAAAAGTGAGATACTGAAGGCACAATTGAAAACTGTGCCAATAAGGAGGAAAAATGGCAGGTGTCTAAAGAAACCAGAATGGTTGACTAAAGGACTCTCAGCTGAGCTAAGTGTTAAAAGAAACATGTACAGGAAATGGAAGAATGGTGAAACTACGAAAGAGGAATTCAAGCCAATAGCCAGGATATGTAGGGAGAAGGTCAGAAAAGCTAAAGCGCAGAATGAGCTCAGGCTTGCCAGAGACATTAAAAACAATAAAAAGGGCTTTTTTAGATATGTCCTCAGCAAAAGGAAGAACAAGGAAATGATAGGGTCACTGTGTGGAGAAGATGACCAATTACTAACAGGGGGAAGAGAAAAGGCAGAACTACTCAACACCTTCTTTGCCTCAGTTTTATCCCAAAAGGATTGAAGTATTCAACCTGGTGTTGGGATGCCCTCCATATTAAAGTAATGGGATATATAGTCTAGCATAAATAGTAGCTTGCTTGTACCAAAGAAGCCTGAGTACCAGAGACCGTTAAATAAACAATTGCTAGGAATGTACTGATAAGCGCTGCCTGGCTCTCACGGCTTAAAAATCTTCAAGGTCTCTTGGCAAAGGGGGAGGGAAAGTGGGGATTCTAAAGCTCTGGTATTTGCTTTTCAACTGTAGTCTCCTCACTGAAGTCTTGTACAACGTACCTCACTCCAAATAAATAGTGTTTATGCACTGTACTATTTGCGTGTGTGGATTCAGTTCCTGACACCTGGGGGGTGGGGATCAGGTGAGGAAGGGCGGGGGAATACAGCACAGAATAGGTAGAGAAGTAGTACAGGAATACCTAGCCAAACTAGATAAATCCAAGTCTCCAGGGCCAGATGAATTACATCCAAGGATATTAAAAGAACTGGCAGAAGTCATTTCAGAACCACTCTCAATAATCTTTAAGAACTCTTGGAGAACAGGAGAAGTTCCAGCAGAGTGGAGGAGGGCAAATATCATCCCCATCTTCAAAAAGGGGAAAAAAAGAGGACCCAAATAATTATCGCCCACTCAGCCTGACATAAACACCTGGAAAGATCCTAGAGCAGATCATTAAAGAATCAGTTTGTAATTACTTAATAAGCAATGCCGTAATCACTAAAAGTCAACATGGATTTCTCAGAAATAAGTAATGCCAGACTAATCTTATCTCTTTTTATGATAGGGTTACAAGCTTGATAGATGAAAGGAATGCTGTAGACGTGGCATATCTTGATTTCAGTAAGGCCTTTGACAAAGTTCCCCATGACATTCGTGCAAAGAAGTTAGTAAAATGGGCTGGACAGTGCTACTGTTAAGTGGATTTGTAACTGTTTGAGTGACTGAACCCAAAGGTTGCTCACCAATGTCTGCTTTTCATCCTGGAGAGAAGTGACTAGTGGGGTGCCACAGGGTTCTGTCCTGGGCCCAGTGCTATTCAACATCTTCATCAATGACTTGGATGAAGGAATAGAGGGTACACGGATCAAAATTGCAGATGACATCAAATTAGGAGGGGTTGCTAATACACCAGAGGACAGGATAAAATTTCAAAATGACCCTGACAGATTGGAGAGCTGGGCCAAAGCTAACAAAATGAATTTCAACAGAGAGAAATGTAAGGTCCTGCACTTAGGCAGAAAAAAGGGTATGCACAAATACAGGATGAGGGACACATGGCTGGATAACAGTACATGTGAAAGGGATCTAGGAGTCCTGGTGGACCACAAGCTGAACATCAATCAGCAGTGTGATATGGCAGCCAAGAAAGCCAATGCAATTCTTGGTTGCATCAATAGGAGTATGGTGTCTAGATCAAGGGAGGTAATGGTACCACTCTATTCTGCTTTGGTTAGACCTCATTTGGAATACTCTGTCCAGTTCTGGGCACCTCAATTCAAGAAGTATTATCAACAAGCCAAAGCATGTCCAGAGGAGTGCGACCAATTTGGTGAAGAGTCTGCAAGCCATGCCCTATAAGGAGCGGCTTAGGGAGCTGCAGAAAAAAGGTTAAGAGGGGACATGATAGCCATGCTTAAATATTTGAAGGGATGTCTTGAGGAGAGAGTGGGCTTGTTTTCTGTTGCTCCAGAGACTACGACAAGGAGCAATGGATTCAAGCTGAAGGAAAGGAGATTCTATCTGAATCTCAGGGAGAACTTCCTGACAGTCAGAGCTGTCTGACAGTGGAATATGCTGCCTCAGAGTGTGGTGGAGGTTGGAGGATTTTAAACAGAGGCTGGATGGCCATCTGTTGGGAATGCTTTGACGTATGATCCTGCATGGCAGTGAGTTGGACTGGATGGCCCTTGTGGTCTCTTCCAACTCTATGATTCTGTGATTCTATGATTCTGCCAACTTCACTCAGTCTCAATGGTGCTGCAAGAATCCTTTGCATACTGATCCAGACTAAGACAGCTATATCTCTGAATTCTACCACCATGAAAAGGGCTTTGGTAACCCTTCAAATCCTCTCTGTTCAGAATGAAACCCCTCTTCTTTGCCGATATTAGCCCTGGGAAATAAACTTTCTGTAGTGCCCACAGTTCCTATCCATGACAGATCTGTCTTTCTTTCTCACTCTCTCTATTTGTGATGGGGAGAGACTTCCTTCCTGTCCACCATTGTGGCCTTCATCATGATTGGGTCTTCATAAATGCTACTTACTTTTAAATAAACAAACACAGTGACAAACCACATAACATTTTGGCCTTAACTTATAAAAGCTTGACACAGTCCATGTGGTGATGGTGAAGATGATGATGATACAAAATGTGCAAGTTAGAGCTGATCAAGATTTGAAACGTATCATGTTTGCCCCTGTCCTCAAAGAATGGCATGCAGAACAAGCTGGGTAATACTTGAATATACTTGAATATTTGAAAAACTCCCTGCGTAGACTGGGTTTTGGTAGTAAGATGTGTCAGTCAGAAGTGAGTTCATTATTGGCTGATATGTAGAGATCTGCTGTAGTGTGTCTTATCTCCCTTTAATGTATGTTAATCGAAATTTTTGTTAATTGCATTTTCAAAATAAACGTGTATTGGGAGTGTGTAGCTTTTAGAGTAGAAATGGATATTCATCTGATTCACATTTCAAAATGGAAATTCCAGTTTTATAATTTTCAGGAGGAGTGCCTAAGGTTAAGATCTTTACCTCAGAATCCTCACTTCAGGTGGTTTGAGTTGGAGAAAATGCTTACAAGCCCATCTCTATACATCAAAACTATGAAAAACCAAAAATTCATATTTCTGAAAATATACAAAAACTTGTTTTAGTCAATTTAAAATGTTTACATTAGAAAAATCCATTAAAATGCGTACTTTAAAAAAATGCATAAAAATATGCAGATGGAGTCAGGTATTGCAACCTGGAACAGGACTGTAACAGAATGAAACTGGAAATCTCAATGAGAGCAACAATAGCAGGAAAGCAGCGTTTCCCTGCTATGGTTGCTCTCATTGAGATTTTCAGTTTCATTCTGTTACATTTCTGTTCCAGGTTCTGTTCCTGGAACAGAACCTGGCCTCCTGTTCCAGGCCTCATAGGAGGACTGAAGAACTAATCCAGAGTGGTTGTTCTAAATGTGAAAAGATTTTAGAGCCACTTCACAGATTATGCAGAGCAAATCTGATGAAATTAGTTGTGAGAAATACAGTTTGCCCTTGACATTTGCTAGGGTTGGGGCGTAGGACCCTCACAAAAGTGGAAAAATCACAAACATGAAAATGTGTGTGTGGGTATGCGCGCGTGCCTGTGGGAACGGGGCTGAAGCATGGTGGGGAGAACAGGCACCCAGCATCCAAACCAGGACAGCAAAAAGAGAGGAAAAGGAGGTTGGTCAGCATTGTGGCCCTATACTTCCTCTCTCTTGTCCATCTCCTTCCTTGGGTGTGGGAGAGCATCAACAGAGGATTTGTGGTGCTCAGAAATTGCAGTGCGAGCTGTTCTTAGTTTGCCACACAGCAGCTGATGGTGGAGGAGGAGGAGAACCAGTGGTAGGTTCTTGAAGGGCTGTGTGGCCTGATTGGAGCCACCAAGAGAAAAGGTAACCCCATAAAAGAAGCATCTGAGGTGGGTGGGACAGAGGTCGAAGAAACTAACAAATAATTAAATCTGTGACAGTGAAACCCACAAATGTGGAGGGCTGATTATATATCAAACTTGCAAGGTATCAATGCCTGCAAACACTTTTTTATATGTGAATTTGAAAGAAAAAGGCATTGTCTTAAATAGCAGGCAGTAGTGTTGTATAATAAATGAGAATACATTTCTATTTCATCCACTGTCTTTTATGCAATACAGTAGGTCCCCCATATCTGCAGGCGATACATTCTTGGACTTAGTATGGACAGCAAAAACACAAACAATGCCAAATGCTATATTTTGACCCCCCAGGCCAGGCAAGTTGGAGAGGAAGGTGCCTCCTGGCCTTTCTTCCTGCCAGGGCTTGATGAGCAGCTCTCTTGTTGGGTGCTAGATCTGGCAGGTGGGTGATTGCACAGAGCCATGTGCCTCTCTCAGCCAGGAAGTGAGTGAGACTCCTTTCTTGGCCAAGAGATGTGGGGTGGGGGTGGAGCAGCTGCAGGGAGCAATGTGCCTCTCTTGGCCAAAGGAGGAGACGGACACTCTTTCCTCAGCTGAGGTACACAGCTCCATGCAGTCAGGCCTCCCACTGGGTTTGGCACCCAGGAAGGGGGCTGCTTTTAAGAGCTCACTGCAGGCAGCCTCTCCTCCCACTTACTCTTGCCTTCATCTGCAGAGCATCCAGAGCAGTGACACTGTAGGAGCCGGCAGCCTGGTGCAAGAAAGAAGGTGAGGAAAAGGTAAGGAAGGACCCTGGCCAGTGCCAGCAGCCATGGCCCTGGAGTGGATTGTGGGCAAGTGAAACTATGGATAGTGGTCCAGCAGATACATGAGGCCTCGTACCAGTTTTTCTTGCAGTTTCTATACTGTAACTCCTTTTTACTGTTTTTGCCAACCTTTGGACTTTGCATGTGCTGTTTTCCTTTCATATGTGACACATCCTTTCTTTTTCCTTCAGTTGCCTCAGTAACGGGCAGATCGACCTCATGTGAATCAGGGCAGACAAAGGACATCTCGCAGGGCATATTTGGTTCTCTCAAGGAAGAAATTCTGCCAGCTATTCCAAGCCCTCCACCCATTCGTAGAGCCATACTGCCATGTAATGTGGTACTTAACCCAAACAGTCAGATTGTTCCATTAATGCTGGATACTCCTAGCAATGAATACAGTCCAGCCAGCCAGGAAAGCAACTCCAGTGAGGCCTTCACCTATAGTGTCCAGAGCCAAAGGTAGGCACATAGCAAGCACATGCAAGCCTTGTTCAAATAGAGCAGAGAATGTTAATGTTTAAAAATGAATTGGTTATAATATTGGTTATGTTATTCATTATTAAGATCCATAATTTAAGTTTGTTATTGCTAATGTCATTAGGGGATAATTAGTTTTTTGCACTAATTATTCTATTTGTTACCATTATTCTTTCTTTAAAAAGTGATGATTAGGTTGGATCAAAACTAGATTGGTGAATAAGTAGCAATCCCAGTTGCAGCTGAAGGGGATGTAGGAAGAGAACAGTGTTTCCCAGTCTGACATAAGGAATCCAGGAAATAGCATAGAATCCTAAAGTTGGAAGGGCTGCGAGGGCCATCTAGTCCAATGCCCTGTCAAGCAGGAGTACACAACTAAAGCACTCCTTAAAGATGTTTATCTAATTTGTTTAAAGACCTCCAAAGATGGAGGATTCGCCACTCGCTAAGGCAGTCTATTCCACTATTAACCGGTTTTTACAGTAAAGTTCTTTCTAATGTTTAGGTGGAATCTCTTTTCTTGTAATTTGAATCCCCTGGTTCTCATTCTATTTTGGGGCAGCAGAAAACAACCTCACTCCAGTATCTAATACCATAGAAATACTTGTTAAATATGGAATAAAAAAAATCTCAGTATGATTACTGGGAGAATACTCCACAGAAATCTTCATTCTTTCCTGCACTGTGGAGAAAACCTTTCTTCCTTGCTTTTAAATTGTCTACCAATGCAATTTTCACTTTCCACAGAAGTTAATTGTGTTTACCCATGTTCCTACAGATTGCTCTGTGGTTTAAAAGCATTATGACATCAGCCTGTCAAATAACACTGTTTTATAAGATTTACTTGCAATGCTACCTGGTTTGTGGCTTCTGAAACTTTTAATCAACCTGGCTACCTCCCTACTCATATCATTCACTTCTGTCTCCATCTGGCCGACAGTTACCTCCTTTCTTTACTTGCCTTTTTTGTATGTCTTCCATTCAGCATGGATCATTTCATCTCTCTTTTCCCCCACTCTGTGCTTGCCTCAATAGCAACACAGAGCGAGCACCAGGCAGTGAAGAGCTAGAGAGAGCCAGCATTAGAAACATCTGATACCATTCCCCCGGTCCTACTTCCTTCACTTATACCTTTCAGTGACGAGCATAATGAATCACAACTGGTTAACATTATGCTGGTGAATTAATAATTTCAATTGACATTACATTGAAATCAGAATCTAACATTGCTCCACAGTTTTTGGTCAGATTAAAAAAAAAACCTTGAGAGATCTGAGAGAAAAGGAAGTGAAGAACGTATCTCTGAATTAAGAACCTATCTCTCTTAAGGAAAATATCATTTACTACTTAAGACAAAAGACTGTATTCTCATTACTGTCAGTTTTATTACCATTTTCACAAGATCTGTTATCTTTAATTGCCACTTTTAATCTGTCATCTGCAGTGGCTGCTTCACTGATGAACTGATTCAAATCAGTGTCATAGCACAATCTACCCTGCCCACCAACATGTGTGTAATATTTGCATAAGAGTTCTTTGCCTACGCAGGGAACTAAAACCACGAAAATAGGCAATCAGTAGATTCCTTGGCTTCTTTTGCAGTTCTGGTGACAATCAGGACAGAATTACTTTCTGAGCTCCCCCTCTCACTTTTGTTTCTGAGCAGTTCTTCTCCCAGAGAAGCAGGACCTGTGTCAGGTCAGAACACCTCAGACTTGGACAGCTTGTGAGGCATCCATCTTGGCCTGACTTGCTTTCACTCAGAAGCTCAGCACCATGCTAACCTGAGTGCCCTGTGTATCCAAGCCAACTGCCATGACATCCACACATTTTTTTCATTTTTCATTTTTTAAATTTTAAGCTGACAAATATCAATGCAATCAGCCAAGTAATACAAACATTAATTTTAAACACAGCTTTATACAAAATAATTACACAAAATAACTTTAAAATATAATCAACTTAAAAAGATGAGGCCCGAAATAATCACTGGATTAACCCATAAATCTTGCTTATTTATTTGTGAGATAAAAGAGGCCCAAACTGTAGCAAATGTGTCTTTTTTAAGTTCCTGTTTAGCCATTCAGATTCTACAGATCAATTTTTCTCAGAGGGAAACTCCCTACCTGCAGTCTAGCCAATGTTGAAAAGAGAGATCTTCCTGAGTTTTACATATTCTTATAATTTCTAACTCTGCAGACCCCAGCAATATAGCAGTGAGAACTTTATGCAGAAGATTTGTGTTAACTCTTTCAAAAATAGTTAATAATAACACAACCCCTCTGAGGTATAACTCTTGATGTGTAGTTTTTTTTTAAAAAAAAAATCAGTTAACCTATGCCAAAAATCTACCACCTTTTGACGCTGTAACTATTACCCCAAAAGGTGGGTGACTCAGGGGTCCACCCTCATTGCCAGTACCTCCATACAAAGATGGGGAATATTAGCTCAAATTAGGAGGCCTGTGAGGGGGGGCTAACCTGGAGAGATCTTTCTACCAATGTTTCTGAGGTCTTCGCAAGAAAGAACCAGTCAGAGATTCAAAAGTAAGTTCAAATGTGTTTTACTGGGGAATTGATTACATGCGCACAAGATCCAGACAGCCACACACTCACACAAAGCTAGCTGAAGGGAAAAAAGAAGAAAGGTTTTAGAAACCAAGATTCAAGATGTAGTGGATAATATTTATGGGTCTCAGAGAGCGGTGAAGAAGCAGCAATGTGGCTTAGACTCACATCTAAGGGCAGTACCCAGTCAGTAATAGGAGCAACAACATGGCTACCAGCAAGTGATGTACTGCATCTAACGCTAAAACTGGGAGTTTTTATACCCTGTTTCTGCCTGGAGGGCATGGGTGTGAATGGCTCTCTGGCTGAGTAAACAATGGAGTTGGCAGAGTAGACAGTGTAGTCTGGAATGGGTTAACCGTCTTAGCACTGGTGACAAAAGACTAATGGTTATCATGATAGCTCTGTAATGGTTGGACAGGGTTTGAGGGCAATGGATTGATTTACAGGTTGGTGGGAAGAAGGTTTGAAACAATCAGCAGTTTGCTGGGAAGTTCCCCATTGCTAAAGTCCAAATGCAGAGTTGTTAAGGCTGGGTTAAGACTATTATCTCTGGAGTTACCTGGTGATTTCCCAACTATGTCCTGGTTATGCCTAGACCTGCTTTGCAGTTCACATATTCAGCCAGCTTGGCCATACAGTCATATCAGGGAATTTTTTAATTAAAGCCAATTAATATATCTTGACAATTAAATTATATTTTGCCAGTTAAACTATATCAGAATGTGGGGGTGTATGGCCTAGGTAACATAACCACATATGGGTCTACCTCCCAGCAAAACTGTGAGATAATACTATTTATTTTATGGAGTTTAACCAGTGTTAAATGCCACATATAAATTGTCTTCAGTGTATATTTCCTGATACTGATACTAATTTCTAAGGAGGCATGGTCCATATTTTATTCTACTGCATCTCAGGAATAGCAATTTTAAGGTCTATCTACCATAAAATTTTTGACCCAGTTCCACTTCTATATGTTTCGTTAGCTATATCTTTGAATAAATTAGATGCCAATCCTTTGCATCCTTTGCAAACCTCTGGTTTGCTAGTACTACAGTCTCACAAAGTGATGCATGTCTAAAAAGTGTGTCACCAACATGAAAAGTTTGGAAAGCTCTGCCATAGTATCCCCTCACTTCCCTTAACAATTTTACAAATTTGTTTTGTTTGAAATATCTTATAGTAGATCAGCAAATTAGGACGGCCAAATCCTCAGAAGTAGTTTGTTTATATATAACTTTATAAACAACTCTAATGGCTTCTTTATTCTCTCTATATTTTTCTAAACTTTTATTTTTTGGCAGTCTTTCATTTTTTTAAAAGTTTGGTCTCATAGGGACTGTTTGGAAAAGAAATAAAACTTAGGGAGGATATGTGCTTTGACAATAGCTAGTTTCCCAACATATTCTGTTTCAGTTTTGTCCAGTCTTTCCATTTTTTTCCTGAGGTATTTAAAAATCAGATTATAAATTATGATATAACTGGGCAATGTCTTTAGTTAATATCCCAGATTTCTAAATCTTACATAAGAGGGACGTCTGTCAGTTTCCTAAGTTGTCTTTTTGTGTTCTATAGACATATTTAAACAAACAATTATGATTTTTTTCATAGTTAATTTTTAAGCCTGAATGTTTTTCAAGTATAGGCAGAAAGATTTTAATTGCTGCAATACAGTTTTCTGGCTCTGTTATGTAAAGAACAGTATTATCTGCATTTAAATTCACTTTATGAATTACTCCGTTAATATTGAATCCGCTAATGTAGAGATACAATGGTGAGGGGAGGAGGTGCAGGTCGGTTCTCCTCGTGCGGCGGATTTTTGGGGGCGGTGCCAGGACGACGAGGGGCTTCTGGGAAGCGGCGGCGGCGGCGAATTAGCCTCATGAGAGCTTTTTGTTTGTTCTGTGTTTGGGTTGCCGAGTTGCGGGAACTGGAAAGGGGAGGGGGAAACCGGAGAAAGAAAAAGGCGCATGGAGAGAATGTGTGAATGACCGGGGAGAAGAGGGAGGTGGGAAGAGCCTTAGTTCCTGTCACCAGAGGTGGTTTTCCCTCCCCGGCACCGTTTGCCCACAAAAAAGCCCAGACCTTGGAGCTGTCAGGAGTTGGAATAAATTGCCCTTCCCACCCCGCTTTCTCTGAGTGGGTCCGGAGTCACTCTCTGTTCAGCTTGTTAAGCCTTTCCACTCAGTTGCTGCAGAAGAAGCAACTCTCTCCAGGCAACGCTGTGCTCCAGAAAGCACCAGGCGCCTGAAGGAGAGCCAGTGCAGCGCAACTGGGGCAGGGGGAGCAGGAGGAGGATGCAGCCCAGGCAGGGGGTGAGCCGAGGGCACAGATGGAGGCTGGGATCCAGGGAGAGATCTAGCAGGGTCTCCCCATGAGGAGGCCCGGCATGTGAGGGAGGGAGGGAGAAACCGGGCGGGGGGTCCGTCCACACATTCAGCCTGCCCAGCCAGCTGGAGCCATGACAAGCGACTCAGAACCCGTGTGCTTTTGTGCCCGTGCCTGCCTGTGCAGGTACATATGTGCACGGCACCCCCATTGGCGATTTTAAAGCAGTGAGTCCAAATGGCTTGGAGAAAATGGACATGCGGACCACGCAGTCAGCGAACTGTGGGATGCCCTATTTCAGTGACCTTTTGGAAATTACAGCAAAACCAATTTTTTTGAAATCCCCCATTATATTTACCCTTTTCAATCCCAGATCAGTTGTGCTTTTCAAACCAAGTTTTTCCCCTAAGATTTGACAAGACTTTTCTTCTTTTTAATTCAAGTAGTTCTAGTGGTGGGCAAGATATTAGAAATAGCCAGGGCACTGATGTGTTAAAGGTGTTGTAAGCTCTGTGCGGGTTTCCCTCCCCTTAAAAAAATAAGGACAGAATTAACTTTCAATGCTACCTGAATGTAAGGAGTTGGGGAATTTTAAACTCATCAAACCATTGAATGGGAAAATAGACACCCAGTAAATTTATTATAAAATGTCACAGGTTTTCCTGTTACCCTGGTTTCTGGGGGTCCCTTGGGGGACACCTCAATATGCTCCATGTAAGGAAGAGTGGGGAACTTAAAGGAGTACAAGTGGTGGCAATACGAGAGGCAGGGTAACCTAGCAGGATCTTTTTACCCATTTTTTTTGAAATATCATTTTATTCAAAATTCTCATTATAAAACATACATATTTGATTGTCAGCTTCATTGAAATATATCTGATCTTCCACATTGATCTAGATTTCATTTTCCAGATTTCTACAAGCTTTAGGTACTATACAACATTTTACTGTTAGTTTATCTGATAGTTCTTACATTTCATTCTTCATATTTCCACTTCATGATATATATCCTGTCACCCCCACGTAATATAACTTTGATCATGAATTACGTATTTCCAGCTGTTAAAACCTGGCAATTACCTGTTACAATTTCCCATTCTTTCTGTATCTCATCGTCTGATTTCCCCTTTAATCTCTGGGAGACCGTGTCCGCATTTTTATTTTCAATAAGTGTAGCCCACCATTGTTCTATTGTGGGTATTTGCTGAGTTTTCCATAACTTTGCATATTCGATACGAGCTGTTGTTATCATGTACAATAATATTCTCCAATGCTTCTTTATACCAATACCCTCTAGTATATCAGTCATATTTAACAAATACAATTCAGGTGTCTTAGCAAACTGGCCTTTCACTAATGTACAAATCACATTATGTACTCCATTCCAATACTTCTTAGCTTTTGAACATGTCTACCACATATGATATATCGTACCGACCTCCTTCTGACATTTCCAGCACTGTCTGGTACCTGTATTATAAATCCTTTTCAGTTTATCTGGTGTCATATACCATCTGTGAAATATTTTGTAATAGTTCTCTCTCAAATTCTGGGCTACTGTAAATTTCTGCGTTTTTTTCCGGCTCTGCTCCCAAGACTCGAATTGAATTGAATGTCCAATATTTTGAGCCCATAAAATCATTGTTTCCTTTACTGTTTCTTCTTGTCTCTCCTGCTGTAATATCTCTTGATGGATTTGAGCAAGAAGGTGAGGCGGATTTTCAAAAAGCCATTTAGTTACTCCAACTTTCTCTTTTGGTTCAATTCCGTAAGTTTTTATGTCCATATGAAACCTTTCGGTTAATTGTCTTTAAGGGAACCTACTCAGTCTTATTCCCTCCTGTTCTAGTTTTTCCCTAGTTTTCATCTTAAGATTTTTGGACGCTGATTGTCAGGGATTCCAGGCAGGGAGCCTTGGGAAAATGATCAGCCCACTGCAAAGATGCTGCATCATGCTCCAACTGTGGGTGATTGCAAGGTTGCATCAGAAACTGGGGTCGTGTGCAGATGGTAGAGGGAGGTGTGCAAACCTCTACCTGATTGGTTGTAAATATGTATATAAGAAAGCAATCCCCAGTATGTATTTGTCTGTTGACCAAACCGGTGTCTGGCGCAAACCTTTGTCCGTCTGTTCCATGTTGTGTATATAACGGAACGTTGCTACAAGATAAAGTGCCTCCTATTTGGAAGAAACCTCCGTGTGTGAGTATCCTTACTGGGGAACAAGGTTGCTGCTGTTGGCTCACTGCCTGTGGTTATTCCGCTGCATCTCTGTGGGGCTGAAACTCCTATCATCCCCCAACAGTGGTTATGGGCCCAGACCCACAGTGCACAGCATCCACAGCGCACCTGTAGTTGTTTTTCCCCTGGATACTGGGACTGTTTTTGACTGTTTGCCTGGCTCTCTGGTGCCTTGGGAGTCTCTGTTTTGGCAGAGAGACAGTTAATCTTCAGTCCGGAGCTCATCAAGGTCACTGCGGCCAGCTGCTTTGTTTGTTGAATTTTTCCTTACAAAGGCAGCAGCATGGCTGAAGGAGGTTATCTGCATTTTGATAAATTGACTGACTCTAATTATCAAAGCTGGCAAATTTATGTGAGAGCCACTTTGACGAAGGAGAACCTGTGGCACGTTATGGAAAATGAGGGACAGCCCCCGGAAGGAGCGACTGCTGCCCAAACAGCTGCGTTCAGGGGTGCGGACGAAAAAGCCAAAGCAGTTATTTTGCTTACTTTAAGTCCTTCCCAGTTGATTCACGCTGCTGCTGCAGACACAGCATATCAGCTGTGGCAGGCTTTGAAGCGTGTGCATCAGCCTTCTTCATGTTTGTCCAAAATGTTATGGACGAAAAGACTGTATAACACAAAGTTATGTCCCGGAAGCTGTGTAAGAGAGCACCTCCTGCTGATGAAACAGCTTTTCCAAGAGACAGCCGAAAGGGGAGTAAAAATCCCAGAAACGCAAAGAAGTTTTATCCTGCTTGGAAGCTTCACTAAGGAGTGGGACTTTTTGATGTACAGCCTGCAGGGTGTGCGTGAGGAGGAGCTGACTGTAGACCTGGTAGCCGGGAGGATCCTGGAGGAAGTCCAGCGTAAGCAGTTCGATTCCAGACTGCAGTCAGAGGGAGAGGCGGCTCCGGAGGAAGAAGGAGCAGTGTGCAGCTATGCCAGACGCTGCTACAGGTGCAAGAGGGTCTGCCATCTCCAGAAGGACTGCAGAATGCCCGCGCCGAGCAGAGGGAAGAAGACAGCCCAGAAGTGGAGGGGCGTGTTGTCACAGGCTGAAGGCCATGTGTCTATGGCAAAGGAACAGTCTGAGAGTGGTGTGTGGTTGCTAGACAGTGGTGCAACTCACCACATGGTGAACAATTTAAAGCTGTTGAATGGTGTAACAAATGCAAATATAACAGCAATTTCTCTTGCAGATGGGGCACCAAGCAAGGTGCAGAAGATGGGTACTGCATACGTGCCATGCTTTGGTAAATCATTCAATAATGTGTTGTGTGTTACCAACCTGCAGAATTGTATTTTGAGTATCTCCCAACTGACCAGTGAGGGTTACAAAGTGGTGTTTGAAGGGGAGAAATGTACAATAACTGAAAATGGTATGTTTTGTGCAAAAGGGGTGAAAAAGCAGGGGTTGTACCACATGTTACCCAAAGGAAAAGTGGCAAACGTTAACCCATTGTGTAACAAACCTCTACATGATAAGTGTGTACATCATCTCCACCGAGTGATGGGGCATGTCAGCTACAAAAGTTTGCAGGAGTTGGCTAAGGTATGCCCTGAGTTACAAGTCAGAAGTTGCCCTAAATTTCTAGATTGCTCTGTATGCAAAAAAATTAAGGTAAAGGCTTATCCCATTGCCAAGAAAAGCAAGTGTGTCACCCAACGTCCTTTTGAGGTTGTACATGCAGATTTGGCTGGGCCATTCAAGCCAACTGAAGGGCAAAATAGGTATGTCCTGGTAATTGTAGACAGACACAGCAGGTACTCCTATGTCTATCTGCTGAAAGAGAAAAGCCAAGCAGCTGAAAAGTTCCAAGAGTGGGTGAATGCTGTTGAGAGGGAATTTCCTTACAAAGTAGCCAGTCTTGTGTCAGACAGAGGGGGAGAATTCCTGTCCAATAGCCTGCAAGCCTGGATGCGTAAGAAAGGCATAAGGCATAATACCACCAACCCTGCATCTCCTGGGGAGGATGGTCTTGCAGAAGGAGGAATTGGGCTGTTAAAACAAATGAAGGACTGTATGATGGAGGATGCCCAAGCCCCAGCAGGACTTTGGGGAGAAGCAATAAAGACAGCAAACTACCACATAAACAGGTTGTGGAGCTCAAGTGTGAAGCAAACTCCATATTACCTATTGTATGGTAGGGCGCCAAACCTGAAGCATCTACGTATTGGGGTCAGTTTGCTAGTGTGTATATTCCCCCATGTTTCAGAAAGTCTGGAGAGGAGAAATCTAGACGGTTACACTTTGTGGGATATGAAGGTAACAAATATAGATTTCTACACCATGGTGGCAAAATAGTGTATTCCAGGAGTGCAAACTTTGAAACCCATTCAGGATGGGATAGACTGCACTGTAACCTGGGTAAAAGTGGGAAAAGTGGGAAAAGACTGCACTGTGATCAAGAGGTCTTGATTCCCCTGAGGGAAAGTGTGACAAGTGTTCCCGAAATTCCTGAAAATGGAGGGGCAGTGATGTCTGATGAGGAAAAAGACAGTGTCCCGGATACACTTGAGTGTTCTGAAAGTGGAGGGGCAGTAATGTCTGAGGAAGAAAAGGACGGTGTCCCGGATCCACTTGAAAGCTCTGAAGATGGAGGGGCGGTGATGACTGATGATGAAGAAAGTACTGAGGAAAGTACTGAGGAGGAGAAGCCAGAAGTCTCACTCGACGTCACGCCAAGGAGTTCAACGCCGCCATCTTGTGCTAAACCTGCAGTTAGGGTCAAGCAAGAGCCACGCACTGAGGCCAGCACCAGTTCCAGTAGGGGTTCCAGTAAAGGTGGGTCAGGAAGTACCCAACTTGCTAAGTCAGGAAGCAAAGTTATGCTCATCCCTAAAAGATCAGGAGGAGGGTGTTTTGTTGTCCCGTGTGACTGAAGCAGAAAACTTACAGTGTAGGACTACATTGAGGTATAGTATCAAAAAGTGAGGCAAATGGTCCAAGATGGGATTTTGTGCGTGCAGTATTGTCCATCTGTGGATCTGCTCACAAAGGCATTTCCAGTAGTAGCCCATGAGAAGCTGGCAGGTAAACTGGGCCTTGCCGCCCACTGCAAAGATACTGCATCATGCTCCAGCTGTGGGTGATTGCAAGGTTGCATCAGAAACTGGGGTCGTGTGCAGATGGTAGAGGGAGGTGTGCAAACCTCTACCTGATTGGTTGTAAATATGTATATAAGAAAGCAATCCCCAGTATGTATTTGTCTGTTGACCAAACCGGTGTCTGGCGCAAGCCTTTGTCCGTCTGTTCCATGTTGTGTATATAACGGAACGTTGCTACAAGATAAAGTGCCTCCTATTTGGAAGAAACCTCCGTGTGTGAGTATCCTTACTGGGGAACAAGGTTGCAGCTGTTGGCTCGCTGCCTGTGGTTATTCCGCTGCATCTCTGTGGGGCTGAAACTCCTATCATCCCCCAACATTGATCTCTCAATTATATCATCATACCGCAATGATTTATCTGTATCAGTCCATCTGCCAAAAAAAGCTTCTTGCGGTGAGACCCATGTGGGGAGCTGCCTCATGTTTTTGACTTTATAATCATCCCACATTTTCCAAAGCGATTTTCTGATATAGTGATGTGAGAAGTCTTTATCTATTCTTGCTTTATCATAAAACATATAGGCATGCCACCCCATCCTCAAGTCTGCACCTTCCAATGCCAGCGTTTTCATATCTTGAAGGTCTATCCAGTCTATTATCCACATAAAAGCCGCTGCTCTGTAATATAATTGAAAGTCTGGTAGTCCCATTCCTCCTCTACTTTTTATATCTGTCATAATGTTCCATTTTATCCTAGGCTTCTTCCCCTGCCATATAAATTTAGTTAATTCTCTCTTCCATTGTATGAAAGGTTTCGTATTTGTTATTATAGGCAGGTTTTGGAACAGAAAGTTCATTTTTGGCAAGACATTCATCTTTACTGCTGCAATTCTCCCCATCAATGAAAGCCGCAACGAAGTCCAATTTTGTAGATCTTTTGTTATTTCCTTCCATTTTTTCTCGTAATTATTTTGAAATAACTCATTATTTCTTTTAGCTATCCAAATTCCTAGATATTTTACCTTTAATCCTGTTTTAAATCCTGTGTTTTGTACTAGTTCCCTCTCTTCTCTTTCAGTCATATTTTTGGTTAAAAGAACTGTGTTCTCCTTATTAATTTTGAAACCAGAGAATTGTCCATATTCTTGCATTGTAGAATTCAATTTTTCTATAGATTTGCATGGATCGTCCAAAAAGAGGACCAAGTCATCTGCGAAAGCTTTCAATTTGTAATGTTATTTCTTAATTTGAACTCCTGTTATTTCTTTATCTTTTCTTATAGCATTGTTAAGTATTTCCATTGTCAAAATGAACAGCAAAGGTGACAGAGGGCATCCTTGTCTCGTCCCTCTATGGAGTTCTATCTTTTGTGTTCTTTCGCCGTTGATGACCAGTCGAGCTTGTTGTTGTCTATATATTGCTTCAATCCATGCAATAAATTTCTCTCCTGCCTGCATCTGTTTAACCACTGTCTTCATAAATGGCCAACTAATCATATCGAAAGCTTTCTCCGCATCAACAAAAACCATGGCCAATTTCCGTTCATTATGTTTTTCATAATATTCAATTATGTTTAGAACTGTTCTAATATTATTTCTCAAAGATCTTTTAGGTAGAAAGCCATTCTGATCTTCGTCAATTATCTCTTGTAAGACTTTCTTGAGCCTCTCTGCTAATATTGAAGCGAAGATCTTATAGTCTATATTCAAAAGTGAAATTCGTCTATAATTCTTAACATCTGTCAAGTCTCTTCCTTCCTTCGGAATCAGAACCACATTGGCTTCCCTCCAAGTCTCTGGTATTCCATCATTCATTATTTCATTTATAGTACTTTGCAAAGGCATTGAAATTTCATGTTCCATAATCTTATAATATCTTGCAGTAAACCCGTCAGGTCCAGGAGTTTTATCGTTCTTCAAGTTCCTAATAGCCTCAACAACTTCCGTCATAGTAATGGGATTATTCAAAATTAATCTCTGGTCCTCCTTAAATGTCATTCTGTTCATCTTCTCCAGATATTCTTCCACTTCTTGCTGATTCTTCTCTTTTGGGATCTTACTCATCAGTTTCACATAGTATTTATGAAATACTTGTTTTAACCTCTCTTGTTTTGTAATTTTTTCTTTTCCTATTCTAATCTCAGTTATAACATTCCGAGCCCTTCTTTTACGCAACATACCTGCCAACAGTTTGGAAGGTTTGTTAGCTTGTTCAAAAAAGTTATATTTCATTCTCCTTATCTGTTGCTCTATTTCTTCCGAGTTGAGTTGATTTAACTGAGCTTGCTGTATCTTCATCTGTAGTCTAATCTGTTTATCTGACGGATTTTGTCTCAGCTGACGTTCAGTTCCTTTCATCTTTTCCAAAATTTGCTGCTCAGTGTTTCTCTTTTCTTTCCTGATTTCTGCCATCCATCTGATAAGGTTACCGCGCATCACAGCTTTACTTGCATCCCAGATGGTTTTCATCGAAAGTTCCGTCGTTAAATTCTCATTAAAATAATTAGGTATCTCTGTTTTTGCTTTTGTTATATATTCCTCCTTATTCCAAATCACATCATTCAATCTCCATGTTCTTTCTCTGTCGTTAATCTTTATCTTTAGTTGTATTGGATTATGATCAGAACATGGATTAGGAAGTATATCCATATCTGTAATCTTCATCAGAAGTTGTTTAGATACCAACATCATGTCTATCCTTGACATGGACCTGTGTCGATCCGAATAGAATGTTTGTCCATCCAGCTGTCCATTCTTGTATCTCCAAGTGTCATATAAATTTAAATTGTCCATCATATTAAAGAAGCTCTTAGGTATTTTGCCATTGTTTCGGGGAGATGACTTTTGCATTGTCCTGTCGACCTGAGGATTAATTACGCCATTAAAATCCCCAAGAACAATCATGTTAGAGTTTCCTGTTTCATTAAGATATTTCAATATCTCTTCCTGTAATGTAGGGAAAAATTCACCTTTGGCTCCATTTGGTGCATATATCCCGACGATTAATATTTTGTCTTGTTTCAGAGTAACTTCTACTCCTATGTAGGGTCTTTTTACCCAGTTTTTACAGGGTCAGGCCAAGCCAAAAACCAGTCAAAGGTATCAAATAAATGATTTTATTGAATGAAAATGTTCTCACACACCAGTGCAATCACTCACACACTCACACAAGACCTATTAAGAAGCAAAAGAGTGGAAAAATTGGATAGGGGATTCAGAGAGGACTTGTAGATAGGGTGATACTGCACCTCTCCTGAAGTCCTTGGTCCAGGAAGCAGCAAGCAAAGCGGAACTCAGCAAAGAGACAGCTGAGGGGATTACTCAGCTAACAGAGAAATGGTCTGCTAGCGTGGCAGGGAGTTCTCCAGAGAAATTCTCAAAAACTAGGACTACTTGTAGGGGAAAACGCACCTTGAGGGCAAATCCTCTCCTGGGGAGAACAATAGGCACCACAAAGGAAAGGAAGCTCCACAATGGCAGCTCGTTTTGCATGATGGTTTTGTGATGTGTTTCCAGTGTTTCAGGATCTTCAGTTGCAATGGGTTTTAGTGTAAATTTATGTAGATGGTCCTTACCTTGGATGATTTTTCCGGAATCATAAGTACTCAACTTTGGGAAAACACGCTAATTCCCTCAAGTTGGCTCCTCTGTGGCTGAGGACCATTTGTTTACCGTGAGTTTGCACAGCTTGAGGTCTCCTTGGGCTACGTGACTGGGGATTTTACTGGGCTGACCTAGTTCTCGGTCATTCAACCATTGCTGCTGACATGCTCATCTGGGCAACCTTTCTGGCATAATGAATTATATTTGATATTAAAAATTGTAGACCCCGGGATAGGGTGTACCAGTGGGGTAACATTCCCGTCCCTGAAAGGAGATGGGAACCAAGGTTGGATTACCACAGATTTTGACCCCACCCCTAGGCAGAATTCTCCTGAAGCCAAGTGTGCTCCAGGGCATGCCTTTCTTAGCCTTCAGTTCATCACCTGACATTCCTTAAAAGCAAGTCAGAAAGATGAGGGTATTCCTGAGCATGTAGAGAGTATACTGCCCTCAGTATCCTAGGAGACCCTCCCAGCCCTTTGATGTTTGGTGGCCACCTGGTGCTCTTCAGAGATCATCCCATTGTGAGAGCAGATTGTCTCTGAGCATATGCAGAATGTTTCTCTCCCCCACCTACCAGTTCCTTGACCCAAAGTTCAGATTAAAGAAAGGGGTAGGACTGATTTTTCCAGGTAGCCTGCAACACCCCAGGGAGATTTAGAGGAGAGTACCTCTGAGCATATGCAGAATGCCACATCCCCACTCCTCCCTGCACAGGATGTTTAGATTAAGCAAGGGGGTACAGTTTTCCAGACAGACATTGGTCCCTCTAAAGGGGCTCATTTTTGAAGTTATCAGTGATGTTTTGAAAGGAATACCATGTTGTTGTTCAGCCACAACATAGAGACTCCTGGAGGGAGAATTCACCTCTGAAGTACATCACAGGGTGCACACCTTCTGCAGGGCTGAATATCCAAAATAAAAAACAACCACCACCTGTTTTTGCAAGACTAGAAGTGGATGGTCTGACTTCTTTTTCCTTCCCTGTTTGTGACAGCGCAGATAGCCTCCTAACCAGAGAATCCCAAGGAAACAAAACTGAATTTGTGGGACTAGGGACTTGCCTGCCACCTCCCTTTGTCTCATCCTAGGGAAAGGTCCCTGCACTGAATTGATTTGCACTGTTTCCTTCCAGTGCATTTCCTCAGTGGCCATTTGGGACTGACCTAGTGTCCACTCACTTCCTAAAGCTGGAAGAGACCCCGGGGCCATGCAGTCAGCCCCATTCTGCCTTTCAGGAATATACAGTCAAAGCCCCCCCTTGGCCAGATGGCCATCCAGCCTCTGTTTAATAACCTCCAAAGAAAGAGACTCCACCACGCTCCCCAGCAGCAGTGGATTCTACCGTTGAACTGCTTTTACCCTCAAGAAGTTGTTCCTAATGTTTAGGTAGAATCTCTTTTCCTGTATTTTGAAGCTATTGCTCCATGTCCTAGTCTCTGGAGCATATGATGTCTCTTCAGATATTTAAACATGGCTCTCATGTCACCTCTTAACCTTCTTTTCTCCAGACTAACCATCCCCAGCTCCCTTAAACCTCTCCTCATAGGGGCTTCATGGTTTCCAGGCCTTTGACCATTTTAGTTGCCTCCTTGGAACACATTCCAACTTATCAATATCGTTCCTGAACTGTGGTGCCCAGAACTAGACACAAGATTCCAGGTGGGGTCTGACCAATGCAGAATACAGTGGTATTGCTTCCCTTGACACTATACTCCTATTGATGCAGCCCAGAATCACATTGGTTTTTCTAGCTGCTTCATCACACTGTTGACTCATGTTCAGCTTGTGGTTCACTAGGACTTCTAGATCCCTTTCACATGTACTGTTTTCAAGCCAGGTATCACCCATCCTGTATCTGTGCATTTCATTCTTCCTAAGTTCCTAAATACAGACAGAAAAAGAGAAAAGAAAGAAAACAATAATATATAAGTCACATCAGTTAATCATATACACTCAATAACATAAATTGTCTTCTATTTAATAGCTTAGCATTCTATTGTAATTCCCTTATACATTAGCCAGATCTTTATCTTAGTGGCTGGGTTTGCCTTGCCTCAGCTCCCATTGCGAAGGCAAGAAGACCAACTGAATGGAACACCTCCCAAAGCAGCAGCGCCGTCGATGCCAGTGGACCTCCAGGTTGGGCAGAGAAGGAGGGAGGGAGCAGGAGAGGAGAGGAGGAGCCCCGAGGAAGTGAGGAGAGGCTCCCACCTTCTTCCCCACTCCACTTCCAAGAACAGGACAAGCCCAGCCCAGCCGAGCCTCTGAGGGGGGAGGCAGGTGGAGAGAGAAAGAGAGAAAGGGCCCTCACTGCTGTGGAAATGCCAGCATGCCTCTGAGCGCATGCAGAGTGCCCCCTCTGAGTGCCTGTGCCCAGAGTGGTTTTTATTTGATATTTTGAATAGGTCCCCCTCCCCTGAGAGGGGCGGAAAAATCAGGGACTGCCCCCAGGCGGCAAAAGCTGTCACTATGCCACTGTTGGGATGAATCCTAACAGTTCTTGGTAATAGTTTGTTAGCAAGAGTGAACACTAAAGGTGAAAGTGGCCAGCTTTGCTTGTTCATTCAAGATAAATTAAAACAATGTGACTTCTTTCATTTGTAGTAATCTCAGTTTGAGAATCTGCATACATTCTCTGTAGAATAGATATGAAATGTTCTCCCAAGCAATGCAAAATATCATTAAATTATATTTATTCTTTAATTATGATAACCTAAAGCAAACACAGAAATGAGAATGTGTATATTCTTCTATGTATATACATATATTCTCATATATATATACACATAGATATATTTGCATACATATACATATAACATGTATCTATTGCTCATTTAGTAAAATAAAAAATAAAAATACTTACAGATTAGTATCTGCTGATTCTCTGCTTTATAAATGGAAACACAGGCTTTACTGAGTTAACAATAACTTGTTTTTGTCTTTCATATTTGACCCCATCCCAGGAGGGTAGAATCAATTTACCTACATTTGTATTGCTTTTATTTTTACTAACTCTTCAAGTACCTATTCTGAACTTTTCTTATTTCCTTTATAAGTTATCTCACATTAAATTTCTACTTCCAACTTTCCTTTTGTTGTTTGTTTTCTTTTTGTTACTGCTTTTAATCTGTTTCTTCCAAATCTTCCCCTCCCAGGCTGTTTTTAAACTTTGACTTTCTGTTTATTCATCGTTTATGCTTATTAATACCATTTAACATATAAACAAAATATGAGTAGATTGATTTTTAATTTATGACCATAACTCTGTTTAAATTTTGAAACATAATTCTTTATGTTCTTATCATTTCCAAATGATTGCATTTTGCAATTTTTTTCTCTAAGAAATTCATTACTGTTTTCCTTTCTTCATTGTTTCTTTCCTGTACCTTTCCATTGACTGTCAAATTATCCAATTTTTTCATTTCTAGCAAATTTATTAGCCAATTATCTCTTTCAGAAAAAAATATCCCCCCATTTTTTGCTATCCATTTCATATAATAAAATACAAAGAGAAGAAAGAAAAAGAAAAAGCAATATTACATAGATACATCAGTTAATCATCCAATCTATTTGTCTAATTCCGTACACTCCATGTCTTATCTTCTAATTAACAGATTACTATTCTATTATAGTTCCCTTATATGTGGATCAGATCTTTTTCCTTAAATTTATGTTATTTTCTTGATTCCATTTATTTGCGCACTGAACTTATCCTCTATTTATTATATTATCTTCAACTTAAATTCAACTTCAAGCACAAATCTAGTCGCTAAAGCTAGCTACCCTTTAAGTCGCCCCATCTGCCTCTTAAATGTGATAAGTGAGTCCCAAGTTTTAATGTGGTTGCCCAGTTTTATCATTCTTACTAAGGTAACCAGCTTATCCATTAATGACATATCAAGGATTTGATGATTAGCCGATCATCTTCTTCTGGAATGTCTAATTGTTTCCAAATTTTGGCATATACAATTCTAGCTGCAGCAGTCATTTAAAATAACAGCTTCCCATATTTCTTTTCCATGCTTTCATCTATCATACCCAAAAAAAATAAAATTCAGGGTTCATTTGAAACCTTAGACCCAAGATTTTCTCTGTCAACAAGTGAATTGGTTTCCAATATCTTTTTGCTTTGGAACAATCCCACTACAAGTGCTAGAATGTTCCCTTTTCCTCTTTGCATTTCCGACATTTGTTGTCAAGGACTTTGTGCATTTTTGCCAACCTATCAGGATAAATGCCACCTTAAATATATTTTATAAATATTTTCTTTTATATTCTGATTGGCGGTGTATCTTAAACCTTTATTCCATTTTTTCCCCCATTTTCCAAATTCTATTATATAACCTGTGTTGCATGCCCGCTGGATCATAGATTCTTTCATGGTCATAGAATAATAGAAACATAGAGTTGGAAGAGGCCACAATGACAATCAAGTCCAACCTTCTGCCATGTAGGAACGCTCAAATCACTTCCAGCAAATGCCCATCTAGCCTCTGTTTAAAAATCTCTAAAGAAGGTGACTCCAGCACACTCCGAGGCAGCATATTCCACTGTTGAATGGCTCTGACTGTCAGGACGTTGTTCCTGATATTTAGATGAAATCTCTTTTCCTGTAGTTTGAATCCATTGCTCCATGTCCTAGTTTCTGGAGCAGCAGAAAACAAGCTTGTTCCATCTTCAACATGATATCCCTTCAAATACTTAAACATGGCTATCATGTCTCCTCTCAACCTTCTTTTTATCAGGCTGAACATATTTTTGTCAGTCTAAATGTTACCCTGCTTGCTGGGGGTCCCTTAGGGGGATTCCCAACGCCTGTCAAAATTATCACTTGTGGGAAAAATTAGCTATGAACACCACTTTAGCAACGCAAAGAGGACAGGGTAATTAAGGATCTTTAGCCCAGTGTTTACGGAGTTGGATCATAGAGAATCAGGCTAACTGTTCAAATTTGAATATTTTATTGACATAGATGCTAAAATCCATACAATCACTCAGCTGCATTCTCTCCAACAAGCACACAAGATGATAGAAATTTAGAAAGAGGTGAAAATTAAGAGAGAGAGAGAGACATAAGGGCTTTGGGGTAATACTGTACCAATCCAGAAGTCTTCAGCTGGGAGAAAACGAGCGAAAAGACGATCTCAGCCATGCCTTTTGAGGCTGAAGGGAGCTTACCAGCAGCATGGTTTGTGAGTCTAGGAGAACTCCGGGAAAAAAAAGGAGAAAAAGGGGGCTAGTTATAGTGGTAAACAGAGCTGAAAAAAATGTCCTGGGGAATAGATGGCTGCAGTTTTATGAAGATGGATTTCAGCTTTGTAGTTCAAAGAAAATACAACCAAACATCCTTGTAGTTTCCTGCAAGATGAGTTTCTCATCCGGGGATGCATACCTCAAGGTGTCACATCCCTGGCTGTTTTGACATGTTATTTTGATCCCAGAGACCTATTGTCTCCTGTTGGTGTTGTTATTGGTGAAAATCCATTCAAATGGCCTTTGAGCCATTTGCGAGATTCACCTAGGATGCGTGACAGAAAACAGGCTACTCTTTTGATCTGTCTCCATATGTCCTTCCAGTAGATCTCTATGGCTCACTGTGTTTGATATAAAATAGTTAGGACCCTCAGGACATAGTTTTTAGGTGGGTTAGCAGAAAACAAGCTTGTTCCATCTTCAACATTATATCCCTTCAAATACTTAAAAATGGCTATCATGTCTCCTCTCAACCTTTTTTTTATCAGGCTGAACATACTTTTGTCAGTCTAAACATACTAGCTCCCTAAGCCTCTCCTCGTAGGGCACAGTTTCCAGACCCTTTATAATTTTGATCTCCCTCCTCTGGATACATTCCAACTTGTCAATATCCTTCTTGAACCGTGGTGCCCAGAACTGAACATAGTATTCCAGGTGAGGTCTAACCAAAGCAGAATACTTCCCTTGAGCTTGACACTATACTCCTGTTGATGCAGCCCAGAATCGCATTGGCTTTTCTAGCTGCTGCATCACACTGTGGTCCACTAAGGCTCCTAGATCCCTTTCACACATACTGTTTTCAAGCCAGGAGTCACCCATCCTGTATCTGTACATTTCATTCTTTCTTCCTCAGTGTAATACCTAACATTTTTCCCTGTTAAAATTAATTATGTTAGTTTTGGCCCAGTTCTCTAATCTGTCATGGTCATTTTGTAGTCTGGTCCTGTCCTCTAGGGTATTAGCTATCTATCCTAGTTTGATGTCATCTGCAAATTTGATGAGCATGGCCTCTATTTCCTCATCCAAGTCATTGATAAAGATGTTGAATAGCACTGGGCCGAGAACAGAACCCCGTGGCACCCCACTAGTCACTTATTTCCAGGATGAAGAGGAGCCATTGGGAAGCACCCTTTCTGTTCAGCCGGTCAACCAATTACAAATTCACCTAACAGAAGTTTTGTCTAATCCACATTTTATTGCCTTTTCTGCAAGAATATCATCGGGGATCTTGTCAAAAGCTTTATTGAAATTGAGATACACCACATCCACAGCATTCCCTTCATCTGCCAAGCTTGTAACGCTATCAAAAAAAGAGGTTAGATTAGTCTGGCATGATTTGTTTTTGAGAAACCCATGTTGACTTTTAGTGATCATGGAAATCCTTTCTAAGTGCTTACAGACTGTTTGTTGAATGATCTGCTCTAGGGTCTTTCCTGGTATTGATGTCAGGCTGACTGGGTGGTAATTGTTTAGGTCCTCTTTTTTTCCCTGTTTGACGGTGGGAACAGCATTTGCCCTCTTCCAGTCTACTGGAACTTCTCCTGTTCTCCAGGAACTCTCGAGGATTATTGCTAGTGGTTCTGAAATTCTGCCAATTCTTTTAATACCCTTGGATGTAGGTCATCTGACCCTGGTGACTTGAATTCATTAAGAGTAGCCAGGTATTCCCGTACTGCTGGTCTTCTCTTCTGTATCCCATTTCAAAAGTAGTTTATATATATCCAATATAATTTTTGGTTTATCATCAAATAATATCTCATCAAATTCTGTTTTCTTTGAAATCCATTCAGTCTCTTCTCTATTTTCCATTTCTCCTTTAACTGCCTATAAAATAGCCAATTACAATTTGCTCCATCTTCTCTGAGTTCATCCTGGGTCTTGAAGTCCAATTTGTTTTCTTGAATCTTTGTCAAATCTTTATATAATATCCATCTTCCATGCAGCATATTTTTTTTATAAAAGGCTTCATGGGGCAAAAGCCATAATGCTGTTCTAGGATATATTCTCATTTTATATTTTTTCCACATCTTCAATAATGGTTTTCTTATAAACTAGTTGTTCAAGTTACTGTGAATTCTATGAATTCTATCTTTGCTATAGCTGAAGTAAGTGTGCCATCCAAATGCGAGACCCTCACCCTCCAATAATTTATTATTATCTAATTTAACCCATTTTTGAGCCATTCTGATGACCAAGAATTGAAATATAAGTGTAGATTTTGGAGTTCTAGACCTCCCCTTTCTTTTGCATCATACAAAACTTTATATTTGATTCTGGGTTTTCCTCCCTCTCTGATAAACTGAGAAATATCTTTTCACCAATTTTTAAACACACTCTCATTAGCAATCACAGGAATTGTCTGAAACAGAAATAGTAATTTCTGGAGGAGTGACATTTTAATTGTAGCAATTCCACCCAAAAAAGATATTTTTTTTCCAATTCTAGAGATCATTCTTAATTTCCTTCCATGACTTTTCAGTTTTGTTGTTGTTGTTTTTTTTGCAGTTGTAATCATACAGATTATTACTCTCCAGTACTTCTTTGTAAGTTTATCATCTATTTCATGTAGCATATTTAACAGAAAGAGTTTAGGCGTCATTGGGAAGTTTTGTTTTCGTATCTCGGTCATGATTTTATGTTTATTTCTCCAGTATTTTTTCCCTGTGGGCACAACCACCACATGTGAAAACAAATATTCCTTTTGATTCCTTGCATTTCCAACAATTATCTTTTCCTCTTTTGTATATTTTGTCAGGTTTATCAGGTACAAGGTACCATCTGTGGACCATTTTTAAATCATTTTCTTTCCACTTTTGGGCTGCTGTACATTTCTGTGTTTTCTGCCAGCAGTTCTTCCAGTTTTCCATCCATATAGCATGGCCAACATTTTGTGACCATTTTAACATCACTTCTTTTACTGTTTCTTCTCCAACTTGACTCATAATTTTTTTGTAAACCGTAATGTTAACTGTCTCAAATTTTCAAATATTGATTTTTCTGTTTTGTTTGTTTCTTCTTTAGAAATCTTCCCATTTTAAACCCATTTTAAATCTCTTTGTTAATTGCATGTATAATAATGGTTGACATTTAAATCCTTCATTTTCTAATTCTTCCCTTGTTTTTAATCTGATTTCTGTGTTATCTTGTTTGACAAAAATGTCTCTATATCTTTTCCATCAATCTTTTGGGTGATTCCGTTCTCCAAAGAAAGCCTCATGAGGGGAAACTCCTTGGGGATTTTTTTCTGTATATTTTATTTGTCATTTTCAATCATATGTTTAAAAGAGATTTTCTTATATAAGGTTTTTGGAAATCCTATTCTATCTATTCTGTCTTTGCCTTTGCCTAAATATAAGCATGCCAGCCAAATCTGAGGTCAGGGCCTGCTAATGTTAACATCCTCTTTTTTTGTAGTTTAATTCAATCAATGATCCATGTTAATCCATTAGCATAGTATGTATGTATGTATGTATGTATGTATGTATGTAGATAGATAGATAGATAGATAGATAGATAGATCAATAAATCAATAGATCTTATTTTCTGGTCACTTAAGTTTTTCCATTTTATTCTTGGTTGGTTTTTTTTTGTTTTTGTTTTTTTCATTCCAGATAAAGTTAGATAAGTTTTTCTGCCATTTTGGGAAGCATTTATGCTCAGTGACAATAGGCAAATTTTGAAAAAGGAAATTCATTTTTGGCAATATATTCATCTTTATTGCAGAAGTTTTGCCCAATGGGGATAATTGTAACCAAATCTCTTCTTATTTCTTTCAATGCTGTTTTATAATTATTCTCAAAAAGTTCTGAGTTTTGTTTTGTGATCCAGATTCCCAGATATTTGATCTTCTTGTTTTGAATCCTGTGATTTTTAATAGTTTCTTTATATTTCTTATA
Organism: Cyclura pinguis; assembly: GCA_030412105.1. NCBI lineage: Eukaryota > Metazoa > Chordata > Lepidosauria > Squamata > Iguanidae > Cyclura > Cyclura pinguis. The sequence continues at coordinate 110,241,391 of CM059603.1, forward strand.
TTTTTAGCAAGAATTCTCATATTCTTGTAATTTATTTTAAAGCTGGCTGTGTCTCTGAATGTTTTCAGCTTATCCATTAGTCAATATTTTGTAACATATCTTTCAGAAATACCACTCAATCATCTGCGTAAGCCTTTAATTTGTAACTTTAGTCTTTTATGTTTATTCCTTTTATTTCCAGGTCTGAACATATACTTCTGTTTAGTGTTTCTAGAATTGTTATGAATGATAAAGGGGAGAGTGGGCATCCCTGCCTTGTGCCTTTTTTATATCAAACTGTTTAGTTTTTTCATCACTGAAAATAAATTGAGCTTGGGGGTTCTAGTATATGCCCAAGTTGATGGAGGATGTGATCTAGTGAGTGTTTACTAGATCACGTACCATGAAGTGCTGTGTCTGATGGCGGGGCTCCTCCTGTCAAGCTAGCAAACACTCCGATACATGGAGAGTCCAGATACTCTAAGCCAGCTGACACTGGGATTGGCAAGAACATCTGCTTGGGAATTGGATTATGATCAGATGTTGTCTTTGGTAGGATTTCCATTTTTTTTATTTTTGTACGTAGTGCTTTTGAAAAGTAAAACAATATCTAAACATATCTATCCTTGGCATACTTTGGTGACAGTCCAAATAAAACATCCTTTTGAATCTCCATATTTATGTTTGCAGATGTCAAGCAGAATGAAATTATTCATTGATGTGAAGAAGCTCATTGACAGTTTATCTTGGTTTTGTTTGTTTTACTTCATTGAAGATCTATCTGTTTGCAGGCTAATTTCTCCATTCATGTCGCCCAGCAGTAGGAAATGTTCTTGGTTTCTTTCCTGGCAATATTTAATCATCTTGTTTTCAATTTTTTTTAAAAAAAAACCACCTTTTTTAATTAGCACATATTTTCACTACGAATAATGTGATGTCATGAGATTTTACTTCTTTTGGGGTTGTTGAAATTTCTTCTGCCAGGAATTTTGGGTTGACATAGATTCCCACTCTTTTTTCTTTTTATACTCTGAAATAAAGCTTTTTCTTAGGTTAGGGTTTTTGTTTTAAAAAAATTGAATCTGTGCTTCATATTCTGATCTCTTGAAGTCAAATTAGATCTACTTTTGCTTTTTCTAAATAATGAAAAATTTGTTTTCTTTTGAAAGTGGACTTATGGCCTTTAACATTCCAAGACTGAAATTTGATATTTCTTACTGATTTCCCTTATTTCTTTTATTCTTTTTTTCTTTAATTGTCTCTAATAATTATATTATCTCTTAGCTTGTATCTTCATTTATTTGTATTTCTAACAATTCTCTGTGTTGTTCTTCTTCCTTTAGGTCAGAATCCATTTCATTTTCCTTTTTTGATATCTCTTGAATCAGATGGGTGTTTGTACCAAATTCATCTTTTCCTTCTTTGTTTTTTCCTTCTAAATGTGAATTTTTCTCTAATTCTTTTTTTTTTAGCTTTTCCTGCAATTCTTTTGCTTTACTTAAAGTGTTGATTTTGTATCTCCTTTGTCTGTAAGAAAAGGGAATCCTTTCTATTCTTTCTTTATTTTGTTCTTTTGTAGAAGTTGTGTTAAGAGTTTTTAATCTTGCCTTTTATTGAAAATTTAGAAGGGACTATCTATGTATTTTAATTGCCCTTTGGTCAATTAGTTTCTTTTCATAGCTTTTTTCACAAGATCCTTTCCTTGGTTCTTATGCTTGTCAAGCAAATGAGTACATCTCTCGGCCAATTTTTATCTTTGGCTACTTTCGAATTAGTCCTGAAAATTCTGTGAATATCCATATCCAGGTTGTCTTCTGGAATCTCTGTGTAGGAGGCTTGTGCCAGAATAAGTATGTCATATGGGTTTTCCTTCGGGGTCTCCAGTATCCCTCTTAGACCTTTCTCCCTGTATCTCAATTCCTGAAGACTAATTGTTGATTCATTATGACTCTGCTTCCTTAACTGTTTTTGTGTCTATTTCCATTTGTTTGATCTTGTCTTGTAATTTCTCTATATCTAATTTCATCATAGTTATATCTTTATTAACTTTATTTTCTTTCCTAAATAATCCAGTTCTTTCTTAATATCTGTCTTTACTTTGGCTGTTGTATCTTTCAACTCTTGTCTTATTTCTTATTTAAAACTTCTCAACTCTTCTAGGATCTGAAGTCTGAAGGCTTCCAGAGATGTAAACCATGCTCTTAAATCGCCATTAATTTAGTTTCAAAAACATTATAGAATTCACTAGGGAAACCATCCTTTTAAATATTTTAATTATTAGTTTTAATTAGTCTTCTGTGATAGAAACATGAAGGTAATTTCTTTCGTCTACATTAATATAACTTGTTAGCAAATGATGTAATAACTCATAAAAATTTTCCCCATCTAATTCAAAAGAGGAAAGATCTTCATGAAAAAGATAGCTTTTGAAGCTAGAATTAATTAGTTTTGAGTCAGTAATTAAGTGACCTTCTTGTGTTGGAAAACTTTTGATCATTTATATAATTAACTTCTTTTTTAATACATTTGACAAATTTAGAGTTCGTATTATCAAACTCATAATATGATCTGATTAGATATGTTAAGCTTATTTATGTCTAAATCAAGTGCTTCTAATTTAGCTCTCCTTTGAGAGTTCACTTCAAGCCTTTCTACAGGCAGTCTTTATGTGTTTTTGAATTAAATTATCAGTTTTCTCACACCTGTGCTTCTCCTTTTCTTTTTTTTTTGGACATGAACCTTCCGCTGAAGATAATGTTTCAGCAACTCCCTGAAATTTATAAAATAAATTGTACGTAAATGAAACTTGTTGTTTGTTTGGGGCACAGTAAGAACTGTGAATTTATTTTCTCCCAGTCTTCCTTTAATAAACACATATCCCCTATCTTTATCCTCTAAGTCTGCTTTTGCCACAAATGACAGGTTTTAATTAATAGAATGCCTATCCCCCAAAACTTTGCTGTCCCATGCATGACAAATTACTCCCTAAGAAGCTTCTGAGATAGTTCCAGTTTATTATTTATTTATTTATATTGTTGTTGTTTAACATGTGCTTCCTGTAACAATATTTTCTCAAGATTTTGTTCTATTGTCTTCTTCATAACTCTGTAGCATTTTTAAATTATCTTAATCCATTCACGTTATATGAAGGAATCCTTATATTATGCATGCATACTTTGTATCAAGGTTAAGTATACACTTCTTTGAAGTATGAAATTTCAAAGCTCAAATACATAGCTCATAAACTCAAAAAAATAGTTCCCTATGACATTATTCTCTGCATGGTGGGATTGCTTGTTCCTGTGAGGCAAGAGGCTATGCTGATGGTAGCTGTGCTGCTGTTAGGTTTTTGCTGAGGAGCCATGCTAAATAAGTCGAGCAGCTACTGGGCAGCATCAGTACTGGGAGTGACACTGGCAGAGGATCTCGCAGAGACAACTGCAGTGACACCACGTCTGAGGCTTGTTAGTACTGCAGAGAAGGAGGCACAGTAAGCCTGGTTTTATCATGAAAACCCTATGATGAGACAATCCAAATGAAACAAGATATAGTGCCAGAACATGAGACTCCCAAGTTGGAAAGCACTCAGTGAGCTTCTAGGGAAGAGCAGAGGACAAGTGTGAGTAGCACTGTGGCTAATGACACCACAGGACTCAAGTCAAAAGGATATTCAGCTGTTGATGTGCTCAGAGGCAAAAGGAAAGTCTAAAGCTGCACAATACATATTATAGGAATATGGAATGTGAGAAGTGTAGGAGTATTTGCTATCTATATCAAGCAAAATGAAGCATAACCAGTGCCATATAAGTTTTTGGTAGTAAACAATATTCAATATTCCTTCCAATATTCCTTTCTCCTCCATTTGAGCCTCAATTTTATACAGCCATGAAAGAAAATAGTCTGGTTGCAGTTTGGGAATCAAAGCATGGCATTTGTGCCGGCTTGAACCATTTCTGCTCACTTAAAACTCTCCTGTTTTTAAAAACTCAGAAAAAAATGCACTAGCACAGTGCCTGGGTTGATAACCTGTAAGAGTATTTGGTATCTATATCAAGCAGAGTGCAGCTTAGCCAATGCCATATGAACTTCTGATAGTAAATAGGAGAAAAATACTCAGGATTCACTTGTAAGGGGAAAAAAGGGGAAAATGTAGATTTATTGTTTTAGGAAATCCATCAGGGATAGGAAAGGAGATGGACAAGAGGTTAATTAAATTTCAGTAGAACTGTCAAAAACTGGCTCTCATGAGTAAGGCATCCTGAGGCAGAAGCCTCATGGATTCTCCCTTTTAGACAAAGGGAGACAAGAACTAACTTACAGAAGAAGGGCGAAGTGTCTTCTGCAGACAGGTAGGAAGCAAAAAGGCTTGAGAAGATAGATCAAAGAAAGAAACAGAAAGTGAAAGAAAAGGGCAGGCATGGTCCCTTCCACTAATCACTCTATACAAATATTGATACTTCTTTCCTTCCAACACCACTTCTCGGTGATGCTTGTTTTAATCCACAAGATTCAGTCTCCCTCTCAGGAACTGGAAGTAGTGTCTAGGAAGTGGTCTGGTAAGAATGTCTGCAGTCATATCTTTTGATGGACAATGCTTCATCTCATTAAGTTCCTTTTCTTACAGATCTCTCAAAAGGTGATATTTAACATTAATGTACCTGGTTCATGAACTGACCCTCGCAGTCTGTGAGAGTTTATGCCTCTTTGGTTGTCCTCTAGAAGACTTATAGCCTTTGGTTCAGCTGTTCCAAGTTCTTCTAGCAATTGGTATAGCCACATAAGTTCCTTGCATGCTTGAGTAGCAGGTGCATAAGCTGCTTCAGTAGAAGAGAGTGCTGTAACATCTTATTTCTTGCCTGTCCAGCTAACTGCTGCACTTCCATAGAAGAACTGGCTCCCACTGGTAGATTTGGGATCTGTAGGGTCTCCAGCCCAGTCAGCATCTGTGTAAGCTACTAGTCTGGTGGTGGCTTCTAGCTTTAAGTGTGTGCTACCCTTTAAGTATCTGACCACTCTTTTCACTGCAGTCTAGTTCCTTTTACTTGGTGAGTTGGATTTTCCTCAAAGAATTCCAACTGCTGAGGCTGTATCTGGTCTTGTGGTAGTGGCTAGGTATAGAATTTTTCCTATAGCACTTCTGTATTGATTACTGTTTGATAGAAGCTCACTGTGTTCATCCATCTTAAGGTAGTCTGTTTCCATAGACGTGGCCACTGGCTTGGCCTCCTTGAGTCCTAGGTGTTCTAGGAGCTCATAAATCTTATGTTCTGACTGAGGAGATAGCTCTCAACTTCCTCTTTTTCTATTTGTATTTCCAGAGAGTAAGTGAAGTTTCCTAGCCTTTTCACTTCAATTTCTTTATTTAGATGGCTTATGATTTCTTTGCAGTCAGCTTCATTTTGATCAGCCAAAACTTCTGTCAGTATCGTGTGTAGAGACAGGGATCAGCTTTGCCTTGCCTAAAGACTTCTTTGATTAGCATCTTATTTAACTTGCCATTCTAAGTTCTTGCAGCTTATAATAGAACATAAATATTTTTCTGCAGTTTGCAAACAAGCAGTTTCTTTCCTGCTTTTTCAAATCTAGGAGGTTGTTCCATGAAAATAGATTTCTTAGTTTCTCCATGTAAGAAAACTGACTTGACATCTAAGTGTTTGACATACATTTTTCTGGATGCTGTCACACTTAAGAATGTCTTTATTGTGGCATCCCTCACCACAAAGGTGAAGGTTTCGTCATAGTCCTCACCATATTTCTCTGAATAGCACTTGGCTGCTAATCTGGCTTTGTATCTCCAGATCTTTCCTTCTGAATTCTAATTGACTTTGAAGACTCATTTGCATCCAACGTGACTTCTTACCTCTGGGCAGTTCTGTGAGTGTCGAGATTTGGTTTTTGTGAACAGAGTTGTCCTGCTTTTCTCCACTTACTTGCTTCTGATGCAGGCAATCTTTCAATTTTTTCCCCGATAGAAGGTTCATGTAGTGCGATTCTTGGTCAGAAGAGGTTGAGGTTTTTTGCCAAACTTTTTATTCACCCTTGCAACATTTTCCTTCAGTAGCTGCAAGGTCTGGCTTTTCCCTTTAAGCAGATAGTATATATGACCTGGAATAATAATTTACAGAAGTTAGTAAATAACAGTTCCTTGCTTTAGTTAAAATCTGAAAAGGTCCACACAAGTCACTGTGGACTAGTTATAGTGGTTTATTTGATTTGTTTTCACTCTGCTTGGGAATGGATGGCGTAGTACCTTTTGTTTTTACACAGTTTCCACATTTTGTGTTGTCATTATTGCATACTTTTATCTTTATGGCATTGGCTAAATCATTTCTTTCCAGATCTAGCATGGCATTTATGTCACAGTATCCAAGACATCTATGCCACAACTTCAGACAATTTGTACTTGTACAGCATCTTATTAATCTTGCTTGCTCTCTGGTAATCCAGGTCAAAGATGCCTTCTTTCTTAAATGCTCAGGCCTATAATTCTCCATCTTGAGTTGTTGTGCACAGGTTGCCACTGAATTAGAGAGCTGGGCCAAAAGTAACAAAATGAATTTTAACAGGGAGAAATGTAGGGTACTACACTTATGAAGAAAGAATGAAATGCACAGATACATGATGAGTGACACCTGGCTTGAAAATAGTATGCGTGCAAAGGATCTAGGAGAAACCTGCATAACTTGGCAGTAGCTAAGAGCCAAAATTAAATAGGCTAAACTTCTTTGGGCCGCAGATAGGTTTTTAGCACCTCACTTTCCAAGTAAAGTTATAATAATGGTATTATAATGTTTTCTATTTGCAGAATAAATTATAGTATGATTAATGATTAAACTATTTTGCAAATAAAATAAACCATATTATAAAAAAGAGAAATTAGGGAAGTTTTTTCCTAATGTTTAGGTGGAACTTCTTTTCCTGCAGTTTGAAGCCTCCTTGGTGTCCTAGGGCCTTTCCACACTACACTGTAATAGTGCTATTATTCCATGTTCAACGTCCTGTGGAATTCTGGCATTTATAGTTTCCTGAGGCCAAAGAGCTCTCTGGCTGAGAGTTCTAAATACCCTTCCCTAAACGGTAAATCCCAGGATTCCACAAGATGATAAAAGTGGAATAATAACACTATAACAGTGTAGTGTGGAAAGGCCCGTAATCTTTTAAGCAGCAGAAAACAAACTTGCTCCATCTTTTGTATGACATCCTTTCAAATAAGAGATTCACCAATGTTCCTTTTGGTGAACTACAACCTCCCAAAACCCCAGGTAGCATGATTACTGACTGGGGAATTCTGGGAATTCTGGTTATAGTCTTAAAAAAAAACAATGCTTTTGAACTCTAGCTAAGCTTTTATCTCACCAGAGTGGACTAGGTTAATTATTGCTGTTGTGTGCCTTCGAGTCGTTTACAATTTATGGCAACCCTAAGGCAAACCTATCACTGGATTTTCCGGGGCTGAGAGTGTATGATCTGCCCAAGGTCACCCAGTGGCTTTCCATGGCTGAAAAGTTCAAATCTTGCCTCTGCCACAATCTCACCCAGCAGTCTTAGAGAAACCTCCTTCCCTAATTTTCACCCACCACCACCAATATACAACATGGGGAATGACAGCACTGGCCATTTCTGCCCTACACTGTTATAGTGCTATTATTTTGCTTTCAGCATCCTGTGGAATTCTGGGGCTCTCTGGTTGAGGTTTCTAAAGGCCCCTCCCTAAACTGCAAAACCCAGGATTCTGTAGCATGTTGAAAGTGGAATAAGAGCACTGTAACAGTATAGGGCAGAAATGGCCACTGTCTTACCCTCTTGATCTTTTATTAGGAAGATTGAAAATGCAGATGTGGCTAGTTGTGATTACACAAAACCGGTGATTATTGGAAAGACAAGAGAGCTATGCCTTAAGAAATGTAGCAGTATGTAATTTGCAAAAGATTTGCAGAAGACCAAAGGGGAGAGGAACAAGTTGGGGTGGCAGAAAACAAAGTATTATTTATGAGAAAGGGGAAGAAAATAGATTTGGAGGATTGATAAAAGGGAAATTCCAGATGGTGTTGGGGGTGGAATTTATGAGGGTGCATGCCAGAATAGACCTAAATTGCATTTTAAAATGCAACCGTCAAATGCAACCTTCAAATGCAATTTAATTTTTTCCAATGCAGTTTAGGAGGGATGGGGGTGAATGAGGACACTAATCTGTAATAAGCTGCTTCCTCCAAAGGGTCCCAGTTCACTGTGTAACAGTGCATGTTGGCTTGCTCAGGGAGGAGGAGACCATCTCCTTTCTTGCCCCCTCCAGCCCCAGCTGGTCTTCTCCTTTTCCCAGGCACTTCCACCCTCACCGGCTATCCAAAGGGAACAGAAGGAGGAGAAGCAACTGCCACCATCTTGCACAAGGGCAAAAGGTAGCATCAACATGGCTCTCTGCTCCCCCCTGGAGGGAAGGAGGAGGGAACGGCCCAGCTGGGTTCATTCAAAACCATCAGCAACCTAATTTCTGCAACCTGTTTTGGCCCTAGCACTCATGAGTGATGTGGGCCACACAAAATCCTTTGGCAGACTGCACTCGGCACCTGGGCCATATGTTGTGTAGACCTGATCTCGGAGCTTTTGGCAAAAACCAGTGCTATTCTGGGCTGCATCAGTAGGAGTATAGTGTCAAGATCAAGGGAAGTAGTAATATCACTCTATTCTGCTTTGGTTAGACCTCACCTAGAATACTGTGTCCAGTTCTGGGCAACACAATTCAAGAAGGATTTTGATAAGCTGGAACATGTCCAAAGGAGGGCGACCAAAATGGTAAAGGGTCTGGAAACCATACCCTATGAGGAGGGGCTTGGGGAGCTGGGTGTGTTTAGCCTAATGAAGATAAGATTAAGAAGCGACATGATAGCTACGTTCAAATATTTGAAGATGTCATGTTGAAGATGGAACAAACTTATTTTCTGCTACTCCAGAGACTAGGACATGGAGCAATGGATTCAAACTACAGGAAAAGAGATTTCACCTAAGCATCAGGAAGAACTTCCTGACGGTAAGAGTTGTTTGACAGTGGAATATGCTGTCTTGGAGTATGGTGGAGTCTCCTTCTCTGTAGGCTTTTAAAGAGAGGCTGAATGGCCATTTGCTGGGGGTGCCTTGAGTGTGTGTTCCTGCATGGCAGGGGGTTGAACTCGATTGCCATTGTGGTCTCTTTCAATTCTATGTTTCTATGATTCTATAAAAAGACAATAATGCATGGTAGGGTAGAAGGCAGTAGTAAAAAAGAAAAAGCATGTTACAGTTGGGCAGACTCAATCAAGAAAGCCACAGCCCTGAATTTGCAGGATGTCAGTAGTTGATAAGCCTTGAGGTCTTTCATTCATAAAGTCACCATAAGTTGAAGCTGACTTGATGGCAATTAAGAACAGAAAGGATCTGAGTAGGTTGACTGTGTATAGACAAAAAGAGGAAAGAGGAGAAAAGAAAAACCCCATTTCTCCAAACCCAACACAGCTTCCAAATTGCCCCGTGTTACCCCAGCAAAAGTGAAAGATGGAATTAACCATCCAGATCCTTTTATAGAATCTGGCTGTTGTGGGGAAGAAGGAGAGGCCAACCATTTGAAAACCCTTGTGGATGAACCTCCCTCTCTCTTCTCCTCACCAATATAATATGCATATCATTTTTCAAAAAACTATCTTAACTGTAAAGAGATTAACCATGCAATTGTTTAATTACATAATTAACAGATAGTTTATATAGCTGTCAGTCTTGTACTTATCACGTATGGAGAAGACTCATTGGTAATGTAGCAGCAACACGGACAAGCAGGATGTAAATATCTTCAACAGTGTCCTTTTCTTTTTCCCTTGTTATTGTTTCCAGTTTCCTGATTTCCCTTCTAACTTGTTGCTTCCTGGATACTCTTTTCTTTTCTTTTTTTTTTAATTATTGGAAAAATTGATAAGAAATTCAAAAAAACAAAAAAATACACATACAATATATCTAGCAATAGCTAGAAACATCAAGATTAAAAGAAAAAGAGAGAAAGAGAACATAACTGCTAATGAAAATATATTAACTTAATTGGATTGTCAACAAATGAAATGGAAAAGAAAGCAATACATTACAATATGACATTTAGACACTTACAAATATCATATAATGTCCAATAGCATCACTTCCTGTTCATTCCTATCCATTCCATGGTTGGTTGATTATTTAGTTTTCCTCTGGTCCTGATAAATAAAAACCAAAGAAAAAATTGATTCTTTACCTACAAATCCAAGCCTTTGTCAAGAGACATAGACCATAATGGAAAGAAAAAGATAGAAAGAGACAATAAAGGAATAAAGATAAAGAAGATTAAACAATGTGAGAATTAGTCATCGAACTCTGCTACAGATAACTTCCCCCATCTGGTTTCCCGGAGGGGAGTCAAAATATTCCATTCCTGTTTGAAATATCTTTTAGTTTTGCACTTCTGGTCGCATGGCGCGCGTGAGAGGTCGCACGGAGTGAACTATTATCCAGCATTAATGTCAAGTTGTCCACATACACGATGTCATACAATTTAAAAATCCAATCATCAGTTGTTGGAATATGTGGGTCCTTCCATTTTTGTGCATAGATTACTCTGGCAGCATAAATCATATATTCTGGGTTATTTATACCTAGACTGAGAGCCTAAACTATCAAAGATGTAAGTAAATCAGTAAATAAATCTCTGGTACAAAAGGTAAATTGAGTTCTAAATTTTTTATAATATGTTCATGTACTTGTACCCAGAATTTTTTAGGTTTTTTACATTTTACATTTTTTGCATTTTACATTTCTACCAAATATGAAAGAAGGACCCTCTCTCTTGACATTTCCAACAGTTTATCTTATTACTGTTATTATTCATTTTAGCTATTTGGACTAGGGTCAAATGCCATCTACAGAACAATTTAAAATAGTTTTCTTTGAGGTTGGAGCACCTTGTAAAACTCTGATTTAGGGACCATGATTTTTCCCATTGGTCCGGGTTTATAGGGTATCCAATATCCTGAGCTCATTTAATCATGTTGACCTTTACAACACCTTGTTTTCTTTCCAGATTCATAAAGATTTGTTACTTAACCCATTTGTTAAGTAAGATTTATAAATCTTACTTAACAAAAGTGTTACTCCTGGTTTTAATGTTTTATCAAATTCTGTTTCATCTAATGAAATGCCCAACATTTTGTTATACATTTTGAACCTCTCAACCATCTGTCTCTACAATAACCAGTGAGAGGTGCAATCCTGTAGTATCAACTCCTCTTTGGATTTTAACTGAATGCAATTTTCTGTTGATTAAGTATATCTTTATAGGTGATCCATTTATTTAGTTACAGTCTTTCTAACCTATAAACGGGCTTTGTGAGGTGAAACCCAGAATGGAGACAAGCGATAAAATTTATTCTTATGTTTTAGTCATACTCTGAAAAGATCCTTTCTAATGAAATGATCTTAGACTTCCTTATTTACCTTGTGTTTTTCATACCAGAGATAAGCATGCCAACCATAATAAAGATTCAGTTCAACAGTCTTGAACTAGATGGTGTAATCCAGTCTACTACCAAGAGAATGTTACCCTGATTCCTGGGGGTCCCAGGAGGGACACCTAAATGCACTCTCAATTATATAAGTTGGGGAAATTAGCCAAGAGCACAGGCTAGCAATACGAGAGGCAGGGTAATGTAGCGAGATCTTGAACCCTATGTTTACGGGGTCAGGCCGAGTCAAGGAGCACACAGAAGTTGAAATAATAAATGTTGTTTTATTAAAACACAATCAAACAGTGTATGCAGCACACTCACACAGATAACTAAGGAAATAAAGGTTGGAGTGGGATAGCGGGATTTTTAGAGGAGTTGTTGGTTTGGGTGATACTTCACCTGTCTTGAAGCCCGGTTGGAAGCGGAGAAGCTGGGGAGCATGGATCTCAGCACGTGGAGCTGAGGGGAAGGCTCGCTGGACAAAGCGACAGCAAGGTGGGATGGAAGCCAAGAGCGATCCAAGGAAGTGCTCAAAGTCAGGGGTTTCTATAAGGAGAATTGTGACCGCAGGCTAGTTCGGATTTGTGGAAAACAATGAGTTTGGGGCTGGAGACAAAGCCTCCGAAAAGTCAGAATTTGAATGATTGAATTATAGCCAAATTGTCAATAGGATAGCCAGTATGCAAACGCGGAGTGCTTGAGCGTTGTATAGTTCAATCATCAAGCTGCCAGCGCGAGGCAGAGGATCTTTTGAAAGTTGCGTGCATGCATAATTGAGGTACTTGCCTTGAGGTCTCCTAAAGCTGTGAGTTGGCTATTTCTGGCCTGCCTGTATAGTGTTGGAATATTACGGCGATTATTGGCCAAGCCTGTGTGCGTGCTTGTCCGGGGGCCTCGCAAGCACGTGGAGGGGAATGGATATGTGAGGCCAAATTATTGGTATCAAAAGATATCTTTATATCCCAGAAGCTCGGCCTAGCCAGGGCAGTCACGAGAAGCAGGAAGTAGAGTAGAGCTTTAAGTCAGGCAGGCCCATACCCCCTTTTTCTCTAACATCTTTCAAGTATTTCCATTTAATTCTAGGTTTTTGTCCATCCCAAATAAATTTAGATAACTCTTTGTCCCAAATTTTAAAAGGTTTTCATTCAATAGTATCGGGAGATTTTGAAATAGAAATATAAATTGTGGCAGGACATTTATTTTGAAAATAGAAATTCTACGTAATAAGAATAATCTCAGTTTATTCCATTTCCTTAAATCTTCCTTTATTCCATTCCATGATTTCTTATAGTTATTATCAAATAAATCTGAATTATTTTTGGAAGTTATTATACCCCAAAACCTAACTTTATTAACTAATTTGAAACCTGACCTCTCCGATAATTCTATTTCTGGTGATTGGGACATATTTTTTTGTGATTAATAATCATTTCTCTTTATTTAACTTGTAACCAGTGATACTACTGAAATTGTGAAGAAGTCCAAGGACCTTTTGAATTTTACATAAGGGATACACTTTTCTATAATTTGAGTCTGGGACAGCCATTTCTAACTTTTAAAATATCTATTTCAGCTTTTCTTCAAACATAGCAACTATAGCTTTCCTTTCAGCCCACATTAGGAGTCTGACTGGAAACGCCCCCAACATATTTCAAGCTGACCACTTTCAGTGTACTGTAAGGCCTCCAAGCTCTTCCCCGCACACCTATCACTTGGCCAGCAGAGGTCACTTTAAAGTTTCTCAGCTCTTCTCAACTGAACAAAACTGCACATGCAGACTGATTGAAAAGTCCCAGATCTTTCTTCCCTCCTTTTGATTTTATAAAAATTGTTGGGAGTTGAGAGTTACCCGGGTTATTAGTCCTATGATAACTCTAATAGAGTTACAGAGAAAGGTGTTTCCCAGTTTAGGTATGGCTTCTTCAAGTCAGACAAGGCAAACAGCAGATTTCAAAATTTAAAAGAAAACATTTACTAAAAAAAATATAATAATACATCCATCTTCAGTTAAACTCACCAACTAATTAGTTTAGAGGTATGCTTAGCATATTTGAGAAGTTACAGTAGAGATCAGTTGACAGCAGAGCAATTAGATCAGGACATGTGTTAGTTGTATAGAATGAATGGGGTCAAAGGAGAACAGAGATCTTAGAGACAAAGTGAGAGGCATGGCCTTCTAATCTAAGCCAGTCACAGACTCTGGAGTGTGAAGTCTAGATGCCTCAGCCAGTAATTTTAAATATACACACAGACTAACGGTTGAGAGGCTATCCTATCTAAAGAGGTAGAGAAGAGAGGATGTAATTGCCAACAAAAATAAACCAACCTGTATAAAATGGAGCTTGGAGGCAGGGTGAACCCCAACGAAGAGGTGCAGAAGAGGATTTACCATGAGGCCAGATGAACCTCAAGATGAAACTAGTAAACTGGATGATATCAGTGGGATGGGTGCTAACTACTAGCCCAGCCCTCCACCTTAGTCGTTGTGTCTCTGCAGACAGAGAGACATGGAGGGATCATGGAGAATGTTTTTGCTGTCTCTGGTCTCAAGACTGGAAATAGAGGGCATTCCTTTCCACCCTCCATGTTTCCATTGGGGACTATCATGTCTCATTAACGTTCCTGTCTTCCAGAATAGATCCTTCTACCATTTCAAAACATAATTGCCTAAAATGCCACTTTAGTGTGCCTCTCTCCCAGCAGGTGAAAGTCATCCTGAAGCGGTGAGGAGATTTCAGGAATCTTCACAGTGATGCATCTCTCTGTGAACCAGAGAAATCACTATATATGCAGTGAATAGTTTTGGTGAGGACTGTGCCTAAGGCGTGTGATATAAGCCCACCATGACGTTCGCTAGAAACCTTACAGGCAATGTGTTTGCCAGCTACTTCTGTATCAGTACAGTAGAGTATAGGCAAGTTGTCTGTTTTTAAGAATATTTACTTAATATTTAAGTTTATTTGCAAATAAATATATCCACCATTTATTTATTGTTCCTTTGGCTGCTGGGCTGGGTTTTATCAATTCATCTCTAGGTCTCAGCTTTCCCTGAACCAGTGCACCTTCCCCTTTGTTGGTGGACCTAATAAGTTGCTTAACTATCCCATAATCAAATCTAGGTGCCCTCAAGGTCATCCAACCCTCTGGCATACAGGAAGCCACAATTTAAGCCCTCTTGAGAAAGGCTATCCAACCTGCATTTAAATACCCCCAAAGCAGAAGTTTCCAACCTTCCAAGGTAATCTGTTTCACCATCAAATTACTTTTACTATCAGGAAGTTTTTCCTAATGTTCCTAATGGAATCACTTTTCTTATAATCCATCCTATGCTTAAGGGTTTTCCTCTTACTCCCCATTGTTTCTGGAGTGATGGATCTTTCTCCCAGTGTAGTCTTTGAATAGGATTCTATGGAAAATAAGGTCAGAATAGCCCCCCGTGATTTTTAAAGCCCTGTACTGGCCATGGCTCTCCAAACCTCTCACTCACATAGTTTGGAATTCAGCTGAAATGGTTAGACAACCTGAATCTCAACTGTAACCTAAAAGGAAAGGCTAAGTCTGAGAGATAAGTGAGTCACTAGATCCTTATGCCACTAGATCCTTAGTCCAGCTGCCTGCATACTCCAGCTTTACTGTGTAATATCCTTGTCCTTTCAGCTATAGCTGTGTTTTTATGAGGATAGCAAGTTTTTTCTTGCTATTAGCTTAGCCATGAAAGGAACCAATGGAGGAGATGAGGATCATCCTTGATCAAAAGTTGTGGTCATATAATCCTTGCCTTCTTAGATGGTAGGAGGGACCTCAAGCCATTTGGATGCCTCCTCCACAGCAGATTAGAATGAATCTTCCTTGTGGTTACCAAATCTTCTGATCCAATGTGGAGAGAGAGGGCTACAATTCTTAAGAATAACCTGTGAACTATTTCTTCTTTACCCAGTATCATCTCTCCTGTGCGCTGCAATTTATTTGAGCAGCTGGAATCTACAACCAACCTAGAAAACCCATACTATCACTCAAGTAGTCAGTCAAGAATGTTCCAGTTGAGCCAACACCCTCAACACCAGATGTCTCAATTACACCACTTCCCAATCCATCTTACTAGTGGCATATTGCCCAATGTGCAGCTCACACCAGCTACACCCAATAAATCCAGCACACCTTTTTTCTCCCTGACTGGCAATGGTGGGCTTGTGACGTATGGAACAGCAGAAGCTCCTCCAGGGTATCTACAGAATCATATTGGAGGACATCTTCTAATACAGCCATCAGCTAGGAATTCAGGTAAGTGTCAGTTAACTAAATTCTGTACAATATTGCTTATTCTCTGTTACGAAACAGATGCCATCAATGGCCAGGAAAACAGAGAGACAGAAAGAAATCAAATGGCTAACAATTTAGTTCTCCTAGAAAAGAGGTGTAAGCCTGTCTTTTGACTCTGTTTATTTACAACTTTTTCAGACTGTCTGGTAACTGAAGGTCTCTGCTTGGTGAAGAAAACATTCAAATATATTAAAATTAATTTTAATTTGCTAAAAAGAATTGTTTTATGCTGTTTCCCTGTTATATAACAATATGACTTTGGGTATGGACTGTTTTTATATGTACTTACGTGTACATTCCTTCTTCAGTTGAAGGTCTCCCGTGGTTGCCACTGGCATCTGAAGTGAGGTGTTTCACTACCAGAATGAGGGCCATCTTGATAATTATACCTCAGTTTTGGAATGCTGTCACAAAAAGAGATTTTCATGGCACCTACTTTATTGCTTTTTCAGCTTCACGACATTTACCATATTTTTTTAAGATACAGTTTTAATTCTGTTGATGCTATTTCTTTATGGCATATTGTACATTTTTATATTTACATTTTAATTATTTCGTACTTTTTGTCTTTACTAATCACCTTTGTCTTTTTTCTCTTTTCCTTCCTCTGCTTCTACTTTATATCTAGGTTATATCCCTGCATTTCAGACTGTGTCTTGGAATGAGTTTTGTATGCAGAGAGCTCCGCTTACCAGTCAGCTTTGCTCACAGATGCCACTTTCCAGCTCAGGAGGGGGATATTACTCCGCAGAACATATGCAAATTACTCAGAATCAAGATGTACCAGCTAGTTCTTGTCCACTTCAACTTACCAAAACCACAGTCCCAGGAGCTACTGCATTATTCACTGCCAAGCAAATGGCATCAGCAGATCAAGATCTGAGCCAGGTCCACCAGTCTCAGGCAGAGCACACGGCACCATATGAGGAGGTCCCTGATGTTGAGAATATTCCCATAGATCAAATAAATGTTGCTGGTGAGTGATGAGTCATATGTCCATCAGGATATGACAGTGTATATTGTCTGATCAAATGTATGGCTGGGAGACTTGTGATCAGTTTTGAAAGGGAGCATGCAATCATAGCTACTGGACCAGTTTGTATAGGAGCAGTAGCACTGCAATTTGGCCTATTGTACAAATTGCAATTGGGCCAAAATGCAAGGGGAAAAGATTTTAAAAGATTTTTTTTTCCAGAATCACAGTCCTGATCAAATTCTTCCCCCAATCTGCATTTGACTAGTTACAAATTTCCACTCATAAATTCTTTGTCTTGTCTGAGTGCTTTGTACTTGAAATCATCAGCCCCAAATAGTAGCAAACTGTGGGGTGAGTGGCCCAGAGGAGAGAACTGTCTATTTCGGCAGGTGTAGAATGTTTCCTTTAATAGCAGTTTTCCTAGATGCAGTCTGTGAAAGAATATTCTTCTTGTTACTCCTCTTACTCCCAAGCAGAGGTAAGGGGTTTGTGCTTTTGCTTTTCAGTTTTCTTTAGTTTCTGAAGGGGGCAGTAATTAATGTTTTTTTGCTAGCACTGTTTTTAAATACTCAGAGAAGCCCTCAATATTGTTAAAAACTCAAGAGGATGCTTGGAAATGACTAACTGTTTTAGAGGAGATGGGGCTAGTCCCCATCTACAATGCCAAGTAAATGGGAAGTAAAATAGTTCTGGTGGTGGTGGTGGTGGCAGGTAGGGTTCCATGGAATTCAACATACAAGAGAATTTGAGGACTGGGAGGTCAGCAGGGTGTCTCCTTCACAATTCCAACCAAGGTGGACTATCAAAACTGACAATCAAATTACACTGTGTAAGTAATTCCATTTTAGGTGCAGGAGTGTTCAGGCTACATAAGTGTAGCCTACATAAGTGTGTATCCAAACTGGTGCTATCTGTGCAGAGAATCTC
This sequence comes from Cyclura pinguis, assembly GCA_030412105.1. NCBI lineage: Eukaryota > Metazoa > Chordata > Lepidosauria > Squamata > Iguanidae > Cyclura > Cyclura pinguis. The sequence continues at coordinate 110,259,091 of CM059603.1, forward strand.
CAAGGGAGTGACATGAATGTCCTAGTGTTACTTTTTGCATAAATACATCTCCCATTTCAGATTCTGTGCTGAAAGCCACAGTCCAAGGCCAGTTGGGCACACACATATACATCAGTATGCAGTCAGTGGGACTTCTCAAATCTGTGTTAATGGTGTGTGCTTAGTTTCAGCATCTGACATCTATAATGCAAGCATGGGACCATACTGACACTTCCCTTTCCTATCTGTGAATTATTACTAGTCCAGGTGGATTAAGGAAGTCATTGTTTCAGAATATGGTCTGTCTCTGTTTGGCTTGATTCAGAACCAGTCTACAATGACGTGGGTTCTGAACACAAGTCAAGATGCGAAAACCTAAAGCTTTGCATATTTGGTTGACTGCCATTGGAAATCAAAAACAGCTAGAACTTTCATTCTGCTTGTCAGAATTGTGTCAGATTTGCATACATAGTGACCTTTTACTCAATGATTATGCCTGATATACTGCAAATAAACATGGCTGGAATGTTTCTAAAGGATTCTTTCCCCAAACAACAGTAGTTTCAAAAGTGGGTGAGAAAAAGCAGTAGGAATTGGGGATGTGCATCAGATTCAAATAAAGTTCAAATACTGCACAGGTACTTGAGATTAGTCAATCACATACTATCCAGGTCATATTACAAACTGAATAATAAAGGCTCTTCCTTTTGGAATCTCATGTACCAAGAGCCAATTACTTTGACCTAGGCCCTTGTTCACTGCTGTAATGTCTCTGCATCCCTCCCAGTCTCTTCTGTCAGATTTTCTTCAACTACATTATGAAAGTAATCATAGTAAGTCACAGTCAGCTGAGAAATACCAAAATCTAGCAGTGAAAGAAAAGTACTGTCATATGTGTCTTTTAAATAATATTTTTATTAAAACACCAAATTTAAATACATAAATACATACATAAATACATAAATACATAAAACAAAACATAGGGAGATATATAATATTAAAAAAACAAAAAAATAACCTAATCTAAAAAGACATAAGACAAAACTAAACTAACATGAAAGTAGGGATAAAATGGTATACATATGACTTCCAGCTCCCTAGTTGATGGTTATAAAATGTAATAGTAGATATACTTCCTCAACATTGTACAATTTGGAACTTTTAATGCAGCAAAATAAATATGATACAATAGGAATCACTGAAACCTGGTGAAATGACTATCATGATTGGAATATAGTAATTGGGGGTATAACCTATTTCGGAGAAATAGACCAAACAAGAAAGAAGGAGGAGTAGATTTATATGTCAAGGATGTTTACACCTGTGAAGAGAACCACAGAATCACTGAGTAATAGAGTTGGAAGAAATCACGAGGACCATCCAGTCCAACCTCCTGCCAAAGAGGCACACATATCAAAGCACTCCCAACAGATGGCCATCCAACCTCTGTTTAAAAACCTCCAAAGAAGGAGACTCCACCACACTCTGAGGCAGCGTATTCCATGGCAGGACATCTCTGACAGTCAGGAGGGTCTTCCTGAGGTTCAGGTGGAGTCTCTTTTCCTGTAGTTTGAATCCATCGGTCCTTGTCCTAGTCTCTGGAGCAGCAGAAAACAAGCCCACTCCCTCCTTGATACGATGTCCCTTCAAATATTTAAACATGGCTATCATGCCCCCTCTTAAAACCTTCTGTCCTGCAGACTAAACATACGCAGCTCCCTGAGCCGCTCCTCATAGAGCATGGCGTCCAGACTCTTTACCATTTTGGTCATCCTCTGGACACGTTCCAGCTTGTCAATATCCTTCTTGAAATGAAGTGCCCAAAACTGGACACATTATTCCAGATGAGGTCTGAATGAAACAGAATACAGTGGCACTATTACTTTCCTCGATCTAGACACCATTTTGAATTTTGATCCTATCTTCTGGGGTATTAGTAACCACTCCCAATCTAGTATCATCTGCAAATTTGATCAGCTTGCTCTCTGTTCCTTCATCCAAGTCATTGATGAAGATGTTGAATATCATTGGGCCCAGGACAAAACCCTGTGGTACCCCACTAGTCACTTCTCTCCAGGGTGAAGAGAAACCATTGGTGAGTACCCTTTGGGTTCGATCAGTGTAGCAGTTACAAATCCACGTAACAGTAGCCATGTCTAGCCCACATTTTACTAGCTTCTTTGCAAGAAAGTCATGGGGAACTTTGTCAAAGACCTTGCTGAAGTCAAGAAATGCTACATCCACAGCATTCCCTTCTTCTATCAAACTTGTAACTCTATCATAAAAAGAGATAAGATTAGCCTGACATGAGTTGTTTTTGAGAAACCTATGTTGACTTTTAGCAATCACAGCATTGCTTTCTAAATAATTACAGACTGTCTGTTTAATGATCTGTTCTAGAATCTTCCCAGGAATTGATGTCAGCCTGACTGGACATTAATTATTTGGGTCCTCTTTTTCCCTTTTTGAAGATGGAGACAACATTTTCCCTTCTCCAGTCTGCTGGGACTTCTCCTGTTCTCCAAGAGTTCTTAAAGATTATTGAGAATGGTTCTGAAATTACTTCTGCCACTTCTTTTAATATCCTTGGATGTAGTTCATGTGGCCCTGGAGACTTGAATTCATTTAGAATAGCCAGGTATTCTACTTCTCTACTATTCTGTGCTTCATTCCCCCACTTTCCCACCTCCTCCCCACCTCCCAGGTTGAATATTTTTTTCCTTTGGGGAGAAAACTGAATCAAAGACGGTGTTCTGCCAGTTCTGCCTTTCTTTCTTTTCCTGCAGAAAAATAAAATAAAAAATTAAGTTGTTCTAGTACAATTCCAATTTTTTTCAAGTAGTTTTTCAAATAAGGGAGGTTTATTCTCAGTAGGGCCGCAAACACAACCAATATTTATTTTTTTTGTCCTGGAATGTGTATTTCAACTGCTACAAAGCAACAATTAAAATCTTCAAAAAAAATTTCTGAGGCCAATTTTGGATCAGCATAAATCACCACTCCTCTTTTTGTGTTGTCAAAAGATGAAATAAATTCTTCCCCCTCTTTGAGATTTAACTAATATTTATTATCTTTTTTCCCAATATATGCATTTCTTGTAAATAAATCAAATCCAATTTTCATTTTTCCAGGTAGTGAAAATTCTTACTTTTATATTCAATGATAAAAAAATTTAAAGCCATTTTTAGGCCTCTGCATTAGAGTCCATATCCATTTTTTACCTCTTCTTTTCCATTACTCTCTCTTCTTGGGAACTTTGATCTGTTACTTTTTCTCCTCCTCTCTTTCTTGGGGCATCTCCTTGAAAGCCTTTTCTATATTTCTGCCAAAAAAAAAATGTTTTTGCCACTGTGTGAGGTTAAATCTTTTCTTTTTATACCATAGTGTAACCCCCTCCAGATTTTCCCATGTGAAAGGATCCCTTGCTGCTTCAGTTTGTCAGTCAGTAAAGCATATTCTGTCCTCCTTAAAATTCAAACAGGAATATCTTTTAAAATTATGGCATCTTTGCCATAACCTTCATTTTGTTTAAAGAGTTTAATTGAAGAACTTGGGTCCTTTCCACACTACACTGTTTTGTGCTATTATTCCACTTTCAACATCCTGTGGAATTCTAGAGTTTGCAGTTTACTGAGGCCAAAGAGCTTTCTGCTGAGAATTCTAAGTGTCTCTTCCTAAACTGCAAACCCCAGGATTCCATAGGATTTAGAAAGTGGAATAATAGCACTATAACACTATAGTGCAGTAGATCTTTAAGATCACGTAAGGTAACTGCATCCAAATTTTGCTCCTAGTCCATTATTAATTTCTGAGTAATTTCTTCCAGTTTTTCTATCTTTTCCTCCAGTAGTTCCATTTTCTCATTCAGCTGTTTCATGTCGGTTTGTGTCTGAGTTAGGAAAAGTCTTATGACTTTACCTTCAGCTTCTGAGTTTTGTGTAAGACACAATCTCATTTGATTCCCATCTTCTCTCATTTATCTATTCTCCTCTGTAATAGTTTCATTTAATTTAGCATCTCTAGGTTGATTAGCTGACATTCTTCTTTGCACATTAGTTGCCTGCACTTGCATTTGTTTTCTTGAGAGCATTTTGACAACTGTCAAACTGAAATAACTCTTGCTGTAGCTTCCCACTTCACCAATAGATGTCAGTGTTTTTCCCTATTCAGGTCTTTCTAGGCAGAAATGAACACTCACGCTTCAGGAAGGTGGAACTCAGTTCATTCTAAAATTTCCTGTTTTTGCTTAAAAGATCCTGACATTGGGGCTTATCTTCAACAAGATAAACACATTCTCTATTTTCCAAAGTCATAGTTTGCTTAAAAAATTAAAACGAAAAACTCCTTGTTTCAAACTTAATTTCACCAACACTATTTAAAGGGGTTAAGGTCTTTAAAGTTGCCAGCATGCTTAAAATATTTGTGGTTTCCTCCCTCTGTTCTCAGTTCTGTTGCTCTGGGTGGTAATTGTTCCTTTTTTAAAAAAAAAGTTTAAGATTGAAAAGTCCCACTCACAAAGGTTTTGCAAAGGTAGTAGTGGAGAACTTAATTTGGGCCCATAATCTGGGAGTCGTCCTTGTGTGTCAGATATTGCTTCATGGAAATTAAGAATGTTGGTTATGTGACATTAGGGTCCACAAAGTGGCGGCTGCAATCTCGCAGAGTTCTGATGGCATCCATGTCCTGCCTGATCCACTTGTACTTCTAGAGACTTGTTATAGGTCTTCTGTGTACCAAATCTCCCATGCCAGGGAGACAATTCAGCTGTTTTTTTATACTCCAAACTGGCTCCTAACACATCCTGGGATGGGACTGCACGACACTATTACAATCCAGAAGTCATTTTAAATGGTACTCTTTTTGTTAGTGGCTTGAGTGAGACGTGACACCATTTTCTCTCTTCCTATAGATATAATTGCATTTAATATAATTGTGTTTTTCAGTTAATGTATTACTTTCAGTGAAAGAGAATGCTGAAAGAAGGAAGTGGATACCACTGAATGGATGTGGTTCACTTCTTAATTGTTTTTTAACTGTATTGTTCTTGCTTTAAATTGTAAGCCATCTTGAGTTCCAGTTTTGGGGAAAACAATAACAACAATAGTAGAAGGAGAGGGGTTGCACTACTAGCCTGGGACACATAGTAGCTTCAAGAGATTGTTTACTAATTATTCTATATTATTGTAGTATTTTTTTCATAGAAAAACAAAACAACTAAAGTGGAATCTCTGAAATTTGCTGATGAGCAAAGACTACCTTTGGAAGCCAGCTCCTTTGCAATCATCTTGCACACAGCATTGCACACTGGTGACCCCATCCACAGCATTCTCATGACCCCCACCCCACGGGCCTTTAAGCTCCCATTTGGAATCACTGTTCTAGATTATCATTTCCCAGTTGTGGTGGTGCTTTTATTATCCTGGCCTGTTCATACTAGTTAACAAGAACAGCAGATGATGGAGGTTACACTGATAACTATTAGCGCATACCACAAAGAGGACATCATGAACAATTGGTGTCACTTTGAAATAACATGCAGATCCCTGGTGACCCATAAGATTCTTCTTCCTGCTTCTTGTCTTCCCCCTTCCCCATCCCAGACAATGCTTTCACAAGATTTTCCTGGTTCATTTATCTTTATCCTTTCAGGTTTCACTGAAGACAACAAGAACTGACTCAGCGTCCTCCTAAAAAAGATGGTATGGTGCAAGGAAAAAAGAAAGAAAGCAACATTATTCTCTGCTTGGAAATAAACAGAAGTGATGTATACTTTCTAAGAAAACACTGTGAAAAATAGAAGAGGGAAAATGTCACCACAAATTCTGTTGTTGTTGTTATTATTGTTGTTCTTATTTGATGTTTATTTATTAAGTATGACTGTTATTGCCTGCTGAGGAAAGCAGTGACATTTCAGTCAATAAACTGAGTACAATCCTTTACTTTGCATATTGGATCATGTTGTTTCTGAATATATCCAGACTATCTGTCATGAATAATCAGGATTCCTGTACTTGTTGGAATCACATGTATGACCTGAAAAGGCAATTTAAAAAGAATGCTTTCATTCAAAATTACATAGTCATCACTGCCATAAGGATAGCTGGGTATATTCCAATTAGGGCTGCTGCTTGTCAATTTCTTTGTTTCCAGAGTCATGGCAATAATAGCCATCTGTGTGGAGGAGGGACAGGCAACTGACTTCATTGGGCATTGGAGGGCTTCACCACCAGACCTAATTTTTTAAAACTTTTAATGTCTTTAATTTCCCTGGGGGTGGGGAATAGTTTCACCGTATTTCTACCCCCCAGGTGTTTTAGATTCCAGGAGAAATCTTTTATAAAAAAAGAAGTAATCTAGACAGTTGTTTTCCTACTGTTAAAAAAGACTTTCTGGATCTAAAGCATTGGGGGAGGGCAAAACATAGCAAAATTGTCCCCATATCCCCTGGCAGATGCTGGTGGGTATTTTTAGCAAAATAATTTTTAAAAAAAACTGTAAAACGGTCTTGGGGGCCTCAAAATGGCTTTGCAGGCTCCACTATAAGCTGCACTTTCCTCACACAGGTAAAGAGGGCTGCGATGACATTTTTCTCTTTCTTCTCTCCTCTTCTCTCATATGCGCATGTAAATATTCACTTCCCTCAATTTAGGACAGCCTTCTCCAACTTAACAACCTCCATGTCTGATGGACTGCAATTCCCGGTATCCCCAGCCAGCCTGATCCAATACATCTGGAGGGTACCAGCTTAAGGTTGATGACAAAATGCCTAAATATTTACTAACATCACACAGTTTGGTCTGTTGCTAAGTATGATTAGAATCCAAGTAATAATAATAATTTAATCACACATTTATTATTTAAGTAATTGTTACACAATTGCAACAAGGACAGTGGGTAATGGTTATCATAAACCATGGGATAAAGGTGATAGGACAGGAGTGGGGAAATACGTAAGACTTTCAGAGACCGTTAGACATCAACTCCCAATTTTCCACTGAATAGCTATGTTGACTTGGACCTGATTGGAGGTGCAGTCCAACAAGAAATGAATGGGCACATGATTCCCAGCCGTCTAGTAGATGGTGGTAGCCCTTAGATAAGATGATATCTGTGTATATTTCAATTCCATATTTAGATATGGAAATAAAATCAGTATTAAGAACAAATAAGTACAAGAAGCAGTGAGAGTGATCTCACTTGTAATCAGCTTTGTGAGCTTTCTGGCTTCAACAGAAGTTTGCTCTCCAGACATTAAAGATAACGACACTTTCTCTCTATGTGTTCACCTCTTGTTGTTGTTGTTTTTTAAAAAAATAAACTTGTGTAACCTTCTGCCATGTAGGAACATAAATCAAAGCACTCCCAACACATGGCCAACCAGCATCTGTTTAAAAATCTCCAAAGAAAGAGACTCCAGCACACTCTGCAGCAGCATATTCCACTGCTGAACAGCTCTGACTGTCAGGAAGTTCTTCCTGAGGTTTAGGGAGAATAATCTCTTTTCCTGTAGTTTGAATCCATTGCTCTTTGTCCTAGTCTCTGTAGCAGTGGAAAACAAGCCTGTTCCCTCTTCGATATCTTTTCAAACATTTAAACATGGCTATCATGTCCCCTCTTAACCTTCTTTCGTGCAGTCTAAACATATCCCACACCCTAAGATGCTTCTAATAGGACATAGCTTTAAGAGCATTTCCCTTTTTGGTCACCCCCCCTTAGACATGTTCCAGCTTGTCAATATTCTTCTTGAAATGAGGTGCCCAGAACTGGACACAGTATTCTAAAGGAGGTCTAACCAAAGCAGAATAGAGTGGTACTATTACTCTCCTCAATCTAGACACCATACCGTTATTGATGCAACCAAGAATCACGTTGGCTTTCTTGGCTTCCGCATCACATTGCTGACTGATGTTCAGCTTGTGGTCTAAGACTCCTAGATTCCTTTCACATGCACTGTTGTCCAGTCAGGAATCTCCCATCCTATATCTGTGCATTTCATTCTTACTGCCCAAGTGTAGGACCTACATTTCTAACTGTTGAAATTCATTTTGTTAGCTTTGGCCCAGCTGTCCAAACTGATCCTGTCCTCTGTGGTATTAGCAATCCCTCCCAATTTGATATCATCTGGTAGCTTCTTTGCAAGAATATTATGGGGAATTTTGTCAGAGGCCTTACTGAAGTCAAGAAATGCTACATCCACAGTATTCGCTTCATCTATCAAGCTCATAACTCTATCATAAGAAGAGATAAGATTAGTCTGGCATGACTAGTTTTTGAGAAACCCACGCTGACTTTTATGTGATTATAGCATTCCTTTGTAAATGCTTACAGACAGTCTGTTTAATGATCTGGTCTAGGATCTTCCTGGTATTGATGTCAGGCTGACTGGGCAAGTAATTGTTTGGTCCGCTTTTTCCCCTTTTGAAGATGGGTACAACATTTGCCCTCCTCCTGTCTGCTGGGACTTCTCCTATTTTCTAAGGATCCTCAAAGATTATCGCCTGCAGTTCTGAAATTACTTCTGCCAGTTCTTTTAATATTGTTGGATGTAGTTCATCTGGCTCTAGGGACTTGAATTCATTTAGAGTAACCAGGTATTTCTGTATGACTTCTCTACCTATACTGTGCGGAGTTTCCCCTACTTTCGCATCTGCTTCCCACCTCCCAGCTTGATTTTTTTTTTTCCTCTTGGAAGAAAACTGAGGCAAAGATACTGTTGAGTTGTTCTACCTTTTGTCTGTCCCCTCTTAGTACTTGGCCGTCTTCTCCATGCAGCAACCCTATCATTTCCTTGTTTTTCCTTTTGCTGCAGACATATCTTAAAAAGCCCTTTTTATTGTTTTTATTCTCTCTGTGTCTTTCTGTGCTTTAGCTGTTCTAATCTCCCCGCCACATATCCTGGCTATTTCTTCTTTGGTGATTTCCCCAGTTTTCCATTTCTTGTATATGTTTCTTTTAACATTTAGCTCAGTTGAGAGTTCCTCAGTCGCCATTCTGGTTTCTTTATGTCAGAAAAGGTTGGACTAAACCCCAAGAAAAATACTTCGTGATGTAAGTGTAAATGTCATGTTGCTTTAATTGCTTTAATTGTTAAGTGCACCTGTGGAAAGGAATGTGACTCACACTAGTTTGTGCTGAGTCATGCTGATGAGCACCAGGTGCAGACAATGCAAGGGTTGGCCAGGATTGGCTAGGTGTCTTTATAAAGGTAGCATAATCCCAGCCAACAACTGTACATGTTGCCTGATGTGTGCTGCTTGAGGCTCTGCTGGAAAGAGCAAGCTAGATATACTGGATCACCATCTGGACTTTGTAAATATTGTATATATTTTGTAACAAAGAATAAAGAGCCTCCACATTGGAAAATTACAAGCTGAGTGGGTGAATGGCTTAGTGCATTTGCTGTTAAAGGTGTTCTCTGCAGCTTGACATGCTTTGACAGCTGTACGGAGCTATCTCTGCTTATCTATATAGAATTTTTCTTGGCTGGCTCTTTGCTTTTTTCCCTTTGTTCTCAGGACACTTTAGACACCTCCCATATTTCTTCTGTAATGGAACAGTTTTAAATTGTGCCTTCTCACTTTTTAAAATTGTTTCTCACTATAAAAAAAGAATCCCCATCCATCATGAACTCTCTTCTTTTTCAGTATTCTTGACCATGGAATTTTAGCCAGTAATTCCCTAAGTTTACAGATATCAGTTTTCTTAAAGTCTATAATGTGTGTCTAGCTATATTTGGCTTCCCTTTCCTGCTGAATTGCAAATTCCAATAGAGCATGGTCACTCCCACCTAAGGATCCCATCACTTCTACCCCATTAGCCAGGTCATCCCTGTTGGCTAGGATCAGATCTAAAATAGTTGATTCCCTTGTTGCCTCTTCCACCTTCTAGACAATGAAATTGTCTGCAAGGCAAGTGAGGAATTTGTTGGACCTTATGTTCTTGGCAGAGTTTGACTTCCAACATATATCAGGATAGTTGAAATCTTCCATTACTACTGCATCTCTCCTTTTTGAATGTGCGGTCATCTGCTCCAGGAAAGCATTATCTAAATCCTCAGTCTGGCTCGGGGGTCTGTAGTAGACCCCCACAATGTCTTCCTTATTGTTTCTTTCCCCCTTAGTTCTTACCAGATGCTCTCAGCCTGGCTTCCTATATTTAAGTCATGGATGTCTTCACAGGTGTAAACATCCTTGATATATAGAGCTACCTCTCCTCCTTTCTCATTTGGTCTGTTTCTCTGAAATAAGTTCTACACCGCAAATACTACATTCCAACCATGAGACTCATTCCACCAAGTTTCAGTGATACCAATTATATCATATTTATTTTGTTGTACTAAGAGTTCCAGTTCATCTTGTTTATTTCCCATGCTCTGTGCATTAGTGTAGAGACATTTAACACCATGTGCCCTTCTGGCAAGCCCTTTACTGAAGTTGCTTTTCTTCCTACTGTTGGTCTCTTGTACTACTTGGCCTGCTCTTTCTATAACATTTGGGCTGTTCTCCCCAGTACTTGCTGAACTCTTGCCCTGAATACTACTGTCTCCTTCCTCACCAAAAACTCAGTTTAAAGTGAGATTTCTGAGATCTTAGCAAAAACATTCCTGCCAATAGCTGTTAGGTGCACCTCAGTTCTTTAGCTAATAGCCCCATGTCCATGGCAATCACAGGGTTCATCAAACATTGGGTGCAAGCCGAGTCTATGGTGGCCATCAAGTCCATACTAGTGCCAACCACAGAGTGTCTTAGCCTGATGGGCACAAAGAGGGAGTTGCACTGCAACTCACCATAGTCTCCAGGCACCCCCTGGATGGAGTCTGCCCTTCAGTACTTAAGACAGGCTTCACTTGTTTCCTGCCAGCTCAGAGTCACTGTCTTCCATGGTGTCCGAAATATCATCCACCAGCCTCACTGAGCACAAGTGCAACTCCTCCAGGGATAAGGCTGGTCTGGGTCCCACAACCTTGGTCTTTTAATTCTGCTTCTTCACCTTGTCTCTACCACTCTTGGAAATCTCTAAGTAATTGGTGATCCAATGTCCCTCATGTCCACACCACACACCAGAGGTCCAGATGCATTCTTCTATTCTTCTTGCTGCTTCCTTTGGGCTTGTGTTTAACCAGTTGGCTTTGCTTCTGGTGAGCTGCCTTGTTTGGTGGCATAAGGTTTCCAGCTCACTGGCTACCCCATCAATGTCTACAGGAAGTCATGCACCATGGCCCACTCAAGGATCTCCGGCTTCAGGCCCTTATGGAAATACTGGATCTTGGTAGCCTCCTGTTACTGCCCTGGCTAGCCCGAGCTTTCAGGATATAAAAAGATATCTTTGGATATCGCTAATTCAGCTTCACATATCCCTTCCATGTGCTTGCGAGGCCCCCGGACAAGCACGCATACAGGCTCAGCCGATAATCGCTGTAATATTCCTAGACAATACAGGCAGGCCAGAAACAGCCGACTCGCCACTTTAGGAGACAAGTACCTCCATTAGGTATGCGAGCAACTCTCAAAAGATCCTCTGCCCCGTGCTGGCAGCTTGATGATCGAGCTATACAACGCTCAAGTATTTCGCGTTTGCATACCGGCTACTCTATTGATAAATTGGGCTCTAATTCAATCATTCAAATTCTGACCTTTTGGAGGCTTTGTCTCCAACTCCAAATCTATTGTTTTCCCAAAGTCTGACCTAGCCTGCGGTCACAACTCTCCTTATAAAAACCCTTGATTCCGAGACCTTCCTCGGATCGCTCCTGAGTCCAGACCATCTTGCTGCTGCTTTGCTTGGCGAGCTTCCCCTCAGCTCCACGTGCTGAGATACATCGAACCCCAGCTTCGCTCTCCATTTTCTCCCGGACTTCAGGACGGGTTTCATATCACCCGAACCAACTATCCCTCTAAAAAATCCTGCTATCTTACTCACACCTTTATTTTCCTTAGTTATCTGTGTGTTTGTGTTGCATACATTGTGTGCCTGTATTTAATAAAGACTATTCATTATTTTACAACCAGTTTGCTTCTTGACTTGGCCTGACCCCCTAGACACTGGGTTACAAGATCCTGCTAAATTACCCTGCCTCTCGTTTTGCCAACTTGTGCTCTGAACTAATTTCCCCAACTTGTATAATTTTGATAGCAATTTGGTGTCCCTCCCGGGACCCCCAGTACACAGGGTAACAGAGTGGTGGAGCAACGCGGGCAACCCCGGTACTCCTAATTTGAGAAGGAGTCGCGAACCTCCTCAAGTCAGGCTGGTACTGACTTAGGGAACAACCAGTCAGATTCCTAGAATCAGTTAGGCAGGAACATGTGTGTGTGTGAGCTCTAGGAGCTACTCTATCGGGGTTGGGATCTATCCCCCTTTCTTGCTGGGTTTGTGTATGTCAGCCACCCCGGCGTGGTCACTAGTTCTCTGCGGTGAACCATCGTCGGATAGCAAGGGGTGACCCAGGAATCACATCTCTAACTTGGAGTCTGTCATGGGCTAGGATCCAGAGTCTTAGGGTGTTAGCACTGTAGGAACAGTCTACACCCATCCAACACCATAGCAGTAAGGCACAAATAGCACTTAGGGAAGAAATCCCCTCCCCGAGTAGTATACAGGTGCGTCCTGTCCTTGTTAGGAGTTAGAGTGCGGGTGCGTCCCGCTGGTAGTTGTGAAAGGCGCGGGTGCATCCCGCTGTGTAGTTTCGGGTGCGTCCCGAGTGGCTAGCCGACTAGGTGCAGGTGGTGATTCCCGACCTAGTCTAGGGTTTAGAGATTTGGCCCATGGTAGAGGAAGGTACCCCTCACCCAGAAAGCCAGTTAGGGACAGTTCGGTTTTGGTTCCTTGCCCTTTTTCCCTACCGTTTGGCCAGGTGGCGTAGTAAGTTCCTTAGGGTTCGTTTCCCCCCTTCAGGCAGGTGAAGTACTCCTGAGGGTTCCCTGGGTCTAGGTGACCTCCCTGTCTCTGAACCATTTCTTCATCCTTTAGTCCCCAACGCTGTTGAGGTGGAAAACCAGGCTTGGGTGTACTAAAGCAACTTTGTTTGGGCAGGCTGGAGATAGGTTCCCATCCCTCTTTCCGAGAATAGTTCACTGTGTTTGTTTCCCTTCAGTTCCCCCAGGGGTCTAGGTGATCCTTCCCGTCACTCCAGGTCCTAGTCCCGCTCTTGTCTTAGGAAATTTTGTAGGATAGTAGCATGGCTGAGAATAGTAAGGTCACCATCAAGGACCTCATGTTGGAGGAAGAGGTCCAAGGAAAATTAGAAAGGTGGGTGTTGAGTAAGGGGAAATGCCCCTGGAAGGACTCCATCTTCCAGACAGCCAATCCCTTTGCCACACTCCATGAAGCGTACACCCTGGCCCGGAAATCAAAGAACCCATTCGGGCTGTCTAAGGATGCTTTAACCACTTGGGGACTTTGGCTCTTGGCCAGAGATGCTAGTAGTGCCCTTGTAGAGACCCAAGGGAAGCTAGCTGAAACCGAGAAAGAAAATGCCCGGCTTTATGCCGACATCGAGGTACTGCAAGCAGACAAAGTAACGTTCGCGTCCGTAGCGCAGGCCTCCGCCCAGAAGCTTAGCAACATCACGTTAGTGGCGCAAACTTGGGAAGAGAAAGCCCATGCCTTAGAGGCTGAGCTGGATCATGCCCAGTCTGCGGCCAAGTTCATGGTGGGCCAAGTGAGAGAACAGCAGGAGGCTGTTAGTCATGCCACTTGCCAGAAGCAGATCACTGCGCTGGAGAGCCAGCTCCAAACGCACAAAGCCTTAATTTCGGCTGTGTGCCTGGAGCGGCTCCCGTTTGCAGAGGACTTTTCTGGGGAGACGCTGCCAGAGGATGCTCAGGCAACCGTTCCCCACAATCCCGACTGGAGTGACCCTAAGGTCACAGTCAACCCAGTAGAGACTCGGTCCATGACTAGGCGGATGAGCCCCCTTGGAGAAGGCAGTTCAGATAGGCCAGAGACACAGGAAAATCAGGTCACTGAGACTAGGGTCCCCTGGCAAGCAACTGAGGCCAAAGCTATTGCGGACCAGTTGGGTCCCTTGAATCGGTCCACCAGGATCATGTGGCTGAACGTGGTGATACACTCTCACCCGACAGCCAATGGTCAGGACCTGACCCAGTTGGCTCGGCTTTGTATGTCCCCCTCTGAGCTTCCTACTCTTGAATCAGCCGTGGCAGCTCGAGGCTTGGTTAGGCTCGAGGCCCATGACTGGATGAGGGAGGTAGTAAGGATTTTGTGGCCTGGACAGAGTGCGAGCGTGCTTTATGTCATGGAGCAGCAGGGTCCTTGTGAGAACCCTGAGGCTTACATGGCACGGAAGCAGCTCCTTGCCATTCTGGCTGAGAATGTCCCTTTGACGCCCCGTGGATATGACTTCAACCATCTCAAGTTTAAGACACTTCTTTAGAGAGGTCTTAATCACGAGACTAAGATGGCTCTCGGTTTGGTGGATCCAGCCACCACCAACTGGGACGAGTTTGGGAATAACCTCCGGTGGGTCTCTGACCTGCTGTGCGATGCAGGATCCCTCAAACCTCCCCCCAAGACACACAGGAAGGACCCCGGGAATTGGGAACCCATAGCCGAGGTCACTTGCTCGAATTATGGGCCCCATTCCCAGCATAGGAAAACAGCTCCGAATTCCATTCCGTGAGGGAATTGGAACTCGCATCCGCCACCCAGACAGGACAACAGGCAGTGGCAGGGACGGGATCTCCGCAGCCAGCCCGGCAAGGCAGGAAGTCCCCCACAGCAATCAACTGTCCCCAAACAGCCCTTTGAATCGGGCTCTCCCAGGGAGACGTCTGGTGGGTATGGTCCCATGGCCCAAACATATTCTTCGGACAGACTGCGAATCTGGGGCATGCTCAGAAAAGTTCGGGCTGGACATGAGCCAGTTTGATAAACACCCCACATCCGAATTAATTGAGGCTCTGGAGAAACAGCTCCAGGCGGGAGGTAGCCAACTGGTCAGCGCCGTGACCAACGGCCCTCCTCCGGCTGGATACTACCCTAACCTGGATCTGCAAGCATAGGGGGGCCCTCGGTCCAGGAAGCTTCCCCGCAACGTTGTGGCTAGGTTGAAGCCAGGCAGGTGGGGAAGATTCTGGGTGAAGGCAGGCATAGGGACCGAGAGGGATAAGAATCCTGCCACCCTTCTTGTGGACTCTGGTGCAGCAGTAAGCGTGCTGCACCCCAAACTTGTAAAACACGTTGAACCTACGCGCGAACATGTCCAGCTTTCTGGATATGGGGGGGGGGTCACCAAGCCCGAGCTTGGACTAACGTCCCGATGTCCATAGAAACATTCCGTTTCCAGTTGTGGGCTTGTGAGAACCGAGGCGAAGACGACAGCCTTTTGACCATTGGCTTCCTCCGGGGAAACAAGCTCACGGTGGCTACGCGAATGGGTTTCTATGGCAGTTAGATCAGGGACCAGCAGAAATTTCAGCCGTACACTGGTGTGCTGCCATTAAAGCTCCTGCCCCTATGCATTGCATGACTAGCGACCCATGGGTGAAGGCTTTCTCAGAGGTCTGGATAAAAGACAAAATAGAGTGTGGGACTGTAAAGGGAGCCTGCATCTTGATAGAAGGCCAGGACCCCCCACCTCAGAAACAATACAATACCCGGCTGAAGCAGAGGAAGGCATAGGGAAAACAATTGAGGGACTCATCAAATGGGATGTAGTCACCCCTATGCACTCTTATGGCCAGTACTGAAATCCGACGGCAAAACGTGGAGGATGACTGTAGATTTTAGAGCTTTGAACTCTGTCACCCCTCTTGTTGCGCCGGTTGTGGCTAAATATAATGAAATCCTGTCCGCCATTGCGGCAGGAGACAAATATTATAGCGTTCTGGATTTGGCAAATGTGTTCCATTTGATCCCATTACACGAGGCGTGTTGGTATAAATTTGCCTTTACGTTCCGGGGACAGCAGTACGTGTTTAAACGCACGCCCCAGGGCTTTCATTCCAGCCCGAGCATTTGCCACGCCCACGTGGTCAAGATGTGGAACACGCTGCAGCCAGCTTCAAGGTCCCACGTCTTGTCCTATGTGGACAATATTTTAATACATTCCAATTCGGAGGAGAAGACCAGGGAGATCACCCATGAGGTGTTAGAGATCCTCCGTGACACTGGATTTAAAGCTAACCGGGAAAAGGCCCAATTGGTTTCCACCGAAGTCAAGTACCTAGGGCTTTGTCTAGGCACCAAAGGTCACACTCCCGATGCACAACAGGTAGAAGTGATTTCCAAGCTACCAGCCCCCACAGACGTGCTCTCCCTGAGCTCCCTTCTTGGAACATTCAACTTTTCTAGGGATTTTATAGAGTCTTTCGCCGCCAAGGCAAAGCCTCTGTATGCCCTACTAAAGAAGAATGCCCAGTGGGACTGGGGACCAGCACAGCAGTAGGCATTTGCCCAACTCAAAGAGGATTTGATGAAGGCACCAGCTCTTGCGCACCCGAATATGGCCAAGCCGTTCCTTATACAACTAGCCACCTCCGACAGGAGTATAGGGGCAGTTCTGTCTCAACAACAAAACGGCACTCAGCGTATGATAGCATACGCTTCCAGGAATCTGGACCCACATGAGACCAAATTTACTCCCTGCGAGAAAACCTGCCTCGCATTAGTCTGGGCTATAACACATTGGGAATTCATGATTGGAGGCGCCCGTGTGATTGTCCAGACCCTCCACACGCCACTTAAGTATATTTTGTCTGGGAAGGTTCAGAATGGCGAGGTGTCCAACGCCAGGATTGCCAAATGGACCATTTCCTTGGTGTCGCGTGGGGTGGATTTTCAGAAGCAACCGCAGGACCCACCAGCTCCCTGTGGTCTAGTTGTGATCGGAGCCATGCATGAGTGCCCTTTACCACCTTTGAATATTAGTCAATGGCCAGTGGAATGGGGAGCCTCCCTTGAGGAAGCTCAGTTACAGGGCTTTGTTTGCTGGTTTTGTGATGGATCCTCCATGAACGTGGACAGTAGCCCACGGACAGGCTATGGAGCAATCCAAGTCACAGACTCCTTCACCCTACAGAGGAAAGCCCGACCACACTCTAGCCAAGCGGCGGAAGTAGAAGCTCTAACGGCTATTTTGGAGCACGAACCACTTGACTGCCCCCTGGCCATCTACACCGACTCTGACTGGACTGCTAAGACTGCCAGCGTCTGGTTACCTATCTGGCTCCAAAATGACTTAAAAACATCCAATGCAAGCAAGTTTATTATTACGGCAAAAAGCCAGCAATTTAAACATCCAATGGGAAGCCCATAGCCCATCTAGAGATATGGGCCTGAATCGCAGCCCAGATTGAAGAACGGACAGCCCCTACTTGGGTTGCACACGTCCAAAGACACCAGAAAAAGAACACGGCTACCTGTATTTGGAACACCAGGGCAGACGCCATAGCTCGGGATGCTGCTTTACAGGATGATGGGGCCCCCGTCGCCGCGATTAATGTGAACCCAAAAGAACCATTAGTCCCTCCCACGTTCGACCTGGGAGTGTTGCAAAAAGGTGACTCCGAGATCCTGGAATTGGCCAATAAGGGCTCGGACGAGTCTGGCCAATTCCAGATCTCCCAGTTAGAAGGAGTGTATTGGGCTATTGATGCCAGTGGCCAGCGCCACTGGATCATACCCAAGGACCTCCGCAGTGACATCATTCAGTTCGTGCACGAGCAGGGGCACCGAGGGCGAAATGTGACTCTGGACCGGGCTCGGGAAAGCAGATGGTGGCCGCAAATCAGACAGGATGTAGACCAGTGGGTCAACAACTGTTTGGCTTGCGCCGTGGTCAACGCTGACACCTCCGGCCCCAAGGCGCCCATCCAGCGCCAACGCATCGAGGGTCCCTGGTCTCGCATCCAGATAGACTTCATAGGCCCCCTGCCTACCACCCCGCATCGGAACAAATATTGTCTTACAGTCATTGATCCATTCAGTAAATGGATCGAGGCTTTCCCTTGTAGAGACAACACTGCAAGCACGGCAGCGTGCTTGCTCTTTAACAATGTCTGGGTGCGGTGGGGAGTGTCACGTGACCTTGACTCGGACTTAAGGGTACACTTCACTGGTGAAGTTACCCAGGAGTTGTGCAAGGCACTGGGCATTCGCCAATGCTTTCATATCGCCCATCATCCTCAGAGTTCAGGACAGATCGAGAGGACGAACCGCTCTTTGAAGGAAGCCCTCCAGAAGGTGGTGCGTTCCTCCAGCAAAGATTGGGACACGAAGCTAGCAATCATTCTGATGGCCTCCCACGGCTTCACGCCGCATATGGTAATGACTGGGCAGAAGATGATGCTGCCTGAGGCATTTTGGATAAACACCAGCCTCCCCTCCGATTTGGAACCGGTGGTTCTAAATAACGAGTGGGTGAGGAGCCTTATTCAGCACGTAGGGCAAGTTCACCGCCAAGTGGCCACCCATTTGGGGAAGAACTTGCAAAAGATGGATAGGAGACTGGGATGGGTGCATCACCCTTGCCAGTGGGAGGAGGGGCAATTGGTCCTGTATAGAAATTTCTATAAGGACAAGCACTCCCTCGCTGCCAAGTGGGTTGGCCCCGTCCCCATTGTGAAGCGGATTTCTCCTGCTGTTTACCAGGTGAGGATTCCTAGAAGGAAGGGAGACTGGCTGAAGTTCTTCCACGTCTCTCAGCTGAAAGAGTGGAAGGGTCAGCCAGTCAATCCGAAGGGCATTGCTGATACTGCCCGCTTGAGGGAACTGGCGGGAAGGCTCTCGTGCATGTTATCGCTGCCCAAGTGTCTTTAAATTACACTGAAATACCTTATATTGACTTGTTGGAGACGTTTGTCTCAATTTACGAGGCGTTTGACAATGGGTGAACAACACATATCTGAAGGGAATAGAGGTGGGGTGGCGACCCCTCTGCACTCCCAGTTACTGTAAATCGTTCCACCCTGTAAATAGTTTTGTTAGTTTTGGTAGAGTTTAATTAATTAGTTCTTTCTTTGTACGGTTTTTGGGGAAGACCTACGGGATGGCTGTCCTGAGGTCCTCCTGAGGTAGATCGGGCCTCCAGAGTCAGCCTGAATACCCTGAGGAAGGGACACGAGTCAGACCGGAATGCCAGCATTCTCTCACTCTGAGGGATTGCCTTGTGCAATGGTGTTCTGGGACGATAGGGCGAGACAAGGGGTCTCACGACCCTCTCAGCAGAACCAGGTCTGACTCTGGAATCCAGGTCTACTGCCCAGAATAACCCCTGCCTTTCGGAGACCTCTCTCCTCATTCCACCAGCGAGCCCGGGTTGTTAGGGTGAGAACAATCTGCTCCGCTCCCTCACTTGTTATTCAATTTCGAATTCACAAATTTAGAACTACTCTCCAACACCCGATAAGGGCCGGAGACCCACACAATTGGCTCGACGCCCGGCCCCAGTGGATTCTGTCTAATTTGCATATGTTGATAGAACATTTTCATACGTACGCCCAACCACCCTGACCAATCATCGAGAGAGTCAGCGTCTGCTCTGGCAATGGGCAAGCGTACACTCGCTTGTCTCTGATTTGGTTTATTCTGTTTTTTTCCACCAGTTTGGGAGCCTCCGCCAACCAGGCAGAGAGCAAAAGACCAGCGCCCAACCTAGTTCAGTCTGAGCAAGGGTGTACCACCGCCATTGCAAACGGGGCTTCAGCAGGGACAACTTATGTGTGGCTGTTTGATACAACGCTCCCTGCTCAGTTGGTCCATCTGACCCCTGAACTTTGCAGCCCCGATCTGACTCAGTGGTATAACCCGAATGGAGGGCCGACGTCTCCTGGCATCTGGTCAGACCAACCAACACCTTAGGGCGATCACGGTCTGTTGCAGTCACCCCTGCACCCTCCTATGTTAAAACCTCTGCCCTGGCACCTTCGGCTGTAAACAGCTCGCTCCCACCAACCCTTCTAGATCAAAATTTCCAATTTCAGCTCGAAATCCCAGTAGGCTTTGAGCCAGCCATTTGCATTTATGATATACATTGGCTACTAATCATGTCAGTTCTTCTGTTGAAACTCTAATAGGTTAATTAATCCGGAGGACTGGGAAGATCCCGAGGTCGTACCATCGCCCTCGAGTACTGTGGGGGGGGGGGTGATGAAGAAAGTTGCCGCTCCATCTGATGGCCAATGCTTGGAGAGTCCTGGTTCCTCGACGACACCTGAAACCATGAGGGAAGGTGACCATGCAGCTTCCTGATTGCAAAAACGGACTTTTTGCTGTTCCTGCTGCCATTTACTTGCCCGAGAAAACCTAATGGACTGTTCTGGGCTTCAACTCTGCAAAGCTTCACCGTTCCTGAAAGTGCAGCAAGCCAGCTAAGCTGCACCAACTTGGACATTGTGTTGCTGTTCTTGCTCCGTTGCTTGGATGGACTTATGTTTTGCTCACTCGCTCCAGCTACAAGACTTTTCTGTTGCAAGGGGGGGAGGTGCCAAGACTTTTTGCTTGCACCTCACCCCCCCTCCCAACTACGAACTCTCATCCCACATCGAACTGATTGCTCTTTGTATTGCCTTCATTGCCAGATTTCATTGATTGCATTTGCTATTTTACTGTCACTGCTCCTTTTCTGATAGTTCCCTATTGACGGGACAGTTTGACATTGCTTATTGTTTAATTGTTAATTGTTGCTTGTTGTTTAATTACCATTTGCGTGTATGTGTTTAGGTCTAGGTTTTAGATAGGAATGTTGTTATAAGCTAGAAACCCTTTGCTTTTCCCCAAAATTCCCTTTTCTGTGGAGTGATATGACTAACCTACCTGCAAACCCCCATTCGACTCTAAAATGATTTTTGATTTTTAATTGGAAAATGACCGATATTGTCCCCAACATCGCCCATTTTGGGGGGGGGGGATTGTTACCACCCTGGCTAGCCCGAGCTGTGGGGATATAAAAAGATATCTTTGGATATCATTAATTCAGCTTCACATATCCCTTCCACGTGCTTGCGAGGCCCCCAGACAAGCATGCATACAGGCTCGGCCGATAATCGCCGTAATATTCCTAGACAATACAGGCAGGCCAGAAACAGCCGACTCGCCACTTTAGGAGACCTCAAGGCAAGTACTCTCATTAGGTATGCACCCAACCTACAAAGGATTTTCTGCCCCGTGCTGGCAGCTTGATGATCGAGCTATACAACGCTCAAGTATTCCGCGTTTGCATACCGGCTACTCTATTGATAAATTGGGCTCTAATTCAATCATTCAAACTCTGACCTTTTGGAGGCTTTGTCTCCAACTCCAAATCTATTGTTTTCCCCAAGTCCGACCTAGCCTGCGGCCACAACTCTCCTTATAAAAACCCTTCATTCCGAGACCTTCCTCGGATCGCTCCCGAGTTCCAGACCGCCTTGCTGCCGCTTTGCTTGGAGAGCTTCCCCTCTGCTCCATGTGCTGAGATACATCGAACCCCAGCTTCGCTCTCCATTTTCTCCCGGACTTCAGGACAGGTTTTGTATCACTCGAACCAGCTATCCCTCTAAAAATTCTGCTATCTTACTCACACCTTTATTTTCCTTAGTTATCTGTGTGCTTGTGTTGCATACATTGTGTACCTGTATTTAATAAAGACTATTCATTATTTTACAACTGGTTTGCTTCTTTACTTGGCCTGACCCCGTAGATACTGGGTTGCAAGATCCCGCTAAGTTACTCTGCCTCTCGTTTTGCCAACTTGTGCTCTGAACTAATTTCCCCAACTTGTATAATTTTGATAGCAATTTGGTGTCCCTTCCGGGACCCCCAGAAAACAGGGTAACACTCCCGTGATGTATTTAAGTCTTTTTCTCCAAGTCTCAAGTCTCAAGTCCTTGAAGATACTTTCAAGTCAAGTCTCAAGTCTGGGAGCCAACGTTATACCCCAACCTATATTCCAGAATTTCTGGACAGAGTCAAATAACGTCAGTTTTCAGAATTTAAGCATCCCTCCACCTTTGTGATTTTGCCATCTACTGCTTTGGAAGTGGGGAATAGGATTCTTCTTACTTCCTATTTCAAAAGCTGGAGGATTTTTCAGAAGTGGAGAATAGGATCTTTCTTACTTCCAATTAGTGAAGCTTCAAAAACTTTAGAAGGAAGGATCCTTCTCCCTCAAGCCCGTTGCCTAACACATTTGCTGTTGCCCTCGGATAATTGTGCCCTGCACTCTGGGGATGAGTTTTGTCTTCTGCTCTTAGGAAAGTTTTAGAAAGCTCCTCCAATATGCAGCAGGGGCGGCTACTGCGTGGACCTCAAGCCTGCCTCAAGCCCAGTGCCTAACCTGTTTGCTGTTCCCTTCTGAGAAATGCACCCACACTTTGGACTCTAGACAGATTGTCATGTGACCAGTAGGTGAAAAGAGATCGAAGTGTTGTTCAAAATCCTAAGGTTTCTGGATGAATGTATTATGTTACTG
The DNA here is from genome assembly GCA_030412105.1 of Cyclura pinguis. Taxonomy (NCBI): domain Eukaryota; kingdom Metazoa; phylum Chordata; class Lepidosauria; order Squamata; family Iguanidae; genus Cyclura; species Cyclura pinguis. The sequence continues at coordinate 110,281,481 of CM059603.1, forward strand.
AACCATGGGCAGCAAGTCGGTCACTAAAAATATACAAGTCTTGAGTTGAGTCAAGTCAGCTTTTACTGCTTTGGCTTCTTCTCTCCCTCTCTTTTTGCATTCTCACTCCAACAGACAGATGTCAAAAAGTAGTCAAAAAGGAGCTGTTAGATGTAACAGCACTCAGAAAGTCTTTTTCCTATGCTGTTGAAAAGCTGTCAAAAAAATTCTACACGTATCCCCACCACCTGTCATCAGCGCATGTCAGCTACTTCCCCTGTAGCTTAGTCTCTAGACAAGGGAAGTTCCTGGAAAGTTTACCACAACCTCATTTCTTGTGATTGTTATTTCTCATAACATGGCCTTGACTCTTATTACGTTCTCAAGGTAGGTAATTTTCTTAATATTAAAATAATAATTTTATTTGTTTCTCCTGTATAGCTGTCTTGTAAGTTATTCTCTGTTTATAAGTGAATGCTTGCTGGGGCTGTCTCAAACAGTTGGTCTCAGGATGTTAAGAAAATCAAGCACGCAAAACTAATGTTGCTATTAAGTAGTGGCTGGAGGACAATGGAGATGATCTCCTGTGATCTTCCTCTGTTCCACCCAGCATCCCAAGGAGAAAAGCAACTCACAACCAGTACCTGGAATGGGAATCAGGACCTGTTACCCTGATTCCTGGGGATCCTGGGAGGGACACCTAAATGCGCTCTCACTTTTATAAGTTGGGGAAATTAGACAAGAGCACTGCCTAGCAATACGAGAGGCAGAGTAACGTAGCGAGATCTTGAACCCTGTGTTTATGGGGTCAGGCCGAGTCAAGGAGCACGCGGAAGTTGAAACAATAAATGATATTTTATTAAAACACAATCAAACAGTGTATGCAGCACACTCACACAGATAACTAAGGAAATAAAGGTTGGAGTGGGATAGCGGGATTTTTAGAGGAGTTGTTGGTTTGGGTGATACTTCACCTGTCCTGAAGCCTGGTTGGAAGCGGAGAAGCTGAGGAGCGTGGATCTCAGCACGTGGAGCTGAGGGGAAGGCTCGCTGGACAAAGTGACAGCAAGGCGGGATGGAAGCCAAGAGCGATCCAAGGAAGCGCTCAAAGTCAGGGGTTTTTATAAGGAGAATTGTGACCGCAGGCTAGTTTGGACTTGGGGAAAACAATAGATTTGGGGCTGGAGACAAAGCCTCCGAAAGGTCAGAATTTGAATGATTGAATTATAGCCAAATTGTCAATAGGATAGCCAGTATGCAAACACGGAGTACTTGAGCGTTGTATAGTCAGATCATCAAGCTGCCAGCGCAGGGCAGAGGATCTTTTGAAAGCTGCATGCATACCTAATGAAGGTACTTGCCTTGAGGTCTCCTAAAGCAGCCTGTATAGTGTTGGAATATTACAGCGATTATCGGCCAAGCCTGTATGTGTGCTTGTCCGGGGGCCTCGCAAGCATGTGGAGGGGAATGGCATGTGAAGCCTAATTATTGATATCAAGAGATATCTTTTTATATCCCCCAAGCTCAGGCTAGCCAGGGCAGTAACAGACCTATGTGAGAGGCTCTAAGTCTCTTGTTCCCAAGAGACAAATTTTGCCAGTTTTAAAGTCTCACAAATCAGCTCTTGTCACCCACAGTGTGTTGCCCCTCAAGAACAGCCTTAAAGTGCAATATGACACTTTGCAATTTTCAATCAGAAATCTGTGATTATTGTTAGTTTTGAATTGAAAAGTTGGTGAAACATGTTGAATTGCCTGTGTGTGTGTGTGGGGGGGGGGATCTATCCTTATTCTTTCCATGCTGTTTCAGCCTCTGGTACCAAATTTTACATTAAGAAATAATGCCTAGAAGTGCATCTGCTTTGTTAATTGATATATGCTCCTAATGTTTACAGTATGGACTTGCATAGCATGCTTTCAGTAATGAAATAAAGGAAACATTATATATTAGCTTCTTCAAAGGGCAGCAGATTTGGTAAAACATTACTGTTGCATTTTCATATTGCTTCTGTGTCTCTAGCCTTATACAGTAAGGTAGAATTGGTGTAACTGAATGGGGAAGGGGGCAAAGAGAACACTGGACAGCTGACACTAATTTTCTTTTTCTATTTATAAAAATAGATCTTTATAAAATCCATATAACTCTTAAAAGGCAGTTAACATGAAAAAAAGCAAGCAAGCAAAAGAATATATGTTTACACACACACACAAATTGTTGATCGCATCATAGTGTATAACAAGAGACAATATATAAACAACATACAATACAGTATATCACATACATTCTAACATATAGTAATCCTCTTTATTTCTAATACATCTATTACCACTTAAATTCTGGTAAAACTACAGCCATAGCAAATTGTAACATATCTTCTTATTTTACATTTTATATTATTGTCTTCAATAAGCATCAGTTGTACCTCTATACTTTTTACTGGTAATTCTACCCCATTTCCCTTTTAAATATGTAATTAAGCATTGCCAATCTTGCCTAAAATTGTCCAAAGTTTTGTCATTTAATAATGTAGTTAATTGATCAATTTCCAACATATCATAGATTTTAATCAATCAATCTTCTTCTGAGGGTATTGCTGACTCTTTCCATTTTTGTGCACATATGATTCTAGGAGAAGCAATCATATATAACAACATCTTGGAATGCCTCCTCAAAGATTGGTTTTCAATAGAACAAGTTTAAGAGGTAGAATTCACACTTCATTAGAAAGTTGATTTTTAAGTTGTTTATAATTTCTGTATGGATTTTGGCTCAGATTTTTTTTTTATCATATATATAAATATACAGACATAAAAAACAATCATTAGTCTATGTTTATAAATAAAAGTTCATCACATCTCCTTAACCTTCCATCATTTCCACCTAAAATATAGTTTATTCATTTGTTTCAATTGCAAATGTACTTCTATTACATTGCTAAGAGTTTACTCCAGATCCTAAACAGGTAGATCACACATTAATAACTAACATATATTTTGGTTCGAAAATTTTTTCCCTCTGTCATGTCAACTGTAATAGCACATAATTTAACTCCCCCAGATCTTGTTATCAAGTAAATCTCCCCTTCTACAATCTTTTTTTTGTATTGCTCATTGTATCATCGGTTAGCTCAATTTTTTTCGTTGGAGATAAATATCAATAGGAGCCCATTCATTCATGTTCTCTTCTGTTAAGTTCTTCAGTTTTTGAGATAGTATGTCCACTGTTTTCATCTCCAGCAGACTATAAAGCTATTGTTCAATTTTGGGGACATCCTCATTTTTCCATAGTTTTGCATATTCTTGCAGTTGTTACCATGTAGAGTAAAATTCTCCAATGTTTCTTAGTCATCTGGTTGTCTATTTCATTTAACATATTTAGTAAGTAAATTTCTGGAGTCATGGCATATTAAATTTGAAAGATTTCTGTTATTGTTTTGTGTATTCCAATCCACTATTCTTGTGCTTTTGGAAAGGTCCACCATATATGGTACATCATTCTGGTCTGGGCGCAACATTTCCAGCATTTTCCTGTGCCAGATCTGTACATTTTTTGAAGTTTTTCAGGAGTCATATACCATCTGTGGAATACTTTAAAATAATTCTCTTTCAAAACTTGCACTATTGTAAATTTCAATGTGATTCTCCAACTAACTACCAAATGTTCTAGCTGTATTGGATGTCCAAGGTTTGGAGACCGCTTTACCCTCACCCCCAATCTTCTTCCTCTTTCTCTTGGATTAGCAAGATCTTGTATAATTTTGCTATCAAATGTGGAGGATTTTCAAACAAAAGTTTATTCCATTTTTTTCTTTGTTGGTTTCAAAACCTTGGAGTTTCGAATCTATGTGAAAACTTTCAAGCAATTGACTGTAAGGGAACCAATTCAGAACATTTCCTTCTTTTTCAAGTTTTTCTGTAGTTTTCATAATTAATCTTCCCGTAGAGGATTTTTAAGTTATGTCTTCATATCACAACCATTTATTTGGTGTACTGCTCCATCTTCCAAAAAAAGCTTCTTGGGGTGAAATCCACGTAGGTATTTGCTCAAGTAACATTGGCTTATCCATATTTTTATTACAGCTTTTCTAATATAATGATTAGAGAAGTCTTTCTCTATTTTTGTCTTATAGCAAATGTATGCATGCCATCTGAACCTTAGGTTGGCACCTTCTAGTGTCGGCAGTCTTTCATTTTGTAAGGTGAGCCACTCTGCTATCCATGTTAGTGCCGAAGCTTGGTAATATACATAAAGATCAGGAACACCGGTGCCGCCTCTGATATTTAAATCTGTCATGATTTTCCATTTAACTTTAGGTTTTGGACTGGTCCATATGAATTTAGATAAATCTCTCTGCCATTTTTTGAAAGGTTTCAAATTGGGGATGATAGGTAAATTTTGAAACAAAAAGTTTAATTTGGGTAAAATATTCATCTTTACCGAAGCTATTCTGCCCATGAGAAATAGTTGAAGCTTTGATCATGACTCCATCTCTCTCTTTATTTCTTTCCATTTTTTAACATAATTATTCTCAAAAAGTTCATTGTACCTCCTGAGATCCAGACTCCTAGGTATTTAATTTTTTTTTTTTTTTGTTATGTTGTAGCCTGATGTATTTGTTGAGACATCTTCTTCCTCTTTCAATTTTTTGTCAGCACTGCAGTCTTTTCTTTAATGACCGTGATACTGGATACTTCGCCAAATTCATTGAGTATAGACGACAGGTGGGTCACACTGCTTGTTGGATCACCTAGAAAAGGTACCAAATCGTCAGCAAACACTTTTAACTTGTATTGATGGTTTTTAATCTGAACACCCTTAATTTTGATGTCTCTTCGAATTGCATTATTTAAAATTTCCAAGATGGTTATAATTAATTAATTAATAATTAATTCCACAATAGCAAAAAAGAGAAAGGTCCCTCATAACATTATTTATTTTTTATGTGAAGAATTAATTAATTTTGCAACAAAGCTTCTCCAAGAAATTTGCGGTGAAAGATGAGGAACTCTGAACACCTTTAATTTTGATGTCTCTTTGAATTGCATTATTTAAAATTTCCAAGATGATTATAAATAATAAGTGTCAGGAACCAAATTCACACACACAAATATAACAGTGTAATTACACTATTTATTAGGAGCGTGATACATAGTACAAGACTTCAGTGAGCAAACTGGAGGCAATTAGCAAAATCCAAAACATTAAAAGCAAAGAGTTTCTTATCCCACCTGGAAGAGACCTTGGAGTTCTGGTTTCAGCCTGGCAGTGCTTATTCCTAGCTTTGTTTATCTAACAGTCTCCGGTTCTCATACCTTGTTCCAAGCAAGCTGCTAATTAACTCCTACTACATGTCCCATAACTGAAATATGGAGGGCTACCCGACAATAAGGGTGACAACGACCATCCCTTCCTGGTTCCTTTCTTGATGTTTGTGGATTTTGTTTTTTCTCCGTTGATCAACAACTGTGTCTCTTGATTTTCATATGTAGCTTCAATCCATGAGATGAACCTTTTTCCTGGATCCATTTTCTTGAGCACAGCTTTTAAGAAAGGCCATTTAATTGTATCAAAAGCTTTTTCTGCATCAATGAATATCAACACAAGTTTTTTCTTGTTGTGCTTTTCATAATGTTCAATTACTTTCAAAACAGTTCCTATATTCTCTTTTAAGGATCTTTTTGGTAGAAAACCATTTTGATCTTCTTGAATCAGTTCTGGAAGGACTTTCTTTAACCTGTTAGCTAATATAGCTGTAAAGATTTTATAATCGACGTTGAGTAATGAAATTGAATGGTAGTTTTTAACATCTATTACGTCTTTTCCTTCTTTCGGAATTAGGGATATGTTTGCTTTATTCCAAGTCTCTGGTTTTCCAAATTGGAGAATGTCACTGCATGTTAATTGCAAAGGTTTAGAGATTTCTTTTTGAAATGTTTTGTAATACCTTGCTGAAAATCCATCAGGACCAGGAGTTTTATCTAGCTTCAATTTTCGAATTGTATCTATGACCTCAAGCAATGTTATTCAAGATGATTTTATGGTTTTCTGAGAATTTAGGAATTTCCTTTTTCTCCAGACAGACAGACACTTTATTTTGATCATTGACCAATAAAATTATAAATACAGTCATAGAAACTGTTAACAAAACAGATAACACAGATAATTTTTGATAACTCACATCAGCTACTATTAACCAACTGAGGTTAATATTATCTTGCACATAATATAAAAAAAATTACTACTTTAAGTATGACAGTTTGTTCCTGGTTATCCAACAGATAGCATAAATAGAAAACATCAGAATGTCCTGGGAACTGGGTTATCAGGGCAGTAATCAGCTGTTACCGAATATCCCTGTAAAACTGACAGTGCAAGAGTACGTGGGCTATAGTTTCTATAGCATCGGTGTTGCAAGGGCAAAATTGGATCTCACAGGGAGTTTTCTGATATTTCCCTTCCAATACCGCTGTGGGGAGAACATTTAATCTAGCCAATGATAAAGCTCTCCTAAATTTGGGTACAGTAACATAGTATAAGTATGTGGCTGGTTTAGAAATCAGCATTTACCTGTTGGCAAATGTGTAGTTAGTAAAGGCAACAGTTTGTGTTTGACCTTCTATATCTAAGATCCTTTGTCTTACAATGGCTTTTGCTTGATCTAATCCTAACTTTAGAATAGTATCATTTGAAAGTCCAGAAAGGCTCAGTTTCTGAAGTACAGCTGTTTTGCATGTGGATTTATAATTATCAGCCAAAATTAACTGGGTCAGTCCACCAGGATTATTATGTAACTTTAACCAGTAGATAAAGATGTTCAACCAAATGCTTGATTCCAGTTTACTAACTCCTGTCTCCCTTCGCAGTTCTGCATTTGGAACACACCAGGCAACCTGAAATATGCTTCTCAAAAACTTTGTTTGAACTCTTTCTAGAGAGGTGATATTATTATATAACCCCAGCAGAGCCCCATATAACAGTTGAGCCTGAACTTTAGCTTTTTTCTCCAAATAAGAGGACATTTTCTGAATTTCTGAAGGAGTAGGCAGTTTAGCATCAAATAATTGTTGGTAATAGTTAAAGAAAGCTTGTTTGATATCATCTTGTTGGGTTAGTTCCGTATCTCCTTTCTTTATCATCAAAATTGCTCTTCTCTCTCTTCTTTTCATAAGTTTATAAGCTAGCAATTTTCCAGGCTTATTAGCTTGTTCAAAGACTGTTTGTCGAGCCTTTTTTATTTTATTTTATTTTCAATTTCAATCAAATTTTCTTGATTTAGTTGGGTTTGTAGATTTTTGAGTTCTTGCTTGGTTTGATTATTTGCTGAATTTTTCCTTAGTAATTTATCCAATTTGGTCATTCTTTCCAAAATCTTCTGAATCTTTTGATCTTTCTTTTTTTCAACTCAGATCCCCATTTCATGAATAAATCTCTAAGTACTGCTTTACTAGTGTCCCAAATCGATTTCGTAGGTACCGCTTCTGAAGTATTCTCCTGAAAACACCGTTTTATTGTGGTTTTAGCTTTTCTAATGTATTCTTCTTTTTGTAGTATATCTCCAAGTATAATCTCCAAGATTTTTCTCTAGTTTTCAAATGTAGTTCAATTTGAATGGGATTATGATCAGGACACAGTTTTGGTAAAATACCCATTTTTGTTATAGAGGTAAGAAGAGTTCTGGATGTCAAAATTAAGTCAAGTCTCGACATAGGTTTATGTCTGTCTGAGAAATAAGTGTATCCTTGAGCATGTCTTGAATCTCCATGTGTCAAATAATGAGAGATCATCCATCATCAAGAAGAAGCTTTTGGAGATTTTACTTTGATTTCTCAGTAGTTTCTTCTGGGTAGTTCTGTCCATCATAGGGTTTATAACTCCATTCATGTCTCCCAGAAGTATAATGTTGGTTTGGGTTTTATTCAATACATAATTCATGATTTCAGTCTGGTGTCTAATTAAGAAGTCGCCTTTATTTTCGTTTGGGGCATATATTCCAACTATCAGTATTTTGTTTGGTAGATGGTCACCTCTACCCCTAGAAATAGACCCCTGTTGTCTTTAAAAATCTCTTCTGATGGGTAATTTTTATTGACATAAAGTAGAATTCCCCTTTTCTTCTTCTCAAATGTGGAAGCCTAACTTTTCCCCAGTTTTGGGTTGCATCTATATTTTAAATCTTGCTGACAAAGACGAGTCTCTTAAACACATGCAGTGTCTACACGTTGTCTCTCTAAGAAGTGGAAAATCTGCCTTCTTTTAAAGGCAAAGTTCAGGCCTTTTACATTCCATGACTGGATCTTAATAGTCATCTTTAAGTGTAGTTTGTCTTCAGATCCATTCTATTTACTGTCTTCATTCTTGAAATCTTCGCTCTCAGCGTCTTTTCCAAGCAGTAGCTGTGCAGAGTCTTCTGAATCTTTTTCCTCTAGGTCTTCTCCTCCCTGTTCTAGATCAGTGTCCTCTGATTCACACTGAAGTTTACTTATGTCTGGAGTTTGTTGAGAGATCTTTTTTGAGGTTTTCTGTTTGGTTGTGTTTTCTTCCTGAAGGAAATGTGATTTTTCCAGATCTTCCTTTAATCTTTCTAATATTTCCTTGGCTTTGCCGGATGAGGTAATCTTGTATCTTCGTTGTTTGATTGAAAACGATAAGCCTTCAGACTTCTCCCACCTTAACTGATATTGTTCTTCAAAAGAAAGGAGGCCAAGGGTTTATATTCTTGCAGCTTTTTTAGAATCTGGAAAGGAATGTCTTTAAAAATTTTGATCTCTGTAGTTTCAACAAAAAATTTTTTCTGGCAGCTAGTCTGGAGTATCTTTTCTTTAATAATAGTTTTGGTAAAACAAATAACCACATCATGCAGAAGGTTTCTATCTCTAGTTATTTTAGATGAGATTCTAAAAATTCTGTCAATGGAAGATTCAATTTTGTCTTCTGGTGTTTCTATATATTCCATGAGTAGTGGTATCATCTTTACATATAGATTTTCTGAAGTCATTTCCTGTATATCTCTGAATTTCAGGCATCTATTGTGAAATTGCAATTCCTGAAGGTCCAGTTGAGTTCGTTCTTGTTCCTGAGTTTTTTGTAATGCCTCAACTGCAACTTTTTGAGTTTTTTCTCTTAAGGCTTTGGTTTCTATTTTTAGCTTAGTAATGTCTTTGGTGATATAGTCAATTTTTTTCCAAAGAACTTCAAGTTCCCTCTTCATATCAGTTCAAATTTCTGTATGGGTCTCTTTTAGTTCTTGTCTAATTTCATCTTTGAAATTTCTGAATTCTTCTAAAGTCTGTGTTATCATATCAGTTGATTTTGAAGGTACTTCCAAAGAGGGTCTTCTCGTTGTAGTGAATGTTAAAGCAGATGTAGATGTAATTGTTGCTGCATTCGCTGCACCTCTTCTTGTGTGAGAGTCCATTATTTATATTTGCTAGATTATTGAAGCAAAATCAACTGACAATATTAATATTTCACTAATCAGCATTTCTGGTAATTCTGTCTTTGTTCTGAAATGTTCTCACATAGTTAATTTTGAATTCAGTTCACAATTCAAACAAATTGTCTTTTGCAAATTCTATTTAAATTTTACAAATTCAGGAATCATTAATTTTTTATATTTAAATCAAAATGTAGTTTTCTGTTTGGCCAATAGATGGCATTCTTATACCAGAAATAACTTTTCTGTGTCTTTTCTTGTTATTAAGTATGTTTACATTTGTTTTAAGGATAAGGCTTGGTGCTCAAGGACACAGATAATTGCCTTTGTTAGCCAAGGTCAGAGTATACACCACCAATACTTCAAATTTCAAAAAAAATAGCAATAGATTTAAGTCTTAGTTTCTAGACAATCTGAGAGGCACAGTGATTAATTGAGAAGACACAGTAATTACTTTGAGTATATGTCAATAACAATTAGTTCAATAAAATTCAGTTCATATGAATCCCTTAGTATAAACTCATTAATTGATGTCTAAATTATTTGAACCTGACTTAATTTATATGATTTTATTCTATTTCTATTCAATAGTATTTAAATTATATTTAATAGATAAGTAGTTAATTTATGATAGATCAATAGGTGTCTAGTATGAAACCATCAATGGTATGTTAATAATTGATATTATATAATAATTTAAAGTCAATAATAGTTAATAACAATGTATACAAGTAATGACAAATTGCTTAGTGAGTAACTAGTCAATCTTTGATAAAAAGCTATTAATTATATTTGTGCTAGCACCGAGTTATTTTATGTTGTGTATCTATTTTTCCCACTGAATGAACTGTTTTTACTGTTTTTGCAATGTCCACTTATATCTAAAATTGTGACACTGATACTACCAGTAGTTGGGTTTACTCTTCAGAGGAGTCTTTGTATTTCAGTTAGATCAAATGTTGTCTCTCTCGTTAAGATCCTAGAAAGAAGGTCCTGTTCAGCTTCATCGATGCCTGTCTCTTTTCTCTAAATTTCGTCTTGAGATGAAAGGTCCGTGTAGAGTCAGTTGAAGTTCACAGCAAATAGAACCAAAAATCACACTAAAAGTTAGTCTAAAAAGTTTTTATAGTCCTACAGCCCTACCGCCCTAGAATTCTTCATAATATTTCAATGCTTACATTATCGTCTGTTAACTTTCAACAAATCCAGGATCAGGCAAAGTCGTCTTTTAGTGAAGTTTTTGTAAGAAGTTCACAACTGCTGCTTCCCTTTTCTTCTTCTCAATCCCCCATGTTTCTTTCTAGGAGCATCATACGGCTTCACGACATCTTTCAGCACTCTCTATGTTGTTAATGTTATTGTTTTTGCAAATAGAGTGTGGGGAGGAATGAAACAACAACAAAAAGTTCCCAAGTAATCCAGAGCTTTCCTGCCTCTAGCGAGTAACGAATAAGTTCTCCAATGCTTTTCTCCACAATTAAGTCTCAAATATCAAAGTAGTTCAAAAAATAAAGTCTCTGCAACAATCTCTTCATAAGAGTAAAGTGTCCAAAAGCTCAATCGGGGTAACTCACCGTAATCCAACTGCAATTTTCCGTGAACAGTCCTCTGGAGCTGCACCAACAAAGTCGTCAACAAACTTAGTCTTAGGTGGATTTCGTCAAAGTAAGTGCTTTAGAATTATTTAGTAAACTTAAAAAGTTGGCGACGGCACTTGTGCCGATTGGTCGGCAATGACAACATGGCTGTGGTAGTTCTTCAGTCCTCTTGATCTCTGTCCGCTCCTGCCATGGGTTTTCAGCAAGAGCTTGGAGATTGGAATTGGACCCCCTTTGAACTCCCTCAAGCCCCTTGTTCAAGATCAGGTCTGGATGGTTTATTCTGGAGTTAGTCCACACCAGGTGACAGCTTGGAGTGGAGCAATCACTCCAAGCTGCCAATCGCAACTTTATGCAACCGGAAGTCCTCAGAATTTTCTAGCTCTTTCATGCAGCCACCAAGTATGATAGAAGGTACCTTTTTCAGTTTTACACTTCTATCATTTACCATTAGATCCTTTATTCATTTTTGCTATTTTTTCTGGTGTTAAGTGTCATCTATATAGTATGTTATAATAATTTGTAATAATTTTCTATTAGATCATAGCATCTTGTAAACTTAAGATTTTGTGACCATGATCTTATCTAGTGATCCAGTTGCAAAGTATGACTGATATTCTGGGTACACTTAACCATACAGTACTTAATTACATCTTGTTTTGTTTCCCATTTTAGAAGCAATTTATACAGTTTAGCAATATTGTGATCCTTATTGGAAGTTAGTATTACATCAAAATCTGTCTTTTTTACTTTCATTTCTTCTAGTTTTATATTGATTTTAAATCTTTCCATCATTAGTCTATGAAGAAACCAACTGCACTCACTTCCTTCTGATCTTAATACTTCCATCAATTTCATTTTTAATTTGTCTTTATGGCTTTTCAATAGGACTTTATAAGTTAGCCAATCTTCTTGATTATGTTTTATTTCCGTATGAAATACTTCTTGAGGGGAAAGCCATAATGCCCTTATACATTAAAGACACTCTCCTTCGTGGGATGAGATGGGATGGGATGGGATGGGATGGGATGGGAAGGGTTGAATCAGTCCCTAGGTAGTGGACTTGTTGGAAAGTCCAGCTGGTGGTAAGGGGGTAAAATATAAGGAGAATATGGAAGAAGATAACTTTGTCTATGAAACTGCTTGAGTCTGAATTGTAGGAATTGGAGTGTAAATGCAAACTTATTAAAAAGATTAAGAGCCTTTCTGTTCTACACTGTTATAGTGCTATTATTCCACTTTCAACATCCTATGGAATCCTGGGGTTTGCAGTTTAGGGACATTTAGAATTCTCAGCCAGAGAGCTCTTTGGCCTCAGTAAACTGCAAACCCCAGAATTCCACAGGTTGTTGAAAATGGAATAATAGCACTATAGCAGTGTAGTACAGAAAGGCCCTGAGAAAGATACTGAACAGAAATGCTTAAAGGTGGAGCTTAAAGGCATCTGCAAAACATTCATATATTCAGTAAAATATATAAGTACAGTAAAAAGTAATTCTCTTATAATAAAATAATACAACACAATAAAACATAATAAAATACAAAACCAGTATGTGTTTAGATGAACTCATCAGCTTTACATGTAACCCCAATGCGTTCTATAATAACATGTTCTCAGCTGAACAGCCCTAACTAACCTAACAGTTAAAATGACTACATATATATTTGTGCTCTGCAGGAAGTAAGATAATTGTTCGTTACAGTCCCACTATATAGTTCTGTGAAGTAGTGTTTGTAGGTGCTGGGCCCTTACTGGGACATATAATTGACACTTAAATAGGACTTACATAATGTCTTCTACTTCAGATGCTCCACAAACACATAGAAGTCTAGGTTCCATGTTTAGTTTACCAGGTTCCACTATAATATGTCTCATAAGATGGAGCCAAATGTGGCACTGAGATCTATAAAGGATGTAAACAGGTATTTACCATCTGTAGCATATTTGGTAATAAAATGATGTAAAATGAAGTGGTTGTCTATTGTGGAGAACCCAGGTCTCAATCTGGCCTGTTCGTCCATTAATATGTTCTTCCCAATTACCCAATCCTCTATTTTTCCCTGGAGGTGTTTTGCATACATCTTAGCTGTTATATCAATAAGACTTTTAGGTTTGTAATTTCTAGAGCCTGTCATGCCCCTAAGCCAGGACTCAAATAGGGCCCTTCCCAACAGCCACTGTTACCAAAAACATGGGTGACTCAGGGGTCTGCCCACAGTACCAGTATCTCCAAGTGACAATGGGGAATAAATTAGTTCAGTTAGGAGGCCTGCAAGAGGGAGGGTAACTTAATGAGCTCCACCAAAGTTTAGGAGGTTCTAGCAGGAAAGAAACAATCAGAGATTCCAAAATAAACTAAAATATGTTTTATTGAAGAGTTCAATCATGCATGCAAAAGACTCAAGCATTCACAGAAGAGCTAACCAAAGGATAAAGGGAAGAAAGTTGTTGATAGTGGAGTTTTAGGGAATGGGCAATAATTACCATTCCAGAGATAAGCGAAAAAAGCAGCAATGTGGCTTATACTTATGCCTAAGGACAGTGCTCATTTGGGAATCAGAGTGATGGTGTGGCATTCAGCAAACAAGATACTGCATCAAACTGCTCAAAACAAAGGGTTTTAATACCCTAGATCTGCCTAGAGGTCATGGGTTTGAATGGCTGTCTGGCCAAGCAAACAATGGAGGTTGCCACATGAACAATGAGGTCCAGATGGAGTTAATAGCCTTAGTGTTAAGTGACAAGGAGTTAATAACTGTGGTAATAACTCTGTATTGGTGGACAGGGAAATGTCCAGGTGTTAGGAAGAAGGGCTGAAACAATCAGTGTTTTGTTGGGAACTTCCCGTTCTATTGTTTGAAATCAGAAATGTTACAGCTCCAGCTTAAGCCTATTATCTCTGGAGTTTCCTGGTAATTAGTCTGACAATGATCTTGGCTACACCTAGGGGGCATCTCTGACTTACTTCACAGCATGCATGTTCAGCCAGTACTTTTCCTCTGCCCAACCTGGCCTTACAGTCCACCCAAGGCCCATTTCATATCAATGCCAATTAATGTATTTTGCCAATTAAACCATACCAGGTTGGGGAAGTGGGTGGGATGGTAACACCACAACACAGAGACATGAGGGAGACAATACTTATGGTAGCCAGTGCAAATGGAAAAGGGAGAGCCCAGGAGTCTTAGAGCATTTATATAGTAAAGACTCATTAATTAGGCAAACAGCTGTGGAAGGCTCTAAGCCTGTAGAAAGAGGAAGCAGACTGGGAAGAAGTTGTTGCAGTCAACCATTGTTATAAGTGGAAGTAACCTGGCTTACACTCAGATTCCTTGTTCATGCTCCTAGAAACCTTAACCTGTACACGCCCTTCACCATTGGACTGTTGCTCTGGGTTTACTGTGAACTCATATTGGAAAACCATGATGGGAATTTGCTAACAAACTAATGCAAACTTTGCTCGTGGCTGTTGATAAGAGGGCTCTAATTAGATAGCTGTAAGCCTTGGCTGGCTCTTGGCACAAGACAAATTGACTGCAACCCTTAATTTATAGCTGCTACAGCCATGGAAGAACTGCAGCAACAAAATCAAGTTTTCATTAGCCAAGTAGCACCGCTCTCAACCGCTGTGGCAAACCTGCAGGCCTGACTCAATCAGCTCCAGCAGCTACCAACTCGTCTGTCTCCTCCCAGATGCAAGTGCCCTGTCTCTCTGCCAGACAAATTTATAGGCCCTCCTGTCCAGTTTGAGGTTAACTGCCAGCTGTTCATCTGTGTCTGACCTGAGGATTTCCCTGATGAGAACACAAAGGTAGCTTTTGTGTTGAGTCTATTGTCTGGTCCAGCCATCTCCTCACTAACTTTGCTGGCTTCATAAGGGAAATGAGGGGAAATGGGGAGACCTCGTACAAGCAGAGACTCCTAATCTCCACATCAGGCACCTGCAGCAGGGAAGGGGGTCTGTGGCAACTTAAATTACTGCTTTTCAATTTCTGGCCCAGGATCTGACCTGGAATGATGAAACTCTGCAGGACCAGTAACAGGTGAGCTTGGTAGATGACATTTTGGATGAACTCTTCTGGGCTGCCCCACCTGCCACCATGCAGGTGTTGATTGAGCAGTGCCTGCTCATTGATTGCCATCTAGAGTCTTGTCAGCAGGCATGCCAAGCCCCCATCTCCCAGGCATTCTATCATCTGCCCAGCCCAGCTTCTATGACTACAACGCCAGTAGCACCCAGCCCTGCCTCTTCAGAGGAACTGAAGTAGCTGGATGGAATGCAATCTCGTTTCTCACCAGAGGAGAAACAGCATTGAAGATAGGCTGGATTATGCCTGTATTGTGGCATTGCTGGCCACTTCAGAAGGAGTTGCCTTGCAAAGGGACACAACCCTGCTCAACTAGTAAACAGGCTTCCAGGTTGAATGGAGTCTGAGTCTGCCTAGGACCCCTAGTGAGCCCAAGCGGAATCCTCTGCTTTTGTCCACCACTGTATGGGACAACCAAGGTCAGGCTGTTCAAGTGGGAGCCATGATAGAGCCATGATCAGAATACTGCCAGGAGCACTGCTGGCTGGAGTGTGTGCATGCTGTGATGAACTCTGAGGGGGGGCTTAGCAGTGGAGCACCCTAGCAACCCCAGGGATTTAAATTGATTGGTTGTTGGAATTGGAACCCAGGATAGCCAGAGGGAGGGGCTAGATCGGGGGAGTGAGTAACTGAAATTTAATTGAAACAGAGTTGAGGTTCTAGACAGAGTTTTGGAGTTGAGAGAGAATGAATGATCCATCTGAGAGTGCGTGTGAGAGAGAAAAGAAAGTGTTTGTTGGTTTTCAATATGTAAGTGTTGTGCTGGTTGCTAATTCTTAATTTACCAACTACCTTTACCCTGATGGTTGGTTAAATAAACAATTGTTTATATTTTTGTAAGAGCTGTCTCAATAGAGTGTCTTTGCTCTGGATTGAATTACACGCAGTACCACGAGTGACACAGTCATTGGATAGATAAATCCATGCTTTGTCCTCTATCTGAAAGGATGTGGATTTAGGGAAAGCAGTAGAGGGAGACAGACTGGGAGAGAAAGCCAGTGGGGGACAAAAGTTGAGAAGCGTGCTGCATTCTCTAAGAAGGAAGAGCAGACCTTCATTGTCATAGCCCTGACTTGGTCCAGAGATCTTCCTGGTCCTGGTCTTGACACATGCCACCCTAGAGTCAGACTCTGCAGAGCCTTCAGTGGTACACCGTTCAAGTACCAGGACTTTGTGGATAGTTTTGACGAGAAAGAGGCAGACCTTCCCATTGGGCTTATGAATGTGGCATTGACCTGGTCTCAGGGGCACCAATTCCAGTAGGTCACCTTTACTCCTTGTCAGAGCAAGAGTTGGTTGCTTTGTGGGACTTCCTAGGACAAAACTTGAGCCCCCTACAGGAGCCCTGGTACTGTTCATCTGCAAGAAGGATGGAGGTCTGGGACTCTGCAATGACTATAGAGCCCTGAATCGGATCACCATCCACAACTACTACCTCTTGCCCTTGATTCCATAGCTGCCAGAGAGGTTGCACAATGTGCTCACTAAGTTGGATCTCTAGGGGGTCCTATAATCTCATTCAGATACTGGCTGGAGACGAATGGAAGATTGCCTTCCAGATTCTGTATGGACACTATGAATACACGGTGATGCCATTTGGACTCTTCCAGTGCTTTGTCAAAAATGTCTTCCCAGGCTACTTCTTAATACCTTGTTATTATTTATCTAGATGTCTTTCTCATTTACTCACGGAACCAGGAGGTTCATGAGGCTCATGTCAGAGCCATCCTCCAGCACCTTCCAGAGCACTGGGTCTTGGAAAAAACTCGAAAAATATGCTTTCAACCTGTTGGCAGTAGACTTTCTCGGTATCACATATCAGCCGAGGAGACAGAGATGCACCCAGCCAAGGTCGAGGCAATCAGCTCCTGGAAACCTCCCTGGAATCACAAGCAGGTTCAGCACATCTTGGGCTTTGCAAACTTTTACTGGTGGTTTGTCCCCAACTTTGTGACCGTAGCCACTCCCATCACTTACCTTCTGTGGGGAAAGGGCCCATTTTAGTGGACTCTGCAGCCCAACAGGCATTCCAGCATCTCAGGGTTCACATTCAAGCCCATCCTGCAGCATCCAGATCCCTGCAACTCCTTCATGATGGAGGCAGATGCCTCAGATGTCACCATCAGGACAGCCTACATCACTGGAGTTACACTTCATACCATGTGTCTTCTACTCCCACCAGAGAGGAATTATACTATCTGGGAGAAAGAGCTCCTTGCCATCAAGGCAGCTTTTGAGGTTTGGAGGCATTTACCAGAAAGGGCTGGTGGAGGTGCACATGAACTATCGTAATTTGGAATACTTACAGACAGCCTGAAAACTAAACCAGTGGCAAAAGTGATGGTCCTTGTTCTTCATGAGGTTCAATTTCTGGCTCTCTTATGTTCCACACTCCCAGAACTGGTAGGCAGATGTTCTCTTATGGAAGCCTAAGTATACCTCATCACCAGAGGAGGAAGCTCTATCAACCATCCTTCACTCAGGATCCAGTGGTACAAGCTCATATCCAGGAGGGAGTACCCTCCCCTTACACCATTCAAGAGATGCTTCTGTATCATAGAGGAAGCTTCTACATCCCTGCAGTGCCATGTTGGGAAGAAATCTTGTGACAATGATAGGACAGCCAACCCGCAGGGCACTTTGGGCTGTACAAAATGTTATACCTCCTCACCAGGGATTTCTGGTGGCCCTGGGTATGGGTGGAGGTGGAATGTTATGTCGCAACCTGTCCTATCTGTCACCATGCTAGAGGAAGCCAGGTTTGCTACATCCCTTGCCTATCCCTGCGGGGCCTTGGCAGCTGGTCTTCATGGATTTCATGAGGGATCTCCCCCAGTCGGCTGATCATACCATGGTGTTGATGGTGGTAGACCTATTTTCTAAGATGGCTCATTTTATTCCATGTTTGGGGATACCCACTGCCTAGGATACTGCCCACATATTCATCCAAGAGATCTTCCGGTTTCACAGTCTCCCTGAGGGTATAATCTTGGACCAGGGCCCTCAGTTCACCATTCAGTTCTGATGCAGTCTGCTCCAACAACCCAGCATCAAGTCACATCTATTGTTTGACTATCATCCAATAGAGATGACCAGAGTACACTAATGCCACATTGGAACAGTACTTTCATTGTTTCACAAACTACCAGCAGGACAACTGGACAGAGTTGGCTGAGTTTGCATACAATAACTTCCTCCATGCCTCAACCCAGCAGACCCCTTTCTCTGCCAGTTATGGCTACCAACCATGCTGTTTCCAGCCATGACCCCTCAGTCCTCAATCCCAGCTCCAGGAGCTGCAGGATCACTGGCTCCAGGAGCTGCAGACACACAGGCACTCCCCAAGGAGCAATTGGACCAGGCCAAACAGGACTGTAAGAAGTTTGTCAATGCCAAGTGGCAGCTATGGATGTTGGGGTTCCCTCCATAATTACTTTGGTATTAGTATTATGGATGGGTTATGTAGTACTAGTAAGGACTTTCGTATGTAACTTAAGCACCTAGATAGCTTTGCCTGCAGCTGCTCATTTGTAACAACATTCCTAGAAACACGGTTAAGTAAACATCCAAAGGTTCTCACTCGATAGTAACCTAATAACAGCACTGAGCCTAAAGAAGCAAGATCATCTGTAATTGGCTTCTTGGGAACGAGGAGAGTGATATAACATACTGTCTCTGGGAATTTCCTCAGTTTGAATCACTAAAGTCATTATATTCTGTTCATGCTCAAGAATAAAGCTTGCTTTGCATGTTTACTCTGTGTGTGTTTGAATCAGTTCCTGACAGAGTGATTCAAACTCCATCAAATTACCAAAATGCACCAAATAAGTGAGGAGGAGGACGAGATCCCCTGCACCATGGATGAAGAACAACCTGACAAAGAAGAAACCGAGCGTGGATGGGCTGTGGATGCAAAGCCTAAGGTTCGACTCTCCCTCCCTGAAGGCACCCTGACTGGAGACCAGACATGGGCCTGGGGATAGGGACCTACAACCAGCTGCCACCGCCACCGCTGAGCTACCAGATGGGACTCATCAGTACGCGACTTGGACCTGATGGAAGAACTCCGTGCCAAAGAAGATGAAGTGGACAGACAAAAAGATGAAATTCTTCAACTGAAAGCTCTGCTACATGACTGGAAATTGATGGCCCCACAAATTGGAATAAAACCAGCCAGAGGTCAAGCTGCCGTGGCTGCTGGAGTGCCGGCACCACCCAGTTTGCTGCCACCCCCAGTGAGGCCCAGGCCTTTCAGAGAGCTGAAGACTTCTTTTGACGGGAATGGAGAAAAGCTGTCCTACTTTCTTAACATGGCTTCAAATGACATATTTGATTATGGAAACAGCTTTCCAGACGACGCTGCCAGAATTAGATAGATCAGCCAGTGCCTTAAGGGGGAAGTGGCAGATTGGATAGTGAACCTTTTTGATACCTGCGCCCCTGAGATGGCTGACCTGCAACTTTTCATGAACCAACTCAGGGAAAGATTCGAAGACCCCTTTTTCCAAGAGAAAGCCAGATACCAACTGAAAAAACTGCAACAGGGAAAAAACGATGTGGAGGAATACCCCAGGGAGTTCAGAAAACTGGCAGCAAAAGTGCCTGAGTGGAGAGATGACATCCTCAAGGAATTTTATAAAGATGGCTTGAACCCTGCCATTCTAGATCGCTTCCTGACCCAAGGAGATCCCAACAGTCTGTTAGGATGGATTAGACTTGCTGGAGAAGTTGAAAGCATCATGGAATCTGTGCAACTCACTAGCCAGTGGCAAGCTGAGGAGACTGGAGCTCGGAAACCGGCTCAACGCAAATCTACATTCCTAAGCAGTGAGGAGAAAAAGAAACGCCTGTGAGAGGGAAGTTGCTTCATTTGTGGAAAAAGGGGCCACATTGCCAGCGATTGTGTCGCAACCAAAACCCCAGCTGAGACCAAGGAAACACCACCAAGTGCCAAGTCTACTTCACGTAAAGCAGACACCCGGAAGCCGGCTAATAAAAGCAGTTCGAAAGGCATGGCCGGAGGAACCTGTGAGGAGACTGACAGCTCCCTGTTGTCTTCGGATTCTGACAGTGGCAGCAACGACTGGAAAACTGCTGGGTCAGCTGATGTAAGTACAAACAACAAACCCAAACATGTTTTTACAACAGTATCCTTCGTAGGGAAGGATTGCAAGATAAGAATCTGCAGGGTGTTAATTGACTCAGGCTGTTCCAAAAGCCTTTTGCACCTTAAATTAGCTAAAGAACTTGATGTGCAATTTGAACCTCTGAGGAAAGCCATCAAGTTAACACAGATGGATGGGTATCCCATGGTGGGGGGGCCAGTGAAACAAAGAACCCAACCCATCCCAATTCGAGTGGGAAAATATGGGGGGAAATTACGTTTTCTGGTGCCTTCATCAATACATTTTCAAGTGGTGCTCGGAATTGACTGGCTCAAGAAACATAACTCTCAAATAGACTGGACAAATGGGTTGTTAAATTTTGCCGCTGAGCCAGCCCTGGCGCCCAAAGAAAACACCCCCCTCCCGGCACTTTCATTAATCCCTGAGGAGCTCCTTAAGATTCCTTCGCATTACCGTGACTTGCAAAGGGCCTTTGAGCAGCATGAAGCAGATAAACTACCCCCACACAGAGACTTTGATTGCAAACTCAAATTAATAGATGGGGCCAAAATCCCAAAACCAAAAATATACCCCATGAATCGACAAGAGCTAGCAGCTTTAAAAACATTCCTGAACAAAAACCTGCAATGTGGATTTATAAAGCCATCATTGGCTCCCACTGCCAGTCCGATCTTTTTTCTGTAAGCGGAAAGACCCAAATTCAGAACCTAGCCTGATTGTGAATTACAATCTCATAAATCAGGTGATCCTGCTGAATGTTTACCTGATACCTCTCATTAAGAATATGCTTGATGAACTGATAAAGGGTAAATACTTTACAAAACTTGACCTCAAAGAGGCTTTTCACAGAATTCGCATGGATCCCGATAGTGAGTGGCTAACTACCTTTTCTACCCCCTTGGGAAATTACCAGTGGACTGTATTGCCCTTTGGATTACAATCTGGCCCTGCTGTCTTTCAAATGTTCCAAAATTCCATCCTTCAGGACTTGCTATATAGAGTTGTAGTCTACTTGGATGATATTCTTATTTATGCTGAGATGCTAGACACACATATAAACTTGGTCAGGACAGTGCTTAAACGTCTTATTGATAATGGACTTGTTGTCAATCTCTCTAAATGCGAGTTTGACACTCAAACTTTTGATTACCTGGGCTGCCGAGTGCATCACAACACCCTGAACATGGATCCTACCAAAATTGGGGCAATTTTTAATTGACCTGTCCCTAAAACTAGGAAACAGCTATGACAATTCCTTGGGTTTGCAAACTTCTATCGTAACTTTATAGAAGACTTTGCTACCATCGCATTGCCCTTTACTAACTTGCTTAAGCAACCAAAAAATTCAAAGACTCACCAGACCAATAAAATTAATTGGACTCTTGATTGCCAAACTGCCTTTGATTCTCTCAAGGAAAAGTTCACCTCCAAACCTCTGTTATTGTTCCCTGACACTTCTAAAGAATTCATAATTCAAACTGATGCCTCTGATTTTGCTATGGGTGTTGTACTGCTTCAGAAAGACACTGATGGCAACTTGAAACCTTGTGCCTTCATTTCTAAGAAATGTTCACCTGCTGAAGCCAATTGGACCGTTTGGGAGAAAGAAGCTAAGGCCATACATTTTGCTTTTTCTTCCTGGCGACATTTACTAGAAGGCAACCATGTCCCATTTCAAGTTTGGACTGATCATCGCAAACTCTTCACTCCATATGTAAGCTTTTTTACAAGCCAGGTCTTACAAAGCAAGTCCAGGATTACATTAAGAACTGCTCAATTTGCAACACTTGCAAATCTACCACCTCTAAGCCTCAAGGACTTCTTCAACCTCTTTCTGTACCTTCTAAACCCTGGGAAGTGATTTCTTGGGATTTCATTGTGGGCCTCCCCTCATCCCGTGGCTTTCATATTATCTGGGTTGTCACTGATCACTTTTCCAAACAATCTAATTTTGTACCCCTAAAAAAAGTGCCTACTGCTAAGAAATTAGCTGACCTTTTCATCTCTAACATTTGAAGACTCCATGGCTTGCCTTCAACAATTATGTCTGACAGAGACTCATTTTTCACCTCTAAATTCTGGACTGTTTTACTCAAAGCCCTGGATATCTCCCAAAAGCTTAGCAGCGCCTATCATCCACAAACAGATGGGCAAACAGAATGTACTAACCAAACCCTTGAACAATATTTGCTCTGTTTTGTCAACTCTAACCAGAATAATTGCCCCCCCTTTGCCTTATGCTGAATTCACTTACAACTCTGCCTTGCATTCTTCCACTGGCAAATCTCCTTTTGAAGTCGTCTCTGGCACCAACCCCAAGCCTTTCCCAGCTCTACCGATCACCCTTCCCAACTCCTCTCCTCCCACCCTCGCCTCTTGGATTACAAATATTTCCTCTACTTGGGACTCTGTTTGCAATTCCCTCAAAGGTGCTAAAGCATCACACAAACAGTTTGCTGACAAGAAACAACAAGCCAACCCTTTGTACAAGGCCGGTGATTTGGTTTATCTCTCTTCCAAGAACATTACCACTTCGGCCCCTTCTAAAAAACTGTCCCCTAAATTCCTTGGACCTTTCCCTGTTAAACGAGCCATCAACGATGTGTCTTTTGAACTGTTGTTGCCTCCTTCACTAAAACTTCTTCACCCTGTTTTCCATTCCAGCCTACTCAAACGAGCTCATTCGAGTTCCTCTTCACCGATTGAGCCTCCTGGTTCCAACATGACTCCTGCTACTTGATCCTGATATTTTCATTGTATCTGTGCCATGTTTTTTAAGTAATCTCCTCTGTCCCTCACTTTTCTTTGCTCATCCTTTTTTCCCCCCTCCCTTACCCTTTTCCCTTCATTTTGTTATTTTTCTCGGGATGGGCAGGATGTTGGGGTTCCCTCCATAATTAGTTTGGTATTAGTATTATGGATGGGTTATGTAGTACTAGTAAGGACTTTCGTATGTAGCTTAAGCACCTAGATAGCTTTGCCTGCAGCTGCTCATTTGTAGCAACATTCCTAGAAGCACTGTTAAGTAAACATCCAAAGGTTCTCACTAGATAGTAACCTAGAAACAGCACTGAGCCTAGAGAAGCAAGATCATCTGTAATTGGCTTCTTGGGAACAAGGGGAGCAATATAACATACTGTCTCTGGGAATTTCCTCAGTTTGAATCACTAAAGCCATTATATTCAGTTCATGCTCAAGAATAAAGCTTGCTTTGCATGTTTACTCTGTGTGTGTTTGAATCAGTTCCTGACAGAGACTCTCCCCCTAAAGGTGGGTGATTGGGTCTAGCTCTCCGCCTGCTAGCTGCTCCATCATTGCCCATGCAGGAAGTTGGATGCTTGCTTCATGGGTTCCTACGTCATTGCAGTACAGATCAAGCCCATGGCTTTCCTGTTGCAGCTGCCCCGCAGTTTCCATATCCACCCAATATTCTACCATTCACTTGTAGTCCCAGCCATGAATACGCGCCCTGACACAGAAGGGACAGCCCCACCCCCTCCAGTGATGCTGGACCGGGAAGAGGAGTAATGAGGTAATGTAGACTCTGGACTCCTAGAGGTGGCACTACTGGCTGTGGTACTTCATTGACTGGGCAGGTTATGGACTGGAGGAGCACTCCTGGGAAGATGCCATGTATGTCCATGCCCCTAATCTGGTCCACCAGTTCCTTTACCACTATCCCACCAAGTCAGGCCTGCCTGGTCCCGAAGGGGGATCATGGAGAGAGGAGTGATGTCTTCCCCGCTCCCAAGACCCAGATAGGACCCTTCCCAACACCCACAAGACAGAGACTTGAGAGTGACAATACTTATGACAGCCAATGTAGGTGAAAAAGGGAGAGCCTAGGAATCTTGGAGCGTTTATATAGGAAAGACTTATTAATTAGGCAAACAGTTGTAGCAGACGCTAAGCTTATAGAAAGAGGAACCAGAATGGGATGAAGCTGTTGCAGTCAACCTTTCCTCTCAGTGGAGGCAACCTGGCTTACATTCGGATTCCATTTGCTTGTAGCTGCTGATAAGAGGCTGTAATTAGACTGCAAGATACAGTATTCCAAAATATGACTGAGTTTGACCCTTTTGCTGGCTTTCCTAGCTCAGACCAAACTGTAGCTGTGTATTGAGCCTTACTAGTGGCTATTAGCTTCTTGTAGCTATGTCTAAGCTTTAGCATCTTAGCACAATTGTCTGATGTAGGATTGCCTGGTGTAGTCCTCAGGAATAATAACTAAATGTGCATAGTCATGCACAGAAGCCAGGTTAGTTTAGGATTGGACTGAATTCCTCATAGCAAAACACATGTATTGGGAAAATTGAGAAAAAATGCAGAAAATGCTCATTTTAAATAGCATACTAGAGATTGTGGGCTTCCTGAATTTAAGTAAAATGTGCTCACAACCTCTCCTGAATGAAAGCCATTCAGTCTCTGCAACTCAATCAGCTGCCTTTCACTGCATAATATCTGACTTTGAGATAAAATTATTGCTCTTTTTGATCCACATCATCCTCTATTAACTCTATTGTTTAATATTTCTAAAGTGATTTGATTAGGTTGTAAGCAATAATTACAGTTTAAATGTCTTTCTCCCTTAGTTGTGTGACCACTAGGTATTTTTTTTCTCATTCTTCCCCATGTGTGTAGCCAGCTATCTCTGATTGTTACTTTCTCTCTTCTTCAGTGCCCAAACAGGGGTAAGGTTGCCCATGGCTTCCCTGTTGATTGCTTTCATAGTACACCTGTACAGAAGGTCTGTGCTTTAGCACTGATGTCATTTGGTTGATTTTCAATAAGCTTTATGAAGTCCTCCTTTAAAGAGTCTTATTTTTAATTGTGGATGATAACTCAAAAAAGGATATAACAGTTTGTACTGTCCACAGACATTGTCTGGTTAAAAAGTCAATTACATTGTCAGTCTATAAGTTTATCAAGTTTATATTTACACTCCCATCCTGCAAAAATTGTTCAGCTGCTAAGCAGATAGCAGCAGTCTGTTTGAATGAGGAAGCGGCAACCTCTTCCTTGGAAGAAGAGAGATCTATGAGTTGTTGGCTTTCAACCTCTGCTTATATATCATAGTGTGTCATATCCTCTGGAGAGATTGAAGGGAGATTAGATAAGTTATGGGAGATGATTGCCTGCTATTTAGGTAACTGTTGCCTTTCAGCTCTTTTGTGGGCTTGGCTGTAGCTTGTGTTGCTGAATGTGTACATTGTCTATTTTCCTAATGATGATTAATAAAGTCCCAGAGTTTATTTCTACTCTTTTTAAGTGTTGAGGGTTCCAGTGAAGTAACACAAGTGAAGTAACACAGGTAACATAAGCTCATCACTTTGAAGGGGTAGATGCAAAATAAAATGAGCTAGTATTTAAGACAATAGATTATGTTTTTAAAAAAAGATAATAAGAAGTAAATTTTTGGAGGAAGACTTTACAGCACTTGCTGCCTCATTGCCACCTTCCATCCTCCCTCCAGTAGATGAAAGGGATTAGAGACAGCTAGCACTACAACGTGTTTCTTCCTATTTGCTGTTGTTGAAATTGTTAACTGTGAGTTTTGGGAGCTTACTTATATAGATATTTTCTAATACTTTTTAAACTTTTAAGTACCACATTGTTATTTTTTTATTTTTGCTTTTAACTTTTACTCTTAAACTTGAGAAGTGGATTTTTAACTGGAACTTTGTTACTTTGTGTTCCATTTTTGACATATTGCCAAATTACTTCCTTAATGGAATTTTGCTATTTGTGTTTCTTGTTAGACCCGCTGCCAACCTGTCTTCTTGGGAACTTGTGATTATTTAGACTAGTACATGAGTGTTTTTGGAACATAAACTATAAATATTATTCTTTACTCTCTTTAACTTGTTTATTGGAAGGACTTGCTTTGTGTGCACCAGAGGACACTAGAAGGTATTAAATAATCTGTTTTTGGAAATTAAATGTCAAGCTACATTATTATTTTAAGCTGTGGCTTAGTTTTTTGCTAGTTTTTTTTTTTAATTTGGAATTTACTGTTTTGAATTTACAATTTTGAATTTTGTAATTTTTTTGAATTTACTTTTTCTGAATTTTTTTTTTTAATATTTTGAATGTGACTCAAGACTTAGAGTCTAGGAACTTACAAGTGGAAGAAAGAACCTTACAAGTGGAGACAGACTCATCAAGAATTGATAAACATTTAGGCAAGATTGCTTTAATGGAACTGAGAGACAAGGAAAATTATCTAAAAATTGGAGCATTACCTGAGAAGAAAGAAGAATATTTGCAGTTAAATTATTGAAAATTCCTGGAATAAGATGAGGATATAATAGAACTGAATATAATCACCTCTTACCATTTGAATTAAGCCTGTGGTAGAAGAATGAAAGTACCAAGAGATGTGATAGTTCAGTTCTCTTCTAGGAAATTGAGAGACTGAGTTTTGAAAATACATTGCAAATCACTATGGAAGGTTTGAGATTTTGATGAAAGAGACTCCAGCTAGAATTCTAAGGAAGAGGAAGATGTACAATCCTTTGGTGAATATGCTTAGAAGAAAGAATATACTTTTAATTTGGGATAAACTGGAAGTTATCATTTTTGCATAAAAAAATGCAAGGTTTCATTGGAATTCTGTTGAGAAGATGAAGGATTTTGTAAGAAGTCATAAAATTAATTTCAAGAAGAAAGGGATAAAGGAACAGCTGATTTACAGAAGTCACAAGATGATTCTAAAGATCCAGAACAACGAAAAGAGTTCACATCAGTCTCAGCAAGCATGGCTCCTCAGCTAGATTAGAAGATGAAGATGAGGGGCTATTTCCATCTGGTACCAACACTCATTTAGATTTTTCTTCACTAGATCTTTAAATATGGATTATAAATTTTTGACATGGAATATTAATGGGGTGAATATCCCCGAGAAGAATAAGATTTTCCATTATTTTTTTAAAAATGGACCTGGATGTTACTTATGTGCAAGAGACTCATATTCACAGACAGGATCAAAAATTGTTAAGTCAAGAGTTGGGAGAAGGTTGGCAGAAGAGTTCATTTCTGCAGGACAATCTAAGAAAAAATGGAGTGGCTATATATGTAAGACCAAATTTGTTACAAATTTGATTATTTCAGATGAAGGAGGATAGATTTGTAGGAGTTTAAACTACTGTAAAAGCGGAGAGAATTTTTGTTTTGGGAGTACCTATTTTACAGAGGGCAATTTTAATTCAAAATCTGAATGATGTTTTTTCTGAAATGTCTTATGATATATGGTGCTTAATGGGGGATTTGAAAGGGGTGGTATCCCCACAGATAAATAGATTTTAATCAAAGGAGATCAAGAAATCTCCAGGTTGAGTACCGAATGAATTTTTTTTAGTTAATGGAAAACCTACAGACTGTATAGATGGAGACTTAAACACCCAGAGAAGAAAGACTGCACCTTCTTTTCTGATAGACATGAATCATTTTCAAGACTGGGTATGATATGGATATCAAAAACATGGACTGACAGGACATATAAGGTTGAAAATCCCCCGAAGACTATTTCTGATCACAATCCAGTAATAACAAGAAAAATAAATAAGGAATTTAAATGGAGATTAAATGAGTTTTTGTTGGATAAAGAAATTGTGTCAAAAGAGAAGAAAGAGATTAAAGAATTCTTTGAGAGAAATTTAAATTAAAAAAAAGTCAGATCTGTTTGGGATGCGAGTAAAAGTTACATGAGAGATAATTTTATCCAGGTAAGTAGAAAATTCAAAAGAAAATAAATAGAGGAAACGTATAAAATTTTAGATGTGATTAAAATTAAAGAAGAGGAATTAAATTAAATTAAGAGGAATTAAAGAAATCTCCAGAGAACAAGGATATCCAGAAAAAAATAGAATTACTGAGAAATCAACTGCTGATGGTGATGACAGAGGAAATAGAAAAGAAGTTTTTTAAAGCAAAAAAAAATTGAACAGGCAAATAAGCCAGGTAAATGACTGGTTTATAGATTAAGAAAAGAAGAAAGAAAAGAATGAGTTTGGAATTGAAAGAAGGTGATGAAGAATTCACTAAAGACAAGAATTTACAAAAGATTTTTAATGAATACTTTTTTCTAAATTATATTCAAGGACAGATACAGATGTTAGTAAAATTGAAGAGTACTTGAGGAGGCAAAACTTACCTAAACTGACAGAGGAAGGAAAAGAACAGATCAACTGTGAGATTACCATTCTGAAGATTGAACAAGCTATCCAAAAAATGAAAACAGCAAGACTCCAGGATTGGATGGACTTGGAACCCCTTATTATAAGATTTTAAAAAATGAATTATTACTCCCCTTGCAAGTTGTAATGAATGATGTTTTAGAAACTGGATTAGTACCAGATTCCTGGAAAGAAGATAATATTTCATTAATACCAAAGAAAGACATCATTTAATGACATTGAGGAACTGTAGACTGATTTCATTATTGAATAATCACTACAAGATTTTTGCTTTAGTTTTAGCTGAAAGACTAAAGAATTTATTGAACAAAGTGGGTTTTTGCCAGGACCACAGACAATAGACAATATTAGAATAGTGCTGGATGTGATTGGATACTTGGAAAGTCATAATGAAAAGCAAGGTGCATTAACTTTCTTGGATGCTGAAAAAGCATTGGATAATTTAAATTGGGAGTTTCTTTTTAAAGTTATTGAATTTATTAATTTTGGCTCTAACATCTTGACTTGGATTAGATATATATGCTCAAACCAAAGTGCAAGAATAATAGTGAATGGAAATATGATTAAGTTTTCTTCAATTTGTAGAGGTCAAGGTTGCCCATTGTCTCTACTTTTATTTATTTTGGCTTTTGACACAATTATTTTGGCAATGTAAGTTCCGAATTCTGCAATTGGACAAGATGTTGAACTAACTTGAGTTAAAATTAGAAGGGCAGAATTTCAAATAATAGCTTTGTTGGTGATCTCATGATTATTGTTCAAGACTCTCTTGGATCAATATTGAAATTACAAGGAAGAATAAAGGATTTTGGAAATTTAGCTGGACTGAAGATAAATAAAGAAAAACCTAAATGTTGACTAAAAAATATGAATATACAAGAGAAAATTGAATCACAATTAAAAACTGATTTTAAAATCAAAAAGAAAGTTAAGTACTTAGGTATCAATTTAACTGGAAATACAAGCCAATTATATGAAAACGATTACATCATGACTTGGAAAGAGATCAAGAATGACTTGGAAAAGTGGCAGAAGTTGAATGTATCTTTACTAGGAAAATTTTCAATGATAAAAATGAATATCCTCCCAAAGATGATGCTCCTTTTTCAAATGATCCATTTTGACTAAAGAAACACCATTTAAAATGTGGCAAAAAGGCATATTGAAATTTGTTTAAGGTGGTAAAAAACCCAAAGTAATATTTAAGGTTTCACAGGATTCAAAACAACAAGGGGAGGCTTGGACTACCAAATTAAAAATTATATTTCATAGCTCCATATATGACATGGATTTAAAATAGATAACTTTGAAAGACAATAAACTCCTGAATTTGGACATGACTTAAGATTTGGATGGTGCGTGTAGCTATAGTATGATAAAATTAAGGTCAATGTGGCCTTTAATTATCACTGTATTAGAAATGCCATACTAAGACTTTGGACTAAATACATATCAAGATTACATCCAAGAATGCTGCTTTGGATTATGCTGCAAGATGAACAAAAATGAAAACTGACCAAAAATATATAATATAATTAACATGTAATGATTTATTAAAGGAGGAAGAACAGGACTGTGAGATGAAATTAGTATAGCAATTACAGGAGGAAGGTTATAAATTAGAATGGCTCTCACACAGGCAATTTTATTTAAAATTTCTTGAAGTTTAAAAAAATAAAGATTTTGAAAAGGATAAATTAGACTTCAAATTATTTTTTGTGATAGTGATGAACATCTAACTGACAGGTTATGCAAGTTTTTGTTGAAAATGGATATGGAAGATGAACAAGTGAAAGAATATATGATTCATTGGGCAAAGAATTTCAGATATACTATATCCTTAAATCCATGAGAAAGATTATAGACAAAAGAAATTAAAAACACACTTTGCTATGATTTATAGGAAAATTATTATAAAATTATACTGCACTGGTATCTTACCCCAGAAAGACTTTTTAAGTTGCATAAACAGATAAGCAATAGTTTTGGAAGTGCCAAAACCATATTGGAACTTTATACCATATGTGGTGGACTTGTCATAAGGGCAAACTGAGGTCAATATAGAATATGATTTTTTTAAAAAAAATGAAATCTCAGATTAATAATTCTCCTGAACTGTTTTTGCTTGGAGTTTGGTGAGAGTTCACCAGTGTTAACAAGCAACAAGAGAAATTACTTCAATATATGTTAATGGACAGTTAGACTAGTTTATTCAAAGTATTGGAAGAAAAAAGAAATTCCATCCACAACGGAATGGTTTAACAGATTGATGACAGTAGTAGAAATGGACAAACTTACAGCTAGTCTAAAGGGTTCTAGTGAAGAAGATTTTATTATGGAATGGAGATTTTTTATTGATTATTTAAGAGAAAATGAAGGTGATGTAATAATTTTGGAGTTTTGATCTAGCAGATTATTTCGTTTGTTCAAATGTTCATATGCTTATTGTTACTGTTATCAAGTGAATTGTAATATGAAAATAATGGATGATTTTAATTTGTTGCCAGTAAGTAAAAGCTAGGAAATAGAATGATTTTTTGCTTTGAATGTTAAAAAATATCTTATTTTGATACTTATAAATATTAATTTTGATATGTAATAACTAATTAATAATTAAGTTTTGAGATAATAAAGGCTGCTTACCAATGAAGTTAGTATATATTAACAATCCATTTATGACTACAGATATAGTTTAACTTACTAGTTTATTATGATTTATTACAGAAATAATTGGAGGCAACAGATATTAAACTTAATCATAATTCATGACTTATTGGATTAGCAGTTGTTTTTGGATTCTTACTAGTTCTTTGCAGCAGGGGTCGGGTCCAACTTTTAGTTTTATATAGTTTGTTGTTCGTTAGTTTAATTTGATATTTGTAGGATTTTTTTTGTTAGTAATGTTTTTAGTGTAGTTTTATAGTTTAATATATTATGTACTATTTTGCTTTGGGAATTGTTATTTTGTCTTTTTTACATATACTTTTCTTTTTCTTTGTTCTGTCTTTGCATTTGCAATTAAAAATAAAATACTAATTGCTGTTTGCTGCAATGTATTCATTGCTAATTGCCATTTTCAACAATGTATCAGTTACCCATTACTGTTTGTCGCTCATATCCAGGTGTTGGCCCCTTGCCAAACTCTGTCCCGGGGTCTACAACTTTAATATAAAATTAATTTAACCCACCAGAGAGGTCACTCGGATGTGCACTTAAACCATAACGGTCATACAATCGAAGAGAACCAGATCAGGCCAGTAAATCCCCAGTCATGTAGCAACAGGAGATCTCATGTTGTGATAACCCATGGTGGACAAAAGGTCTTTAACCTTTTAAGGAGTCCACTTGAAGGGAGTCAGCGTGTTCCCAGAAGACTGGGCACTGGAAGCAATAAAACCTTATCAAATCCATCTCCAGAAACTCACACCACAGCCTCAAAGCGGAGGAAGAGACTGTTATTTAGATGACACTAACTTTGTTAGCTTCCAAGAAATGCCAGGTGTGGAGGTGTTTTTCTTATTCTGTTTGTGTTCCCCAGGAAAGGATTTGCCGTCAAAGTAAATTTTTCCTACAAATAGTCCCTGTTTTTGGGCTAGTTAGGCAGGAGAGGAAAGGCGATGCAATGAGTACCAACTGGTTGCTCCCCTCTCCCTCCTCAGTGTCTCTTCACTGAGCTGACTGCTTCCCAGACCAAAAGACTTCAGGAGGAGGTGTAGTATTATCCCTCAACAATCTCTCTCTATCTTACTTCCACTCTTTATTTCTATTAGCCCTGGGATGTGTGTTTGTGTGTGTGCGTGAGTGCAAACTATTGTTATTCAATAAAGTCATTCACTGGACCTTTGTGTGTGATTTCTGATTGAGCCTGACCGTGTAAACATTGGGTTAAAGATCCCTAAATTACCCTGCCCTCTTTGCATTGCTAAAGCAGTGCTCTTAGCTAATTATCCCCACAGGAGACAATTTTGACAGGCATTGGGAATCCCCAGTAAGCAGGGTAACACAGGTATGGATTCAAAGGAGCTCAAGGCACCTGTGGAGATAATCTGGCAACAGTTGGTGCTCAGGGGCATCTGGCACTGGTGGAGGGGGAAGATGAGAGGAAAACTGTGATAGCTGGTTGTGAGAACAACCACGTTGGACAAGATAAGAATGCAGAAACTGTGTGAGTTCCCAAGATAAAAGTACGTAAACAAGGGGAAGGCCTGGGAAACTCAGGGGTCTGGTGAGGTGGAGTGATATTTATGATTTTTACCAACCCAAGCCATTCTCATCTGAATTTTGATGTCAAAGTATAAAACCTGTTACCCCACAACATATACCAGTCTTAGTAACTTTTGGAAGTTGCTGTGTTGCTTGCCAATTTCTAAATAAACACTGATGTTAGAAGTCTGGGTGTTTCCTTGGAAAAGCAAGTTAGCCTGCACATGACATCCTGATACTCTGTGCCACTGTTGTAACAGATGCCTAATTGAGAGATGTTTAAAAAAAGTGAGACCTCTTACCTTCTATTTGTTCTTGACACTGTGCATAGGTTAAAGCATAAGTGGCAACTAGTTAGGCTTTAATGAATTGCATAAACCCAGCTTTTGAATCCTGCTGTATTATCTACACAATTAAACTTTCCAAACCTTCCATACTTTCAATTTCTCCCGTGGTTTCCTCAAATTTTCAATAATAATTCCCTTACATCAAGACTGGGAGACTTGTGACCCTCCAGATGTTATTGGACTCTGTTTCTCATCAGCTTCTGCTATCTTGGTCACTGGTGAAAGGCTTTAAGAAACAGTTCATTATCTAGAGAACTACAGGTTCCCTAAACTTATTTTATACAGATGACTTCGAATTCTGGGATCCAACCATAGAATTGCATCCAGTAGTTCACCCAAGCATGTCCTGATCAGTCCTCAACGCTGTCAGAGGGTTGTTCAGATCATTAGATCAGTTTTGAACACTTTTGTGAAGCATATAATTTAGATCTGCTTAAGTCTCTAGAGAAAGGTGTACAATAAAAATGTTGATAGGTTCAAGCCCAAATGCCTGGCAAAAGCTAACATTCTGCTGTTACAGCAGAAGCCACACCTGTTTCCCATCACCAAACTGGTCTAACAAGAAGTTCTTTCCAGCTTTATGCAGTGTCTCCCTGTGCAGATAATAAACACACAGAAAGAAGTAGTTGCTAATGGGAAATATACAGTGCAGGAATTGTAACAATAACAAAGGCACTGGCTGAAGAATACATTTCCCGTAACTCTTTCAGTTTCTCCTCTGATGTCAATAAAGGTTTGTTTTCACAAAACCACTTCTTTTGAAAGAACCCTTCCTGTTTTTGCAACACTCCCAGTATCTTCAGAAAATATGCAGACCAAATCAGTTTTCTGCACAAATGAAAGATCCAACCAAGTCAATGTTCTGTTTTCATTACAATTTCCTTCAATATCCATAAACATTTCCTTTTCTGGAATAACATTTCCCTCAGGTTAATAGGACTATTATGAGCCTTTAAATACTAGGGAAATATAACAAATAGGCACAAAAATGTAGTGTAAGTTTTTTCAATCTAAAATGAACACCTACTGTTTGTGTGTGTGTTGGGGGTAGCTTTCACTTAGAATATAGATATTGGGTAAAGGAGAGCACAGTGAAATCCTATGATGGGGGTTCTGTGGGTGATCCCACAAATGTGTTCTGAGTGTCTTTTTCCATTTCACTCATTCTTTAGAAACTACCAACATATCATAAATGAAAAATGGAACACATGGGGCCAAGCAACATCAGAGTGCAGCTGAGATAGCAAACATTATTAATGAGGAAGAACACACCAGAATAGAAGAGGTTGCAGTTGTTCACTTTTGCCTGAACCAGCTGGGAAGGTCAAGATTCCAGCACTCCTCTTTCCCCTCCCCCAGCTGATTCAATTGAATGGAAACTGCCTTTGCATTTTGAATTCACTGTGCATCAACTGAAGCAAACTGAGGAGACGGGAAAGTGGGAAGATGAGGGAGAAACTTGTCAGGGATTCCAGGCAAGGAACCCTGGGAAAATGATCAGCCCACTGCAAAGATGCTGCATCATGCTCCAGCTGTGGGTGATTGCAAGGTTGCATCAGAAACTGGGGTCGTGTGCAGATGGTAGAGGGAGGTGTGCAAACCTCTGCCTGATTGCTTGTAAATATGTATATAAGAAAGCAATCCCCAGTATGTATTTGTCTGTTGACCAAACCGGTGTCTGGCGCAAGCCTTTGTCCGTCTGTTCCATGTTGTGTATATAACGGAACGTTGCTACAAGATAAAGTGCCTCCTATTTGGAAGAAACCTCCGTGTGTGAGTATCCTTACTGGGGAACAAGGCTGCTGCTGTTGGCTTGCTGTCCTGTGGTTATTCCACTGCATCTCTGTGGGGCTGAAACTCCTATCATCCCCCAACAAAACTGGGACATTTTAAAGGCAGCTGCAAATGTGGGACAAGAGAAGATTAATCGGAATTGTCTCTGCCAGATTGGGACAGTGGAGTGGTATATGCTTGCCAGTGTTCTTGTCCAAGTACTGGACGAAAGGGTGTGGAAAGTAACTAGGGTTGACATAGTTCCAGCCTTGAATTGTCCTCAGAGAATTGTGTCCATGTTGTTATTTTTCTGCTGCCAAGGGAACAAGTTTTTATTCTAGAGATTTTGAAGTGATTTGGGCTGATTTATTTTTATACTGTTTTAATTGGGTTCTTTTGTATTATTACTTTGTAATAAGACTTTGTAAGAGGAACTTCTTTGTTAGAGGCTTTGTTAACTGAGGTATGCCTGTATTTTCACAGAACCTCTCCTTTTGAAAGAAGCCTTCTTATTGTTGTGTGCCTTCCAGTAGTTTCTGACTTATGGGAACCCTAAGGCAAATCTATCGTAGGGTTTTCTGGGGGCTGAGAGTGTGTGATGTATCCATGGCCAAGTGGGGAATTGAATCTTGGTCTCTGTGGTTATAGTCCAATCTCAAACCACTAACCCACTCTGCATCTCCTGAAATATTTTGGGTCCAGTAATTCCAAATGATGTTGTCTAAGAAAATTGCTACTCTGTCATGATAAATAAATTAGATTGTTCCTGTGAGATCAAAGCACTGCCCACAGAGGGCCTGCCGCTCTCTCAGTGATTCTCTGTTTCTACATTCCGATCATATGTATATTTCTGTATATGTAATTTGGTTTCATCTCTGTAATGGGCATATACCAGACCACTCTATAATTCCTTATACCTCCTAGTTTTACTTCTTTACACTCTCCAGATAGAGACTTAAGCCAAAGGAAAGGAAAGAAGAAGAAAAAAAGCGAACAAGCGAGTGAGAGAGGCTGGGCTTTTCCAAGATGAGTCATGCTTACCCTTATGCAATCTGAAGGTCCACTTTTCAGCCAGAAGGGCAAGATGTGCCTCCACTAAAGTTCAAATGTCAAACAAAAATATGACTCAGCTGTCAGAAGCTGGGTTAGTAGACAAAATATATTCCAGCTATTTTGAAACTGGTAAAAATGGTATCAACTTGTAATTTCTGTAGAAATAATTATCCTTTCCTTTTCAGCAAACATTTTCTCTTTCTTCTGAAAAATCTTTACTGTATGAGCAATGCCCCTCTGCTTGTGAACATTGGATGAAATCTCAGTCATCAGGCTTAGTGAATGCTACATAATGGTCTCTCTGGAGGCATACTTTCCACTGGAATGGTTGATTTGTCTAGTGGTATACAAAATATAAAAGTTTGTTGGATACTACTGAACTCCTATCAACTATGTCAGCTAGGAAAAAAAACAACTAGCCACTTCCTCTCTCAACTGATACACATAAGCAGGCACCATGCCCTTGGAAACATTGAATTTGTAGCAAGTCCTTTGACTTATCTGTAGTATTTCTTTGATGATTCAGTGCTTTGCTATCAGATACAAGAAGAAATGCCAGTGAGCTTATGTAAACAAATAAATAAAACCTTGGGTGTGCAGAGATCTATTTCTCTGATCAGGCTGGGAGAATCCAGAAGTAACTGATTCCAGATTTAATGGCAAAAGATAGAGGTCTGCATGAACTGAAGACTGACACATTGCTCCTCGCCACTGATATTAAATCATATGGACTATGAAGTGCTACAAGCAAAGAGGGCCATCCATATCTGTGAAATCTGTGAGGTGTGCCTTCCATTACCATTCCTCTGATCATATCTTCAAAGATAGTGCACTCTTTGCTATGTTGAATTAAATACTCTGAATGCTTGCTTTCTCCAAGACTGAACACAGACAAGCACTCCCCTCCACTGGCTCCACCAAAACGTTACACTCCTTTTTATTTTCTCTTATTGTAAACTGTGGTCTAATAAAATTTGGCAGGTTTTTGAAATAATGCATTTTAAAAGTTTTACAGGCTCAGCCTGGGAGATGTATTTTGAAAACAAATAATTTCTTAAATACATCAGGAGCAGGAAGTCAGCCAGGGAGATGGTTAGATAAGAATGAAATTAAACGACTTCTGAAAGAGGTGTATAGCGAAGCTCAATGAATTCTTTACACTTCTCTACACTGCTGAAAATATAGGGAAAATACCCATGTCTGAGCCAATGTTTTCAGGAGAGAATGGTAGGGAGCTGAGGCAACAGTTGTTGACAAGAGAGATAGTTAGAGGGAGTGTTGTATTTTAGTGTTGTACTCCAAGGGCATTTCTGCACTACACTGTTATAGTGCTATTATTCCACTTTCAACATTCTATGGAATCCTGGGGTTTGCAGTTTAGGGAGGTGCATTTAGAATTCTCAGCCAGGGAACTCTTTGGCCTCAGTAAACTACCAACCCTAGAATTCCACAGGATGTTGAAAGTGGAATAATAGCACTATAACAGTGTAGTGCAGAAAGGCCCCAAGTCTCAGGTCAAGATCTCAAGTTATATCTCAAGTCTGGGAATCAACTTTAACAAAACAAAACAAAAAAAGAAGTGGACATGGGGTGTTTGGTTGGGGGTGTGTGAAGTTTTAATAACTAGACAATCAAGGAGTAATGTACAAAGTTAGGTAAAAAAAATTATCATAGGCATTTCAACAAGACTTTATTTAAACAAAGATATGCTGTTATTCATATATATTCTGAAGTGAGGAATAGGAACCTTCTCACTCCCTCTTCCCAAAGCTGAGGACTTTTGTGTCAATGGGCATACAAGGATCTGGAGCTTCTAAAGTGGAAAACAGGAGCCTTCTTACTTCCCATTTCTGAAGCTGGGGGTTTTTTGGAAGTGGGGAATATTATCCTTCACTCCCCATTAATGAAGCTTCAAAAGCTTTAGAAGGAAGGATCTTTCCTCCTCAAGGTTGTTGCCTAACACATTTGCTGTTCCCTAGAAACATGCCCTGTACTCTGGAGGAAAGTCTTGCCTTCTGCTCTTAGGAAAAGTTTTAGAAAGCTTCTCCCATAAGCAGCAGGAACAGGCTGCTGAGCAGATCTCAACAGTGCCTCAAGCCCATTGCTTAACCTGTTTGCTGTTCACCTCTCAGAAATGTGCCCATACTTTGGGCTTGAGACAAATCATCAAGCGACCAGTAGGCAAAAAGAGATGGAAGCCTTGTTCAAAGTCATAAGGGTGTGTTACCCTGTGTACTGGGGGTCCTGGGAGGGACACCAAAATATGCTCAACTAAAGGTGGGGAAAATTAACTCAGAGCACTGCTTAGTGTTACGAGAGGCAGGGTAACGTAGTGAGATCTTGAACCCTATGTCTACGGGGTCGTGTTACTGCCCTGGCTAGTCCGAGCTTTGGGGATATTAAAAGATATCTTTTTGATATCACAATTCAGCTTCACTTCTCTATTCCCCTCCACGTGCTTGCGAGGCCACCAGACAAGCACGCATACAAGCGCGGCCGTTAATTGCCGTAACATTCAAACTACAATACAGGCACGCCAGAAATAGCTGACTCACTGCTTTAGGAGACCTCCAGGCAAGTACTCTAATTAAGTATGCATGCAACCTACAAAAGAGCCTCTGCCCCGCGCTGGCAGCTTGATGGGTTAACTATACAATACCCAAGTACTCTGCGTTTGCATACTGGCTACTCTATTGAGAACCTCTGCGATAACTCAGTCATTTAGATTCTGACCTTTTGGACGCTTTGCTCCTTGATTCGACCCGACCCCATAGACATAGGGTTCAAGATCTCACTATGTTACCCTGCCTTTTGTAATGCTAAGCAGTGCTCTGAGCTAATTTTCCCCACCTTTAGTTGAGCACATTTTGGTGTCCCTCCCGGGACCCCCAGTACACAGGGTAACAGTCAGGTTGAGTCAAGGAGCACACAGAAGTTGAAGCAATAAATGATGTTTTATTAAAAACACAAGCAAAACAGTGTATGCGACACACTCACACAAGATAACTAAAGAAATAAAGGTTGGAGTGGTATAGAGAGATTTTTAGAGGAGTTGCTGGTTTGGGTGATACTTCACCTGTCCTGAAGCCCGGAAAAATAGAGAGCGAGGCTGGGGTGCGATGTAGCTCAGCATGTGGAGCTGAGAGGAGGCTCGCCAAGCAAAGTGGCAGCAAGGTGAGATGGAACTTGGGAGCGATCCGAGGAAGGTCTCGGAATCAAGGGTTTTTATAAGGAGAATGTGACTGCAGGCTATGCCGTTCTTGGGGGAAAACAATAGATTTGGAGTTGGAGACAAAGCCTCCGAAAGGTCAGAATCTGAATGATTGAGTTATCGCAGAGGTTCTCAGTAGAGTAGCCAGTATGTAAAAGCAGAGTACGTGGGCACTGTATAGTTAACCCATCAAGCTGCCATTGCAGGGCAGAGGCTCTTTTGTAGGTTGCGTGTGTACCTAATTAGAGTACTTGCCCGGAGGTCTCCTAAAGCAGTGAGTCAGCTATTTTCTGGCCTACCTGTATTCTCCAGGAATATTACAGCGATTAACAGCTGAGCTTGGTGGCGTGCTTGTCCGGTGGCCTCACAAGCACGTAGAGGGGAATAGAGAAGTGAAGCCGAATTATGATATCAAAAGGATATCTTTTAATATCCCTAAAGCTTGGACTAGCCAGGGCAGTAACAGGTTCTGGATGAATGTGTTATGTTACTGAACCAAGAGCAGAAAGTAAATCATTAAAACATACAAGTCACCAATAGAGTGGAGTCAGTGCTTCATTTATTGAGGAGTTGAGTCCAAATCAAATTACTTTAAGTAACTTGAGTCCAACTTGAGTCTGAGTCAATTGACTCATGTCTACATCACTGGTTATAGGCCTCATAGTGCATTTAGAAACAAATAACTGTCCAGGTAATACCCACTCATGTATTTTATAGAATTCAAATGTCAAATTGCTGGTTTTTAAATTAAAATCTGTTAACATATCTCTAAAATCAGCCTCTGAACTGGAGAGTGGTCAGGGTGGCATCAACATTTTTAAAAGGCATCCAGAGGAAATCTGAAAAATGGCAGGCCAGTTACCGGCTGATGGAAAATGTCATTAAGAATAAAATTGTCAAAGAAAACTCTATTGAAAAAGAAGC
Source organism: Cyclura pinguis (assembly GCA_030412105.1). Lineage (NCBI taxonomy): Eukaryota > Metazoa > Chordata > Lepidosauria > Squamata > Iguanidae > Cyclura > Cyclura pinguis. The sequence goes on from CM059603.1 coordinate 110,321,412, forward strand.
AACATAGTTTCTGCAGACATAAGTCCTGTCTCCCTAACCTTTATTGTGCTTTAACCTGTAGAACTTTATCAAAAGCCTTTGGGAGGTTCAAGTTAAACAAGTTAAACAGCTTTCGCCTGGTCAATACAGGTACAATCTGTGGATTTGTTTATGCACCCTCCAACTGTCCCAGTTTGGCATGAAGAGGCCTGATTAATCCTCTGTCATCCCACTTTTAAATCTAGTTTTAAAATGTTCCAGTTTCTCTTTCCTCCTTTCCCCCTTTGTCCTCAGCTTACTTCATTTGATGCAAACTGAGTTCAAAGTACAAAAGTAGTTTGCACTAAATTAAGTCAATAAGGGCGAAAAGAGATGAGGGGGAAGAAGTTTGCCTTTCCCAGTTGGCTCAGGAAAAAGCAATTGCTTCAGTCTCTCCTAGCTTACCTGTTCTCTACATTAATAACTTCTGTCATCTTGAACATAATCCAATGTTGTTTAGGCACATCTGTCTCAGTCTTCATCTGTGAAGTGTTGGAGAAGATGTGTACGCAGATCATTAATCTGTACGCATATACAGATCATTGATCTGCCTGCTGGAGCACTTGAGAGTTCTTTGAAAATTATAGTAAACTTGTGGATAGGAATGATCCAGTAGACATTGTTTACTTGAACCTCTCAGAAATGCTTTAGTTATATATTGCTGTATGGTGGAGGTTAGATTAGAATGCTCTTGCAGTCCCTTCTAGCTCTGTCATTCTATGATTTTAAAGCTGTGAAGAGTATTAAAGATAGCCATAAGATACTAATACCAATTAAGTTTGGTCTCCCTATGGTACATTATCCCTTCCATTACTGCAATTTGTAGCACTGTGTGGATAATATAGAACTATTGTGTAGACACTAATACTTCATTCCTGGGTGGCTGATAAGAATATTCACCAGAAGATATAAAGCAGTACATCTTAAACAATCTAAAAATTTGATAGAAATGACTACTATATTTCTGCCCATTGACTGTAATCATTTCTTTCTTTCCTGGAGATTCACCATGGACTGACAGGTGATCCATGGAGCATCTGTCCGAGTAACAGTGGTATAGAAGTCACAGTAGTCTTGATCCATTTCTGCTTTACAGGCAAGAGAGAGATTATTCTTCTTGGGAAGACCATTTTTAAAAATATCCTTACAGAAAACCCTGATATGCATTCCATATTAAAGTGCAAGTTAGAGTCCACTTAGAGCAGACTAGGAGTTTATCTCACACAGGCGTGTTTCAAAATCCAAGTTGATCTTGGTGCAAAGAAGTGCCATTCAGAGATAGGACTGAGGGGCAGGGTGCTACCTGCAGAGAAGAATCAGTGAGCCACAGGGTGGCCTTGCATGCTGAATTCCCCTACTTAGTGCTGCCCCTTTGGACATGTTTAGAACAGTGATATCTGCCTTTTTTGGTTATGATAGGGAATGATATCTGAAAAGTACCTGTGAGTGTTGCAGGGAGACACAATTCTCCCTACAACTATTGCCTTATTCTTGCATGAGCATTGTGAACCTCAAGTTTCTTTAGTCATATCCTCTTAGATAATAACTGACTGTCATTTTGTTCAGTCTGATAAATTAAAGTAATCTAATAAAGACGCCAATGTCATTTTTACTGTCACATTTCTTGAAGAAAAGGCAGCCTTATGATTTCACTTGCTACTTTTCTTTGTGAATGCCTCATGAAGATTAATATGCAGGAATAATTTCTGATGCATTACAATTATTTGTGGAGCAAGGAGATCACTTGGGTGGAATCTCCAGGCAAATGGAAACTCTTTAATGACAATGAGCAGAAACATTTTAGGAAACACTGTCTCCTGATCAGTCTGATAATGGGATAGTTATGTGGCAATTAAGTAACAGGAAAGGGATGATCCATCTGAGTGCCAGACAATGGGAAATAAAATAAGGCTATGTGCTCACACAGAAGAAAGTAGAAAAATTAGTTCAGTGATAGCAGACTGAGCCTTGTAAATTATAATAACCAGTCAAGGTCCAGGGACACATCAACTGAGCAGACAACATTGGTCTGTTGAACATTGTTCATTACTGCTGTGACCCCAATTGCTAGAAAAGCAAAGGGCAATGGAATTTCTCCCTTCCTCAGTTTCTTTTATAACTGCAAGAATGTTTTACTGTTCTCTGCCTCAGGGACCAGCAGAAAATCACCTGAATCTTTTGCCAGCCCCACCTCCTTATCAGTTCTGTGCTCCATTGTCAGGCTCAAACACATGCTAGAATGGCAATCTAGATCCAGGGTTGGAAGTGGGTGGGGAAGAGCTCAAATGTTAGTGTTAGATTCATCTGTGAGTAGTTAGATGAGCATAGTATAGTGAATGCAAAAGTGTGAATATGCATGTGCTTTTAAATTTCCAAGGTTTCTGTCTTTATGTTCTCAACATTTATCCTGTTGTCAAGTAAATGTAATCACAAGCAGGAACTCATTTCTGTTCCTCAGCCTGTCAGGAAGTAGCTGCATTCATTTCATGCTGTCTTGTTCCTTGTTTCATTGAGGACATGTTCTGGCAAACCTAGCAAAGTGATTGTTGGAATCTTAGCTTACAGAGATACCCAGCTCTGAAATGTAATAGGTGATCATAGACCAGCCACTCTTGTTCAATGTAAACCAGCCTTTCTCACGCTTTTTATCTTGAAGGAATCCTTGAAGCAAACAAACAAATTTAGTTCTTTCAAGTTTCAGAGGATCTATACAGAATATTTCTTATATCTATACTTCAAATGTTTATTTTTATTTATTTTTATTTTTATTTTATTTTATTTTATTTATTTTGATATTTCATGGAACCTTAGGGTTCCAGGGAATCCTGGTTGAAAAATATCAGTCTAACCCATTTCATTAGACTGGATTGTGAGGATAAAATGGGAAAATCAATGTATATCTCACCAGCATTTTTCAATCACAATGCTTATGAGGAACGGATATGTGTATATTGTCTACTGTCTGTTCCAAAATTTCTTTCTTTATGTTAGTAGCAGATCATGAAAATATTGTGATGAGGGGTAAGTGGTTTCCAAGTGTCATCTGAGTTGGTCTTTCTGACCATTTCCTTTTGTTTTATTCAGTAACCTAGCTTAATTTTATGTTTGTCTTTCTTGTTATTGGTTAATTTAATAAAGTGACAGTTCATCAAAGCACCAGCATCTTTAGAGGCAACAGGAGGAAAAAGACCCAAAGGGCAAGAACAAAGGGTGATGCATCTTGGCAGCAGCAGCAGCAGTTCTAAATCTCTTAGCACCACCCTGAGACTTAAGCAGGCAAGTTGAAAGAGATGGGTTGAGGGAACTATGGAATTAGGAGAGAGAAGTTTCCATCATCAGGCTAGACCTGGGGTGGGAGAGAGGAAGACGGGGATTTGGTAGGATGATCTCATCAGTTAGACTGCTGGTAAAGCATCCATCTGGCGACACCTATACACACACTTGTTACTGCCCTGGCTAGTCTGAGCTTTGGGGTTATTAAAAGATATCCTCTTGATATCACAATTCGGCTTCACTTCTCTATGCCCCTGCACGTACTTGCGAGGCCACCGGACAAGGACGCCACCAAGCTCGGCCGTTAATCGCCATAATATTCAAACAACAATACAGGCAGACCAGAAATAGCTGACTCACTGCTTTAGGAGACCTCCAGGCAAGTACTCTAATTAGGTATGGACGCAACCTACAAAAGAGCCTCTGCCCAGCGCTGGCAGCTTGATGGGTTAACTATACAATACCCAAGTACTCTGCGTTTGCATACTGGCTACTCTATTTGGAATCGCTATGATAACTCAATCATTCAGATTCTGACCTTTTGGAGGCTTTGTCTCCAACTCCAAATCTATTGTTTTCCCCCAAGTACGGCATAGCCTGCAGTCACATTCTCCTTATAAAAACCCTTGATTCCAAGACCTTCCTCGGATCGCTTCTGAGTTTCATCCCACCTTGCTGCCACTTTGCTTGGCGAGCCTCCCCTCAGCTCCACGTGCTGAGCTACATCGCACCCTAGCTTCGCTCTCTATTTTTCTGGGCTTCAGGACAGGTGAAGTATCACCCAAACCAACAATCCTTCTAAAAATCCCTCTATACCACTCCAACCTTTATTTCTTTAGTTATCTTGTGTGAGTGTGTCGCATCCACTGTTTTGCTTGTGTATTTAATAAAACATCATTTATTATTTCAACTTCTGTGTGCTACTTGACTCAGCCCGACCCCATAGACATAGGGTTCAAAATCTCGCTACGTTACCCTGCCTCTCGTAACACTAAGCAATGCTCTGAGCTAATTTTCCCCACCTTGAGTTGAGCACATTTTGGTGTCCCTCCTGGGACCCCCAGTACACAGGGTAACAGAGTGGTGGAGAATGCGGGCAGCCCCAGTACCCCAAATTTGAGAAGGAGTAGCGAACCTCCTCAAATCAGGCTGGTACTGACTTAGGTGACGGTCGATCAAGTCGTTAGAGCACAGTTAGGCAGGAACACGTGTGTGTGAGAATTCTGTGCATTTGAGCTCTAGAGCTATTCTATCTGAGTGGAAATCTGTTCCCCTTTCTTGCTTGGTTTGTGTATGTCAGCCGCCCTGGCGTGGTCACTAGCACTAGGCAGTGAACCATCGTCCGATAGCAAGGGATGTGCACAAGCTGTCCTGGGAATCACATCCCTAACTTGGGGTTTATCATGGGCTGGGATCCGGAGTGTTAGAGTGTTAGCACAGCAGGAACAGTCTACACTCATCCAACACCATAGCAGCAAGGCAAAATAGCACTTAGGGAAGAAATTCCCCCCCTTAGAGTTGTACACGGGTGTGTCCTGTCAGTTGTTGTTGTTGGATAGCTTTGAGAGTGTGGGTGCGTCCCACTAGTAGTTGTGAAAAGCGCAGGTGTGTCCCGCTGTGTAATTTTGGGTGTGTCCTGAGTGGCTAGCCGACTAGGTGCGGGTGGTGAGTCCCGACCTAGCCTAGGGTTTAGAGGTTTTGCCCAAGGTAGAGGTAGGCGCCCCTCACCGAGAAAACCATTTAGGGATGGTTCGGTTTTGGCTCCTTGCCCCTTTTCCATCCCTGCTTGGTCAGGCGGCGTAGTAAGTTCCTCAGTGTTCGTTTCCCCCCTTCAGGCAGGCGGAGTACTCCTGAGGCTTCCCTGAGTCTAGGTGACCTTCCTGTCCCTGAACTGTTTCCTTGTCCTTTGGTCCCCAGTGCTGTCGAGCTGGAAAACCAGGCCTGGGAGTACCAAAGTGACTTTGTTTGGGCAGGCTGGAGATAGGTTCCCGTCCCTCTTTCCTAGAGAAGTTCCGCAGAGTTTGTTTCCCTTCAGCCCCCCAGGGGTCTAGGTGATCCTTCCTGTCACTCCAGTTCCTGGTCCCGTTTGTAGCTTGTAGGTAGTGTTAGAGATAGTTGTGGTTTGTGTGAAAAATGACGGAGAGTAGTAAAGTCACCATCAAGGACCTCATGTTGGAGGAAGAGGTCAGAGGTAAACTAGAGAGATGGGTGTTGAGTAAGGGGAAATACCGCTGGAAGGACTCCATCTTCCAGACAGCCGATCCCTTTACCACACTCTGAGAAGCGTACACCCTGTCACGGAAGACAAAGAACTCATTTGGGCTGTCTAAGGACACTTTGGCCGCTTGGGGACTTTGGCTTACAGCCAGAGATGCTAGTAGTGCCCTGGTAGAGACCAGAGAAAAGTTAGCGAGTGTAGAGAAGGGGAGTGTCCGGCTTCAGGCTGAGGTTAAGACGCTGTGTGCGGACAAAGTAACTTTTGCGTCCGTAGCGCAGGCGTCCGCACAGAAGCTTAACAACATTCAGGTAGTGAAGCAAACTTGGAAGGAGAAAGCCCACGCCTTAGAGGCTGAGCTGGATCATGCCAGGTCTGCTTCCAAGTTCATGGTGGGGCAAGTGAGGGAACAGCAGGAGGCTGTTAGCCATTTAGCTTGCCAGAAACAAATTGCTGAGCTGGCGAGCAAGCTCCAAACGCACAAAGCCTTAATTTGGGCTGTGTGCCCGGAGCTGCTCCCAATGTTTGCAGAGGACTTTTTTGAGGAGATACTACCAGAGGATGCTCAGGCAACCGTTCCCCACAATCCTGACTGGAGCGACCCTAAGGTCCCAGTCCACCCGGTAGAGACACGGTCCATGACCAGACAGACCACCCCCCTTGGAGAAAGCAGTTCTGATAGACAAGAGACGCAGGAGACGCAGGTCACCGAGACTAGGGTCCCCTGGCAAGCTACTGAAACCAAAGCTATTGCAGACCAATTGAGTCCTTTAAATTGGTCCACTGGCATCATGTGGCTCAATGCGGTGATACATTCTCAACCGACAGCCAATGGTCAGGACCTGACCCAACTGGCCTGACTTTGCATGTCCACTTCGGAGCTCCCTACTCTTGAGTCAGCAGTGGCGGCTCGAGGCCCACGACTGGATGAGAGAGGTAGTGAGGATTTTGTGGCCTGGACAGAGTGCAGGTGTGCTCTATGTCATGGAGCAACAGGGTCCTCGTGAGAACCCTGAGGCTTACGTGGCATGGAAGCAGCTCCTTGCCATTCTGGCCGAGAAGGTCCCCTTGATGGCCCGTGGATATGACTTTAACAGCCTCGAATTTGAGACGCTCTTGTACGGAGGTCTTAATCACGAGACCAAGATGGCTTTAGGCTTGGTAGATCTGGCCACCACCCACTGGGAAGAGTTCAGGAACAACCTCCGATGGGTCTCCGACCTGCTGCGTAAGGCAGGATCCCTAAAACCTCCCACTAAGACACACAGGAAGGAACCCGGGAATTGGGAACCCATATCCGAGGTCACGTACTTGAATTATGGGCCCCATTCCCAACACAGGAAAACTGCGCCAAATTCGGTTCCCAAGGGGAATTGGAATCCGCGCCCAGCTCCCAGACAGGACAACAGGCAGTGGCATGGAAGAGATTTCCGCAGCCAGCCCGGCAAGGCAGGAAGTCCCCCGCAGCAGCCCACTGCCCCCAAACAGCTCTCTGACTCGGGCTCTCCCTGGGAGACATCTGGTGGGTATGATCCCACGGCCCAGACATACTCCTCAGACAGAGTAATGGTCTGGGGCATGCTCAGAAGGTTCGGGCTGGACATGAGCGAGTTCGATAAGCAGCCAACATCAGAGCTTCTGGAAGCTCTAGATAAGCAGCTTCAGGCAGGAAGTAGACAGCTGGTCCAGGCCGTGACCGACGGCCCACCTCCAGCTGGATACTACCCTAACCTGGATCTGCGAGCATAGGGGTGCCCTCGGTCCAGGAAGCTTCCCCGCAACGTTGTGGCTAGGTTGAAACCAGACAGGCGGGGAAGATTCTGGGTGAAGGCAGGCATAGGGACCGAGAGGGATAAGACTCCTGCCACCCTTCTTGTGGACTCCGGTGCAGCAGTAAACGTGCTGCACCCCAAACTTGTGAGGTACGGTGAACCCATGCCCGAGCATGTCCAGCTTTCTGGATATGGCGGGGAGGGGTCACCAAGCTAGGGCATGGACAGGCATCCCAATGTCCATAGAGACGTTTCATTTTCAGTTGTGGGCGTGCAAGAACCGGGGAGAAGACGACGGCCTTTTAGGCATCGGTTTTCTCCAGGGAAACAGACTCACAGTTGATTACGCAAACGAGTTTCTGTGGCAGCTAGATCAGGGACCAGTAGAGATGTCAGCCGTGCACCGCTGTGCTGCCATTAAAGCTCCTGCCCCTATTCCGGTAACAAATGAGAGACATATATGTTCCTACTCGGAGGTGAATTTGGCTAATGCCTCACCCTCCATGCAGACGCTCTGATGCCGCCTTGTCCTCAGGGCCTATGGCACCATTTTAATTGTGACGCTGGTAATTGTAAAAGGGGTCACGGCTAGCTACGGCTCCATCGCAGTTACCATCTGGACTAGGAAGGAAAATTCCCCGAAGGCACGTGGGTCCAAGACCAGCCTCCATGCCGAATTGAGAGTGTGGGTCCCAAACCAGGAGCAGGCGTTGCCGCTCTTGCCGTTAAGTACAGAGACCTGCAAGAAGGATTGGAAAGGATTGGGAGGCCTTTTGTTAGCACAACAGTGTGACGGATGGGCTTTGCTTTCCTTCATGGGATGGCAACCCCCATGAAGAGGTGGTTGCTCCAGCTCCCCTCACCTTCCCCCCCTCCTTGTAAATAGCCCCTTTGGGATCGTAGCTTTGTAGTAACGGAGCCCCCATCTCTGTGTTCCCTACAGGGAGACGGAATGGGACCGCTCTTGAGTATCGCAGTTTTGTTTTGCACGAGTGGATACGCCCTTGGAACCTCACCCGAATCCATCCAAGTTTATACAGATTGGCAGTTCAATGTACAGGCAGTGTGCTATTGGAACCCCTATCCAGAAGTAGAAGACTTGCTCCCTTGGTTCAAGAAAAGGTACCCCTTCGAATTATCCATGAATTTCCATATACACTCTAGGAATAGACTGAGTGCAGTGTTAAGGATGGCCGTTGCCGGCAAAGAGGTTAAACTCAACCCCAGCATGGCCACCGCAGCCGCTCCCATGACCGCCAGAATAGTCCGGGGTGACCACAGCTATGCCTCCCTACTAGTGCCTCAGCTTCACTTCTGAAGATTGCCGCCCTACATGGGTATGGAAAACCTATATGTTTCACTGCCAGAATGTCGCCCTGACCCCAAGAGGTTGTAAGTTCTCCTGTGGGAAGATGTGGTGTCCCGATTCCGATACTCACTCCCCTCCTCCTCCCGAACTTCACCCGGCTATGTATGTGGGTAGTTCTGTAGTTCGCAAAGACATAGAAATGGTCGCTTACTTGAACGTCCAACCCATAGTAACTAAAATGATATTAAATTTTTCGGTTGTCAACATCTCCAGAGTAATTCCAACTTGCCAACCGTACCTAAAACTGGCATGGACACAGTGGGAACACTGGGAGAAACGATGGCTGTCTTTCTTCCACCCACACACTCCCCCTAAGCGAAATGTCTTAGGAACCACTTTAGGTGGAATTGGAACTGGTGGCACATTCATCAAAGCTATAGATAATGAGATCCTACCTAACAAATTAGGTGTAATTGGCACCGAAACTAGAGACATTGGAATATCCTCTGCTACTGGCTTAACCAATGTAGCGAGAGGAGTAAACCTAATTAGTCAATTGCTCCCACAGTGGGTTGGCGTCGAGCGAGATATAATATCCGACCTTGGTTGCTCAAATCCATCAAGAGATATTACAGCAGGAGAGACAAGAAGAAACAGTAAAGGAAACAATGATTTTATGGGCTCAAAATATTGGACATTCAATTCAATTAGAGTCTTGGGAGCAGAGTTGGAAAGAAACGCAGAAATTTACAGTAGCCCAGAATTTGAGAGAGAACTATTACAAACTATTTCACAGATGGTGTATGATACCAGATAAATTGAGAAGGATTTATAATACAGGTACTGGACAGTGCTGGAAATGTCAGAAGGAGGTCGGTACAATATATCATATGTGGTGGACAAGTTCAAAAGCTAAGAAATATTGGAATGGAGTACATAATGTGATTTGTACATTAGTGAAAGGTCAGTTTGCTAAGACACCTGAATTGTATTTGCTAAATATGATTGATATAATAGAGAGTACTGGTATAAAGAAGCATTGGAGATTATTATTTTACATGATAACAACAGCTCGTATTGAATATGCAAAGTTATGGAAAACTCAGCAAATACCCACAATAGAACAATGGTGGGCTACATTTATTGAAAATAAAAATGCGGATATGGTCTCCCAGAAATTAAAGGGGAAATCAGACGATGAGATACAGAAAGAATGGCAAATTTTAACGGGTAATTGCTGGGTTTTAACAGCTGGAAATACGTAATTCATGATTAAAGTTATATTACGTGTGGACATGAAGCAGAAATATGAAGAATGAAATGCAAGAACTATCAGATAAACTAACAGTATAATGTTGTACAGTATCTTAAGCCTGTAGAAATCTGGAAAATGGAATCTAGATCAATGTGGAAGATCAGATATATTTCAAATGAAGCTGAATACGTATGTTTTTATAATGAGAATTTTGAATAAAATGGTTTAAAAAAAAATATCCGACCTTGGCTGTGTTCTACAGATCACGACCCACGATTTGTCAGTAGCGATACAGTGCACACAACTGCAGAGCACTGTGATCACCTTTGCCGCTCAGGTGATCCAGACCAGCCTCATGGGGTTAATGCACGCTGAGATCTTGAGCCTACTCCAAGAGCGATACCCAGAATCGCTGGAACACCCTGCCGCTTTGGCGCAAATATGGCACCCCACGTGGAAGAGCCTAACTTTCACAGTGGGTGTTGCCCATGAACGGATTCTGGATCCGGTAATTTTACATCCAGTATCCCATTTAGGACTCCCCCTCATAGCCACCAATGCCACTTTACTGCCCCCACGGATGTACCATTATTCCAATGGTACACACTCTTTTGATTTAGCTGGCTGCCTATTCAACTGCCATTGGATTCAGTGTTTCCACAACCTTAATGGTCTCAGCCTCAGCGATGCCTCCGAATATTTGGTAGTACCGGTAAATACCACAGTCATGGCCCAGATTAACCGTGAGTGCTTCTGTTTAAGGAATCCTTGTACCAATTTGATAGTATTGCCTAGTGGGGCGACTGTAAGAGTAAACAGCACCGCTGGGAACCCCTGTTTTTGTTCACAGATGGTCCAAGACTGTTTTGGCCAGAACTTCTATCTCCAGTGGGAGATACGAGATTATGTGTTTGAAAGCGCCTATGCACCCACCGAATCCGAGTTGGTCGGATTCCACCTTGAAAATGAGATCCCTGATCTTTATGGCTCAGGAATCTCACTCGTTTGTCTCAACGAGTAAAGGAGGTCTCGCACTCCCTCCATCAGATTGCCGTGACTGTTAATCACTCTGCTCAGGTAATAGTAAGCACTTCCAAGGAATTGAAATCAGACACTACACAGTCCTGGTGGGATGTCTTTAGTTGGTCCTCCACGGGCCAAGCTATAGCACATTTCGCCCTCCACCCTTTAATCATTTTGGTGGTGTTTCAGAGCATTTTGATAGTCAGCCTTGTTGGTTTGGTATTTTGGATAAAGAAACAGATCCTCATGTTACAAGCAGTCCGTTTCTATTAAGGAAAGAGGTTTCCCCGTTTGTAAATAGTTGTTTGTTGTAGAATATAGTTGGTATAGTGTGTTTGAATCTATCCTTTAACCTTTCAAGGGAGGTTGTTTTTGTTTTTGGAGGAAACGGATTCTTGGGATGGCTGTCCCAAGATCCTCTCATCCTCTGAGGTAGATTGGGCCTACAGAGTCAGCCCTGATACCCTGACGAAGGGAAATGCGTCGGACCAGAGTACCGACTGTCTCTCACTCCGAACGCCGGCATTCTCTCACTCGGACGGATTGCCTTGTGCAAGGGCGTTCTGGTGAGGTTAGGGCGAGACGAAGGGGGCCTCATGACCCTCTCAGGAGAACCAGGTCTGACTCTGGACTCCCGGTCTACTACCCAGGTATGCCCCTCCTCCCATCGAGGACCTCCTCCCCACTTCTTTTGTGTGCTTGGATTGTTAGGGTGAAAACAATCGGCTCCACTATTTTGCTTGTTACTCCCTTCAGTTTTGATTTCACCAACTTAGAACCACTCTCCAACGCCCCATAAGGGCCGGAGACCCACACAATTGGCCTGACGCCCAGCCCCGGTGCATTGTGTCTAATTTGCGTATGTTAATAAGACATTTGCATACGTGCATCCAACCAGCCGGACCAATCACAGAGAGTCAGCGTCCGCTCTGGCAATGGGCAAGTGTACACTCACTTGTCTCTGATTTGGTTCATTCTGTCTTTTTCACCATTGTTGGGAGCCCCGCCACCAGGCACAGCAAAAAAAAAAAAAAAGGAAGGGGGTCAGAGCCTAACCTGGTTCAGTCTGAGCAGGCAGCGGGTACTCTTCTCATATCACATCATGATAATTGTTGGAGCCTGGTCTTACTCAGAGTGAACTACGGTTAGGAACTCGACTCCCCAAGCTCTGGCAGACGTGTCACTAGCCTAGGGAGACCATGGTCTGCAGTGGCCTTAACATCGCCTCTCCTGGTATGGCTTTAAGATCTGGTCCCATCCTGTGTCCACCAGTTGCCCCCAGTAGCTACATCGTCCAACATATCTCATTCCCAGTAGGCTTTGAGCCGGCCATTTGCATTTATGATATACATTGGATAATAATCATGTCGGTTCTTCTGTTAAAACTCTAATAGGTCAGTTGATCTAGAAGGTTGAGAAGATCCCGAGGTCGTACCATCACCCCCGAGTACCGTGTGGGGGGGTGATGAAGAAAGTCGCTGCTCCATCTGATGGCGGAGGCTTGGAGATTCCTGGTTCTTTGATGACACCCGTGACTGTGAGCGAAGGTGATCATGCAGCCTTCCAATTGCAAAGATGGACTTTTTGCCATTCCTGCTACCGTTTGCTGACTCGAGGAAACCTATGGACTATTCCAAGCTCCAAATTCTGCAAAGACTCTTTGCTCCTGAACTTGCAGCAAGCCAGGCTGCACTGACTTGGACATTTTGTTGTTGTTCCTGCTCCGTTGCCTGGATGGACTTATGCTTTGTTCGTCTGCTCCAGCTAAAAGACTTTTCCTGTTGCGAGGGGTGGGGGTGCCAAGACTTTTGCTTGCACCTCACCTCCCCCAGCCTACGAACTTTCATTCCAAATTGAACTGTTTGTTCCTTGGGTTACCTTCATTGCCGATCCATGCATTGGACTTATCGTATTTCATTGGTTATTTCATTAAGTGCGTTTGCTATTTTACTGCCATTACTCATTCTTCGACAACTCCCTGTTGATGGGACATTGGACATTGGTTATTGTTTAATTGCTTATTATTGTGTTAATTGACATCGGTGTGTGTGTGTGTTTAGGTTTTTAGTTAGGAATGTCTTTATAAGATAGTAATTCTTTTGATCTTCCCGGAATTCCCTTTTCTGAGGAGTGATATGTCTACCAACCTGCAAGCCCCTATTTGGCTCCAAATTGATTTTTGATTTTTGATTGGAAAATGTCGGATATTGTCCCCAACATCGCCCATTTTCGGGGGGGGGGATTGTTACTGCCCTGGCTAATCCGAGCTTTGGGGATATTAAAAGATATCCTCTTGATATCATAATTCAGCTTCACTTCTCTATTCCTCTCCACGTGCTTGCGAGGCCCCCGGACAAGCACGCATGCAAGCTCGGCCGTTAATTGCTGTAATATTCAAACAACAATACAGGCAGGCCAGAAATAGCTGACTCACTGCTTTAGGAGACCAGGCAAGTACTCTAATTAGGTATGGACGCAACCTACAAAAGAGCCTCTGCCCAGCGCTGGCAGCTTGATGGGTTAACTATACAATACCCAAGTACTCTGCGTTTGCATACTGGCTACTCTATTTGCAACTGCTACGATAACTCAATCATTCAGATTCTGACCTTTTGGAGGCTTTGTCTCCAACTCCAAATCTATTGTTTTCCCCCAAGTACGGCATAGCCTGCAGTCACATTCTCCTTATAAAAACCCTTGATTCCGAGACCTTCCCTGGATCGCTCCCGAGTTTCATCCCGCCTTGCTGCCGCTTTGCTTGGCGAGCCTCCCCTCAGCTCCACGTGCTGAGCTACATCGCACCCCAGCTTTGCTGTCTATTTTTCTGGGCTTCAGGACAGGAGAAGTATCACCCAAACCAACAATCCCTCTAAAAATCCCTCTGTACCACTCAAACTTTTATTTTCTTCAGTTAACTTGTGTGAGTGTGTTGCATACACTGTTTTGCTTGTATATTTAATAAAACATCATTTATTATTTCAACTTCTGTGTGCTACTTGACTCGACTCGACTCCATAGACATAGGGTTCAAGATCTCGCTACGTTACCCTGCCTCTCGTAATGCTAAGCAGTGCTCTGAGCTAATTTTCCCCACCTTTAGTTGAGCACGTTTTGGTGTCCCTCCCGGGACCCCCAGTACACAGGGTCACTTTTCTTCTGAAACTGAATAGTAACTGTTTGGATATGGATTGTAGCACTGGATTTATTAAATATGTAATGGGAGTCTGATTTTACCACTAAGACACTTGTACTGTATATTACAAAGATGAAATTGTTAAAATTACTTGCCAAATCTGCCTGAGGTGTAGTGTTTCTGGGAAAATCTATAATTCTTCTCTTATCTTATGTTTTGAGTACAGTCTTATTGTTCTGGAATACAGAGTACAATGAATGGAATTTAGTTTGGTTTCAGTTTTGGATTGTGACCTAGGAAATTCTGAAGAGATAACCAAATACTTTACAGATTTCCTTGCTGAATTTAGAGAAATTAAACCATCTACTGAAAAAATATTTGATGAGATTACAGAATGATTTTCCCAAGTTTCACGAAAGTCGGGTAATTGTCTATTTAAAGATGAGGAGTTTAAAATGCAACAGATGGCTGATGTGATATGTTGGCAGCTCCAGGGAAAAGAAGATGCAACACAAGTTTTGCATCTGGAAATCATGTCTACATATACTGAGACAAATAGCCACCAAGGCAGGAAGACAGTTAACATGGTTGATTTTGGAAAAATGAAGAATACAAGTGATGTCACAACCCAATTTACAATGATGCTCTTGCATGTCAACATGGATGGTGAATTGGCTTTATTTTGCAGAATGTATGACAATCGGTTTGTGAATCTACAAGAAGTACTGCTTGGACAAGAGGAGAACAACAGTATTCTAACAGACTTATTAATTGATGGATTCCCCAGGAAATATGTTTCTTTCAGCTGGCATCAATTTGAAATTTTGGTCTCTACATATAAAGATTTAAGACATAGATTAAGCATGATTGTCTTGATAAGGATTACTAAGGGAAGGTGATTGAAAAATGAAATAGTTTATGATTTATAGTTCTTGAAATTAGTTTATAATTATAAGTCGTTAAAGGAAATTTATGAAGAGATTGAAGATATTTGATGATTATAAAAATAGTTTATGTTTTCTCTTTTTCCTCTCTTTGTTAAAGATTTGATCTTAAATTTAATATAGCAGGAAGAGTGATTGGAATGTAGAAAATGGTTTTATTCCGTTTGTTGCTTTTAGTACTTATTATATAGAGATTGTTTATTTTAAGGATTATTAATTTTAATATAGAATAATATAAGAGTTAGATATTACTGATTAAGATTTATAAGTAATGATTAACTTTCTTAAAAAAATAATAGCAAAGATACCTGATCAGCAAGTTCAAATTGTTATTAACAACCTATATCAAATGTAATTATTAACTAATTTTGTAAGCTTAGATCTACTAAGTAAATAATAGGCAACAAGTACTAACTCTAAAATTATTTAGGATTTAATGGTTAGTTTGTTACTGCTATATTACTAATTGCTGTTGGTAGCAGGCGCGGGAACCAATATTTAATTATGTGTGGTTGTAGTGTAGTTCAATGTTTGTTAGTTTTATCAGTTTTCAAGGTTTTTTTTATAAAATATTTTTATTAATATACTGTCATGCCCCTGCCTTGGAGACCCTGGCTATGAGGGGGAGGATTCTGAATCCAAGGCTGGAGTTTCCTCATGAGCTCGCTCAGAAAAAGATAACAAACAACAGCAGAGACCTGAGCAAGGGGAACAAATATCAAGAGGATGAGACAACACAGACACTTACCGTGCAAGAGAGATGACTTCAGAAAGAGGGACTGTGCTGCTCAGCGTATGTAAGTAATAAACAAGCCCTAATGAAGGAACCCCTGTGGCAACGCCATCAGTAAGATAAAAGGCTTCAAGCTGGCCCTTTCCTTTCAGGGTCAGCAACTGATCTTTCTGGTTGTGGAGCCCTGCACTGTATTCTGTTGTACCTGGATCACCTTAAACCTCTGCCTGTTTGACTACGACTTAGCTTTGCCCTTTGAATTTGTTTTCTCCAGAACCTGAATTCTGTTTGGACATTTCCCCGCTATTGCTTTGTGAGTAAGTCCTGCTCTGCCACTTGCTAATTAATTGTCTGTTCTGCCCTGGACACAACAGATACTAACATATACTTATCCATAACATAAAATAATATAACAACATCAGAAAAAAGAACAACAAAAAAAACATGGACTAATGATGACATATCATAAAAGACTAAATAATTTACACAAAACTATTATGGTTACAATAAAATTAGATATATATCTAACAATATACATATACTATGTACATACCAATTACCTAATACATACATAACTTGAAAAAGAAAAA
Organism: Cyclura pinguis; assembly: GCA_030412105.1. NCBI lineage: Eukaryota > Metazoa > Chordata > Lepidosauria > Squamata > Iguanidae > Cyclura > Cyclura pinguis. The sequence continues at coordinate 110,337,677 of CM059603.1, forward strand.
AAAGAACCCCCTCCCCCGGAGTGAGATAATAGCCTTGTTGCAATCTCAAGGAATGTAATTAACTAATACCTCCCTGTTATAAGAAAAGGGAAAAGGCTGATTAATCTATCTAACATAAAATTCATCTAAAGCAAGCATAATCTCCTCTATATCAGCTGCTAATTATTGTACTACCCATACCATTAATAGCAAGTAGCTCCTTATAATCTACAATACATAGTGATAATTGGTAATCCTTCACATCCCTAATCTGCCAATAAAACCAATAGACATCAGATTTTCTTCTTCTTTTTTATCCTCCCACCAGAGCATTTTCCTGGGAGTACCAACATACAGCCAATTAATATATTAAAAGATTTAAAAAGATAATTTATATTAGCTTTTGCTTAAGCTTTTAAAGCACATCATATTCCCCTATACAATTGAAAATAAGGGTAAGAAAAGGTAAGAAACATGAACAGGAGGAACCCACTTGGATCTCGCTTCACAAACGGAAAGTACTGAAAGGTCAGCAATGGAAGCCATTAGTAGAAATTTTCTGACCTTGGAGAAATGCTGTGAACAACTCCCAAGCCTTATGAAATTTACTGTCCGTCTTGTTCTCTAGTCTGTATGTCATTTTGTCCATCTGTGGAATTTCGGTGACTTTCTCTAACCACTCATCAATTGTGGGGATGGTAGACAATTTCCAATACCTGGCATAAACAAGTCTGGCTGCCATGATCAAATGGCACACTAGTCTTCTGGTACAGAAATCCATCCTCTTATCAGATCCCAAAATTCCCAGTAGGAAGAATTCTGGTACTAATTCAATTTTAAGTTTCAAAATTTTCTGCATATTGGCTCGTATTGCATACCAGAATCTCTTTGATCTATCACACCTCCACCACATATAGAAAAAAGAACCAACCTGGTCACCACATTTCCAACATTGGTTCTTCATTTCCTTATTCATTTTGGCTAGTCTATCAGATATCAAGTGCACCGCTACACAATCTTTAACACATTTTCTTGGAGAGCGTAAGATCTAGAGTATGTCATATTATCTTTCCAGATTGTTTCCCAATCTTCCAACTGGATATTATGGCTTAAGTCTCTGGCCCAAGTTATCATGCATTCTTTGATGGTCTCTCCCTCTAGATAGTAGGTTAACAACATCTTGTACAACCTTGAGAGTAGATGTTTTTCACCTTTTAATATGAGATCTTCTAATTCAGTACGTCTCAATTCCATCCCACCAGCTTGGAGATCTTTCTTAAACTTCTCTCTCATTTGCAAATAGGGAAACCACTGTATATTAAATCCTTCTTCTGTTAATTGTTGTTGATCTTTCAACAGAATGGAGTCCCCAATTTGTTTTAACAGATCTTTATAGGTCATTCAATTACCATGTCTTCTCAACCCAGTAATGGAAAGTGCCTCAAGCGGTGATACTCATGATGGCTTTTTAGGGCAGAGGAGGAGTTTGTATTTTTCCCAAACAGTGAGAAGGGCTTTACGTATTACATGGTTCTTAAAAATCTTTTGAACTTATTAGTTTAGTTTTCAAGTTTTGACTCCTTTTTTCTTTAATATTGCATTGTTCTGTAGCTTAGATTAGTTCTGTGTCTTTATAGCTTGGTGTTTGTTTGTTTGTTTTGTTGTTGTTGTTTATAATTTTATTGTGTGTTTTTTCTTTTGTTGTTTTTCTTTGTTTCTCTTCTTTTATTCAAATAAAAATACTATTAAAAAAGGATAGTTGAAATCTATTACCACTACATCTCTCCTTTCTGAATGTTTCATCTGTTCCAGGAAGACATCATCCAAGTCCTCACACTTATAAGAAAATACTAAACACTAAATACTAAATGAAAACTAACCTAAAAAGAGGGGAAAATAATAAGCACATTTAAATGATCATTTCCTGCTTTCTGAACTCAGATTTTAGGTAACATTATCTCAGAAAAAAATAACTTCTCTAACTACTAATAACATAATAATACATCTACTGCTGTCCTTTCCAATATACTAAATCCTATTATAAATTAATTATAAACTTTTCTTATTAGAAATTCCCAATCTTTCACATAAGACATCATTGATTTTTCTCTAATTGATATTGTCTATTTATCCATTTCAACTAAGTCCAAATTTTGTTTCGGCTGCTTTTTTTTCACTGGAGTCTCTGTATTTTCCCACTTCTATGCATATAATAGTTATGATGCAGTAGTCATGAATCATAGGCCATTTCTGCACCGCACTGTTATAGTGCTATTATTCCACTTTCAACATCCTGTGGAATTCTCAGTTTTGTAGTTTACTGAGGCCAAAGGGCTCTCTGGCTGAGAATTCTAAAAGCCCCTCCCTAAACTACAAACTCCAGAATTCCACAGTATGATGAAAGTGGAGTAATAGCACTACAGCAGTATAGTGCAGAAATGGCCCTAGTGTCTTGCCATACTTCTTTTCTGGTTGTTCTTCTATTAATCCCAACAAATATGATTTCAGAATGAATTGAATCTCAACTTTCAAAATTTTATGTACCATAAAATGTATTTGATTCCAGAATTGTTGGAACCTTTCCAAGTAAGAAGTTCCCACTTGCTGCTCACATTTCCAGCATCTGTTTGATATATCTCTGCATATTCTGGCCAATTTTTCTGGAGTGAATATACAGCTGATACATTATCTTTTAAAAATTCTCTTTAAGACCATAAAATAAAATTAATTCCTTCTGATGATATTTTTCCTATTGTTCCAACTGAATATTACGTTCAATATTTTGTGTCCATTTTATCATACAATTGTTGACCTCCATCTCAAATTTAACAAAAGTTTATGAAACTTAGAAATCAAATGTTCATCATCTGTGCATGACTGTTTCTCAAACTCAGTTTTAGTCAATTCAAAATCATACTTTTAAACCAACTTTATATCTCTCCACTATTTTTCTATATAAAAACCATTGAAATGAGTACCCTTCAGAAATTAACTCCTCAGTCAGTTTGATTCTATAATACTCTTGATCATATTGCAACAAGTCTTGGCATGACACCTCAGTTTCTTTTGCTGCCATCTCCTTTCTGTAAAAAGCCTCTTGTGATGATACTCGGAGGGTGTTTTAGGGCACAACCTATTCCCTATTCTTAATAGAGATTTTCTCACATAATGATCATTAAAGTTAAGTTAATGTACATTAACTTTAGCCTTGTCATACCATAAATACTCATGCCACTCAAACCTAAAAAAAGCCATCCCTGGATCCCACCATTTGGACAATTATCACCTAGTCTTTAGCATTCCATTCTGGAATGTGTGGTGGCTTCTCAGCTCCAGGGGTTTCTGGATGAAATGGATTATCTAGATCCATTTCAATCTGGTTTCAGGCTTCGCTATGGGATAGACTGCTTTGGTCATCTTGGTAGATGACCTACATAAGGAATTAGACATGAGGAGAGTGTCTCTGTTGGTTCTACTACACCTCTCAGCAGCTTTTGATACCATCTACCATGGTATCTTTCTTGGTCACCTTTTGGGGATGAGACTTTGGGACGTTGTTTTACAGTGGCTTCATTCTTTCCTGGAGCAGCAAACCTAGAAGGTGGTGTTGAGGAATTCCAGTTTGACCCTTTGACCCCTTTGGCCTGTGGGATCCCTCATGGCTCAGTTCTGTTCCCTGTGCTGTTTAACATCTGCATGAAAGTGCAGAGAAAAGTTGTCTGAAGTTTTCAGGTTCAATGCCATCAGTATGTAGATGACACCCAACTTTATTACTCCTTTCCACCACAGCCCAAGGGATCTGTTTTGTTCCTAAACCAGTGACTGTCATCAATAATGGATTGAATGATGGCAAACGAATTGAAAATTAATCTAGACAAGATGGAGGTGCTCCTGATAATTTGAAAGGGAGATCATGGAATAGAGATTCACCTTGTGTTGGATGGGCTTACAATCCTGCTGAAGATGCAAGTTCACAGCCTGGGTATGCTCCTGGATTCAACTCTGAACCTGGAAGCCCAGGTTTCAGCAGTAGCCAGTGGCATCCCCTACAACACATCCTTTTTGTCTTTCTACCCGCACTTCTCCAAGCTACACCCATAATATTCCTTCTCCTTCCCTTATTTCCTGTCTCTCCAATTCTTTCTTAATGGTCAAGTCTTGAAATCCTGGTTTATGTTAGATACGACTGAGATTTCCTTGATTCTCAGCATTTTAAAGTTGTGAGTCCTATTAAATTCTACAGGGATTGCTTCTGATAGAAATGCATAGATAGGATTGCTTTTTTGGTCTATCAAATTCAGTGTCACTCTAATCATCTCCCCCCAAAATTTGGTGATTATTAAGTGTGATAGTGAGGCTGATGATCCTGATGATTTGAAGGACGATGGAAGATTCCTTAATCTGATTGTAAAAAAGAAAAGAAACAAAATGTGACCATTGGTTAAGGAGAGGAACACATGAAAAGCAGGGCTTGGACTACTTTCTGTTTTGTATGGAAAAATTTATTTGGTTGGGTAAGTTGTTAAAAGCTCTGTTGAAAACAAAGCTGGGGGATTTGGAGGTTTTCTCCTCTTTAAAGTGGAACTTAGAAAATGTTATTTGATTGGATAAGAATTTGTATGGATTCTTAAAACTGGTGCTTGGAAAGGTGTCAAAACAGAGGTAGGGGATGTCTGATTTTCTTCTTGAAGAGTTTGGAAAAATTTCTGATCAGAGAAGTATTCTTGAATTTGTTAGCCTTTGTTTGTTTCAGTGACATGCTGTGAGTAACTGCAGTTGATGCTTAATGCATCATGCTTAATGATATTACCAGTGGGTGAGATCACAAGGTGCAATACCTGTTACATCACTAGAGACCATCCCTAAATCTCAGGTTTTGATCTTGACCTGGGATGCTCCTACCTAGTAACCCATGTGATATGAGTCTATTGATATGATATAAGACCTACAATGAGATGTTAAGAGTGATGGCAATTCGTAGTGGAGCAGCAACCTGCAAAAACAAGGAATAAATATGTATGTGTGTGGCGAGGGGAGAGATTCAAAACATTTTCTGGACTTCTCATGTCTGAGAAAATTACACGAGCAGCAGATTTTAGAAGCAAGGAATGGGGGAGGGGAGGATGTATTTTCATGAAAGAATTTTTCTCGCCAACACTAGATTGTGCTTATTTTACATACATCCACTCATTTGCTGGACACTTAACAACCCCTTTTTTAAAAAAAATCAGTGCTTCTCCCTCTCTATCTTCTTTTTTTACATCAAACTTTTATTGTTTGCAAATACCGCACAGTATTAGACATGTATATTTTGATTTTAAAACAAATAATCCATTATGTGAATCTTCCCAGATAGTTTATTTACTTGTTTCTTCTCTTTTCTCCAATATTGTGACCCATGATGAAAATAAGCAAAAGTCAAAACATAATAAATAATACAAAAATACAATTCATAGACTCATAGAGTTTGAGGATACCCTATAGCCCAAGACCCCTTATATTATTTTAAACTTTCTAAGAAACAGGTTCATTTTGAGCTTCAGCTTTTTTTACTCTCTCCCTACAAGTATTGGCTATTTGTTTGTAGCTTGTGTTCATTCTGTGCTGCATCTGAAGAAGCGGGTTCATTTCCACAAAAGCTCATACAACAATAAAACCTAGTTAGTCTTAAAGGTCCTGCTACATTCCTCTTCTTCTTTTTTCCTCCTTCTGTTCCCTTCCTCCTTTTTTGTGCTGTAAGAGCCTAATGCAGCTACTTCTTTGAAAACTACTTCAAACTTGTGTCCATAGAAAGACCATGAGCCAGTTTCTAGAGGGATGACAAACAAGTGGAAGATGTTTAATCTCCCCTTTGCCTGCTTTCTTCTCCCAATATTCCCCCACCTGCCCTAATATCATTGCTTTACCTGCTGCGTTTTTTTCTAGACCACTATTTCTATTGCAGCATATCTCTGGAATGTGCGGAAGGAAATAGCTGGAAATGGAGAGCTATGGGTAAAGAAGGAGCTAAAGGCAAGGAAAAGGGTAATCCTCTTCCCTAAAACATCTCAATTGCAAATAGACTATATAGTGGACTCTCCATATCTATGCAGATTTGGTTCCACAACCCCCTGCAAATAGCAAAAAGCATGAATGTTGTGTCCTATAAATGGCAGCAAGGCAGCAATGTGCACATAGACACTTCAGTGTTTCTGTGTTCACATTGCCACCATTTTCTGTATAGGAATGATGCTCCTCGGTCACTCAATTTCACAGATCAGAAGGTTGCGTATAGGGCAGGTCTACTGTTTGTACCTCCTCCCAAAGAGAACATTTATATATGCGCAGATTGCCCATCCGTGACTCTGAATAGTTTGAACTAACTTCCTCACAGCTGGAACGAGGGGACATAACATTTTTCCAGACCTAAAAACAAAGATGACAAAACAAAAATGAAAGTCACTCCCAACCCAGGAAGTTTAATTGCTAATTCCTCATTTTATTTCCCAATCTCTCCTCCCCACCACCAACTGATACTGCCTTGACAAACACACGTCTGGGAATAAGCATTTGGTGTTATAATATCAGGGTTGCCATCAATCCTGGTTTACAGAGCCACTGTACATTTGAAGACCTCTGTTTGAAGGGGTTCTCTGTTTGAAAGATTGTCAAAAAGTGCTGAAGCTGCCCATCGAAAGTCTGCATCTGAACAACAGGCTGAGCAGGCACACTGGACACAGTCTTGCCTGCTATGATGATACATTGTATTTCTACTTAAATTAAAGCCATTATTTCTATATCTGGACCAATATGTATCATGGGCAGTTTTTCTGCAAATATTTGTCCTCTTTTTTTTGGCAACGTATAATTGGCCAATGTAAGTAATACAGTTTTATCTTGGGCAGCATGAATAAACATAAAATGAAACCCATACAAATAAGCTGAGAATCACAAGATTCCTATATTTCACACTTATGATACTGATTTCCTCCTCAAAATGCTTATCAGTATAAATTAATAGCTCTTGATACAACATTTTAAAGCACCAAATAGCAAAGTAGCCTGATCTGCTGCGAGTTTGGCATAAATAGCACTATTGACAAATCTGCACAAAAATTCCAGACTTTACTCCAATTCTGAAACTCTTCAAAACATCAAACAGTGCTCTCAGTCAAGTGAAGCATTCACTCGAAATGAATGGATTCCTTATAGACTTATTTTCAGTTAGACCAGAAATCTGGGCAGCTTGTGTCCCCTTCTGGAAAAATCTTTATGGCTTTGTGTTCTTGCATTCCCAATAAACTGTGCTGGTTCCTAGTGTTGGTAGCTGTAATTTAGTTATTTCAGTTCTCTCTTTTTACAAATGCAGAATAACAAAATTAAAAAAAAAACTGATGTCACTCTATTGCACTCACAATTACAGCATTACTGGTAAGCACCACCCACTTTATAAAGAAATCCAACACACCCAGACAAGGCTACTATTTATCCCAAGTCTTTCTACTGGACTGTGTCAATTGCATTGGCCAGATTCCCTTGGGCTTGCCTGAAATCAGAACATGTGCAAGTACTGGGCCATTTCATAGAGCCAGATAACATCATCCTTAAGAGCCCACAGAGACTTACCATATTGGTATCCCACCTTGTAATTGTTTCCTAAACAGCTCACATTAGTGAAAATTAGAGAAAGGCCCTGCTAAGAAGTTTATGAACTAAAAAGGCAAGACATGATTAAGGGAATGCTGTAGATGTAGCATATATTGATTTCAGTAAGGTCTATGACAAAGTTCCCCATGACATTTGTGCAAAAAAACTAATAAAATGCAGGCTGGGCAGGGCTACTGTTATTTGGATTTGTAATTGGTTGACTGACTAAACCCAAAGGGTGCTCACCAATGGCTGCTTTTCATCCTGGAGAGAGGTGACTAGTGGGGTGCCACAGGGTTCTGTTCTGGGCCCAGTGCTGTTCAACATCTTCATCAATGACTTGGATGAAGGAGTAGAGGGCATGCTGATCAAATTTGCAGATGACACCAAATTGGGAAGAGTTGCTAATACTGCGGAGGACAGGGTCAAAATTCAAAATGACCCTGATAGATTGGAAAGCTGAGCCAAAGCTAACAAAAGGAATTTCAGCTGAGAGAAATGTAAGGTCCTACACTTAGGTAGAAAAAATGGAATGCACAAATATAGGATGGGAGACATGTGGCTAGATAACAGTACATGTGAAAGGCATCTAGGAGTCTTGGTAGATCACAAGCTGAACATAAGCCAGCAGTGTGATGCAGTAGGCAAGAACACCAATGCAATTCTTGGTTGCATCAATAGGAGTATGGTGTCTATTTCAAGGGAGGTAATGGTACCACTCTATTCTGCTTTGGTTAGACCTCATTTGGAATACTGTGTCCAGTTCTGGGCGCCTCATTTCAAGAAAGATATTGACAAGCTGTAACATGTCCAGAGGAGGTTGACCAAAATGGTGAAGGGTCTGGAAGCCACGCCCTATGAGAAACCGCTTAGGAAACTGGGGATGTTTAGTCTGCAGAAGAGAAGGTTAAGAGGAGACATGATAGCCATGCTTAAATATTTGAAGGGGTGTTATGTCAAGGAGGGAGCAGGCTTGTTTCCACTGCACCAGAGACTAGGACAAGGAGCAATGGATTCAAACTACAGAAAAAGAGATTCCACCTAAACCTCAGGAAGAAATTCCTGATGGTCAGAGCTGTTCGGCAATGGAATATGCTGCCTTGGAGTGTGGTGGAGCCTCCTTCTTTGGAAGTTTTTAAGCAGAGGCTGGATGGCCATCTGTTGGGAGTTCTTTGATGTGTGTTCCTGCATGGCAAGGGGTTGGACTTGATGGCCCCTGTGGGCTCTTCCAACTCTGTGATTCTATGATTCATACATAGAGAGGAGCAAAGGGAAAGGGGAGATCAGTTCTTTGTTACTAGAACAATGTGTAATATATGGTAAGCTATCATTTTCCATACTTAAGCTGGAGTGCTGTTTGTAACCTCCTGTCCTGGCATCAATGTAACCTCCTGTCAAGCTGATGTATGTCTTTTCCAGTCATTGTGGAGGGAGAAGACATTCTCTGGCCACTCACAACTCATACTTGGGAGGTCTTGGAGATTTGTAGAGTGATGTTTGTTTTCAGAGTGTGCAACTGAGGGTGAATGGTGCCCAACCATAGTGGTGATATTGTATGAGAGGAACCCTCACACCCTGTGGCACTGGTACAATTGCCTGGTGGAAAACCTCCATAACTATATTATCAGAAATATTGATAAGATAGGAATTCTGATCAGTTGGAGCTCTATAACTCTGTTCACTGGAATATGGTTACAGCTGCTTTTCAGATTTTTTCCCCCCAGTTACCTAGGAATGGAAGGAGAGGCTAGAGCATACCTCCCTGTCTCCCTGTACTTATGCATGTAAAGAATACAAAAGCAGCATATGCATGTCAACCATTTCCCATATTTAAAATATGATGCAATGTGGTTTTTGCCTTCTGAGTATTAATGTTTCTCACATGTTTATCCTACCCTTTTCCCAAGGAGTTCAGAGCAGCACATGTAGCTTTTCAACCATCACTCCTAATCTTCATAAAAAATCCTGAGACAGGTTAAATCAAGGGTTGGCCGAATGCCAACTACTGTGATACATAGCTTAGATGTACAATTTGAACCCAAGTCTCTCAGACCCAAGTTTCTTTTGTGCCACAGCAATAATTTCCTCAGATTCTCTTTTGTTTTCTTAGATGCACAAGATGTTTCATATACCAAGCAACAGAACTCAGACTGAGGCACTTCAGATAGAGTGCTATAGATGTGCAGATAGAGAAAAACTAGATGTGCTGAATTGCAATGTGAGACACAGCTGAGATGTAAACTTGCCCCTTGTGAAAGATAATGAGCTGTACTTCACTGCACCTCTGTAATTTTTTTATCTTTTTTATCTATCATTTTTATTTACCATTTTTATCATTCCAAGGGGGAAAAGGAACAAGGTGAAAAACTGTAATGAAGAGGAAGCCCTGTTCATGGACTTGACTCTCAGTAGATTAAGAATTTTCCATCAACAGCAGAGTGTGGATGGAATCCTTAGACACAGAGCACACAAGGAGCCTCTGATGGCCTCTGGCAGGTTACTATTAACAAACAGTTATTAACAAATATCAGAAGCTCTGTATCACAAATAAATATGTATTATACCCAGCCACACCAATTTTTTTTCTTTAAAGGCACCCCTCAAATTGCCCCAAACTTCTGTAATTCCATCTTAAATAAAGTTTAAAGCAGTTTAAAGTTTAAATCATGTTTTATTCAGCAGCCATTACATTTTTCTGAGCTCTTTGTATTACTGTAACACTCTGTATGGGGTTGCCTTTGTAAACTATTTGGATTCAAAATCCTGCTGACAGACTGTTGACCAGGGAACATATGACACCTTCTCCCCACCTGAAACAACTTCACTGGTTGCCAGTCCATTTCAGGGCACAACCGTTTTAACTGTTAAAGCCATACATGGCTTGGACCAAGAGCACCTGAATGACTAGCCAGCACAAGCTTTAAGACCTTGCAGGGGAGGGCATTCTATTGGTCCCAACATCTTCACAGACATATTTGGAAGACAGCCTTCTCTGTGGCTGCTCCCAGGAACACTCTTCTATGGGACATTTGGTTGTCCCCCTTCCTGTTCTCTTTCTGCCAGCAGGTGAAGAACTTTGTACTCAGGCAGGCCTTTGAGTTTGAGATGTGGCAGTACTCTGCATGATGTGGTGTGCTGTATTTTATTTTTAAATATTTTATTAGTAATTCTATTTTAAATATATTTCAATTGTTTTAAATATGTTTTTAATGTGTTTAATATGTTTGGAAGACATTCTATAGGAAGATTCTAATGATTTAACCAAGTTAAATCCAACTCAAGAATTCAGAAAAGGAGCAGGAAAGTATTTTGTGGGTCTTTCACCTTCTGGACTGCATGACTTGGACTAAACTTTGACGGTGAGTAAGAGTTAGGGTTGCTCTTGTAAGCAAGGAAATCTTCTGCAATTGAAGGGTTTCAGTAACTACTGTCTTAGGAGACCTTGTAAGACATTGCATGAGAAATTAAGTCAACTTCATCTGCAGTGACAGAATCAGTACAGAGAAAAAAGATTTTTTTTAAAAAAAGTAATTATGTGGTTTTAAATCTTTATTAAGTAACAAATATTCTTCAACATAAATTACAATGCCAGTTGTAAGTTTGAAGAAAAACAGCAATTTAGAGATAAAAACCTTATATACAAGTTGTTTGTACCTTTTCAATGGGAGATTCCTTTCAAGCATTTATAAACATAAAGAGCAAAAATTAAGGACATCAGTATGAAATAATTATACATATACATACATATATATGCATAGATACGTAATTTTAGAACTGCCTTTAGGAATGCTGATTTAATAGCCACGAATTCTTTGTATGCAAGGAATGGGGCCTGCTGAGATTGCATTAAACCATTTCTCTGTTTCTACGAATAGCACAGCAAAGGATCATGCTGAAAATCATACCAAAGATCTGAAAAAGAGAGATGATAGAATTGGTAGATTTACTTCAACAAGGGTGATACAGATCACATCAGCAATCAAAAAACTCCAAAATTTTAAAAAATGTTTGGAGTTAGCTGTGACTGAAATTATATTGATTCAAGTCTAGTAAAGATTTGGCAACAAGCATACCCTCAGAACATGTTTATTTCCAGCCTGTATCAGAAATCGTAAAATGGAACCCATACTGCAAAGATAATACAGGTTAATAAGTCAAGCACAATACAACTAAACGCCATCATATTCTTTTGTACAAACATTCAATATCAACATTCGTAGGAAATCCTTCAAGGAGCAGGACCTCATTCTCTTAAAAGCTAGAAGGCAGCCTGAAGGACAGACTACAGAAACCAAGCCAAATATTCCTTTGGGGGTTAAAAAACAAACAAACAAAAAACCACTTCCCAGATGCATGTTTCTAACATTTGTGATTATTCTAGCTGAACCTCGTGAATGTACCACAGTATATAATTTTAAGTAAAATTCTTATACTAAGCTCCTAACATGACCTCCTCTTCCCCTAATTTCACATGGGATGATCTGGGAATTGGACTGCCTGGTGTTGTCTTCTTATCTGTGCACAGCACTTTGCATCCTGGCCTTGCACTCCGCTATCCCATGAAGAATATTTAATGTCCTTAACCCTTTAATGTCCTGACAGATTTTTAAGGTTTCAAGTATCCTTCATATCCATCAACTGTTCTATAATATTATAATATTAAAAATCATTTATATGATTTCTTATTTTTTTTAGACCCCCCCCCCCCCCGGTGCCATAAAGAAAAGTTTAGGATTACAATGTGATTGTCTCTTACCTGACCTCCTGTCATTGGGAAATACAGTCACTGATGCCTCCTGTACACGTCTGACTAAATTAATATTTTTGTTATGTAACATTTGCCCATAAATTTACAAAAAGGTCACAACTTACCATCACCACACCAACAGCAATGCCCACTGCTCCAATCACGTTCAGTTTTGTGGTGAAGAAATCATCAATAGCTGTATGGCATGGCTAGAAAAGAAAGTAAACAGCCATCTTCAACAGTGCTGCACTGTTGCTAGATTCTGCTTAATTCTCCTGTATCATGAGGCATGCATTTAATTGATTAGGATGACCTTATGCCCATCCTTAAAGTTAATATGCTGTGCAGTCCTGCCCTACTGTCTTTCTTTTTAGGTTTCACCCAAGCCTCCCATTTTAATGATGCACTGCATGTTCATGGCCAATCCTCCTGTAGAATAAGAACAGGAAGAGAGAGGAAGGTGAAGAGGAGAGGGGAAGCTTGCACAGTGGGACCAATCACCTCTGTGCTAGCTGAGCTAGTTTCTCCGTCCTTCCCTTCTTGGCAAGCTTTCTTGGAATTGTTTTGTTCCTTTCATGGTTAACATTTTAGGGCAGTGAAAGTTGTAGAACAAGTCTACAGAGCAGCAGCACAGTATTGCTTTGCTGCATGAAGATGAGGAAAACATAGATATCTCAAGCCAAGATTTACCACCCATCTGAAGGCTCAACTCAAACTTCTGAACTCTGGAAACAAAAAATTCACTATGAAGACTCCTGATCACTGAAACACAAAAGTGGCTACTGAAAACTTTGGAACATAAAACAGGTATAAAAATAAGTAAGTGTGCAAACAAAAATTAACTGTGTATATAATGCAAGATACTCATAAATCTCCCATAACAGTATACAGACACAAAGTTCTTCAAAACAGGTCACAAATGAATGAAAAGCAATGAAAAAGTCATTGCTGTTGCATTCCTTGAAGCTGTTTCCAACTTGTGGCAACCCTAAGGCAAACCTATCATGTTTTTTTCCCAGGGTCTAAGAGTGTATGATGTGCCCAAGGTCACCCAGAGAGTTTCCATGGCTGAGCAGGAAACTGAACTCTGTCTCCAGGGTCATAGTCTAATGCTCAAACCACTACACCATGCTCGTTCTCCAAAAAGTCATTACAATGTCTATATTGCACTTCATCTCCTTAAGTCACTCAGGCCATGTAGAATAACTTAGATCTCGGCACTTACTTCCTATCTACTTTTGTAGTTACTTTCCCATTATGTTTGAAGGCCTCCAGGTCTCACAAGGAAATATACTTGTTTTTCTTCCCCTACTATTCCTTATATCCCCACTCTTGACTAGTGTTACCCCATCTGTATCATCCACAGCCAGAAACTCCCATTCATTCTGCTTTGCTGCCTCTTTCTAGAAAACTGGTAATATTGAACCATCATGACAGGGGTTTGGGTCCAGAGGGGAAAGGGGAAGAGATCACTCTGTGTTAATGTAACAGAGGTGGCTAGAGAAACAGATACAGAGGACAGAATTTTCTTGGTTGGTAGCTTGAAGAACAAACAGAGAATAAATTAGCTGAGTGGGAATTGTTTATTGGCTCTGCTCACATTGATTTGAAGCTTCTATTTACTCTAAATTTGTTTTTATTGTTCTTCAAGCACTCCGATCAGTTTTTAACTCTGGATAATTGTCAGTGACTTCTGTTTTTCAGATTAAACCCAATGGCACTAAAAAAGAGCTGGATGGATTGCTTCTCAAATTCTTTCAAGATGGTATATTCAAAGAGAGTTGAAGCGGAACATTAAGTGACATCTTCCTTCCTTGTGAAAACACCATTCTTTTTCAAGTCATCTATATTTCTGAAAAGTTGCTCACTGACAGAGTTATGCAAGACCTGCATACACATAGCTCCAACTTTCAGATATAGCCATGCATACATAATCAGTTCCTTGCTTTCTAGAAAAAAGGCCATAAGACCATAAGCTTCTTGGCCTTTTGGTTAAGATCACAAAGAAGCAAAATCATATACCTTCTCAATGCACAACATTATTCCTACATACCCGTAGTATAATTTCTTCAGAAATATCTTGTTTGGGACAGGTGTCTACAAATAGCGTCTCAATGGTTCCAGTATAGCCACAACAGTTTAGCTACAGCATACAGAAAAGTAACATTTAAACAACATTTGAGAAAGGAGACTTTATTTCAAAAATAATGTTATTTCAAAAATGTCAGCATATCCAGATAAAATAGGAGGGCTCTGTCAAGTGTTTGTCAGCATTAATTGTTAAGACACACCTGCAGAAAATCCTGGAAAGCATGGAAGCCTTCTGTGTAGTAGAATTCTCTAGAATTCAATACAATTTGAGAAGTTTCTTCTCTCACTCACATCCAGCCAATGCATGTGAAATCCCAGTTCCGTGCAAACAGCTAATACAGCTCTGGCCTGAACTACCTGTTCTTACTGCAACGCTCATAGAAGCCCAAAGATCCAGTTTAGGGTAACTAACTGAATAAAACTTTCTTGCTTATCTGTTTGCCTAGTTACAGATATTTTGCAGATCAAGCTTCTCACCTTAAGAGTGTTACCCACTTTACCCTGTATGTCAATCTTTGCCCCCACCCCACCCCATTTTAACCCGCTAACCTTCTGTACAACCTTCCCGTTATCATATTTGGTCTGTATTTAACAGGAGGCAAAAACAAGACATTAGAATTTAATGTGGCAGATATTTTCAAAGTAACCATGTTAGTCTCTTGTAGCATAAAAAGGAGTGGGGAGAGAGAGAAAGAAATGTGGCAGCATCTTTAAGACGTACTGCTTTTTATTTTAGCATGAGTTTTCATGCTAAACCCACCTCTGTGCTGCATCTGAAGAAGTTGATTTATATTCACAAAAACTCATGTTACAATAAGAAATAGTCTGGATTGTGTTGCCACATTCCTCCTTCC
Source organism: Cyclura pinguis (assembly GCA_030412105.1). Taxonomy (NCBI): domain Eukaryota; kingdom Metazoa; phylum Chordata; class Lepidosauria; order Squamata; family Iguanidae; genus Cyclura; species Cyclura pinguis. Next base: position 110,352,974 of record CM059603.1, read on the forward strand.
TCCTTTTACTGTTGTAGAAATACCACATGATCAATCAGGACCTTCAGTTACAACTGTCTTCACTATAAGGATGCAAAGCATATTCATTTCTCAACTAAAAAGTGGTTTCCCAACATTCAAGAAGAAAAATACAGAGGCAAGAATTTTACTATTTTTGCCTGGTATGCACAAATCCCAAAGTGTGTGGGGAAATTATTCTCCACAGAAAGACAGCAGGTTATTTTGTGAAATATTTCTTTCACAAAATACACGTTTTTGTACAGAAAAACACACGTATTCCTGCACAGAATAATTTCTCAAAATACTTTGGGATGTAGGAATTCCAGGTGAGAACTTTGTAGAAATACACAGCAGGGAAAAAAAACTGCAGAATTCATTCATCTTTGCATGCAAGGATGAAATAATCAAATATTTAAATCCCTGTAGTATCTTCCAGAGGGCAAAAACCACCATTAAGATAAATAAGTGGGAGGGCAATGTCCATTCACAGCTTGATAAAATCCTTAAATTTATCTTGGATTTTTTCCTCCCTTACCAGCACTAACTGGGAATAGTGTTAGTGCTTTCTGCAGATATAACATCAACTATACAGAGTGTTGGGAAGGAACAGCAAAACTCAAGGAGCAAAGAACAACAGCCTCATTTCGTATGAGGGCTAATTGTTAAGACACAAAACCAATACAGGCCAAGTGACTTACTGCATGTTGAATTGCTCTCAGAGTTTCTTTAGCAGAAGGTTCATTTCTTTTCTTATATACTGAATCATAAAAATTCTTCACTTCATCAGCAACCTAAAATAATATGAGATAATAATCCATCTCAGTTATGACCAAACTTGAATTATTTACTTTTAGAAGGAGAGAGAACAATTAAAATGTGTGCCCTGTGAAAAAAAATTGCCTGTCCAACATTATGTTTCTCAGGTCCCATGTACACTAAATCATCATTACATCTGAATGACTAAACTAGGAGAAGACAAACCTCAGTGGATCTGGGGCCAATTTCTGAAAAATTGGTATTTTTTTAATGTTAAGCAGTGCAAAGAAGAGGGGGGCTGCAACTATTCAAACAGTGAATTGCCTCACCTATATGCTTCTAAGAGAGTCAATTCATTCTTTTTTTTTTTTTTTAATGGCCAGAAAAAGGGTGGCTGGAGGCATGGGGCCAAGGCCACAAAAAATAAACTTGGGATTCATTTTGCCCATTCCTGACTTAAGCCATGGTTGGGTCCTTGGCATAAACAGGAATGTAATGACATGGATAAAAGTAGAGGTCTATCAAACATAGTCACAGTGTAACTTCCTCCCCAAACCAGACTATAGTGAAAATATGGTTTTCTGCTTCTCCAGGTTGCTCTTCAGGCCAGAGAACAAAGTTTAGCTTGGCAAACTATACTTTGGCTCCACTGTGTCTTCTGGTGTCTGTTTAATCCAAAGTGTGGGGACCAGCAAGGATCCAGCATGGCAGACTAGAGGCAGTTCCTCTCCTGCTGAAATACCTTAGCTGGGAAAACAGTAGACCCTTTCTGATCAGAACAGATTAAATACATTCTGGGAACCATTCTAGAATGGATTAGGGATGGAAGAATGACCAAACACCTAAAATCCATTCTGGTTTGTTGTCCATTTGTTTAGGATTTCTAGTAAAAACTGTGAGATATGCTGCTACAATCCTAGACAGTGTATTAAATGTCACGCTTTTAAGGCTTTCCACATTTCCATATTCCATGATTTAGAAGATGATGACCTACCTTTGATTTGTTTGCAAATCCCCAGATGGCAGCAGCTACTTCAAGAGCAAAAATCAAGAGAAGAAATGTAAAAAACTGGGGGGGGGGGGGGGGAGAGAGACACACAGAGAAAGATTTAATCAACTCGCTGTTCAAACCATCTGCACTTGGCAAGTATGTTCAACACTGTAAGGCAGGTCAAGTCACTTATTGTAGACAGATGGGCTAAGAGCTTATCTAGGCCCAATTTTAGAAGATGGACGTAACATACAGGCAGAAGTGCTGCCAACTAGCACTTTGTTCAAAGGTAGTGAGTATGCATGCAGAGGATTATGGCTATAGCCTATCACACTCCAGCTATGAGGTAGGTTTCAATTTTAAATTTCTAAAGCCATCAAACATTTTGATATTACACCCAAGAAAACTTGTTAGGGTCAATCCTTTATGTTATGATTTACAAACTGTAACATTACAACATAATGCTGAGTGTTATACTTAGTGAGTGGTCAGTGACCTATTACACCCTGGTCCATGAAAAGAAAATGCAGATCACTCATTGTGAACAGTTTGCATAAATGACTATTTGCAGATAAAGTCACTTAGATCAATTCTGACTTGGACACTGTCCAGTGAATGGAATATTTTTCAGTTTGTTCAGTGGAAGGATAAGGGCAGGATCCTTGGAAATGTGACAGTTTCTGTGTGTGTGCTGGATCTTTACTCTTCCTGGATCATAAAAGGGTCTGGGGGCGGGGCGGCTGCATGGATCAAGGGAATGAGCAGTGCTTTACAGTAATGCAGGGTTCCAATGCATCTAAAGAAGGCCAAGTGTTTCACAGGCTGCACCACAACTTCACAAAACAAAGCCTTCAATTCCATGCCAGAACACTACAATTTAGTGAAAGGATCATGGAGTCAAGCAGCAGCCATAGTTCACTTTTCTATGCAAACTTTTTGTGATTTTTTTCAGTAAAGTCTACATGACAATTAAATGTCAAGGATTCTGTCCTGTTATGAAGGTATAGTTCTGTCTGCTTAGACATGACAGAAACTGCCAGGTAATTTACCATGTATTAGCTTTAGGATACTTTGTAATGGTAGTCTAGCCTGGGTTAAAACTGCATGTAATAATGTATTGTATATTAAAGGAAAGAACAATTGTATCTCATTCCAGTGGAGGGGGAGCAAAGAGAGTAGTTTGGGAGATGCAAAGCCCGAGGCATCTGGTCAGTGTTTGGAGAGAAACAATAAAGACTGAGATAAAGCAACACTGGAGATGCGTTAGTAAATAACTTGGGGGCTGATAAGAAAACCCAGGAAAGTTTGAGATGGGCAAGATCAAAGTATGGGAAAAACAAGATCCACTGGGAACCACTGGGAGTTTAGGAAAGGGGAAGACCTCTGAGAATCAAACCAATAGAAATTGTGCATGAGTAAAAGTGTGTATCACTATATAACTGGGTGTGTATTGTAGAACATTAGCTTTAGCAATTATTATGAAGCTTTATCTCATATACCTCATTAAACACTTCTGATGAACTTTGAGTGTTTTCACTGAAAGTAAAAGAGTAGCCAGCACATGACAAATATCCAATACCTTAATATATAAAGAGTTAGTGTGGTGTAGTGGTTTGAACATTGGACTACAGCCTTAGAGAGCAGGGTCTGATTCCACACTTGGCCATGGAATCCCACTGGGCAACCTTGGGACATCACCCACTCTCAGCCCCAGAAAACCCTGTGATAGGTTTGCCCTAGGGTTGCCATTTGAACATGACTTGAAGGCACACAACAACATATGACATAAATATCTCTACTTAAAGGCAACCTCTTCATTGTACTAACCTACTTACAGTGCTGTTGTAAAGCATAGTGAGCTTATATTGCATACAGTATGTCAATAATTTCCCTACTCAGATCAGAATCTGAGGATAATTCCTTCCCTACAAGCAGGGATGAACAGCCTGTAGTACCTGCCATCCCTTGCTACCACAACACTGGCAGTAGTCTCCATCCACTTTACCATCATGCCAGTTTTCTCCCTAATCCTACCCTTCCTCTTGTTTCAGGAAGGGAAGTGGGCCTTTTGCCCTGAAATCTGAGCTCTATCATCATACAAAGCAACTGTAGTGGCAGCAGATTGGAAGAACCCTGGAAAGCTGCCTACCACTACCTTAGGTCTGCTGAGCAGTGCATGCCTTACTATCATTAACAAGATTTTAGAGAACCTGCAGGCCAGTTCATATGTGCACATGGATCACTCATTGGCTACGATATCAAAGGAATTATTTGCACCCTTCCTCATATGTTGAGCTTTTCCATGAAGGCTCTTCTACAGGGTAGTTACAAGATCTTTTCAGTGATGACATACCAATGTTTAAATTCTAAGATCATTTCTTGAAAACCTCCTTTTCCACCTTCAAATACAAGATAGATAGTAAAATTAGATAAATCAATTTCAAAAATAAAAGGACAATTAATGAAAGGGAAACTGCCAACAACTTTTTTTGATATGTGTGAAGAACTGACAGTAATGGACGTATGCAGACATATACATTTTGATGTTAAAGACTTCACCTTCTTCTCAGAAGTTCATCAAACATGGTCCCGAATTGACATGATTTTAATATCCCAACATTTATTAACAGAAGTCCAAAAGGAGGAAATATTACCAAAAGTAATCTCAGATCATCATTCGGTACGGCTACAAATGAAGGATAAGAATCAAAGAATTTCATTGGAGATTGAATGATGGACTGTTAAATGATGAAGAAATTGTCAAAAAGGTGAAAGAAGCTTTAAATTTCTATTTTAAAAAAAATAAAAATCAAGAAATAAAGATGAAAACTATTTGGGATGCTTCTAAGGCAGTAATGAGAAACTTCTTTATTCAACAACGACAGATTCAAAACAAAAAGAGAGAGAGAAAACTACTAGATTTTGTAGTTTAGACTACAAGAAATAGAAAAAGAACTTAAAATCCTTTGCCAAATTTATTACAGTAGGAGCTTAAGAAGATATGGAAAGAAATGGCTATACTTGCAACAGAAGAGACTGAGAAAAAATTGAAATATATGAAACTAACCCAATTTGAACAAGCAAATAAGATTGGAAAATGGTTAGCCTATAGGCTCAAAAAAAGGAAAGAAAGAAAAATCGTCTTTGAACTGAAGGATAGTAAGAAATTGATTACCCAATCTGATAAGATCAAACAGACTTTTGAGAAGTATTTTAGTAAGTTATTTCAAGAGCAAAAATCTCTTCTGAAAGGAGAGAAAGACAAAAATGTTTATGTGAAGACAATAAATACTTGGAAGATATCCAAAGAAGCACAAAATCAGTTGAATAAGAAATAACAATTAATGAATTGGAAGAGGTAATAAAAGCCTTAAAATCTGATAAAGCACCAGGGCCGGATAGCTTTAAAGCACTTTCTTCCAAGAAATTCTTAAAAGAACTGATAATACCATTGCAGGCAACGATAGAAGCAATCAAGTCGATGGGAAAGCTGGAATCTTGGGGAGAATCAAATATAGTATTGATACCAAAAGAGGGAAAAGATAACAGGGAGGTTAAAAATTATCAACCAATCTCTCTGTTGAATTTTGACTACAAATTTTTTGCATCAGTTTTGGCAAAACGGCTAAGGAAAGTATTATAAGATAAGACAAAACATGACCAGATGCACTTTTTACCTGAGAGGTATATGAGGAATAATGTGAGAACAATACTTGATGTAATCGAGTATTATGATAAAACCCTGGAAAGAAAGCTTCACTGATTTTTCTAGATGCTGAAAAAGCATTTGATAATGTCTCTTGGTTATTTATACAGTGAATATTGAACGAATACAACTTAGGGGAGGTTTTTGTAAATGGATTGATAAGATTTATTAGAACCAATCTGCAAAATTGTTAATAAATGGGGATGCATCAGGAAACTTCCCCATAATAACGATATACATTTTAGTGTCAATATATGCTTTTATGTACTTTGAAAATAATAAAAATTATAAAATAAAATAAAATACAAGATGGATAAAAAGAATTGTCTTCAAGGAAATTGCTTGGCCAGAATTTAATGTACATCAGCTTTGGATTTATCTGGAAACCTCTTTATTAAAACTTACATTGACTGTACAGTGTTAAGGTTAGATATTACTTTAGTGACACTTTATTGCTGTTAGCTGTGCTGAGCACAATTTGCTGAAAAGATGAGAAATGATAGCTTAAATTCAACTGTCAATCTGAATGTGAGTAGATCCATAAAATGATAAGAATGTGGTAAGTCAATACTTATATAAATTCTATTGATTATATGGGTCTATTTTGGCAGGGACCACTAATTGGAATTGGAGCATCAGGCAAACAAACAAACAAACAGTCTACTCTTATACATACAGTGAGCCACACTGTGTCTTGCTGAAGAAATTGTATAGATGTTCAAGTAAGATAAACAGCAAACGTGAAAAAGAGCCATGACAGTTTCAGCATAAGGAAGAGTGAGCTTTTCAATATGAAAAATCTATATTATATTGTCAACTGCTTCAACATCTGTATCTTGGGACTAATTCTGCAAGCAAAGTTAAATATCTCTCTGAAATATTTTTTCCACTGTTGAGTTCAGCTGATACTAAGACATCTTGCGGATCAAAAGAAGCTTTGGCATCAGACACTCACCATCAATACTTACCAAACCAAGCATACATTGGGACTCCTGGATCGCTCCACAACATCCCAAGAAACCAACAAGCATTATGAGGGCACCAGCTCCAATCAGAATGTAAACTCCTGGGGTAGAGTTGTAAAATAAAAAGTAATGTTTACTCTCAATTATGGAAGCTTCATGTCTTACCAGTACTGAGCAATATAAAGGCAATCAGTTTACACTACTACTAGCATCACTGTTGCTGCTGTGACTACATTTGTTCCATGCTAGAGGAAGGAACCAGTAGAGGAAGATAGACTATCTCTGAGTGCTCTTTGCCTAAAAAGTTCACTGGGCCAAAGTAAGTCTACAGGCGACATGAAGGCACAAACATACAACCTGTATTAACGTCAGGGCTGGGTAATGTGGGACTCTGCCTATTTTTTGGCCCTGACGCCATTATTGCTACTGAAATTCAGCAGTATAGTGGCAAGTGAAAGTAACTCATCCAATGTTTTTAATTCAAGACAAACTATGCAGGGACAATACACGTTGTTCTAAAGGGAAATCACATATACAGAAGCATGGTTACTCTTTAAAATAATATTTATGCTCTCTGCACAGTCTGTTTGCATGCTTTACTTTAAAATGAAAGTGGGTTTCCTTCTTCCCACCACCAAATTTCAGCAGCACCAGTGCATACAGGGAATGTGGCCACCAGCAGGTTCTGAGGTATCTGGGTGAAATTGACTCCAAAATCTCTACAAAGTTGTCCAACACTGATTAACATGCATCCTGTTTTGTAATCACTAGCTCCTGGAAAGCAGAACACCTTAGGATGTATGTACACACCAAATTTCAGACTCCACAATGCCTCTGTCCTTTGCTTCAAAGGAAAGAATCATGGAATCTTAAGAGTTGGAAGAGACCACAAGGGCCATCTAGTCCAAAGCACTGCCATGCAAGAATATACAACTAAAGCAACTCTGAAAGATGCCCATCTCTTGAAAGACATCCTGAGATGGAGAGCCCACCACCCGTGAAGCAATCTATTCCACTGCTCAATAGCTGTAACAGTAAAAAACTTTTTTCTAATATTTAGGGAGAATCTCTATTCTTGTAATTTGAATCCACTAGTTCATGTTCTAGGCTCTGGAGCAGCAGAAAACAAACTTACTCCATTTTCTACATGACATCTCTTCAAATATTTAAAGACAGCTATCATGTCACCTCTCAGTCTTGTCTTCTCCAGGCCTTTGATCATCTTGTTCTGCCTCCTCATAGAACAGAATCTTGAATCATAGATTGGAAGGGATGCCATGGGTCACTGAGTCCAACCCCCTGGTCAATGCAGAATCTCCAGCTAAAGCATTCCCAGCAGGTAGCTGTCCAGCCCTTTTCTGAAGACATCCAAAGGAGACCCCACCACCTTACTGTCTTCTGACACTTTCCACCTCATTGATATCCTTTTTGAACTGTAGTGCTCAGAACCAAACTTAGTATTTGAGGCAAGATCTGATCAAAGCAGAATTGGCACGACTTCTCTCTTCAACCTGAACACTATGCTCTTATTAATGCAGTCCAGAATTTCACTGAATGACATGTATAGGGGCGAACTGCTTCACTGTCTCCTTTGCTCCGATCACATGTCTTGATTTGGTGCTTAGCACCAGTCAAACATAACACTCTGGTCTCACTCCATGGGGACCATCAAAAGCTTACCTTCCCCTGCAGCGACGTTTGCCACGCGAGTTCAAGGAAGTATTTTGCCTGCACCAGCACACTGCTGACTCATCTTTGTGTGTTGTCTCCTAAGACCTCTAGATCCTTTTCACTGGTATAGCTTTTGAGCAAGGTGTCACCATTCTATATATATGTAGTACTTTTGCTGGAATCATTTTGTTTGTTTTGGCCCAGCTGTCCAATCTGTCAAGGTCATTTTGAACTCTATTCCTGTATTCTGGAATATTAGCTACCTCACTCCCATTTTGTGTCATCTACCAATTGGATAAGCATGCCTTCTACTCCATCATCTAAGTCATTTATAAAGATGACAAATGACATCGGGCCCAGGACAGAACTCTGCGTCACCCCACTGATCTTCAGCAATCATTGGTGATCACACTCTTGCTTATGCACATAATTATGCACATAATTATAACACTGTCTAGCCCACATTTCACCAGCAGCCCTGCATGGGGGACCTTGTTAAAATCTGTACTGAGACATCCACTGCTCTCCCTGATCTAGACTTTAAAAGACATAAACCCATTTTGTTTTGTTTTGTTGCAGTGTTAAAAATATTTAGAAGGTCATAAGAACAGTCCTTTCATGACATACCAGTATAGAATGTTGCATTATTGTCCTCATGTTCAAAAATATCTTTTGTTTGTGAATCAAACCGAAGCCATAATCCAATTGCCAGGACAGCTGTTCCTGCAAGCTGTGGGGAGAAGACAACACCAGACGTGTTATATGCATTCTCTGTGCTTCCATTTAAAGTATGTATATTAAGTTACTTTTCTTCAGTCCTAAGCAAATGTATTAATGTACCCACAATATTCAGCACTACCACATGCGTTCCATGGGAGAAGTACAGGAAACACATCAGTGTGGATAAGGATTCTCAAGGCAAGGAGCTTGAATATTCACCTAGTGATATAGCCACGCAACCAAGTGTTAACTTTAGAGACAGAACGAAAGCATGGAAAGAAATAATTTTTTCAAGGGCACATATATCTGGTTTTAATTTACTGCAGTTTTATGCAAATATGGCATTACTAAAGCTTGTAAAATTTAGGACACAAGCTGCACAGTCATTGAGGGCAAAGATGTAAATATTAGCTTCATCGCTTCTGGCATCAATTCCACATAATCAGGGCTTTGATTCTAATCAGTGTTCTGTGTAGTCCTCTTGGACATAACAATCTGCAGATGTTCACTGTGCAAAATGTGTAGAGTGGTAGCTCTAGGTAAAGTGATAAGTGCTTTTCTGTTCTCCTCATTCACACATTCTGTGACATATATGATGAAATACTCAAATAGGACATACCAAATATCAGCCTTAGGTGTTTCAATGTGTATGGGTCTTCTTTAAGTATGAGTAAATCTGGATCCAGCCTATTAGTTTGCTACTAATCAAGCCAAACATAACAACACAAGAACAACACAAATTAAGATAAATCTTTTGACAGTTTGAAAAGCACTGGAGGCAATAGATAAACAGTGAATGATTCTAGAATAGATACCATGAGTAATTTTATTGGCAGCCATGTTGCTTCTTTGTGCAAAAGACCTTCACAACAATCCCCCAAACAGTATTAACCAACACCACAGAACAGTATAAATTGACAACAAGAATATAGATATTACATGGGAAGGTCGATTTATCTAAATAAGCAGGATCTGAATTATGATGGCTAAGAGTCTTGGTAGACCACAAGCTGAACGTGAGTCAGCAGTGTGATGCAGCAGCCAAGAAAGCCAATGTGATTCTTGGTTGCATCAATAAGAGCATGGTGTCTAGATCAACGGAGATAATGGTACCACTCTATTTCGCTTTGGTTAGGCCTCATCTGGAATACTGTGTCCAGTTCTGGGCACCTCAATTCAAGAAGGATATCCATAAGCTGGACCATGTCCAGAGGAGGGAGACCAAAATGGTGAAAGGTCTGGAAGCCATGCCCTATGAGGTCTGGCTTAGGGAGCTGGGTATGTTTAGTCTGCAGAAGAGAAGGTTAAGAGGGGACATGGTAGCCATGTTTAAATATTTGAAAGGATGTCATACAGAAGAAGGATCAGGCTTATTTTCCCCTGCTGAAGAGGCTGGGACAAGGAGCAATGGATTCAAGCTGCCAGAAAGGAGATTCCATTTGAATCTCAGGAAGAACTTCCAGACGGTAAGAGCTGTCTGGCAGTGGAATGTGCTGCCTTGGAGTGTGGTGGAGTCTGCTTCTTTGGCTGGATGGGCATCTATTGAGAGTGCTTTGATGTGTGTTCCTGCATGGCAGGAGGATGACCCATGTGGTCTCTTCCAACTCTGTGATTCTGTGATTGGCTGAGGTCCATCTGACATCCACCTAAGAACACACTCTGCAATAGCCATGGATCAGCTGGGATGGCCGTAGCTATTCCTTCACATTCACGGTTTCTCCTTTTGTTTTAAAATGTCTTGGATTTTCTCCTGTCAGATAAGTTATTTGTAATCCCTTAAACAAATCAGCTGCAGCTGATGCAAATCTTCCACTCAATTAGTGTCAGGTTGTCTTTGCTCTCCCTGCAATGCTTTTAGGTAGTCACCTTGCAATGATGCCTAAATGGGCTTTACAAGGCTGTGAGGGCATGACGGGATCAACTGAGAAACAGTGTGCTGGAAAGGGGGGATTGTTACTGTGATGATCCATGATAAGTATGAATAGCTAGCCACACTGTTGGATAGCTGAATGAGAAAATGGGAAGGGGATGGAAAAGCCTGGACAAAGAGTTGTGATTAACTGTCAAATAGAATATTAACATGTGCTAATTTGAAATGTTACAGCTTATAAGGTACTGAAAATTCAATAGTTTTTCAGTCTTGGCAATTACTATGGTGAGCTGATGCTTCTTCACTGTTCTGAACGAAGCTTTTGAACTCTCTAAGTCTATTCTCTGAACTTGAAACTAGCCAGGACATCACAATTAGCCCAGGAGGCAGCCCGCCTTCCTGCTTTTGCAGAGAAGAGGGTGGAGATTTTGCAGTAGCTAGTTGCCAGTTTGCTTCAACAGCCTGTGGAACTGCAATCCCTTTTTTTATTTTTAGAAAGAACTAGACAGGGTTTCACTGAAGGATAAACCTTGAATTTGAATTACAGCACCCTTATGCTGAGCACAGGGCTGTATCTGCGTGAATGCACACAGAGAGAGGGAGAGGGAGAGGGAGAGATTCCCTCTTCTTTCATAGATTTCAGATTTCTACTCTGTTTCCCTAAAATAGGATCAATATTGCAGAGAAACATCCCTGATTTTAAAGCATCCTCTCCACCAAGAAATCTGTAGTTCAGTTTGTTTTTGAGATTCACATAAACCTTACTTTAAAGCTTGGTTTCACTTGTTTTCTTCCCTCTATCACCTTTGGGCAATGGCATACCTAGTATATTTGACATCTGGTGCAGATAATTTTTTTAATACCCATTCCCAACAAAATTATTTTCTGTAATAATCACAAATTGAAATGAATAATAATATTGGCCAAAAAAAGAAATACAGACAATGAATTTGTCTTTTTATTTTTAGAAAGAACTAGACAGGGTTTCACTGAAGGATAAACCTTGAATTTGAATTACAGCACCCTTATGCTGAGCACAGGGCTGTATCTGCGTGAATGCACACAGAGAGAGGGAGAGGGAGAGGGAGAGAGAAAAAGAAATACAGACAATGAATTTGTCTTTTATTAAACTTTGTATATATAGTTTGCCATAAAAATATTTAATTAATGCAATAAACATAAAATATATATTACAGTACAAGAAGAAACAAGTAACAGATTGATGCATTTAAATTACATTAATGTATTTTGAAGAAAGGGGGGAACTTATCCAGAACATGTTTCCAATATGATCCTTAGTGCCTCTTCCTTTTCTGAACCCAGCTTGACTATCTGGCATGTCTCTCTCCATAAATGGTGAAAGTTTTTGATGTAAAATTCTGAGCATCACTTTGTTTGTGTAGAAAATTACTCCAATGATCCAATGATGATTGCAATCCCTGGTGTCCTGTTTCCTGGAGACAAGAATGTATGTAGAACATTTTCAATCAATAGTTTTGTTTTCCATATTTGTTCATAGACTTTAGTTAGAATTTGAGGGGATTTTATCTCATAACTTGAAATAATCCCATTGGTATTGTTCCTGATTTATTTCTTCCAAGTGTTTTGAGTACAGCTTCCACTTCACTTTCTAAAACTGTAGGGTTCAACTGGTTTTTCCTTGAATCATCCTTTGATCGCTTGTATATAGTTCTTTGGTTTATTATTTCCATCATCTTTTTTTTTTTAATTTCTTCTTGATCCTATTCTCCTGCTGGACATATAAGCATCCCCACTCTTGGTATAAATTTACCTCTGATTTCTTGGATCATGAAGACAAGAATTCTTGTTCTACCTTTTTTGTTGTCAATTTCTATTTCACTGCATTGATTATTATAGTACTTCTCTTTGTCCCTGTGCACAAGTTGCTGAACAGTGCATTCACAGTTCTGACTCTATTTCTGTCACTTTTTTTCTTTGCTTCTTGTCTGTCCTTAATTGTTTGTACATGGCTTTGTTTTTCAGATTGCATTTGGGCATAATGAATGATTTTGTGTTCTTCTTTAGCTTTACTCTAATTTTGGAATTAACAGTTCATGGTCTGCTCCACAATTTGTTTCTGGAAATTTCTGCAGAGAAAATGGAGTTAGTCCATCTTCTGCTCATGTAGTCTACCTGCAATTTTTGCAACTTAGTATTTTATTACCTTACTGCTTTTCATTTATACATAACATGTGCATTCTGTAAAAGATGGGAGAGAAGTAGCAAGTCACACCTACCAATTCAACAGACCCACACAATTTTAGATGGATGTGATGCAAAAAGTCAAAAATTTCACATGAACTACCTCCTTGGGTCCATCCAGACATGGTTTTCTGGAAAGCTGGGCTTTGGGGCCATGTTCTAGGATACAGACATCACACCTTGATTCTTATGACTTTTTTTCCCCTGGTTTGTTGCGTCACCTCCATTTATTCTTCTGTAATTGTTGAATTTTGTAAGCATAGCTATCTGAAATCTTGGTGTTGTGGGCTATTTTCTACAACACAGAAGTAGATGATTGCTTTCAGTAGCAGGTGATGTTTGTTGACTCTTGGACTTTGGCGAATAGATATAGAAGGGACATTGGTGTGCAGAATTCTATTCTGCTCCAGAGACTAGGACACAGAACAATGGTTTCAAACTTCAGGAAAAGAGATTTCTTCTAAACATTAGGAGGAACCCTCTGACAGTTAGAGCAAGTTAGCAGTGGAATATGCTGCCTTGGAGTGTGGTAGAGTCTCCTTCTTTGGAGATTTTAAAATGGAGGCTGGATGGCCAACTGTTGGGAATACTTTGATTGTGTATTCCACCATGGCAAGGGATTGGACTTGATGGTCCTTGTGGCCTCTTTCAGCTCTATTATTCTGTTCTGTAGCCATGTTTTAGGGTGTCCAACACCCAACTCTCTCCCACACATCCCTGAAGTCCACTCCCTACTGCTGGAGCAGCATCAGGCTCGTTGGCTTCTCTGCTGTCCTCTGCCTCTGCTGCCAGGCTGTGAGCAGCCTGCAGAATATTGCACCTGAAGTCTTAATTGAAGGCTGGGTTCCTCCCATCAGACCCTACTGTTACTGAGATCCCTGGAGTGACAGAAGCAGTGAAAGAGGGGTTGAAATAAACTCTCTGGAAGTGTGAAAGGACGGGTGTCCCTGCCTGCAGTGCTTTCTTTCCTCCCTGTGCCTTCCTTCACTAGTGCCTTATTTTTGTCCTTTGTTCTCCACAAGGATAGGTGCCAGAGAGTTCCAAAATTGTTTAGTCCCCAGGTAAGGAGCAAAGGCTAAGTTTTGCTTGGAACAAACACCCATGTTCCAGTTCTCAAGTCAAAGTTGCTGTCTGACCACTACAGAAGCTACCTGAGCTGGCATCCATCTGAATGGCACCTTGAATAGCATCAGCCACAAATGCCACCTCCTTGACCAGTTTAAGCATGCCCTGTCTGGACTTGCTCTCTGGGGTGAGGGGGAGCAACTTTCAGCATCTCCTTGGTCGAGAGCATAATGGCCCTTGCAATGAGGGAGGCTGCCGTAGATGCTCTGAAGGTCACTTTTCCTGCCTTCTGCCTCTTTCAGGGTGTGCTCTCCAACCTTACAATAGACTGCAGATGTTAGTAGGGCAAACACAGGGGCAGTTATGGCTGGGACTTGTAGCTTTTCCATCACCTCCTTGGGTAGATTGTAACAATTCTTAACTGTGTCAGGATTAGACCTGTCAGAACCTGGCTTGCTCCTCTCTTCCCTGACGATTACCATAAAATTGTCTGGAAAGGGAATGTCTAGAGAGGCTGGGGCTGCCTTGGTGGAACACTCTCCATGCCCCTGGGGGAGGTCAGGGTCCTGGGAGGGAGGGGGTTTTGTCCTGGAGGTGCGGCCCAAGAACCTGACCACTTTCCACAGGAGTACCAGAAAGTCCTCTGACTGGAACAGTTTCATGGAATTGGAAGGGGGCCTCAGCTCCTCCCCATCCTCCTCCAAAGAGTAAGCTCCAGAGCCAACTTTGCCCTCCCACTCCTCCACTGAGGACTGTATGCCTGTGACAATGCTGTCATGAATGGAAATGTTTCACCTCTTTACTGGGGCTGATAGGTCTCCTTGGAGTCAGAGGCTGAAGACTTCTTCTCTGTAGTAAGGAGTCTCATCTAGGCTTCTTCCCTGCCATGTGGCCAAGACAGCAGCTGCCAGGTCAGAAGGGTGATGCCAAAGTCCTTCCATATGGCCAGTTCGCTGGCCCTTTGAGTGGTTTCCCATGAGCCTTGGTTGCCCATCGTATAGATCACCTAGCACCAAAATGCTCCCTGATCTGGTCCTGACTGGGTCACATTGCTCTGGATTCAGGGAGGGGAAGAGGGACCCAATCACCCATCTGCCCCTTGACGTCCTTCTGGTGGTGGTTTTATGGCCAGCTGCTGTTAACACATCGAAAGTAGCAATGGTGGTGGCTTCCTGGATAATAACTACATGGAGCTAGGTCACTAAGTCTGGGGAAGGATCGACAAATGACAAATTGGAGAGAACTGAAATCATCCATTCTGCACCAGATTCCAAGATGCTCAACTCCTGGCCTGCTGTGGGCAGAGTGGTCGCAGCTTGCTGAGTTAGCTGCGAAGAGGGATTATCTCCTCAACTATTTGTGCTGTTCTAGCTCCATCTGCCGCCCTTCCCAAGCTAGCTCCTGTTCTCCCAACCTGGAGGGAGGAAGTGGATCTGCAGAGGTGACAAGAGTCCCAGGCAGGCTGGAGATTCCCTCATTTGGGCCCCATCATCCTTGCCATTCCACAGGCAATGGGAGAAGGGCAAGGTGTTACTCCTGCACTTCTAAAAAGGGAGAGGGGGAGAAATAGATCTGAGAGCAGCATGCACTGGGAAGGTTGAGAAGACAGTTTTCCTTCTTCTTTTTTTAGAAGTGGTGAGAAAGAGATGGAACAAGTTAAAGGCAAAGAGAAGCAGGAACTGCTGTCTCTTTCTTGAGCTCTGTGAAATACGTCCTCTTGGAGCAGCAGGCATGAAGAACACTGACTTCGGGGGAGTTGCCCTCTCCCCATGTGGGGATCCCAGATGGTCTTTTCTTTTCTTTCTGCCTATTGGAATTAGTGGGAGGAGCGACTCCCAACCCGGAGGATGTTCTGCCCTTATCTACTTAAGAAATGGATATTACTTAAGAGACGGGAGACTCTTTGAACTTGAAGCTCATAATTTAAGATTTGGTTGGCATGGCTAGCTTTGATATAATAAAAACAGGGACACGCTAAATTTAAAAATCATTGCATTGGAAAGGCTCTTCTATGAGTTTGGCATAAGTATAAACAGAGACTTTTTCCTAGGATAATATTAGCCATCTCACTAAAGGAAGCCTTTCTTTTTTTTTAAAGAAAAGAATGGGTTTTAAATTGGATATGGTTGCTTTATGATGATCCTTTCAATTTAGAAAAAAAAATATGTAAAAAGTTATATGTTAAACCAAAAAAATTTAAGATAGATTTTGTAATGTTACTAGAAGTGTTTCTGTTTGGCATTACAGATAAAGAATGAGATTACACACGGATTACAGTTGACCCTCTGCATTTGCTAGGGTTGGGATGCAGGATCCTCACAAAAACGGAAAAATCACAAATAGCAAAATGTATGTGTGCCTGTGGGAAAGGGAACCAAGTCATGGTGGGGAGAGTGGGCATGCAAGAGTCCAAATCAGGTCATGGAAAGGAGAGAAAAAGGAGGGGGTCAGCATGGTGGCCTTATACTTCCTCTCTCTTGCCCATCTGTTTCCTTGGGTGTGGAGGGAAATCAGGAGAGGGTTTCTGGTGCTGAGAATTGGGCTGCAAGCCATCCTTAGCTGGCCTGGCAGTGGCTGGTGAAGGGGGAGTAGGACCTGAGGTGGGTTTTTAAAGGGCTGTGTGGCCTGCTTGGAGCCCCTGAGAGGGAAGGTTCCCCTAGAAAAGAAAAGCCTGAGGGAAAGGTGTTGAAGAAACTCGCAAATAATCAGATCTGTGAAAGTCAAACCAGCAAATGTGGAGGACTGATTGTACTTCTTTGAGATATGGCAACAACAACAAGAATATTGTTTGCTTTCATTTGGAAATGGACTGAAGCACCCATGATGGAAGAATAGATTGTTGCTATCAGGTCACTTTACTTTCTCTGCCAGGATATTCTAATGCTATCCTAAAAACATGTAGTGGTTTAATGTTTGCTTTCACATAATACCCTGTACTTCACCATATACCATCCTCACAGCCGTTTGCTACCAGTATTTTGCTGTTTGACTGTATGGCCATTTCCACACTAGACTGTTATAGTGCTATTATTCCACTTTCAACATCATATGGAATTGCTTTTGCAGTTTAGGGAGGGGCCTAAACTGGCTTGCGTGGAAATGGCCTATGTAATACATAGAGTGCTGTGCTGCTTGATGTAGGAGGAGATGGTGGAAACTGAATGAGACATGAGACAAAACAGTACTTTGGCAACAAGGGTACATTGATGTAACAGACCTTGATAAGGAAGGGATCAAAGATAACACAAGATCAGGATGTTTCTGGGAAGGAAGCCAGCCTGAGAAAAGGAGTTGCTTTAATTAACTGGCAAAGGAGGACATTGCATGAACAAATTCGGAATATTAATGTTTAGATATACCTCCAGTTCCAATAGTACCTTTACCCTTGGCAATCACTAGTATGTGCAACTAGTTTCTTGACTAAAGCTTGGTGAGCTCTGTTTCTTGACTAAAGCTTGGTGAGCTACAAGCCTTTTCCTTGGAACTGGAATTATCCTGTACACAACAGGGCTGAGTTAGCCCAATGGCCAAATTAGCATTGGTTCTAAAGGATAAGCCTATTTAAGATTTTTTTTTAAGGATTGGAAACCATTTATAGATTTTTGATCAGTAAGAATCTAACAAACTAATAATTTGTGGTTATGGTTATTAGCAATTTCAGTAGGATTTAGTTGCATCTGTAATGGCAGATATCCCCCCCCTTTTTTTTTAACATTTCTTTTCATTACAGTCAGAACTGGAGAACCAGAGCCCTAACACGTATTAGGTATATGTCCTTTTTTCCCTTTTTCTTGTTTATCATTTTCTTCTTTCTTTCTTTTTCTTCTGTTTATTTTTTAATGTATACTACTTTAATTGTAAATTAGATTGTTCCCGTTAATTTTTTTTAAAAAAAAAACCTGACATATTTCCTGCAAAATAGTAACACAACTAACGCTCTGAAAGGTCTCCTTTCTTCTGTATAAGAATACATGCATACACATTCAAAGCAAGTAGCAATTTATTGTTGCAGACTGATTTCCTATTTAACACCACCCTCACATATTTTATTTCTATTTTTTAAAATAAATTCCTCTATCGCTATCCACCTCATAGCTGTTGTTTTGTTTCCCTGCTGTGAAATACTCTGCAGTAGGAAATGGAATAGCATGGAAACAAAACTCTTACTTACTTTAAAGACCAGTGATGTAGACTTGAGTCAATTGACTCGGACTCACGTCAGACTTAGGTCTCTTCAGCAACTTGACTCACACTTGACTTGTCAATAAATGATTGACAGACTCAACTTGAGACTCATCTTTTTTTAGTGATTGACTTGCTGGCCACCTCTCCCTCCAGCCTTTCCCCAGCCAGGAGTGAGGGAATGTTATCCTGATGACCCAATCAGAGCTGCACAGGCTCCTTTAGCCCCACTTCTCTCTCTCTCTTTTGTTTCCTGCCTTTCTCCGGAAGATGTTTATAGGAAAGCAAAAGAGCAGAACCAGTCAAAAGAGGGAAAACAAGGCTTTGCACCTTTTTTCTGGTGAGTGTGGGCAAGGAGTGGTCTCTGCATTTGGGTTGAAGAGAGGGTTAGGGGTTGAAGTCCCATCAACGTTAATGTGAAATCATCCTCCTCCTCTCCCTTCTCCATTTAGCCCCTCTTTGCTCAGTCATGAGTAAACGGGAAAGAAAGCTTGCTTGCTCACATGAGTACATGGGAAAGAAAGCCTGCCTGCTCATGAGTAAATGAGAAAGAAAGCCTGCTTGCTCATGAGTAAATAGGAAAGAAAGGATGTCCTTTACAGCCACGGCAGCATGGAAAACAGTTTGCTTTAGAAGGGCTTTCCTGTTCTTCCATGACTTGAAGGCTTCCTTCCAAACCTGCTTGCTCTCAACTTAACCCCCCTCCCCCATGGATAACCAGCTCCTTTTTTTTTCCTGTTGGCTCCCATACTTGAGACTCGACTTGAATTATCTTGCAAGAACTTGAGACTCCAAACTTAAAGGTAGGGACTTGAGATTTGACTTGAGTCTTGGAGTGAAAGACTTAAATACAGCACTGTTAAAGACACAATTAACTTAGGAGATCATGTGTCTGAATAAAGGTTCTAAGGACCATACCATACACCAAAGAAAGAAAATGTAGACTTAGCACTTCCCAAAGATCATCATGTATTATTTGAAACAACTTACTAGAAGTCTAAAAGCCACAGTAAACATCTACCCTTCCTCAATGAGCATCCTTCCTTCCTTCCTTCCATCCACCCATCCCTCCATCCATCTATTCATCCATCCTCTATCTTGCTTTCTCTCATCTCCTTTCCATCTGGGAACATCCAATTCATCTCTCAAGAAGCCTGGGGAAAATACAACAGAGTTTACATTTTTCAGGAAACCCTGTAATGATTGCCATGTCTTTACACCATGTTCTGGTACACTTACAGTTCTGCAAAAAGTGAAACAAAACAACCAACCAAAACAAACAAGCAGCTCTACTCTTTGCAGACCAGATTTCTCCAACATAACATTGCAACTTTTGCCTGGAAAACTTTTGGAGCTGGGATAACAAAAACAAGATATTTACCTCCAAAACTGCTTCCAGATGGGCTAGACTTTTTTTAAGTAACCTTAAAATCTAGTCCAGATAATGGTCTTAACAGAGCAGGATTGATTGGTTTACTCTGATGATGTGAGTGCCTCCTGGCCACCTTGTATTTCTTGCAGCTGACCCTTTCTTCCCTTTTCTTGTCCCTCTGTTAGAGAGGGGGGGACTGAGGAGCCACAATTGCACCCCCTTATTTTTCTGTACCTGGAGCAGAGCACCCTCCATTAATGTTAACAATGAAGAAAATGACTTTGATTGATGGTAGAAACATCCACTCAGGGAGCAGGTCTAATTGCAATGGGCAGACCATTCCACACAGCAGCAGCCACAACATAGAAGCCCCTCTTCCATACTAAAATCAAATCATTAGCCCATGGTATAGTAAGCAGAGCTCTGCCCATAACATAAGGACTTATGCTAGCAGAATTGTCTATGGTCATTTCCACACTACACTGTTATAGTGCTATTATTCTACTTTCAACACCCTGTGGAGTCCTGGGGTTTGCAGTTTATGGAGGGCCATTTAGAATTCTCAGCCACAGAGCTCTTTGGCCTCAGTAAACTGCAAACCCCAGAATTCCATAGGATGTTGAAAGTGGAACAATAGCACTATAACAGTGTAGTGCAGAAATGGCCTCAGACTCCCCCCACCCCCCATCTTTATTGACATCTCCTGCTAGGATCAAGAAGGGGATTAAGTTTAAAACACATAACTGTGCTAACTACATTAACACCAACTTTTGCCCTAACATATTAGTCATGCTATTGGTTTCTGCCCCATGGAAAGCTTTCAGGAAACAAAGAAAAAGCTATTGTCAATGGGAACAAATATGGTACTACAGAAACACCTTGGCAGGCAGGTCATTATTAATTTCATGTGATTGCAGGTAGGTTTGTTTTTTTGAGAAAATGGAAACACAGAATGTACTGCATTAAAATAACAACCACTAAGAACTGACATAAGAAACAATCTGACTACCAAGAAGCAATGGAAAAACAATTATTTCAAAATTGAATAAATAATAAATACGACTAATAATTCAAAGAAATAGAAAATACATGAGACGATATTAAGTGAATGCATAGGGGTCTATAACTCTCCTATTGCAGCTGTCCATCCACTAGATTATTTTTAAAGCAAAAGCTTTCAAGATATGGTAGAAGATAAAGGACAACACAGAGTAACTGTCAGACAGAACTGTGAAAACATGTTTACTTACCAAGCTTGAGGTGCAGGGAAACAAGTGTAAGCCACAGTCGGGGCAGGGGGCAAATTACTTTCTGCATCCGTTATCTTTAAAATCATTCTTAAATATGAAGATGCTTACAAACACTATGTGTATTTAGAAGTCCCCTCCATGTGTTCAGTATAACTTACTCCCCAGTAAGTGCACACAGGACAGGTTATTTCCATTCATTTGTTAGTCATGGGAAAGCTCAATGGCAACCCCTATCTTAATATTGTGTGTGTATTTGCAGTCCTCCTATAGTCTGAGGAAGAGACTGCATCTCCTCATAACACTAAGGAGCAGTGAGGCTTGAAGATAAGATAAGGCATTTACACACCAGGAATAAACACACAACCAAGGAGGGGCTTCTTGGGAGTAAGAGGTCTCTCATGCAAAGTACCAGACACACATTGTGGTGCTTGTTCTTTTTTTTTCTTTTTTTGGAGGGGGAAGTCAACATTGATATTATGAAATGGAAATTTTTAGTTTTGTGTGGTTTAAAGTGTTTCTCTAATTGTGCATTTATAGCTGTAGTACCCTGCCATACTGATTATAGATGGTTTGCTTTTCCTTCTTATATTTGCTGTTTTGTATGTTTTCTTTTGGAGCTGCTTGAAGAATTCTTCAGTAGAGGGAATTAATGTGTAAATGTAATGAAGGGATGAATACATTGTATTACTAGCTTAAAGCTTGTTTTCATTAGGAATTCAATGGTGCCTGTGTGCATATGTCACAGATCAGTGTATATGAACACGCAGACAGTGTTTTCGTTATGACAGAAATAAAGAACATTAATGCTGGCTATTGTGTAAGGCAGAGCAGGGTCATGTTTTACATTAAAGGCCTTCAGTTGTAGATCTGGCCAGATTTAGCCTTTTTGCCACCTATTGATTTATATTCTGCCTTTCTTCCAGCTCAAGGTGGCACACAAGACAGAGTTAAACAAAACAGAACTTCAAAAGCCCATTATAATAAAAAATTTAAACCAACCCAATTTAAAACTGTTTAAAAACATTTAAAACACAACAATGAGTTATATTTTGGTTTAGTAGCGTCCCCCCCCCCCCCTCAAATCTTTGGCAACAACCAGTTAATAGCCAAAAGCCTATCCAAATAAAATGGCCTTTGCCTCCTAGCAAGGCTACCAGAGGACCACACAGGGACAGGAAGAAAATAAAGGACAAAATACAGTATAAAAGAATTATGTATTTAAAAATACACAGAATGTTTTTAAATACACAGAATTAAGTATTATGTATTTGAAAACAATATAACTACAGTTTACAGTTGCACTTTTAGACAAAAGCAGGAAGGGCAGAATCTCAACTGCATTCCTGCCTGCCTCTCCAGTGTTACACTGTTTGCCTTGCTCTCTTCAGATTATGGGAATAAAATCACACACCAGAGGTTACATTAGTGTGCAATACAGAATGTTGCCAACAGAGTACTAGACAGAGTAGTATGTTGAAACTGTACAATTTCCAACACTTTTGGATGGAACTGGCTCCTACTTCAATTTCTGTTTTCCAACAGGCTAGTTCTCCAGCTGCATCTCTGTTTGAATTGAAAGAGCAGGGGTTCAGCCATTCATACACAGGTAATCTCAAAAATAGGCCACATAATGTGGTGAGAAAGCCTTCGAAGGAAACTTGGAAACTACAGCTGATACAAAATATGGCTACTAAACTAACTGCTACAAGCTACTATGAGCATACTGAGCTAGTGCTTTGCCAAATTCATTAGCTGTCAGCCTATTTCTGGTCCCAGTTGAAATCTCTTGGCGCCAGAGTACCTGAAAGAACATCCGTCTCCACGTGTATATGATGTCACAAACAAAGTAAGCATTCATGTTTACAAACCCTCGTCTTTGGGCTTTCTTCACCAAATCTACGATCTTGAAAACCAGTTATCTCTAGAGCTAACGGGCACGATGTCTGGCAAGATTTTTGGACTTTGGACTTTCCCCTCAGTCCTACAAATTTTGGATCAATACAGCTTGAAGATAAGTTCTGGCATTTCAGTAATCCAATAAAAGTGTTACTCAACTGTGAATTTTGTTTCTGCATGTGACTACTTTTTTATTTCAAGAAGTTTCAAATTGTATCGTAAGCAACTCTGTTAATTTATTTGAAAAAGAGAGTATAAATCTAAGAAACAAGGAACAGACTGGCACTCTCATACAGTGGCTTGATCTACGGCATGCAACTGAATGTCTATGCCTTAGAACAGTCTTAAACTGTATCTTAAGGAATGGAGATTTGCGACGTGATTGAGAAAAATGAATATTTTAGCTTTTATTATGAGTAACAGACTCCTACCTATAAACTGAGTAACGGCCGACAGATGCAGTACCACTAATTCCTGTTTAACAATATTTACCGAAAAGAGTCTGCAGAAGGCTCCCACTTCTGCAATTTTCCATCCATACACACAAGGAGATAAAGTTTCTTTCTTTAGAACCAACTACAGTCATTTAAAATTAAATATTCTTTGCATCTCACAGGCTGTACTCCTTTTATTTCAGAGATTCCATATCTTTCATTTAACAGTTCATCTGTATCCAGTGTGTACCTGCCGTATGAAAATGGGAGCTAGTCTATGAAAGCTTACATGCCAATAAAAATCAGCCCTTCAGGTCTCAAGGTTTACTTGTTATGTAGGAGACTAATGTGTTTATTATAACAGATTAAAATGGCTACAAGTCCTTATTACTGAGTACTTTCTTACCATTCTTGAAGGCCAAACCTCTGCATCTTTACTCTTTTTGTGACAAGTATATGCAAGTATATATATCAGTAAAACCAGCTTAAGAACTTAGAGCTTCTTTACTTTGGTATATTGTGCCTTGCATATTTCCCAACATATCTGATCAGGTATTAATTATGCTTAGAGAAAATCCATTGAAATAATGGGACTTAAAGTTACTCATAGAAAGCCAGTGTAGTGTAGTGGTCTGAGCTTTGGTCTAAAGCCCTGGAGATCAGGGTTCAATTCTACACTTGGCCATGGAAACCCGCTGGGTGTGTCACACACTCTCAGCCCCAGAAAATTCCATGAAAGGGTCACTGTAAGTCAGGAAGGACTTTAAGAACCACCACCACAGCAAAAATTACTCAGATGACTAGCTTAAGTACCACCAGTTTCAATGGATCTGTGTCTGAGACTGGACTGAGAGTGGAGCCCTGTGAAGGTATTGTCCCACACATAAGGGCTGTGAGGTTTCTGGAGAATGAGGATGCATATACAAGTACTGCCACTATGTTCATACATGCAGCATTTAGGAAGTCATAACAAACTTGCAGAATTTATGAAAAATGGAATTTAATCAATTTAATCAACCTGCTATATAAATGCTAACTACTAGTAAGGAAGAATAAAAACTGAAGTAGGCGAGAAATCCCTTTTTGTACAAAGTTATTACAACACAGGCCTGTTTAACTCTTTAATAGATGGGAATTACCCTGGCAGGGCCTGTTTATTACTGGGGTAGTAGGAAGAGGCAACAAGACAATGTGATGAGGAACATAGGACTTGAGGCAAACATATGAAGAAATAGGTAGTGACTCCTGAATTTACGTCTAACGATGCTGAGATTTGCCACAGGCTGACACTGCTTAAAACAAATAAAGTTGGATTTTGAAAATTTATAACTACAGTTCTGATGTTTTTATATACTTGAACAAATATTTTTCTGGTTTTACTATAAATTAAGCATGTACAATACCATGTTCTGTTTAGTATAATACTAATTGGATTGAGCAATTTCAAAGACACAAAAAATTACAAGGAACATTAACCTATTTACTCACTTCATTGGTGTTAAAATTGGCTTATTAATGTGCTTCAGTTTTCAATTTTACAATTTGTGCAAATACATAAAAAACATAATTTCCAATAACACTCTAAAGACAACACAGAGTATGCTTTGTTTTCTCTTAAAACTAATCTATGGCTGTCAAAACAAAATAGACTAAAATTTAAAAGTCAGGCCATTTCCGCACTACTCTGTTATAGTGCTATTATTCCACTTTCAACATCCTATGGAATCCTGGGGTCTGCAGTTTAGGGAGGAGCATTTAGAATTCTCAGCCAGAGAGCTCTTCGGCCTTAGTAAATTACAAACCCCAGAATTCCACAGGATGTTGAAAGTGAAATGATAGCAGTATAACAATGTAGTGCAGAAATGCCCTATGTATCTTGTTTAAAGATACACATTCCTGAATGTAACCATTTACTATTTTAAGCTCCTTCCATGCCCAGTCTTCTCCACAATTGTGGTCTAACTTTCATTTTGAATTCCACCTAGTTGCCCAGGGGGAAAAGATGAAAAATTAAGCTGTACAGTGGGGAACATCCTGGCAACAAGGGGACAGAGGAAGTGTGAGTTTTGCCTGTTTTTGTTCAATGTATTTTATTTGTGCTGAGCTTTCTTCCTGGGTTGTGCATACCTTTGGGAGAGGGAGTTTTGTGTTTGTATATTTCTCTGAGAATCACCAGTTTGCCTTCTGTCATATATTTGTTGCGCTTTCTAGGACCAAATACATAATCAGACATTTGGAACCTGTAACTGACCTGCACCTTGCATTCAGTTTCTTTTCCAAAGTAAACTTCATCAGTTTGCTTCCTATGAAACATGAACCAGAATAATGATCTTTGGTTTCAAAAGAATAGTTTTGTATTTTGGAGCTCAGGCGTACCTCTGCCTTGGGTGTGTTTTCTGAGAAATGGTTACTTTGTGATTGGCCAAGCATGGCTGCCATTTTATGACAGCAACTATAGCCATTTCTGCACTAGAGTATTATAGCGCTGTTTTTCCACTTTCAACATCCTATGGAATCCTGGAGTTTGCAGTTTCTGCAAGCCCCAGGATTCCATAGGATGTTGAAAATGGAATAATAGCACTATAACACTCTAGTGCAGAAATGGCTTATGACACTCTCCCAAAATCCCAAATATGCCAACTTGATCCCAAATATGCCAAATTTTGGAGTTTAGAATAAAGGAGTAAGATTAACGAAACCTGTATAACAACATAGGCTCACACTGCAGCCCACAGAAGAGGTCAAAAGATACAGGGATATCCTTTCACACTTACCTGTCATGCACCTGCATGAAGCAGAAACAGAGCTCAACAAACAGAATGCATTCGGTATACCCCTATATCAACACATTTTAGAGGAAGATGAGCAGCATGTCCAAATTTCTCCCTGTCCTCAGGAATACATACACACAGGGGAGGACAGTGGGGGGAAAAGGGAGGGGGAGGGGGAGAGAGAGAGGCTTACCACACAAATACCATTCAGTTGCCAGTAAGTGTTCATTTTAAGTTACTTTTGCTAAAACTGACTAAACTGAGAGGCTCTAGTCCACCTAACCTAATCAATGATCTCTCATCTCCCAAAAGAATTCATGTAATTAAACTCTCTCTATGTATCCATCTATATGCATACTGAGAGCACAGACAAATAAGAAACACTAACAAACAGTCCACCCAAGTTTACCATGAGTATTTAGGAAGGTATAACAGCAGGGAAGAAATTCAGAGATAGGAAGGTAGAGGTACAGGGCAGAGCATAGTATTTGCTGAAGAGTTCAAGTAAAAATTCTGTGCCATGAATTTATTTTGCATCTATTAGAGACTGAAAGTCAGACATACAGAGGAACAAGGACCTATTGTTTGACTACTAAAGCTCCATTCTCTAGAAGATTCACAAGGCACATGAAATTTCATCTTTCAAGAAAGTAAACCAAATCTGTATTTCAGTAACGTGCTGTGTAGCCCCTAGTCTGCATTTGTGCAGAATTCACACATCCTTTAGGTGATCTTTTGCCTCCACCAAGGAGATTCCTTGAGCTGGAAGACCAAACCAAACCAAACTGGTGTGTGGGTGTGTGTGTCACAGCTACCCAAGCAGGTTATTCCTGAAAGTTGCCAAAGGAGGGACAGTGAATTTTTCCCCTTAGCACAAATTCAACAATTCTTCGGGAAACTTACCAAGTTAATGTCATCAACTCATATAACATGAAAAAACTTACCATTTTCACTACAATCTGAAAGATATCATCCTTGCTGGAATCCACTGACCTGGAGCTCCCTGCCCCATCTCAGCCTTATTCCTCTAGTCCTTTCTGGATGCAGATGTAAAATTTACAAACAAAGGTGGTATAGCCTCTCACGAGAATCTATCACCTTAACATTGTTCAAGATCTCTCTAATATGTGTTCCTTAAATTTAATGTGTTATTGAATTAATAAGAAATATTTAATGTTTCTGTAGTGATTTCAAATGCTGAAAGCTCTTCATAAGCACTGTCTGGATGTTATCTGTAAAATATCCCTGTAGTTATGATGTAGGTAAGTATTATTTCTTCTCCCTCCTATTGCAGATAGAGCTTGCTCCAAAACAGCCAAGGAATTCACAGAAAGATTGAAAAGGTGAGATTCAAAATGAGTACTTTGTGGTTTGCAGCTCATGCTTAGCCTCTGCACTACATGAGCCCTGAAATCGGTAGGGTAGAAAGGTGGGATCAATGAGATCAAATTTTTCACAGGTGGACAATTCCAAACAATCTGTAATGCTCATTCTGAGGCAGTACATTACTTGGAGGGACAGCATACAAAACAAGTTAATTTGTGAATGTTTATCTGTTAGATATATTCCAGGCAAAAGGAGCTGTTTTTTTAAAGACCAACTTGAAGAAAAGCCAAAGTATAGGGTTATAATCCTGGGATTTGCAGTTTAGGGTGGGGCATCTGGAATTCACAGCCAGAGAGCTCTTTGGCCTCAGTAAACTACAAACCTCAGAATTCCACAGGATGTTGAAAGTGGAATAATAGCACTATAACAGTGTAAGGCAGAAATGGCCTAAATAAAAAGAGAGAAACAACAGTCTCCCAAGGAAACACCTTCAGAGGCAGCTGTTCTCAAGGACTGCAACAATTTGCAAATTTTCCAACACACCTCCTCACCTTCACTAAGAGGCCTCCAACTCATTTCTGCATCATTAGTTTTGTAAATAACTGCTTCATTAATGTTAGAATTAATTTGACCAGAAAAGATCACATAACTATTATCTACATCTAAGTAACGGGGAAGTGGGAGAAGAAACAAATAGTTATGACGAACAGCTTTGCGCCTTTTTAGTGAAGGGAAGGACTCTGGAACCGCCTCTTTCAGTCCTGAGATTGGCAGGGAGGAGACTATTCTTGGGGTTGGCTTAGGGGGCTTTGCCCTCATGTCCTGACTTGGAGGTAGGGTGCACTGGACCTTCCTTCCAGCAGATAGTCAAACAGGGGGCAACCTGGTTATTGAGTTGCCCTTGGGGCCCAGGGAGTTTGCCCAGGAGAAGACTGAGGAGGAATCATAGAAGTCATGGAGTGACGACTGGCTTCAGCTGAACTTGCACTGGGTTGCCCACCCATACACCCCCACTTTGGATCCCTCCAGGTTCCACTGGGATTAAATAGGTTCTAGGTTAAAGCAAAGTGGCCCTTTCAACCCCTTTCTCTGTGTCGCATTTCCTTATTCCATGACTGGCCAGGAAATACTCTTACTACATATTTTCCTGTTGCTCAGCACTATTACACTGACGCTCTAACAGAAAAAAAACCAAAAATGCTGCAGATTAACCTTAGCAAGAAGAATGGGAAAAGAAGAGCCAACACCCTGTTGCTCATTTACCCTCCCACACACCACTTTGGTGAGTAAACCTGTACTCACCAAAGAGCCCTCAAAACACATACCTTCCTCTGGGGGAGGGTAGGTACTGCCAAGAAGTTATCTGCCTTCCATGTGGGTCAGCCCTCTGGAACAGCTCCTGAGGATCAGGGCTAATAACTTGTACCTGAGGAATGATGCAGTGAAACACCCCACAACTCTGAAGTGGGATGGGGTTGTGCTCTCTGCAGCCTCTCCCTGCAGTTCTCCAGTGGAGGGGGAGGGTGCCACCCACACATTCTCAGGGGTTTTTGCCTCTAATAGGCTTGCGCTGCCAGCCTTGACCTAAAATCAGCACAGCTTTGACTCTACTTTTGGGCAAGAGAAGATAGTGTTCTGATGCCATCCCACACATTTCAGGGCAGGGCTCTCCATTAAATTCTACCTATATCCTTCAGTGACTGTTGATACCTTAAGCAAATTCATTTGGAAAGTGTAGAAATAAACTATTCCCCGTGCCCGCGCAATACTTTTGAGTTACTCGGAGACGTATGAGGGGCGGATAGGCCTTGGCTCGAAAACACGCCATCTGGCTTTCCTCAGCCCAGGTTGCGCTGCCATCCGCCATGTGCCCTGGGGCCACCCTTCCACTCTGATCGCACAACATGGTCCTTCAACTGATTGGTTCGGGGACTAATGCCTGGTTCCAATTAAACCGCGACTTGGGGGGGAGAACCCGTCCAAGGAGAAAACATTCCACCTGGTGAAGGGGACGAAAGCGATCCTCAGTTTCTCTCCCTCTCTCTCCCCTCCCCCCATGGAGCGCTCTTTCCAGGACAAATCAGGGCAAGATGTTGCCTTGTGACTGTTCTTTACACTCACCCAGAAGATGAAGTTAAAGCCAAAGAGTAGATACTTGATACACTTAGTGCCTCCCTTGACCGGCATCTTGGCAAACGGAGAGGACCTCCACCGAGCTGGGTTTCAGGAGAGGCAGCAGCTTCTTCCCTTGGCAGGACGAGACAAGTCTGAGCAGCCCGCGCCCGACTGGAGCCGTTTCAGAGCGCCACTCCTTAATTTGCCTGCCTGGCGGAGAGCCCTCTCGCCCTCCCTGCCCTAAGCTCCACCCCGGGGCCGGGGACTTCTCCCTTTTTGCCCGTCCGCTTTCTCCCACTTTCGGCCAGGCTTCTTGCCTCCCCGCTTGGGGTGGGACAGTACTCTCCTTTCTTTCTCTCCACTCCTCCCTCTCGCAGACTCCAGTGTTACAGGTTTACTCAGAAGTAAATTACAGTTCTCTCTGGAACTTACCTAGGAGCACGCGCGTTACCGACACAGGTAGGGCAATCGGGCACACTCCCTCCCCCGCCCTCCCTGAGGAATTTCCCAGCGGAGACTTGTTGTTCTTGCTTGCCCGGCCTCCAGTGAAGAGAGGATCCCCTTCAGCTCCAAACCCTGCGGATTTCCCTGGGCATTTTACCCTTCACCAAACTTATTTTATACTGTTCGTACTGCTTTACAAGGAAGGGGAACTTTATAAACAAAAAGGTCCGACTTGCCCTCTTGCCACACAGAGGTGAAGTTGAACTTGAGGCAGAAGAATAAGTGGGGAAACTCCCCCTTGTCCAGAATTCACCGGTGGTTACTTTGAGCACGTGCTATGCACTTCTTCTTTTCTTTTTTTACCGCGGTTGCTCTAGAGCTTTAGAAAAACAGACCGAGACGGAAATTTAGCTATTAAATGTCAGTATTTTGATGCTGGGGTAGACACCTGAAAGATGAAATAATAGGCCCCTGAGCTTATGCAGAGGTTCAGTTCTCCCGCTGTTATCCAGAGGAGCCTCACACCCAAGGGACAAGACTGCATGGGGAGGACTCAGGTCAGAGGCTACCTTTTTTGGGGGGGTGGGGTTACTGGCTTTTCCAGAAGGGGTGGAGGAAGATGTGGGAATAAATCAAGTTGTGTCTCACATAGTCAGAAAGGCATTAGCCTCCACATTTCTTTATGCTGGCCACCATTAAAGGCATAGAGTCTGGACTGGTGTTTACAAGTACATACACACAAGATAATGCTGCAGTAATTTAAGTTGGTTTCACTGCGTTTTGGGTATCACTTAGTGAATTTGGGTCATTTTGAGTTTGGATGTTTGGGTATCAGTCGTTGAATTTGGATGGTAAGTATTTAATTTCAATTGGGAAGACCTGGTCTTGAATCCCTGCTCAGCCATGAGAGTGGATAACTGATGTATTGTGAGTTAAAAATATGCCTCCCAGGTTCAGACCTTTTAAATCTTTGGAGAGAGAATTGGGTAGAAATAGGACATAGTGTTAAGTAAAAACGGGTAAAACTCTGCTGTTGTGTACTAACTGAAATAAATTTCACTGATTACATGACAAACCTGTTACACAGAAATGAGCAGGTGAAGCTTTTTATTGCATGGAGCTAAGCATTATCAGTAGTGTAGGGGAGTATTTCTTGTCAAATAAAAGTGACAGCAGCCCTGCTCCATTTTTGAGGGGTTACCCTTTTAGTCCACCTTCCCTGATTTGGGGTACCTCTTCCTTTTTTGATATATGTTGTTACTGCCCTGGCTAGTCCGAGCTTTGGGGATATTAAAAGATATCATCTTGATATCATAATTCAGCTTCACTTCTCTATTCCCTTCCACGTGCTTGCAAGGCCACCGGACAAGCACGTAAACAAGCTCGGCCGTTAATTGCTGTAATATTCCTAATACAATACAGGCAGGCCAGAAAATAGCTGACTCACTGCTTTAGGAGACCTCCAGGCAAGTACTTTAATTAGGTATGCACGCAACCTGCAAAAGAGCCTCTGCCCCACGCTGGCAGCTTGATGGGTAACCTATATAATACCCAAGTACTCTGCGTTTGCATACTGGCTACTCTATTGAGAACCACTACGATAACTCAGTCATTCAGATTCTGACCTTTCGGAGGCTTTGTCTCCAGCTCCAAATCTATTGTTTTCCCCCAAGAAAGGCATAGCCTGCAGTCACAATTCTCCTTATAAAAACCCTTGATTCCGAGAGCTTCCTCAGATCGCTCCCGAGTTTCATCCCGCCTTGCTGCTTGGCAAGCCTCCCCTCAGCTCCGCGTGCTGAGCTACATCGCACCCCAGCCTCGCTCTCTATTTTTCTGGGCTTCAGGACAGGTGAAGTATCACCCAAACCAGCAATTCCTCTGAAAATCCCTCTATACCACTCCAACCTTTATTTTCTTTAGTTATCTTGTATGAATGTGTCGCATACACTGTTTTGCTTGTGTTTAATAAAACATCATTTATTGTTTCAACTTTTGTGTGCTCCTTGACTCGACCCGACCCCATAGACATAGGGTTCAAGATCTCACTACGTTACCCTGCCTCTCGTAATGCTAAGCAGTGCTCTGAGTTAATTTTCCCCACCTTTAGTTGAGCACATTTTGATGTCCCTCCTGGGACCCCCAGTACACAGGGTAACAATGTTTTTACTTTGGTTTCTCTGCTTTTGGGGTACCCCCTTTTTGGGATACACTTTTAGTCTGGTCTCTCTGATGTTGGGGTTCTCCTTCCCTTTTTGGAGTATGGTTTTAATCTGGTCTTCCTGATTTGGGGATCTCCTTAGAGCCACCCTCTTGAACCCCAAAGCCCCCAAAGGTGGCCATCTTTGTTGTGCAAAAAATTGTTTTGGGGGTGGGGTGTATCTTGGGACTCTTGCCCGAAAGGAACAGGTTCCAGATCTGTCTGGTCTTTCCCAAGGGTATAGCGGAGTTTTTACTGTGACAAACAGCAGCCATCTTTGATGCGCTAACTTGTTTTTTGGGACTTGGTGTCATACCTTTTCTAACTCATCTCAGGACCCCCAATGGAGAGCGATAAGCCAGTAGAACCGTGTAGAATTGATGGTGGGGCAATAAGGAGGGGCAGGATGATTTTTCTTCTCCCCTTGGAGGTGGAAAAATACAGATGAACAACAAGGCAAAAGGGGAGAGGTAACTTCTAGCAGGTAACATATAACTGTAGTATATGGTCAAAAAAGTACGCTTTAGAATCTGACTCATGGGCTTTACAAAGGAAAAGAAAAGCCTCTGTTCTATCTCAATGTATGCAATGTATATGCTCAGAAAAACGTATGGAGTGAAATCTATCAAGAGCCTGTTTCAGCACTCTGTTTCCAAGCAGAAGTTCGCTGTCACAAGGTCCTATTTCCCTCCCTCCACATCACATCCTAGCCTCCTTTCCCCCAACCCAGCTCCCCACATATCTGAAGCTGACACTTCTCCATTCCTTAATTCCCATGTTGTCTAGAGGGCCACTCCCCCCAATCATTGCCTCATCCCCAGGTTGGAGAATCCTTCAGGGTTTTATGGTTAGTTTTAACCCTCAAGGGATACAAAAAGCTGTATGCAACTATTTTGTCTTTTAAGAGGGCCTATGTGGGGGCAGAATGGCAATAAGGAGGTTACAAGAGGAATATTGTATTTTTCAGTATTTTAGCAAGGCATAGGATTGTTGTGCTCAGCACTGAACAGCCTGCTTGTATCTTTACATGTTTGGCAATTCACAAATTATAAGTTTCTAAGGCCCTTTCTGTACAGTGTCACTAAAACATAGTAGCTACAGGTTTTATTCTTTTCAGGGGATGCAGGTCCACATGACATCATAGCTGTCCTGTCTAACATAGCTAGGATGCATTGTTTGAACTACGGAAAAAACCATCTTGTGCTGCCTTATCTGCATTCATCCCATATGCTGCCTCGATGTGGA
This sequence comes from Cyclura pinguis, assembly GCA_030412105.1. NCBI lineage: Eukaryota > Metazoa > Chordata > Lepidosauria > Squamata > Iguanidae > Cyclura > Cyclura pinguis. The sequence continues at coordinate 110,386,173 of CM059603.1, forward strand.
AAACATTATGGCGCTTAACTGCACATTAAGAAAATGGCTTAGCTGGCGGTGGGCGGGTTGGGGGTGTTCCCAGCTCATCCTTCATCCCCACCCAACAGCAGACAGGGAGCCACCATTTTACAGCTACATGTGACCAACATGAAGGAACAGAGAACATAGCAAGCTGTGGTAAGTATTTAACCAAGGACCACTCCAGCGGCATTAGAAATTTCACCCCGTCTGGGATATTTTTATGTTTGATTTTATTTTTTAAAGGTGATGAGGGTTATGGCATGTGACAGTTAAAATATTATATACCCAGTCAGGAATGAATAGACCCAAACAGGGCTTCGCTGGGCAGGAGAAATAGAAGTGATTTACCACCCAGGTCATTGAGGGACCTGAATTCTCCTTTGATCTCTGTTTCAGGGTAACTTGGAATGGGTGGGACTGCAGCTTCACCATCTGGTAAGGAGGCACCAAAAAGTTTTGGGGTTGTGGCTGCCATTATCCTTCATCATTGGCTATGGTAGACAGAGGGTGAGGGGAGCTGCAGTTGATAGGAAATTCCAAAAATCCCCCTGGGATCCCCTTTGGACCTCTGCCTGCCTTCCCGCCACAGTCGGGCTGCCTATGCACTGTGCTTCCCAAAAGCCCCTTCCCAGGACACAGAGAGGAGGGACTGATGGGAACTGCAGTACATAGGCACTTCCACTGATCCACTTGGGATCTCCTTCTACCCCCTGCCTGCCTGCCTTCCCAGACTCACAGTCTGCAAGCTTACATGCTGCAGCTCCCAAAAGCCCCTTCCCAAGACAGTGAGGAGGGGCTGGTGGGAGCTGCAGTACATACAAACTTGCACCAATTCACCTGGGATCTCCCTCTACCATCTTCCCACACTGCAGTCTGCATACCAGAGTGTTGCAGCTCCCGAAAGCCCCTTCCCAGGACACAGTGGGGGTGCTGATGGGAGCTGCAGTATTTCCAAGAATCTGCCTGGGATACTCCTCGAGCCTCTGCCTGCTCTCCCACACTCCAGTCAGACTGCGTACACACAGCAGCTCCCAAAATCCCCTTCCCAGGACAGAGTGGGGGGGTCTGATGGGAGCTGCAGTACACAGGAACTTCCACTGATCCACCTGAGATCCCCCTCTCCCCCCTGCCTGCCTTCCCTCACCCTTCATCTGCATGCCTACACATTGCATTGTGGCTCCCAAAAGCCCATTCCCAGGACACAGTGCGGGGGGGGGGGACTGAGGGGAGCTGCAGTGAAATAGTAGTTTTAAAAAAATGAATAATATAATTGAAATGAAGACATCTCAAGTGTCACAGTAGCAATACTTTTATTATGGGAGAAATCATTACTAAATTTAGTTAAAGTGATACAAAAGTACAATTTAAAAAGAAATACAAATGTGTTCATTCTACTTCATTTAAATAATTCAAATCATATGGAAAGAAATACACAAGAAAAAAAATGCAGGGAAACCTTTCCATTCTATCCTGGGGGTCCCACACATCGAACTGCTATCACCACGGCGGCAGCACCCCTAACAAATGCTTGGCGGAGAGCTTCAATTGAATACCTTAGGTTTGCCACCTCACCCGCCTCTTTGATGATGTTTCTTTCCACAGCCTCCACTCTCTGTTACAAAGTGCCACAGAGCTGCAGAAGTTCCGCTGACATCCCCGTTGGGGAATGGACAAGGTGTTCCTTAGTTCTTCACCTCTGGAACTACAAGCAAAGAGTAGGTGAATTAAATAAGTATTGAGCAAATAGCAAACCAATAAAGGGCCCAGGGGAAGCCCCAAGCTATGCTTCTTTCTAAACTTACAGTTCCTCCTGCTCCTCTCCTCCATCTCTGAGATGCAGATGAGCAGCTGTTCCTGGCTTGTGGGTCCCATGACCTCCCCTTCTGACCCTGAAACACAATTGGAAAAGAACAATGGTAAGTGGTTTGGCCAGTAGCAAAGGGAAATAATAGACAACATATTTCAATGCTTCCCGGTACACACGCAACTCACCCTCATGTGACACTGCCACCTGTGTGGGACTCACAGGCAGTCATTCACCAAGCTCCACATCCTCTTCCTCAACTGTAGGTGATTGCTGTTGATGTTCCTGTACACTGAAAAAGGCAAAATAACACCTGTGAGAACCCTCTCGTTTCCACACAGGAATAGCTTGCAGTTGAGACCACCACAATCAGCAGTACAGTGGTGGAAAGGTGCTGCAACTTACTATCAGTGGTGCTCAGGCCCGGTGATGGAGATGGCTCCTCCTCATAGGCAGGTTCCTTGATCTCCATCTCTGAGCTCCCGGATGTGATTTTGACTGGGGTTGGCACTTGAGGTGTTACCCCAAAACGTAGGTGCCACAAAGGCCAACCCACGATGCTAGTGTCTCCTTGCAAAGGTGGGGAATTAGCTCAAAATTAGTTAATGAGAGGGGGCAACTTAGTGAGATCTTGCTACCAATGTTTATGGGCTCACGTAGGAAAAGAACCAGCCAGAGATTCAAAAGTAAGCTAAAAATGTGTTTTATTGAGGGGAATTCACTCATGCATGCACACAAGATACACACAATCACACATTCACACAAGAGCTAACTGAAGGAGAAAGTGGGGGGGAATTATGTATAGAGAGGCTGAGGGGTTTGGGGGGATTTATAATTACCAGTTCAGAAGAATAGTGAAGAGCAGAAATGTATTTTGGCTTAGATAGGACTTAAGGACAGTTCTCATTCAGGAGCCAGGCAGACAGAGTGATGGGTAGACCTTCAAGAGACTGCAAGTTGCAAGCCTAAAATCAGGGATTTTGTACTCTGAAAATGGCCTGTGGCAGTGAAGGTTCCATATGCAAGATAAAGGGAACCTGTTGTGGACAATGGGTCTTTTGCCTGTTGATGGGCTTAGTGCTTGATTGACAAAGACATGATGGGTGTTGTAATAGCTGTCTATTGTGGGTGCTACAAGGAAAGAGGAAGGAGTCCAGGTGTACAAGGGATGGATATCTGTCAGTCGGTGTCCTGGTGGGCCTCTCACAATGGCATTCTCCAGGAAATTCCACCTTCTATTATTCTCTGGAACAGCAGTGATTTAGCTGATAATTGACCTAGGTTATACCAAGAGGGTGTTTTAGGCTGACCTGCCTGTGGCCTCATGTTTACAGATTTCTTCCACTTTTGGTTTTCCACTTCAGGTTGGATTTTGATATCAGTGCCAATTAAAGTGTGTTGTTACCCTGATTTCTGGGGGTCCTGGGAGGGACACCTCAATGTACTCAAAATAATGGGGAATGGGAATTAGCTAGAGCACTAGTTAGCAATGCGAGAGGCAGGGCAACGTAGCAAGATCTTGAACCCAATGTCTACGGGGTCAGGCCGAGTCAATCAAACAGAAGTAAATAATACTTGTTTTTCTTTATAAGTCACAGCAAACGTACGCACTCACTCAGTTAGAAAAATAAGAAATACTGCACAATTGCGCAGTCATGCACACAGTCCTAAAGAAATAAAGAGAGGAAAATAGATAGGGAATTTTTAGAAGGAGTTTTTGGGGAAATACTACACCTGTTCCTGTAGCCCGGTAAAAGGAAAGAAGCTGGGAAGTGTAGGTTCTCAGCACGTGGAGGCTAAGGGGAGGCTGGTCAAACGGAGTGGCAGCAAGCTGGGAGGCAAGTCACGAGCGATCCAATGAGACGCTCAAACTCAGGGGTTCTTATAGGGGAAAATGTGCCTGCAGGCTAATCCGTTCCCGGTGAAAACAATGGATTTTGGGCTGGAGACAAAGCCTCCAAAAGGTCAGTACTTTAGATGATTGAATTATGAGAGCGTTGTCAATACCATAGACAGTATGCAAACGTGGAGTGCTTGAGAGTTGGATAGTCCGCTCATCAAGCTGCCTGCTCGTGGCAGGGGATCTTTTGTAAACAATGTGCATACATAATGTGATCTTAAAAGGTACTTGCCTTGAGGTCTCCTAAAGCTGCAATCGGCAATTACTGGCCTGCCTGGATTGTGATTTGAATGGTTCAGCTATGTTTGGCCGCGCCTGTGTGTGTGCTTGTCCAGGTACCTCACAAGCATGTGGAGAGGAATGGGTAGTGAAGGCCAAATTCTTCATATCAAATGATATCTAATATCCCTCAAGTTCGGACTAGGAACTGCAGTAACAGTGTTGCCAATTAAATATGATGCCAACTAGGTATGGTGCCCAATCCAAACCATACTGAGATCGGGGATCCCCAAAGCAGGGCCTTACAGAGGTTCTGTAGGGGAGAGGGAATACTGAATGCCATATCCTGTACCTCCTGTTTCCTGCCATAAATACAGGCAGCCATGAAATATATCCAGACTTAGCATGTCATTCAATCCCTCCCCCACTAGACAATGTGCCAGGACTCACCATCAGCTCTGCTGGACCCTGGTCTGCAGGGGCTGACATCTTGAGCAGTGTCCTCTTCTACACCCTCTGAAGAACAAGGGGAAGCCTCTTATCACCTTGTCCTGTGTGTGGCTGAAGAAAAGAGAAAAGTCTGGCACCTCCGTCTTTGCATAGGCAGCATTCATGGATGGAGGGCTGCATGTAGGCTCGTCAACATGGTATCACAATGGATGGACCATCTGCAGCATGGCAAGAGTGGAATAACCCTTTTTGGAATAGGGAACCATTCCTAGGAAGTTCCTAAGGATTTTGGAATTAGGGCCTCCTTCCCTCCCATGATCTAAATCAAAAGCTGAAACCCCTGCATGGCAACATACCAACATAATGCTGTCTTGGGTTCCCCTTTCTGGACCTTGCCACCATCTTTGCCTTTGTCTTTTGCCTGTGGAAAGAGGTGCAAAGAAGGCCTCAGCATTAGGCTGGGTGATATGCTTGGTGTCCCACCTTGGTGGGCATCATGCCCTGGGTAACAGGAACTTGTTTTGGATGAGTAGACCCTTGAGGTTACTTACCGGGCTTGTGCCATAGCTCCCAGCTGGGGTGGTCCAATGCCCTCCAAAGTCCTTACAGTGCTCCAAAGAACTTTTGGTGGAGGTGCCTAGGAGACATCCTTCTCACAAGCCTCCATAGCATTGAAAAACTGGCACTTCAACATTTTAAATTTTGCATTGACTCATAGTGCTGTCCTTACAAATCCCTTCTGTGCCAGTCCATCTGCCACCCTCTGATAGAAATCCCTAGTGAGAATTGGAGTGCTTCTTATCAGCACCTCCAGTCCAGGGCTCTTGCCTATCAGGGAGACCATCTCTGTGACTTCTCTGTCAAACCAGAGTGTCTCCGCATGTGGTATTTTGAAAAAAAAGTCAAACATGTGCATACCCACAGTCAGCCACAAGGATAACCACACTCAGCTACAACTACTCTCACACTGTAACAGAAGCACACCCTCACAAAATCATTCACACAAAAGCACTCCTTCACACAGTCACAAATAACTCCGGTCAGAAAACAAACAAAACCAAAACACACAAAAAACACTCTCCACAAACGCAATCCAACACCTGCCGAAACTCCTACAAAATGCTCCACACTCAGCCGACACCTACAAAGCTTCTTGTAAACTTTTGGCCAATGGGTGTGTGTGTTTTTTCTGCCTGTCAACATTTTGACCAGTCAGGTGCATTAACAGTGCCCTATGCCAACATGTAGTTCAAACATAACATCTCTTTTTTGTTGTGACATAAAGCGTTATAACTTTTTAAAAGAGTGAAAGAAACAGGAAAGGGGAAGCTGGAAACTGGGCTGTATGGTGGCAAAGTAAACATTAAAGATGTAGAACTCAAACTTTTGATTTAACACCTTTGAAAGACTGCTTATTTTGCGCTTTTAACATGTGGAGTTTGAAATTGCAGCAATGTGACAGAATTCAACAGGTGGACCAATAAGACATGTGACCATGTGTCCTAAATGCATCCTCTTGATTGGCTGACCATGCAGCATCCACCTACTGACATTTGATGCCATTTTTCATATCTGACATAGTGGTGTAGCAGGAGAAGGCAGCAGTTGGAGAAATAAAGGTTAGCCCAATGACAGCCACAAAACTCTTTTGTGTTGTTAGCTTCCCTGTAATCAGAGGGTGTCATTGAACTCCCCTGCCCCACCCCCCAAAAAACATAGTTCATTTGTAATTTTGGGGTTGGTTTTTCATGGAAAAATTCCCAATCCAATCAGGAGCTGTGTGAGCTCATGGTAGTGCTGCTTCCTTGTTGGACACGGGTTTAGCACACCAAAAACAAACAAAAAAACACTGATAAGGCCAGCAAATCCTGTATTGGCATCACATAGTGGTGGCGATTTGGAAGTGTACAAATGGAAATGGAGAACCAAGAATGTAGGCTCAAGTACAGGGGCAGAGGAGTCGCCTGGAGAGACCAGGGGGTGAGGGACCTTTTGGACATCTTGGGGGAGGAGAAAATCCAAGAGGATCTGAAAGTGAACCACAGAAATCTGGACATTTTTGAGTCAGTAGCAAGTGAGACGTGGAAAAGGGGACACAGGTGCACTGCTGAGGAATGTCACTGGAAATTGAAAACAATGAGGCTGCAATACAAGAAAGTCATTGCAGCCAACTCCCTCACAGGTAGAAACAGAGTGACCTGTCCTTACTACAGGGACTTCCATCAGATCCTTCATGGAGATGCGAGAGTGACACTTAAGAGAGTATGCAAAAGCCTGAGAATTGAGGTGGATTCTGGCAGCGGTGAAGGCAGGCAGCAGGGGGCCACCCCCCTCACCAGAATACAACTTAACAGAACCAGGGGGAGCTGTCTGGAACACGTACAGGTATCATGGCATGTGTGGTACGGATCCGGGCCCTTGATTCCCCAATACTTCCCTGCTAGGGCCCTTGTTGGGTTAAAGCATTTATCCTTCCTCTGCCTGTCATGTTGTAGCTTCTCTTGCTTTTATACTTTATTCCCCTCATAGAGGCAGTCACAGAGCAAGTGGACAAAGATGCCAATTCCAAAGACCTTTTTGATCCCAGTCAAGCTCCATCAGGGAATGAGGGCTTCAGGGACGACCTCACTGCGGGAACAGCACAGGATGCCTCCCACAGTCCACAGCAGTATAATAATGGTGAGACTTGGCTTCCTGGAGGCCCTTGGTTTGGGCTTGGGATGGCATGGTGCAGGCAGTGTTCTGCTAGGGTAACCAATGCATTTCCCAACAAGCTGTAGAAATATAGGAGAATACTGGAAAGGAATGTTTGCCCAAATGCATGCAAGGGTTTCGTGGTTAACAGTTGCGGTTTTACATGTTATGGTTTTGCAGGAAATATATGTAAAAATTTATGTAAAACACACACACACACACACACACACATTTCCTCCTCAGTACATTATGGAACAGGGGTGATTCATCATTAAGTTTTGCAAGATTGCAAAGTTATTGGGTGTAGCATCCGTTGTAACACAGAACTTGATTATATTTTGAAAATAACTAAAGTGTAACAGCTACCTATTTCAGTAGGCACATGAAAGTTCTTTGAGGTTATAGGGCATATTGATGTCTCTAATGTATTATCCCTGCCTTTTTTCAAAGGTGCCAGCACAGGACACCAGCACTACTGGCACCATCACCCCTGCTTCCCTTTCCCCCGTTCCAGACTGAGGCAGGAGAAGTCTTGTGACTGTTCAGGAGGCAGAGGGTTGGCCTTGGCCCTCACAATAATGGAGCAAATGAGAAAGGATAGCTCCTTGTTCCTGGACCATTATGATCAGAGAGAGGCCATGCTGAGGGATTGCTGAGGCAATACAGGCCTGCCTGTATTGTCTAGGAATATTACGGCGATTATCGGCCGAGCCTGTATGCGTGCTTGTCCAGGCGCCTCGCAAGCACGTGGAAGGGAAATGTGAAGCAGAATTTGAGATATCAAGGGATATCTTTTTATATCCCCAAAGCTCGGGCCAGCCAGGGCAGTAACAGGGGGAACTGTGGGAGGGAAACCTAGTGTTTCGTGAATTGGTTGACAATTTTAAAAGTGACTTCTCCAGCTCCACTGAGGAAAGACATGAGGTCTTGTCACTGTTGCACATGAGCACAAGGGCAGTAAACGCTGTGGTTGACTCCCTTAAGAGGCTCCTGCCTAGCAGCACAGGAAATTCTGCCTCTCTGTCATCCATGGGCCTCATTGCCTCTTCAGGCAATGTAGAACTCCTTGGTCTCAGAGGGCTTCCAAATAAGTGGGGGGAGTGGAGTGGAGTGGAGGTGCAAAACTGGGAAGCCTGGGTGTGCCAAGAAAGCACTTGACTGCTACAGCCCATGATGTAAGAGGAATCAATGTAAATATATGATCATTTGTTAGACTGCTAGTTTTCCATGTTTCTGCATTGATCAAAAGTGCTTTATAATTGTTCCTAATTTACAGAATAAAATATTTTCTCATTAAATGGTTGTTTCTCCCAAAGAGGTTGTATTCAGTGCCAGGGATCCTGCTCATTTTCACATCTCTGCAGCAGCAGCAGCGTTGAAAAAATTACCTTTGATGGGAAATGCACATTCAAGACAATTAATTCATTTACCCCCACAATATGATTTCCTCAGAGGTACTTCTGCAGACTTGCAAGTGAAGTCCACATTTACCTTTAATGATCATAAGAAAACAGAGTATGCTAAATAAAGATAAGTAGGTGGGGAAGCTCAGGTGGTATGATATCTTCCACTGTCTAGGAGAGCTGCTCAACAAAAAAGTAAAATATGTGCCGTCTAGTTTATCCCCCAGCTTCTCATGGCTTGCTCCTGAGCTTATCCTGCTTACTTTAATGCTACAGGGGGTGTGATCTGGCGGGCTTGCTTGATAAAGATTGCAGAGTGAAATGTCGTGAAACCTACCCATCCACATCAGCCCAAAGTAGACTGCAATCTAGTCTAGTAGTTGTTTAAGGGGTGGGGACAGAACTACTAGGAAGCCAGTGTGTTCTGTTGGTTTGAAGTCCGGACCTCAACAAAGTAGACCAGGTTTCAAATCACCTGGCCATGGAATCCCACTGAGCAAGTCACACAATCTCAGCCTCATAGGAAGGCAATGGCAGACCTCTTCTGACTTCTTCCTTAACAAACAATATTGTCATTTCTAGCAAGCCATGTTTTCTCATGACATGGCCAAGGAAAGACAGTCTTAAGCCATTTCTGCCCCACAGCATTATAGAACTATTATTCCCCTCACAATATCCTATGGAATCCTGGAGTTTACATTGTAATAACTCTACAACAGTGTAGGGTGCAAATTATCTTTGTCTAGGCATCTTGGTTTCCAGGGAGAGTTCAGGCTTAGTTTGCTCAAGGACCCATAAACTTGTTTTCACTTCCCTGAATGCTTAATTTAGGATTGTGCAGGTCATTGTATGTCCAATTCCATGTATGGTTGTGAAAGCTGTACGGTAAGGAAATGTGATGGGAGGAAATTTTTTTGAACTGTGGTGATGGAGAAGAGTTCTATGGATAATTTAGATTGCTAAGAAAACCCCAGGAAAGGTTTGTCTTAGGATTTCCATAAGTCAAGAATTACTTGAAGGCAAACTACAACAAGAACAGCAGTTTCTTAGTGTTTCTTGCACCTTGATTATTGAAGTAGATTGGTTAGTAGGGTTCTGTACAACTCCCTGGCAGTACAAGCCTGCTGCAAGTTTTATCCTAGGAAAGTGGAAGAGACTGATGGGGACAGGAGTGTGGACCTTGCAAGTACCAGTGGGCGAGAGTTGGGGTTGGACCAAACTTAGGTAAAGGTATATGTGAGCTGGTGGTTATAGTAGTATCTCCAACGTGTCCTATTTCCAATATTCCCTTTTAGGGTGGTCCATTCAAGACCTGCAGAGGTACATGCATGTGCCCGAGACAAGCTGTGCCATCTCTGCACAAGAGAATTAAATGTACACAAAATGCACATTTATGTATTTTAACATAGATAAGCCAATTACAGTTATTATTACTGTTGGAGGATTTTAGGTCTGCGTTTGTGTTAATCATGTTGCAGTTATTACCTATTTTCCATTCCTTGGGTTGTCTTCAATGTTACAATGGAAAGCTATGGCCTCAGAAGGGTGCAAGGAGACCACCCATCCTACCCCCTTATTACCAAGGATTTACTCTCCAAAGAGATGTTTCTTGCTTCCACACCATCCCATATTGCCATAGCTGCATTCATGTTGATCTGTTATGCCACTATGAATCACAGGAGAGAGATGTTGGTCTTGTTTGTTTGGCGGGGTAGGGGGAAGGATTCAGTATAACTGCAAACAGAAAACATATAGCTACAGCATGTACAACATCTTTATTAGGGCTTCTTTCATGTACAGAGCAGCTGAGCAAAGGTTGAAGACCCTGTTGAAGGACATCTTCTGAGCATCCAAATGGCCTCCATAGGGCTTCATAAACCAATGGCAGATGGGGTATACAGCATTGCCAAAGATGAGAGGGCCAATTTGGACTCCATCAATGGTGACTATGAGGTTCCCTGAAACAAATCAACAAACCTCCATTGCTTGCCACAGAGCATAGTGATGACAGAATATGCATCATGGGTTGTCCCTGTGTACCCAAGTTCAATGTCAATGAACCTACTGATATGGTCTACAGTACTTTGGAGCAGGATGGAGAAGGAATCCTTCCTGTTAGTGAACTGCTCCCCTCTTCCTTTGGGTGAGTGTACAGGGATACACATACCATCAACTGCTCCAATGCATTGTGGAAACTCCATTTCCTGGAAACCATTCATAATCTCTTGTTGGGAGGGAAGAGGATTTTACAGTTATTGGACATGTCAGAACAATCTTAGCAGCAAGACAACACAAGTTGCGGTGGGAGCTATTTGCTCTATGGGTCTTTTTTCTCTCCCTCACCTCTCCCACTCCAAACTGGTAGTCTGAACATGTATTCCCATGCTTCCCGCACTCTCCATAGCAGAACCTATCATCCTATGTTTTCAATGGTCATCCAAGAAAACAGCTGCACACTTACTGTAAATGGGAATTGAACATCATTGCATGTATTGTGGGGGGAGGGAAGATTGGACTCACCCTGTGATAGTCTCCCAAGCAAATGGTGGATGACAGCAGGACATGCTTAGTTGCCAGGCAGACCTCCACAGTGATATCTGCCACGGTGGAGATATCTAAACCAAAGGTATTTGCAATCTTCCTGTAAATCAGTGGGGTGGTGAGCCGCCAGACTGCAATTGCAACTCTTTCCTCCACAGGAATGGAATCTCTTATTACAGAGCAGGAGCACTCCAGGTGGGGACACAGATGGTCAGCAATTTTGAAGAAGGTGGCACATGTCATCCTGAAGTGGAAGAGCCACATATGGTCATTCCACGTTCCCAAACTCCCTCTGGTCCACCAGGTGTGATCTCACTAGTGAAATCTTGCTAGATCAACATATTACAGAGTATCTGGCAGCTGGTCCAAAAGGCTACGCTCACTGCAAACAGTGAGAAGATCAACTTTTTTATTATTATTATTTATTTATTTATTAACAGTTTTCATGTAATAAAATAATCAAAGATTTTTTTTTCATATGTCTCAGAATGGGACAGGTATCCTCCTTGTGAAATAGCACTGTAGCAGAATAGTATTAGAAAGAAAAGACAGTCCCTGATAGAAACTAGCCCCTTAAGAAAACACAAAGGTTGTGTATGATAAACCTGTGATTGTGGATGATTTCAAAAGTATACCCTACAGCTATTGAAATATGGATGCACTCTGGCAACATTCTTCCTTAACAATTCTTGTGGGGCCTAGTAACTGTGGAAAAAGTTACTTTATAAAAAAAGTATTGCAAAATGCCAACCTGGTGCTCTCTGTCATGCTTGACAATATTGTGTGGTATTTTTCATGTTGGCAACCTCTGTATAAAGAACTGATGTCTAAATATTCCTTTATACATTTTTTAAAGGTATGCCCCCTACTCTCAATGATGATGTTTTATTTCCTCCAACGAAATTAATCTGGTGATACTAGGTAATCTTATGGAATCAGTGAGTCACAGTGATGAAATTCAGAAAGTTTTTAACAAGCATGTACACCACAGAAACTTAAGTATAATATACATTATTCAGAATTTATTTTGCCATGGAAAGCAGAGTCGAACAATCAGCCTCAATGCTAAATATATAGTGCTCTTTAAAAATCGCAGAGATGAATTACGAATAGCCCATCAAATGTACCCTAAAAATGCTGTATTCTTCTTGGATGCTTTTAATGATGCCACCCTTAAACCCTACCAACATATTTTAATAGATCTACAGGCTGCAACCCCCCAAACATATAGATTATGGACAGGGTTTTTCCCGCCTGATCTTCCTGCAGTCTATATTCCAGAAAAAGCCTTCAGGCAGCTATAGAAACAAGTGATTCCTGCATTCTGGAACTTTTAATGCTCTTGTGGCTGGTGCCAACATGTCCACCAATATAAAAAAAATTCTATTCTTCTTGAAAATACTTGTTAAAGCAGGTCCCCAACAGAGAAGAGCTATTTTGTGTGCCACTTCTGATGATCTTGTAGCAGCCATTGCTCAGATAGCCCTTAACACTTTAAGAGGGAACATACCCCTAAAACCTGCGCAATTGGGGATCCTGAAAAAGAAGAAGGCCATCATCAAGCACCTGAGCAATAAAAAGCTGTCATTAAAAAAGAAAAAGTAGATCATCAAGCAATTGGGGGCTTTATTGCACCTTTGTTCAGCTTTGCTGGTCTCCTCCTCACCAGCCTCCTCACAAAGGCCCTTTCTGCATGGCATTTGCCATGCGAAAGGGTGCCTGCAGTGTCGCATGATTGTGAGGAGTAATCTGCATGACGCACTCACAATTGCACGATGCTTCAGGGGCTGGCAGGCACTGACTGCACACCTTTTCATTTTCAGCTGGAAGCCAAAAATGGTGTGCGATCGCTCATTGCTCATGGGCCCCACGTGCACTTACCTGGCGTGTGGATCCTCCAGAGCCACGCTGGTCACACTTCCTGCCCCAGTGCAGCCTGAGAGACTCTAGTGAGGCAGGGGTCTTATGCGGAAGGAAGAGGCAGGGCTCTTGCGTGAGCAGGCAGCTCGTGCGGAGCTGAAGCAGCAGGGACACGAGAGCCTCTCACCGGAGGCTGCTGGCACGATCCCCGCACCCCAGCGCTGGAAAAAGGTAAGGTGTGGAGAGGGTCAATGTAAGGATGCAATATGCTGAGAAGATGTACTTGATTTCCAGCAAACAATTGGAAGAATTATGAGGTGTTCCAGAAAATATCAGAACTACTACTGTTAGATGCCTGGACTCAGACATGATTTCTCCTAAGGTCAAACTTGTCTGAATATGAAAAGGCAAAACTCTATAGCTGTGTTGTATAATGTTTTCTGACCCTAACCAAACACTATTCTCCCTGATCTTTTGCCACCCCCTCACCCCCCCATCCCCTCCACCTCCTCATGAAAGTGACACTTCCATTCAACAGATTTTGGAGGGTGTCCATGGATGTTACAGGAAAAATGCAGAGCTTTTGTTGAATAAACTAAAGCAGCATAAAGCTATCTCTTCATGGAACACTTCTGTATGAAGAACATTTCTGTATGAGGGGTAGCCTTATGAAGATCTGTTCAAGAGGGTCACCCAGTCTGGCACTATCACTGATAAGAGAAAACCTAAAGGTTGAGATACTTTTCTGAAAGTTCTGGCAGACCTAAATATGCCCACTTGTCTTGTGGGGAGCTTGGATGTTAGATATAAAATAGAGAACTTAAAAAGGCCACCCCTACCTCAAAAGACCCCCAACTCCCATCCAAAAAGACAGTTCAAGAGACACCCCCCCCCCCGGTTACAAATGGAATCCCTCCCCACAATTCCTTCAAGAGAATTGGTTATGTCAGGAACTGAATCCACACACACAAATAGTACAGTGCATAAACACTATTTATTTGGAGTGAGGTACATTGTACAAGATGTTAGTGAGGAGACTACCGTTCAAAAGGAAATGCAAAAGCTTAAGATACCCCAGTGTTCCCTACCCTTTGCCTAGAGACCTTGAAGCTGTGAGAGCCAAGCTGCGCTTATCAGCACATTCCTAGCAAATGTCTACCTAACGGTCTCCGGTATCTAGGCTTCTCTGGTACATGCAGGCTGTTATTTATGCTGGACTACATATCCCATTACTCAATATGGAGGGCATCCCGACATCCTGCCCCCCCCCAAAAAATATGCTATAGGTCGTGTGAAATGCTGCACGAGTTAGTGAAGCTAAGCAGGGTTAGTGGGAATGGGAATTCAGGAATTGTGAAAAGCGGAAAGAAATTGAGGACTAAACACATCAGGAGAATCAAGACAGTCAGTTAGTTGGAGGGGGATAACAGTGTCCCTTTGTGGAGTCTTCGATCGATGACTTGAGAGACTCCAGTGAGACAGGGGTCAGTTGGCAAAGAAATGTGCAAAGGGGCCGGTTTGAGTGAGCTGTAATGAAAAACAAGGTGGATGAATTTGTATTTTGGAGGCTCGTTTGATGGGGAAAGGTCCAATGTATTTCGGGGTGAGTTTTTTAGAGGGCCCATCAAAAGTCAATTTTTTTGTGGAGAGGTAAACAAGGTCCCCAGGTTTGTAGTTAGGGTTGCGTTGCCTTTTTCTATCGGCAAAGTGTTTGTGAGAGGTTTTAGAAGTGTCAAGTGTAGAACGAAGAGAGTCTCAGCTTTAGGTAATTTTGTGAGCCCAATTGGCAACAGAGGGGGGAACGCTAGCCCTGTCCTCTTCAGAGATAGGTGAGAACCACTTGAGCTCTGCGCCGTAGACAACTTCAAAGGGAGATTTTCCAATGGAGGAATGTACAGCCGAATTGTAGGCAAATTCGACGAAGGGGAGCAGAGGCACCCAATTATTTTTGTTAGAGTTAATAAAGCAGTGAAGGTATTGCTCCAGAGTTTGATTGACATATTCAGTCTGTCCATCAGCTTGTGGATGATGGCTACTACTCAGGTTTTGGACAGTTCCGATGGATTTGAGGAGCGAGGTCCAGAATTTGGAAGTAAATATTGCTTCCCTATCTGAGGTAATGCAGGACTGGAGGCCATGGAGTTTCCAGACAGTAGAGATGAAAAGGTCAGTGAGTTTTTCTGCAGTGGGGACTTTTTTTGAGAGGAATTAAGCAGTCAGTTTCTGATCACTTAGAAAGCAACGCGGTAATCACGAGAAGTCAACATGGATTTCTCAGAAATAAGTCATGCCAGACTAATCTTATCTCTTTTTATGATAGAGTTAATAGCTTGATAGATGAAGGGAATGCTGTGGATGTAGCATATCTCGATTTCAGTAAGGCCTTTGACAAAGTTCCCCATGACATTCTTGCAAAGAAGCTAGTAAAATGTGGGCTGGACAGGGCTACTGTCAGGTGGATCTGTAACTGGTTGACTGCCCGTTCCCAAAGGGTGCTCACCAATGGCTGCTTTTCATCCTGGAGAGAAGTGACTAGCGGGGTGCCACAGGGTTCTGTCCTGGGCCCAGTGCTGTTCAATATCTTCGTCAATGACTTGGATGAAGGAATAGAGGGCATGCTCATCAAATTTGCAGATGACACCAAATTTGGAGGGGTTGCTAATACGCCAGAAGACAGGATCAAAATTCAAAATGACCTGGACAGATTGGAAAGCTGGGCCAAAGCTAACAAAATGAAATTCAACAGAGAGAAGTGTAAGGTCCTACACTTAGGTAGAAAAAATGGAATACAGAAATATAGGATGGGGGACACGTGGCTGGATGGCAGTACGTGTGAAAGGGATCTAGGAGTCTTAGTAGACCACAAGCTGAACATGAGTCAGCAGTGTGATGCGGCAGCCAAGAAAGCCAATGCAATTCTCAGCTGCATCAATAGGAGTATGGTGTCTAGATCGAGGGAGGTACTGGTACCACTCTACTCTGCTTTGGTTAGACCTCATCTTGAATACTGTGTCCAGTTCTGGGCACCCCAATTCAAGAAGGACATGGTCAAGCTGGAGCAGGTCCAGAGGAGGGCGACCAAAATGGTGAAGGGCCTGGAAGCCAAGCCCTATGAGGATAGACTTAGAGAGCTGGGTATGTTCATGATATGATAGGGGACATGATAGCTCTGTTTAAATATTTGAAGGGATGCCATGTAGAGGAGGGAAAGGGCTTGTTTTCTGCTGCTCCAGAGAGCAGGACAAGGAGCAATGGATTCAAGCTGCAGGAAAGGAGATTCCACCTGAACCTCAGGAAGAACTTCCTGACAGTCAGGGCTGTCCGGCAGTGGAATATGCTGCCTCGGAGTGTGGTGGAGTCTCCTTCTTTGGAGGTTTTTAAGCAGAGGCTGGATGGCCATCTGTCGGGAGTGCTTTGAGGGTGTTCCTGCATGGCAGGGGGTTGGACTGGATGGCCCGTGTGGTCTCTTCCAACTCTACATTTCTATGATTCTATGATTCTATGATTCTATGAATGAAGTGAGATTGTTTCAAGAAGTGGTCTGTGATAACTCAGATGATGTGATGTCCTTGACAATTGGGAAGACCGACTATGAAGTCCCAAGAAATGGTGTCCTAGGGGGCTGAGGAAGCAGGGAGGGGCTGGAGGAGTCCATGCATTTTTGCAGTATGAGGTTTACATGTGATGCAGGTAGCACAGTTCTTTATGTATTCTTGTACCTATTTGGTTAACCCAGGCCAGTGGAAAAGTTTCCTGATTGCGTGAAGCGTTTTGAGGAAGCCAAAATGTCCAGCAGGTTTAGACTCATGATATCTTCTGAGTGCCTCTGGTCTGCAGTCCGAAGGCACATACAATTTGGTTCCAATAAAAGCAACGCCATTAGTCCAAGTAACTGTGGTAGGGTGGCTGTTTAGCCAGTCATCAGTGGTGTAAGTAGTTTTTAGGGCTTGCAGAAAAGCAGAATCGAGTGTAGAAGAGATTGAGGAGTGGGTGTGTTCTTGTGCGCGTGTGGTAACTTGCATTCCCAGCATGTCGGAGGTGAGGAGAGTCTGTTCTTTAGGGAGTGAGGAATAGCTTGGCAATTTGTGGCAAGGGAGTCTAGAAAGCAGGTCAGCCAATATATTTGTTTTTCCTGGTTTGAAAACAATTTTAAAGTTAAATCATTGAAAAAATTCAGCCCAGCGTGCCTGTTTGGGGCTCAACTTTCTGGCAGTTTTCAAGGTTTTCAGGTTGTGGTGATCGGTTCAAACTTGGAATGGATATTTGGAACCTTCCAAAAAGTGCTGCCAAGTTGTGAGAGCAAAATGGGTGGCCATGGCTTCTTTTTCCCATATTGGCCAGTTACGCTGGGATTTGGAGAACTTTTTGGAGATGAAAGCGCATGGTTTCAGGTGTCCATCTTTGTCATGCTGGAGGAGCACTGCTCCTATAGCAAAGTCAGAGGCATAGGTTTGTATTATGAATTCCTTTTCTGTGTTTGGGAATATCAGAAGTGGTTCTGAGGTGAATTTATGCTTGAGTGCATCAAAGGCAGTTTGGCAGTTTTTAGTTCATATAATCTTTTCTGGGAGTTTCTCATTGGGGTTAGAAGATTTCTTTAAGAGGTCAGTCAGTGGGAGGACAATTGTGGTGAATCCCTCGATAAAGTTCTGGTAGAAATTGGCAAAGCCGTGGAATTGTTGCAGTTGTTTTCTTGTTCTCGGGGCTGGCCAGTTTAAAATTGTTTCAGTTTTGGAGCAGTCTATATTTAGGGTGTTGTTATAAATCCAATATCCAAGATAGTCAAAAGTTTGAGTGTGAAATTCGCACTTAGAGAGTTTCACAACAAGGTCATTGTCTATGAGTCTTTGCAACACGGTGCAAACAAGCTTTATGTGTTGAGGCAGAGTTTTGTTGTATAGAAATTCTTGCAAGACAGAGTTAAGGAACATTTGGAATACTGCAGGCCCTGCTTGTAGTCCAAAAGGGACGACAGTCCATCAGAAATTTCCCAAGGGGGTGGAGAAAGTAGTGAGCCATTCACTGTCAGGGTCCATCCTAATTCAATGAAAAGCCTCTTTGAGGTTTAGTTTTGTAAAGTATTTAGCTTGTACTAGTTGGCTCATTATGTCCATTGTGAGCAGAATCGGGTAAGCATTAGGTAGTACTGCCTGATTTATTAAATTGTAATTCACAATGAGCCTAGGATCTCCTCCGTCCTGTTTTTGCCGAAAAAATATTGGAGGAAGGCTTAATAAAGCCGTGTTGCACGTTTTTGTTCAGGAATTTCTTTAGGGCCTCTAGCTCCTGTTTGTTCACGGGGTAAATTTTTGGTTCAGGAATTTTGGTGCCATCTACCAGCCTGAGTTTACAAAGTCTCTATGTGGCGGGAGTTTATCTGCTTCATGGTCTTCAAATGCCTTCTGCAGGTCCCAGTACTCCTGTGGGATTTTCTGCAGGTTCTCAGTGCTAAGCTCAAGGACCGTGTTCGGTTTTGATAATCTCTCAGGGAGTGTAACTTGGTTCTTTGTCACTGTTTTTGCCTTTTTTGTTTGTTTTAAGATGCCTCAGGTCCAGTCTATTTTGGTATTATGTCTTTTTAGCCAATTGAACCCGAGGACTACTTGGAATCCGATTTTGTTTGGTACTAGAAATTTCAAGTGCCCTCGGATGCCTCCCACCTGAACGGGAATGGACTTTGTCCTTTCCCTAATGGGGCCTCCCACCATATGCGAGCTGTCCATTTGCAATAAGCGAACGGCCTTTTTGAGGGGTTCAAATTCTGCGGTAAGCTCTTTGGCCACTCCAGGGTTCAGCAAGCTTGTAGTACATCCTGAGTCAATCAATACCTTGTAATGTCTTAGCTCCCTATCCATCCCTTGTAAAACTACAGTAACATATACATATTGAGTTTTGGCTGTACTAAGATTCACTGACTTGTCCAGAGCCCATTCATTACTGTCAGAGTCAGAGGATGGCTGGGGGCTGTCCTCGCCCTCACAGACCCTAGCTAGGGGTTTGCCGCCCGAGCGTTTGGTCTGCAGTTTCGGGATGTCGGTTTTGCGGGATGCAGGCTTTGTGGAAAGAGCTGTCAACTTTTCCTCTTCTTTTGGTTTTGGTAATCACTAGCAATGTGGTCTCTTTTCCCACATGTGAAGCAGGTCCCTTCGCGCAGTCATTTCTTTCTTTCGTCACTGCTTAGGATGGGAGTTTCCTAGCTCCAGGGTTTTTTTGTTTGTTTGTTTGTTTTTTAATTTTTTTTATTGAATTTTTCACAAAGACTACTCACAATTTCATCACTGTTACATCACTATTACACCACCTTTACATCATTATCCCAATTATCCCATCCCATACATCCCCCCTATATTATTCAATTCTCCTCGCCCTATAAACACTACATACAACCCAATCTTATATCACAAAACAATCTTACAAAATCCATCCTATGCACATAACTCTAACAAACAAATGACTTCCTTTTTATGTTCAAATTTTTTCTTTTCGGCATTATTACCTATAACCTATCTATAATTCGCTTAACACTAATACTTCTATCCTTCTTTTAGATCCACTTCCTGCGTTTATCACCGACTTTTCAAAATAAAGCTTCATTTATCTCTAAATGTCGCTTCGGGCTTGACAAAAATTATTGCTTTAATTCTTAAAATTTTTTTGGACCCTTTGATTCTATTCAAAATTCTGACTTTTCTACTCTCTAATAGCCTTAATTGCTAGCTGTCCCCATCGATCTTCTAGCATCTTCATTATAGGATTCCATGTTAATCGGAATATCTTTAGATCTTCGGCTTTCAACAATAAAGATAACCTATCAATTTCCATCAAATCGTACATCTTAATTAGCCATTCCTGAAGACCCGGCGATTCTGGTTGTTTCCATGCTTTTGCATACACCATCCTTCCCGCCATTATAATAAGCAATAGCAATTTTTGCTGTTTTTGGGTCAAATTAGGGATCAGATCTATCATATTTAGTAAATATATTTCAGGTAGCTTATCGAATTTTCTTTCAATTATTTTCTCTATCTGAGCATGGATTAGCTTCCAGTATCTTTGAGCTTGGGAACAATTCCACCAAAGGTGGTACAATGTCCCTTTATATGCGCATTTCCAACATTTTTGATCAGAAGTTTTAGTTATCTTATTTATCTTTACAGGAGTATAATACCACCTATTGAAGATCTTATAATAACTTTCTTTCAGCTGACTGGCTTTTAGCCATTTATTGGTCTTTCGCCAAGAGGCTTCCCATAATTCAGGTTGTATCGGGTGGCCAATATCCTGTGCCCATTTAATCATATTTGGTTTTATTACTTCCTGCTCTAATTCTAATTCTATAAGTATCTTATAGATTTTTCCAATATTTCGGTTTACACCTTTTTTAAGAATTAGATCAGATTCGTTTTCTACAGTCATGATACCTGTATTTTTTATGTCTACCTTTGCTTTTTCAAAAAGTTGCGTCAACAGTAGCCAATGTGTTGTTAATCCCCTTTGTCTCAATTCTTCTCTATTTTTGCACCTTATATTCGTATTATCAAACTTAAGTAAATATTTATATGTAATCCACCTTTCTATTTTGGGATGCTCCCTTCTATAAAACGCCTCATGGACAGATACCCATAGTGGGATGTTAGTATATAACTTGTTTTTAAATTGTTCCCAATTTTTGAGTAGTGTTTTCGTAATAATATGGGTATTAAATTCTTTATTTACTTTTGCCTTGTCATAGAATAGGTACGCATGCCATCCCCATGCAAGATCAGCTCCTTCCAGTGTCAATAATCTCTCATTTTCAAGCTTCAACCACTCAAGGGCCCAGGACAAAGCACATGCCTGGTGGTATAACTTCAGCTCAGGCATTCCCATACTGCCTTTTTCAGGTTTTCCTTTTAGATTTCCCATTTTGATATGAGGTTTTTTTCCCGTTCCAAATGAAATTTGCTAAATCTTTCTTCCATGTGTTAAATATTTCGTTATTTGTAATTATTGGCAGACTATTAAATAAGAAAATCATTTTCGGTATAACATTCATCTTAATAGTAGCTATTCTCCCTAGCATTGATAAATCTAATTTACTCCATCTCTCCAAGTCTTTTTTAATTGTTTGCCATGTTGTTTTATAATTATTTTCAAATAAATCATTATTTGTTTTTGAAAGCAGTATTCCTAAATATTTCACCTTTTTTACCACATTGAAGCCCGATTCCCACGACAATTTTTCTTCTTCCTGGTGGGTCATATTCTTTGTGAGGAACACTGTTTTTTCCTGATTTATTTTAAATCCTGATAAAGATCCATATTCCTCCAGAACCTGTTTCAATTTTCTTATCCCTGAATTTGATTCTTGCATTATAATGACTAGGTCATCTGCAAATGCTCTTATTTTGAAAATTTCTTTTTTCACTTGGATGCCTTTAATCTCTATGTCCTCCCTTATCCTTTTGCAAAGCACCTCTATAATTATTAAGAAAATAAGTGGGGAGAGCGGACAGCCCTGCCTTGTCCCTTTATTTATAATTAGTTGCTCCATCCTCTCTCCGTTGATAATAATTTTTGCTCTTTGTTCCCTATAAATTTGGGATATCCAGTTTTAAAAAGCGCTCCCCCACATTTATCTTCTCTAAGACTTTTTTCATAAATATCCAATTTACATTGTCAAATGCCTTTTCGGCTTCAAGAAATAACATCCCTAGCTTTATCTCATTATGCTTGTGACAGTGTTCCAAAATATCTGTTATTAGTCTTATATTCTCCTTTATAGATCTTCCTGGAAGGAAGCCATTCTGATCTTTGCTTATCCAATCGCCTAAGACCTTTTTAAGCCTATCAGCCAATATCGTCGCTAATATCTTATAATCTGTGTTGAGAAGCGATATTGGCCTGTAATTTTTTGGTTCAAGCAAATCCTTTCCCTCTTTGGGTATCAAAGTAATTACCGCTTCTCCCCATGAAATGGGTCTATCCCCTTTATCAATATCTTTTATTACCTCGTAAAGGTAGTCAATTATTTCTTCTTGGAAAATCTTGTAGATAGTTGCCATGAAGCTGTCCGGGCTGGACACCTTTCCAGCTTTCTGTTTTTTAATTGCCTCTCTAATTTCTTGTAGCTCCGGGGGTTTTGAGGCCACTCTCTTGGGCTTGTCTTTGGCAGAAAAGTTGGACACTTTCCAGGAGGTTTTCTGCTTCATCAGCTAGCTTCATCCATCGCAACAGGCTGGCAGGGTTTCCTTGAATAAGGCACCGATCCAGAATGGTGGGGTTCAGTCCATCCTGAAAGAACTGCTTAAGTATGTAATCCTTCCATTCTGGGACCTTTGCTGCTAATCTAAATTCCCATGTGTATTCTCCAACAGTTCCTTTTCTCTGGTGCAGTTTCCTGAGTAGGTGTCTGGCTTGGTCTTCCATAAACGGGTCTTCAAACCTCTCTCTGAGATGGTGTATGAACAGCTGGAGGTCCGCTGTTTCTTCAGCCCGGGTGTCAAACAAACTGGCGACCCACTCAGCCACTTTGCCCTTGAGGTGCTGGCTCAAGTATCTCACTCTGGCAGTATCATCATAGAAGCTGTTCCCGTAGTCAGCCATGTAGTTGGAGGCCATGTTGAGGAAGTAATTAAGAGAAGACCCTTCCCCATCATAAGTGGCTTTCATCTCTCAGAAAGGCTGAGGTGCCAGTCCCCCAGGAGGTGCTGGTGCTGCGGCAGTGGGTGCTGCTGCTGCAGGCAATTACTGTTGGGCATATCCCAGCTGGGGAATCAGGATCCTCCAGTTGGCTAGTTGAGCTCTCAGCCGGGATATCTCTTCTCATTGTAGCTCTACTTCCTCTTCTTTAGCTAGAAATTGCTCGATCAGGTCACTTTCGCTGGTTGTAACATCCCGACACGTGGTGCAATGGCGTTGTCTGAGCCATGTCAGGATGCTCTCCCCAGGTCCAGGTTTGTCCAGTAACTGAGGTGGTTACAGGAATCACAGGATGTGCCTTAGCTTGTGCTTCCGTGGGTGGGTAGGGGTCTGGTTCTGCTCCTTCAGCTCGTTCATCACCTTCTGTCTCACTGGCTCTGCCAACTGCTCCCTCTTCCAGTGCTTCTTCTCCAGATGTTTGGAACATGTTTTAGAATTTGCTTGGAGTCTCCTCACTCTGTCAGGAACTGAATCCACACGCACAAATAGTACAGTGCATAAACACTATTTATTTGGAGTGAGGTACATTGTACAAGACATTAGTGAGGAGACTACTATTCAAAAGGAAATGCAAGAGCTTAAGATTCCCCAGCATTCCCTCCCCTTTGCTTAGAGACCTTGGAGCTGTGAGAGCCAAGCAGCACTTATCAGCACATTCCTAGCAAGTGTTTACCTAATGGTCTCTGGTACTAAGGCTTCTCTGGTACAAGCAAGCTGTTATTTATGCTGGACTACATATCCCATTACTTAATATGGAGAGCACCTCGACAAGTTAAGAAACCAGAATGGCTAATTTTCTGACATATGTAAATAAATAAATAAAACATGAATGAATCAGAAATCTCTCTGTCTTTTATTGTTATTAGGATGACAATAGTATTTTAAATAGTGGAAAACATGTTTGAACATGCTGAAATATGCTTTAGGAATTCCAGTATAATTTGTTTTTTCTGTTTCCAATGAATCTTACGACCATTCAGTCAATTTTTTTACACATCACCAGAATACAGCTCTAAAATCTGCCCAAAAGCTAATCCTTTAGCTTGGTTCTGTAAAAAGAATACACAGTGATGACCATGTCTCATTACCAGAAGGTGTTGCAACTGTTTCTGTTGGAATACCATCTCCACAGTCTGGTGCAATAAAAACTTTGTGATGTCTTTAGGAATCATGGAGTCATCAAGGGCCATGCTGTAAGAATCAAAAAATTCTTCACGGTCATCAGATGGTAGGTTGCTATTCTCCTGGTAAAATGTGAGGGTGAGTATTCACAACCAATCCAGTGGGTTTTTTGGCAATGATACTCCTTGGCATCAAAGCACTCTAGAAAAGGCTTGTTTTAGAAAAGGCTGCAATATCTGTCCTGTGTTCATCTTCACATGTAATCAAAGATAACAGTTTTACTTTGTTGTCCACTCTCAATTTGAGCAGTCAACCAAAGCGCAGCTGATAAGGCAGACAGCAAGCAAACAGGTCAAGATGTGTTTCCTTATTCTTATCTAGCAAACAAACAGATGAGAGACAAAATGAAGTAAAGCACAACACTTGGCAACATCAATACTTCAATGAACAGTCAGTACAATTCTAAGTCAGAGTTTAGTAACAGGAGAAATGGTTAGTTAATCACCAACATTCCTCTGGAGAGGAATGGCTAGGCTTTTATAGGTCCACAGTTGAACCCAGCTACTGCCTAATTAACTCCTGTTTCCTATAAATTCATTGAGATCTGTGTATGCTCTCATTTTGATATCTACGCTCAGCAAAGATGGGTATAGGTGAGTTATCTTCTGTGTCAAAAGAGGTAGGGCTCTCTGCTGGAGCTGGCACCACCCCTGGTTCTGTCTCTGGGGTGGAAGATACTGTCTCCTTTTGTCCAGAAGGTTCCACTGTTTCAGCCTCTGAGTCTATGTCTAGATCCTGGAAGCAAGACATGACATTTGGTTGAATTCAATCACATTGTCAAACACTCCATATAAGGTCATATTAATACTAACAGGCAGAGGAAGAACAAAGTGGATCTCTGCTCTGAGATTTCCTGTTTTGCAGTGGTCTGTGCAGCTCTGTCCAGAAGTGAGGTCAAAACCATACAAGGTATACCTGTGGAGAAATTCATTGCAGTTAATTAGAAGGGAACAATCCTTCATTCCTTTCCCTGTCACTTGTACTAATTGTATGAATTCCCCCACACAATGTCCATGGGCATAATCAAGCTGTAGGGATTTAGATGGGACGTGAACCCTATCAATGTATAATGTTACTAAACTGAAATTGAAGTGCTTGAAATTGAAGGGGTTTCTGGCATAGTCTCCACTGAAAGCAGCATTGTCAAGAAGTCCTATGACTATCCACTTAGGCAGTTCTCTTAGGAAAAGATTTTCCTGGTTGCACATGAGGCTGCCTTCAGGTATGCTGAACACCTTCATTCCCACATGCTCAATGGGGTACTTGGCATTAGAAGTAAGAAGGGCCTGGTTATACTTTTACCCTCTTCACAAAAAGATATACATTTAGAGTGTGAACTTTGTAATTCTCATTGTTTTTCCTATTCATCAAGTAGAATGTGTCTTTGTTGTGGGTGAGTTAAATTTTCACATCCACTCCATTCAATAGCATTTTATGCTGAAATAACAAATTGCTGTGTAGAGGGCCTATAAGATCCCATTTATGGCTGTATGATTTTAGGACTGCCCTAGTTCTAAAACCCCCATTTCCAGCCTCTGTGAGAACTGTTTGCTCCATCTTTGCAGCTGCATCTTTATAAAAAACCCCATCTGTGATCTGGGTGATCAGGGTATCATTGCCGTAATTCAGAATCAACTCTATCATGGCCGGTAGGGATAACAGTTGTTACTCTGACTGAGAAGTCTGTCCCCAGTGAGACATCCAGTTGACTAAAAAGAGAGGCTATAGGATAATTGGTTAAGTTCATCAGCTGCAATGTCTGTGTCATCCTCTTTTGTGATTTTTCGGGAAACACAAAGATGGATATTGTTTAAACTAATATAATCTTCGCTGTTTCCTGTGATGTAAAAATTGAGAAGGGAGTTGGGGGATAGGGCAGCCAAAGGCAGAACTTCAATATACATACTGCTTTCAATGCTGGTTTGAGTTGGCAATAATTGAAAGAGAGCCAGTTCAGACTTGGTACATTCTTCAGAGGCCCTGTGAATTAATGCCATCTTAAAATATATCTCTTCTATTCCTCTTCACTCTCTTCTTTTTCTTCAGGGCACCTTTCTTCTTCTTCTTCCTCTTCCTCTGCTTCTGAAGTTTTGTTTCCCATAGCTCCCACCTTTTTAAAGGCTTAGGAGGTCCTCTATTTTGATGAGAGAGATTGTGCTTAACTCTCTTCCTTCTTTTAAAACACATTATAACAGCTCCCTCCTGAGGATTCATTTTTTTCATAACATGTCCCACAACACCAGCAGTGCTGTGCCTAGCAGTCTTAACACGAGGCTTCATAAGTTCCAGACCTCTTCTCAAAAGAGATATGGCTTTTTGAAGAAGTCCATGAAATGTGCCCAGGCCTTTGTTAGGACCTGCATCTAACCATACCAGTAATGGTATGGTTTGAATTGGCACCGTTTCTAATTGGCATCACATTTAATTGGCAATACATTTTAATTGGCTCTGATACCAAAATCAAACCTGAAAGGTGACTGGTGTCACGCCCTGATCTGGAGACCCTGGCAGTGAGGAGGAGGATTCAGAATCCAAGGCAGAGGCTTCTCCAGAGGCAAGAGTTTCCCCAGAAGCTTGTTCAGAAGAAGATAATAAACAACAGCAGGGGACTGAGCAGAGGGAACAAATATCAGAGGATGAGTCAATACAAACTCTTTCCATGCAAGAGAGATGATGCCAGAAAGAGGGGCTGCACTGCTCTGTGTGTTTAAGTAACAAGTGAGCCCTATTGAAGGAACACCTGTAGCAATAGCATGATAAAAGGCTGCCTCCTGGTCCTTTCCTTTCAGGATCAGCAACTGATCTTTCCAGTAGTTGAAACCCTGTGCCATGTTATTTTGTATTCGGATTACCTTGAACCTCTGCCTGTTTGACAACATCTTGGATTTGCCCTTTGGATTTGTTTGCTCTGAAACCTGAACTCTGTTTGGACATTTCCCCGCTCTTGCCTTGTTAGTAAGCCCTGCTCAGCTACTTGTTGATTAATTGTCTGCTCTGCCCTGGACACGACAACTGAGAGGTCAAACTGTCCAAGGGAGAACTCTGAATGTGAACTTGAGAAGAAGAGGCAGGTCAACCTAAACACCCTCCTGGTAAGACAAAGTCATTTGTCAGGCAAATGATTGCTGTCCCTGTGGACAATCAGCTTAAAGTAGAACCTGGAATTCCCAGAGGACACAACTGTGAGAAGCCCACCAGGACTTTGATTGACCGATAGCCATCCCCCGTACACCTGGACTTCTTCCTTTTTCCTTGTAGCAGCCACAGCAGACAGCTATTACAACACACATGATGTCTTTGTCACCCAAACACTGTGAACATTAGTAGGTTGATAGTCCCTTGTCTGTGCTGCAACTCTCATTGTACCACACCTGGAACTGCATATATCTTCCACTGCCACAGACTATTTTTTGGGTACAAATACCCCTGATTCCAGGATGTCCAGTATAGTCTCTCAGAGATCTATCCATCATTCTGTCCATCTGACTTCTGAACAAGAACTGTCCTTAGGTCCTACCTAAACCAAGCCATATTTCTGCTTCTTCACTATTCTTCTGGACTGGTAATTATAACCCCAAACCCTCAGTCTCCCTATCAATATTTTTTTCTTCCTTTTCCTTCAGTTAGCCGTTGTGTGACTGTTTGACTGTTTGTATCTTGTGTGCATGTATAAGTGAATTCCCCACAATAAAGCACATTTTTAGTTTACTTTTGAATCTCTGACTGGTTCTTTTCCTGCATGAGCTTGTAAGCATTGGCAGAAAGGTCTCACCAAGTTGCCTCTTTCTTGTTTGCCTCCTGATTTTGATCTAATTCATTCCCCACTTTTGCAAGGAGGTATTTGGTGTCATGGGTTGGCCCTTGTGGCACCTACATTTTGGGGTAACACCTGCTTCATACATAACAGGGGCTCCATAGAAGCCAGGTAGCCCGGGACCTGCCTGGGCCTCATAGTAAGCCCTGTAAGCACTGAAATCTCCATAATCTTTTTTTTTTTATTAATAATAAAGATGCATAAGTATACAGAAATATCTCTATATATACAACAATAAACATTATACAAATAGGATACAAAGTACTATATAATAGTATTTATATATACAAAAATTTTTTTTGTAATATTTATATCTATATAAACATTGTACTTTTAAAGAAAAATCAACTTATATCTGTCTATTTTCATACCTTATTTCATATTATGTATGCTTTACATTCCACTTCCTAACTTTCCTAGAGTTAATTCTTAATAGTCCTGTATTTGTTACTCTTTCAGTACCCCTATCCCAACTTTGCGTACCTTCTCACAATTCTGTCATTCCAAATCTATGTTTACCCTTTAATGTCTGAACCTTAAAACATTGTTTTCTTACGTATTTCTTATGTTGAGAAGAAAAACTTCTCTACTTGTCTCCATTCTATATCATTTAGTTCTTGATTTTTCCCTTGTATCATCCAGGTTAATTTATTCATTTCCCTGTATTCCAAAACCTTTATTTTCCAGTCTTCTATTTGTGGAACCTGATCATTTTTCCACTTTCGCGCATATTCTATTCTTGCGGCTGTAATCATATAGAGAATTATTCTCGAAAATTTCTTCCTGTACTCTTTTTGTATTTTCTCAGTCATATTTAATAGAAATAGTTCAGGTATCAAAGGGATATTAAACTGTAATATGTCTGAAATTATTTCTTGTATTCTTTTCCAGTATATTTTGGCTTTGTCGCAGGTCCACCATACATGATAGTAAGTCCCATTTTCTCGACCGCATTTCCAGTACTTATTCTCCCTTGTTTTATATATCTTATTAATTTTCACTGGATCGAGGTGCCATCTATACAGCATCTTTAAATAATTCTCCTTCAAACTTTGGGCTGCTGTAAATTTTTGTGTTTCTAGCCACGACTTCTCCCAGTACTCTAATTGAATCTCATGGCCCGCGTTCTGTGCCCATAGAATCATCGAAGGTTTTATTTGTTCTACCTCTAATTCTCTCTCTATTTGGAATTTGTACAATTTAGAAGTCACTTGGTTCTGTGATTTAAATAATATATCTTCGAACTGTTTATTGTTTTTGTCTATTTGAAAACCTTCTAATTTCTTATCCATGTTATATCTTTCTTTAAATTGTCTGTAGAGAAACCGTGAGCACTTGAACCCTTCATGTTCCAATTCTTCTCTAATTTTTAGTCTTGTTTCTTGATTTTTGACAATTATCATATCCTGATATTTTATCAATTTTTCCTGTGGTTCCCGCCATCTACTGTAAAAGGCCTCATGTGGGGAGATCCATAATGGTATTTTTCTAAAATATTTTTTCTTAAACTTTTGCCAGTTTATTAAAAGAGCCTTCCTTAGATAATGATTCTGGAATTCTTTATCTATTTTGTATTTATTATACCATACATACGCGTGCCACCCCATTCTTAATCCACTTCCTTCCAAATTTAGTATTTTTTCGTTTTGTAATGTTAACCATTCTTTTATCCAAGTCAAGGAGTTTGCTTGATAATACAATTTCAAATCGGGAAGCCCAAAACCTCCTTTTTCCTTCTTCTCCGTCAAATACTTCCATTTTATTCTTGGCCTTTTTTTATCCCAGATGTATTTAGAAATTTCTCTATGCCATTCTTTAAATGGTTTTTCATTTGTAATAACAGGTAAATTTTGAAAAAGAAAATTTAATTTTGGTAGCACATTCATTTTAATCGTAGCTATCCTTCCAAGCAACGAAAGTTGAAGTCTATTCCAATTATTTAATGATTCCTTAATTTCTTTCCATGTATCTTTATAATTATTATCATATAGTTCATTGTTTCTTTTTGCTATCCAAATTCCCAAATATTTAACTTTCTTTTCTAATTTGAAACCTGTTCTTTGAGCCAATATGTTTTCTTCTTCCACTCGCAAATTTTTAGTCAGGATTTTTGTTTTTTCCTTATTGACTCTAAATCCTGCCAATTCACCAAATTGATTCAACTTTACCAGAAGATTGTCTATTCCTGAATTCGGGTCTTCTAATATGATCACTAAGTCATCGGCATATGCCTTTAACTTATATTCATGGTTCTTCACTTTGCATCCTTTCAACGCAGAATCTTCTTTTATCATCCTTATTAATATGTCAAATGTTAATATAAAGAGTAAAGGTGATAGAGGACATCCTTGTCTTGTGCCCTTCTTAATTTTAAAATTATCCGTTTTTTCCCCATTTATAATCAAAGCAGCAACTTGATCTTTATATATTTCTTTGATCCATTTTATATAAGTATTTCCAAAATTCATTTTAGTCAATACCATAAACATGAAGTCCCATTTCAAGTTATCAAATGCCTTCTCGGCATCGATAAAAATCAAGGCAAGCTTTCTCTCATTATGCTTCTCGTAATACTCAATGACATTTAAAATTGTTCTTATGTTATTTCTTAATTGTCTATTTGGCAGAAATCCATTTGGTTCTTCCTCTATAATTTCTTGTAATACTTTTTTTGTTCTTTCCGCCAAGATGCTCATAAAGATCTTGTAATCAATATTCAACAACGAAATTGGCCTGTAATTACCAGGTTCTTTTAAATCTTTCCCTTCCTTCGGTATTAACGTGATACAGGCCTCACCCCAGGAATTTGGTCGTCCTTCTTCCATAATTTCGTTGAATAAATCCAGCATATACAGCACCAGTTCTTCCTGCAATGTTTTGTAGTACATTGCCGAAAACCCATCCGGGCCCGGTGCCTTTGCCGAGTTAAGTTTCTTGATTGCTTGTATTATCTCTATTGTTGTTATTTTAGTATTAAGTATTCTCTGCTGATCCTCTGTTAATTCTGGTATTCTTTGTTTCTCCAAAAAGTCCAATATCTCCTTCTGTATCTTTCTGTCTTTTGCATTATATAAGTCACTATAATATCTAAGGAAAGTTCGTTTAATAATTTCTTGATCTGTTGTCGTCTTTCCCCCTACATTTATTTCTGTAATCAATCTTTTTTCTCTTTCCTTCCTCAATTTATACGCCAGCCATATGCCTGGCTTATTAGCCTGTTCGAAGAATCTTTGTTTCATTCTTTTTAAGTTCTTATTAATTTCCCATTGGTGTTCTGATTTCAACTGTTCTTGAAACACCTTCAACTCTGTTCTTGTTTTAATGTCCGTGGGGTGTAACTTCAACTGTTCTTCCTGTTGTTTTATTTTAACCATTAATTCTTGTTGTTTTGCTTGTCTTTTTTTCTTCATCTCAGTTCCCCACTGAATAAAATAACCCCGCATAACTGCCTTACTGGCGTCCCAAGTAGTTTTCAATTTTATATCTCCGGAAACATTTTCTTTAAAGTAATTTCTCAAAGTTTCTCTAATCCTTTCCAAGTAGCTCGAATTTTGAAAAATATAATCATTTAATCTCCATCTTCTGATTCTTTTTTGTGTTTTAAGCTCTAATTGAATTGGATTATGATCCGAATATATTCTAGGAAAAATTTCCATTTTATCTACTTGCTTTTGTATAACTTTTGAGATTAAAAACATATTGATTCTCGACATTGATTTATAAGTTTCAGAGTAAAAGGTAAATCCTTTAGAATGACCATATTTCAATCTCCATACATCTTGTAACGCCATAAATTCCATCAATTTGAAAAAGGATTTAGGAAGTTTCCCTTGTTGTTTACGTTCCAATTTACCACTTGTTCTATCTTCTTTAGGGTCTAATACTCCGTTAAAGTCTCCACAAAGTAAAAAATTAGCTTGATTTGTTTCTTCAGAATAGCTTAAAAGTTGTTGTAATAGTTTTTGATAAAAGTTACTCTTGTCTTCTGTTGGGGAGTATACTCCTACTATCAAAACCTTGGTCTCTTGGAGTTGCACCTCCACTCCAACGAAATCTCCATAATCTTTTAACACAGCCATTTTAAAAATTTGCACCCACTCTTTACTAGGATGAATGTGTAACTTCACAACCACCTTTCCAAGATGGAATGGTACATGTTTATTCTGATCCTTCTTTATTTCAAAGATTATATTGTCAATGTGGTGCTTACTAATGGGAATGAACTGAGGCTAGTCATATGTAATGGTGATGCAGTTATGATTTTTCCCTTGGACAGGTATACAGCATAGAAGAGCACAGAGAAATCCTCCACAATCTGATGTTCTATGATACCTTTGTACAGGTACAATGAACAGAATTTGCTACATTTATGCAAACGCAGGTAAGGCAACCCTTTGAATCCCCAGAGTCCCCATCAGTTATGACTTGTGCTTTTAATCCATAGCATCTCCAGCAGTTACAACTTGTACATCTTCTTTATTCTTTCTCTGCCATAAAAACAAAAGGGAAAATTACAAGCAGTCTTATCACTATACATCCTATCTCTGCATATATACATACACACATGCAGACACACACACACTCATCCATTTTTGCCATCCTCACTTCTCATTCTGATATTTACCATGGTTATTGGTGTCATATCTTCATAAACTGGTTCCTCTTCCTCTGCTTCACTCTTCACCTGGACCATTGTCTTATACAATTCCTCCTCTTCCTCATTGCTTGAGTTCTCTCCCTCATATCCATCATCTGAGGACATGACTTCTAAACATCAGGTCTGCTGTCAGACAGCCAGTTTTCAATGTGACACTTAAATTCTCCAGGAGACCCGAAGATTTTCTTTTCAATCACCATCTTTGTGGTTGTTTCATACATTTTGTGTAGGTTTTCAATTGTTGCCTCAAAATCTCTCCATCGTCTTTTCATTCCTCTTCATCATGTGTTGGCACAGAACATTCTTGGGGGTCAGCCTGTATGCATTCTTCCTCTGCTGCAGCACCCCTGAATTCCACTGGCCTCACAGGCATCGCATCTGCACAGCTCTCCATGTTGGCTAAGAAAAGCAAAGTTGTAGTAGTGGTGAGGATAAAGCTGCCACCCTGATGATCTTTGCTCATATACCCTGTCCCATGAGGGTGTGCCCCCAGCTTTGCTTCCTACTACTTAGTTTACTAAGCTTATATAAATATCTCTTTTGAGAAGAGCTACACCTCCCTGCCACTTAGGCCCTTTCCACATGATGACACTCTTGTGTGTCATCCTGTCACAATCCCACACTTGACCAGCTGCCTATGACAGGAAGCCTGAGGGACATGCTTTGTCCATTCCAGACTGCAGCCAGCTTTCTTCCCATGCTGCAGTAGTGGAGGAAGCCTGTAGATCACATTTCCAGCCTTTCTGCATGGCCGGCTGCAATGGAAGGCTCGTGCAATTGGGGGTCATTGAGGGAGTTTTTCCGTCAATGATATCACCTGTGATTGTGCCAGCTGACAATGTGAAAAGGGCAGCACTGTGACAACATGATGTGGAAGCGTTTCACGGTCCTGCTCCTCCCATGTTCCCATGCTGGACCCCATACCATTGTCTTGCAGAAAGGGCTTCAGTTTTACTAACATTTTATTCCTAGTCAGGATCTGCTAAATAAATAAATAAATAAATAACAACAACAAATAAAGCAACAGCAGATTTGCTTTATTCTTTTTTTTTTTTTTTTGATATTTATCACTATATGGCATTTTTGAGTGGGGAAAATATACAAACATTGCCACTACTACAGATATTTTGGTTCATTCAGTATTAGCCCCTTTTCACCAATTGTTGTCGTTATGTGCCTTCAAGTTGTTTTCAACTTACAGAGACCCTAAGGCGAACTTATCATGGGGTTTCCAGAGTGTGTGAGGCACCCAAGGTTACCCAGTGTGTTTCCATAGCTGAACAGGGCATTGAACCATGATTTCCAGGGTTGCAATCCAACACTCAAACCATTGTACCGCACTTGTTCTCTATACCATGATGTCTCTCTACACCCAGCTGCTTCTCACCAATAACCATCTTCCGTTCACTCCTACCGCAGCATCCACATGATGTTGCATCAAAACACTGCATTCTTCTTCTTCTTCTTCTTCTTCTTCTTCTTCTTCTTCTTCTTCTTGTTAATCACATATTTAATAACAAAACAAATAATAAACATAACCAAAAACATGAAACACAAAACAATCTCTCCCCCTCCCCGTTCCTCCCCTTGCCGAAACTCAGGTTTGATTGCTTCACTTATCTGTAACAATCCTTCTTCTCTTCTTTTACATTATTAGAAAAAGTTTCACTTTCTTATTTCCTCTTTTGCTTCCTTATTCCCCCTTTTACTTAATCTCTTATTTTCCTATCTTTGGTTTCTCCCAACATATCACATTTCTATACATATTTAGAACTCCTCATTTTTTAAAAAGCTAGTTGCCTTTTTCCCCCAACAAGCTTCCCATATCGGACCAACTATTTTCCACTCTTCTCTCGATTTACTTTTCATACTATCTTCCAAAGCTTCTATCACAATATCTGCTTTGGCCATCTCATATAGTTTTAATAGCCAGTCCTCTAACCTAGCACTTTTTGTTTTCCAAACCTGGGCATAACAGATTCTGGCTGCTGTTATCATATATATAAATTTTTGTGTGTGTGTGTGATTTATCTAATTGCAATTCCTCAATCATGTTTAATGGATATATTTGTGGTAACATGTTAAATTTACTCCTTAACACTTTCTGTATTTTATCATGTACCATCTCCCAGAAATTTTTTGCAACTTTGCAGCGCCACCATATGTGATAAGACATACCCCTCTGATCATACTTCCAACATGTATCCTTTGAGTTTTTATATATTTTTGTAATTTGTGTTGGGGTTATATACCATCTGTGCAATATCTTATAATAATTTTCTCTTAAACTTACTGGTTTTATTAATTTCCAGGTGGTCTTCCACGCCTTCTCCCATTGTTCCATCGTTATTGTTTGATTAATATCTTGGGCCCACTTAATCATTACTGGTTTAACCGTTTCCGGCTCATTTTGTAATAGTAACAGAATCTTATATATCTGACTTACTTTATGCTCGATATCTGGTTTTAACAACTTATCAAATTCTTTTTCTTTAATCTCAAACCCTTCTTTCTCCTTATCTTTTTTATATCTCTCCCTTAGTTGTCTGAATAGTAGCCAATGTGTATTCCAACCATCATTTCTTAATTCTTCTACCGATTTGAAATCTATATTGTCTCCTTGTATTTTTAGAATATCTTTATATGTAATCCACACATCAACCTTAGGTTTTTCTTTATTATAAAAAGCTGCATGTGTTGAAACCCAGAGTGGTATTTTCAAATATAACTGTCTTTTATATTTTTGCCATGCTATAATAAGGGCTTTTCTTAAAAGTTGATTTTTAAAATTTTTATCTATAACTTCTTTACCATACCATATATACGCATGCCATCCAAAATATAGCCCTTCTCCTTCTAAATATAATAATCTTTTATTTTCTAGCTTTATCCATTCTGTAATCCATTCTAGGCAATTTGCATAATAGTATAGTTTTAAATTTGGTAATCCCATTCCTCCTTTCTCTTTTATATCTTCTAACACATTTAATTTTATTCTGGGTTTTTTTCCTTTCCATATAAATTTCATTAGATCTTTATTCCATTCCCTAAGGGGCTTTTCATTCATAAGTATTGGTAAATTCAGGAATAAGAAATTTATTTTGGGGAGTATATTCATTTTGATTGCGGAGATTCTACCTAGTAGTGACAGATCCAATTTTCCCCATCTTTTTAAATCTTCTCTTATTTCTCCCCATATTTTTTTTATAGTTATTATCAAACAAATCTATATTATTTTTTGTGATAGTAATACCAAGATATCTTACTTTTTTATCTGTCTTGAATCCCGTTAATTTTATTATGTTCTCCTCTTCTTGTTTCCTTATATTTTTCAAAATCATTTTTGTTTTTTCTTTATTTTATACCCTTATAATATTCTGAAATCTGTTAATATCTCCATTAATACTTTTATACTTGTTTTTGGATCTTCTAATATAATCACTCAATCATCGGCATAGGCGCTCAGTTTATCCTCTTGATTTCGAATTTTAGCTCCTTGTATTTGTGTTTCCTGTCTGATTTTATTAGTTAAAATTTCTAAACAGGAGAGGTGACAGAGGACATCCCTGTCTAACTCCCCTACCTATAGATACATTCTGTGTTGTTTTTCCATTAACTATTATTTTAGCCTTTTGATCTTTGTATATCGCTTTTATCCATCTTATATATTTACCTCCCAGATTTATCTCCTCTATTATTTCCTCTATAAAAATCCAATTTACTCTGTCAAATGCTTTTTCCGCATCTAGGAAACATAATACCATCTCTTTCTCATTATGTCTATGATAGTATTCTAATAGATTCAATACCATCCTTATATTATTTTTTAAAGTTCTCCCGGGTAGAAAATCATTTTGATCCGTGTGTATAATTACTTATAAAACTTTTTTCAATCTTTCTGCTAATATAGTAGTGAAAATTTTATAGTCTACATTTAACAATGCTATTGGTCTATAGTTTCCTAATTTTTGTGTATCCTTTCCTTCTTTTGGAATTAAAGTAATATTTGCCTGTCCCCATGAGGGAGGCTTTGTTTCCGTATTAATTTCATTTATTACTTCATATAATGGGTTAGTTAATTGTTCACAAAATACTTTATAGTATACAGCTGAGAAACCATCTGGACCGGGCGCCTTTCCTGTTTTCTGCTTTTTGATGGCTTGCAGAATTTCCTCTTTAGTTATATCCTTATTCATTTCTTCCCTTTGTCTTCCGTAATCTTAGGTATATGTCCTTCCCTTAAATATTGTCTAATCTTATCTCTTTTTAGATAGTTAATCTTTGACTCCGCAAATAGATTTTGGTAATATCTTTCAAATGCCTTCTTTATTTCCTCCTGATTTAGCAATAATTTCTTATTTTCTTTTATTTGTAATATCAATCTCTTTTCTTTTTCTTTTCTACTCTTATATGCTAACTATTTATTTGTTTTATTTGCATAAAAAAAGTTCCTTTGTTTTGCTAATTTTATATTTCTTTCTATTATTTGTATATCCTGTAAGGATATTTGTTTCTGTAGCACCTTTATTTCATCTAAAATCTTTTTGTCTTGTGGTGTATTCTTCAGTTCATTTTCCAAGTATTTAATCTGCTCTATTAACTTTTGTTCTTTCCCCTTTTTTTCCTTCTTTATTCTTACCTCCTGTTGTATCAGGAAGCCACACATAACCGCTTTCCCGGCTTCCCATACTATTTCTCTAGACACTTCATTGTTCATGTTTTCCTTAAAATAGCATTCTAAAGTTTCTTTTCCTTTTTTAATTATCTCTTCCTCTTTTAACAAGTTCTCATTCAATTTCCACCTAAACTCAGTTTTTCTATCTTCCATGATTAGTAATAAGGGGTTATGGTCTGACATGCTTCTTGGTAGGGTTTCCATCTTCTTTAAATATTTCATTAAAGTTTTGGAATTCCAAATCATATCTATCCTGGACCATGTCTTACATATTTCTGAAAAATATGTCTGCTTTCTTTGATTCCCATATAAACTCCTCCAGGCATCCACTAATATCATATTTTGTGTTAATTCATAAAAGCTTTTTGGTAATTTCCCTTTATTTTTTGTTTGTTTTTTGCTCCCAAATCTATCTATTTCTGGTTGTATTACCCCGTTCCAATCCCCCATAATAATTATATTTTGACATTCCAATTCTTTAATTTTTCCTGAAAGTTTTTCATAGAAATTATTTTTATTTCTCAGTGGGCCATATACCCCTATAATTATTATCCTTGTATTTAGCATCTCTACTTCTATACCTACATATCTCCCCTGATTATCATTTAGGATTTCCTTAGCCACATATTTTGAGTTCACATAAATTGCAATCCCTCTTTTCTTTTTTTCTATGCTTGTTACAAACTAGTTTCCTAATTTGGGGTTTTCTAATGATTTTTTATTTGATTTAATTATATGTGTCTTGTATACAATATATATCACATTTCTGTTTTTCTAAGTAATGAAAGATTTTCTTTTTTTTATTATTGAATTTATTCCTCGGACATGCCAAGAAAATATTTTAATTCTCATTTTGATTATAACTTCTTCCTTTTAAGCCTTCTCTTCCAAAGATATTTCTTCTCCCGTCTCTTCCTGATCTGTGTCCTCTTGTTCCTTTTCTTCAGATTCCTGTTCCTCTCTAACCTCTCGCTGCTCTTGTCCTTCGATTTGTTCTTCCGCTAACCTGGTCATTATCTTTCTCTTCATTACCTCTCTCTTCTTTCTTTTTTTCCTCTTGTCTTTGGTCTCTATTTTGTTTTTTCCTCTGTTCTTCCTTAAGCCTTTTCAAAAACTCTTCTGCTTTGCTTATTGAATTTATCACATATCTTCTCTGATTATATGGAAATATAATGCCTTCCAACTTCCCCCATCTGTACAGGATATCTTTTTTCTTAAGTTCTTGAATTAAAAATGTGTAGTCTTTTCTTTTCTTGAGCACTTGCGACGCCACATCTTTAAATATTTTCAATTCCATTCCCTCAATAATTAATTTTTTAGAATAGCTCAAATGAATGAACATCTCCTTCACCCGTTCTCTCACAAAATAAACCACAATGTCTCTGGGTACCTTCCTCTTCCATGCAATCAGTGAATTTATCCTGAAAATACAATCAATCTCAATGTCCATTTGTTCCGTTGACCAGTCCAAAAATTTTGCCAGAGCCGGTATCATTCTACTGTAGATGTCCTCTTCTTCTACTTCCTCCAGGTCTCTAATCTTAATACATTTTTCTCTGTACTTCCATTCTGAGAGTGTATTCCTCATCTCTGAACGCTCTACAGTAACTTCTAACTCTCCCGCTTTTTTTTCCAGATTTTTCATTTTTTCTTGTACATCTTCGAATTCCTTATTCATATTTTTAGCATCCTTTGTCACATTTTCTAATCTATACGCAAAATGTTCCATCTCCTTCTTCATTTCTCTTACTTCTTTTTTAACTTCTGTTGATAATCCTTTCATTTCATCCCGCATATCTGTTCTTATTTTCTTAACCTCCTCTAATAACAGCTTATAGGGGTCTATTTCCTCAGATGACCTTCTTTGGGATAACATCTGCACCTGTGTTTGCACCAATTTTCTTCTTCCAGCTGCCATCTTCTTCTATCTTCTATTCTTCTCTAAATTATTTCTCTTCCACTAATATATTATGAGATTTCCAGTTTAGGCCTTCCTTTCTTCAATCCCTTTATTTCACTACTTCATGCTTTTCTTTTTCTCTCTCTCATCTCTTTTCTTCTCTGCCTTTCTTCCCACTGTCTCTCGTAATCTCCACTCTGCTTCTCTCTTCTGGTCACCTTCTCCTTTCCCACGTCTCCTTCTTTCTCCTTCCTTCATTGTTGCGGCCGCTTCCCGATCCGTGTCTTTCTCCTTCACTCTTTCACCAACACCAAGCTATCAGCTTTACCACTCTCCGTTTCTTCTCTACTCTCCTCTCTCCAAACTCTAAATCCGTTTCTTTCTCTTTCGCTCTTTCGTCAATATCAAACAGTCAGCCTTGCCTCTCGCCGTCTCCACTCCATTCACAACTCTCCATTTCCACTTTCCACCATCCAACTTTCCACCTCTCTCCAGTCTCTCCTCTCTCCTCTCACAATCCAAAATCCATAAATCCTATGCCACCATCTGAAAAATTTCAATATCCATTCAGTGCCCACAGCCTGGAATCAATCGTCTCAGGTGGGGATTTTTATATATGTCCATGTTGGGAAAGGGGAGGCTTAAGCGTCCATTTACAGTTTTCCGGTAAAGTTCTCCTCCTTTCTTTTTCTACTTTCCGCTTTTGTCTCTCCACTTCAACTATCTTCTTTATAATTTTCTCTGTTTCTTTCCCTTTCCCTTTTCCTTTAATATCGCAACTTTCAATTTCAATTTATTTGTTTAGTTTCAGTCTGAGGAGTCCTTATTTTTAAGCTTACAGTTAAACTTGATTGCTTGTTACTTTTTTTTCCCCATGTATGGAGTCTATCCCTCGGTCTTCTTACAAATCTCCATGTTTCCTTTTGTTATTTTTCCTTGATATGAAAGTGCTCTTAATGAGAAGGCGCTTCTGTTTATGTCCTGAGTTTCAGCAATGAAAAAAAAAATACTTAACTTACTTGTTAGACATCCCTCTATTTGTTAATTTCTCATGGCGCAGCCACTGTCACTCATGCGATGGTTACACAGCATCTGGTGGCTCTTCGACTCATTGGCTTCGTCCACTCCCCTCTTCTTCATGAATTTTTTGGGGGTGCTGATGCCGGAATTAGTCCATTCAGAGCCCCTCCTAATCCCTTCTCCCAAAGGGATTAAATATCCCGTTTCTTTCCTTTCGAAAACGGGCTTACAATCCTGTGTACCAGCCGTCTGTCTCACAGCTGTGCGAGTAGATGACCGATCGCTGCGCCATCTTCCCTTCCTGACCTATTTTATTCAACATTCTTTATTTATAGAGGTTACAATCCCTATTTAGGACAATAGAAGGTTTTGTTTTTATTCAACAGTTGTTTACAGATGTTAGAAACCATTTATAGGTCGTCTTTTTAATAATCATTTGGACCCTAACATTTAAAGAAAATAGATTTAAAATCTGTTCTATACAATATGTCTCCACTATGAATCTCCATAAATGTCCACAAACCTGTACTTCTCCTGTAGATGCCAGCTTCTGCAAAGCTATAGTGCACGGTCTCTGGACATTTGTTTCAGCAACTGGTACATCACCACAGCTTGACAGATCATAAATCAATCATTTATGACAGGTCATAAATCATTCATTTTTGATAGGTCATAAATCAATTATTTTGACATTTTTGACAGGAGCTACATCTCCCTACTACTTGCATCACAACTAATAGAACAGAATTCATATAGCTGGAAGAGACCACAAGGCCATCAAGTCTAACCCCTGTCATACAGAAATACACCATCTAGCCTCTGTTTACAAACTTCCAAAGAAGGAGACCCCACTACACTCCAAGGCAGCGGATTCCACTGTTGAGCTGCTCTTACCATCAGGAAGTCCTTCCTAACATTTAGATGGAATCTCTTTTCCTGAAGTTTGAAGCCATTGCTCCATGTCTTAGTCTCTAGAGCAGCAGAAAACAGCTTGCTCCATCCTCTAGACGACACCCTTTTATTTATTTTTTTCTAAATAGCCTCTTAACCTTCTCTTCTCCAGGCTAAACATACTCAGCTTCCCAGGCTGCTCCTCATACGTCATAGTTTCCAGGCCTTCCACTATTTTGGTTGCCCTCCTCTGGACATGTTCCAACTTGTTAATATCCTTCCTGAACTATGGTGCCCAGAACTGGACACAGTATTCCAGGTCTATCAATTCCCTTGCCCTAGACACTATATTCCTATTGATGCAGCCCAGAATTGCATTGGCTTTTGAAGCTGCCAGGCCACACTGTTGATTCATGTTCAACTTGTGGTCTACTAAGGCTCCTAGATCCTTCTCACATGTACAGTGGTCAAGCCAGGTGTCGCCCAAGCCAGGTGTCACCCATATCTGTGCATTTCATTTTTTTTTCTGCCCAAGTGTAGTACCTTATGCTTCTCTCTATTCAAATTCATTTTGTTGGTTTTGGTCCAGCTCTCAAATCTGTTATGGTCATTTTGAATTCTGATCCTCTTCTCAACAGTGCTAGCTATCCTCCTAATTTGGTGTCATCTGCAGATTTGATAAAAATGCTCTCTATTCCCTCATCCAAATAATTAATAAAGATGTTGAATAGCACTGGGCCTAGGACAGAATTCTGCAGCACTCCGCTATTCAGTTCTCTCCAGAATGAAGAGGAGCCATTGGTGAGCGCTCTTTGGGTTCAGTAGGTCTACCAGTTACAAATCCACCTAACAGTAACAGTGACCTGTTCTGCACTAGACTGCTATAGCGCTATTATTCCACTTGCAACATCCTATGGAATCCTGGGGTTTGCAGTTTTGGGAGGAGTCGCGTGGCCCCTCCTGAAACTGTAAACCCCAGGATTCCATAGGATGTTGCAAGTGGAATAATAGTGCTATAGCAGTCTAGTGCGGAAATGGCCATTGTCTGGCCCAGAATTTTATTATCTTGTTTGCAAGAATTACATGCAGAACCTTATTAAAGGCCTTACTGAAATCAAGATATGCTATGTCCACAGCATTCCCTTCATCTACCACCAAGTAACACCAATACTATTAATTTGGCATGAAGTGTTTTTGAGAAACCCATGTTGACTTTTAGTGATCATAGCATTCCTTTCTAAGTGCTCATAGACTGTCTGTTTAATGATCTGCTGTATAATATTTCCTGATATTGATGTCAGGCTGACTAGGCAGTAATTGTTAGGGTCTTTTTTCCCTTTTTGAAGATGCGGAAATATTTGCCCTCCTTTAGTCTGCTGGAACTTCTCCAAGAATTCTCAAAGATCATCACCAGGGGTTCTGAGATTACTTCTGCCAGATTTTTTTTTTAACACCCTTAGAAGTAGTTCATCTGGTGCTAGAGACTTGCATTCATTTAGATTAGCCAGGTATTTTGTACTACCTCTTTACTTAGATATAGCGATATTAGAAGAGTGACAGTTACTTAGGAGTGTCATCTCATCAATAGGTTTTCAGATGGTATGCTTTTTGTTTTTCAATTCAAGCATTTAGAAAGATGTTAGAATATTTTGGAAAATTCACAGGGATGATTTATGAGAAATGAAAGCTTTTGTGCATAAACAACTCATTGGACCACCAAAAATGTCTTCAATAAATCCTAGGTTTAAACCTACAACACTCCAGTGTAAAATACTTAGGAATCTGCCAGGAACAGGACAAAGTCACAACAAATGATGATTCAAAATCATACTTTCTTTGCACTTGTGCACATAATGACTTCAACGTCCAGACTGGGGAAATGTGGACAGAAGCAAAGCAGTTATGAAGTTCCTCCCCCATGTGTTTCTCAGGCATGCAGACCTCTTATCTCACTACAGCTGCATTCTGTTGTAGCATTCCCACTCCTCTATGCTAGGTACCTATTTCCTTAATGGCTACTGTAATTCTTTTGGTGAGCTAACTGACTGCCTGACAGAATCAAGATTAACCAACTTATATATAGGAATTATATACCTGCAGTCAATTGGACTCAAATTAAATTAAATTCATGGTCCAAAAGAAACTTATATCTGCTAGGAAAGATAGCAATTTAAATACATATAAGACTAAAGCTAACCTTTTTATTTGAAACATTACCATTAACCCCAAAATCAAGCAAATTTTAAAAGTTGCAATCATTATTAGAAAAAAAATAGATTTTTGTTTTGGAGGAGGGAGGGAAGTCTAAGATTCACCAAAAATGTGTCTTATTCAGCTTCAGAAAAGGGAGGTTTGTCAATACCAAATTTAAACTCTATCACGCAGCATTCCAATTGAATCAAATTAATTTAATTAAAGACTGTGGGGAAATATCAGCATGGATATTTCCATCAGCATGGAAATTGGAGATGATCCATCTAAATGGTTTGTGCCACTATTTCACCAATTAGGGAAGAGATCAACTGTCAGATTCTCCAACTGCTTCCATAACAAATCTTTGCAGATTTAGAAGCTGTAGTAACATATAATATCCTCATGTCCATCAACAACTGCCACTTCTGTATCAATACCATTTCCTGAAAGGGTATGGAACAGAAAATGATCCTTTGTTGTCAACTGCTATTGACTTTGACTTATGGTGCTGCTATGAATGAGAGACTTCCAAGTCACTCTATCATCAGCGACCCTCCTCAGGTCTTACAGATTAATTGTGTCTACCGTGATTGAGTATATCCATCTGTAATGCAGTTGTTACCTGGAAGCATGGGTACCACAAGCGCCAACCCACAATTCCAGCACCTCCATTTGAAAGTGGGGAATAATTAGCTCAAAGACAGGAGGCTTGCGAGGAGGCAACTTAGTGAGATCTGACTAACAATGTTTACAGGCTCATGCTGGAAACAACCACACACTCACACACTCACACAAGGACTAACCAAAGGAAAGGGAGGAAAGTGGGATAGAGAATGTTGAGGGATTTGGGTGATATTTTACTGGTATAGAGAGAAGCAGAGAAAACAGCGATGTGGCTTAGGCAGGAAGCTAAGGACAGTTCTTGTTTGGGAATCAAATGGACAGAGTGTCATTTGGAATGGTGACAGACTGCACTAAGCAGCCTAAAATTAGGGATATTTGTACCTGAAAAATATCCTGCAGGTATGATTGTGACTTGCACTCCCAGTGGAGTGGGAGTTTCAATGGGAGTTTCAACACAAATAAGCAAGTCCGGACAGAGTTAATGATTTTAGTTCTGAGTGACAAGGGAATAATGGTTGTCATAATAGCTGAGTATTGTGGAGAGGTGGGGAAACAATAGGAAAATGTCCAGGTGTACAGGGACCAGGGATAAGACCATCACAATTTGGTGGGAACTTAGTGGGAACCTATTTCAACTCTGACAGTCCAGCTAGACATTTCACACCTATTGTCCTGAATTGACTGGGTCCCGATCACAGGGTGTGCGCAGTGCAGTAACATGGACTTTCTTCAGTAACCATTCCAAGACTTTGCTGTTTTCTGCTCGGAGTATGGTGTCATTTGCATATCTTAAATTGTTGATCTTCATTTCGCCAATTTTAATGCCTTCTTCCTTGGAGTCTA
This sequence comes from Cyclura pinguis, assembly GCA_030412105.1. NCBI lineage: Eukaryota > Metazoa > Chordata > Lepidosauria > Squamata > Iguanidae > Cyclura > Cyclura pinguis. The sequence continues at coordinate 110,430,536 of CM059603.1, forward strand.
ATCCTGCTTTTAAGTATGATATGTTCAGCATACAAGTTAAACAAACAGGGTGATAAAATGCAGCCTTTCTTGACCCCCTTGGAAATTGGAAACCATTTTGTTTCTCCATATTCTGTCCTAACAGCATCTTTTTGTCCTGCATACAGGTTACAAATCGGGACAATCAAATGTTGTGGTGCACCCATTTATTCAAAAGAGATCCATAGTTTTTGATGATCTCCACAATGAAAGTCTTTGCTATAATCTATAAAGCACATACTGATTTTCTTTTAAAATTCTTTGGTACACTCCATTATCCAAAGTATGTTTGCAATATGATCCCTAGTACATCTTTTTTTCTTGAACTCAGCTTGGACATCTGACATTTCTCACTCTATAAATAGAAGAAGTCTGCTGTAGAATTTTGAGCACGACTTTGCTTGCATTGGGAATTTTATGCAGTGGTGTGGTTACTGCAATTCCTAATGTGTCTTTTCTTGGGGACTAGAATATATATTGAGCATTTCCAACCCGTAAGACGTTCTTTTGTTTTCCATCTTTGTTGACAGATTTTCATTAAAAATAGAGTAAATTCTTTCTCAGTAGTTTGAAGTAGCTCTATTGGTACACCATCTGTTCCTGCTGATTTATTTCTTCCAAGTGCTTTTAGTACAGTTTTCACTTCACTTTCTAAAGCTGGGGTTTGTCTTCAAATAGTTCTTCCTTGAATGAATCTGTCAACTTTTCATCTCTTTTATATATTCTGTCTGTTTATTGTTTCCATCATCTTTTTATTTCTACTTGGCCTTGGAATATTCCTGACTGGTTTGAGAGCATCTCCACTCATTGTTTAAATTTCCCTTTGATTTTTCAGGTCTTGTAGAAAAGGTCTCTTGTTCATCTTTTTTGTTGTTGTTGTCACCTTTTATTTCTCTGTATTGATTGCTATTGATTACTATAGTCATTCTCTTTGTCCCTGCATACAAGTCATTGAACAGTTGTATTCTGGATTCTGACTCTATTTCTATCACCTTTTACTTTTGTTTCCTTTTTTTTTGTATATTTTTTAAAAAAAATTATTGTAAAAAACCCAAAAAAGATAACATAACAAACATGAAAGTGAAGGGAAAGGAAAAAATATTTGCATTTCTATTTCTCTCCAAATTTCTTCTACATTATATTACTAATACAATATGTTATAAATCATACTGGTTATATATTTTTGATTATATATATCTAAGTCTCATTCTCATTATACTAGTTGTTATTAACTATACCCATGATTAACATTTTCAAAATGAAATATTAGTAATGTCATTCTTGTTTCTATCCTTTTCAAAATATAATATTCATAATTTCATTCATATTTCTATCCTAAACCATAACTATCATTACCTAATTACTCTTATTACTCTACATACCAATGTACTATTTTGTCTTTTTCCTTTTTTCTTTTACCTAATTAACCTTAAATTAAACCTATCACTATAACTAAGTGTGCCCCATCCCCAGAGCCTATCATACCTCATATTATTCGACCTTCCAAAATTGTAACTCTTCTTGTGGAGGTGCAACACCTTCCTCTTTTGCTAACACTTTTTCCATGAATATCTTCCATACTGCATCAAAATCACTCCCATTCATTATTCCTTTTTGAACCTTAATTCCACATGTTAACTTATCATTAATCACATTTTGCCATATTTCTTTATATCAATCCTCTATTTGAAGATCTCCTTGAATTTTCCATTTTCTTGATGTAATTAACCTTGCTGCTGTTAGTAAATTTGTAAAAAAAATCCTTCCTTGCCTGAGTACAGTTAACTTTATCATATATAGATAACCATGTTATACTTGGGCATATTTCTAAATCAGTTTCTGTTATCTCTTTTATCTCTTTAAATACCACTTGCCAAAATTTCTGTACACATCTACAACTCCACCACTTATGAATATAAGTACCAATTTCTTGGCAGCCCCTCCAACACAACCTCAAATAATTCTTATCTATGTGATTTAACCTTACTGGTCTTAGGTACCATCTCCAAACCAATTTATAATAATTCTCTTCTATCCATATGAAGAATTTTTTTAAATGATGCTGATTCTAAATTTTTTCCCAATCCTCAATATCTATTTTTTTTTGTGCTAATTCTTCCTCCAATATTTTTCTAAGGTATTCCTCTTGATCTTTATATTTTGTATTTTTTATTTTATATATTTTATATTTTGACAACATTTTATGTATTTCACTTATGCTATCCTTCAAATTTTCATTTCCCCTCATACTTTCTCTTTGGCTAAGCATTTTTTTCACATTTAGTATATTCTCTAAGATCTTTATTATTCCTTTTCCAATTCCTTGTCCACTGCTCTAGCTGAATACAATGAAACCATGATATCTTTGTACCCTTTACTTTTATTTCTTGTCTGTCCTTAGCTGCTTGAAGAATTTTATCTGCCAGCCACTGAGGCCTCTTTCATTTTTGGCTATAGATAGTGTCTTTTTGCATTCCTTCCTGACAATATCCCTGGCTTCAGGGCAGAGTTCTTCTGGCTTCTAGTCGATTAAGCTTAAATAGTTCAAATCTATGTTTTACATTGTCTTTAAATTCTATGAGGATGTTGTTCAGGTTGTATTTTGACATGATGGTTGGTTTGGCATTCTTCTTTAGCTTCGCTCTAACTTTTCCTTGTGGGGTGGCAGAATCAGTGAGAGTCGTCTTCAACTGTTCTGGCGATTGCGACGCCATTGAAACTGGAAGTTTCCAGAAAGTTTACATTTGTTTTAAGTTATTGATGACATATGGAATTTGATATTCCTTGCCTAAGAAAACCCTAAGAAATTGATGGGTCACTATCAATTGACAGGATACTTGAAGGCACATGCACACGCACACGCAATGTTGATTGAAAATATAACTCTCTACAAACTCAGTAGTAGTTTCTCAGCAGATCTACTGTAAACAGAAAGCTAGTGTGTCAGGAACTCAGCCTTGTCATGAAAGCATTTTGCCTTTATGCTTAACTAGGCTGTAGAGATAGATAGCTTTGTAGTCACAATGTAGCAAATGCTAATTACTGCTTGTAACAATGAATTGAATATCAGTTGGCCTGCAACAGCGTATTGCTTTTCAGTGGTGGGGAAAAGTCTAACTTGAGGATCGAAAGCTTCACGTGTGCAATTGTAACACCCAGGGGCATCTGGTCAGTAGAAAGGGGAAACTTCAAGGACAGATAATGTGTGATCCTAGGAAGGCACTTGTTACTGTGGTGTATAGTCCGAGCCCGAGGTCTACTAAATATAATTTGATATCACAAGATTGGCTATTCCAAACTTTTCCCCTCCACATGCTTGCAAGGCCCCCGGACAAGCACGCACACGGACACAGCCGAACAAGCTGAAACAAATCCAGGCAGGCCAGTAATTTTACGGCATGCAGCTTCAGGAGACCTCCAGGCAAGTACACTTTAAACCAACATTAAGTACGCATGAGGCATACAAAAGATTCTCCGCCCTGAACAGGCAGCTTGACGAGATCAGTGCTTCTGACTACTCAACTGTCAAGCACTCTCCATTTGCATACTGTCTGTGCTATTGACAGTGCTGGCAAAATCCAATCAGGCTAAATACTGACCTTTCAGAGGTTTTGTCTCAAACCCGAAACTCATTGTTTTCCCCAGGAATGGACTACCCTACAGGCACATTTTCCCCTGTTACCCTGATTTCTGGGGGTCCCGGGAGGGACACCTAAATGTGCTCACAACAATGGGGAGGGAATTAGCACAGAGCACAAGTTTGCAATGCGAGAGGCAGGGTAACGTAGTGAGATCTTGAACCCTATGTCTACAGGGTCAGGCTGAGTCAGTGACAAGGCAGAAGTTAATAATAATAAATGTTTTATTGAAATACAGTCAAACACGTGTATGCAACACACTCACACAAAGAACTATAGAAATAAAAGGTAGGAGTTGGATAGAGGGATTTTGAGAGGAGGTTTGGTATGGGAAATACTATACCTGTCCTGAAACCTGGTAAAAGCAAAGAAGCTGGGGAGCGTGGATTCTCAGCATGTGGGGCTGAGGGGAGGCTCGTCAAACGGAGCAGTATCAAGTTGGGAGGCAAGTCACGAGCGATCCAACGAGACGTTCAAAGTCAGGGGTTCTTATAGGGAAAATTGTGACCGCAGGCTAGTCCGTACTTGGGGATAACAATGAGTTTTGGGCTAGAGACAAAGCCTCTGAAAGGTCAGTACTTTAAATGATTGATTTATGACCAGATTGTCAATAGAGTAGCCAGTATGCAAATGCGGAGTGCTTGAGAGTTGTATAGTCCGCTCATCAAGCTGCCTGCGCGGGGCAGGGGATCTTTTGTAAGTAGCGTGCATACATAATGTGGTACTTACCTTGAGGTCTCCTGAAGCTGCATTCGGCAATGACTGGCCTATCTGGATTGGGATTTGAATGGTTCAGCTATTGTCGGCCGCGCCTGTGTCCGTGCTTGTCCGGGGGCCTCGCAAGCACATGGAGAGGAATGGGTGAAGAAGGACAAATTATTGATATCAAATAATATCTTAATATCCCACAAGCTCGGGCTAGAAACAGCAGTAACACCCCTATAAGAACCCCTGATTTTGAGCGCTTCTTTCGATCGCTCTTGGCTTCTATCCCGCCTTGCTGCCGCTCTGTTTGCCGAGCCTTCCCCTCAGCTTCCACGTGCTGAGAATTTCCACTCCAACTGACTTTCTGCAAGCTACCCAGGCTACAGGATCAGGTGTAGTATTCCCCCTGAAAAATCCTCCTTAAAATCCCCTATCTACTTTCCTCCCTTTATTTTCTTAGTTCTGTGTGAGTGAGCACGCAAGTGCGCTGTGACTTTACAAATAAAAGAACAAAATTATAACTTTATTGTGTTGTAGTCTTGACTCGGCCTGACCCCATAAACATTGGGTAAAAGATCTTGCTAGGTTACCCTGCCTCTTGTAGTGCTACAGCTTGTGCTCTGGCTAATTCCTATTTCCCATTATTTGGAGCACATTGAGGTGTCCCCCAAGGGACCCCAGAAATCAGGGTAACACACTGTAAAACAATCTGAAGGGCACATGAGAATCCTGGGAAGATTTTAGGCTCCCAAGATCAAAGTATGTAAACATCCACCTCCCTGGGAACTGTTCAAGGTGTGGGACATCAGATGACGCTTGTGGCTCCACCAGTTGAAACTGTTCATGTGCAAAAATATCTGCTTCAATATAACCCGATTGCTAACCAGTGTACCTCAACCTTATCAACTTTTCAACCTGCTATGCATTAGTTGTACCTCAATAAAACACTGTTGCTAATCTCTGAGTGTTTCTTGGGGAAAACTAGTTAGCCAGCCCATGCCATGCTGTAGTGCTTTGAACATTGGACTACAACCCTGGAGTAGAGGGTTTGATTCCCCACTCAGCCATGGAAACCCACTGGGTGACTTTGGACACATCACGAACTCTGAGCCCCACAATCCCTTTAATAGATTCACCTTCGAGTCACCATAGGTCAGAAATGACTTGAAGGCACATAACAAAAACAACGAGAACAACAACTTTCTAAACATATGGAGGTTTGAAATCCAAAATCTTGCAAAAAAAAAATAATGAAATTTTAAAATGTGAGATATAGTAATCAAGCAAATTGTAAATAATCCTTGTGAAATAAAGACTATAAAGATGTACAGATGTTCTAAAGGTGGAAAAGAGATTTTCATGTGATTATTTTAAAATCACCCACTGGGAGAAGGCATATTTGAACCAATAGCTCTTTCTAAAACCAGTGAATATCTTAAGACTCAATTGTCTTCACAATGAGTAACATGCACTGTCTTGTACTAGGTTAAGTCACAATCTAGAAAAGGGGACATGTGATTTTAATGGGAGTGGAGAGCCTATTTTTTTACAGAACAGCTGAGTGCTGCAGTAGAAAGAGAGGAAGAATTGAACAAAGTCTGTGTTCAAGAAGAAATTATTTATGTATCTAAAACAATGTGACTTGGTGACAAATAAATACAATGACAGTTTGTCAAGAGAAAATGTTAAGCTCTGGATAAAGTTATATTAAAAATGCAAAAGAGCTGTAGAGTGATGAAGCACAATGGACATCAAGGCTTTTGTATATTTATGAACGGGATAGTTACAAGGAGAAATTAGACAGACAAAGCTTATCATTCAGAGATAAGAGAAACTGAACTTGCTGAAAATTCTCTCTTCTATGTTAGTGGTTCTTAAATTTGAGCCTGGGGACCCCTGGAGGTCTGTGGAGCCCTTACAGGGAGTCCATGAAGCCCTGTTACTGGACACCAACAGCAGCAGCAATAGGGAAGTGGCAGTAGGGGGGATTGTGGCTGCTCAAACTGCTCCCTCGTTTGCAAATGAGGAAGCAGTTTAGGCTTAAGCACACATACCACCATTGCCACATCCCTGACAAAAAGGAAATGAGAGCAGGTGTGAGCACCTGCCCAAACTATGTCTCTGGAGACCAGAGTTTGAATCCCCACTCAGCCATGGGAACCCACTGGGTGACCTCAGGCAAGTCACTGTTACTGCCCTGGCTAGCCCGAGCTTTGGGGATATATAAAAAGATATCTCTTGATATCGATAATTCGGCTTCACATATACCTTCCACGTGCTTGCGAGGCCCCCGGACAAGCACGCATACAGGCTCAGCCGATAATCGCCGTAATATTCCAAAACAATACAGGCAGGCCAGAAACAGCCGACTCGCAGCTTTAGGAGACCTCAAGGCAAGTACCTCCATTAGGTATGCAAGCAACTCCCAAAAGATCCTCTGCCTAGCGCTGGCAGCTTGATGATTGAACTATACAACGCTCAAGTACTCTGTGTTTGCATACCGGCTATACTATTGACAATTTGGCTCTAACTCAATCATTCAAATTCTGACCTTTTGGAGGCTTTGTCTCCAGCTCCAAATCTATTGTTTTCCCCAAGTCCAACCTAGCCTGCGGTCACAATTCTCCTTATAAAAACCCCTGACTTTGAGCGCTTCTTTGGATCGCTCCCGAGTTCCAGACCGCCTTGCTGCCGCATCACTTGGTGAGCTTCCCCTCAGCTCCATGTGCTGAGATACATCGAACCCCAGCTTCGCTCTCCATTTTCTTCCGGACTTCAGGAACAGGTTTCATATCACCCAAATCAACTATCCCTCTGAAAATCCCGCTATCTTACTCACACCTTTATTTTCCTTAGTTATGTGTGTGCGTGTGTTGCTCACATTGTGTGCCTGTATTTAATAAAGATAATTCATTATTTTCAAACCGATCTGCTTCTTGACTTGGCCTGACCCCGTAAACACTGGGTTACAAGATTCCGCTGCATTACCCTGCCTCTCGTTTTGCCAACTAGTGCTCTAGACTAATTTCCCCAATTTGTGTAATTGCACGGTTATTTAGGTGTCCCTCCCGGGACCCCCAGAATACAGGGTAACATCACATTCTCTCAGCCTTAGATAAAGGCAAAGGGAATGAATTATGCCAAGAAAACCCTCATGATGGGTTCTCCTTAGGGTCTCCACAAATCAGTTTTCAAAGGGGAGAGACATGATGGCTAGAAAGAACCTCACTCTCTCAGCATCATTTTGTTGCTGTGTGCCTTCAAGTCACTTCTGACTGATGGCAACCTTAAAGTGAACCTATCACAGGTTTTTTTTTTTGCAAGGTTTGTTCAGAGGGAGGTTTGCCTTTGCCTTCCTTTGAGGCTGAGAGAATGTGACTTGCCCAAGGTTGCCCAGTGTCTGAGGAGGGATATGAATCTTAGTTTCCGTAAGCCTTTAATAAGTAAATAAGTCTCCAAATATTTAAATAAACAGTTAAATATTGAGTTAAACCCTGGGGGTCCTGGAAATAAATTATATTTGCAGTGGGTACCTGGTAAAGAAAAAGTTAAGAACTCCTGTTCTATACAATTCTTAGAGGAATGTGAGTCTTGCCTATTTACAGGCCAGTGGAATATTCTTGTCACTGTCTCCACAACTTCATAATTAAATATTTAGTTAACTTGAAAATAGTCAACTTTAACTCTCCTATTCAACTTTCCATCATAGCACATATGCTAATCAGCTTATTTGTACTGGAGGTTTGTTCTAGTCCCAGTTGTTTATTTATGACAAACCAAATTATTATAACTAAAATTATTCTTTATTAATGACTGGCCATTTTTGTACTTTTTATATTTCCATTCCCTCTAGCTGCATGTTCTCATCCCATATGTATAGATGTACAGTTGGCCCTCCAAGTCCATGGATTCTGCATCCATGAATTCAACCAATCATGACATGAATTTTTTTTAAAAAAAAACAAACATAAAAAATGCAAAAAGCAAACTTTGTTTTTGACATTTTATATAAGGGATGTCATTTTACTGTACCACTGTACATAATGGGACTTGAGGAACCACAAATTATAATATCCATGGGGGCTGGTCTTGAAACCAAACCCTAACAGATACCAAGGGTCCACTATATAAATAAATTAAAAGTATTTATTAAATATTACTGCACACACCACCCATTAGGGACAAGCACTTCCTTGTTATAGTTATGGAGGTTGTAAGAAGCAGAACCTCATGAGTTCATTTTGTGTGGACTGCGAGCTGCCATTTCAGTTGTTGTACCTTGTGAATTCCCAGCTAGGAAAAGTCAACAAGGCAGGAGGAACCCCATACCAACCAATAGTCCCTTCAGGGTAACTCCCTGGAGGAGAACCACTTGTGCAACGGAGGTGTTGACAAGTTGCTGTTGGGTTAGCACTATGTCTGGATTTGGAAGAGGTGCCCCTCACTTCCAAAAATGTAGCTTGTAATTGGGAGGACTCAGATAGCACCCAAGCCCCTCATTCCCCTATTGCTCAGCCAAGCAGTAGTAACTTTCACAGAATTCATTCCTCACCACCACACTTGCAGCTCTCTCAGTGCAGATGCAGGTATTTCCCCCAAAGTGAACTAGAACTCTATGTTTGCTGCAACTGCAGCACAAACCACAGTAGTTAAGGAAGTGAACAAAAGCTCTGTAATATTTGTTTATTGTTATTCTTATTATCATCCTTGTTTATGCTTTCTGCAACTCAGTTACTATTGTTAATTCCAAATTAATTCTTCAGTGTAAAAAAATATACTGTGATTGTTATATGTATACTGCATTTTTGTTGTTTTAGTCCTAGTGATCAACCTAGGTATGTACCTTTGGATGAGGGAGCTCGTCCAACTTATCTGGCCAGCATAGACAGCCAGTGTCCTGTATGTAATGGAGCTCCAGGCTCCAGATGAAAATCTCAAGGCTTTCATAGCCCAGAAGAAGCTGCTGGCAATCCTAACACAAAAGGTAAACACCGACCAATTGTGAGGAGTGCAGATCACTCCTCACAATTGTGCGACCCTCCAGCTGCCCTTTCGCATAGAAACTTATGATTTTGAGAATCATGAGTTCAAACTTTTTCTTTACAGAGGCTTGAACTCTGAGACCAAGATGGCACTTGGCACTATAGGCACAGATTGAATATCCTGGGACATACTTTCCAACAGTCCTAGGAAGGTGGCAGACCTGCTGAAGAGTCAGGAGCCCTGAAGAATTCCAGAGTCCTCAGGACAAATGCAGAACCCAAGTCTTGGGAACCTGTTCAGATAGTCACCTACAATAATCATGGCCCCTACACTCAGTACTGTAAAACAGGGACACAGAGAATCCAAGACCTTGTGATAACTGGGGAAGGCATGAGCATGCCAGTGGAGGTGTGGGCAAAAGGAACTAGAAAGGTCAGCACAACAGCTTCCTTCCATAGCTTGAGGCAAAACTCCCTTTGCCTCCATGGTTCAGCAAGGTGCAGGGAACTCAAACAAGGGCTCTGTAGGGAGGCCACAATTGGGAGGATACAATCCCTGTAGGGCCATTTATAGTGAAGAAAGGCAATGTGTTTGGGAGCTGTTGAGGCGCGTCAGTGTAGACATGACCCAGGCCCTTTCTGCACCTTACCTTCTTCTGGTGCTGGGATGCGGGGATGGCACAAGCAGCCTCTGGTGAGAGGCTCTCACATCTGGGGTCCTACAGCTCTGCACGAGCTGTCTACTCACATGAGAGCCCTGCCTCTTCCTTCTGCAGTGCAGCCTGGGAGTTTCCCAGGCTGTGCTGTGGCAGGAAGTGTGACTAGTGTGGCTCTGGAGCCTCCGCACGCCAGGTAAGTGCGCATGGGGCCCGGGAGCAATGTGCGATCGTGCACCATTTTCGGCTTCTAGCCGAAAATGAAAAGGTGCGTGATCGGCTCCTGCCGACCCCTGGAGTGTCGCGCAATTGTGAGAGCGTCGTGCAGATCACTCCTCACAATTGTGCGACCCTCCAGCTGCCCTTTTGCATGGAAAATGCTGTGCGAAAAGGGCTCCAGTTTAACCAGTACCCTACTACCAAGCTAATAGATACCTTCATGAAAATGCTGAGCAGCCAAAGCAACCAAAGGAGATTGACAACCTGTAAATGCAGTCAGGCCTGAACAGACCTCAGACATGAGCAGCCTGAACCAGGATTGTTTATGCTAGGGATATCCTTCATCCATTGCACTTCCTCAGGGAGTTGTGATGCATTTGGAGTCTGACATTTGGGGAAGGCCCATGGTAAAAGCGGGCATCAAGATCTCATGGGCAAAATCCCCTGCTAAGTTCCTGTTCGACATCAGAGTAGCCCAAAATGTCCTCCACCCTGACTTAGCTGCAAGGGGAGACTGATCTCCGATACCATGGTGCTACTGTGTATGAACGCTCACACCATGCTAAGATACGGGAGAGAGGTCCCCCAAAAGTGAGCAAAATACAAACTAAAATCAGGGCATGTGAGAACCAGGAGGAGGATTCTAGGCATGCCCTTTCTTCATGCTCACAACTTGACTGTGGCCATGGCAAATGGCCTTTTAGGGTTTTTTTAATTGAATAATTAATTGAATAATTTAATTTAATTGAATAATTAATTGAATTGAATTGAATAATTAAAAGAAGAAAGAAGAAAAGAACAAAGAAAAATAAGAAAAAAATATAATGACATAATTGCATTTGCAGATGATTTAGTCATTTTTTTTTCCGGAAGAACCATCTTCAAGTACTGAAAAACTGTTAATACATCTGAAATATCTTGTGGAAATGGCCGGAATGAAAATCAATCAACAAAAGTCTTGTATGTAAAGTCGAAAGCTTTCACGGTAGGAATCTATAGGTTGTTGTGGGTTTTCCCAGTTTTGAGGCTGTGTTCTATTAGTATTTTCTCCTGATGTTTCGCCTGCATCTGTGGCTGGCATCTTCAGAGGATATGATGGCATGGAAGTGAAACATGACCTCCAAACAATCTACAGACTGACCAAGAAAATTCAACAAATGCTACATTCAGCAAAAGACAAGAGGGATCCTCTAACTTCTGCGGGAGTTTACTGCATACCTTGCAGCTGTGGGCAGGTCTACATAGGTACTACAAAACGCAGCATCCAAACATGAATCAAAGAACATGAAAGACACTGCAGACTGATCCAGCCAGAAAAATCAGTGGTAGCAGAACATGTTATAAACCAACCTGGACACAGAATACTTTTTGAAAGCACAGAAATTCTGGATCATTCTGACAACTACTATGTCAGACTACACAGAGAGGCCATTGAAATCCATAAACTCATAGACAATTTCAACAGGAAAGAAGAAACTCAGGAAATAAACAAAATTTGGCTACCAGTACTGAAGAACATGAACATCAAGACTCTAAAACATGCCAATGAACACCATCCAGAGCCTGTAGGTCCCTTTACAGGGAACAACACAAAGGGCTGCTAATGTACTCAATGCACTGTTATGCATATCCCCTGACTAACAATACAACCCTGGGAGATATCCCATTTAACAATAGGCCAACTGTAACACATGCAAATTGATCCTCCCCTACCCAGGGGACTACACAAGTATATATACTCTGTTTCACTTCCATGCCACCATATCCTCTGAAGATGCCAGCCACAGATGCAGGCGAAATGTCAGGAGAAAATACTAATAGAACACGGCCTCAAAACCCAGAAAACCCACAACAACTTAAAAATCTTGTACATTAACCAAAAATATAAGAATGCCAGAAGAACAAGAACTACTTAAGAAAACCAGGTTCAAGATGGAAAAAAAGATAAAATATCTTGGCATTTGGCTAATCAAAAGCAATTGTGATTTATTTAACAATAACTACAATAAATTATGGAAACAGATAATTAAAGATCTGAAGAAGTGTTTGCAGCTGCATTTGTCTTTACTGGGCAGGATTGCTGTGGTGAAGATGAGTATACTTCTGAAACAAAATTTTCTATTTCAAAACCTTCCTATTATCATAAATGGTAAGCCATTTTAAGCATGGAAGAGAGACCTGTCCAAACTTATCTGGGCAGGGAAAGAAAACACAAATAAAATGGAAAATCTTAATGGATTTGAAGACAAGAGGTGGAGTTAACACCTCAGATCTCAAGATCTATTATCATGCTAATGGCCTCATTTGGATCCGAGATTGGATTACACTAGAAGATAAAAGAACCTTGACCCTTGAAGGTGTGGGTTCCACATGTACTTATGCTACAGAAAAGTGAAAAAATCAATAAAAACTTCAATAACTTCTTTGGGAAATGGACTAGAGACCAAGAAGATTGGCTAAGATACAAATATCTTATAATTCAAGGCTCAAAAGGTGAAACGAGAAACAGAACACGTGATGAATTGGAGCAAATAGGATTTAAATGTAATTGGTTTCTGTATCTGCAACTAAAAGAATGCTAAAAGATGGATCTGAAATTAGAAGGATTTGGAAGGATAAAGGAACCAAATGAATTTGAGGAAATAATTTTCCAGAAAAGAAAGCATATAACCTCTCTTATTTACAAATTTTTACTGAGTAGACAATTGGAAGATGAAACTGTTAAAGAAAATATGATCCAATGGGCAAAAAACTTTGAACACGAAATCCGACTAGAGAACTGGGAGAAAGCCTGGAGGAACACAAATAAATTTACCTTATCCCAGGACTTTAAAGAAAACCATGTAAAGATGTTGTATAGATATCACTTAACTCTAGCTAAACTTGACAAAATTTACCACACAGGGAAAAAATCAATGCTGGAAATGTTAACAAAAAATAGGTACTTTTTATCACTTGTGGTGGACATGTTATACCACAAAAAGGTATTGGTCAAAGATAATGAAACTATATCAGAGATATTTAAGACCATGGTTCCATTTAACCCAGAGTTTTTTTTCTTAAACATGACCCATATGTTTGTAAAACAGTTAATTAAGAAATACTGGCGGATTTTGCTTTACATGGTTTACACCACAGGAATTAAAATTGCTTAACTCTGGAAAACCAGTGACATTCCAAACCGTGAGCAATGGCTATTAAGCCTAAACAAAATGAAAGAATACAATGTGTTATTCCACAATATAAATGGAAAATCAACCGTCAACTTAGAAGAGGAATGGCTACCAGTGATTAACTGCATAAGCAAGAAATAGGGTTCTCCCCATAAATAGAAAATAAAACAGGAACAAAAACAGTTCAGATAAAGAGTTACTATTAGTGTTAGTTGCATTTCTAGCATTGGCACTTACTCAATTGAACCCTCACAACACAATTATGATGTCTAAGTTAACAATATGTATCCTATATAGAAAACTACGTAACCAGAACTACAATCTTATGGCAAATGTTTTCTTTTACATTGATATCTCATTGAGCTCATAATTATAGTAGTGACAACAATGTTACTGTAGATGAACAAGAAAAATGTATACCATAAGGAATTGAGGATATCTAATAGGGGTGGTTTCTTTGGTAATTTGCCTATTTACACTTACAACCTCCATGGTATGGGTAAGAGGAAGTAACAGCAGAATGACAGAGATAGAGAGGATTTCTAGAATCGATGCTATTTAACCGTGAAAACACTTCTGCGCTGTATTTTTTTTTGTTCAATGTCTGTATATTTTTTTATTAAAAAAAGAATAAAAAACATAATGACACTACACAACACAAAGTAATACAAAAGAAAATAGATTATAAAACTAAACTACACAAAAGTACACCATCAAAAGAAAAGAAAAGAAAACTACATAATCAAACTAAAAATAACTACAAAACAAACATATAACTAAAAATTGGTTTCCATTCCTGCTTCAAACACCTAATAGTAACAATAGTAACAACAAACCATTAAATCTTAAAGTAAATTTAAAGTTAATATTGTTGCCTATTACTTATATTCATAGTAAATCTAAACTTACAAAATTAGTTAATAGTTATCAGTTCTAAGTAAATTATTAATAATAATTCTAACTTAATTATTAAAAATAGTATTTAAAAATCTTAACACTTTTAATCATTAGTAACTTTTTCTTATATTCTATATAAAAATTAGTATTTTTAAAAATAGTTATTTCTCTATATAATAGGTAACTTTTACAAACAAGAAACAAACTGAGGCCATTTCCACACGGGGTAATAAAAACGATGCAGTGCGTCCTCCACGGAGGACTTCTGCACCTTGGAGCGGACTGGGTCCGGACTACTTAGTGTAGATCCGCACCTCACCCCGCTCCGGAACGACACCAAGTGGTCCTCCAGCGTGCTTTTGAAAGACCTGATTTTTCCGGTCTTTCAAAAGCATGGAGCGCGCCACTGCGAACCTGCCCCCTTGTGCAGATTCTCAGGCTCGCACCAATGCGAGCCTATGATCTGCCGAGGTCGGGCTTTAGGCTGGAGAGCTTCAGTGGTTGGTCGAGACCCACGACCAACCGGAAGCTGCCATTTTGGACACTGGAGCAGAGCAGATCAACGACCACACACTGGTCCGGAGCAGCCTGGACCGGACCGGGGAACCAGAAGATCCGGTAAGTAGCAGCGCGGGGTGATTCCCTTGCCCCGTGCGGAAATGGCCTGAGACTATTTTCCAATTACTCTTCTTGTTGTAGTAAAAATAACAAATTTGGACTTAACATTTTAAGAGAGAAAACAGGTTATCTTTGTCATCACTGAGAAAATTTTACCATTATTTAAAGTGATCTCCATTTGTAAGCAACCTATACAGAAATGTACTTCCAACTTTCTTTTGAAGGGGTTGATTCTAAGCATTAAATAAAGTGAGGCTTTCTAAGGAATTGGAAATTGCTGATTGATTATTTAAAAGAAAATGAGGATGATATGATGATTTTAGGGTTCTGAACTTGTAGTACATGCTTATTCTTTTCTGATTAGATGTTAAACTACTGTGGTATCATGTGAACAAGTTAAAGAAAATTAGGGATGACTTTAATTGGTTGCCATACAAATATATATATTTCTTATTTCCTTATATTTAGAAAGTGTATATATAAGTTCTTACTTAAGAGTTGATTTGTTGAATTAAGAAATAGAAGGATTGTAACATGAGTGTTATAAGTAGTATAAGTCATAAGTATTATTAGCATATGAATAAATATTTTAAGTACTGTATTTAGTTTACTTGGGTAACTAATAGAGAACAGTTTAGAATTAAAGAACGAAGAACTAACAGATAAGATAAGATAGATAAAGATACATATATTTATATCAAACTATTAGGTATATTATTTTTATATTATAGAATTGTACTTAAGTAACACTTGCTAAATTTAGTAATATTTCTTTTTGACTTATCAGATTTGTGTTTTTGCAGAATTACTAAGGGTTGCAGTAACAGGGGCAGTAACCAGCTTTTCAGTTTTTAAATATGTGTAGTTTTATGTTTTATAGTTTCGAGCGATGTTTAGAATTTTGTTATTTAGTAGTTTTTACTATTATATTATATAATTGATTTTGGTTTGTCCTATATATGTATGATTTCTGTTTTTTTCTTTCTTCTTGTTTATTCATCTAATAGCTTTCGTTTTGTGTTTTTATATAATAAATAAAAACTAAAAAAAAACAAGAAGAAGAAAAGAAAATTGGATATCAGAGGTAGCACTAACATGGTTCTTACAAAAAGAAGCAGGAGGAGAAAGAAGAGGAGGCAGAGGAGAATGTTCAGGTCAGATAAGCCTTGCATAAGCAGACAAAAACATTTTGAGCCTTCTCCAGACCACCTGGAAGCTTCTTCGAAAAGGTATCCAGAGATTATTTTTGTTTCACCAGCCTCTGTTCTTATACTTTCCATTTTAGTGGCCAGACTTATAGCTCTATGCTTTTTTTTAACATGCTGAATGTAGTTGGTGAAGTAGGCTAATTCACTTCCTCCCTTTCTCTCTGTTTTACTGTTCATGCATGCTCAGTAAGGGATTCTAGAGGCAGCTGCTATTACTTAGGCTGTTGTAGGCGGGGACATACAACTAGAGTAGGGCCCTTTTCACACCTTACCTGGTGCTGCTGGTGTTGCGTGGGGATCGTGCAAAAAGCCTTGTCTGGGAGGCACTCACGTCCCCTCCACTTCCCCTTGGCACCAGCTCTGTGCTGGCCGGAAGCAAGCATGAGCACTCCACCCCTTCCTTCTGCAGCTCAGCTGGGTACTTTCTCAGGCTGCGCTGGGGTAGGAAGTGTGACGGTCACACGTCTGGAGCCTCTGCACACAAGGTAAGTGCGTGTGGGGCATGGGAGGGATACACAATCGAGCATCATTTTCAGGAACGAGCAGAAAATGATATAATGTGTGATCACCACCTAATGGCCTTGGGAGCATTGGCCGATTGTGAGGATGTCATGTGGAACAGTCCTTGCAATCGCACAACACTCCCAAGGCTATTTCGCAACAGGACTGGTATACAAAAAGGGTCTGGGATCAGTTGAGAAGTATTGAATTCTTTACTGCAGACATGTTGTTACAACCTGACAACTGGAAGTCATAGAAACATAGAATCATAGAATCATAGAGTTGGAAGAGCCCACGGGGCCATCCAGTCCAACCCCCTGCCATGCAGGAACCCACATCAAAGCACTCCCAGCAGATGGCGATCCAGCCTCTGCTTAAAAACCTCCAAAGAAGGAGACTCTACCACTCTCCAAGGCAGCAGATTCCACTGCTGGACAGCTCTGACAGTCAGGAAGTTCAGGTCTTCCACCTGAAAGGTAGAATCTCCTTTCCTGCAGCTTGAATCCATTTCTCCTTGTCCTAGTCTCTGAAGCAGTGGAAAACAAGCTCCCTCCCTCCTCGACATGACATCCCTTCAAATGTTTAAACATGGCTATCATGTCTCCTCTTAACCTTCTCTTCTGCAGACTAAACTTCCCTGTTCCTTAAGCCACTCCTCATAGGGCATGTCTTCTGTGTCTGTGTGTCTTCTGTTCTTCACTCCTATATAAGCACAGTTATGTCCTGTGGTAGTCTGTGGTTATTTGTGAGGAGGGGGCAATATCTTTTATTTAGAGAGTGGTTGGTTTTTGACCTTCTGCAGGCTAGCCTGCCGACTAGATTTGCTTATAGGGAGCGTGCAACTCCCATTTTGAAACAGCTTCAGTGAGTACTGGTCAATTTCTGGCACAATTCAAAATAGTAGTGGACAGAAGGTTAACAGCACAGGGGAGGGGCCTTTGACAGGGATGAGGTGACCAGCAGGCAGAAGTGGTTGGGGTGAGTGGGGGTAGGCAGGGGAGGGGCAAGTGGAGGTGGGCGGAGTGAGTGAGTGGAGTGAATGGTGGGAGTGGGTGGGGTGAGTGGGGACAGGTGGGAGAGGGGTAGGCAGAGGTGGAAGGGGTGAATAGCGGGCACAAGTGAATGGGACGACCAGAGGCAGGGGATGGGCAAGAGGTGGAAGTGAGTGGGGTGAATGGTGAAAGTGGGTAGGGTGAGCAGCGGCAGGCAGCAGGCTGAGTGGGGGCGGGTAGAGGATGGGCAGATGGAGATGGGTGGGATGAACAGTGGGCAGAAGTGGGTGGGGTGAATGGCAGCAGGGGCAGATGGGAGATTCCTCTTTTTTGCCCCCTCTTGATATTGGCACCTGGGGCAAGTACCTCAGTTGCCCCACCCTAGATCTGCCTGATTCAAAGATCTGCTGGTGACCTATAAAACCATATATAGTTTAGGTTGAGACTTTCTAAAACCCTGTATTTCCTCATATGAGCCTGCCTGAGGGCATTTCTGCACTACACTGTTAGATTCTGTGGAATTCTGGAGTTTGTAGTTTGCTGAGGCCAAAGAACTCTCTGGCTGAGAATTCTAAATGCCCCTCCCTGAACTGCAAACTCCAGAATTCCATAGGATGTTGAAAGTGGAATAGTAGCACTATAACAGTGTAATTTGGAATTGGCCTGACTCTTAAGATCTTTGAGGGAAGGTTGTGTCTCCACTCCACGACTCTTATAGACTGTTCTGCTGAAGACATGGGAGAAGGGCTTCTTAGTGGCTTCTTCTAAGTTGTGGAACCCCCTCCCAAGGGGGGTTGATTGGTCTCTCTCAGCTCTCTTTTCACTGAGAGGTAAAAACCTTCCTATTAAAAGAGATCTTCCACTTTTAACTGGTTGGAGTAGAAGGATATGCAACAGGTGTGCTGGATTTTATAAAAATATGTAACATTTTCTTGATGTATTTTAAATTATGATTTTAACTGAATTGGTTGTTTATTTTTTAAAAAACTTCTGCGGAAAATAGTGCCTTAGCCATTTTGCTTTAACTTGTATCTTAGGCCAGATTAAGATAAAAATAGGATATAAATCAAATAAAGAAATAATAAATAAATACAAGTTCAAGTTGCTTAGCCAATGTTACAAAGAGTACTGTCAAATTAAGGCATCAAAATGTCCCCAACTCTGCATTTGTTCTCTAGGAAAAAAATTATTAACTCTTCAGAAATAAGGGGTATCCGTTATGTCATATGGGGCACATCTTACTACTGATGGGATTCAGGATAGAAAGACCAGTTCTTTATCTCCCAATCTTTTGCTAAGTTTTAAAGTCTTATTTACAATGCACATGCAAAAATATTTTCCTTCCTTTTCCACTTTTATGTGCATACATGTACACACAAAATTTCAAAGTTTATCTTTCCCTGTAAAAGTATTTAACACAACTTCCTAGCATTGTTTCTTTTTAGCCATTAAGGCAACTGATTTTCCTGATCACACAATTGTGTTAAGAACAGAGTGGAAGCAACAGTCACCTTTTCTCTTTCCTCTCTTATATAACGGACACCAATAGCCAGCCCAGATCATTCCAGTGTAACCTTCTGAAGCAGGCTTCAAGACCAATCTTGACCACTAGAAAGGCTCATTCTTGATGGGGAATTGAACTTTTCCAGATAAGCAAAGGTATCTTGTAAAAGGCTGTATGTTTGTCACTGATAATGATATGATAACACTGATTAATAGGCCGAAAATGATTAACATTATGCATCTTAAGGAGAAATTTTTACAACGGCTGGATTTGAAAAGACCTATTTGAAAAAGTCTAAATATGCCTGTGGCAACAGACTCTCTATAAGTGCTCCATTGTTATTGTTTTGGTAATATGATTATTACTGGTATTTTGTATCTATTTTCAAATTATAATAGTGTAACACAAATACTAAATACATTTAATTGGGCTTCTTCAGTTTGTTGTGTGGATCAGAAGTTCTTAACCTGTGGTCCCTGGTGGGCTATGATGTCCTCACAAGGGGTCCGCAAAGAAATGTTATAATCTTTTACAGTTAAAAAGAAATGAAATAGAGGAAGGAAGGAAGAAATAGGAGTGGAGTGTGTTTATTTATATATTTCTCCCTTCTCTCTGAAAGTGAAGATCCTTAAGAAGCAACTTTAAATAAATATTTAAGGCACTTCAGGGTTTATACCTTGAGTTAAGTCTTGGGAGTCTGTGGCAACAAAAGATATTTAAGGAATATGTAAAGAAAAGGTTAAGAACCTTTTATGCGGATGATTTTAAGGAGACAATTTTTTAAAACAGTTGTGCTGCTTATATTATTTTCTTGCAGTATGGTTTTATTCTTTTTTAATTTTAATTTAATAAAATCTATGTTTGCATTGTATTGTGTATAAAGAGTTAACTCTGCAAGATGGAGTATAATTTTTTATATAAATTAATAGGTACCTGTGTATTATTCTGATTTTATTTAATGTTAAAGTCTTCCTGGAATAAAAATTGGGCCAATGTCCCAGGCAGATATAAATTAAATATGAAGCAGAGCATGTAGGTATGTATGAATGAACACGGGAAAATAGAAAGTTCTAGAATGTCTCTGTTGCAAGGAATCCTTCATATACTTCACAGTAGAACAGCTGTAAGTCACAGCAAGTAAAGAAGAGCAAACTGTTGTGTGTAGTGTTGGAGATCTAGGTTCGCATTCCTGCCCCCAAAATGAAATGCATGAGGTGTCCTTGGAAAAGTCTTGATCTCCTCAGCTTATTTTATACTGTGAAGTGGTTGTGATGATACATTGCATACAGGAACTGTCAATCAAATTTCATTGATTTTTATTAGTACTTTTCTAGAATTATTCCCTCTTTAGGACAGTTGGTCTGGGTAGCTTGGTAATCTGTTACATACAACTTGCCAACTCATCCCCAAGACTGCACTGAGCAAAAACTGGGTGTTACTGTGAAGCGGTTAAAATTTGTTCTTTGTGATCTCTGAATTTTAAAAACTTTCAAAATGCTTTTGTTTATGCCAGCAGTACATAACGATTGACTTTACATTTAAAATTATTATTGAACCTATGTAAAATGGACTTAGTGATATGTTGCTCTGTGTTGCTTAGGACAGAACTGAATCCAGTGTGTCTCCTATTTTACCTCTTCCAAAACCATAAAGGAATATGTCTCTCTCTGTACCATGTATCTGTGTTTTATCATATTTTTTTTAAAAAGCAGCAATAAATCAGTAATCCACAGTAGCTTATAATACTTTGTTCTAGAAGTAATCCTCAGTTCATATTCAAGCTCAAGAACGATCTACTGACAGAGGTCTTCACAATTCATAATAGATCAGCAAGGATCTCCCAAAGGCAGAAACATAAGATTCTTTCACATAACACAATTTATGGCAGTATATTCCACTTTATGCTACAGTATATTACATTTTAGTAGGGCGTGAATACCCTGAAGGCACCCGATCCTGTCTGATCTTGGGAGCTAACCAAGGTCAGCCCTGGTAATTACTTGGATGGGAGACTGCCAACAGATACCAAATACTATAGGCTATATTTCCAAGGATGATACTGAGAAGACCATATCTGTGTATTCCCTGCTTAAGAAAACCCCACAAAATTCACGGGATTGCCATAAGTCGACCTGGAGGCTTTCAGTACAGTTGCTTTCAGTATGGTTCTTACAGTGTGAGCTATTCTGTAAGCAACGTAAGCACACATTGCACTTGTGGAATGTTGGGATACACAGTTTGGTGAGGCACCAGAGTCACTCACTGGCTGAGAATTCTAAATACCCCTTCTGAAACTTGAAGTTCTGTTCACATGTGGTGCTCAAAGCAAATTGCTGGGAGTATTACTCTTTAATTCTAAGTGCATGACTTTTGCTTCGGGTTGCTGTAACATTTGGTTTTATTAAAAGCCAAGGTAGATCTCTCAACCCAAGCCCTGAAAGTATCCCCATTCTTGCACAACCTAAAATATACTATTTGTATAACTCAATTAAAATTTAAAGCTCAATTCTAAAAGTTTATGTGCATAAAATGGAACTCAGTTCTTTGAGCTTATGAGACTGATGTGTGGTAGACTGTTTTATCAGCGTGGTAGAGAAACATACAACCACACAAGCGCTTGGGGGTAAATATAGACAACCATTTTCTGAAGGATAACTGACCACAATGCACATCTAACTACTTTATAAACCACTTTGTTATCATTTTGCTAAGAGATGAGGAAATCTTACCACGCTTCTGCACCAGAAATCTGGAAAAGGGAGGGAGCGGGCAAGTATCTGTCATGTAGTGCTCTCTCCATGCCATGTGATTGTATGTGAGGAGTGGAGAAATGTGTATTAAGGTGAAATGTATTGTATGGCAGGGATGAAAAAGGATGTTAGTTCTGGGAGACATAAGATGTTAACAAATGGCTTGCATTGCTTGTGATGAGCCTGGCTGAGAAACATTTGTTTGTGTTAGAGTGTCAATAATTGATGAAGTGATTTACGGGTTTAGCCTGTAGGTAACTCTCCAAAGGGGGTGGTTAGGACAGGACATCAAGAGGAAATGGCAGGAAATGCAGGAAATTTGGAAGATCAAAGGGAATGAAATAAATAGGGGTATTTGGGCTAAAGAAAACAACGTGAAAGGGAAGGAGTGTGCACATGGAGAACCAACCAATGTGTGTGGGGAATGGATGGTCATGAATTATTGTATCATACTATATAACTAGATGGATGATGCAAACTATTAAATCCAGCAACGATTGTGAATGGCATCCTGTGTTTTCCAATAAACATGGAAATCCATGTGTTTTTTTGGAAGAAATCCATGCGTTTTTTGAAAGACACAGAATAGCGGGACATGACAGTATCTCACCACCAGTTGAATTCTTATTCTCTCCCCCCCATGAACCAACCACTTTGGTACCATCTAATTATGTATGCCCTGTGATGGGCTACCACGGTCTGTGGCTAAATGATTATGTGTATTGATCCAAATAGTATGAAACACAGATGATTAAAATTCCTCTTGCTTGCTATATTTGAAAAGTTTTAGAGTTCATTGTGAGCACTGGATATCATTCTTCTTGACATTTTTGTTGTGGATAGATATATCTTATCTAGTTTAAAAAGCCCTGTGCAGATGCTCACTCAAATGTATGCACATATATTTGTGTATGGGGGTGTCCCTGCTCCCCAACTCTATTGCTATATCTACACTTCAGATGTTAGAAATTCTATCTGCTGAGGGAATGACTTTAGGACATCCCAGCATATGGATAATCCACATGTAAGCCCTGAATACATAATCCATACCCCCACATCTTTTAAGGGTAATATTTATATGTTGGATTTCATTGCACACATTTAGACACTGTGTAGGTATGTGACTTCTAATGTGGGAAGATTGACTCTGATGTGGTGGTAGGCTGTCTGAACATGTGCTTTCTGTGACTGCACATTGCTGAAGACTGCTGATTATGAGCCACAGAAATACAGAAATGAACAGTTTCTCTAACAAATGTAGAGCATGCTATTCCCAATAGGCCTGTGTTTTTTATAGGTGGAATATAATTCGGGGCTGGAGGATACTGAATGCTTAATCAGTGAAATTACAGGGTCCAGCAACAACAATGTTTATTTATAACACCCTTTTCACCAACTGACGGAACATCAACATATATAGTCCGTGACAAAGACAATAAACATAACTCTGTAGCAACAGTTGGAGTGAAATCCCCAACACAGCAGAAATCAAAGTGTCCATACAATAAGTCAAGAAATTACACAGGCAATGGGGGAAGGGAAAATTCTAATTAAAGTTAAAATAGTAGAAATCAACAAACTATGACTCAAATCCCCATGCATAACCAAGTTGGATTAAACCCCTTTTAATCTACTGTAAATGTACATAGAATTGCACTGCACATATATGCAATTTTGTGACTTACAATTTGATTAGGAGAGACTGATACTTGAGCTTAATTATCATATTGCCCAATATACCAGAAGTACATATAATGCTTTTCTTGTTTGACATGATTCTTTTCACTGTGTACTCTTCAGTTTAGAATATTAAGAGGACATGTGCTGTTTTATTTATTTCTTAGATGATAGAACTCTGGGTCTTGATACTGCTTCTAGCTCTCCCTCTCCCAAAACTAGGTAAGAAGGCATGTTGCCTATAATTCCTACTTTACCTGATTTTATCATCCTCTGACTCTTGATTAAACAAGCAAACAATATTGGTATTTCATCTTTGTTCCTTTTCTAATGATCCATAGCATGGCATTCAGTCTTTCTCACAGCTGCTGCACTGTGCATCTGCCTTTTAATTGAATTATCCACCACGATAGTTCACCGTGAAAGCATTTCTTTTGCAAGGAGGTCATTAATGGATTTTTTTTGTTTGTAAAAGAAATGCTTTCCAAATGGTTTCACACCATGAGAACAATAGAAGAGGAATGACATCATGTGGTAAGTTCCAGCCAAACATTCTATTATCCTGCTGTGATTGCAATTTACCTGCCTCACGTGATAAGCTTCCTTGAGTTTGCTAGATGCAGTGTTACACCATACAATCCTGAGATAATTTTTGTTTGTTGCTGTTCCTTCATTTATGTCATGTTATCCATATTCTCTTTTCTGCAAGCACCAAGATCACAACGTATCTCCTCCTTCAGCTGGCCTGACCCCAATTAAGGGGTCCTGTTTGTTTTGTTAAAAAGAAATTTGTGACAGAGAAACAAACCAATTGTATTGTCAATCCCTGCCCTACTCCATATTCCATTTTTCCCTATTTATCAGGGACAAACTATTTTCAAGATGGAATCATTGCACATATTTTTGTCCTTCTTTTGTTCCATACACTGGCAGAGCTTGGAGTGTGTAGAGGGGGGCAGGAGGGGGCAGGGCTATGGTGTGGGAGCGGGGTTGTGGTGCGTGGTGGGCGTATCCATGGTACATGGGGACGTGGCTGCTGTATGCAGGGGTGTGGCTGTGGTGCACGGGAGCATGGCAATGAGGTGGGATGCCCCCCCAAAAATTGCCACTTGGGGGAATTGCCCCCATCACCCCCCCATCCCTATGCAGCTAGTTCCATAGGGAGATTTTAAGGTACATTTTTAAAAAATGATATTTACTGGATCATGCTCTTGTGTGTTGTTTTAAGTTCTGCTCTATTACTAGTTTACAGAAATTTATTGCAACCTCCTATATCAACAAACAATTGTCTTCCAGATGGAACTGAAGTTGCACAGCCCTTTGCACGCTGTAGTCTTTTTGGAAGTAGCCACATTAAAACATTTGATGAATCTCTGTATGACTTTGCTGGTGACTGCAGTTATCTGCTTGCTGGAGACTGTCAAAAGAGATCCTTCTCACTCTTGGGTGAGTTTCGGCTGCTATGTGAAACCTGGTTTTTGGTTCAAGAAGCTAGAGCCCCCTGCTTTTTTGGGTGCAGTTACTTCTGTTATTCAGGAAGGAACATTCAGAAATCAGTTTAGCTGAGTGTCTATGGCAGTTTAGTTCTCTGAATTTTAATGGGCAGGCAGTAAGTGGTTTTAATCTTTACAGATGTATAAGCAAAGTCAGCCATACAGTGCAGTGCAGTGAAGCAGCTTGCTTCCCACAGTACTATGAATAATATGTATGTAATTAGGCTCTGGGTGGAAGCGATAGGGGGAGGCAATTATTTTTGGCTGAGCTAATTTATGGCAAACTAAAAGACTAGAGAGATTAGCTAGACATTAGAAGTACCCTGCTGGAATGAGCAGTTGAACATCAGAAAGTTCTGGCAGAGGCTAGATAGTCGTCTATCACAGATGGAGTATCTTTGAAGGTGCTACGCTGGTGAAAAGTTGGACAAAATGACCTGAAGGCCCTTTTCAACTCCATGGTCTTAAAAACCTGCAAGTTCTTAAATCACTAAAAGTGGCTGCATACTTCACTTAAGTTTCATCATGTTTGTTTACTTTCCTTAGTGAAGTTACTGGGATAGATTTTTTTACACTTATTTGTTAGAAGAAGGTACTAGGGTAGGAGGGAGGTTAAAAAGATAACTCCAGTTAAGTCTTAGAATCAGCACAACTATTCGAGGCACCTATTAGTAACTTGTAGCCGCATTCCACTGGATTGTTAAAACTGCTTCTTACCAGCCAGGTTGTAAAAACTCAAGACTTCTCCTAGTACTGGCTACATTACGAGTCAAAACTCTTATTGTATGGTTCAGACTAAAGAAATGAGCACGTTAGATAGTGTTTATTCACTTTCAAAGGCCATTTAGAAAGCACCTTCAGCTTACAAAATTGAGAAAGCCAGGTGGATGCAAGCAGTATATGATAACCTCGATGCACATGTATTGTATGTAAAGCATGGAGGGGAGACAAGCATCCTCAAAGAGGTAGGGAGAGTACAACAGAGAACTGCTACCAGATTCCTGGTAAATGTCATCTAGTACTTAAAAAAATTTTTAAGTGCTTGAAAAGATTTCAGGATTTAACTCCTCTGGCTCCCTCAAGTTGCTTGGCCATTGATATACTAGGAATTTTAGTCCAGAAAGTGTCATTTATAAGCTCTAGTCTTTTCTTTTTGACAAAGGCATGCCGCCATTTACTGAAATTTGATGACGCAATGAAACCAAGCAAGGTAAAACAATTCTTAAACAGGTACCACACTCACATACCATGCAATCACAAAATCTTGATTTACTCTGAAATGAAATCCAATCTACTTAATATACTTGCCATAGACTTGTCTCTGGCCATTTCCACACTAGATTGTTATAGCGCTATTATTCCACTTTCAATATCCTATGGAATCCTGGGGTTTGCAGTTTTGGGAGGGGCTGGCTGGCCCCTCCCAAAACTGCAAACCCCAGGGTTCTACAGGATGTTGAAAGTGGAATAATAGTGCTATAACAGTCTAGTGTGGAAAAGTCCTCAGAACCTCTCTGCAAAACCTTGCCAATGTGTGGACAAAGTTTTAAAAATGTCCTAAGTGAAAACATACAATATTTCATTCACTGGTGGCAGTTCTCCTCTTTTATGATCAGGACTCAGAGTTAGGCTGAAGGGTAGACACAGAGCTAAGGCATGGCTCTGGTTCCCCTGAGAATACATGTTGCTGAAATGGGCCTTGGGTTATGCTTGTCTGGTGGCCACATCCAAAGTTGAGGATTCTGCCTCCACTCCATACTTACCTCTGAGAGACCCCAGAAACAGCCATTGTTAACAATTAGTATATTAATTCCAAAATCAGCTTAAGTGTATGGAAATAGCATGATATTGTTTATGGAGACATCCTCAGAATAGAGTTTGCCCCATATTCCTAAAAAAGAAGAGCAAGCTATTAAATCCATAACGTCTTGTTTCTTTTTAGGTAACTACCAGAATGGAAAAAGAATAAGTCTCTCTCTGTATCTTGGGGAATATTTTGATGTCCATTTATTTCTAGATGGTATTGTGACTCTGGGTGATAAAAGGTAAATATTCTGAGAGCTGCAGTGAAATATGACTGTTTATTTCATTGCTTTCTTGTCTTTCCTCCAGTGATTTCAAAGTGGTGTACAAAGCTCTTCTCTTTCTTCATAACAACCTTATACGGAAGGGAAAGAAGGACTGGCCCAAGATCAAATTGGTCATGGTTCAGTGAGGATTAGAATATTGATCTTCCAAGTTCCATTCCAGCACCTAGCCACTATACTACTCTGACCCATTTTTGCATGAAAATATGAATGTTTTATATGGTGCACCCAACACTAAGGAATTATTATTTCTCTCCTAACAGGATTTCAATACCTTATGCCTCTAATGGAGTATTTATAGAAAATGAGGCAGGTTATTACAAGTTATCCAGTGAAGAGCACAGCTTAGTGGTCAAGGCTGACA
The DNA here is from genome assembly GCA_030412105.1 of Cyclura pinguis. Classification (NCBI taxonomy): domain Eukaryota; kingdom Metazoa; phylum Chordata; class Lepidosauria; order Squamata; family Iguanidae; genus Cyclura; species Cyclura pinguis. The sequence continues at coordinate 110,458,018 of CM059603.1, forward strand.
CCAGTGGGAACATCCAGATAATTCTTGCTGACATCCACTATAATAAGACCTGTGGGCTCTGTGGTAATTTCAATACCTTTGCTGAAGATGATTTCATGACACAGGAAGGTAAGATTGCTCAGGGGAGAAGATAAAAAGTAACTTTGCTCATGAAACATTTTGGTGTTTTCTTTCAATGTAGCTGGTGTACTATTTAGCAGTTATACAGTTTTTAACAGTGTTAATAATGCTTCTTGTCTTAGCCCTTTCCTCACTTTACCTTCTTCCAGTTCTGGGGTGTGGGGATCGCATGAGCAGCCTCCAGTGAGGGGCTTAGGCATCCCTGCTGCTTCAGCTCTGCACAAGCTGCCTGCTCAAGCGAGAGCCCTGCCTCTTCCTTCCGCAGTGAAGCCTGGGAGTTTCCCAGGCTGTGCTGGGGCAGGAAGTGCAACCGGTGCAGCTCTGGAGGCTCTGCATGCTAAGTAAGTAAGTGTTCGCAGGGCTTGGGAGCGATGGGAAATCATGCACCATTTTTGGCTTCCAGCCAAAGATGAAAAGGTGCGCAATCGGCGTCTGCCGGCCCCTAGAGTGTCACGCGATTCTGAGTGCATCATGCAGATTGCTCCTCACAATCGCGCGATGCTCCAGATGCCCTTTCTCATGGCAAATGCCATGCTTAAGGGGCCTGAGAAGGTAGGTCAATTATTAACCATTACTGTAGGTGGGGATACTAAGGCTTAGCAGTGCTTTGGTGGCATTTGAAATTGATTTAGATGTCTTTAAAACAGTACAAGTGAAAAGGATCTAGGGGTCTTAGTAGACCAAAAGCTAAATATGAGTCAACAGTGTGACATGGCAGCTAAAAAAGGCAATACAATTTTAGATTGCATCAATAGAAGCCTAGGAAAGTAGTAGTGTCTCTCTATTTCTGTAAGCATGGGAGGAGAGGAGGAAAGAGAGGATAGAATCATAGAATCATAGAATCATAGCAATGTAGAGTTGGAAGAGACCACAGGGACCACCCAGTCCAACCCCCTGCCATGCAGGAACACCCTCAAAGCACTCCCGACAGATGGCCATCCAGCCTCTGCTTAAAAACCTCCGAAGAAGGAGACTCCATTACACTCCGAGGCAGCATATCCCACTGCTGGACAACCCTGACCATCAGGAAGTTCTTCCGGAGGTTCAGGTGGAATCTCCTTTCCTGCAGCTTGAATCCATTGCTCCTTGTCCTGGTCTCTGGAGCAGCAGAAAACAAGCCCTCTCCCTCCTCTACATGGTATCCCTTCAGATATTTAAACATGGCTGTCATGTCCCCTCTTAACCTTCTCTGCTGCAGACCAGCTCTCTAAGTCTATCCTCATAGGGCATGGCTTCCAGGCCCCTCACCATGTTGATCGCCCTCCTCTGGACTTGCTCCAAATTGACCATGTCCTTCTTGAATTGGGGTGCCCAGAACTGGACACAGGATTCAAGATGAGGTCTAACCAAAGCAGAGTAGAGTGGTACCAGTACCTCCCTCGATCTAGACACCATACTCCTATTGATGCAACTGAGAATTGCACTGGCTTTCTTGGCTGCCGCATCACATTGCTGACCCATGTTCAGCTTGTGGTCTATTAAGACTCCTAGATCCCTTTCACACTTACTGCTATCCAACCAGTTGTCCCCCATCCTATATTTCTGTATTCCATTTTTTCTACCTAAGTGTAGGACCTTACATTTCTATAAGAGGTGTGGTTGCAAGGGGCAAGAGAGGTAGGCATGAAGTAAGGAAGTAAGGTGACACTAGGTGAGACAAAAAAAGGAAAAGAACATGTGAAGTGGAGCAGTACAGTGCAAGTGCAAGGAGGGAGGCACAGCAGTGGCATGAGTTGAGGTAAGGAAGGAGCAAGGGGATGGGCCAAGGTAAGAACACAGTGGAGGATGGGGGACAGAAGTTCACCAGGAAGAAATGAGCAGTACAGTTCATTGCTCCTGCATGAGGTTGTTCCTTTATGGGAGAAACCGGGAGGGAAAAAGAAGCTGGGAAAAGGCAAGAGGAAAGAAATGTTAATGTTAAGATTTTTGGGAAATGGATTCAATGATTTAAAAAGACAACATCTGTTTAGAAGTCTAGTTTCACATCTATTTGTCTTGGGACTATCACGTGAACATTTGAACTGTTTGCTAACATATGTCCTTTTAAGTCAAATGTGTCTAAGATCTAAATGCACCTATCATAAAGAGTACCACATCTTTTTGCAATATAAACTGTAACAGGGGGAAACAACAGCAGATATGAGGGTGAGGACGCAGACTGTTATATCAAGGAAAAGTGAAAGTTAAATTTGGGAAGGTGGTCTTAAGAGGGAAGGACATGCAGGGCATTGGATAGACACTTTTTTAAAAAAACAAAAATGAATACCTTTCAAGGTTGTCAGTGAAAGTAGCTTGTATTAGTTTGTTTCACTAAAAAATAACAATGTCTAGTAGACCTTAAAGGCTAACAAGTTTTACTCATCAGCCCATTGTGTGAAGTATTGCCTAAGTTGGCAGATTATTATGCACATGATTGGTTGGAAGGATGCAATTTAGTGAGGTGAGAGGGAATGGAAATGTAAAAAGTACACGTTGAGCCTCCCTTATACAGAATGCTTGGGACCAGAAGTGTTCCATATTGGATTTTTTTGGATTTTGGAATACAGTATCTTTTTGGAATAGCCTCACATTTTGTTCATTCACTACTTGCATTGAGTAGGAGACATGACACTAGAGAGACACTGAGGATTTGTGAAATGCAGGGAATGCAAGCATAGTGCTTGGTGCAAATCCATGCTTTGTGCCACTTCACAGATCTTCAATCTCTCTCTTTTATTGCCAGCCGCCCATTTCTACCTTTGAAGCTGTGACTGCAGTGTTCCTGCTTCTCAGATCTGAGAGGTGAAGGAGCACAACTGCCATCACAAGTTCTTCAAAGGTGGAAGCAGGAAGATGGTGGCAAAAAGATTCAGTTTTCGGAGGTTTTCAGATTTTGTATTTCCGGATAAATTAAGCTCAACCTGTATGAATATTTATCATTACCAGAACTGCTCATTTACAAACACTTGCTGTTGACCATAGCATAAATGAACTGATTAATACATGCATTGTAGTAAACAATTAAACAGAAAAAAATTAAACTAGACTATTTTCTAGATATAATCCAATATTTACTCCCTGTCACTGAAGGAAATCAATATGCTTGTTTTTTGCTTGCAGTCACTGCTGTTTGTCCTTGTTTGTTTTTGGATATTCTGCTGTAAATCAAATATCAATCACTTGTAGGCTTTTTGTAGTATTTTCATGAATCTGTAGCTTTTTGTCATCAGTAAAACATTGGTAACAAAAATTTTACCATGATCTGATGACAATACCACTGGGTTTGCCTGAGTGTGACAAAACTTTGTTCAATTTGTACAGCACAAGAAATGTATACAGCCGTTTTATGTAGTTCCTTTCTTGGTGTTAATTCCCACAAAACCCCCATAAGCTACATTTCCTGAGTTTTAAAGCACAGATTTGTACTTGGGGTCTCCCTGTTCCAAGTCCAGCATTCTCAACTGTACTGGTTCTCTTAAATCAGTGGTTAATATAAAAATGATATCAAGTCTGAAACACAGTGGTAGAAAAAAGATATTATAATATCTTGAGTCTGAATAATTAGAATGCAAATTATAATACAAGAGAATAATTTGCATAATATAGAAGAATAAATGCTCAGAGTTGACAGACTGGAATATGGCAATCCTATATAGGCACTGGGTTCTCCCAGCTCTGTTTTCCAACAAAATCAATCTCCCAGGTTGGCACTGTTTATTGCAAATAGGACTCTGTGGGGGAAAATAGGGGGAAGGACAATGGGGTGAAGTTATGGAGTTGGACTGTGGCAGACCATACAAATTCAATGTAAGACTACCACAGCAACAAGTTACAAGCAATATAGTTATCTTTAATGAGTTACATAATTGTGTTGAAGATGCATTGCAAACAAAAGGAAGTTAGGAAGACTCCCAATGTAATGCAACATAGAATCATTGCATTGGAAGGGACCTGTCAGGTCAGATTTGCTTTCCCTGCCAAGCTTTGATGTTTTAAAATGGCTTATTGTGCTGTAAGGAGATTGGATGAGAAACAGTGTGCTGAGAATGAGGGACTGTTGTTGTAATGACCCTTCAGAAGGATGAACAGACACAGCTGCGAGGTCACACAGTTGGCAGGCAGAATAAAAGAATGGTGGGGAGACAGTAGAGTCTGGGAAAGGTGTTGTTTTAATTGTCACATAGAATGCCAGGAAATGCTAATTTGAAATGTTACCACTTATAAGACAATGCAAATCTAGTAGTTCTTTAGTCTTGGCAATTACCAAGGTGTGAAGCTGTTTTCTTCAATGTTCCTGAATAAAGCTTTTGAAACCCTCTAAGCTTGCTGTCTGAACATGAATCTATCCTGGACATCATAGGGCCTCATGGACCAGAGAGTCCTACACCTGCTCGATGCAGAATCTCCAGCTAAGGCATCTCTAGCAAGTAGCCTCTTTTTGAAGACATCTAGAACAGGAGATCACCCCATTCTCTAGGCAATTGGTTTTGTTGCCAAACCACTCTTACAGTCAAAAACTTCCTTCTGTGTTCAGTTGAAACCTACCATCCTGTAACTTAAAACCATTAGACCTGGTCTTATCCTCTGGGACAGCAGAGAATAGGCCTGCCCTGTCCTCTTTGTGACAGCCCTTGAAGTATTTAAAGAGTACATTATGTCACCACTCAGTCTTCTCTTTATCAAGCTGAACATGCCCAGTTCCTTCAACCATTCCTCATATGTTTTGTTCAATACCTCTTATCATCCTTGTTACCCTTCTCTGAGCCTGCTTCAACTTGTTTATTGGTTGTTCTGGGCCTTCAAAACATTTCTGACTTATAGTGATCCTAAGGTAAACCTATCACATGGGTTCTCATGGCAAGATTTCTTCAGATAGGATTTGCTTTTGCCTTTCTCTGAAGATGACAGAATGTGACTTGCCCAAGGTCCACTGTGGGTTTCCATGGCTGAGTGGGGATTCGATCCTTGGTCTCCAGAGTCATAGTCTAATGCCATGTTGGCTTAGTTTGTTTATATCCTTCTTATATCCTTAAAACGAGGCCCCCAGAACTGAATGAAGTACTTCAGATGTGGCCTATCTAATTCAAAATACAGTTGGAAGAATACTTCTCTTGACTTGGAAAATATGCTTCTATTAATACAGAATAAAATAGCATTTGATTTCTTCGCTGCAGCATCACACTTCTGCTTTATACTCAATGTATCTTCCACAATAATCCCAAGATCCTTTTTGCACATAGTATTGCTAAGTTGTGTATCCTTCATCTCATAAGGATGCATTTGGTTTTTGTGGCCTAAGTGTAGAATTTTGCATTTGTTCCTATTGAATTTAATTTTATTAATATCTGTCAAATTTTGTAGTTTATCTAGGTTCTTTTGCATATTGTTCCTATCTTCCAGTGTGTTAGCCATCCCTTCCAATTTTGTGTCATCTACTAACTTGATAAGAATTCCCTTCATCTCAACATCATTGATAAAAATGTTGAAGAGTAATCACCCTAGTACAGATCTCTGAGACACTTCACTTGGGACTTCCTTCCAGTTTGAAGTGCAGCCATTGATGATGACTATTTAAGCATGGTTTTCCAATCAATTATGGATCCATTTGACATCCATCTGTTCCATATTTATCCAGTTTGCTAATCAAAATATTATGTGGGACCTTATCATTGTATCTGAAAAATTCCTCCTTTCAAAAACAAGGAATGTGGTGTCAATGTAGCAGTATACATGACTAGGTAATCTTTCAAATGGTTTTAAAAACCAAAGGAAGGGAAAGCTATAGCTACCTTGGTCCAAAGCTTTAGTTTTAAGTCATGCTGTTGGTAAACAGGCTTCTGGCTTTCTCCAGATCTAATTGGTCACTTGGGAGACTCTGTACTGCATCCAGGGCAAGGTTTACTCCTTTTGCATGTCAGTTATCTGATTGAATATCAGTATCTAGTTGGCTCAGAGTACCCAGTTGCAAGAGATGCTGTAAAGAGTAGGAGTTGTGCTAATCATTTACAGCTAATGGAATTTGAGACTAAAGATGTTTGCTCAGTTTAGTTTTCCCATTAAATACAGATTTTCATTTTGGAAATCTGTATTGTTCTGCAAAAATCCAACACGTAAGAAGTATTGATAATTGAGTGTTAACAGTTGTCTCTTATGCAGTCTGCCTAAAGCAAGAGTAAGAATAATGTGGTCCTCCAGATGCTGAACTGCAGCTCTCAAGTGTCCCAAACACTAGTCATCATAGGTTAGGAAGACAAATGGTGAAAGCTGAAGTTCAGCAACTGCTGGATATCTACACAATTCCTGTTATGTGCTTTCAAGTAATTGCATGATCCTAAGCCAAACCTATCATGGGGTTTTCTTGGCTAGATTTGTTTGGGGGTGTGTGTGTTTGCCATTGCCTTCCTCTGAGGGTAAGAGAGTGTGATTTGCCCAAGCTTGCCTGGTGGGTTTCCATGGCCAAGTGGGGACTCAAACTCTGGTCTCCATAGTCATAGTTCAACACCCAGGCATTATACCACTCCAGCTACATGCACATCCAAGAAAAAAAATGCAGCAACTATGTGTCCCACCACTGTGTGGGCAAAAATAATTTGATAGAGCCAACACATGACCACAGCCACTTAACCTGCCTTGGCTTCATGATGACTCCATATTTATTTTTTCAAAAAAGAAAGATGGGTTATGAACCATGGGGATACTGCAACATTTGTTGACTGTTTCACCCTCTCCCTCATTTAATGAACTAATAATATAATCAATAATTTAATTGTGGAATATGTTGGTGCAGAAAAATTTCAAGCTTAACTGATAATATAATTGATTATATTATCCGCCCTTCCAGAGACTAGGACAAGGAGTGATGGATTCAAGCTGCAGGAAAGGAGATTCCACTTGAACCTCAGGAAGAACTTCCTGATGGTCAGAGCTGTCTGGCAGTGGAATATGCTGCCTCGGAGTGTGGTGGAGTCTCCTTCCTTGGAGGTTTTTAAGCAGAGGCTGGATGGCCATCTGTTGGGAATGCTTTGATGGGTGTTCCTGCATAGCAGGGGGTTGGACTGGATGGCCCCTGGGGTCTCTTCCAACTCTATGATTCTATGATTCTATGATGTTACTTTCTGTTACTGTTAATGAACTTTGAACCTGGAACTGCTATACTGATATCCATGGAATCCTGCCCATCTAAGTTGTATCAATATGGATATTCTTCTTTTTTTACAAACATAAAGAGTTTATTAAAGCTGTTCTATTATGACGGCCATACACAGAATCTTTGCAAACAATAAATTATTTTCTAAAGATCCTATCCAGTGGAAATCACTTTCCACAGGCACAAATGATATTACTCCTGAAAGCTCATTCATTCTGGGAAACAAGTTTAAAAGAGAATGTAGTCCTTTTGCCAGATCTAGATTGCACTGTAACCAGATATTTTCCCAAAAATTATCTATTGTTCAAAATGAGAAATTCCTTCATTTAAGCTTTGTTCTTGGTTACAGAACTATAATCAGACTGTCAGGTTCACCCACTTCTATTCCTTCTTTTAATTGCAGGGATTCTGGAAGAGAACAGTTACAATTTTGCTAATTCATGGGCTATGAGCAACAAAGAAAAGAGATGCCAGCGAGTGAACCCACCAAGCCAGACCTGCAACATCTCATCTGAGATGACAGATAAGGTTAGTGCAGTAAATTCTTTTACTGACAAGATTTTTACAAAATCTTTTTATGTGCTGAACCCCATGTTTCTTCCTCATCTTCTGGAAAGCTGGAAAGGTGTTTTTTTTTTTTAGCAGCATCTGTACTGGGTGGGTGGTGAAGGCGGTCTGGAGAAAACATAGACATTCAGTATTAGGTTGCAGCAGTGTGTCTTTAGTAAACAATGTAATACAGATTGACCTGGGAAAGACTGGCATTCTATTCAATCCTTCTATGACTTACACCAGGCAAGGTAAAGAGCAGCTGTCTTCAGAATCCCCTATTTTGTGAACAACAAAATAGAGAGAAAACAGGAAAACAGATAAGCCTACTTCATCACCTCCTAGCAGTATGTTACAAAAAGCATAAATTTGTAAGTGTGGTCATCAAAATGGAAACTGAAGGCTTTTGAAAGAAAAAAAAATTATCCCTGGATTCATTATGAAAGAAGCATGCTCTCTAAAAGGCTTGGAATATTTTGTTTACTTATTCAAGACTTACCAGACCTGATTGTTTAATTTCACTTGTGCATATTTTTGGTTTCGAATGAAAAGTTTGCAGAAACATGTTGAACTGCCTTTTTTTTTTTTTTTGTGACAGACGAAATTCTTTCCGTGTTATTTCTGCTTCTATTGTCAAATATTCTGTTAAAGAAGTAATGCCCAGCAACACACCTATTTCGTTAACCGACATATACCTATAGAGGACTGTGGTGAAAATATCCACAAGAAGTGCTATATTAGATCCCAATCTGATGACACTGGGAAATGTTTCATTTCAGAAAGTTCCAGAAAACCTACATCACTGTGGAAAAACTAAATGGAAAACAATACAGAGGGAGCTAAATCTACCCTTTGGCCCAGATACTTAGGCCATTTCCACACTAGATTGTTATAGCACTATTATTCCACTTTTTTTTTAAAAGGAATTTTATTAAAATTTTACACATATAAAATAACAGGATATATATCACTGTTGTGGATATATCCCCCCCTCTCCACTTCCATGTTTTTCTTCTCCAGTTAAGTTACATCTTATCTTCCACTTTTTATAAAGACAAAAAAATTCACTATTCCACCCTCTAATAAGTTTATATTTTTAACCATTCCATTACCCCTTTCCATTCCCCTTCAAAGTTCTGGATAGGTTTGTTTTTCAAACAGTTTGCTAATTTTTCAGTCTCTACCATATCCAGTACCTTTAATTTCCATTCTTCTAAATTGATTTCTTTCTTTTCTTTCCAGTGTTAGGCCCTTTCCACACCTTACCTTCATCTGGCGCTGGAGTGCACGGATCGCGTGAGCAGCCTCTGGTGAGAGGCTCTTGCGTCCCTGCTGCTTCAGCTCCGCATGAGCTGCCTGCTTACACGAGAGCCCCGCCTCTTCCTTCCGCAGCGCAGCTTGGGAGTTTCCCAGGCTGTACTGGGGCAGGAAGAGCGACCGCTGCGGCTCCAGAGGCTCCACACACCAGGTAAGTGTGCGTGGGGCCTGGGAGCAATGCGAGATCTTGCACTATTTTCGGCTTCTAGCCGAAAATGAAAAAGTGCATGATCAGCGCCTGCTGACACCTGGAGCATTGTGCGATTGTAGGTGCATCGTGCAGATCGCTCCTCACAATTGTGCGATGCTCCAGGCACCCTTTTGCATGGAAAATGCCATGCGGAAAGGGCCTTAGTCTTGCTGCTGTAATCAAGTACAGTAATATCTTCTGGTGTCTTCTAACCTCCCCATTTTGACCTATTATATTTAACAAGTAAAATCCTGGTATCATTTCAAAATTCGCACTACAAATTCTTTGAACTTCATCATGTATCCCCTTTCAAAATTTCCTTGCCATCTGACAAGTCCACCACATATGAAAGAAAGAGACCACATATGAAATAAAGAGTATTATTCCACTTTCAACATCCTATGGAATCCTGGGGTTTGCAGTTTTGGGAGGGGCCAAGCAGCCCCTCCCAAAACTGCAAACTACAGGATTCCATAGGATGTTGAAAATAGGATAATAGCGCTACAGCGATCTAGTGCGGAAATGGGCTTAGTTCATCAGGGGTAAATCAACTGTTCTTTCATTCAATACATTACTATACGACTTTCTAGAGATTTTCACTCTGAAGTTAATGTATTTCTTTCAGTGACATGAGTAACTTCCACTCAATAAAATGAGAAAAATAATATGCTGTATCTGAAGGCCTCATTTTAGAAAGAGTAGAAAGGATATTACCTGCCAACCATCAGTGTCATTAGGTGGTGCAGTCCTCCTTTTAATATACTGACTGTCTCTCTGCTTCACTCGTGCTAATGACATGAATTTTACTACTACTACTACTACTGTTACTTCCATCACCATTGCCACCAATGCAGGGCTGGCCTGAGCTCTTGAGTCTTTCACATGAGACATTGTAATGCCCATGCGCAGCTTATGCTCATTTAAATGAAGGTTGTGTAATGATGGCAAATATCCCAAAGATTTCTTCCACCAAGGCCAGGTCTGATTGGACTGACATGGACATCTGTCTGTGTTGGCCCACATTCCTTTACATAATGGTAAGGCTGACTCTGTCTGAAGCCAAACTATTCAAAAGCAGGTTGAACCAAATATTACACCACTGAGTCTTATATGTGTCAGCTGCTATGAAACATAGCTGTTTTGAAAAAGGAGACTTTCTTGTTCAAGCTAAAGAATGAAGTCTCTGTTTTTTGCAGATTCAGAAGGCTTTTATGGCATTTTCAAACATACTCTAATATATTTGCCCTCAAAGCAAAACACTGTTCTATTAATAGCAATCTAGCAATACCAGTACTTGCCGGAGAATTTTGATCTTTTATATCAGGAACACAGCTTTCTTTGTTTGTCAACCTCTGCCTCAAAAATGCAGAGCTCTCCCATTCCTCTTCTCATTTTAATGTGCCATTGTCAGTTATAGAGAACAGAGAACAATAACTTTGTGTCAGATGGTATTTTGCCTCCTACCCGCCTGTAGAATATGCCTTGTTCTTTCATTCTCTTCACATACTATTTATAGGTTTTCTTTGACAAGTGCTTCATGAGTCTTTCCGATGGCTTCAATTGATGTTAATTTGATTTTAATTCTATAGCAACATAATAGTTACAAAACTGTGTGAGAAGACCTGTTGGTGGCAAGGAATCATTGCAGGACAGGCATATCTAAAACATGAACAGTCAGTTGTGGAGGACAAAATGTGTTGGTACAGCCTGTAGGATTTAGATGTGGGTAATTAAGAATTATGGCCCTGCTCAATGAGAAATTCACTTACTGTAATGCAATTCACTGTTATGGAGAGGGCAGAGATAACCACAGAATCGCAGAACAAAAGAGTTAGAAGAGACCACATAGGCCATCCAATCCAACCCCCTGCCTTGCAGGAACACCCATTCAAAGCACTCCTAACAGATGGCCATCCAGCCTTTGCTTAAAAACTTCTAAAGAAGGAAACTCCACCACACTCCAAGGCAGCATATTCTACTGCCAGACAGCCCTGATTGTCAAAAAGTTGTTCCTGAGGTTTAGGTTTTCCTGTCTGATGTCCTAGCCTCTGCAGCAGTGGAAAACAAGCCTGATCCTTCTTTCATATGACATCCTTTCAAATATTTAAACATGGCTATCATGTCCCCTCTTAACCTTCTTCTCTGCAGACTAAACGTATCCAGCTCCCTAAGCTGTTCCTCATGGGGCATGGCTTCCAGACCCAAAAATTTTAGTTGCCCTCCTCTGGACATGTTCCAGTTTGTCAACATCCTTCCTGAAATGAGGTACCCAGAAGTGGATACAGTATCCCAGATGAGGTCTGACTAAAGCAGAATAGAGTGGTACTATTACTTTCCTTGATCTAGACATCATACTCCTATTGATACAACCAAGAATCACATTAGTTTTCTTGGCTGCTGCATCACACGGCTGACTCATGTTCAGCTTGTGGTCACTAAGGCCATTTCTGCACTACATTGTTATACTGCTACTATTCCAGTTTCAACATACTGTAGAATTCTGAGGTTTGTAGTTTACTGAGGTCAAAAATAGCTGTCCCTAAACTTCAATTCCCAGGATTCCATAGAATGTTAAAAGTGGAATAAAAGCACTATAATAGTGTAGTGCAGAAATGGCCTAAGACTCCTAGATCTCTTTTATGCATACTGTTGTCTAGTCAGGTGTCTCCCATCCTATATTTGTGCATTTCAATTTTTCTGCCAAGGTGTAGAACCTTACATTTCTCTCTGTTGAAGTTCATTTTGTTAACTTTGGCCCAGCTCTCCAATCTGTTAAAGTCATTCTGAATTTTGATCCTGTCCTCTAGGGCATTAGCAACCCCTCCCAATTTGCTGTCATCTGCAGATTTGATGAGTATGCCTTCTATTCCTTCATCCAAGTCATCAATAAAGATGTTGAATAGCACTGGGCTCAAGGCAGAACTCTGTGGTACCCCACTAGTCACTTCTCTCCAGGATGAAGATAAAGTGGTTGTGAAGTGGGGAAATGAATATGTGGTTCCTAGAGCTACTGGTTTCTAGAGCTGCTGAAAAGACTCTGGGCTTATAAATGTAATAAAAACAGGTATATTCAATTTCTTTAAAAAGAGAAGTAGCCTTGTCTGACACCTTGGTCAATGGGACACTTCTCTGATTTTCCATATTGTGGCCTTACAATAGTGTCTTGTCCTGAGTATAGGACAGGAGAATATTCTGGTTATATCCATTTATTTTGGAACAATTCATAATTTCCTTGATCTACACATTCAAAGGTTTTGCAATAACCTATGAAGTATCGTGTGATTTTCTCCCGAAATTTTTGGGTGCACTTCACTGTCCAGGAGCACCTATGTCTTGTCTGGATTAGGTTTCAATTTACTTCCCTTCATTTAGTCCATTACCAATGACAGACAGTATCTTAAACACAACACAGCTTCCTTGGAAAGAAGTAGTGCTAGGTGTCATTCAAATACTGATGGTACCACACCACAAAACTCCAGGCAACTGCTCCCTATGGATTCATGTATTAAATAGCACCATGGACAAAGCAGAACCCTGAGGGAACTAAGGGGTAAAAGAGGACCACCTTTTGGCTCCACCTTCTGGCTTTGCCCTCCCAGTGAGGAATGGAGGCACTGTAAATCAGTGTCTCCAGATCCTATCCCAGGAATGTGGCTCAGAAAGATACCATGGTAAATGGTATTGAAAACTGCTGAGAGGTACAGCAGAACAAGAACACACAGGAACACACTTGACACTTGGAGGAATGTGACACATTGAAGTAGAAGGACCAGGAATTGTTCAGTGAATTTGGAGATACAGAATCAATTTGAAGCTCTTTCTCTTATCAGAGATGATAAAGAACAGCACCAAGAGCAGCAGTGTCAGTCCTCAGAGAGCGTAGAAGTGTCCTTGGAAAATTCAGGACATGGAATGGCCCCTGCTAATCCTCAGAAGAGGTTGGTGGTAGTGGTAGGGGACCTCTTGCTGTGGGGAACAGAAGCAGTGGTTTGTGTGACTGACAAGATGACTCAAAAGGTAGGCTGTCTCCCTGGTGCAAAAATCTGTGATGTCACAGAGAAGCTGACAAGACTTGTGAAGCCCACTGACTGTTACTCCTTCCTTTTAGTCCATGTGGGGACCAACGACACAGCTAGGCATAGCTTTCAGCTTATTACAAAGGATTAAGAGGCTCTGGGTAGGAAGCTAAATGAACTTAACAAACAGGTTTTCATTTCATCTACCTTCCCAGTTAAAGGATACAGCCCAGGAAGGGAGACAACAACAGTGGAGGTGAACAACTGGCTCCACAGATAGTGTTACCGGGAATAATTTGGCTTCTTGGATCATGGTCTGTGGTTTCATGAAAATGGTCTACTAGCAAATGATGGATTGCACTTGACAAAACCCTTAAATAAGCAACTGGGGGAATGACCCATGGTCTTAGATGTGTGTACTCTACATGGATGCACAGAGCATGGGGAATAAACAAGATTAACTAGAACTTAACACAGAAAAATAAATATGATGTAATAGGCCTACATGAAACCTGGTGGGATGAGTCTCACAATTTGAATGTAGCAATAGAGGGATATAACCTATTTCAGAAAAATAAACCAATCAGGAAAGGAGAAAGAGTAGCACTATGTGTCAGGGACACTTACACCTGTGAAAAGATTCATGACTTAAATCCTGGCAAAAATTAAGGTAGAAAGAAACAAGAATGATGTCATTGTGGGAGTCTATTACAGGCCCCCAAGCCAGACTGAGGATGTGAATGATGCCTTCCTGGAACAGATGATGAAACATTCAGAAAATAGAGATGTAGTAGTAATGAGAGATTTGTTGGAAGTCAAACTCTGCCATTAATATAGGGTCCAATAAATTCCTCACTTGCGCTGCAGACAAGTTCATCATCCAGAAAGTGGAAAAGGCAACAAGGGGATCAGCTATTTGAGATCTGCTCCTTTCTAACAATGATCACTTGGTTAATTGAGTGGAAGTGGGTGGGAGTAGCCATGTTCTCCTGGGATTTGTTATATAGCAGAAAGGTGAAAACTGTGCATAGCCAGACACACATTTTACACTTTAAGAAAGCTGATTTCAGTAAACTTAGGGAAATACTGGGTGTGCTCCTGTGGTCAGGAATACTAAAACAGAAGGGAGTTTATGGCCATTTCCACATGGGGTAATAAAAACGGTGCAGTGCGTCCTCCATGGAGAATGTCTGCACCTTGGAGCGGACTGGGTCCGGACTACTTAGTGTAGATCTGCACCTCAGTCCGCTCGAGAACAACCTCAAGTGGTCCTCCAGCGTGCTTTTGAAAGACCTGATTTTTCCGGTCTTTCAAAAGCATGGAGCACACCACTGTGAGCCTGCTCCCTTGTGCAGATTTGCAGGCTCACACCAATGCGAGCCTGTGATCTGCTGAGGGTGGGCTTTAGGCTGGTGAGCTTCAGTGGTTGGTCTAGACCCACGACCAACCAGAAACCACCATTTTGGATACCGGAGCAGAGCGGATTGATGATCACGCACTGCTCCAGAGCAGCCTGGACCGGACCGGGGAGCCAGAAGATCCAGTAAGTAGCAGAATGGAGCAATTTCCTCGCCCCATGTGGAAATGGCCTATGATGGATGGGGCTTTCTTAAAAATGAGATACTGAAGGAACAGTTTTAAACAATTCCAGTGGGGAGGAAAAATGAAAGATGTCTAATGAATCTGGGATGGATGTCTAAACACCTTTGAACTGAGCTAAGATCTGAAAGAGACATGTAAAAGAAATGAAAAGGGGGGGGTTAACAAAGAGGAATTCAAACAAATAGCCAGCATGTGCAGAGAGAGAGGCAGAAAATCTAAAGTGCAGAATGGGTTCACACTTGCTAGATTGGTTAAAGACAATAAAAGGGGGGGGGCTTTTTTGGTTATGTTCATAGCGAAAAGAAGAACAAGGAAATGTAGGGCCACTATGTGGAAAAGATGGCAAAATGCTGACAGGGGACAGAGAAAAGGTAGAATTAATCAGCACCTTCTTTACTTCACTCTTCTTCCAAAAGGGAAACAGTACTCAGCTTGTGGAAAATGGAGCAGATTATGTGGCAAAGGAAATGCAACATAGAATAGGTAAAGAGGTAGTACAGCTACTCTAAATGAATTCAGGTCCCCAGGGTCAGGTGAATTACATCCACTGGTATTAACATAATTTACAGAAGTAAACTCTGAACCACTGGCAATAATCTTTGAAAATTCCTGGAGAACAAGAGAAGTCCCAGCAGACTTGAGGAGGGCAAATGTTGTCCTCATCTTTAAAAAGGGGAAAAAGGAGGACCCAAACAATTACCATCCAGTCAGCCTGACAAGTCATGACAGACTAATCTTATCTTTTGTTTTGATGGAGTTACAAGCTTGACAGATGAAGGGAATATTGTGGATGTAGCACATAAGATAAGATTTCAGTAATTCCTTTGACAAAGTTCTTCATGTAAATAAGCTAGTAAAATGTGGGCTAGACAGTGCTACTGTCAGGTGGGTTGGTAATTGGTTCCAACTGAACCCAAAGGGTGTTCTCTAATAGCCCCTCTTCATCCTTGAAGAGAAGTGACTAGAGAGGTGCCATATGGCTCTGTTCTTGGCCCTGTGCTATTCACTGTCTTTAACAATGACTTGGATGATGGAATAGAGGACATTCTTATCTAATTTGCAGATGACACCAAATTAGGAGGGATAAGTACCCCAGAGGACAGATTTAGAATTCAAAATGACCTCAACTGTTACCCCAAGACATGGGTGACTCAG
This sequence comes from Cyclura pinguis, assembly GCA_030412105.1. Lineage (NCBI taxonomy): Eukaryota > Metazoa > Chordata > Lepidosauria > Squamata > Iguanidae > Cyclura > Cyclura pinguis. Next base: position 110,474,093 of record CM059603.1, read on the forward strand.
GGATGTGATGGGATCCCTGTGGGGAGGAGTAACCTAATAAAATCTTTGACCCCAATATCAGGGAAGAACTACCTGGTTACCAGTATTTCTGCAGGGAAGAACTAGCTGGTGATCCAAACAAAAGTAAGCTTAATAGTATTTTATTGGGGGAATGAATCACACGCACATACACACACAAGATCCAAACAGTCATGCAATCACATTTAAAAAAAAAAGGGAAAGGGAGGAAAGTTTTAGATAGTGAGATCTCAGGGCATAGTGGGTGATATTTACCAATCTAGAAGGGCAACAAGGAAGCAGCAATGTGGCTTAGACTTGTGTCTAAGGACAGTACACGGTTGGGAATTGGAGTAGCAGATTGTGACCAGCAATCAGTGTGCTGTGAGCTAGATGGCCAAAACTGGGTCGCAGTATACATAATTTCTGCATGGAGAGCAAGGGTGTGAATGGCTCTCTGACCAAGTAAATAATGGAGCTTGCAGAGTGGACAATGGGTCCAGAATGGGCTAATGGTATTAACGTTAGATGACAAAGGGCTAATGGTTGTCTGATAAGTTGGTGCTTGTCAGACAGGTTTGAGGATAATAGGGAAGTTTGCAGATTGAAGGAAAAAGAGATAAGACAATCAGTAGTTTGATGGGAATCTCCTGGTTGCTATTGTCCCCAAAGACAGAGTTGTTATGGCTAGCTTAAGCCTTTTATCTCTTGAGTTACCTGGTGATTTTCTGACTATGACCTGGTTACACCTAGAGGGTGTTTCTGACCTAATTTGCAGGGCATGTGTTTGGCCAGCTTCTTCCCCTTGCACAGCAGGGCCATTCAGTCACATCGGGGTACATTTTATATCAAAGCCAATCAATATGTTTTGCCAAATAAACCATATTTCACCAATTAAACCATATCAAGATGTTGTGGTGGGTATACGGCCTGGTAACACAGCAGATTAGAGAGCTGGGCCAAAATTAACAAAATGAACTTTGACAGGGAGAAATGGAAGGTAGTACACTTAGGCAGAACAAATGAAATGCACGGACATAGGATGGGTGACACCTGGCTTGACCACAGTACATGTAAAAAAGAGCTCTAGGAGTCTATGTAGACCACAAGCTGAACATGAGTCAGCAGTGTAATGTGACAGTTATAACAGCTAATGAAATTCTAGGACACATCAATAGGAGCATAGTGTCTAGGTCAAGGAAAGTCACAGTACCACTCTATTCTGCTTTGGTCAGACCTCACTTGTAATATTGTGTTTAGTTCTGTGCACTACCATTCAAGAAGGATATTGACAAGCTGGAACATGTCCAGAGGATGATGATCAAAATGGTGAAGAGTCTGGAAACCATGCCCTATGAGAAGCGGCTTAGGGAGCTAGATATGTAAGGCAATGTGGGCACAGACATTCCCTCCTTCTCTCCTCTGGAGCTCTCCCCCTCACTCCCTTGCTGCTAGCCTTGATGCATAGAAGGAAGGCTCCTGCACTAGTGCTCCAGAAGGGAATGGGAGGGGCATCGCAGAGGGGAGTTATTCACAATTTTTCCTCTTTCATGAGGGTTCTGCAGCCCAAACCCCCATGAATGTGAAGAAGCCACTGTATCTGGGTATTACTGTATCTGGGTACTACTGTATCTGGCTATTGTATCTGGGTATTGACAAACATGAATTGTATGCTGTTAAAAAACAATTATATTAAAATGTGGGATGATGGAATGATGGGAGAAATTTAAGCTATTGTTACTGAGTAGAATATCAGCAATAAAAATGAACATTTTGCAAGGAAGGTTGTTCTTGTTTCAGACCATACCAGTTCTGATGAATGACTCTTGATTTAAACAAAGGTAAAGTGATTTATCAAAGTTTTTTTATGGCAAAAAAAACTAGAATAAAATACAAAATCCTAATTGAGGCTGAACAGACAGGTGGATTGGTATTGTTAGATTTGAAATTGTGTTTTTCCTGCTTGTTTGGTTTGGTTGAAATAATGCATTTTTATTGACAAATGAAAGAATACTGGAGCTGGAAGGGCATGAACTGAGATTTGGGTGTCATGGTATGATGTAAGGTATGATAAAACAAAAGTGAATGTGGGTTTTAATATCATTGTGTTAGAAAGGCTTTGCTGAGAATATGTAATAGATATAAATTGAAGTTGTATGTGGAAATGCCATTGTGGCTATCTTTCAAGAAGCCTTCTAGGAAAGAGAAATGGGATACTTACTGTGACCTATTGGAAATTGAATGAGGTCAGTATAGTATTTTTTTTCAATCATTTTATTCAAAATTCTCATTATAAAAAAAACATACATATTCAATTGTCAGCTTCAGTAGAAATATATCTGATCTTCCACATTGATCTAGATTCCATTTTCCAGATTTCTACAAACTTAAGGTACTGTACAACATTATACTGTTAATTTATCTGATAGTTCTTACATTTCATTCATCATATTTCCGCTTCATGATATATACCTGTCGCCCACGCATAATATAACTTTAATCATGAATTACGTATTTCCGGCTGTTAAAACCCAGCAATTCCCCGTTACAATTTGCCATTCTTTCTGTATCTCATCGTCTGATTTCCCCTTTAATCTCTGGGAAACCGTGTCCGCATTTTTATTTTCGATAAGTGTAACCCACCATTGTTCTATTGTAGGTATTTGCTGAGTTTTCCAAAACTTTGCATATTCAATACGAGCTGTTGTTATCATATACAGTAATATTCTCCAATGCTTCTTTATACCAGCACCTCTATAATATCAGTCACATTTAACAAATACAATTCAGGTGTCTTAGCAAACTGACCTTTCAGTAATGTACAAATCACATTATGTACTTCATTCCAATATTTCTTAGCTTTTAAGCATGTCCACCACATATGATATATCTTACCAACCTCCTTCTGACATTTCCAACACTGTCCAGTACCTGTATTATAAATCCTTCTCAGTTTATCTGGTGTCATATACCATCTGTGAAATAGTTTGTAATAGTTCTCTCTCAAATTCTGGGCTACTGTAAACTCCTGCGTTTTTTTCCAACTCTGCTCCCAAGACTCTAATTGAATTGAATGTCCAATATTTTGAGCCCATAAAATCATCGTTTCCTTTATTGTTTCTTCTTGTCTCTCCTGCTGTAATATCTCTTGATGGATTTGAGCAAGAAGGTGAGGCGGATTTTCAAAAATCCATTTAACTACTCCAACTTTTTCTTTTAGTTCAATTCCGTAAGTTTTTATGTCCATATGAAACCTTTTGGTTAATTGTCTATAAGGGAACCAACTCAGTCTTATTCCCTCTTGTTCTAGTTTTTCCCTTGTTTTCATCTTAAAATTATTAGATGCTGATCTCTCAATTATATCATCATAGTGCAGCCATTTTTTCTGTATCAGTCCATCTACCAAAAAAAGCCTCTTGCGGTGAGACCCATGTGGGGAGCTGCCTCATGTTTTTGACTTTATAATCATCCCACATTTTCAAAAGCGATTTTCTGATATAGTGATGAGAGAAATCTTTATCTATTCTTGCTTTATCATAAAACATATAGGCATACCACCCCATCCTCAAGTCTGCACCTTCCAATGCCAGCGTTTTCATATCTTGAAGGTCTATCCAGTCTTTTATCCACATAAAAGCCACTGCTCTGTAATATAATTGCAAGTCTGGTAGACCCATTCCTCCTCTACTTTTTGTATCTGTCATGATGTTCCATTTTATCCTAGGCTTCTTCCCCTGCCATATAAATTTAGTTAACTCTTCCATTGCAAGAAAGGTTTCATATTTGTTATTATAGGCAGGTTTTGGAACAAAAAGTTCATTTTTGGCAAAACATTCATCTTAACTGCTGCAATTCTCCCCATCAACGAGAGCCGCAAAGAAGACCAATTCTGTAGATCTTTTGTTATTTCCTTCCGTTTTTTCTCGTAATTATTTTGAAATAACTCATTATTTCTTTTCGCTATCCAAATTCCTAGATATTTTACCTTTAGTCCTGTTTTAAATCCTGTTAGTTGTACTAGTTCCCTCTCTTCTCTTTCAGACATGTTTTTGGTTAAAAGAACTGTTTTATCCTTATTCATTTTAAAACCAGAGAATTGTCCATATTCTTGCATTGTAGCATTCAGTTTTTCTATAGATTTGCATGGATCATCCAAAAAAAGGACCAGGTCATCTGCGAAAGCTTTCAATTTATAATGATATTTCTTAATTTGAACTCCTATTATTTCTTTGTCTTTTCTTATAGCATTGTTAAGTATTTCCATTGTCAAAATGAACAGCAAAGGTGACAAGGGGCATCCTTGTCTTGTCCCTCTATGGAGTTCTATCTCTTGTGTTCTTTCACCGTTGATTACCAATCGAGCTTGTTGTTGTCTATATATTTCTTCAATCCATGCAATAAATTTCTCTCCAGCCTGCATCTGTTTAACCAGTGTCTTCATAAATGGCCAACTAATCATATCGAAAGCTTTCTCCGCATCAACAAAAACCATGGCCAATTTCCGTTCATTATGTTTTTCATAATATTCAGTTATGTTTAGAACTGTTCTAATATTATTTCTCAAAGATCTTTTAGGTAGGAAGCCATTCTGATCTTCGTCAATTATCTCAGATAAAACTTTCTTAAGCCTCTCTGCTAATATTGTAGCGAAGATCTTATAGTCTGTATTCAAAAGTGAGATTGGTCTATAATTCTTAACATCTGTCAAGTCTCTTCCTTCCTTCGGAATCAAAACCACATTGGCTTCCCTCCAGGTCTCTGGTATTCCATCATTAATTATTTCATTTATAGTACTTTGCAAAGGCATTGAAATTTCATGTTCCAAAATCTTATAATATCTTGCAGTAAACCCATCAGGTCCAGGAGTTTTATCATTCTTCAAGTTCCTGATAGCCTCAACTACTTCCGTCATAGTAATGGGATTATTCAAAATTAATCTTTGGTCCTCATTAAAGCTCATTCTATTCATCTGCTTCAAATATTCTTCCATTTCTTGCTGATTCTTCTCTTTTGGGATCTTGCTCATCAATTTCACATAGTATTTATGAAATACTTGTTTTAGTCTCTCTTGTTTTGTAATTTTTTCTTCTCCTATTCTGATCTCAGTTATAACATTCCGAGCCCTTCTTTTACGCAACATTCCTGCCAATAGTTTGGACGGTTTGTTAGCTTGCTCAAAGAAATTATATTTCATTCTCCTTATCTGTTGTTCTATTTCTTCCAAGTTAAGTTGATTTAACTGTGCTTGCAGTATCTTCATCTGTAATCTAATCTGTTTGTCTGACGGTTTTTGTCTCAGCTGACGTTCAATTTCTTTCATCTTTTCCAAAGTTTGCTGCTCAGTATTTCTCTTTTCTTTCCTGATTTCCATCATCCATCTGATGAAGTTACCGCGCATGACAGCTTTACTTGCATCCCAGATAGTTTTCATCGAAAGTTCCGTCATTAAATTCCCATTAAAATAGTTAGTTATCTCTGTTTTTGCTTTTATTATATATTCCTCCTTATTCCAAATCATGTCATTCAATCTCCATGTTCTTTCTCTGTCATTAATCTTTATCCTTAGTTGTATTGGATTATGGTCAGAACATGGATTAGGAAGTATATCCATATCCGTAATCTTCATCAGAAGTTGTTTAGATACCAACATCATGTCTATCCTTGACATAGACCTATGTCAATCCGAATAGAATGTATGTCCATCCAGCTGTCCATTCTTGTATCTCCAAGTGTCATATAAATTTAAAGTGTCCATCATATTAAAGAAGCTCTTAGGTAGTTTGCCATTGTTTCGGGGAGATGACTTTTGCATTGTCCTATCGACCTGAGGATTAGTTACGCCATTAAAATCCCCAAGAACAATCATGTTAGGGTTTCCAGTTTCATTAAGATATTTCAATATCTCTTCCTTTAATGTAGGGAAAAAGTCACCTTTAGCTCCATTTGGTGCATATATCCCAATGATTAATATTTTGTCTTGTTTCAGAGTAACTTCTACTCCTATGTAGCGACCATTTATGGCCTGAAATATTTGCTTTTTACCAAATTTTGAATTTACATATATCAATACTCCCCTCTTCTTTTTATCAATCGTAGCTGCAAAGCAGCTACCTAATTTCGGATTCCTAACATATTTCAGGTCTTGAGTCCAAATTTGAGCTTCTTGTAGACATATTATATCAATATTCTGTTTCTCTAAATGATGAAATATTTGTCTTCTTTTGTATTCAGAGTTAAATCCCTTAATGTTCCAAGAGCAAATCTTCAAATCCATTTTGCAAATTATAATAAGTTTTATTAATGTCATTTATCTTATTTCAACAATTCTTCAACTACCTCCCCTTCTTCTTGTTCCCCAGTTGCTTCCTCTTGTTCACCATCTTCTTCTTCTCCCTGTAATTGTCCTCTTTCCTCCTCTTGAAGCAACTGTTCTTGTTCTTTTATCCCTTCAGAGGTATCCTTCTGTAAGTCCTTCTTCAGTCTCTCCATCATTTCTTTAGCTTTGTGTATTGAATTAATTCTATATCTCTGCTGTCTATAAATGAAAGACAAACCTTCAACCCTTTCCCATCGATAATTAATCTGACATTTCATCAAAAGATTGGCCAATGGTTTATATTCTTGTCTTTTCTTTAGGATTTGATAAGGTATGTCTTTAAAAATTCTCACATCTTTATCTTCAATCTTCAATAGTCCATCGTAGCTTCTCTGTAATATTTTGTCTCTAATCATAGTCCTCGTAAATGTTATAATAATGTCTCTTGGTAATTTCCTCTCTCTCGCAACTCTAGAGGAAACTCTGAACATTCTATCAATGTATATCTCCATCTTTTCTTCTTCCATGTCTGCAAATTCTGCCAAGGCCGGTAGCATTTTTTCATAAAGGTTCTCTGATGAAGACTCTGGAACACCTCGAAATCGAAGGCATCTTTCCCGATATCGTAACTCCTGCTGTGTGATTTGAAGTTCATCTTCCTGTTGTTTCCCCTTCACCTCATCCATCTCCTTTTCAACTTGTTTAACTTGTTGTTTTATCTCCTTAGTTTCAGTCTTTAAGTTTGTCACTTCCTTCGATATATTTTCCAATTTCTTCCCCAATTTATCAATTTCTTGTTTCATATCAGCCCGCATCTCTTTCCTTGTTTCTTTTATGTCACTTCTAATCTCTTCTTTCATACTTTTGAACTCTTCCATCATCTGTAACATAAAATCTTGCGATTTCTGTGGCATATCCACAGATGTGCGTCTGACTGCCTGAGATGCTGTAGTTGTGGCAGCTGCTGCTGCTCCTTTTCTTGTCCTTTGATCCATTTCTGATTTATCTTCTTCTTTCTCTTCTGAGTGTTGGAATTGCTTTGCCAATTATTTAAATCACTGTCAAAAATGTATACCAATGTAGTCAAAAAACACTTGCTATTTATATATTATCAGTTCATAGAATTCATATTATTATTTCAATTCAGTACATATATGAATCATTTGAGTCAGTCCCATATATCCCCAAGTTCAATTAATTGATTTATCTAAGCACTGAACCAACTACCCAGTCATCATTTCAACAATATAGAAGTGAAGATAAAAGTAATTACTATATTTTGTTAGTTATAAAAATTCCTTATATACTGTATATATAAAGTTAAAAGATAAACTTATATGTATATACAAATCCACAGATTAGTTCTATAAAATTATATATATCTATAAAAAAAGCCTTATCATATAGAACAACTTAAAAATGTAAATAATATACTTATTTCATTCATCACATTGAACAGTAATATCATGCAATAAGCTCATTCAAAATCCTCAGCTAGCTGTGCCTAGGCCCAATTTCTCCACTTCCCCCTCCCAGCAGATATCAAATCTTCTCTCTCCTTTGGAACTGTTCCCAGACCTTGACTGTGAGAACTTCTTCACCTTGCAATGCTGATATTAAAAGTCTGGATAGTCCTCTGCGTAGGGGCGAAGTCTCTCTATCTTCTGTCCTTCCAGCACAGCCACAGCAAAAAAACTTGTAAGCAATTTTATTTCCATGGAAATGTCTCAGTAGCAAAGCAAAATCCTCTAGTTCCAAATATTAAATGTTTAGTTCATGAAACAGAAGAAAAAGAAGAAAAGAAAAGAAAAAAATAATCTCTGCTCTGAAAAAGTCTCTTCTCCTCGCCAAACAATACTGTACTCCACAAGTTACCAAAAGCCGCGTCTGTCCCAGAAGCACAATCCAAATTATAACAATCTTCCAAAGATCAGATCCCTTCCATCCGTTTACAAACTGCAAGAGCCCGGTACTATAAAGTTGTCTTCTCTTCTCCAAAAAGTACTATAATCCTCTCCATTAAAACCACATCTCCAACACTCCCAAAGTTATAGAGTCCCAAATCACCAGTTGTAAATTTACAGCAAGATCGCAAAACTCAGTCCGTTTAAAAGTCAAAACCAGGCAGAAAAATTAGGACCAATTTGTCTGTCCAATGTCAGTCTTGTCTTTAGAAGCAAAAACAGAAGAGGCAAGGAAAACAAATGAAAAAAAAGAACTGGGCTGAACTCAAATTGGGTTTCTAAAAACTCCGCTTTTGCTCATCAATCAAATGTAATAGAGAAATGCAACACGTCTGACAAATCTGTCAAATCTGTCAAATCCATTGACATCTGTCAAATCTGTCAAGTCTGTCAAATCTGTCAAACCATCTGTCAAATCCGTCAAATCTGTCAATTCTATCAAAACATCTGTCAAATTTGTCAAATTATTTCAGTCCCTCTTAATCATTCATAGCCTTATAAAAAACTATCCTCCACCTTCATTTAGACACGTTCAGCTGGAGGGCAAAAAAAGGAGAAAAAAAAGTCCCCCAGGTTTGTCTACTCACGTTCAGCTGGGTTGGGTTATATGTCCATTCCTGTTCACTGCTGTAAGTACGTTATTGTTGCTGTATTTGTGAAATGGAAAACTAGATCAACTGCTTGTTGTTGATATTAAATTGAGTCTGCTTCTTTAAAAGTCGTCGTCGGACCTTGTGCCGCAAAAGCGGCATCCCTGCTGAGTCCGTCTTAGGCTCTTCGGCTCCCCTGAAGCCTCTCGTTCCCTCTTGACAGAGGAAGCTCGGCTTCAGTTCCGGAGCCCCCTTCGAGCACCTCCGCACCCCCTTTACCAGGGGGGTGTCAAGCTGCTAATCAGTTGTTAAAAGAAGCGGCTGGAATCCAGCAGGAGGTAGCACGGAGTTCGCGGATTCACTCCGTGCGACCGCTCACGTGCACTATGCGACCGGAAGTCCGAGATCAGTATAGTATTAAATTGATTGAAATATTAGCATTGGATAGATTCAGTTTCAAGTGGTTTTCATGCAGACAAATGGCGGAGAAAATACAAAGTAGGTAAAAAAATTGGAATTGACTGAAACTGACTTTGAGAAGTAGTTGTGTCCAGATGATAAACATTTAATTGGGAAGATGTATAAACTTTTGTTAAAATTACAAATGAAAGAAGAGATGGTGAAAAAATGTATGGTAAAATGAGAACAAAGTGTTTAAGATAATAAAATGTCAGAACAATAGGAGAAAATGTTATCTGAGGGAATTAAATTTACATTGTTCTATGGCTTAAAAGAGAATTTCTATAAGATGATATATTTGTTGTATTTGACACCAGAAAAAATGGCCAAAATGCATAAATATGTTTCAAATAAATGTTGGAAATGTGAACAATATATGGGACCTTTTTACCACATGTGGTGAACATGTGATAAGGACAAAACATTCTGGAATCAAATCTATCTCATGGTGGAAAACATTTTGAAAATAATTGTTCAAAAGGCACCAGAGTTGTGTTTGTTGGGATTTACAGAAGAGTCATTGGAGAAGGAATATGGAAAATTCTGTGATATGTGACAACTGCAGAAAGATTCCCATATGCTAAGAAATGGAAGAATACTGAGATTCCAACAAAAGTTGGCTAGTTAAGCCATTGGACTTAGAAAAGATGGAAAAATTAACAACATTGATAATAAAGAAAATAGTGGAGTCTTGTGGAAGATCAGAATCCATTAATATATTTCTTGCAAGACAAAGAGTATAATATGCTGATTGTAGGATTTAATAACTAATATTTTTAGAAAAATAAGGGGACGTTTTTGAAATAATAATTGGATTTAGAGAAGTTTTTTAACATGAGTGATTTAACTGGCAGAAGTAACTTAACTGACAGATTCTATGCTGCATCAATAGGAGCATAGCGTGGAGATCAAGGGAAGCAGTAATACCATTCTATTCTATTTGGTTAAACTTAATCTGGAATACTGTGCCCAGTTCTGGGCACCATAATTCAAGAAGGATATTGACAAGCTGGAACATGTCCAGAGGAGGATGACCAAAATGGTGAAGGGTCTGGAAACCATATCGTATGAGGAGTGGCTTAGGGAGCTATGAATGTTTAGCCTGAGTCTAAGAGGTGACATGGTAGCCACGCTTAAATATTTGAAGGGATATCATGTTGACGATGGAGCAAGCTTGTTTGCTGCTGTTCCAGATACTAGGACTTGGAGCAATGGATTCAAACTACAGAAAAAGAGATTTTACCTAAACATCAGGAACAACTTCCTGATGGTAAGAGCCATTCAATAGTGGAATATGCTTCCTTGGAGTGTGGGGGAGTCATCTTCTTTGTAGGTTTTTAAACAGAGGCTGGATGGCCATTTGCTGGAGGTGCTTTGAGTGTTTGTTCCTGCATGGCAGGCGGTTAGACTCAGTGGCCATTGTGGTCTCTTCTAATGCTATGATTCTGTGATTGTAGAGGCTATGTTGCAAAAGAAGGAAACCATTTTTTTAACTGTTCATAGTGTTGCTTTTCTTGTAGTTGTTATTTCATTTTTCTAATACATAGACCATTTCTGCACTACACTGTTTTAGCTATTATTCCACTTTCAACTGTTACCCCAAAATGTGCGTGACTCAGGGGTCCACTCATGATGCCAGTACCTCTACATGACAGAGGGGAAATAATTAGCTCAAAATTAGGAGGTCTGTAGAGAAGTAAGGTAACAACAAGATATTTCCACCAATGTTTACAGGATATTGCAGGAAAGAACCAACCAGAGATTCAAAAGTAAACTGAAAATGTGTTTTATTGAGGAAAATTTACTCACACAAGCACACAAGATGCAAATATTCACACAAGAGCTAGCTGAAGGATAATGGGAGAAAAATTATGGATAGAGAGGCTGACGGTTTGGAGTTATAATTACCAGTCCATAAAAGTACTGAAGAAGCAGCAATCTGGCTTAGACTTGTATGTCTAAGGGCAGTACACAGCCAGGGAGCAAACGGGCAGAAAGAGCTTCAGCAGCTGGTGAACTGCAGAAGTAGTTGCTCAGACCTAGGGATTTTTGTACTCTATTTCCCTCCCTGAAGGGGTGTAAGTTAATTGCTTTCCCATCCTAGTGGACAATGGGAGTTGCAACACAGACAATGGGGTCTGGATGGTGCTAATAATCTTAGTGTTTGAATGACAAGGAGATAATGGTTGTCGTAATAGCTGGGTATTGTGGGGAGGTGGGGAAAAAATGGGGAAACATCCAGGTCTACATGACGATGTTGAAGACAATCACAATTTGGTAGGAACTTTGTCTATTTCAGCTCTGAGAGTCCAGCTTGGTGTTTCATGCCTATTGTATTCAGAGTGGCTGTGCTATTGTCTTGAACTGACTGGGTCTCTTGCCTAAGAGGTAGGTACGGCTGACCTTTCTAGCCATGTCTTGTTTACATTCAGAAGTTTGTCTCTTCCAGCATGACCTTGCTGTCATCTCAAGTATAATCGATATCAATGCCAATTCATATGGTGCTAATTGAATGTTATTTGCCAATTAAACCATATCAATCAAGAGGGCTATATGGTGCTATAGTACAACATCTCTATGGAATCCTGTGGTTTGAAGTTTAAGGAGGGTCTTTTAGCATTCTCAGCCAGAGAGCTCTTTGGGCTCAGTAAACTACAAACCTCAGAATTCCACAGATTGTTGAAAGTGGAATAATAGCACTAAAACAGTGTGGTGTGGAAATGGCCTTAATATATTAAAGTTTTTTTTCTTTATGTATTTGTGTATTGTGCATATTTACTTTAAAAGTGTATTTTTGTTTAGATTTTGTTTATAATCAGTAGTGGTTGTGATTACTCTGTTCTTGTTTGTAGTTGTGTTGTAGTTATGTAGTTAATCTTTTAAACAAACAAAATATATAGCATGTATTATCATTTTTTTAAAAAAACCCAGTTGTTGCAGGGGAAAAAAAAAGATTAGAAATCAGAATGGAAACTTTAAATCATTTTAAAATTAGCAACTGAAATCACACTTCCATTTCAGGCTTTGATCTTCCAAACTTCAGCTCGCAGTCTGGAAAAGTAAGGTATAGATTACAGAATGTGGTGTGCATTATGAAATCTGAATGGTCTTTAAATGAGAAGCTGCCAATTCAAGATCAAAAGTATATTTATTCCAGCATTAGACTTGGGTATTTCATTATATAAGATACATAGTCTTTCTCTTATTTCTCATGTTCTCTGTTTGCAAGATAATGTCCCTAGGGAGGGATTGTGAGCAAGAGTATACATTTCTTTCTCAGAACTATTGAGGCTATCAAAGTACTTGGCTCCAGCTATCAATCAGAGAAAAAGAAAATATAGGAGACTGAGACTTGCCATATTGAAAAATAACCTTCAGGATGACCTGTGTTGGTTGTTGACCAATTTTCCTCACAGTGTATCAGATAGAACTCAGTGGAAGAGAGAACATGTAAATGTGAAGGTCACTGCTGATTTCTCCCAAGCATTAAGTCTTGTTGTGAAGGAAAACAAGAACATCAGAATACTCCCTTTCCCACTCTCAGTCCTATTTTATAAAGTTACGAGTAAGACATTTGTAACTGGCCTCATTGTTGTGTATCTGCAGGCCATTATAGAAAATTGCCAACTGCTAAGAACATCAGCCATATTTTCCAAATGTCATCATGTGGTTGATCCAGAGCAATTCATTCATCTATGTGAAGAAGACATGTGCAGATGTGCCCAGGATAAGGACTGCCATTGCCCAGTTTTTCTAGAATATGCTAGAAGTTGTGCCCAGCAAGGTGTGATTTTGGAAGGATGGCCAGCCAGCAGTGTCTGCAGTAAGTTTTGAAAATGTATATTCTGAAATGGTGACTTCTAGAAATTGATGCAACAGACTATTTTTTGTCCATATCAGTTTCATATGTGAACATTCATAAGTCTATTTGTAACATTTCCTCATTAATCTGTTGTTAAAAATGATTCATAAAGGTATACATATTATATATGAATTGATGACATGTACATTTCTGTGTGCATTTTATAGTAAATATGTTTCAAACTGACTCATTTCCCCTTTTCCACTAATATATGGATCAAAGCACAGTCCTGCTTCCCATTGTGAACCATACATTAGTTCAGAAGGTACAAACCAGATCAATTGACTTTCAGATGCTGGCAACACAAACCTCTTAAGAGACACTTGCAACTTTGCTCTGTCTATCTGGTATTATCTTTTTCAGAACATCAGTTAGGGATCACTGAAAAGAGTTCTGGTGTGCATTCTGCTGTTTGTCTTCAGTTTTATTCAGTCAACAACTTAGTTATGTTATGCTGCAAATGTTTTAATTGCTTTTATTCCTAGTAATATAACCCATTGAACAAGACCTTAAATTATTGTGCTACATGATATAGGTGTGCATGTTATCAGCTGAAGAATCACAGAACCATAGAGCTGGAAAGTACTTAAAGGGCTCTCTAGTCCAATCCATGCCAGTACAGGAATCCACTGCTGAAGCATCTCTGAAAAGTAGCTATCTAACTACTGCTTAATAACCTAATGACTGCTTAATAGGTAGAAGAGACCACTACCTTCTGCACTAATCTATTCCATAAGAACAGCAGAAAACTAAATAATATATTTTCACACTTTTTGGACTATTGAGATTCACATTTAGGGATCTTTCAACTCTCACTATAATATCTTAGTAGCTGTAGATTGTTTTTAGACAGATGAGGGCAGTTTGAGAAAGGGGCCATTGCATAAGGTGTGTCTGTTACTAAGGTAGGTTTGCAAGATCCGTCAAAATAGTCTTAATCTTAGGTAACCTTGGGGCAAAATCTTGAACCACTTTCAACTCTGTTCTGCTTCCACATTGTGGTTTTAGATGTTCTTAAAACCACAGTCTGGAAGCAGACAAGAACTGAAAGTGGTTCAAAATTTCACCCTAAGGTTACATTTTTAAATGTTTTTGGACATTCACAGAATTTATAATTTGTCCAATTTTGATGTTCATTATAAGATAATATACATTTCTGTTGATATATTTACCATCTTAGAATTGAAAAAAAAACTTTGAAAAATAAAGTACACAACAGGATTAAATTTTCAGAAGGTCTTTCTCTTTCCATCTAATTGAACCTAGTAGATTTTTAATGGATTCACATCTCAAATTCATTTAACTTTTTCAGGGCCAAGATGTCCGGTTGGCTTGGAGTACAAAGAATGCATGTCCCCTTGTGCCAAAACTTGCCAGAGCTTGAATATCAATGAAGTGTGTCAAGAAAAATGTGTTGATGGCTGCAGCTGCCCTGGTATTTTATTTACTGATTTTTTACAGAGGAATCTTTGAGCAGTAACTCTCATTTTATGAGAAGGAAATTAGTGTGCTGTTTTCAGAGTTTTAGAAGTATTTACCACCCTCCTTACCCCCATGTCCCCGAATAAGACAGTTGCTATATTAGAATCATAGAATTATAAAATCATAGAGTTGGAAGAAACCACAAGAGCCACTGAGTTCAACCTCCTGTGCAGGAATACACACTCAAAGCATTCCTAACAGATGGCCATCCAGCCTCTATTGTAGCTCTACTAAAATTCTGTCCAAAGCTGCAAATCCTCATATACATCCCTTGTGATCCTAATATGATGTTATGCAGCAGATACCTGGTAGACTTGTAAAGGTGAGTGCAAGCAGAGTAGTAGTCCCTACCTGGAACTACCACTGTGCTTACAAAATCAAGGTGACATGCAAGTACCTGGAAGTCATGTAGCATGGCCTTCCTCCTAGTAGTCATAGAGGCTATCATTTGGAACAGAGTTTCCAACTTACCACCTGAGTGGCATGAAGTACCCTGAATTGTGTTCAGCTCTGTACCCAGGAATGTTAGCTTGGTGGCAGAGCCCCCAGTCTTCTTGTGAGCAAGGGGAATTTCCGGTTCCTGTGTGAGGTCTTAGAAAGCCTTTAGGGTATCCCTGCAGATAGTATGTTATGACAGACTTTCCAGACTTCTTGACAGCACACTATTACAGGAATGTGCTAGACTGCTCGAAAGTGAAGCAGGTTGTTGAGCATCCCATTGGCATGGCCTTGTCATAGTAGTATGTGCCATAAAATTGGACCCAAAGAGACTGAAATCATCAGGGTGAACTGGCAAAAGGAAGAATGCCAATTTGATATTGCACTTTGACAGGAGGGTCCCCATGCCCAGGCCCCTAATCATAGTAACTGCAGCATCAAAGGTAACATATCTCATTGAACACAGGGCTGGGCTGATGGCATCATTCACTGATGACCCCCTGAAATGTGAGGTTATGTATCAGCCAATACTCACCAAGAGCCTTCTTAGGAACCACTCCCAAGGGGAATAAATGCAGGAAGGGGCAGTTTGTCATGAGGGCCAGAAATCCTACCTACCTGTAGTTCCTTAGCCAGTTATCCTGCAACAATGTCATGTAGCTGAAAACCAAATCAAGAGAAGGTGGCATAATACATTTATTCTTCTGAGTAAAGGATCCTGCAGCCATCCATAAAACCTTCCAGAATGTACTTGGTGTTGGACTACTTAGAATATAGCACCAACTATGGAGCTAGGGCTGAGAGCTTAATTTGAGTTGAGGCCTTTGCCCCGTTGGGCCACTTGAGCCATTTCAGATTTGGTCCTGCTTGAAGGTCCCTGGTCTCTTACATCAGGAACAAGCACTTGAGTGTTGTCCACCACAGGTGCCACAACTGTGGTCATCAGACCTGGGGGCCCTTCTTGTCAGCAGAGGCAGGCCTCACATAGGTCCCTTTTGACTGGTGGTCCACTGGCATGAAGTTTCTGTCACAACGATTGTAAGGGGAAGTCCATGAACCATCCACGATGTCATACTGCATTTAATCCTGTTTACAGACTCAGTGAAGAGCAAGGTCTAAGGCCACTCACATAGGAAACTGCTCATAATATTGCAACCAAGCAGAACCCTTGGAACCAATATAACCTTTGATAATAGTTCGGTACTTGACCAAAGCTGAGCTCCTGTGAGGTTGCTACCACCCTCATATAAATGGCCCAACCAGCAAGCCAATTTATACAATTTCTTTCCGTCTTGGGTCTTTTGTACTGCTCTAACTGCCTGAGAAGGTTCAGCAAAATACCATCCTTGAGTGTAACTGTAGGCTTAGGCTCACAAAAAAAGCAAAGAGAAGACCTCAATGTATTCCCCATTCCAGATACATTATTTGGTGATAGGCAAAAGGTAGCCCCCCGCAATGTCAATGACACCGATCCATATGGATTATATTATAAGGAGCATTTGGGTTAAAGAGGGAGGTTGTGGAAGGGTGGGAGAAGCCAAGAGTGCAGGGGAGGGACGATCAATCCTTACAGTTGTGGCCATCAGCACAACCATTGAAGAGAGAGCAGTGGGCACCATACCAACTTTCCAGAACTCCCAACCTGAGTGCCTGACACCCATACAGCACTAGGCCACATGGTGTAGGTAATACCCACCCCAACTGATGTATCTATAGCTGCAACCTGCTGTGGGTTGTTGTGTTCCCCTGATGCCACTGTCCAGCTGTTAGGTAGAGTGTAGGTAGAGTCTGGTGATTAAAAGGTTGGCTGCAGTGAGGGTGACACCAAGTGCGATGCACGGGGGACTGCCACTGGTGGGGGCACCATGACAACTCTCATTGAGGAGAAGGTGAACCTAGGCCTAAGCTGGCCTTTGTAGCAGCCTCACTAGAGGAAACATGCTGACAGCTATTGAGCTTCAGCTTCTCGAATAAGTCCTGCATGAGCTGGCAAAACAATGTCAAGTTGGGAGGGTGGCCCCAAGGCTGCTGAAGTGGATGGGACCATTATCTCTATTGATGGTGATGATAAGGGCATAATGACAGCCACTAGCCTCTGGACCAACCATGATATATCAGCCAAACCTCTCTGAGCAGATTGGTTGATGGTAATGGTAGAGGGCAGAAGAGCAGATGATAGAGATGCAGCAGGTGGTTGAGAAGTGAGAGGTATGACTACAAGCATGACTCCAGGGGATAGCCCCTCAGGATCATGTTCATTAGCAGCCCTGCTGGAGTTGTGTTCACAATCAATGACCCTACTGTCCAATTGCTCCAACCAGGCAGACATCACTTCTATACCCCTGGCAATGTGGGTGATCCTGCCAGAGGCCATGGCCAGTTTCTTGGTGATTGACTTGCCCAGAGGCAGTGGTGTCAGTGGCAGCAGGTAGTGATCATTTTGCTTTATTCCCAGCATGGTGCTGGATCTGCACAATGTGAGACTGAAGGCTAATAAAAAGCACAGGGGGATAAGAGGTAATACGAACCCCCCCATGTGGGGCCAGTGACACAGGCTGTGTAGAGTCCATACTCTGAAGATGTCTCAAACTGCAGAGGAACCTGATAAGCAAAATGCAATATAAGCCAAACAAAATACAATTAAGTGTGGGGAAGGAAGCAGGGGGGAGTATGCCAGCAGGAGAAGTGCAAGGTGCCTGGAAAAAAAGGGGGTTATGTCTAGGAGACCTCAGTGAAAGAAATTTGGGGAGAGGTGAAAGGAGCTTCAAACTGGGAAAAAGGAAGAGGGGGAAAAAAAACTGGATGGGGCGACTGGTAGTATCCCTGCGGCAGAAGGTACAAAATGCCAGTGAGAAAGATACTCCCCCCCACAAAAAAAAAGAAAAAAGAAATTGAGAGGCTTGTGGCAATGTTCCTGTGCCTGAGGATGGAGCCTTTTTGTGGCAAGAATGGTGGGGGGCATCTTTGGCTCAGCTAAAGAAGCAGTACATGATGGGCATGGTGGCAGCCATCTTTGGCCTGACTAATGCAGACACATGTGGTGAGCATGGCAGGTGCCATATTGGCACAACTGTGGAGGCCACAACACATATCAGGAGCCAACTTCTTACATGGTAGGCATAGCAGAAGCCAGCCTGGCTAACCAGCCTGACTGAGGAGATCACACATAGCGGGCATGGCAGGAGCTGACCTGTCATGTGGTAGGCATAGTGGGAGCTGAACTGGATAACTGGACTTACTGAGAAGGCCACACATGGAGGGAAAAAAGAGATTGAGAAAAGAGGGACTGACACATCCTTAATGTCCCACTGCAAAGCCCCCAACACTCCAATAGAAACTGACCAACCCATGTGACTGTCCAACCCTTGGCCTCCCCAACTCATCCTGAAGCCAGAGAAGCACATGGCAGGTTGCCACACACTAGCAATGACCTAAATCCCAAAAAACAAAAATTGGGGGAGGGGACTTGCAAAGCACACAAGAATGACCCACAAACCTGGTTCTGACCCCAGGGCCCACACCAACCCATCCCTCACCCCTTGGAACCCTTCCCTAGTGGCATGCCCAAACAGGGAAGGCAAATAAGAATGAAGAACCAGTCAGGAGAGAGAAGAAAAGAGAAGAAACAGAAGAAAGAGGAAGGAACAGCAATAGGGAAAAAAATTGGAAGAAGAAGGGACAGAGGAAAGCCAATGCTGCCACTGATGCCCGTGACCCCTAGAGGAAAAAGAGAGGAAGTTATAGAAGGAAAGGAAAGGACAGGATAGAGAAGGGAGGGTGGACCTAACTGCCGGCCTATAAGGTCTTGTTAATCTAAAATGTAGGTAACTGAGGGGTCCACCTACAATGCCAGTACCTCCATGTGGTGGGAATTAATTAGCTCAAAATTAGGAGGCCTATAAGATTTGGGTGTAACTTAATGAGATCTTTCCACCAATGTTTACAGGGTCACACACAGCCAGAGATTCCAAAAATGAAATAAAATGTATTTTGTTGAAAGGTTCAGACACGCAAACAAAAGATCCAAACACTCATGCACTCACGCAAGAGCTAACCAAAGGATAAATAGAGGAAAGTTGTGGATAGAGGAATTTTAGGGTTCAGGTGATGATAACCAGTCCAGAAAGAAGTGAAGGAAAGTAGCAACATGGCTTAGGTAGGTACATAAAGATAGTTCTCGTTCGGAAATCTGGATGACAGCGTCGCATTCAGCAAAGCAATAGACTGTGCCGAATCACTCAAAACTCAGGGCTTTTATACCCCAAAACTACAATCTGGGTACGGGTGTAAAGTAGTAACACAAACAAGGAAGTCCAGACAGTGTTAATGATCTCAGTGTTTAGGTGACAAATGGCTGTTGTAATAGCCCTGTATTGTGGAGAGGTTTGGGAAACAATGCAGAGAAACATCCAGGTGTAAGGGAACAGGTTTGAAACAATCACTGTTTGGTGAGAACTTCCCTTTTCTGTCCAGAGATGTACGAGCTTCAGCTTAAGCCTATTGTCTCTGGAGTTGCCTTGTAATCAGCCTAACAATGACTTCGTTTGTGTCTAGAGGCGGTATGGGCTGACCTACCTTGCAATCTCATGTTTACAGTCAGTAATTTTCTTTTCTCCAGCTTGACCTTTCAGTCACCCCAGGTTCTATTTTATATCAATGCCAATCAATGTAGTTGCCAATTAAATAATATTTCTCCAATTAAACCATATCAAAGCATTTAATCAGGTCCCCCGAGATATTTTTGTTAGCAAACAGACTAAATGTGGAATTGATGGAAACACCTTCCAATGGATCTAAAATTGGTTGGAAAACTGTGCTCCAAGAGTTGTCATCAGTGGTTGTGCTGAAAATTGGAAGGAGGTCTCAGGTGGAGACCAGCATGGTTCTGTCCTGGGTCTAACCCTCCACACCATGATTTAGATCATGGTGTGGAGGGCATCCTTCTCAAATTTGTGGTTGATACAAAACTGTGAGGAGTGGGTAATACATTGGAAGACAGGAGTAGAATTCAGAACAACAGGTAGAAGCATAGTTCCCAAGTTGAGGAAATAATAGTCCTACTGTAGTTTGGGACTGATCAGGCCTTATCTGGAGTACTGCCTTCAGTTCTGGATGCCTCATTTTAAGAAAGATATAGACAAATTGGAGTGGGTTCAGAGAAGGACAACAAGGATGATAAGTGGTATAGAGAACAAAACATATGAGGGAATGTTGAAGGAGCTAGGCATGTTCAACTGGCTGAATAGGAGACATGTGTGTGTAAAATACCTCAAGAGCTGCCACAAACAGGAGGGTTTAGGTTGTTCTCTGATGCCTCAGATAGTAGAACTATTACAGGAGAGTAGATTTAACTGACCATTAGAACGAACTTCTTGACAGTGAGAGTGGTTTGGCAGTGGAACCAATTGCTAGAGACATGATGAGGTCTCCTTCTTTGGATGTCTCCAGAAAGTGGCTAGGCATCTTCCTGCTGGGGTTGCTCTAGCTGTAGGTCGTACATAGGGCCACTTCCAGCTCTTATCATTCAATGATTTTATTAGTCATCCTCCTTTCCTGTTCTGTTTCCTGTTTGTTCTGTTTCTTTGGAACAGTTTGCAACCTTCTTTTGCTACATTTCAGTCATCAGATTTATCCCATCAGGTTTCAATCATGCCTATTAAAACATATTTGCCTTCCTGTTCTGGAGTCATAGTTCATCTTGTCTATTTCCCATGCTCTGTGTATTAGTATAGATACACCTAAGATATCATGCTCCCTTGTTGTTGTTGTTTTTTGGGAGAAGGGGGATCTTGTACTATTGATCAAATCCCTCTTGGATCATTGAGGATATTGTCCCCAGTAGCAGGTGTCCCTGTGCCCTCTAGAATGCTGTCTTCCTCCTCCATGTAACCATTTTAAATCCCTGTTGATCAGATTTGTGAGACTCTTAGCAAATAAATTCTTTCCAACTGCCATGAACCCATCTCTTCTTCATGAAAGCTCAGGCTTTTGATTGCACAATTTTTACAGCCACTTGTTCCCTTCTATTATTGTTCTTCCCCTTCCTGAGTAATGTCCTTCACCAAGAGATAGTAAGGAAAAAAATTGTAGCCAAAGGTCCTTTAGTTTCCTCTCCAAAGCCTAATAATCCCTTGTAATATCATGAAGATCTTGTGATATGATTTGTTCCAAACATGAATCAGAAGAATGGGGTAATGAACAGTGGGCTTGATGCATCTAGTCAACCCCTCTGATAAATCATATATTTTTACCCCTAGGAGGCACAACACCTCTTGAGGCACCTAAGCAGGTCTGCATACCACTGCTTCTGTTTCTCTGAATAGGAAATCACCTACTATCACAATACATTATCTTCTTTTCTGGGAACTGACAGGACCCCTTCCATACATAAAAATCTCCAAATCATCTCCATTCCTTCTGAGGAGTGAGGCTCTTGTCCCTGTTTCTATGCCTCATAATCACTGATTAAGGTGGGGGGAGGGCTTGGGATTGATTGTGTAGGTCCAGTCTTGAAATGTGATAGTGCTGCTTTTGTGCTTCACATTATTCCACGTATCAGTCTCCTGTGTTCCTTAGAGGAATCTAGAGTCAGGAGAGTATATTCAACTCTTTCCAAAAATCTCTATCTCCCCCGATAAATTGAAGTGTAGATATGTGGACCTCAAATATCTCAACCTTCTCTTCCAACAGGGCAATCAGCTTGTACTTCCTGTAGGTATAACACAGCAGCTACTTTAGCAAGAAAACTAACATGGCACAGATATTGCAGCTCAGTGCAACGACTTCATTGCCATCCATGTTAGTCATCCATTACACATGGTGGAACAGCTGCCCACACTTCCCATGAAATACCACAAATACGTCTGTTTTCCTCTTTCTGTTTGCTGAGCTCCAGAATGTGAGGCAGAAGCTTTAGAGCAAACAGCTGCTAGCTCCATCCCCAACCAAGTCAGTGACAGTGACCGTGTGTTCAGGGAGAGCATATGGCCCCAAAACAAACAAAAACTCCCATGAAAGTCTCCAAACATCTCAGTCAAAAAATCAGCACTCACCTCCAATGCATGAACTCATTTTCTTTTCTTTCCTGAGAAATGATGACCCCAGTGATTCCCTACTCTTTTCCTCCTTTCCTTTTTTTCTATATTTTTTTTTAGTTACAATGCGATAGTGTGTCATGAAATATCAAGTTGCATTGTAACTCTATGTTTTTTTTAATTCAGAGAGGAGAAAACCCATAATTCAAGCAACCTCAGTAAACTGTGCCCTGGTTTCAAAGACAATCTTTGGGATAGTACTAGTACAGATTGAAGAAACTGCTATATATCTCCCATGGTTAGCAACCAGCAAAATCTGGCAAAACCAAACGGGCTATATGAAGAGAACTAAATTTTTGTCTCCACAATTGTTTTTCCTTTCCTTCTCTACCAACCTTGAAATCATAACTTGGGTATTAGATTCTCGACATTTTAATGATGGAAGTCCCATTAACATCAATGTGGCTTTCTTCTGAATAGATATTCATGCATAGGACTGTTAGTCTCTGTTGACTTTTTGATCTATCACAACTGTTGTCAGACTGCAGCCGATAGGACTCTGGAACTGAGTTTTGTGGCCCATTAAGCCTTCTGCAAGTCGCTCAAAGTCACCTCCCCAAAAAATAATTCAGTACAATTATCAGGCATAACTCCCCACTACCTCACAATAATACAGAGGGACTTCCGTTGTAGACTTTCTCCAAATGGCAATCAGGAGTGATATAATGTCACTTGCAGTTGCCGTGTTGAGAAGGGCTGTGGAAAAATGGAGGTATTTTGACTTTCTGTGTTTGTGGGGAGTGTGCCTGTGGGAGAGATCCAAGGGGCAGTGGAATTGGAGCCTACCCTCTATGCAGTTGTCCTTTCAGTCTATTATCATCTTCAACCCCTCCTCAAGATATTTGGCAATTTTTTCACTTTTGAGTGAAAAACCATGCCTGTTAGAGGTTCCTGGCCCCTTATTAAACTTTGCATCCCTTGCACTTGTGGTATAGCAGCCAGTATACACCCATGCTTATGCCAATGATTTTCTTTGGGGGAGTTGTTTGGCTATGAGTTATAGTCAGATTTTTTTTCTTTATAATAAATGTTGTTAAATATTTAAACATAAACATGAAATATAAAATACACATATAGACCATACAGACCCATACATCCAATCAAAAATACAAAACAATAGCAGACATTACAAAAATAACTCTTATATAATGAAACTAAAATTCAAAACTTAATCGAAGTAAACTAACATACACACACACACACACACAAACTACAACTATTTAAGAACTGGTTCCCCTCTCTTGATGCAAACAGCTCCCACTAAATAAATGTACTTAACTTAAAAAGTTATTATTTACCCTCAATTTTAACTTTATTAATATAATTCTATTATTCCAATATTAACTATTCTAACTACTAAATTCCAATTGATATATTTATAACATTAGTAGCAAAATCATACTATTTGAAAGATAATTAATTCTATAAATTACCAAAAGATTTTAACCCACATCCTTTATCTAACCCTTACTTATGATATAAAAGAATATTAAAGTAGCAACTCAAAGTCATTTACTATTTTCATAGTATCTTTCTCATGATAACACTAAAAATAAACATCTAATCATGAAAAATAACATGCAAATTTAAAATCCTAAAATCATCAATTCACCCTCATTTTCCCTTAGATAATCTACTAAACATTTCCAGTCAAAAAAAGAAAAAAGAAAAAAAAACCTTCTTAGTATGAGTTTATGAGTTTATCCATTTCCACTACTGCCATCAATCTATTTAATCATTCAGTCATTGATAGGATTTCCATTTTATTTCAATGCTATGCATAAACTAATCTCACTGTCAATAACATATATTTAAGCAATTCCTGTTGTTGCTTATCAATGCTGGTAGCATCTCCCCAGATTCCTAGTAGAAATAATTCAGGGTTCTTACAGATTCGACATTTCAGAATTTTTTATATCATATTCTATATTTCCATCCAAAACTGTTTAGCCTTATCTCAAGTCCACCACATGTGATACAAAGATCTGGTATGGTCTTTACACTTTCAACAACTATTCTTCATTTTTTAAAAATATTTTTGAAAGTCTCTGGTGTAAAATACCAACATAGCATCATTTTATTTTCTTTATTTTCTTAAAGATCTAATTTTCTTTAAGATCATAGGAAAGTATTTTTAAACTTTTTGTCCATAGTTTTTCCTGTCTATATGTATATTATATCCAAAATTCTTTGACCAATTGATCATGTATTCTTTGACTTTTCATCTTCCATATCCATCTTCAATAAAGATTTATGTAACTTAGCAATCAAATGTTTGTCATTAGTATATAGCAATAATTCAAAGTCTGATTTATTCTTTTCAAAATCTTTTTTTATCTTCAAGAAATCTCAATAGAATTGTCAGTGTGAATGGGACTGTAGATTACAGCTTTCCTCTTGTAACTGCTGTATCGATTTCATTTCATATGCCCAATCTGTATTCTTTAATAAATCATTGTATGTTAAGCAGCATAGATCAGTTCTCATTTCTGTTCTATAAAAAGCTTCTTGTGGAGAAACCCAAAGAGGTGTTCTTGGGCGTAGTCTCAATTTATATTTATTCCAAAATCTTAATATGGCACATCTAATACAATGTTTATTAAAGGTCACATTGACCTTAACTTTAAAAACACATGCCATCTAAATCTCAAGTGGTGCCCTTCTAAATTCAAAAGCTTGGTGTCTTTTAATGTTATCATTTTTAAATTCAAGTCATACATGAAGTTGCAAAGTAAATTTTTAGATTTGGTCATCCAAGACCTCCCTGTTCCTTCTAATCTTGTAGGCTTACTGCAGGCTTTTTTCCTCCCCAAGCAAATTTCAATAAATCTTTTTGCAATATTTTCAATGGTGTATCTTTAGTCAAAATTGGAATCATTTGGAAAAGAAACATCATCTTAAGAAGGACATTCATCGTTTATTGGTGAAATTCTTCCCAGTAAAGATAAAATCAATTTTTGCCACTTTTCCAAGTCATTCTTAATCTCTCCAAATCTTCATATAATTATTTTCACACAGTTCACTCATATTTCAAGATAAATTAATATCTAAATATTTGACTTTCTTTCCAATTTTAAAACAAGTTTTTAACTATAATTCATTCTTATTATGTATATGCATATTTTTGGTCAATACTTTGATCTTTTCCTTGTTTATCTTCAAACCAGATAAGTTTCCAAATTCTCTTTTTTCCCCTGTAATTTCAGTGTCAATTCTAATAGATTTTGAAGCTTGGACACCAAATCATCAGAAAAAGCTCTTAGTTTTAATTATATTTCTTTTAAATTTTAACTCCAGTTATTTCAATATCTTGTCTAATTGTACAATTCAAAATTTCCATTGCTAAAATAAACAAAATCAGAGACAAAGGACATCTTTGTTTTGTCGCTTTCTGAATTGCAAAAGGCTTAATCATATCCCCATTAACTATTATTCTTGCTAGCTGATTTGAGTATGTAGGTTTAAATCAGGTCAAAACATTGGGACCAAAATTCATCAGTTCAATAACTTTGAAAAGAAACTGCCAGTTCAAGTTATCAAACACTTTTTTCCACATCCAAGAAAATTTATGCACCTTGTTTTCATTATAACTTTCAAAGTATTCAGTCACATCCAACACTATTCTAATATTATCTTTCATCTGTTTTCTAGGTATAAATCCACTTTGGTCTTTATTTATATAGTTATTCAGTAAATTCTTTAATCTTTCAGCTAAGATCAAAGCAAAAATCTTGTAATGACTGTTCAGCAATGAAATTGATTTATAATTCTTTGGTGTAGTAAGATCTAGTCCTTCTTTTGGTATTAGTAAAATAATAGCTTCTTTCCAAGAATTCGGAATTAATACAGTTTGTAAAACATCATTCATTACAATTTGTAGTGGAAGCAATAGTTCTTCCTTTAAAGTTTTATAATAGAGAATTCTCAATCCATCTGATCCTGGAGTCTTCCCTAATTTCATTTTTTGAATAGCTTGAATTGTGGTAATCTTTCAATTAATCTGTTCTTTTTCTTCTTCTATCGATTTAGACAGGTTTTGTCTCTTTAAATATTCTCCGATTTTTGTGTCATCTGTATCTTTCCTTAAATATAATTTTGACAATTTTTTTAAATATTTTTATTAACCATCCACCAATCATTAAAGTATCCCCTGTTACATATATTCCTAAGCATATTTTCTTAAATATATACATTCAATATGTACATTTTTACATGTAATCGTATAAACATTCATGCCTTCAAGTTATATATGCTCCTATATCACTTTTCTTATGTACAACTTTCTTATCCTCTTCATACTTCTTCTTTCCAATCGTACCCTTACTCTGTAGATTACTTTCTTCAGATCTTACTTCCTAACTACGCCTAATACCAATTATTTCTTGTACCTTTTAAGATTTCTCTTCTTCATTTTCCTTTTCAGGATTCACCATTTATTTATCTTAATTTATCTTAATTTTCTATTTCCATTGCCTTATTTCTGTTTATATCTTGTCGGCCGTATGTCATTTCTTGTTAATTGTCTCCTCCCTTATCTTTGTTCTTGAGAACCTTTATACTATTCTTCTTTATTTATTCCCAATTTGAACATGTATTCTTCAACTAGTTTCCATTCATCATCAATTCGTCTTTGCACTCTGCCTTGTATCATCCTTGTTAGTCTGTCCATTTCTCTAAATTCTTTCAGCTTGATTATCCAGTCCTCTATTTGTGGAATCTGTTTATTTTTCCGCATCTTCACATATATTATTCTTGCTGCTGTGCTCACGTATAGAATTATTCTCCAGAATTTCCTCTTTATTTCTCCATCTATTTTCTACAATATATTCAATAGAAATATTTCTGGTATTAATGGAATGTTTATTTGTAACATCTTTGTCATGGTTTCATGAATTTTTTTCGAGAAGATTTTCGCTTTGTCGCATGTCCACCATACATGAAAATATGTTCCGTTATCTTTACCACATTTCCAACATTTATTTTCTTTTGTTTTATATATTAATTTTGACAAATATTCATAAAAATCCTTTGTAAATCCTTGTCTTTAGTAAATTCCTGATCACCTCTTTATTTCACAATCATTCTTTTCTGCCTTTCTTTTCCTAATCTATAGGCAAGCCATTTACCTGGCTTATTTGCATATCCAAAGTTTTTCTGTTTCAGGAACTTCAGCTTCTTTTTTATCTCTTCCATCATCAAGATTGATAATTGATTTCTCAATAATCTTAATTTTTTTTAGTATCTTCTATTTCCTGGGAGTTTCTTTAACTCATCTTCCATAATTTTAATCTAGTCTAAAATTTTCTGTTTTTTTTTCTATGATTCAATGACTCTATGAATTTTATTTTATTAACTTCATCCCAGTTTTCTGGTTTATCTTATCTTCCAATTTATTAGTTACTCTTCCCTGGTTTTTATCATCTGCAAACTTGATATTTTATCATTGATAAAAATATCGAAGAGCCTTGGCTCCAAGACAGAACCCTGCAGCACCTCCTTCCAATATGAAGCATAGTTATTGAAGACAACTCGTTGAGTAGTTTTCCAACCCATTATGAATCCAATTGATACTATTTCCATCTATTCTATATTTAGTCAGTTTGCTAATCAAAATATCAAGGAGGAACTTATAAAATGCTTTACTGAAATCCAGATAAATAGCATTCTCAGCATTCCGCCATCTATTAAATCAATTCCTTCATATTTTTTTTAAAATGGTATTTTAGGTGGCTTTAAAAATGGCTTTAGTTATCTTCAGTGGTCAGGCAAAATAGATTTTATAGATATTCAGATTTGTTTTCATTATTTTTAAAAAAATGAAAACTGCTTTTGGGAAGATGGCCCCTTTTAAGACCCCATCTGTTCTAGAAATGTAAGTATGATAGGGTTCGTAGAAGCAGCAGCAAGTGATAGGTATTTAAGGTTTATTGTGTAAAATACAATACAAACAGAATTTAAAAGGCAGCGTAATCACAGCTCAGCTTTGTATCTCTCTTCCCACCCCATTCAATGTGCTCTCTAGAGGGCAAGCTTCTAGATGGAGATCTCTGTGTTGACAGTTCTGAATGCCCCTGCACACATTCTGGGAAGCGCTATGCTCCTGGCTCTTCTGTCCACCAGGACTGCAACTTGTGGTAAGTATATATGTGATGAAATTGCTGGATGTTGTCACAAGACAGTTGGGAGGCATTGACTCTTCCCACTACAATTTAGAGCTTATATCTTAGGAATATTTTGAGCCAACACACTGATTTTAAACACTGAATACTAATCTATACATGTAGTAGAATTAGATAGCAACATGTTCCTTGTACTGTGCTGCACTAGGTGAATAACATAACTGTCAAGAACTGCCATTTTGTGTTGCTCAAGAAAACACATGTATAATTTCCATGTTGTTTATTGGAAACACAATAGACTAGTAAAACAAATGTTGCTAGAGTTAAAGCCTTGCTTCAATTACTTTGTTATATAGTAAAACACAATAATCCATCAGGATCTATTCCTGAAGCTGGTTCTTCCAGGTTTATACCTCCCTTCCTATAAATGCCAAATGGGTATTTGTTTTGGTTGAAGCAACTCCTGTGTACAGTCACTTTGATCTTTAGAAATTCTTCCTTGGTCTTTGATATTTTAATTTTAACCCCCACCATTGTATCCTCCAGCCCAATCCTTATAAATCACTCTCTGATTGCTTTTATCTAAGCACAACAACCAAATATTATTTACCTAAGCTGGCCTATTGCTATTTATTGCCCCAGCCAATAAACAATACTGACCATTTGGTCTCTAAGGCCCTTTTCGCATGGCGTTTCTTAAGTGAAAGGGCCCCTTGAGCGTCGCGTAAACGTGAGGAGTGGTCTGCATGACGCACTCACATTTACGTGACGCTCAGGAGCGTGACATGCAGTGCATACGTACCTTTTTATTTTCGGCTTTTAGTCGAAAATGGTGTGTGCTTGTGCACTGGTCAGGGACCTGGGGTGAACTTACCTGCCCTGCGGAGCCTCTGGAGCTGGGCCGGTCGCGCTTCCTGCCTACAGCTCCCAGGCTGCACTGCAGAAGTGAGGGGCGGGGCGTGGGCAGGGCACTTGCGCGACCAGGAAGCTGCTGCGGAGCCCAAGCAGCAGGGATGCAAAAGCCTTCCTCCAAAGGCTTCTCGCGTGAGCGCCACCCCTCACCTCCGCAAAAAGATAAGGTGCGAAAAGGACCTAAGACGCCAGCCTCTACTAATTCTTAATTACATGCACACTGTTCCTGTTACACTCAGCATTTCCACACAACAACACATGTTCCCCCTTCCCCATTCCACAGGTCACTACATGTCCAGGAGAAATAATGACATGACAATACCTTCCAAACGCTATATAAACTGACACTGAGCTGAAATCATTGCATAGTTTTCATTTTCTATATGTGTAAAATCTGCTCTGAAGCTCATTGTGATTTTCAAGTGCTATATGTAGGAGTAGTTATATTTTTACACAAAAAGTTTGATGCAGTGAAGCTAAAAGACTATAAAATATAAAGAACAGAAATGGCCTTGTCACATTTTAAATATGGTCAAACTACACTGATGGGAGAGATGTGTGATTGGGGCAATCATTGCCTTTTTGTTTTGGTAAAAGAAGCCATGGCATCAGTGAGGGGAGATAAAGATTTAGAGTATTGCAAAAGGAGAAAAATAACCTTTTCTTCATAGAGAGCTGCTGTAGCTGCAGGGAAGAGACATAAACAATGTATAAATAAAGAAGCAATGTAATAAGAAGTTGTATTATTTCTTCTCTGTGGCTAATGGCAAAAGGAGGGAGGATTTGCATTGGATAGTTAGTGTGGAACAGAATGTTAAACCTCCTTCTCTCTCAGATTAAAGGTCCTTCTTTAGACGTTATGGTATGGTCACAGATTTTCCATACTGTGTACTTTAAGTGTTCACTAAACAGGGGCAGCCCTGGTAAGTATTGGATGGGAGACTGCCAATAAATAACAGGTGCTGTAGGCTATATTTCAGTAGAAGGAACTGGCAAAACCACCTCTAAGTATTTTTTGGCTAAGAAAAACCTATGAAATTTGTGGAATCAGCATAAATCAGCTGGTGACTTGAAGGCATATAAACACACACCGTACTAGTAAAGCATTAACAGGAGATAGTAAATTTGTCCATATATCTAATTTATAAAAATTGTATGCTCCAGTATTTGTAGGTATGGCCTCTGGATCTGTGACAATGAAGTTTGCCCAGGTAAGTTTATATTGGAACACAGAATAAGCAGTTAATAAATTGGCATGATACATATATTTCAAGTGTTCAGGTCTGTGAAGAAAACTGCCTCCTCCATCCTGTAAAAACTGACTCTGTGCCTTCTTGTCATCTAGCTTCTCATTTGTATGTAATCACTCTATATTTCAGTATGTTTATTATAAAGACTTTTAGGCCCCTTTCTACAATTGGCAAGGTGACTTTCCTATTATTATTCTAATTCCTTTGCTCATATAATATTATTTCTTATAGTTCTGTCACATTATATCTCTACATTTTTTCCTTTACTGTCATCTTCCATTGCACACTTCCCCAATGCGGGCTTAACGTTCTGGCCTTCATTTGCACTTACGAATACTGTACACTGTGTATAGAGAGAGAGCATGGGCAACATAGCTGTACCTGAATCATAGTGGCTGGAGCAGGGAGATGGAGAGGAAAGAGAGGAGAAGAGAGGATATCTCTCTTCCCATCTAACCAAGCAGGAGAACATGAAGTTTGGCAAGTCAAGCCTGTGGTAGGTGAGCTAGTGTGGACATTGGGATGATGGCTTTTGAATATTCCTTTCTCAGCAGCAGCAGCAGCAGCAGCACATGTTAATGAGAATACCATAGGAAGCCATTGAGAAAGATTGCCACCTGATTCACAAGGCAAAATGCATAAGAAAGTAGGGACAAATAGCAGTAATTGAAGTAGGAGGGGGATAAGCAAGTTCCCATTTCCTTCAGGGAAAAAAAAAATACTTTATTATGTGGGAAAACAGAGGAAAAATTCTTGTTTGCTGCTCCATCTATTGCTGAAGTTCTCCATTTGTTTTTGTTTTTTAAAAACAGATGATATTTTCCTTTTCCCAGAATATCCAGAGGAATTTCAAGAAGAATCAGAAGTATTTTATTCCTGTGTAGAGGATAGGTTATTTTTATCTCAGGATGGATTGCAGCAGAAATCTCTGTTTTTTTCAGAGGTCTGGTTAGCAATTTTTTTCATTCTTCTTTACCTTTAAATAAGAATGTGTGTTGTACTTTTCCAGGCCTTGTCTTCTAATAAAATGCATTGGCCTAAATTCTACTGTTCCTTTTGTGCCACAGCATTAGCATAACAGAACTTCCTTCTTCTTTCCTATCCTCCTTCATAACCTGCTCCAGTCGTCCAGAGCCAGATTTGGGGGGCACTCCTTCACAGTTACTTTCCACAGTGACTGTAGTTTTTTCAGATGTCCGGAACAGAGACAACGTAGCATCTCTATAGATTTGTGATTCTTAAAGTTTCTGCCTTCAGGAAACCCTTTTCATTGGGAAACACTGACATGTCTATCATAGCAACCCAATGTATTGTGGACTCTTCTAGGGTGTATATTTGGCTCATGTGGTAAATGGCCTGATTGTACGGGCCTCATCATTTGGCTGTATGAACATAGCTAACATAACATTTGACTTTGAACCAGAGTTTGGAAGGTTACTTTTTTTGGACTACTATTATCTCCCATCCAAAACTGCTATTGTAGTCCAGGCATGGCCTAAAACACTCTCTTATGGTGGTATTGGGTAAGAAAAAGTTGGTAGATGTGGGCCAACTGTCTTTCAAGGCAGTCATTAGTGATCTATACTTTAAGAAGCACTTTAATTTAGAGGGATCCTGTAAACACAAGATTGAATACTCCATATTCAAATGCAGTCCTAGTGAAGTGAACTAAACCTTAGATAGTGAGGAGTGTTCTCTCAGTGCCAAGCTTTTGTTGTTCTAGGCACGGGTGAGTCCTTATTATGTTCCATCTGAAGTGTACTTTTTTACATCTTCATTCCAAACACTTCTTTTCAAGGAAGCGTGCTTTAGATTGCATCCAGAAAGGAGTATGTTTTCAGACAAGCAGTGCTATATGTGTTTCTCTAGTCTTTAGGAAGCAGTAATGTGTTAAGAGCTACTTCTTTTGTTTTTCTTTTGCTCTAATAAGTCAAGAGAATTCTGCTTTAATTTAGGGATGTGGTTTGGCTTAATTTGAAGGATTTTTTCTCTCTTTTTTTTCTCCCAGGTGAATGCTCTGTCACTGGCCAATCCCATTTCAAAACCTTTGACAACAAGCATTTCACCTTTAGCGGCATCTGCCACTATTTGTTTGCCAGCGACTGCGAGGAGAACTCATTTTCTGTTATCATAGAGACAGTTCAGGTAATAATAACTTCCGGTAATTAAAAATCAGCTCTTTCCCCCTTTCTCAGAGTCACAATTATGACAAAGTACTTTCCTATGGGCAAATTATATACTAAAAAGGTGAAAGCCTCTGCTCCTTGATATTTAATTGTAGAGTTGGGCTACAGAAATACACTTAAGCCCTTTTCGCATGCCAGTTGTATTGTGAAATGGCCTTGGGAGCTTTGTGCGATTGTGAGGACTGTTTCATATGACATCCTCACAATTGCGTGATGCTCCCGAGGCCAGTAGGTGGCGATCATGCATTATATTATTTTTGGCTTATTGCCAAAAATGATGTGTGATCGTGCATCCCTCCCGGGCCCCATACGCACTTACCTTGAGTGCAGAAGCTCCGGGCACGTGGCCATCGTGCTTCCTCCCCTAGCGCAGCCTGGGAAAGTATCTGGCTGTGCTTCCTTCCGGCCAGCACAGAGCTGGTGTGGAGGAGAAGTGGAAAGGACGTGAGTGCCTCTTGGAAGAGGCTTCTCGCATGATCCCCTCACAACGCCAGCAGCACCAGGTAAGGTGCGAAAAGGGCCTTAGAATCATAGAATCATAGAGTTGGAAGAGACCACAGAGGCCATCCAGTCCAACTCCCTGCTATGCAGGAACACACATCAAAACACTCTCAACAGATGGCTATCCAGCCTCTGCTTAAAAACCTCCAAAGAAGGAGACTCCACCACACTCAGAGGCAGCATATTCCACTGCCGGACAGCTCTGACCATCAGGAAGTTCTTCCTGAGGTTCAGGTTGGAATCTCAGGAAGAACTTCCTGATGGTCAGAGTTGTCCGGCAGTGGAATATGCTGCCTCTGAGTGTGGTGGAGTCTCCTTCTTTGGAGGTTTTTAAGCAGAGGCTGGATAATAATATATGGGCACAGAGTAGGTTTTTACAGAATAACAAAGAATAGATTAGCATGAGTCTCTAATTTTCAGGGGAAATGTATGTTATTTGCAACATTTAGCCCTTTTTCATAAGGAAAGTCTGCAAATAAGAATCTCATGACTGTTTTTATGAGGAAGTGGTATATATTCTAGTTTTATATTTCAGTGATATAACAAAAATTTAAAAAAATCACCAATTTTTAAAAGGAAATAATTTTTATAGGTGTATTAGAAACTTTTTCAACAGTAAAGATGGCTTCCTTTGCCAGTTTAGGGTGGAAGGATACATTACAAACGGGGTTGCTATCTAAAACAATTTCTCCATTTTGAACTCTCCTCTATTCTTCCATAACATTGACTTCAGTTTGTTCCAATGTATGTTTCCTTACCCTATCACTACTCACTGTGGCATCCAGTGAGGTGGAGGAAAGAAAGGGAAATGTTTATTGTAAAGATATTAAGGCAAAGATTAAGTTGAAGTAGATAAAACAGAGGGGGATTTGCAGATCTCAACATGGGGCTGCCAATTTTGGCCTTCTTGTTCTTTGTAATGTGTACATTGGGTCTCCAACATTGTACAGAATATACAATTTTGCTATGTTAAACCAATTTATGGCTTATAGCAGTCAGTATGAATACCTCAGTTGTTGTAAAATGAAAACGGACGAAATAATCAGGATTGCAGCTTTTTGCTGTTTAATTGGTAGATTAAGATGGCTCAAGCATTTCATATGCTACTTATGCTGAGTTGGCAGTGAATATGCTGCTGTGATGCTGGCTAGCAGCCTGTTATGTGCGGGCTAACTTGCTTTTCCAAGGAAACACTCAGACTTCTAGCAGCAGCATTTTTTTAGGAATTGGCAAGCAACACAGTAACTTTCAAGCACTGCTAAAACTAGCATGGTGTGGTAACAGGTTTTATACCCTGCAATACAAATTCAGGCACAAATGGTATTGATTGGTGAAAGTCATAAATGTTACCTCACCCCACCAGTTTCCCAAGCATTCCTGTTGTTTACATACCTGTACCCAAATACAAACTGCACACAGCAATTGATATTTCATACATTATTGCAAAGAGCAATTAGCAACAATTACATTGTGGCAAATAACAATTAGCAATGGATACATTGTAGTACTAGCAAATTCAAATCTCTTTCATGTGCTGCCTGAGCTAAATCTATTATCCCCTGAACATAACAGGACATTCCACCCCTCAAAAACTCATCTCCTCTCTACTCTGGTTTGTGTGGATATATGTCATGGAATTTTTTTATTAAACAGGGTGCTCTAATGTGGTGTGCAGAAACCCATTCCCTTTCACTTGCAGGTAATTGTTTCTAGTGGACTAAATATTGTAATTATCCTCATCACTTTCTGGAACCTAAAATTTCTGTGATTTCAAAATGTTGGTCCTATCCCATCATGATCTGTGGGGGAGATGATTCATCCAATTGCCTGGTTTCACCTCTAGCTTCAACAAACTGAAATGATACAGTCTATTTGTTTATAGTTTTGGGAGAGATCCAGTTCTGCAGTAATGTCATTGATCAATTGGTGCACTTTGAAAGGTCCAATGAAGTTGAGACTCAACTTTTTGGAAGGTGTGGGCATTTCAGAAACTTGGCTGACAAATATACCTTGCTACCCTGTTTAATGTCCCAACCTTTGCTTCATTTTCAATCAGTGTGTCTTTTTAAAGTTTCTTTAGCATTGTCCAAGGTCCTCACAATAGTAGGCCAAGCAATTTTGACTTTCATTGCTCATTTTGTCATTAAAGTGGGGTCAGTCTGGTTGACCTAAAGGGGTGACAAATGTTTCAAAGTTTGGCCATACACAATTTTGAAAGTGGCATGTCCTGTGCTTTATTGTACTGTGTTACTGCATGCCATCTCAGAAAAAGGCAACAAAGTGTCCCAGTCATTTTGTTGACAGTTAAAATAGCAATGCAAGTTCTGCTCTAGCACTTGATTCACTTTGTCTGTTTGTCCATCTCTTTAGGAGTGATGAGCCATGCTCAGTCCTTGTCCTATCCCTAACAATCTCATGAAAGCCTTCTAAAATGGAGATGAGAACTGGGTGCCTTGATCTGTGACTACCTTTAAGAGTGCCGCATGTAATCTGTACACATGTTTATTAACATCTTGGCCTGTTGGTGGTGGTGGGCAGGGTTTTTCAGGATAAAAAATGTGCTGGCTTAGAAAAGAGAACAATGACTACCGAAATTATGGTCTTTCTGGCAAATCTGTTATAAAGTCCCTGCTGATGTGCCTCCATACCCAGGGGTATGGAGGCATAGGTAAGGGTTGCAACAGTCCTCTTGTTTTCCTTCCTACCTGTTTATTTTGTACACAGATAGGACAGCCTCTCATATAAGCTTCTACATCTTCATGAAGTTAGGTCCACCAGTAATCTCTGAGTATCTTAATCTAACGGGCACCAAGAAGGGGCTCATACTGTGACACAACACAGTTTCTGGGTGCCTGCTGGATGGAGCCTGCCCTTCAGCACTTAGGATAGGCCAGATTCATTTCCTACTGGCTCAGAGTTGCTGCCTGCCAAAATATCAGTGCTGTCATCCACCAACACCAATGAACTTAGGTTGCTCTCATCTAGGGTGAGAGAAGACATGAGTTGCAGTGCCAGGGCCTTCCTGGTTGGCTTCTTTGCTTTGGTGCTGGTATCTACACTACTCTTGGAGGTTTCAGGGCAGTTGGCAATGTGATGCCCCTCCTGTCTGCGTTGTAAATGAAGCCTCAACCTCATTCTCCTCTCGTTCTCTGTATTCAGCTCTTGTTAGTGCTCCTTTTGGCTGTTGGCTGAGCAGGTTGGCCTTGTTTCTGGTGAGCCATTTTTTATTGCATAATAAAGCAAAAGAAAAAAAAACCCTCAATAAAATAGAAATATCACAATAAAACTACAAAAAATGAAGTAATAGAAAAGAAAATAGACTATAAAATAAAATACACAACAATACACTATCAAAAAAGAAATTAAAACTACGAACATCAAACTAAACTACAAGACAACTAGAAAACTACATATAACTAAAAATTGGTTCCCACACTGGTGCAAACAATGATTAATAGACCAGCAGTAACAACTAACCATTAAATCAAGTATTTTAATATGGATTACAAATTTTTGACTTTGAATATTATTGGGGCGACTACCTCTCAGAAGAAAAACAAAATATTTCATTACATAAAGAAATTGGACGTTGATCTCATTTGTTTGCAAGAGATTCACATACACAAGAGAAACCAGAGACTTTTGATACAGAAAAGATTAGGTGAAGAATTTATCTTGGCTGAACAATTTAGAAAGAATGGGGCAGTAATGTATGTAAAGACCAAAATTGTCTCCTCAACTGGTTATTTCTGATGTTGAGGGGAGATTTGTTGGCATTGAAGTTATTGTAAATGGGAAAAAAAATTGGTTTTGTGAGTGTATGTTCCAATTTCACAAAGAATAATGCTACTTCAAAAGCTGAATGCTATTGTATCGGAAATGTCTTATGAAAAATGGTGTCTAATGAGGACTAGAATGGGGTGTTGTCTCCATTGATGGATAGACCTTTATCTAAAGAGATAAAGAAACTTCAAGATTGTTTACATAATGACTTTTTTGAATTGATGGAAAATTTACAGACCGTGAGTATATGGAGACTTAAATACCCTAATGACAAATATTTTACTTTCTTTCTGAGAAACACAAATCTCTTTTAAGGCTGGATATAATATGGCAAGATATACTATGACAGACAAGATATATAAAGTGGAAATCTTCCCAAAGAGTATCAGATCACAACATTGTGATAATGCATGTTAGGAAAACAAGTAAAGAACTTGCTTGACTCAAGGTGCTAATATTAGATCATCTGGGATGCAAGTAAAGCATGTAGGAGAGGTAATTTTATTGGTGTGAATCAAAAAATTAGACGAAAAAATGGAGAAAACACAGAAAATTTTAGATGAGATTAAAAGCAAAGAAGATAAATTAAAGAAATTTGCTGACAATGAAGACCTTCATTAAAAACTAAGATTACTAAGAAATCAATTGTCAATGCTGATGATGGAAGAAATGGAAAAGAAGTTTAAATTTTTGCAGCAGAAAAGCTTCAAATATGTGAATAAACTGGGTAAATGGCTTGCTCACAAATTAAGAAAAGAAAGAGAGGAGAATGGTCTTGAAATTGAGACAAGGTGATAAAAAATTTACTAGAGACAGAGAATTGCAAAGAATTTTTATCAACATTTTTCAATTTATACTCAGGAAAAAATATAAGCAAGGAAGAAATTGAAAAATACTTGAAGAAACAAAATTTATTTAGACTGACAGAAGATGCAAAAGATAATATTGCTACTTGACCAAGATTGACCAGGACATTCAAAAACTGAAATTAGGAAGGACTCCAGGACCAGATGGATTGTGAAATCTATATTATAAAACCCTAAAGGAGGATTATTACTTCAACTGCAGATGACAATAAATGATGTTTTGGAATCTGGATTAATTCCAGATACTTGAAAAGAAACAAATATTACATTGATATCAAAAGAAGGACAAGATTTATCCACATCAAAAGACTACAGACAATATTGTTGCTGAACGTTGATTACAAGATATTCACTTTGGTCTTAGCAGAGAGATTCAAGAATGTGTTGCGTAAATATATAAATGAGGACCAAAGCAGATTCTTACTGGGAAAGCAAATGAAAGATAACATGAGAATAGTGTTGGATGTGGTTGAATACTTTGAAAGTCACAGTGAAAAACAAAGAATTTTTACTTTCTTAGTTACAGAGAAAGCATTTGATAATTTGAACTAGCAGTTCATATTTAAAGTTCTTGAACTTACAAACTTTGGTGCTAACATATTGACTTGGATAAAATAGATATACGCAAACCAACTAGCTAAGGCAATAGTCAATGGAGATAAAACCAAGCCTTTTGTAATTCAAAAAGGAACAAGACAAGGATGTCCTCTGTCTCCATTTCTGTTTATCTTAGCATTAGAAGTTTTGAATAATATAATTAGACAAGAAACTGAAATCAAACAAGTTAAAATTAGAAAGACAGACTTTAAACTAAGAAATTTGCAGATGACTTGGTGATTATGTTGCAAGAGTAATTAAGCTCAATATTGAAGTTACAAGAAATAATAAAAGAATTTGGAAAGCAAGCTGCTTTGAAGATAATTAAGGAGAGACTAAAGTATTAACAAAAAACATGAATCTCCATTATAGAAATGAATGTTAGGTGAAAACTGGATTCACTATAAAAAAGAAAGCCAAACAATTAAGAATTCATTTAACTGGAAGTATGAACTAACTATATGAAAATAATTGCATGATGACATTGAAAGAGATTAAGGCTGACTTGGAGAAGTGGAAAAATTGAATTTATCATTACTGGGAAGAATTTCAGCAATAAAGATGAATGTCCTTCCAAAGATGTTATTTCTTTTCCAGATAATCCCAATTTTAACTAAAGAAACATCATTCAAAATATGGCAAAAAGATTTATCAAAATTTGTTTGGGGAGGCAAGAAATCTGTGGTAAGATTTAAGGTTTTACAAGATTCAAAAGAATGGGGTGGTCTTGGACTACCAAATTTGAAGATTTATTTTGCAGCTTCACGTTTGACTTCGTTCAGGATCAGATTCACACACGACAAATAAACATGCGAAAGCAAGGTTTATTGAAGAGCATGAACAGACAACAGGCGTTAGTGAATCAGAATAACGAGAATTCCAAAGCTAGCTAATTATACTATGCATGTTTCCCACGGATATCATTAGTGCCAGCCTTGTAGGTCAGGCTAAGCGTGGTTGCTTAGCTACTATCACCTTAAGCTTGGTATGTCTTGAGAACCAAGGGGAGGAATGCAAAAACAATGAATATCTGCAGCTAGCAAGCTAACTCTATGAGATTATGGCAATGAAGTATTACAATTCCCATTCAACCAGTCTCCCATACATATATGGAGGGTACCCTCGACAGATAACATTAAAAGACAATAAGCTATTGAATTTAGAACGTCATGACTTAAGATTTGGATGACGCATTTATTTATGGCATGTGACCTTCAAAAATCAGACATGCCTTGTTAAGACTTTGGAATAAATAAAAAATCTAGTGTGTATATAAAAACATTGTGGATTTCTCCACAGGAAGTCTTTTATAGAACAGAAATAAGAGCAGACCAGTGCTGGTTGACATACACAGATTTACTAAAGGAGATGTGTCATGGACCGAGATTTTTGGTCCGTTTTATATCCAGAGAGAAATTCAGCCACCCCAGACTATAGGATTCCCAACAAAAGACACACAGGAAACCAGATCTGGATTTCAAACACTATTCATGTAACATTTATTAAGACATGGACTACAAAATCACATTTGTATCAAGAGCTCTTGCACACACACATTCACACGACATACTCACAAACAGTCCTTTCGCTGAACGTTGATCAGGTGTCCTCGAAGGGTGGATGACTCTTAACCGGTATCGGAGCCATGAAAGTAGCTGAAAATCTTCCGCTCTTTATATCCATGTTTCTCACTTCTTGGGGGAAAAAACATGTTCTGACGGTTGCCAGGGTTCCAGGACTTTCATTGTGTACAGGTAATCAAGCAGGTAAAAGAATAGTTCATATCATTTTGTACTTTACTAATAAAAGGTTGCTTGCAGAAGAAGTGGTCATATATCATGTTGTCAGGAAATGTACTATACATCAAATGCCTCAGTGGTTTTCGGCCATGCAGGGTAGGGTCAGAAAAACATGAGCGTGTGCCCGTTTGGAAGGCTTCAAGCTACACTCCTGGGTCCGTGCAGCTCAGAAGTACGCTCTGTTTGTGCCAAGCCCTCATTGTTTTGCAAACTTACTTCTCCGGCCAAATCAGCATTCCTGGTATTCTCCCGTCACGGCTCAAGGAACCCTCGCTCCACAGCTCCAAGTCCTTCCTACAGTAATGCAATGCGCGCGGCCATTCTCTTTGGTTCAGGACTGTACTTTCAACCCGAACCCATTCGTTCATGAAAACTTTACAACAGTTACAAGAGGAACATTTTCACATACAATGGCTTTCACACAGACAATGCTACCTTAGATTTTTGGAAGATAAAAAGAATAAAGGTTTTGAGAAGCATACATCTGAATTTGAATTGCTACTTTGTATTAATGATGAGCATTTGATCGCCAAGTTATATAAACTCTTATTGAAAATAGATATGGAAGAAGAGCAAATTGAATAATATATGATTAGCTGGGCAAAGAATTTTGGATATAATATATCTATAAATCAATGGGAAAGACTGTGGAAAGAAACTAAAAATATACTTTGCTATGATCTTCAAGAAAATCTTTATAAGATGATGATATACAGATATCTTACACCTGAGAGACTGTCAAAGATACATAAAGACATGAAAGGTATTTGTTGGAAGTTTGGAAGTTGGAAGAAGAACATATGGAATCTATGTTTCATATGTGGTAGATTTGTGAAAAGACTAAAAACTTTTGGAAGGAAATACAGAATATGATCCAAAGAATTTTGAAATGCCAAATAGTTAAGAAATTCGAACTGTTTTACCAGGAATTTGGAGTGATGATATTAATGTTGAAAAACAACATAAATTATTTCAATATATGTTATTGGCAGTGCGAATTGTCTGTGCAAAGTATTGGAAGAAAATGGAGATCCCAACAATGGCTGAATGGTTTAATAGATTGATGACTACAGGATAGCTACAGAAAAAGAGATTCAAGCTACAAGGAAAGAGATTCCACTTGAACCTCAGGAAGAACTTCCTGACAATCAGAGATGTCCATCAGTGGAATATGCTGCCTTGGAGTGTGATGGAGTCTCTTTCTTTGGAAGTTTTTAAACAGAGACTGGATGGCCATCTGTTGGGAGTGCTTTGATGTGTTTTCCTGCATAGCAGGGGGTTGGACTTGACGACCTCTGTGGTCTCCTCCAACTATGATTCTGTGATTTAATGACAATTGTGGAGGTGTAAAAGTTGCTGGCTAAATTACAGGAGAATTCTGAAGAAGAGTTTATTTTGGAATGGAGATCTTTAATGGATTTTTTTAAGGGGAAAATGAAGGTGAATTGATTATTTTAGGGTTTTAAACTTTTTCTTTTTAACTTTTTAATTTTATTGCTGTCATGAGAAACATATTACAAAAATTAAGTATAACTAAAAGTAGTTGCTATTAACATTTTTAATATTTATGGGTTTTTTCATGTAGGTAATAGACTTACTGAGAATTTATTAATGGTTTATGGAATCAAATAATATTTGGTATTGACTGATAATGTTGATA
This sequence comes from Cyclura pinguis, assembly GCA_030412105.1. NCBI lineage: Eukaryota > Metazoa > Chordata > Lepidosauria > Squamata > Iguanidae > Cyclura > Cyclura pinguis. The sequence continues at coordinate 110,515,968 of CM059603.1, forward strand.
CTTGGTCCAAACAGAAATCTAAGAAATTTAGAATTTTATATAGTTAAGGAATATAAATATAATGAGCAACAAATTTAATAGTAATTTTAGATAATTACCTTAAGTATATTTATATAAGTAGGACCTGTTAGCAACAAGGGTGGGAAACACTTTTAATTAGTTGTAGTCTTTTGTTGTTGTTGTTGTTGTTTAGTTTAGTGTGGCTAGATTTTTTAATTTAGTTTAAATCTGTCTTGTTTTTCGATTAATAATTGTAATGTTCTATATAATTCTTAGTTTAACAATGTTTTTTATGTTAATTATGTTTTTTTCTTTTTACTTTTTCTTTAGATGTATTGTTTTAATTAGTGTTTGTGTTTCCCTTTTGTGTTTATATTTAAAATCTCAAAGATTTTTAATAAAAAAAAATAAAAAAAAGAAAGAAAAGGGAATGAATATTTAAACTTAAATCATGCGTCATTCCAAGAGCAATGCAAAAGAAGTACTGTCTCTTTGAATGCTATATAAGAAGGCTTTAGAGTTACAGGCAAGTTCACGCTGATGTACACAAAGGACTTCTTGTCTTGTATAACTAAAAGCATGAAAAGTCAAATTATATATAAATTATATATTCAATAAGAGATCCAGACACAGAGGATATAATGTCCACATTACTCACTCCTCAGGCTCCACCGAAGTGCACGATTCTCCCGGAGCACCAGGACCTGCTGTGGCTGCTCTGTTCCCAAGCAGACACTTTGCTGGTCCCAATCCTGGCTCAAAGGAGTCTTCAGACTCCCTGTAGATTGGGGAGTCCATTAACTTGACAGTGGGAGCCCACCCATCAGGCACGATTCTTCAAGGAGCCACAAATCACACAAAGCTCACTAGATCATGTCTGCCATTGATGCAAGCAGCTGCTGGAACCCTGGCAAGCCATTTTAATGTGATGGCACAAGGTATCCACTTTCTCTGCAAGCAGCATCCATTCCATCAGGGTATCCAGGCTGTCATGCACTACTGCCACTCCGAGATCTCAGGCTTCAACTTCTCCTGGAAGTATTGGATCTCGGTAGCCTCAATCCATTTTAGTACCTGCAGGGCCAAACACTAAAACTCCTGCATATTCAGCCACCAAACAATTCACCTTGTCATGGCAGAAAGGGCCTTAAACCCAGGCAGAGAGATGGTTCATGCACAGCCAAAATTTCCCCAGCTTGGGTGCCCTTGCATCATTCAGCCTGACCAGCCAGTCACAGGCTCATCCTTCCAGCTGTGCTGTCACACACCACACCTTGGACTCCTTGGAAAGGAAAGTGTGTTCCCATTCAGCCTTGAATCCAGCCACCTGTGTCAAATTAAGGTAGACATTTCCCCTGCCCATCAAAGGTGGTCTTAAGCTGTCTGCCTTCTGGTACTTGGTGTATCAGAAGGGCTAGTTGAGAGACCTCTCCTGTGGCTGTTCTGAGCCCTGGCTTGCTGGACACCATCTCCAGTGGCTAAATGGATCACCTCCCTTCCAGCTGCTGCTGTACCAGCTGCTTTTTGCCTGTCACCTGGCCCTAGTGCATCACTGCCCACATCTTATGAATCACGTCATGGGTCTCTTCCAGTTCTTCCCACGAACGGTGGACCTCCACCTCCTGACCAGGATCTTTGCTTCCCTGCCCCAATTTGCACCCAATCTGCACGTCCCATTCCAAAAACCTTTTGGCATGCCAGCAATGGTGTTTCATGCCCCTGGTAAGGAACCACACACATCCTGCAATCTCCAGTGGGTCTGGAGCATCGAGGGGGAGCATCAATGTTGAGGGGGTTGCAAGGGGGTTCTTGGTGCATCTAGATCTGGGAACCGTCTATCAGATGTTAGCTCCATTTTCCTTGTCCCCTCCTTGGCTTAAATTCTCCAGGTCTAGGACTGCTTGCACAGCCTGCATGTCGCACAATTTGGAGTCACTCCCTTAAACAGGTGAAGTCAATTTGGTTTCATTCAGCCAATAGTCTGACTACAAATCAGTTTCAGATTAGCGTTCTCCCTCTTCCTTCCTTTGGGCTATAAACTCTCTTTCACAAACCAAAGCTTCTTGGCCATACATCTCCACCAACTCAGTAACTTCCTTTGTTACCTTGAGTTGAAATTATCTCTCTCTATAATTTTCACTCTCCTTCATTTCCATGTTAATGCTTCTGTGTTCTCTTGATGTCCAAGCCCGGAATAATGAGACCAGACACATGACTTTGTGTTAACTGAGAGCCGCTATTATTAAACTTGATAACTATTTACATTGCATTGACCTGAAGGAAGCAGCAAGGGGGAGCGATCTGATGCGTGTCCAGCTGAGATCAGGTGGCATTTTTTGTTCACCTCCTCAGCTTTCCCTTGGATGAACCACCTGAGCCCCTAGAGCAATCCAGTTATTTGAGTTGCTTCCCAGTGGCTCAAAAGGGGAAGGTAAACCCAGGAGGAACTCCAGATGAAGTCCCAGGACCCTGCAGACAAGAACCCAATTCAAGGACAGCCTCTTTCCCCATCCCCTGGGTCACAGGACCTCAAAGAGGCAGATTAAGAGCCTTACCCTACACCCTAATAAGGTTCCCAACACATCCTCTGGAGCTTATATCTTCCCCTGCTACCTGCCATGGACAAGGGACAAGCATCCACTTAGTCCCTTTTCCCCACCAGGCCGGCCAAGACGGCCCTCACCCCTTGCTGCAGTTGCTCCAGGAGCAATCTAGTATCTTCCTCAGACAAGTGGATGCCATCTGCCCTGTAGAACTCTGGCTTTTGAAAAACATTGCAGGAAAAACATTCCTAGGAAGGTTCCATCTTTCATTCAATCCAGCGATATCAAGATTAACAACTTGCTTCTCTCATGTCTAGCCAGAAGCTATCCACAAGCCACTTTTATAAACATCATAGAATCATAGAGTTGGAAGAGACCCCAGGGGCCATCGAGTCCAACCCCCTGCTATGCAGGAACACACATCTATACAAATACAAATAGCTAATGTCTGTACTTTCTCAAGTTGTAGTTTCTCTCAGGCTGTTCAGATCCAGTTCCATCTTGCAAATAAAATGCAATTCAATCTATTCACTAAACCTGTGCACTGAAATCCTTAATTATTCTCCTTTGAAGACATCAATGCCCAATATTCTAATTTATTTTTCCCAATCTGGTGGGGTAAACACACTTACTTAGCTCTTAATTGCAGAAAGAAGGGAGTTGTGTAGGTTTTATTGTTCCATTTTAATCAGAAGGAGTCTTCATTTTTGTAACTCCAAAACGTTTAATTAAAAGTTTCCTCTCTAAAATACTTACCTGGACTTTTGCGATGAAATTCACTGCCGGAAAAGGTAAGCTTTTGATGATCTCCATGGAGTGAGACCAGATTTGGTGCTAAGGAGGATGGTGAGATTCTTGCTTGAAAAAGACAGTGGCTCTTTGTGGAGGAGTGATTAACTACAAGATTTTATTCATATTTGCAAATATGCTGTGTGTGCTTGTGCATGAGGTACTTCAGTTTTTGGGTTGACCTTTGGAGGAATGCCAAAACTACTATAAAATAGATGTATATCAAGTTCATAACAGTATAGTGTCATAGCTTGTGTTCCTGCCCTGGCTAGCCTGCGCTTGTGGGATATAAAGATATCTCTTGATATCGATAATTCGGCCTCACATACCTATTCCCCTCCACGTGCTTGCGAGGCCCCCGGACAAGCACGCACACAGGCTCGACCGATAATCGCCATAATATTCCAACACAATATAGGCAGGCCAGAAATAGCCGACTCGCAGCTTTAGGAGACCTCAAGGCAAGTACCTCCATTAGGTATGCACGCAACTTTCAAAAGATTCTCTGCCCCACGCTGGCGGATTGATGATCGAACTATACAATGCTCAAGCACTCCGCATTTGCATACTGGCTACCCTATTGATAATTCGGCTCTAATTCAATCATTCAAATTCTGACCTTTCGGAGGCTTTGTCTCCAGCCCCAAACTCATTGTTTTCCCCAAGTCCGAACTAGCCTGTGGTCACAATTTTCCTTATAAACCCCTGACTTTGAGCGCTTCTTTGGGTCGCTCTTGGCTTCCATCCCGCCTTGCTGTCGCTTTGTCCAGTGAGCCTTCCCCTCAGCTCCACGTGCTGAGATCCACACTCCCTAGCTTCTCCACTTTTAACCGGGCTTCAGGACAGGTGAAGTATCACCCAAACCAACAACTCCTCTGAAAATCCCTCTATCCCACTCCAACCTTTATTTCCTTAGTTATTTGTGTGAGTGTGCTGCATACACTGTTTGATTGTGTTTTAATAAAACAACATTTATTGTTTCAACTACTGTGTGCTCCTTGACTCGGCCTGACCCCATAAACATAGGGTTCAAGATCTCGCTACGTTACCCTGCCTCTCGCATTGCTGGGCTGTGCTCTTGGCTAATTTCCCCAACTTATTAAATTGAGAGTGCATTTAGGTGTCCCTCCCAGGACCCCCAGGAATCAGGGTAACACTTGACACACTACCACCTTTCCAAGTCCTAATAACTGTAGGTTTGTAATTTTTCTTTGATATATTCCTAACTCCTAAACAACCTTCCCTAATTTCCTTGGAAGAGGGAACATCTGTTAAACCAGTGGTTCTTAACCTGGGATCCACAGAGCCCAGTTTGTGAGTGTGCCCAAACTTCTCTCTCATTAGCAAACAAGGGAGTTGTTGGGGTATGCACACATGCCTTCTGCTGTGTCCCTCTGTGCCCCCCTTTTCAGCCATGTCCCTGCATAAAGGGACCCAGTGGCAGGCCTGCATATGCTCCCAAACTATCACTCATTTGCAAACAAGGGAGTTGTTGGTGCATGCACACAAGCCTTCTGCCATGTCCCTCTGTTCCCTCCCCCCTCCCCCCACTGCCATGTCTCTGAGGAAAGGGACCCAATGGCAAATATACATGCATGCCCAAACTGCTCTCTCATTTGCAAACCAGGGAGCAGTTCAGATGTGCACCTGTGACTTCTGTCATGTGACTCTGTGCCCACACTCCCCACTGCTGTGTCCCTGACAAAAGGGACCTGGCAACAGGTGCATGTGCTTACCCAAACTACTGTACTTATTTGCAAACAAGGGAGCATTTGGGGCACATGCACACACCTTCTTCCATGTCCCTCTGTACGAAAGATGTGAAAAGGACACAGAGGCAGGCATGCATGTGCACCCAAACTACTCTGTTGTTTGCGAACAAGGGAGTAGTTTTGGGCCCTGCACACACATCCTGCTGCCATGTTCCTGATGAAAGAGACATGGTGGCAGGTGTGTGCTTGCACCCAAACTATGACTCTGGAGACTAGGGTCTGAATCCCCGCTTGTCCATGGAAATCCACTGGGTGACCTCAGGCAAATCACATTCTCTCAGCTCAGAGAAAGGCAAAGGCAACAAATCTTGCCAAGAAAACCCTCATGATAAGCTCATCATAGAGCTGCCATAAGTTAAAGGCAAGAAAAATGATGACTGGAAAGAACCTTCCCCTGTCAAGGGCACTTTGTTATTGTGTGTCTTCAAGTCAGTTCTGACTTACAGCAACCCTAAGATGGGTTGTTATCACAGTTGTTTTTTATTTTTTTATTTTTTTTTGGCAATGTTTGTGCAGAGCAAGTTGCCCAAAGTCACCCAGTGTCTCAATGGGGATTTGAATCCTAGTGTCCAGAAGCCTTTAATAAATAAATATTTAAATCTAAATTTAAATATTTACTTATTTAAATATAAATTTAAATATTTAAATTTTGAGTTAACTCTTGGTGCCCCCCAGCAACAAATTATATTTACAGGGGGTCCCCAGTAAAGAAAAAGAGTAAGAACCACAGTGTTAACCATTTTAAAAAAGTGTACATACACCCACATTGTCTCAGGGAAAATCGTGTTCTGTTGTCCACTGCCCTGTTCTTTGATCATGTGGGTGCATATAGCACGATTTAGCAATGACAGTCTCTGTGTTCTAAGATCTGAATTGTTATTAAAACAAATTGTCAGGTACATCATACCACAGGAAATTGAAAGAGTAACACTTTTTTTTTAACACTTTGATTTCTCTTTAGTGTGCAGACAATCGTGATGCAGTATGTACCCATTCAGCCTTTGTTCAACTCCAGGATGAGAACTACACTATTAAATTGAAACATGGAGGTGGCATCTCTTTGAATGGGCAGGACATACAGATTCCATTCATGCAAGGTGAGTCATGATTCCACTGCTATGTCAAATTGGGCCAGAAACTGCACTCTGCTGCATTACCAAATAGAGAGGAATTGTTAATAGCCATACACCACCCCACACTCCATATGGCTTAGTTGATATAAATCATACACTGTTGTGGCTGAAAGCCAGGCTGAATAAAAGGCAAGTTGGCTGGATAAACTGGTCAAGAGCCTCACAGGCTCAGCTAGGTCATACCAGAAACTCTCAACTGCTAACAAACTTCCAGCTACACATTGAGACAAAGAGATGAGACAAAAGAGTCTCCAATGTTCACATGGAAACATTAATCGGTATATTCCTGTTACTTCTCCCCTTCAATGTCTATTCCTTTATCTCCCTGTCTGTCCAAATAGTATAACTCATCAAACCAGCTATTAACTCTCTGTCACCTACATGCTAAGAGTATATGTAGCCAGACATTGTTTGTCTGGCTAAAGAGCCTTTTACCTCCAAACCTTTGCATCAAAGAGGCACAAGCTAATCTGTTTTTGTTATTAGAAATATTTATAACCACAGACCATTCTTTTGATCTCACACAAATACTTCCCTTGCTAGTCCAAACTTCAAGAGTCTACAATTCCATCAACCTAGTGTTAAAACAATTTCCTATTAGTCCCATGAGAGTGTTGTGCTTTGCCAGAAAGCTTCACCTCAAAGTGCAGAAAGAGTATTTAAGCTCTGACAATTTTGCAGTTCCTTGCGGTGTCTTCACTTGCTGGACTTCCAATGTCACTTCCAATTTATACTGTCCTTAGACGGAAGTACATCACTGTTTCTTCATTACTTTTCGGGATTGGTAATTATCACTCCATAACCTAAGCTTCACTATCGATAACTTTCCTCCTTTTCCTTTAGTTATCTCTTGTGTGAGTGCATGACTGTCTGAATCTTGCATGCATGCATGACTGAATTCCCTCAATAAAACACAATTTAGTTTACTTTTGAATCTCTGGCTGGTTTTCTTACTGGTTTTCTTACAGGACCCTGTAAACATTAGTGGAAAGATCCTGTTAATTACCCTGTCTCTTGCAACTTTCTTAATCAGAACTAATTAATTCCCTATTTTTGCATGGAATTGTAGGTACTGCTGGAAGACCTTTGGGGATAACAGGCTTCTAGCTTAGTGCCAGATCAGATATATTGCATAGAAATTGTGCCACATTCAGTTCCTGATGCCTTTAAAGACTCTTGAATAACAGGGTGGGAAATGCCTACAAACCCTTCAGAGCTGTTGCATTGGAATATACCATACTGGGCAAGATGGATCAGTGAAGAGCTTGGAAAAAGTCTGTCAGTTTAGTTCACTAAGTTGTTAATTTCAAGCTTCTCTGCATCCAGCAAAACAGAACTCCATAGACTGCCTATTTTAATGATGTAGTTATTCATATTTAAACAAATGAGATGTTTTAACTTCTTAGAATGTGTTAGTTTGTCTTTAGAGAGGTGAGACACACCCTTCATATAGTCAAACAAGTTGTACAACTGACTGTCAAGATCTTCTGTGCCAACAGGATCTTGAGTTTGCAACTAATGTCTGCAAAGTGCCTAGAATATCATTGCAATTATTTCTGCCTAACTGCACAAGCAGAAAGTAATCTAAGAGCTCCTTCAGACTGCCTCTAGTTTTGGCACTATAGGAAAATTTTAGCATTCTCTCTCCTCCCCCCTCTTGCTCTAGGACAAATGGAGCTTAAGCTAGTATAGGGTTAACAGCTGTTCTGTGTTATCTGAAAATGATTGGCTATAGTATCCAGACCATGTGACCCAGGATACATTCTACTGTCAGTTACTGATCATACTGAGAAGGCCATGTCTCTCTGCCTCTCTCTCTTTTTAGCAATCTTGCTTCTAGTAACTTCTCTATCTATGCTAGCCTCTTCACTAAGAAGTTTTTTTAAAAAATATTAATATTAGTAGCAAAATTTCACAAGAGAAATGCCAGAACAGGAGAATGTCCTCTCAATGTTTTAAAAAGCCAGTAAACTACAGCTGTTGTTCTTGTTGTATGTCTTCAAACTGTTTCTGATTTATGGTGACCCTAAGGCAAAATTATCACAGGGTTTTCTAGGGCTGAGAGTATGTGACACACCCAAGGTCACCCTGTGGATTTCCATGGCTATGTGCCGATTGAACCCTGGTCTCCTGGTCTATTGCTCAAACTACACCACTGTGAGAGGCTTTTGGTCAGTCTGGAGGAACCTTAAGTAATGATTGATCAATGGGAATCTTGCCTGGTCTTTAGACCATTCTAAAAATGAGACATTCTAAATGTTTCAAAGGTGATGCAGGCCACCAACCAGCCTGTCATGTGTGATCTGACCTTTGGCTCTCAAGAAAACTCACAGGGTTTTACCGTTGTATTTAATGAGGCATTTTAAGCTTAATCACAAAACAGTTGCTGAATCTAACTTTTAATATCATACACTTTGGTTTTATCTTGATACAATATTCACGTACTGTCAATTACCACTGGTAGATTCCTTGTATCTTCCCCTTTTCCAAATTTCCAGTGGTCTCCTAAAATACTTCATTTGCTTACTTTGATCTAATGCATTTCTGCTGTTTTTTGTTATTTGTTTATATAACCTTACATTGGTTAGAGTCCTTATGGTCATCTGCTGTCAAGCCCTCCTTTTTGATTCACTTCCACTAGGCTGTAATTCCCTAACTGCTTCCTTTGATATGCAATACATGGCAATCCATTTTTACAGCTTAGGTACACCTCAGCCCATACATAATAAATCATGAGTTGATTGTTATACTTTAAAACAAACAATTAACCAAGTTCTCTATTTTAACAGTTTAACTAAATGCACACTACAGTAAACTAAGTTAAAACACTAAGAAGATAACCTATAACAATAGTTTTCTAATACAATAATGTTTTATGCATAACCATGGATGCTTAACTTATGTCAGGAAGCATAGCTGACATGACACAGCCCATAAGCACCTTTAATTTTGAATGCAAATAAGCAGTAATCCTGAAAATGAAATGCAACAGACAGGATGTAAACTATATATTACATTTAGCCCTGGCACTACAAAATCTAACCAACCATAGAGCATGGTCAAATGATGCATATTGGACTGTATAAAACAGTTGAGATGGCCTCACTGACTGAAAACTAGGAATATCATCATGTATTGGCTAACTCCAAGTTCCAGTAACTAGGTTTTCTAAAGGTTTCTAAAGGTTTCTAGAGGCTTCTAAAAGCTGTATTCAGGAATAGTAAAGTAGCAGCAGCACGTTCTGGCAACTGCTGGACTAAAGAACTTTAGGATTTGAGTACCTTATAAGTTGTAATGTTATGAGGCCATACACCTCCACATGTTATTTTTAAATTGGTGAATATGATTTAATTGGAGAAATACATTAATTAGCATAATTATAAAATATATCCTGCTATAGCTCTATGGCCAGGCTGGATAGGAGGAAAAGGCTGGCCAAACATGTTCATTGTAAATTAGGTCAGAAGAAACCTCCAAGAATAACCAGGTCATAGTCAGGAAAATACTAGGAAACTCCAGAGAAAATAGGCTTGCAGTTAGCCTTAAGGACTCAACCTTTCAGACAATGGCATCTGTGAGACTGACTGATTATCATGGCTGATTATCTTAATTCCTTTTCCTCTGACTGAGCAAACCTCTTCTTTGACCTAAAGCCTGTCCAAGAAGTACCAAGCTATCAAGATGACCATTAGCCCTTTGACACCTAACTCTAAAAGCCATTAATGTCCATGCTTTCCAGGCAGAAATCAGGTCTATAAGTCCCTGTTTTTGGCCAGTTGACTTGCAGCACACCCGTCACTGGTTGCCACTCTTCTGCTCTGATTCCTGATTGTGTACTGTCCTCGGACATGAGTCTAAGCCACATCACTTTCTTCACTGCTCTTCTGGATTGGTAACTATCAACCTATTTCACCCTGAAATCTCACTATCCAAAACTTTCCTCTTTTTTTCTTCAGTTAGTGTTGTGTGATTGTGTGAGTGGTTGGACCTTGAGTGTGTGATTGCAATACCTGCAATAAAACTCAAGCTTACTTTCAGTAAAACATAGGCGAAAAAGATCTTGTTAGGTTACTCTCCTCTCACAGGTCTCCTATTTTGAGCTAATATTCTCACTGCTTCACAGAGGTACCAGCATCACAGATGAACCCTGAGTCACCCACATTTTGGGGTAACAGAATCATTACACACATGCAAACATTCTATTTAACAGCTAATTAAAACAGCTCTTTTCCCAGATATCATCCTCTTCTCAAAGTTTGTTAAAATGACATTCTCTTATTCCCAATGCATGGTTTCTTATCCAAGTCCATCATGTTGGATTAAAAATGCGGTGACATTTGCCCCAGTTGAAAATACATTTGATGAGCATGTGGAACACCTGTGGAATGACTGGGCAAGTTATGACACATTCCCTAGGGGACATGGAGTAAAGGGCTGAGTCATGTTAGTGAAATCATGGCAAGGGGTTGCATCATCCAAATGGCCCTGAGTGATGACATGGAAGCAGGTGTGTATAAAAGAGAAGCGTGAATACTCTGACTCTGACTGTCTGACTCTGAATCTCTGGGGCTGAATCTCTGCCTGTGGATCTGCGTATCCTGTGTATAGTTGTACTCTGCTGCACACGGTTTTTGCTGTTTGGAAACTCTGCTATGTTTATGCTTGCCTCTGAGACACTATTTGCCCAGAGAGCAGCGGTTCTGGGGAGGATTTTGTGCTGGTGCTGTAAATCATCTCCTGTCACATCATCCCCCTTAAGATCCTTTCCAAACCTTAAGCCACATGGGATTACATAGCATGACATTACATTACATCACATTGCATGGCAGGGAAAGCAAACTTGACCTGACATTCAGCCCCCCAAAAATGTCCGCCCCAGGATACTTCTTTATCCTAGCTTATTTGGGTACAGATCATGGAACTTGTGAATCAAGTGAGGGGCTCTAACATGATGGGCCTACAAGTATTGTCGTTCAGTATCCAGCAAATGTTTTGAGTTAACAAAGTATTTTTGTTATTGTGAGTCCAAAATTTGAAAATTCTTGTCTTGCCTCACCATGATTAGTGGACAAGAGACTGGTTAGATAGGGTGCCACTTGTCTGGCACAGATGCTGATTTGAGAAGACTGACATGAAACCCAAGGTGGATTTTCCTGTAAAACTTGGGCAACACTAGTTCAGCAGTCACATCATTCCCTAGGCTTCCAATACGGAAGGGCCCTATGTAGTTAAAACATCAGGATATAATGTTTTATCTATATGTTTATAGATGTATATTTCTATATCTATATCTGTATATATGTACATAGTAGGCTGTGGGCATTTCAAAAATTTTATGAATAAGTACAGCAAATCCTCTGGATACTGAATGGCAGTAGCTGGAGGCCCATCATGTTAGAGCCCCTCACTTGATTCGCAAGTTCCATGATCTGTCCCCTAATAAGCTAGGATAAAGAAGAGAGTGGGTTCTCTTTGCCAAGGACTGAAAGAGATGCCAAGAGAAACTGAGAGTGACTAGCAGGGCTCTCTAAGAGGAATTGACAGGGAGTGATGGAAGCTCGGGAATAGCTTCTACTTATTTTGTGTCCTCCTCTTCTTGGTTTTTACATGCACTGAAGGTGTTCTGTCTCTTGTCTACATCTCTTGATTCCCAGAGGAGAGAGCAGAGGGTGAGCTGGGTCTGTGAAGACATCCTTGACCAGGTGTTGTTTACAGGCTTGTGGGGCTGTGCTTGCTTGTTTGTCTGTTTGTTGCTTGTTTTTGTTAGGTCTCCTTGTGCTGGCCGTGTGCTCTCCCTGAGCATACGGTCTGACTAACGGGGGGAAGAGCCAGCTAGGGGGGAGGAGTCTTATTAGGAGCTCCCAACGGCGCGCGCCAAAGGTGCGCGCAGTTGAAGCCCTCTTCTTCAACTCTTCGAATTCATCCCTTGGCGATCAGCAGAGGAGACATACTTGATTCAGTTGAATTTTAGGAAGAAAGCCCTGTTATTCTTTCTAGACCTACTCCCTGTACTACTGTCTGTAGTATCAAGGATGGAAGGTGAGGGAGCTGCCGCTGTCACCTGTAGCACTTGTGGGATGTTCCTTTTCTTGCCACAAGATGTTGTCGGGTACACCTGCACCAAGTGCAAGCTGGTGAACTTCTTGGAGGAGAAGGTTCGCCAGCTGGAGGCACAAGTTTCTAATCTTCATCTTATTAGGGAAGGTGAGGAGTTTTTGGATAGGGCAGAGAAGACCTTCCTGAAGACCGAATGCGCGGGGGAGCTGCCCGATCAGGAAGTCAGCACACTGGGCCAAGAAACGGATGCTTGGAGGAATGTCACATGGAGGAGTAGGAGGACCAGGAAGGAAACAGAGACTCTCAACCTACACAATCGCTTCAAAGTTCTTGGCCTTATGAACGACAAGGAGCACCAGGAGGAGGGAACAGAACGTCAAAGAGAAGGAATCCAACATCGGCAACAGGAACTAGATCAACAGTCCCAGCCTCAGCAGAGTGTCCAGCCAGTCCTAGAAGAACCTGCTCATCGAGGAGCCCTGGACAAGCCTCAGAGGAGACGAGTTCTGGTTGTTGGGGACTCCTTGCTCAGAGGAACTGAACCGGCAATTTGCAAACCCGACAAGTTCAATCGAGAAGTCTGCTGTCTTCCTGGGGCCAAGATCAACCACATAACAGAGAGGCTAACCAGGCTGGCCAAGCCCACTGACCATAGGCCCCTCATTGTGGTTCATGTCGGAACCAATGACACTGCGAGGCGCAGCTTTTACCACATTACAAAGGACTACGAGCTTATGGGGACAAAGCTTAAGGACCTTGGTGCGCAGGTGGTCATTTCATCTCTCCTCCCTGTTCAAGGATATGGTGCACAAAGGGAAAGGGCAATAGCAGAGGTCAACAACTGGCTCCACACATGGTGCCGCCAGCAACGGTTTGGGTTTTTGGAACACGGCCTGAATTTCCATGAACGTGGGCTTCTGGCAAGGGATGGGCTGCACCTCACGAAACTTGGCAAGAATGTTTTTGCAAACAGTCTTGCACGGAGGATTCAGAGGTCTTTAAACTAAGTTCTGCTGGGGAGGGAGACAATATTATTCAGGGCAAAGACACGGCGAGTGCAGGGGGGAAAGGCCCAAATTATATTGACCAAGTAGTACAAGCGTCCAGTGGTGGGAGGAGTAGAAACTATAGTACAGGACTTGCAGGAAGGGCCCGGGGATTTAAGTGTCTCTACACTAACGCGCAGAGTATGGGAAACAAGCAAGATGAACTTGAACTCCTAGTACAACAAAATAAATATGATTTGATAAGCATCACTGAGACCTGGTGGGATGAGTCTCAGGATTGGAATGTAGGAATAGAGGGGTATAGCCTATTTTGTAGAAATAGACCAAACAAGAAAGGAGGAGGAGTAGCCTTGTATGTCAAGGATGTTTTCACCTGTGAAGAGATCCATGACTTGAACCCAGAAAGCCAGGTCGAGAGCATCTGGGTAAGAATTAAAGGAGCGAGAAACAATAGGGATATTCTGGTGGGGGTTTACTACAGACCTCCAACCCAGACTGAGGACCTTGATGATGCCTTCCTCAACCAAATGACCGCGCATTCAAAAAGGAGAGATACAGTAATAATAGGAGATTTCAATTACCCGGATATATGTTGGCAGTCAAACTCTGCCAAGACAGCAAGGTCCAGCAAGTTTCTTGCTTGTCTTGCAGACAATTTCATGGTCCAGAAGGTGGAAGAGGCCACAAGGGGATCAAATATTCTAGATCTGATCCTGACCAATAGGGATGACCTTGTTAATGAGGTAGAAGTGGTTGGATCTTTAGGGGGGAGTGACCATGCCCTATTGGAATTTGGCATTCAGTGGGAAGGAGAAGATAAGTGAAGCCAGACACTCATCTTAGATTTTAAAAAAGCGGACTTCTGTAAACTTAGGGAGCTGCTGGCTGAAATTCCGTGGTCAGGAATAGTGAAAGAGAAAGGAGTTCAGGAGGCATGGGAGTTCCTTAAAAGGGAGATACTGAAGGCACAGTCTAAAACTGTGCCAATAAGGAGGAAAAATGGAAGGCATCTGAAGAAACCAGAATGGTTGACTAAAGAACTCTCAGCTGAGCTAAGCGTTAAGAGAAACCTGTACAGGAAATGGAAGAGGGGGGAAACCACCAAAGAAGAATTTAAGCAAGTAGCCAGGAAATGTAGGGAGGAGGTCAGAAAGGCTAAAGCACAGAACGAACTTAGGCTGGCCAGAGACATTAAAAACAATAAAAAGGGCTTTTTTAAATATGTCCTTAGCAAAAGGAAAAAGAAAGAGGCGATAGGGTCGCTGCGCAGAGAAGATGGTGAATTACTACCAGGGGGAAGAGAAAAGGCAGAACTACTTAACACCTTCTTTGCCTCAGTTTTTTCCCAGAAGGATACAAGCACTCAACCTGGCCGTTGGGGAGCAGGTGAGGAAGCAGGGGAAATGCGGCACATAATAGGTAGAGAGGTGGTACAAGAATACCTGGCCACACTGGATGAATTCAAGTCTCCAGGACCAGATGAATTGCATCCTAGGATATTAAAAGAACTGGCAGAGGTCTTTTCGGAACCGCTTGCTATAATCTTTGAGAAATCTTGGAGGACAGGAGAAGTTCCAGCAGACTGAAAGAGGGCAAATGTTGTCCCCATCTTCAAGAAGGGAAAAAAAGAGGACCCAAATAATTATCGCCCAGTCAGCCTGACGTCTGTACCCGGAAAGATCCTGGAGCAGATCATTAAGCAGTCAGTTTCTAATCACTTAGAAAGCAACGCGGTAATCACGAGAAGTCAACATGGATTACTCAAAAATAAGTCATGCCAGACTAATCTTATCTCTTTTTATGATAGAGTTACTAGCTTGATAGATGAAGGGAATGCTGTGGATGTAGCATATCTTGATTTCAGTAAGGCCTTTGACAAAGTTCCACATGACATTCTTGCAAAGAAGCTAGTAAAATGTGGGCTGGACAGAGCTACTGTCAGGTGGATCTGTAACTGGTTGACTGACCGTTCCCAAAGGGTGCTCACCAATGGCTGCTTTTCATCCTGGAGAGAAGTGACTAGCGGGGTGCCACAGGGTTCTGTCCTGGGCCCAGTGCTGTTCAATATCTTCATCAATGACTTGGATGAAGGAATAGAGGGCATGCTCATCAATTTTGCAGATGACACCAAATTGGGAGGGGTTGCTAATACGCCAGAGGACAGGATCAAAATTCAAAATGACCTGGACAAATTGGAGAGCTGGGCGAAAGCTAACAAAATGAAATTCAACAGAGAAAAGTGTAAGGTCCTACACTTAGGTAGAAAAAATGGAATGCTGAAATATAGGATGGGGGACACGTGGCTGGATGGCAGTACGTGTGAAAGGGATCTAGGAGTCTTAATAGACCACAAGCTGAACATGAGTCAGCAATGTGATGCGGCAGTCAAGAAAGCCAATGCAATTCTCGGCTGCATCAATAGGAGTATGGTGTCTAGATCGAGGGAGGTACTGGTACCACTCTACTCTGCTTTGGTTAGACCTCATCTTGAATCCTGTGTCCAGTTCTGGGCACCCCAATTCAAGAAGGACATGGTCAAGCTGGAGCAGGTCCAGAGGAGGGCGACCAAAATGGTGAGAGGCCTGGAAGCCAAGCCCTATGAGGATAGACTTAAAGAGCTGGGTATGTTCATGATATGATAGGGGACATGATAGCTCTGTTTAAATATTTGAAGGGATGCCATGTAGAGGAGGGAAAGGGCTTGTTTTCTGCTGCTCCAGAGACCAGGACAAGGAGCAATGGATTCAAGCTGCAGGAAAGGAGATTCCACCTGAACCTCAGGAAGAACTTCCTGACAGTCAGGGCTGTCCGGCAGTGGTATATGCTGCCTCAGAGTGTGGTGGAGTCTCCTTCTTTGGAGGTTTTTAAGCAGAGGCTGGATGGCCATCTGTCGGGAGTGCTTTGAGGGTGTTCCTGCATGGCAGGGGGTTGGACTGGATGGCCCGTGTGGCCTCCTCCAACTCTACATTTCTATGATTCTATGATTCTATGATATTGGGACCATGCACAAGCATGGGCACCTTGTCCTGGAGTGCCTGAATTCTGATTAAGTCATTTTATAATTTCATATGGGCCCCCTGCACAGTGGACAAAAAAGCAATTTATTTGCCAGCAGGTTGCTGTTTTGCGCCCGTAACTGCTCCAGTTGGTGGCCTGTCTCTTGGCCATTTTTGGGAGTTCTTGGATGCTGCTTGAGACCTCTGTTAAGGCCATCCAGAATCCTCAAGTCACCATCACTTCTTTGGAGGTGCCAAAAATGGATCCGTCCTTACGCTGTGCATGATAAGCATCATTCAGGGTGCTAAACAGATCCCATGTTTTAGGATCCTTCTTTCCATGGGTAGTTCCCTTTGCTGACAAACCATTTATCCGATTTATTGAGTTTATTCTGTTCCTTGAACCTTTTGCCAATTAGATTTGTCAATTAAAATTCAATGACTACGAAAATTCAAGGGTGCTCCCTAACATGCCTGCACACACAATGCCTTCCATGGCTTACAAAATAGAGTGAAGACGTTAATCTCAAATGTCTTCACAAGTTCTATTGGCTAGGACACATCCTTGAAACTGAAGACAAATAGGCCAGGCACTCAGGGATGGGGAGATCACTGAGGTCCTTTGGGAGGATCTCTAGCATCTCCACCAAGCAGAACTGCCAGGGGGGGAAATGAACTCTAAGGAACTTGCTACTGTTTGGCCAAGTAGTGCAAGAATGAGAGATCTGGGTCCTTACTGAGTTCTGCCTTACTGCTGCTTTTTTGGGCTGAGGAGGGCCTCCTCTAAGTCGAGGCAAAGTGCTTAAACCCAGAGGCAGTTGTCACCATGTACAATGCACAAACCACTCAAACTACCAGTTGCCACCACACACAATGTGCTAACCATTCCAATTATTGGTTGCTGCCACATACAATATGCTAACCATATGTTCCCAGGGAGCTACCCTGCAGGGACACCTCACAAGAAAGTGCTTGGGGCTTCCTACCCACCCTAACAACTTTCTTTGTCAGGAACTACAAAAAGGCCTAACAAAAGTGGCATACAGCCCACACAAAGTGAGGTTACAAGGTTCTCCTTGTTATATTCTCCATAATCTTAAGTGCTAGTGTTTTTGTAGCATGTGCATTCATAATTTGTGATTACTTAAGTTTTCAGATCTCACACCACAATAGATTCATACATAGGGAGTGACTCCTGGGGCAGTTATGTGCCTAGCCCTTGTAATCTACAGATGCTCAGAGATGGCAAACCAAGCTCATGGCCATATAGGGTTGGCTATGAGACACAGACCAAGATGGAAAAGGGAACAGATCCCAATTCACAATTGTCCTTATACTTCAAATCATACAGATACTCACTCACACATGTTTGCAAAGAGTTTGGCTGGAATCCTGTTACCCTGTGTACTGGGGGTCCTGGGAGGTACACCAAAATGTGCTCAACTAAAAGTGGGGAAAATTAGCTCAGAGCACTGCTTAGTGTTATGAGAGGCAGGATAATGTAGCGAGATCTTGAACCCTGTGTCTACGGGGTCTGGTCGAGTCAAGGAGCACACAAAAGTTGAAACAATAAATGATGTTTATTAAACACAAGCAAAACCGTGTATGCGACACACTCATGCACACTCAACTAGTTTATCTTCTAGTTGAGAAGATAAAAGTTGGAGTGGTATAGAGGGATTTTTAGAGGGATTGTTGGTTTGGGTGATACTTCACCTGTCCTGAAGCCCAGAAAAATAGAGAGCAAGGCTGGGGTGCAATGTGGAGTTGAACTCAGCACGTGGAGCTGAGGGGAGGCTCGCCAAGCAAAGCGGCAGCAAGGCGGGATGAAACTCGGGAGCGATCCGAGGAAGGTCTCGGAATCAAGGGTTTTTATAAGGAGAATTGTGACTGTAGGCTATGCCGTACTCAGGGGAAAACAATAGATTTGGAGTTGGAGACAAAGCCTCCGAAAGGTCAGAATCGGAATGATTGAGTTATCGTAGTGGTTCTCAATAGAGTAGCCAGTATGCAAACGCAGAGTACTTGAGTATTGTATAGGTTACCCATCAAGCTGCCATCGCAAGGCAGAGGCTCTTTTGTAAGTTGTGTGCATACCTAATTAGAGTACTTGCCTGGAGGTCGCCCAAAGCAGTGAGTCAGCTATTTTCTGGCCTGCCTATATTGTTGTTTGAATATTACAGAAATTAACGGCTGAGCTTGTTTACGTGCTTGTCTGGTGGCCTCGCAAGCACATGGAGAGGAAAAAAGAAGTGAAGCCGAATTTTATCAAGAGGATATCTTTTAATATCCCCAAAAGCTCAGACTAGCCAGGGCAGCAACAATCCCCCCCCCCCGAAAATGGGCGATGTTGGGGACAATATCGGACATTTTCCAATCAAAAATCAAAAATCAATTTAGAGCCGAATAGGGGCTTGCAGGTTGGTAGCCGTATCATTCCTCAGGAAAGGGAATTCCGGGAAGAGCAAAGGATTCCTATCTCATAAAGACATTCCTAACTAAAACCTAAACCTAAACACAAGCACACAAATGGCAATAATGAAATAATAAACAATTAAACAATCCAATGTCCAATGTCCCGTCAATAGGGAACTGTCAAAGAATGAGTAAATGGCAGTAAAATAGCAAATGCAAAATGAAGCAATCAATGAAATACAGTAAGTCCAATGCATTGGTCTGGCAATGAAGGCAATCCAATGAGTCAACAGTTCAATGTGGAATAAAAGTTCGTAGTCCAGGGGAGGTGAGGTGCAAGCAAAAAGTCTTGGTACCCCCCCCCTCGCAACAGGAAAAGTCTTTTAGCTGGAGCAGGCGAGCAAAACATAAGTCCATCCAGGCAACAGAGCAGGAATAACAACTAAATGTCCAAGTCAGTGCAGCCTGGCTTGCTGCAAGTTCAGGAGCAAAGAGTCTTAGCAAAGTTTGCAGCCTGGAATAGTCCATAGGTCTCCTCGGGTCAGCAAACGGTAGCAGGAATGGCAAAAAGTTCATCGTGGCACGCAGAAGACTGCATGTTCACCTTCCCTCACAGTCACGGGTGTCGTCGAAGCACCAGGAATCTCCAAGTATCGGCCATCAGATGGAGCGGCAACTTTCTTCGTCATCCCCTCCCACGGTACTTGGGGGCGATGGTACAACCTCGGGATCTTCCCAGTCTTCTGGATTAATTGACCTATTAGAGTTTTAACAGAAGAACTGACATGTTTAGTAGCCAATGTATACCATAAATGCAAATGGCCGGCTCAAAGCCTACTGGGAATGAGTTCTGTTGGAAAATGGAACTGCTGGGGGCAACTGGTGGACACAGGATGGGATCCAATCTTAAAGCCATACCAGGAGAGGTGATGTTAAGGCCACTGCAGATCATGGTCACCCTAGGCTGGTGACTTGTCTGCCAGAGCTTGGGGAGTTCAGTGCACAACTGTAGTTCACTCTGAGTAAGACCAGGCCTGCAACAAATATCATGATGTGATATGAGAAGAGTACCCACTGCCCACTCAGACCAAACCAGGTTAGGCTCTGACTCCCCTTTTTTTTTTTGCTCTGCCTGGTGGCGGGGCCCCAACACTGGTGAAAAAGATAGAATAAACCAAATCAGAGACAAGCAAGTGTACGCTTGCTCGTTGCCAGAGCGGACGCTGACTCCCTCGGTGATTGGTCCAGCTGGATGGACGCACATATGCAAATGTCCTACTAACATATGCAAATTAGACACAATGCACCGGGGCCGGGCATCAGGCCAATGGTGTGGGTCTCCGGCCCTTATGGGGCGTCGGAGAGTGGTTCTAAATTGGTGAAATCAACATTGCATGAAGCAACAAGCAAAATAGCAGTACCAATTGTTCTCACCCTAACAATCCAAGCACACGAAAGAAGTGGGGAGGAGGCCCTCAATGGGATGAGGGGCATACCTGGGCAGCAGACCGGGAGTCCAGAGTCAGACCTGCTTCTCCTGAGAGGGTCGTGAGGCCCCCTTCGTCTCACCCTAATACCACCAGAACGCCATTGCACAAGGCAATCCCTCCGAGTGAGAGAATGCCGGCGTTCGGAGTGAGAAAAGGTCGGTACTCCAGTCCGACTCACCTTCCTCAGAGTATCAGGGCTGACTCTGTAGGCCCGCTCCACCTCAGAGGATAAAAGGATCTTGGGACAGCCATCCCAAGAATCCATTCCCTCCAAAAACAAAAACAACCTCCTTAAAATGTTAAAGAATAGATTCAAACACACTATACCAACTATATTCTACAACAAACAACTATTTACAAACAGGGGAACCTCTTCCCTTAATAGAAACGGACTGCTTGTAACATGAGGATCTGTTTCTTAATCCAAAATACCAAACCAACAAGGCTGACTACCAAAATGCTCTGAAACACCACCAAAATGGTTAAAGGGTGGAGAGCGAAGTGTGCTATAGCCTGGCCCGTGGAGGACCAACTAAAGACATCCCACCAGGAATGTTTCGCGGCAGATTTCAAATCCTTGGAAGTGCTTACTATTATCTGAGCAGTATGATTAACAGTCAAGGCAATCTGATGGAGTGAGTACGAGATCTCCTTTACTCGTTGAGACAAACTGGTGAGATTCCTGAGCCATAAAGATGCGGGGATCTCGTTTTCAAGGTGGAATCCGACCAACTCGGATTTGGTGGGTGCATAGGCACTTTCAAACATATAATCTTGTATCTTCCACTGGAGATAGGAGTTCTGGCCAAAACAGTCTTGGACCATCTGTGAACAAAAACAGGGGTTCCCAGTGGTGCTGTTTACTCTTACAGTCACACCACTAGGCAATACTATCAAATTGGTACAAGGAGTCCTTAAACAGAAGCACTCACAGATAATCTGGGCCATGACTGTGGTATTTACAGGTACTACCAAATATTCGGAGGCATCGCTGAGGCTGAGACCATTAAGGTTGTGGAAACACTGAATCCAATGGTGGTTGAATAGGCAGCCAGCTAAATCAAAAGAGTGTCTACCATTGAACCAATGGTACATCGGTGGGGGCAGCAAAGTGGCATTGACGGCTATGAGGGGGAGTCCTAAATGGGATACTGGATGTAGAATTACGGGATCCAGAATCCGTTCATGGGCAACGTCCGCCGTGAGAGTTAGGCTCTTCCACATGGCATGCCGTATTTGCGCCACAGCGGCAGGGTGTTCCAGCGATTCTGGGTATCGCTCTTGGAGTAGGCTCAGGATCTCAGGGTGCATTAATCCCATGAGGCTGGCCTGGATCACCTGAGCAGCAAAGGTGATCACGGTGCTCTGCAGTTGTGTACACTGTAACGCAATTGACAAGTTATGGGTCGTGATCTGTAGAACACAGCCAAGGTTGGATATTACGTCTCACTCAACGCCAACCCACTGTGGGAGCAATTGACTAATTAGATGTACTCCTCTCGCTACGTTGGTTAGGTCAGCAGCGGAGGATATTCCAATGTCTCTAGTTTTGGTGCCAGTTACGCCTAATTTGTTTGCTAAGATATCATTATCTATAGCGTTGATGAACGCACCTCCAGTTCCAAGTCCACCTAAAGCGATTCCTAAGACACTTCGCTTAAGGCGAGTGTGTGGGTGGGAGAAAGACAGCCATTGTTTCTCCTGTCATGACCCGAGATTTTTGGTCCTTTTTATATCCAGAGAGAAATTCAGCCACCCCAGACTATAGGATTCCCAACAAAAGGCACATAGGAAACCAGATCTGGGTTTAAGCACTATTCATGTAACATTTATTAAGACATAAGACACAAAATCACATTTGTATCAAGAGCTCTTGCACACACACATTCACACGACATACTCACAAACAGTCCTTTCGCCGAACGTTGATCAGTCGTCCTCGAAGGGGTGGATGACTTCTTGCCGGTATCAGAGCCATCCAGAGCTGAAAAATCTTCCACTCTTTATACCCATGTTTCTCCCTTCTTGGGGGGGGGGGGACATGTTCTGACGGTTGCCAGAGTTCCAGGACTTTCATTGCGTATGGCAATCAAGCAATTAAAAGACCAGTTCATATCATTTTGTACCATACTGATAAAAGGTTGCTTGCAGAAGAAGTGGTCATGTCGTCAGGAAATGTAGGAGTACACTCTGTTTATAGCAAGTTCTTGTCGTGTTTGCAAACTATCTTCTCTGGCCAAATCAGCATTCCTGGAATTCTCCCGTCACAGCTCAAGGAACTCTTGCTCCACCGTGCAATGCCCAGGACTGTACTTTTCAACCGGAACGCATTCGTTCGTCACACTCCCAGTGTTCCCACTATGTCCATGCAAGTTTTAGGTACGGTTGGCAAGTTGGAATTACTCTCGAGATGTTGACAACTGTAAAATTTAATATCATTTTAGTTACTATGGGTTGGACATTCGAGTAAGAGACCATTTCTATGTCTTTGTGGACTACGGAACTACCTACATACATAGCCGGGTGACGTTCTAGAAGACGAGGAGTGTGAGTATCGGAATTGGGACACCACATCTTCCCGCAGGAGAACTTACAACCTCTCGGGGTCAGGATGACGTTCTGACAATGAAACATGTAGGTTTTCCATACCCAGGTAGGGTGGCAGTCATCAAAAGTGAAGCTGAGCACTAGTAGGAGTGCATAGCTGTGGTCGCCCCGGACTATTCTGGCGGTCATGGGAGCGGCTGCTGTGGCCATGCTGGGGTTGAATTTAACCTCTTTGCCAGCAACGGCCATTCTTAACACTGCACTCAATCTGTTCCTAGAGTGGATATGGAAACTAGTGGATAGTTCGAAGGGGTACCTTTTCTTGAACCAGGGGAGCAGCTGCATTCCCATCAACAAGGCTTCTACTTCTGGATAGAGGTTTCAATAACACACTGCCTGTACATTGAACTGTCAATCTGTATAAACTTGGATGGATTCGGACAAGGTTCCAAGGGTGTATCCACTCACGCAAAACAAAACTGCAATCCTCATGAACGGTCCCATTCCGTCTCCCTGTAGGGAACACAGAGATGGGGCCTCCGTTACTACAAAGCTATTATCCAAAGGGACTATTTACAAGGAAAGGGGGAAGGAGAGGGGAGCTGGAGCAACCACCTCTTCATGGGGGTTGCCATCCCATGAAGGGAAGCAAAGCCCATCCGCCACGCTGTCGTGCTAACAAAAGGGCGTCCCCATCTGGGGGTTTCCCTTTCCAATCCTTCTCTTGGGTCTCCGGGACTACCGGCAAGAATGGCAACGCCTGTTCCTGGTTTGGGACCCACACCCTTAATTTGGTATGCAGGCTGGTCTTGGACCCACGTGCCTCTGGGGAACCTTTCTCTCCAGTCCAAACGGTAATTGTGATGGAGCCGTAGCTAGCCGTGGCCCCTTTTACAATTACCAGCATCACAATCAAGACAGTGCCATGGCCCTTGAGGACAAGGCGGCACCAGAGCGTCTGCTTGGAGGGTGAGGCGGTAGCCAAATTCACCTCCGGGTAGGAACATACGTCTCTCATTTGTTACTGGGATAGGGGCAGGAGCTTCAATGGCAGCACAACAGTGCACAGCCGAAATCTCTACTGGTCACTGGTCTTGCTGCCATAGAAACCCGTTTGCGTAATCAACCGCGAGCCTGTTTCCCTGGAGAAAACCGATGCCTAAAAGGCCGTCATCTTCGCCCCGGTTCTCGCATGCCCACAACTGAAAATGAAACGTTTCTATAGATATTGGGATGCCTGTCCATGCCCTAGCTTGGTGACCCCCCCCCCGCCATATCCAGAAGGCTTGACATGCTCGGGCGTGGGTTCACCGTACCTCACAAGTTTGGGGTGCAGCACGTTTACTGCTGCACCGGAGTCCACAAGAAGGGTGGCAGGAGTCTTATCCCTCTTGGTCCCTATGCCTGCCTTCACCCAGAACCTTCCCCACCTGTCTGGCTTCAACCTAGCCACAACTTTGCGGGGAAGCTTCCTGGACCGAGGGCACCCCTATGCTTGCAGATCCAGGTTAGGGTAGTATCCAGCTGGAGGTGGGCCGTCGGTCACGGCCTGGACCAGCTGTCTACTTCCTGCCTGAAGCTGCTTATCTAGAGCTTCCAGAAGCTCTGATGTTGGTTGCTTATCGAACTGGCTCATGTCCAGCCCGAACCTTCTGAGCATGCCCCAGACCATTACTCTGTCCGAGGAGTACGTCTGGGCCGTGGGATCATACCCACCAGAAGTCTCCCAGGGAGAGCCCAAGTCAGAGAGCTGTTTGGGGGCAGTGGGCTGCTGTGGGGGACTTCCTGCCTTGCTGGGCTGGCTGCGGAAATCTCTTCCCTGCCACTGCCTATTGTCCTGTCTGGGAGCTCGGCGCGGAGTCCAGTTCCCCTTGGGAACCAAATTTGGTACCGTTTTCCTGTGTTGGGAATGGGGCCCATAATTCGAGTACGTGACCTTGGAGATGGGTTCCCAATTCCCGGGTTCCTTCCTGTGTGTCTTAGTGGGAGGTTTTAGGGATCCTGCCTCGCGCAGCAGGTCGGAGACCCGTCGGAGGTTGTTCCCGAACTCCTCCCAGTGGGTGGTGGCTGGATCCACCAAGCCTAAATCCATCTTGGTCTCGTGGTTAAGACCTCCGTATAAGAGCGTCTTAAATTCGAGATGGTCAAAGTTATATCCATGGGGTGTCAAGGGGACCTTCTTGGCCAGAATGGCGAGGAGCTGCTTCCGTGCCACGTAAGCTTCAGGGTTCTCATGAGGACCCTGTTGCTCCATGACATAGAGCACACCTGCACTCTGTCTGGGCCACAAAATCCTAACTACTTCTCTCATCCAGGCGTGGGCCTCGAGCCTAACCAGGCCTCGAGCCGCCATGGCCAATTCAAGAATAGGGAGCTCGGAAGGGGACGTGCAAAGCCGGGCCAGTTGGGTCAGGTTCTGACCATTGGCTGTCGGGTGAGAGTGAATCACCGCGTTTAGCCACATGATCCCGGTGGACCGATTTAATGGACCCAATTGGTCCACAATTGCTTTCACCTCAGTAGCACGCCAGGGGACCCTAGTCTTGGTGACCTGCATCTCCTGCGTTTCTTGCCTATCAGAACTGCCTTCTCCAAGGGGGATGGTCCGTCTGGTCATGGACTGTGTCTCTACCGGGTGGACTGGGACCTTAGGGTCACTCCAGTCTGGGTTGTGGGGAACGGTTGCCCGAGCATCCTCTGGCAGTGTCTCCCCAGAAAAGTCCTCCGCAAACGTTGGGAGCAGCTCCAGGCACACAGCCAAAATTAAGGCTTTGCGCATTTGGAGCTGGCTCTCCAGCACAGCAATCTATTTCTGGCAAGCTACATGGTTAACAGCCTCCTGCTGTTCCCTCACTTGCCCCACCATGAACTTGGCTGCAGACTGGGAATGATCCAGTTCAGCTTCTAAGGCGTTGGCTTTCTCTTCCCATGTTTGCGCCACTACCGTGATGCTGTTAAGCTTCTGTGTGGAAGCCTGCACTACGGACGCAAAAGTTACTTTGTCCGCACGCAGCGTCTCGACCTCGGCCTGAAGCTGGGCATTCTCTCTTTCTACACTCGCTAACTTCTCTCTGGTCTCTATCAGGGCACTACTAGCATCTCTGGCCATAAGCCAAAGTCCCCAAGCAGCCAAAGCGGCCTTAGACAGCCCGAATGGGTTCTTTGATTTCTGTGCCAGGCTATACGCTTCCCGGAGTGTGGTAAAGGGATCGGCCATCTGGAAGATGGTATTCTTCCAGGGGCATTTCCCCTTACTCAACACCCACCTTTCTAGTTTACCTCGGACCTCTTCCTCCAACATGAGGTCCTTGGTGGTGACCTTACTACTCTCTGCCATTTTCCACACAAACCACAACTTTCTCTAACACAAACTACAAACTGCAAACTACAAACAGGACCAGGAACCGGAGTGATGGGAAGGATCACCTAGACCCCTGGGGGACTGAAGGGAATGAACTCTGCGGAACTTCTCTAGGAAGGAGGGACAGGAACCTATCTCCAACCTGCCCAAGCAAAGTCACTTTGGTACTCCCAAGCCCGGTTTTCCACCTCGACAGCACTGGAGACCAAAGGATGAGGAAAAGGTTCAGGGACAGGGAGGTCACCTAGACCCAGGGAACCCTCAGGAGTACTCCGCCTGCCTGAAGGGGGGGGAAAGAACACTGAGGAACTTACTGCGCCGCCTGACCAAGCAGTGGGGAAAAAGGGGCAAGGAACCAAAAACAAACCATCTCTAACTGGTTTTCTGGGTGAGGGGCGCCTACCTCTACCTCAGGCAAAACCTCTAAACCCTAGGCTAGGTCGGGACTCACCACCCGCACCTAGTTGGCTAGCCACTTGTGACGCACCCGAAATTACACAGCGGGACGCACTCGCACTTTTCACAACTACTAGCAGGACGCACCTGCACTCTAACTCCTAACAAGGATGGGACGCACCCGTATACAACTCTAAGGGGGGAATTTCTTCCCTAAGTGCTATTTTGCCTTGCCACTATGGTGTTGGATGAGTGTAGACTGTTCCTACTGTGCTAACACTCTAACACTTTGGATCCCAGCCCACGATAGACCCCAAATTAGGGATGTGATTCCCAGGACAGCTTGTGCACACTCCTTGCTATCGGACAATGGTTCACCGCCTAGTGCTAGTGACCACGCCGGGGTGGCTGACATACACAAACCAAGCAAGAGAGGGGAACAGATTTCCACCCAGATAGAATAGCTCTAGAGCTCAAACGCAGACTCCACACACACGTATTCCTGCCTGACTGCATTTTAACGACTTGACCGACCGTTACCTAAGTCAGTACCAGCCTGATTTGAGGAGGTTCGCGACTCCTTCTCAAATTAGGGGTACCAGGGTTGCCAGCGTTGCTCCACCACTCTGTTACCCTGTGAACTGGGGGTCCTGGGAGGGACACCAAAATGTGCTCAACTAAAGGTGGGGAAAATTAGCTCAGAGCACTGCTTAGCGTTATGAGAGGCAGGGTAACGTAGCGAGATCTTGAACCCTATGTCTACGGGGTCGGGTCGGGTCAAGAAGCACACAAAAGTTGAAACAATAAATTATGTTTATTAAACACAAGCAAAACAGTGTATGTGACACACTCATACAAGATAACTAGAGAAGATAAACGTTGGAGTGGTATAGAGGGATTTTTAGAGGGATTGTTGGTTTGGGTGATACTTCACCTGTCCTGAAGCCCAGAAAAATAGAGAGCAAGGCTGGGGTGCGATGTAGCTCAGCACATGGAGCTGAGAGGAGGCTCGCCAAGCAAAGCGGCAGCAAGGCGGGATGAAACTCGGGAGCGATCTGAGGAAGGTCTCAGAATCAAGGGTTTTTATAAGGAGAATTGTGACTGTAGGCTATGCCGTACTTGGGGGAAAAAAACAGATTTGGAGTTGGAGACAAAGCCTCCGAAAGGTCAGAATCGGAATGATTGAGTTATCGTAGTGGTTCTCAATAGAGTAGCCAGTATGCAAATGCAGAGTACTTGGGTATTGTATAGGTTACCCATCAAGCTGCCATCGCAGGGCAGAGGCTCTTTTGTAAGTTGCGTGCATACCTAATTAGAGTACTTGCCTGGAGGTCGCCCAAAGCAGTGAGTCAGCTATTTTCTGGCCTGCCTATATTGTTGTTTGAATATTACTGCAATTAACGGCCGAGCTTGTTTATGTGCTCGCAAGCATGTGGAGGGGAATAAAGAAGTGAAGCCGAATTATGATATCAAGAGGATATCTTTTAATATCCCCAAAAGCTCGGACTAGCCAGGGCAGTAGCAATCCCTACAGGTTTCCCTACATCTACTTTCCTGAACTGAATGTGTCAACTCCTGAGTCAGGGGTGCACGGTGTTACTCCACCAATCTTGCTAGCCCAAAACATGAAATATTAATTCAAAGAGGAGAGCTGAGGTTGGGGGGGTAACGTTACAAGATCTTTTACATCTATGTGTGCTAGTGCAGGGAATAACCAGCTGGAGATTCATGGGTAAGCTTGTTAGTTTTATTGAGGGAAACTGCAATCACATACACAAGATCTACCCAATCCCACAATCACACAAGAATAACTTAAGGAAAAAGAAGGTGTCATGGGCTTCCAGGACCTAGACTCAGATTCAGAGTCTGAGGCAGCAAAACCTGCTATTAGCCCTGGTACAGAGACTATTACAGCAGAACCTGCAGAGCAGACAGTACCACCACCTGCCCCAGAGACAGAAGTGCCAGCCCCAGCAGGGACCTCTGCTCATTCTCATTCTGACACAAAGAATGACCTATCCATACCTGCCTTTGCTCAGTGTAGACACCAAAAGGGTCTCCTGTATTGCTCCCAGTGAATTTATGCCAAGCACCAATTAATCAGGCATCAGCTATGCTGATCTCAGAACCTATAAGAACTGAGCCTTTCCCCTTTAGCTTTTGTTGGCAATTAGCTGACCATTTCTGCTGTGTGTGCTTCTGTTTGCTTCCCTTGCCTGTTGTTCTTGCCTTTGACTTGTGTTTATATTACCTGTTGCTGATTTATGAACATTGCTTGGGATTGTTATTTGCTTCTCATTTGTAAGGTTGTTTTCTTTCTAAAGTAAACTGACTAATTGCATAGCTACCTGAACTTCTTGACCTGTGCTATCAGCTTCTCCTGGCTGCCAGCTCAGACCAGGCATGGACAGGAGGAAAGGTTTGGATTGTGAGAGTTTAGGGTGAAGTGGATGATATTTAGCAATCCAGAGAGAAGAAGCAATCATGGCTTTGACTAGAAGTCCAAGGGTAGAACAGATTGAAAATCAGACCAGTAGATTGACGGTCAGTACACCAAAAGTACTGTGAGTTGTTTGGTGAAAAGCCAGGCTTTAAATAGTCTTTTTCTGCCCTGAGGAGGAAGGAATAAATGACTCTCTGGCAGACTAAGCAATAGATTATGGAGATTGGACAGTGGGGTCTAGAACTGTAGGATTTGTTCTTGAAACCATGCTGGCTCCTATTTATCACTACATTGTCATCAAGATACTTGCAGACTGACTCCTGTATAATCTGTTCTAATATTTTCCTGATATTGAAGTCAGCATGACTGACCTGTAGTTTCCTGGTTCATCTTTTTGACTCTTTGAAGAGAGGGACAATGTTTACTCATCTCCAATCCTTTGGCACCTCACCTATTCTCCAAGGTTTCTCAAAAATGGTGACAAGTGGTTCTGCGAGTATGCCAGCAAGTTCCTTCCATACTCTGGGATATAGTTCAGCTTGCTCTGCAGATTTGAACTCATTTTGGTTAACTAGATGATTCTTGACTAATGCCTTATCAATCTTGACTTGCAACCCAGATTTCTTGCCAAGGTCTCTGCTGATACATGGAAGCACATCGTCTTGTTTTGGGGGGAAAACTGAGGCAAATAAGTATTGAGCACTTATCCCTTTTGATTGTAACTTGTTAGCATTTTAATGAGTAAAATGCTACTAGTTATGTCAAACAGAACAAAGCAAAACAACTTCATATTAGCCTCATCTCTATTTTAAAAAAAACTTAGAAATATCAATGTTGACTCTAGTGACTAAATAAATAACATTAAAAGATGTAGCTGTGTTAGTCTGGATGAGTATGCAAAGGGATCTTGTAGCACCTTTGAGACTAACTCGGAGAAACAAGTTGGTAGTGTAAGCTTTTGTAGACTTATGTGTACTTTATTAGATGCATGGAATGAAGTGCCTAGCAATATTGGTTTGAACATGTTATTTCCAAGATTTGATTTGTACAAAAAGCAAAAATAGCCGTGCTGAGTTGAGCTGACTTCCAAAATTCTCATTATTGTAATACATTTAGTTAGCCGGTCAAAGAGGCAACATTGTGCCCATGTTCTTATAATTTTCAGATGTCTTTGTCTCTAAAGATGTCAGAAAAAGTATCATCAATACTTCTACCATTCCTAAGGAGGAACTCCAAGCAATCACTGTTGTTCACTGGATCTCATCCCCATGCCCTATTGTTTTGTCCTAGGTGCTCTCCATATCCGCCACACTGTAATGTCTGCAGTTCACCTCAGCTATAGAGAGAATGTACGGATTGATTGGGATGGCTATGGAACTCTTTTGATGAAGGTATGATTTTATTTTGTTTTATTTTTGTCACCTTCATTGCCCACATTTGCATAGATGTTTTTCCCTAAAAAAAACATGATTGTTGCATGCAAAACTTCTAGCTTTACTTGCCATTGGATGCCTTTTCTTTTCTAGAGATTCACATGTTTCTATGGCAGGACTTTTTAATTATTGTTTTCCACATTTTAACTCTACAATCAGAGATCCTAGAGTCTCATAGTCTGCAGCTGAGAATCATAGTCTGCAGCTGAGATCAATACTCTCAATGACATCATGCCTGAAAATGAGACTACTAGGGAAAAGCAGAGGATAAGGACAGGTAGCACTGTGGTTAGTGATGTAGTTTAATTCAAGCTGAAAGGACATTCAGCTATTGATATGCTCAGAGATGAAAGGAAAACCTGAAGCTGCAGATATGGAACATGTAAACATTGGAATACTTGTGGTGAGCAAGCTAAAGTGGACATAAATGGGGCATTTTCAGTCAGATAATTACACTAAGGATAATTACTAAGGAAATCTAAGAAGAGATGTGGTGGCATTAATAGTGAGGGGACATGTAGCAAAAGCAGTCAAAGGATATAATGTAAGGATATAATGTAAAGTCTGACTGGATAATTTGAATAAGACTTCAGGGAAAACCCATCAATATAACTGTAATCCAAGTTTATACTCCAACTGCAGAGGCAGAAGAAGAGGAAACTAGAAGATTGTATAGAGAAGTTCGGGAGGAAATTGACCACACACCAAAACAAAACCTTCTGTTAATCATAGGCAATTGGAATGCAAAAGGAGGAAACAGAACAGAATCAAAAACTGTAGGAAAATTTGGCCTAGGATCAAGGAATGAAGGAGAAATCTGACTGATTGAAATGTGTGAGGTCAACAGTTTGTTCATCACAAAGACATTCTTCAAGCAACCCAAGAAGCAACTGTATTCATGGATATCACCTGATGGCAACAGAGAAATCAAATAGACTACATAATTGAAAGCAGAAGATGGAGAAAATCCATTCTCTCAATAAAAACAAGAGTAGGAGCTGATTGTGGCACAAAAAGTTAGAATAAAGCTAAAGAAGGAAACTAAACCAACCATCATGGTGAAATATAACCTGAAGAACATCCCAGTAGAATTTAAAAATAATGTGAAATACAGACTTGCACAATTAAGCCTAATTAACAGGGAGCCAGAAGAATTCCAGACTGAAGCCAGGGACATGTCAGGGTTGATTGCAAAAACATACTATCTGTAGCCAAAAAGAAAGAGAAGCCTCAATAGATGATAGATTAAACTCTTCAAGCAGTTAAGGACTGACAGGCAAAAGTAAAAAGTGTCAGAAATAGTATCAGAACCCTGAATGTAGTTGTTCAATGACATGTGCACAGGAACAAGGAGAGTTATTTTAACAATCAATGCAAAGAAACAGAAGATGACAACAAAAATAGAAGAACAAGAGAACTCTTCCACAAGATCTGAGAAATCAAAGGCAAATTTAAACCAAGAATGGAAATCTCTGCAACAAGCAGGGAAACACATTACATGACCAAGTATAAATAAAAAGCTGATAGAAACAATACACTGAAGAACTATATAGAGGATATGAAAGGATGACAGATTCATTCACAGAAGAACCATTTGAAGATGAAACCAAAATTTGGGAAAGTTCAGTTCAAATTTTAGTTGCTTATGACCATAGGTCATCACAATGGAAAAAAAAAAGGTTGTACAAAAAAAGTATACAGATATTAAACAAAAAGTTAAAATATAAAATATAACATAAAATTTCCAACTCCATTTCTAATATTAATAAGTTTACCAGTAAGAATTAAAATACAAAAAATGAAGCCATGGGACAAACTTTAGACTTTTGGGAAAGCCATATAAGAACTAGAAAGGTATGTTTGCTAACGACACTAAGAAAATTGTAGCTCTTCTAGTGATACTAGAATATTTATTGAAAAGCAAAAATTCTATTTTTTTTACAACCAGACAAATTGTTTTTAATAGATAACAACCCCTTGTTACCTCAATACATGGGTGACTCAGGAGTCCACCCATGATGCCAGTACCTCCACGTGACAGAGGAGAATTAATTAGTTCAAAATTAGGAGGCCTGTGAGAGGGAGTAACTTAACAAGATCTTTCCACCAATGTTGATGGGATCACACAGAAAAGAATCAGGCAGAGAATCCAAAGTGCAAACTAAAAATGAGTTTTATTGAGGAAATCACACACGCAGTCAGAAGATCCAAACACTCACACAAGGATTACCCAAAGGTAAAGGGAGGAATTTTGGGGATACAAGACTTTTCGGGATCAAGTGATAATCACTGGTCCGGGGGGGGGGGCAAAGAAAAGCTGCAATGTGACTCAGGTGGGCACCTAAGGACAGTTCTTGTTTGGGAATCAAGTGGACAGTTTGGTGTTCAGTAAGTTGAGAGACTGCATGAGACTGCTCAAAATTGCAGGTTCTTATACCCAAAATCTACCATATGGGTATGGGTGTGAATCGCTTTCCCAGCCAAGAGGACAAAGGGAGTTGCAACACAAACAAAGAAGTCTGGACAGAGTTAATGGTCTTAGTGTTTAGGTGACAAAGGGGCAATGATTGTCGTAATAGCTCTGTACTGTGGAGAGGTTGGGAAAACAAAGCAGGGAAACATCCAAGTGTGATGGATCAGGGTTAAAACAATTACAGTTTGATGGGGATTTCCCTTTTCTGCTCTGAGATGTCCGGCTTTTAGCATAAGCCTATCGTCTCTAGAGTTGCTTTGTAATCTGCTTGAGAATGACTTCAGTTTTCTCCTAGGAGGGAGTGTAGCTGACCTGCCTTGCAATCTCATGTTTACAGTCAATGTTCCTCTTTTCAGCTTGACCCTCCAGTCACCTCTGGTTTCCATTTTATATCAAATGTGAATTAATATAGTACCAATTAAATAGTATTGCCAATTAAACCATATCTACCTTGAGGGGTACGCAAGGCCGTAATAAAGGCAAATCTATCACAGTTTTCTGAGCCTGAGAGTGTGTGATGTGCCCAAGGTCACCCAATGGGTTTCCATAGCTGAGTGGGGAACTGAATCTGGTCTCCAGGGTCATAGTCCAATGCTCAAGCCACTATACCATGCTGTTGCTACTCTCTGGGGACACCAGAGATTTCAGTAACCATAGGACCAATGCATTTATTTCACATGTAAGCAAAGTCATGCTCAACATTCTACAACAAAGACTTGTACTATATATAGAGTGAGAAATGCCAGATCTCCAACTTGGGTTCAGGAAAGAAAGAAGCACTAGGGATCATATTGCAAACAAATTTTGGATAATGGAGTGCACCAAATAATTTCAGAAGAAAATCATCTCATGCTTTGTAGATGATAGCAAAGACTTTGGTTATGTAGATCATGAAAAGATATGGATCACTCTTAAAGAAATGGGTGTGCCACAACTTTTAATTGTCCTAACAAGACATTATCATCAGAACAGAAAATGGGGAAATGGAATAGTTTCCAATTAGGAAGAGGGTCAGGCAAGAATACATTTTATCACTTTATCTGTTTAACTTGTATGCTGCACATATCATATATAAAGCAGGATTAGACTTGAAGGCAGGGGATATGAAAATTGAAGAAGGAAGATCAACAGTTTAAGATATATAGATGACATCGTACTACTAGCAGAAAATAGCAAAGACTTGGAATGATTAGTGAAGATAGTCAAGGAAGAAAGTATAAAATAAAGTTTACAGATGAACAGTAAGAAAAGAAAAATAATGACCATCAACTTTAAAGCAGACAATGAAATAGTTCAAGATTTTCCATACTTTGGCTCAGTCATTGATCAGAATGGAGACTGCCATCAGGAAACCAGAAGAAGCTTAAGACTTGGAAGGGAGCGATGAAAGAACTAGACTAGATACTGAAGTGTCAGGATATACTATTGAATACTAAGGTTAGGATGGTTCATGGCATCATATTTCCCATTTCTATGTATGGTTGTGAAAGCCAGACAGTGAAGCAAACTGATAGGAAGAAAATCAACACATTTGAAATGTGGTATTGGAAAAGAGTTCTACAGCTGCTGTAGAATGCTAAAAAGACCAATAAATTGGTCCTAGAGCAAATCAAGCCTGAACTCTCTCTAGAAGCCAAGATGACTAAACTGAGGCTTTGGCCATATCATGAGAAGACATGGCTCACTAGAAAAAGCAATAATGCTTGGTGAGTTGGAAGACAGTAATAAAAGAGGAAGACTGCATTACAGATTGATAGATTCAAACAAGGAAGACACATCCCTGAATCTGCAAGACCTGAAGAGGGTGGCTAATGACACGGTGAGAAAGGTCTCTCATCCATAGGGTCACCATAAGTTAAAGTCAACAGTTTGATGGCAATTAACAACACTAAACATCAATTTAATTGTTGATTTTGGATCACTCAGAAACATTTTACCCACACACTATGAACATTATGAAATATTTTAGATAATAGGAGGAAAGTAGTTTACTCCCACTGATCTGAACAGATATTTCTGCTGCTTAGTCCTTGAAGGAAGACGTGCTTTCCCTACCCAAAGGCCTTTAAAAACTTACAGCTTTGTTGTTATCATTTATTTATACAGCTCCATCACTGTACTGGCCCTTTACAAGTAAAAGAGAAACAAAGCAGTCG
Source organism: Cyclura pinguis (assembly GCA_030412105.1). Taxonomy (NCBI): domain Eukaryota; kingdom Metazoa; phylum Chordata; class Lepidosauria; order Squamata; family Iguanidae; genus Cyclura; species Cyclura pinguis. The sequence continues at coordinate 110,550,979 of CM059603.1, forward strand.
CCTTGTCCTCAGGCTTACAATCTAATTAAGACATGACACAAAAGGAAAAGGAGATGGCAGTGTGGAAGAGGATGAAGTTCAACAGATACTGCTTCTCTCCTTCCAAGGCCAGGGCATTGGAAATTGAGATGAAAGGAGGGTCTTTCCTCTGCTTGTGGGCCTATGCATGGTAGAGCTGTGCTTGTCTTTCTTCTCTCCCTCCAAGGCCAAAGCAATGGTAGTTGGGATGGAGGGAGGGTCTTTTGTTTGCTTCAGGGCCTAGGCATGATGGAGTTGTGTGATAAACATGGAAGAAACTGATCATAGAGATCGTAGATTTCAGTAGACCTTTGAAAACAGTTATCTTTTGAAATCAATAAGTGCCTAACTTTGATATTCAAAGTGAGATTTTGTATGTCTCCATTCAGAAGTCAGTCCTACTGAGTTCAATTATATTTACTCCAAAGTAAGAGAACCTGTGTGTAGTGGTTGAATGTTGGACTAAGACTTCAACCATGATTTGAATCCCTATTCAACCATGGACCTTCCCCCCCGACCAACCCAGGGATGGCTTTATGAAAGTTACATATTCTCATCCTTAGAGGAAGGCAATGACAAAGCTATGAATAAATCTTCACATGAAAAAACTATAACAGAGTCTTCATAAGTTGGAGTTGACTTGAAGACACTGGATAACAAAATAATAAGAAAATATTATGTATCTGTCTCACTCCACCATAGCAATAAAAGTGTGTGAAACCTAGACAGTTGAAAACTTGGCATGGATATAGAATCATAGAATCATAGAATCATAGAAATGTAGAGTTGGAAGAGACCACACGGGTCATCCAGTCCAACCCCCTGCCATGCAGGAACACCCTCAAAGCACTCCCGACAGATGGCCATCCAGCCTCTGCTTAAAAACCTCCAAAGAAGGAGACTCCACCACACTCTGAGGCAGCATATTCCACTGCCAGACAGCCCTGACTGTCAGGAAGTTCTTCCTGAGGTTCAGGTGGAATCTCCTTTCCTGCAGCTTGAATCCATTGCTCCTTGTTCTGGTCTCTGGAACAGCAGAAAACAAGCCCTCTCCTTCCTCTACATGGCATCCCTTCAAATATTTAAACATGGCTATCATGTCCCCTCTTAACCTTCTCTTCTGCAGACTAAACATACCCAGCTCTCTAAGTCTATCCTCATAGGGCATGTCTTCCAGGCCTCTCACCATTTTGGTCGCCCTCCTCTGGACCTGCTCCAGCTTGACCATGTCCTTCTTGAACTGGGGTGCCCAGAACTGAACACAGTATTCAAGATGAGGTCTAACCAAAGCAGAGTAGAGTGGTACCAGTACCTCCTTCAATCTAGACACCATACTCCTATTGATGCAGCCGAGAATTGCGTTGGCTTTCTTGGCTGCCGCATCACACTGCTGACTCATGTTCAGCTTGTGGTCTATTAAAACTCCTAGATCCCTTTCACATATGCTGCTATCCAGCCACGTGCCCCCCATCCTATATTTCTGTATTCCATTTTTTCTACCTAAGTGTAGGACCTTACACTTTTCTCTGTTGAATTTCATTTTGTTAGCTTTGGCCCAGCTCTCCAACCTATCCAGATCATTTTGAATTTTGATCCTGTCCTCTGGCGTATTAGCAACCCCTCCCAATTTGGTGTCATCTTAAAATTTGATGAGCATGCCCTCTATTCCTTCATCCAAGTCGTTGAGGAAGATATTGAACAGCACTGGGCCCAGGACAGAACCCTGTGGCACCCCGCTAGTCACTTCTCTCCAGGATGAAAAGCAGCCATTGGTGAGCACCCTTTGGGAACGGTCAGTCAACCAGTTACAGATCCACCTGACAGTAGCCCTGTCCAGCCCACATTTTACTAGCTTCTTTGCAAGAATGTCATGGGGAACTTTGTCAAAGGCCTTACTGAAATCGAGATATGCTACATCCACAGCATTCCCTTCATCTATCAAGCTAGTAACTCCATCATAAAAAGAGATAAGATCTCCTGGCTACTTGCTTAAATTCTTCTTTGGTGGTTTCCCCCTTCTTCCATTTCCTGTACATGTTTCTCTTAACACTTAGCTCAACTGAGAGTTCTTTACTCAACCATTCTGGTTTCTTCAGATGCCTTCCATTTTCCCTCCTTATTGGCACAGTTTTAGACTGTGCCTTCAGTATCTCCCTTTTAAGGAACTCCCATGCCTCCTGAACTCCTTTCCCTTTCACTATTCTTGACCACGGAATTCCAGCCAGCAGCTCCCTAAATTTGCAGAAGTCCGCTTTTTTAAAATCTGAGATGAGTGTCTGGCTACACTTATCTTCTCCTTCCCACTGAATGCCAAATTCCAATAGGGCATGGTCACTCCCCCTAAAGATCCAACCACTTCTACCTCATTAACAAGGTCATCCCTGTTGGTCAGGATCAGATCTAGAATATTTGATCCCCTTGTGGCCTCTTCCACCTTCTGGACCATGAAATTGTCTGCAAGACAAGCAAGAAACTTGCTAGACCTTGCTGTCTTGGCAGAGTTTGACTGCCAACATATATCCGGGTAATTGAAATCTCCTATTATTACTGTATCTCTCCTTTTTGAATGTGCAGTCATTTGGTTGAGGAAGGCATCATCAAAGTCCTCAGTCTGGGTTGGAGGTCTGTAGTAAACCCCCACCAGAATATCTCTATTGTTTCTCGCTCCCTTAATTTTTACCCAGATGCTCTCGACCCGGCTTTCTGGGTTTAAGTCACGGATCTCTTCACAGGTGAAAACATCCTTGACAAACAAGGCTCCTCCTCCTTGTTTGGTCCATTTTTACAAAATAGGCTATACCCCTCTATTCCTACATTCCAATCCTGAGACTCATCCCACCAGGTCTCAGTGATGCCTATCAAACTGTATTTATTTTGTTGTACTAGGAGTTCCAGTTCATCTTGCTTGTTTCCCATACTCCGTGCATTAGTGTAGAGGCACTTAAGTCCCCGGGCCCTTCCTGCAAGTCCTGTACTATAGTTTCTACTCCTCCCGCCACTGGCCAGTTGCACTACTTGTCCAATGTCATTTGGGCCTTCTCCCCCTGCGCTCGCCAAATCCTGGCCTTGAATAATATTGTCTCCGTCCTCAGAGGAACTTAGTTTAAAGACCTCTGAATCCTCCTTGCGAGATTGTTTGCAAAAACATTCCTGCCAAGTTTCGTGAGGTGCAGCCCATCCCTTGCCAGAAGCCCACGTTCATGGAAATTCAGGCCGTGTTCCAAAAACCCAAACCATTGCCGGCGGCACCATGTGTGGAGCCAGTTGTTGACCTCTGCTATTGCCCTTTCCCTATGTGTGCCATATTCTTGAACAGGGAGGAGAGACGAAATAACCACCTGCGCACCAAGGTCCTTAAGCTTCGTCCCCATAAGCTCGTAGTCCTTTGCAATGTGGTAAAAGCTGCTCCTCGCAGTGTCATTGGTTCCGAAATGAACCAAAATGAGGGGCTTATGGTCAGTGGGCTTGACCAGCCTGGTTAGCCTCTCCGTTATGTGGTTGATCTTGGCCCCAGGAAGACAGCAGACCTCTCGATTGAGCTTGTCCGGTTTGCAAATTGCCGTTTCTGCTCCTCTGAGCAAGGAGTCCCCAACAACCAGAACTCGCCTCCTCTGAGGCTTCTCCAGGGTTCCTCAATGAGCATGTTCTTCTAGGACTGCCTCGGCATTCTGTTGAGACTGGGAGCGTTGATCTAGTTCCCGCTGCCAAAGTTGTATTCCTTCTCTTTGACATTCTGTTCCCTCCTCCTGGTGCTCGTCATCGTTCGTAAGGCCAAGAACTTTGAAGCGATTGTGTAGGTTGAGAGTCTCTGTTACCTTCCTGGACCTTCTGCTCCTACGTGTGACATTCCTCCAAGCCTCCGTTTCCTGGCACAGTGTGTTGACTTCCTGATCTGGCAGCTCCTCCGTGCATTCGGTCTTCTGGTACGTCTTCTCTGCCGTATCCAAAAACTCCTCCCCTTCTCTAATAAGATGAAGATTAGAAACTCGTGCCTCCAGCTGGCAAACCTTCTCCTCCAAGAAGGTCACCAGCTTGCACTTGGTGCAGGTGTTGTGATTTGCACTAAGTGCCAATCACAGCCACACCCTTGTGTCTGACATGGAGACAATCAAAGTGTTACCGTCCCCGGAGCAACTGTGTTGCACAGGTCCTGGTAAGTATTTGTTTCACTTTTTGTTTTTAGTATTTATAAGCACACTTATTTTTTTCAGTCATGACCAATGTCTCTTATTTTGTTTTGTTACTGGATTTGTTCTTGATATAAATCGGGTGGGGAATGTCTGGTCCTCTAGATCTTGTTGGATTGCCAGTCCTGAAGTTCCTAATCAGCACAGTCAATGTTAATGGGATCGGATCCTCCCCCCCCCCCCAAATAAACGAATAATGGGAATTTAAAATGTTGCAAAATTATAACTGCTATGTCTCTTCAGCTATCCTCAGAATATACTGAGCGAACATGTGGCTTGTGTGGTAACTACAATGGCAATCAAGGAGATGATTTTCTTACACCTTCTGGCCTGGTGGAAGCCCTTGTTGAAGACTTTGGAAATTCCTGGAAGCTTAAGGAAGATTGCCAAAATCTACAGAAGCAAGACATTAGTTCCTGTCATCTCAACCCTCAGTTAGGTAAAGGCACTTATGACTGGGCTAGAGCATGATGAAGGACAGTAGTACATTTATTTTCTTACAGTGTAAGACATCAATTAAATATACCAAAGAGTCTGTGATATATAAAAGATGTAAAAATATTGTATTTGCATAGGCTTTTATGGAATAGTATCATATTCACTTATGCATTAGATTAAGTGGTCTGCAGATAGCCTCAGACTGTAAAACTGATGCTACTGATTGCTCCCTTGACTGCCACTATTGTTGCCTTTGCTTTCCTTCACTTTGTAGTGCTGGTATACACCAATCACACCCTTCTATCCCCAGATATGATTGTTTGTCACATAGGATTTTTAGAGTGAAGCCAGACTGCTTTTAAATTTTGATATATGACAGGTAAATGACATTTTAATTCCTCAGATGCACTGCAGAACTCTTCATCTGCAGCAACTGTCTAGCCTTCAGTGGTGGCCAGCCACTGGTTTACCTGTGCCCAGTACTGGAATAGTCATTTAGATTTGGTATCACAGTTATTGATGCTTCAATAACTGCCTGCCAACAGAGCTGACCACTGATGGCAGGTGTGAAGTGGATTCTAGTCCACAAAAGACTTATGTGTGTTATTAAGGTGCTACAAGGAATCTTTGTTTTTGCCGTTGTGACTATTTGTTTTTGTTATTGTGACTAACATGGCTGTGTCTCTCTAAACTAACCAGTTTATAGTTAACAATTTGTGATGTTACTCATTGTAAGGACCCTGAAAGATAGGATGTTAATATCATTATTTCGAAAAAGTTTTTTTGTTGTTGTTCCTTATTTGGAGGAAGAGGAAGAATATTTGCTACTTATCTTAACTATTATAAAAGATGGTGGTTGTGTAAGTCTAAATTTTAGTTTAAAATAAGATCATGTACCTTTCACTGTTGAATAGCATTTTATCTTCTTTTGCATTCCTAATTGCCTCCCATACCTCCTTCTTAGAATGGTGAGTGATATGTCAATACTTGTGAGAAGGCACTGTAGAATAGTGACTGCAGCATGAAATTCGTATGTTAAAAGAAAAAATAGAGATGGAACAATATGACCATTTTGCATAATGTTTAGGTGGCAAGTTTTTCCCTTACATTCTCCCTCCATGACCAAAAGTAAAAAGTAAATAGCATTCACTGCAGAAAGAATTAATGACTTTGCTAGATTGTATATTATTTTGTGAAAATAATATTATGCTCTTGCTACCCCAAAAAGCAACTAAAAATCATAGAATCATATAGATGGAAGGGACCACAAGAACCATCTCGTTCAACTCCCTGCCATGAAGTAACACACAGGTAAAGCATTCCTGAGAGATTGCCAACCTACTTTTGTTTAAAGACCCCCAATGAAGTATAGAATCATAGAATCATAGAGTTGGAAGGGACCACAGGGGCCATCCAGTCCAACCCCCTGCCATGCAGGAACCCACATGAAAGGACTCCTGACAGATAGCCATCTAGCATCTGCTTAAAAGCTTCCAAAGAAGGAGAGTCCATCACACTCCAAAGCAGCATCTTCCACTGCTGAACAGCTCTGACTGTCAGGAAGTTCTTCCTGAGGTTTAGCTGGAATCTCTTTTCCTGTAGTTTGAATCCGTTCCTCCTTGTCCTAGTCTCTGGAGCAGTGGAAAACAAGCCCGTTCCCTCCACGACATGACATCCCTTCAAATATTTAAACATGGCTGTCATGTCCCCTCTTAAGCTTCTCTTCTGCAGACTAACATACCCAGCTCCCTAAGAGACTCCTCATAGGGCGTGTCTTCCAGAGTCTACCACATTCTTAGGCAGCCTGTTCCAGGGTCAAACTGATCTTACTGTCAGGAAATTCTTCCCAGTGTTTAAATGGATTCTCTTTTCTTGTAATTTGAAATCATTGATTTGTGTCATAGAAATCAAGCTTGTTCCATCTTCCATATGATGTCCTTTTAAATATTTAAAAATAGCAATCATATCACCTCTCAGTCTTCTGTTCTCCGAAGTTAAACATACCCAGCAGTGAGCCATTACTCATGGGGCTTGGTTTGCAAACCTTGCATCTTGGGTCTCCCTCTTCTGAAATTCCAGCTTGTCAATATCCTTCTTAAATCATGATGCCCAGAACAACTGCACCAGGAATCAAGATGCCCAGAACTGTGGTGAGGTCTGATCAAAGCAAAATAGTGTAGTGACCTCGGGCATGTCACACACTCCCAGCCCCAACAAACCCTTATAGATTTTCCTTAGGGTCATCATAAGTTGGGAGCAACTTGAAGACACACAGCAACAACAGCAGCTGTTGATCTGGGAGCTGTACTCTTGCTGATATAGTCTAGAATTGCATTTTTGGCATCAATATTATCCTTTTGGGCTAATAAGATCTCTGGATCTTTTCCACATGTACTGTTTTCACTTTATTAATTTTATTAATTAATTATTAATTCTCAATTAATTTTGATTAAAAAAATTAACAATGGTAAGCAAACAATAAATGCTGGCATATATAGTGTCCCTGCCATATATGCAGGGATTCTGTTCAAGGAACCTCTATGTAAAGCAAAAAATACAAAGCGTCACATCCTATTATAGTCAATGGATGCAATGTGTGCACCCCCGCAGGAATGTAGGCATGTGCTCACTGCACCCATTGACTACAATGGAATGCAACACTTTGTCTGACCTTGCATTCATGTGTGCAGAGGTTATCTGAGAGGTAGGCCCACTATAATAATAACCAATACAGTCCCATTTCCAAATTTGTACACAAGTCAAATGACTAAACAAAGGTTCTCAGTAGGCTGGTGAAAGATTTGAGCATGGCTTCGTGTATCTTTTTCTCAGAAGGAAGTTATCCAAAATATTTTAGTTCTGTTGGAGGGCCATTTGGAGAGGAGCCCTTGTGGGAAAAACAATTGATGGATAGCATCTAGGAATAAAGTTGTTGTTGCCATTTTTGTTATTCTTCGTTGAGGGGATAATATTTTAAGTCAGCTTTTCAGAAAGAACTAGACTTTATCTAAACATTTTCAGAAGGGGAGTTAAGCCCTTCCAGTGTTATGCCTTTCCTATTATTGCTGATACAATGCATAGATATTAAATCTTAGTAGGTTAAAGCGTCACTGCTCCCACCAAATAACGATATTAACAAAAGAGACCCACAAATATCAACCAATGATTTATCATTTATTTCATCTGTGAAATAAATATCAGAATTTGTGTTCAAAATTTATAAACTGTAGGGAGTTACATACTTGACATTGTGTTGCAATGTTGTCTTTGCAACCTCTCCAGTGAGCTGGAAAGGAGCTTGCCATTAATTTGTGACAGTCTGATGGGGTCAAATGCTACTAATAGATTGCTTTCAATGTATTTTCCTTTATCTCCACTGAAATAAATTTGTAGGGCGACATAGACTATAGTTCATTCCAATTCTCTCTAAAATTGTTAGGTTTAAGTAATTTTTCTAGGCTTTTGTTGTATTCTGCTACTCTGTTGCTCTCAAGTAAACACACAGGTATTTTCCATTGTGTTTAATAAGGCACAGGTTGCTAAGTTTAGAACAGTTGCTGGATTAAATAATTTACATCACACATTGGGTTATATAGGGAAACCCACTACCATTCATGCATGATGCTCATTGCAGATTCTCCAGGTTTACACCTCTCCTAAATTTCCAGCTTTTTCCCAAAGCAATCTCTTCAAATGCTTTGATCCCAAAATATTTTTGCTTCCCTTGTGTCATTTTTATGACCTTTCCTCTAAGTACCTCACTTAACATTGTACAGGCATTTTGAACCATTCTATTCCCCCACCCTTTTAGTTTCTTTGATCCCTCTTCACTGGGCTGAGATCCCTGGTTATTCCCTTTGATATACTACCCATTGTTAACTGCATTCCCAACACTACTTATCTAAAGCCTATGCATAGTAAATCACTCATCGATTGTTATCACTCCTAAGTAAACAAAATGAAACAAACAATGTTCAGCATTGACCATTTGGTAACACATTATGTCCATACAAGACTTCTGTTATACTAGTAATGCATCAACATCATATTCAGCATATTCTACATTTATTCACATGGCATGAAGTGAACGCGACATGACACTTTATTGATTGCTGGACAAGATTTGTACTACTTGTCTATTGCACACACACATACACACACACACACACAAAACCCATACCATTTTGACTGATTATATGAGAGAGAATCAGTTCTTCAAATTTTGTGATTAACCTTGGATGACCTTCTTTTAGATAGATTTTTTGAGCAAAATAAGATATTTACATTTTTGAAACCAAATTATACTACTAAGACTTTACTTTTCTTGTAATTGTGCTAATGAAATCAGATAGCTCTTAATGAAGAGATTCCTGATTCTGAATGAATTCAAGTCTTTCAGTTTTTGGAACTGATTTTTGGTTTACCCTGGTGAAAGCCTGGAGTGTTCAACAAAGTGACATCTTTTAATATTTGAAGGGATATCATGTAGAAGGTAGACTGCTTGTTTTCTGCTGCTCCAGAGACGAGAACAGGAACCAATGGTTTACAAGAATGGGGATTCCACCTAAATATTAGGAAGAACATTTTGATTGTAAGAGCTGTTCAAACAGCGGAATGGATTTTCTTGGGGTGGGGGTGGATCCTTCCTCTTTGGAGGTATTTAAACAGAGGTTAGATGGTCATCTTTCAGAAGTGTTTTCGTTGTATAATCCTACTGTTATGTTCTGGCTAAGCATTTTATTGAGGAATTAAGCAAGCAGCATAGCATCATTTCTTAAGTTGCTACGGCTAAAGAATTTAGGATGAGTACAGAGTTTAGGCCTTCAGTATACATTTTTTTGAGGGGAGCGCACATCACAGTGATTGGTAGAAGTCATAAACGTCATGTCACACCACCAGACTCCAGAACATTCCTGGGCTCTTCAAATATTTGCATTTATGCTGGGAACCTAACTCTTCCATTATCTCTCCTCTTCTGGTTCTTCTCACCTTGTGTTCCTAGGGGTTTTACACTTCATCCCTCAGATCTCTGTTGATTTACCACCCTTCCACTGGGCATCTCTGATCCCAGGGCTTATAGACCAAACAAACCTTGAAGGATAATTCTTCATGTGATTTCATATCAAAGCTATCAGATAACTTCTCTGTTCTCACACTGGATTCCCAATCTATCCCATCATCTTTTTTACAGCATAGCATTCTCCCATAATTCATCATTGCATTGTGCAGGCAAAATACAAAGCATATATGTAAAATACACAGTATCAAAACTTAGCACCCCCCACAATATAGCAAGGCACTGAATATGTTCTATGCAAACAGTAACACATACATGTAATATAATATAATATGGAGACCTTTAAGTATAGTATATGATAACGCCATTAAACATGATTAATAGCACGTGTTAACTAGGCCTGCTTAACACATGGAAGGACATTATTACATATAGCAAGGATAGGCTGCATGTATAGCAAAGGGTAATACATCAAAACATAAGAGTAATCATTGAAAATCAATCCTTCATGCACATGTACAGCAAAGCCAATTGTATACTCTGGTACAGCAATAACATAGTATCAGGATCACATTCAGTATGGCAGTAACTCACCACTACATACATACATGGTTATACATTCTAGAAGCCAAGATAACATATTTCTCCAGCAAGGCATATAGATATGTAACATGCAACAAACCTCTAACAGAACCCTAAGTCAAAAGTAATAAGAATACAATCATTTTCATATAGTATATTGTGGCAATAGACTCACATCTTATTGCACACTTGCAAGAATCATTCAAATTAGACACAAGATTCAACATACAATGACATGGAACACATGATGGGAATCCAAGCGTTTGCCTTTGATCACTCATTACAACAATGTAGTATACATTTCTAGTGTAGGACAAGCATTTTACCAGCTTACAGTATCCAACATAATATAATCAAGAAGCATTCACCATCATGACCGAGCAACATTATGAATCATGGCAGCGAGTGAAGCTGAGCTGACACTTACATGGCAATGTTGGACTAGATGGGCTTTGTGGTCCTTTCCAGCTGTAAGATTCTGTGCTGGAGCATAGTTTCTATAGGCTATAGGTCATTCTAAGCTTTAGATTTTCTCCCATTTCTTATGCAAGTCTCTTTTAAATCTCAGCTCATCTGGGATTCAAAATGAGCCCATTCTGGTTTCTTTAGACACCTCCTATTTTTCTTCCCTGTTGAAATTGTTTGCAATTGTGCCTTCAATATCTCATCTTGAATAAACTTCCAGGTATCATGAACTACCTTCCCTTTAAACATTCTGCCATGGGATCTCACCCAGTATTACAGAAATCAGCTTTCTTAAAGTTCACAGTGTGTGTCTGACTATGTTTGCCTTTCTCTTTCTTCTGTCTAACATATGACAGGAGAATGTGGTCACTTCCACCAAAGGTTCCCACTTCTTCCACTCTTTTGACCAGTTCTTCTCTGTTGGCCAAAATAGTTGCTCCCTTTGCAGGCTTCTCTAATATCTGGACAATTAATTGTCAGAAAAACAAGGAAGGAACTTTACATTCTTGGCAGAGCTTGACTTCCAACAAATGTAAGAGTGGTTGAAGTCCCACTTTCCTACTGTATTCCTCTTTTATAAATGTTTGGTCATTTCATCTAGGAAGGTACCATTCAAGTCTTCAGTCTGGCTAGGGTAACCATAGTAGACCCCCTCACAATCCTGTTCCTGCTGTTTCTCTCCTTTTTAATTTTTACTTAAATTCTATCAACCTGTTTTTCATGTTCTATGTCATGGACCTCTTCTCTGGTGTACAATGGTGGCGTATAATACCACTTTTCCTCTTTTGCTGTTTATTCTTTTTCATTGGTCTAGGTTATAACCCTCTATTACTAGATTCCACCTGATTTCAACTATGGCCATTTCTGTACTAGACTGTTATAGTGTTATTATTCTACTTTCAACATCCTATGGAATCCTGGGGTTTGCAGTTTAGGGAGGGGCCTAAAATGGTTGCATGGGGAGAGATCTAGAGTTTTTCACACAGTTTAGAACTGACTTCACCAGGTTCTAAACTGTGAAATTAGCCTACATGCATTGAGAAGACTTCATCCTTCAGACCTGCTCCCCCCATGTGTGAACAGTGAGAACAGGGAAGGTTAGTTTAGGCCTGTTCATTCTCTTTATGCAGTAAGAAGGAATGTCCAGATAGGGAATTTGAAACTGTGAAAAAAAAACTGCAAACATTTGCTGTGGAGAGGAGGATGAATATAAATGTAAGTGTTTATTTCTCCCACTCCAACTCAGGAATTGGCTAGGAGTGAGGCGGTGAGAGATAATGGAGGAAATATGTCACTGTTCGAGATGGGAGAAAGAAATAGATCAATGCATTATTTTCATACAGGACAAAAATATTGGGGGAAGGGGAAAAGATTGAATTCCTTTTACAAATGTCCATTATATTTTGCAACCATTAGCTAGTAACAATAATTAGTAATTCACACAGTACTTACTGGAGGTTCAAAGCACTTCACACATAATATTTTAGGAATTAATTTTATAACATAGTTGTGTATTATAATCTGCATATTGTCAATAAGGATTGGTGTTTTGCTTAAAATGCTTAGTGAGTTCAGAGTCAACGATTTGGACTGGGAATTTTATGGCTTTGAGTGTATATTTTAGCCCCTAAATTACTCCAGTGTTGAACAAAGCTGACCTACAACTGTTGAGCTGTTAGCTGCCAGAGCACTATTTTCTGCATAGTTGATTATGACTGTTCCTATTTCTCTGTGTAGCAGGTGGTGTTACTGTACTAATAAAATAACATTTTGAAATTGTTTTCCCTTTAGCCAAATATGCTGAGAGGTCATGCTCAGTGCTGTTGTCTCCATTGTTTCAACCTTGCCACCACAGAGTTAATCTTTCTCCATACATCAAGAATTGCCACTTTGATGTCTGCTCCTGTTCTGATGGCAAGGACTGTTTGTGCGCTGCTGTCTCTGCCTATGCCATGGCTTGTGCTCGCAAAAGTGTTCTCATCACATGGAGGCAACCAGATTTTTGTGGTATGTGTATGTTACCAAAATCTGGTCTTAATAGAATCCTGGTGCGATGCTTCATTTGGGTCAGGGCTCTAACTTGATATTCGTGTATTAATGTGTAGTGTGAGTGTATGATTGTGCAATGCTAAAGAACTTCTTCCTAGTTTGAATGTCAGTGGCTAGTTTGAATGTATCTCACTTCTATCCTATAGAATATATTTATTTTCTGAAAATGGCATTCTGGTTGTACGTCACTGGTACGTCACTTTTGTTTAAAGGTTATAATACACAGCGTTCAGATTGAAGGAGGTAAAACTACCACTCTTCTTCTTCTTCGGTCAGAAGTGCCGTGAAGTACCATGTCTAATTCAGGACACCACAGCTCAAGAAGGATTGCACTAACAGAATGCAAATGCTTATGTCAAGCATCAGACACAGGTCAGAACCTTAGGTAGTAAACACAGACTTGAAAAAGACTGCAAGTCCATGTCTGTGTAGTCCTGCAATAAAGGAATATATAACTCAAGCACTCCTGAAAGTGATGGCCATTCAAGTTCTCTTTAAAAAATGTGCAAAGAAGAAGAGTCTTCCACTATCTGAGGCAGTCTTTTTCACTTTTGAAACATTCTTACTGTCAGGAACTGAATTCACACACTCAGATAGTACAGTGCATAAACACTATTTATTTGGAGTGCGATACATCATACAAGACTTCAGTGAGAGGACTAAAGAGCAATTAGCAAAGGCAAGTACATAAAATCCCAAGATGCTTCCCTCCCTCTTGCAAGAGACCTTGAAGCAGTGAGAGCCTGGCAGGGATTATCAGTGCATTCCAAGCTTTTGTTTATCTAACGGTCTCTGGCTCCCATACTTTCATTTCAAGCAAGCAGCTATTTTAAATTCTACTACATATCCCATTACTATAATATGGAGGGCATCCCGACACTTACCATCAGGAAGTAGTTTCTAATGTATATGGAATATTTTAGCCTGTAATTTGAATCCATCAGTTTGTGTCCTAGTTTCTTCATTCCATCTTCTACATTAGTGCTACTCAAAGTGGTCATCTCTGGATCACTGCCAATTCCTGAGCCATTGGATGCCATTCATGGGCAATTTTCCAGGAAAGAAACAATTTTATCTAATGATTCTGGTCCCTAAACATTGAAAAAAAAATTCTGATCTGGGCACATCAGATAACCAAGATTCACTGTTCTGCATGACACACTTTCAGATATTTCTAGATGGCTACCATCTTATCTTTCAGTCCTTTCTTCTCCAGACTAATCATACCCAGCTCTCTGAACAGTTCTTCATAGGATTTGGTTTCCAGACCTTTAGTCATTCTGATCACTTTGCTCTGGACACATTCCAGCTTGTCAGTATCCTCGATGGGTTTGTAAAGTAAATCATATATTTAATGTGCCCAAAATATTGTCTTCATACACATTTCCAGGTTCTAGTCTGCAACTCCCACAGTTTAACAATTTATAAGTTCAAAGGACAGAACAGTTTGGTATCAAATCAAATCATTGACAACATTATAATTAATATACAGAGACCTTTGTGTTAAACTGAGTGGAGTCCAAGAATCTTGAAAGGAAAATATGTATATGAAAATATTGTCAGGTCTGTCACAATATACAACTCTGCTTGAAACACAGCTTAGAAGTGGACGTAGACAAAAATTTTTCTCATAAACTCTAGGGTTGCCAAGGAGAAGAACTTTTCCAGGGATGTGCTGACTTCCTTCACAAAAACATGAAGAAAGGAAATTATACTTCAAAAAAGTTATAAGGATATACTCATAATTGAAGGTAGAGAAATTCAAATTCATGATGACATTCCAACACAGATCTCGAAGCAAAGACAAGGATATAAGCATTTGACATAATTCCTATTTAAAAACCAAATAAACTACAAATGGAATAAAATTGAGGGCCTGCCTTTCAACTACAACCAGGGAAGATATAAATAAATATAAATCCAGCATAGTTGGAAAAACTTAAGAAGGAACTTGAAAAATCTACTCAGACTGAAGGAAAGAGGATGACAGGAAATTTATTTTTATTATTCATTTTTTGTATTTGTATGCAGCATTTCTCCCAAAGTGGGACCCAAGGCAGCATCCAACAATAAATAAGAAATTAAAAACATTTAAAACAATGAAAACGTAAAATTATAAAAAAGCTAAAACAATATTCTATTTTTAAAACAAATTAACAAATAAGTAAAGCTCCCAGCCTCATATAAAAGCCTGCTTTAAGAGGAATGTTTTTGTCTGCCAGCAGAAGGAGAGCAGGGAGGGGAGCAGCTTAGCCTCTCATGGAAGAGTGTTCCACAGGGTGGAGCAGCCACTGAGAAGGTTCTCTCTCATGTCCTCACCAGGCAAGCCTGTGATGGTGGCAGGACCAAGAGAAGGCCTTCCCCAGCAGATCTTAGGGCGCTGGTGGGTTTGTACAGGGAAATACAGTCTTTCAAATAGCCTGGCCCTAGGCCATATAGGGCTTTATAGGTCATAACCAGAATTTTGAATTGTGCCTGGAAATGAACAGGTAGCCAGTGGAGCTGTTTTAATAAGGGAGTTATATGATTCCTGTACTTGGCCCTACTCAGGATTTTGGCTGCTACGTTTTGAACCTGCTGAAGTTTCTGAACAGTTTCCAAAGGCAGCCCCATGTACAGTGTGTTACAGTAGTCCAACAGAGATGTAATCAAGGTGTGTGTCACTGAAGCCAGCTCTGATGTCTCAAGGAACAGGGGCAGGTGGCGCACAAGTTTTAACTGTGCAAATGCACTCATGACCACCACTGAGACCTGGACATCCAGGCTCAGAGTTGAATCCAGGAGAACACCAACGCTGCGAGCCTGAGATTTCAGGGGGAAATCCTCATTCAGCACAAGAAAAGTCCTTATTCCCTGATCTGTCTTTTGACTGATCAGGGGTACCTCTGTCTTGTCTGGATTAAGATTCAACTTGTTTGCTCTCATCCAGTCCATTACTGGGAACAGACACTGGTTCAGCACTGAGACAGCTTCCTTGGAATCAGATGGAAAGGAGAGGTGGAGTTGGGTGTCATCAGTGTGTTGGTGACCCTGAACCCCAAAACTCCAGATGACTTCTCCCAACTGTTTCATGTAGATATTAAACAGTATGGGGGACAAAGCAGAACCCTGAGGGCCTCCACAGACCAATGGCCAGGGAGTCAAACAGAAGTCCTTCGGCACCACCTTCTGAGTTCATCCCTTCACTGCATAACGGTGCCCCCAAGTCCCATCACAGAGATTTGTCTAGAAGGATATCATGGTCAATGGTATTGAAAGCCACTGAGAGATCTAGCAGAACCAACAGGGATACACTTCCCCTGTCTAATTCCCTATGTAGGTCATCCACCAAGGCAACCAAAGATGCCTCCATCCCATAACCAGGCCTGAAGTCAGATAGAAATGGATCAAGATAATCCATTTCTTCCAGAAACCCTTAGAGCTGAGAGGTCACCACATACTACAGAACCTTGCCCAGAAATGGAATATTGGAGACTGGCTGAAAATTAGTCAGGATGGTAGGATCGGGGGGGGGGGGCTTTTTTTTTAGTAATGGCCTCACCACGGCCTCCTTTAGGCATGCTGGGAATGTTCCTTGCTACAGTGAGGCATTCACCGCTCCCCTTGCTCATTCAGCCAGTCCCTCTCTAGCTGCTTTCAAAAGCCAGGAGAGGCAAGTGTCCAGTATACATGTGGTGGCTCTCACCTCTCTAAGGATCCTGCCCACATCCTCAGGCTGCACAGATAGAAACAAATCCAATAATACAGGACAAGCAGGTGCCAAGATTGGATTGGACCTATCTCAACTGCAGCATCCAAGTCAGAATGAATCTGAGTGATTTTGTCTGCAAAGTGTCCTGCAAATTCATCACAGCAAGCTGTAGAGTGGTCTTTATTTCCTTCTTGTGAGGCAGAATGTAAAAGGCCTCTGACCACTTGAGACCACGCAGATGGAATGGTGGCGGACAAGTATGATTTCTTCACTGCCACAATTTCCATGGCATAGGCCTTCCAATGGGCTCTAGACTGTGTTTGCTCAGACTCACTCTCAGTTTTCCACCAGTGTTGCTCTAGTCTCCGTCCCACTTGTTTCATCATCATCAGCTCCAGAGTAAACCAGGGAGCTTGCTTGGCTCCACTTCATGGAAAGGGATGCTTAGGAGCAATCATGTTCCAGCAATCTCTGTCCCAGAGATCAGCCAAGGTTTCAATAGGATCACCTGCCAAGGCAACAGGAAACTCCCCAAGGACCATCAGGAATCCATCCGGATCCATAAGCCTCCTGGGGCAGACCATCTTAATCACCCCCCGCCCCACTCCTGCAGAGGTTCTGAGTCCCAGTGAGTCTAAACCCCACCAGGTAGTGATCAGTCCATGACAACAGAACTATAGAAAGTTCCTCCACACCTAGATCCTGCCTGGAACAGAAAAACAGATCCAAAGTGTGTCCCGCAGCATGGGTAGCATCAGCTATTACTTGGGACAGGCCCACAGTTGTCATGGCAGACCTGATCTACTCCTGACAGAGTAGTCCCCCAGTACAGCAAGACAGAGGGACTCCAATACCCTGTTGAGACCAGCTCAGGAAAGGAGACTATTGAACAGCAGTGTGAGCAATACACCAACAGAATCCCTGCTTTGTCTTGGCCACCCACGTTCAAAAATACACGCTCAAACCTAGCAGACTGTGGGGCAGGGCACCTGGTGAGGGAGATGGAATCCCAATAGACCACTGCAACTCCACCTCCCTGACCCCCAGGCCTTGCCTGCTGCTGTACAGAGAACCCAGGTGAATAGAGCTGAGAGAAATTAACACACACACACACACACACTTCAACCAGTCATGTCTCTGTAATACAAGCCAAGTCATCATGTTCATCCAGGATCAACCCCACCACAGCAGGTTCCCAGCTTTTATCCTATTCCAGAAGGGGACAGGTGGTCCTCCTGCTCATCAGCAGACTTTATCTGGGTTCTTGAGGTCTGGTTTTGACAAGAATGCAGTGCCCAATGCAGGCATCAGTCTCCCAGTGAGATTCTAGCAAGCAGCAAGCAGACAGAAGCAGCAAGCAAACCTTTCTTCTGGGGTGCTGGGGATGCTGGTGGTCTTCTCCCTTCTTGAACACAAGGAAGAGAATAACCCACTGGGAGATAAAACTTCAAGTAAGAATTCTGAAGAAGAGATTGAAAATGACAAAAAGGATCTAGGTAAGAGAGAGAAGAAGAAGAAATTGAGGAAGATTCAAACTAACCTAAACAAAAGATTAAGACATGACTTTAAAGATTCTTTCTTGGAATGTTCAGGGACCCAAGTCCCTTCATAAATGAAGACACATGTTTCATTACTTAGAAAGATCTAAACTCGACCTAACTTATCTGCAAGAAATCTGCATCTGCGACAGAGACATAAAATACTTAATAAATTCAAAATTAGGAAATTACTTTACTGCAGTATATGAAAAGAAGAAACATGGAGTAATAATATTCATAAACTCCTAATATAGTACAGAGAAGATATTTTGTGATCCTGATGGACAGTTCATAGGTCTTGAAATAAATTTTCAGAATTTCAAACTGCTTAATGTTGGAGTATACTCTCCTACTGGAAAAAAAAAGATTTTTTTTAGAAGATCACAAAAGAAATAACTAATTACTGTTACAAGAGAAATCAAGTTGTTAATTTGGGAGGACATCAATGGAGTGGTTAATCCATTAGAAGATAGAGCATCAGCAAAGAGGATTAAAAAAAAATCAAGAAAATTGCCAAAAAGTTTCTTTTCTTTAATAGAAAATTTATCTTTGCTTGATGTATGGAAACATAAATATGGGAACACAAGAGGATACACGTTCCAGTTCGATAGACATAGATCCATGTTCCTAGAATAGCTATGTTTCTACTATCCAAAATAATGCACACAAAAATTAAAGACACAGAAATTCTACCCAGAATAACATAAGATCACAACCCAATGAAACTAGAATTAACCATGAGAAAACCAGATATGTCCTGGAAACTAAATGACAGCTTGATAAGAAATGAAAACTATGTTAACAAAATGAAAGAAACATTGAAGTTATATTTCAAATAAAACATGTCTGATGAAATGCCTATGAAAATCATTTGGGACATGAACAAAGCTGTTATAAGGGGACACTTTAGCAAATGGGGTACAGAGTGCAAAAGAAAGTGATTAGGGCAGATTCAAAAAATTAATGATAGATTATTGAATAAGGAGGTGGACTTGAAGGAAAAAAATGAAGATAAAAATCTGATCAAGGAGCTTAAGATACTTCAGAAGTAATTAAAACCAGAATATTCCCTGGAGGTTGAGAAGAAAAAGCTTGCCAGCTGAATCAATTTGAACACACCAATAAGCCAGGAAAATGGCTGACTTATAAATTGAGAAAAGAAAAAGAAATAATTAATCTTGGAAAGTAAAAACGGAGGTAAAATAATCACAGATCAAGATTCAATTAAAAAAAACTTTTCATAAATTTTACACAGAATTAAATGATGTAACACCATCATCAGAACTGGAAAAATGTTTACTATCATACCGAGAGAGACAAGATATACCTAAAATAACAGAAGAAAAAAAACTCTTGAAGGCCCTTATTGCACTATTTGAAATCACCAATACAATCAAAAAATTAAAAACATCAAAAGCTCAAGGCCCAGATGGCTTTATAGTTTCATTCTATAAAACATTTGAAGAAGACTTACTCTTGCTATTACAAAAAATCTTTAAATCAGATATTGAAAGAGGGAATTCCCAGCTCCTGGATTAACGCAAATATAACATTGATTCCAAAAAGAGGGAAAGATACATTACTACTCAGCAGTTACCAACCTATTTTGCTTTTAAACAGTGATTATAAAATTTTTACAATCATCATAGCTGAGAATTATTAATTCATGATGACCAAAATGGTTTTCTGCCAAGAAGATTACTAAGAAATAATCCTAGAAACGGTCATAAACATGCTAGAATACTTTGAAAAACACAATGGGGGGGGGGACTAGCTATGCTCTTTCTAGATGCAGAAATAGCCTTTAATAAGGTGAATTAAATGCTTGAACTTCATGCTTGAACTACTGGGGAAAAAAAAGAATTGGAGAAATTTTGTTAAATGGTTTTAAGGAATCTACAGATGTCAAAAAGCACAGATAATTATATATGGGTGAAAAACAAGACACCTGGAAAAAAGGAATTGAACTTGACAGGGA
Organism: Cyclura pinguis; assembly: GCA_030412105.1. Classification (NCBI taxonomy): domain Eukaryota; kingdom Metazoa; phylum Chordata; class Lepidosauria; order Squamata; family Iguanidae; genus Cyclura; species Cyclura pinguis. The sequence goes on from CM059603.1 coordinate 110,570,942, forward strand.
TGTCTCCTTTTCCTTTTATTATTTATTACTGTATTGGAAGTGCTTAACAGAAGTATTCATTTAGATCCTGAAATAAGAGGTGTTAAATTAAGACCAGGTCCAGAAATTCAAGGCATTTCCTGACGATCTTGTGATTTCTTTTTCTTTCTTTCTTTTTTTTTTTTTTTTAGAAATCTCACTGGAAAGTATTGATAAATTACAGAAAAAAATGAAGGGATTCTGTAATGTAGCAGGATCCAAACTAAACAGAGAAAAGTCAGGAATCCTAACCAAAAATATGAGACATAAAGAAGAAAAAGATTTTATTGAAAAATCGTGATTCAGGTTTGAAAAGAAGTTAAGATATTTGGAAATCTGGATTGCCAAACAAAACACAGATCTTTTCAAAAATTATTATAAAAAGACATGGAAAGAAATAAAGTGAGATCTGGAAAGATGATAGAAATTGCTTTTATCACTGTTAGAAAGAATGGCAGTGGTTAAAATAAATGTACTTCTGAAAATCAGTTTCCTTTTCCAGAACCTGCCAATTATAACAAATGATAAACTGTTCCATGAATGGCAAAAGAAACTTTCAGAATTCATATGGGAAGGAAAACAGCCACAAATAAGATGGAAATATTTAACAGATCATAAAAATCATAGGGCTGCAATTTACCAGATCTAAAATTATATTACTATGCGAGTGCACTTACTTGGACCTCTGATTGGCTGACCTTGCATAATTCAAGAATCTTGACCCATGAAGGAGCAGACTATGATGGCATGCTTATATCTGATATAATAAGGCCAAAACTGACAAGGAATTTCAAAATCCCTCCTCAGAATCTAGACAAACTTTAAAAGTAAACATACAAGAAAATCCCATTATGGATATCTCCACAAGAAGCATTTCTTGGAAGAAAAATTGAAAAAACAAGGATTGGCTAACATATAAAATTTTCTTGGTTGAAGAACAACAGAGCAAAATTTGTATAACATCGAGAGAAGAACTCTCTGAATCAAGATATAAATGCCACTGGTTTCTGCATATGCAATTAACAGAAAGATTTAAAATGCACCTAAAATTGGAAGGGTTCAAGTTATAAGTCAGCACTCAAATGAAACTGAGAAAATTATATTTGATGACTCCAGACACACCACGTCCAAGATATACAAACCATTGCTCCAACTAAACTTACAAGAAGAAACTGTCAGAGAGGTTATGATATCTTGGGCCAAAAATATAGGATATGAACTTCTACTACAACACTGGGAAGATTTTTGGAAGAAAACAAATAAATTCACACTATCGCAAAATCTGAAATAAAATTATCTTAAATTGTTCTATCAATGGTATCTAATTTCAGTAAAGCTGAACAAAATGTATTATACAGGGGGGAAAAAAGAGTTGGAAGTGCCATAACAAGATTGACTCATTCCACCATATGTTGTTGATATGCCCAGTAGTTCAATGAAATATATGCAATTACGGAAAATTATACATGCAAATACATAAAAATATAATGGAGATTTTTCAGATCAAGTTTTCTCTGAGTCCAGAACTCTCTATTGAACTTAGCTAAAGACCTTGAGGAATCTTTCCTGAAGAAATATTGGAGAATCCTGCTATATATGATCTTAATGGCCAAAATATCATTGATAAGGAAGAACTCATATGTTCTGGATATAGAAATATAGTTAATTAAAACATTTGAAATGAACAATCTTGATTTCTTATCCCAACAGATTAATGGGAAGATGGACAAAATAACAGAAGACTGTGTTCCAGTGTCTAATGTCCTCAGATAAAAATTGAATAACTTGATTATAGATTGAAAAAAGATTAATTTACTCTTGATATCATCATTATCTATTAAGTATTGGATTAAATTTTCTTAACTGTGTAAGGGGAAAAGAGGCAGGGCAGTAAGAGGAAGGAAAAAAGTGGATTTGAAAAAAAAATACTAGGAGGGAGCTTATAAAATGAAATTCTAAGCTTAAAAACTCCATATAAGGGTAAAAAGGAAGTGAAAACTGCTAATATAGTAAATTTTAAGGGATAATGGATAAATTAAATGGATGAAAGGAATTGTGAATGAGGTTAAATTTTGATACTTAAGAATTTTATATGAATTTTTTCTAATGTTATTTATACCTGTTTACTAACTTTTTGCTGATATTCTAATTATGAATTATAAGGAATCCATTTGTAACTTATATAGCCTTCAAGATATCCATTATGTGTAGAAATGTATTAGAATAACATTGACATTTTCTCTTAATTTTTGGTATGACTTTTACTTTTTAATAAAAATAATGATTAAAACCTTTTTTTTTAAAAAAAGGAAAGGACTTGAAGGCACACAACAACGACAGTGGGATAATTCGGAGCTTTGTTGCGGAATTGTGATTTTTTTAAAAAAACTGGGATGTAAACATGGGCTTCATATGCCAGCTAAGGTTGAGTGTGAGTTTATAGAACAATACATTGTATATGTAATCCCTTTTATTCCACCTCCACAATTCTAGTTATCATATTAGTGTTTTAATACAATAAGCAGAATTTATACTATTTTGACCCACCAAGCTAAATGGTATCCCAGAAGGGTTCAGTATACTTCCTGATATTTTCTTGCCTGAGACTACAAAAATGTGGTGGGGAGAATCAGAATCAAAACTTGTCAGACTGCAAAGGCTTGGTTATAATTGGCATTCCTGTGTTTATCTTTCTCAGTTGCAAGTTATCTAGGCCAGAAATGACTATGCAGTTGTCCCATGGTTTTTCAGGACTGATGTTACCTTTGTAGTGTGACAGCCTTTACAATGTTTCTCCTTCCTTTCCCATAATATCAAAACCCATGGATCAGCATGCATCTCTTTCCCAGTTTTACCCCAGTGTCCAAGAGATACAGACAGCACTGTCAGGAAAATGAACTTGGGAAGGATTCTTCCCATGTGATCTTGGATCACTATCTCTCTCATTAGTTTCCCCATGCAGAATGTAGGTATGCTACAGCAATCACTGAGCTGAAATCTCAGCAGAAGGTATATTATTTGTTGCATTGATACATCTCCTTCCCATAACAGTTTTGGCTCAGTGTCCAAGAAGGACATCAATGACCTGCCAACTAGCTCATTTTGCTATATGGCTCCCTCTCCAGCACTGAAAAAACAATTCTTACATATAGAAAAAAGTAACTCCCTAACCTTTATATTGTTCAAAACCATGTTGTACAATATGGGTGTATCTATTGGGTGAAGTCTCTGACATCTCTGCATATGAGCAGAGACTTTTAAAAGGATGCAGTTCTCTGTCACCACAAAATAGTGTTTTGCTCTATCAGTTACTGTAAGTAATAACACAAGTATAATTTCTTTATTCTTTTATGCTATTTTACAGCTTTGAGTTGTCCAGAAGGTCAGATTTACCAGCAGTGTGGGAATCCATGTAACCAAACTTGTCGGTCCCTGTCCTATCCAGATAAAGACTGCAGTGAATTTTGTATGGAAGGTTGCTATTGTCCAGCCGGATTATACCTTGATGAGCAGGGAGGATGTCTCCCCAAATCACAGTGCTCTTGTTTCTATGATGGTGAGATTTTCCAGCCAGATGATGTGTTCTCAGATCATCATACCATGTGGTAAGTGAAGGACCTGGGACTGATTTCATTCCATCATACATGAAAGAAATTTCTTGTCCCCACCATCCTCCCACTATATTCAATGCATTAGTTCATCCACACAATAAGGACATATGAGCTTACTTGTAAGCAAATATTTGACATTTATGGACTGTAAAAATGCACAGAGCACAGGAACAAGAAGAAAATGAATAGGGGAAGAGCACAGGAACAAGAAGAAAAGGAATAGGGGAAAACTAAATTATTAAATATGAGACTTTTTCCCAAAGTGTGGGTGACTCAGGAGTCCACCTGCGATGCCAGTATCTCTGCACAAAGATGGAGAATTATTAGCTCAAACGAGGAAGCCTGTAAGAGGGAGGTAAACTAATGAGATCATTTACATCAATGTTTACCAGTACTTCTACAAGGAAGAACCAGCCAGAGTCTGAAAGTAAGCTTAATTGTGTTTTGTTGGGGGAATTAACTACACACTAAAGATCTGAACAGTCACACAATCACATAAGTCTGACTGAAGGAAATGGGAGGAAAGTTTTAGATAGCAAGATTTCAGGGTGTAGGAGCTCATATTTACCCATCTAGAAGAGCAGCTAAGAAGCAGCAATATGGCTTAGATTCACATCTAAGGACAGTACACAATTGGAAATCGGAGTTGCAGTATGGTGACCAGCAATAAGTGTACTGTGTGTTGACTGGCCAAACCTAGGGTTTTTTTCTGCCTGGTGTGAATGGCTCACTGGTCAAGTAAACAATGGATCTTGCAGAGTGGATAATGAGGTCCAGAAAAGGCCAATGGTCTTAGTGTTAGATAACAAAGACTGATCATTAGATAGTCTTAGCGTTAGGTGACAAAGGATTGCCTGGCTAGTGCAGGACTTGTCAGATGGGTTTTTAGGACAAGGGAAAGATTTGCTTTGTCAGAGGAAAAGGAATTAAAACAATCAGCAGTCTATTGACAATCTCCTAGTCACTATTGTCCAAAAGGCAGAGTTGTTAGGGCTAGCTGCAAGCCCATTATCTCTGGAATTTCTTGGTGATTTCCTAACTATGACATGGCTATGCCTAGAGGTATTCTCTGACCTAATTGCATAGAATCATAGAATGATAGAAATGTAGAGTTGGAAGAGACCACACGGGTCATCCAGTCCAACCCCCTGCCATGCAGGAACACCCTCAAAGCACTCCTGACAGATAGCCATCCAGCCTCTGCTTAAAAACCTCCAAAGAAGGAGACTCCACCACACTCCGAGGCAGCATATTCCACTCCCGGACAGCCCTGACCGTCAGGAAGTTCTTCCTGAGGTTCAGGTGGAATCTCCTTTCCTGCAGCTTGAATCCATGGCTCCTTGTTCTGGTCTCTGGAGCAGCAGAAAACAAGCCCTCTCCTTCCTCTACATGGCATCCCTTCAAATATTTAAACATGGCTATCATGTCCCCTCTTAACCTTCTCTTCTGCAGACTAAACATACCCAGCTCTCTAAGTCTATCCTCATAGGGCATGTCTTCCAGGCCTCTCATCATTTTGGTCGCCCTCCTCTGGACCTGCTCCAGCCAGACCATGTCCTTCTTGAACTGGGGTGCCCAGAACTGGACACAGGATTCAAGATGAGGTCTAACCAAAGCAGAGTAGAGTGGTACCAGTACCTCCCTCGATCTAGACACCATACTCCTATTGATGCAGCCGAGAATTGCATTGGCTTTCTTGACTGCCGCATCACACTGCTGACTCATGTTCAGCTTGTGGTCTATTAAAACTCCTAGATCCCTTTCACACATACTGCTATCCAGCCACGTGTCCCCCATCCTATATTTCTGTATTCCATTTTTTCTACCTAAGTGTAGGACCTTACACTTCTCTCTGTTGAATTTCATTTTGTTAGCTTTGGCCCAGCTCTCCAATCTATCCAGGTCATTTTGAATTTTGATCCTGTCCTCTGGCGTATTAGCAACCCCTCCTAATTTGGTGTCATCTGCAAATTTGATGAGCGCACCCTCTATTCCTTCATCCAAGTCGTTGAGGAAGATATTGAACAGCGCTGGGCCCAGAACCCTGTGGCACCCCGCTAGTCACTTCTCTCCAGGATGAAAAGCAGACATTCGTGATCACCCTTTGGGTTCGGTCGGTTAACCAATTACAAATCCAACTAACAGTAGCCCTGTCCAGCCCGCATTTTACTAGCTTTTTTGCAAGAATGTCATGTGGAACTTTGTCAAAGGCCTTACTGAAATCGAGAAATGCTACATCCACAGCATTCCCTTCATCTATCAAGCTATTAACTCTATCATAAAAAGAGATAAGATTAGTCTGGCATGACTTATTTTTGAGAAATCCATGTTGACTTCTCATGATTATCGCGTTGCTTTCTAAGTGATTAGAAACTGACTGCTTAATGATCTGCTCCACAATCTTTCCAGGTACTGACGTCAGGCTGACTGGGCGATAATTATTTGGGTCTTCTTTTTTCCCCTTCTTGAAGATGGGGACAACATTTGCCCTCTTCCAGTCTGCTGGAACTTCTCCTGTCCTCCAAGATTTCTCAAAGATTATAGCAAGTGGTTCCAAAATGACCTCTGCCAGTTCTTTTAATATCCTAGGATGCAATTCATCTGGCCCTGGAGACTTGAATTCATCCAGTGTGGCCAGGTATTCCTGTACCACCTCTCTACCTATTATGTGCCTCATTTCCCCTGCTTCCTCACCTGCTCCCCAACCACCAGGTTGAGTGCTTGTATCCTTCTGGGAAAAAACTGAGGCAAAGAAGGTGTTAAGTAGCTCTGCCTTTTCTCTTCCCCCTGGTAGTAATTCACCATCTTCTCTGTGCAGCGACCCTATCGTCTCCTTCTTTTTCCTTTTGCTAAGGACATATTTAAAAAAGCCCTTTTTATTGTTTTTGATGTCTCTGGCCAGCCTAAGTTCGTTCTGTGCTTTAGCCTTTCTGACCTCCTCCCTACATCTCCTGGCTACTTGCTTAAATTCTTCTTTGGTGGTTTCCCCCTTCTTCCATTTCCTGTACATGTTTCTCTTAACACTTAGCTCAACTGAGAGTTCTTTACTCAACCATTCTGGTTTCTTCAGATGCCTTCCATTTTCCCTCCTTATTGGCACAGTTTTAGACTGTGCCTTCAGTATCTCCCTTTTAAGGAACTCCCATGCCTCCTGAACTCCTTTCCCTTTCACTATTCTTGACCACGGAATTCCAGCCAGCAGCTCCCTAAGTTTACAGAAGTCCGCTTTTTTAAAATTTGAGATGAGTGTCTGGCTACACTTATCTTCTCCTTCCCACTGAATGCCAAATTCCAATAGGGCATGGTCACTCCCCCCTAAAGATCCAACCACTTCTACCTCATTAACAAGGTCATCCCTGTTGGTCAGGATCAGATCTAGAATATTTGATCCCCTTGTGGCCTCTTCCACCTTCTGGACCATGAAATTGTCTGCAAGACAAGCAAGAAACTTGCTGGACCTTGCTGTCTTGGCAGAGTTTGACTGCCAACATATATCCGGGTAATTGAAATCTCCTATTATTACTGTATCTCTCCTTTTTGAATGTGCAGTCATTTGGTTGAGGAAGGCATCATCAAAGTCCTCAGTCTGGGTTGGAGGTCTGTAGTAAACCCCCACCAGAATATCCCTATTGTTTCTCACTCCCTTAATTCTTACCCAGATGCTCTCGACCAGGCTTTCTGAGTTTAAGTCACGGATCTCTTCACAGGTGAAAACATCCTTGACAAACAAGGCTCCTCCTCCTCCGTTCTTGTTTGGTCCATTTTTACAAAATAGGCTATACCCCTCTATTCCTACATTCCAATCCTGAGACTTATCCCACCAGGTCTCAGTGATGCCTCTCAAATCGTATTTATTTTGTTGTACTAGGAGTTCCAGTTCATCTTGCTTGTTTCCCATACTCCGTGCATTAGTGTAGAGACACTTAAGTCCCCGGGCCCTTCCTGCAAGTCCTGTACTATAGTTTCTACTCCTCCTGCCACTGGCCGCTTGTACTACTTGTCCAATATCATTTGGGCCTTTTCCCCCTGCGCTCACCGAGTCCTGGCCTTGAATAATATTGTCTCCGTCCCCAGTGGAACTTAGTTTAAAGACCTCTGAATCCTCCTTGCGAGATTGTTTGCAAAAACATTCCTGCATTGCACAGCTTTGACCTATTTTCTCCTCTTGTCCAGCTTGGCCATACAGTCAGAGCAGGACATGTTTTATATCAATGCCAATTAATATATCTTCCCAATTAAATCATATTTCTCCAATTAAACCATATCAAGGTACGGGAGTGTATGGCCTGGTAACCGGGCGCTGGTGTGTTCTGAAGCATCACCTCATTTTAAATGTGCTACGCATTTAAAATATATAGGAGAAAGGAATGATGGTATAGTAGTCTTTTGCAACACGTCTTTTTGGCTCTTAACATTACTAGATGGTTACATAATTCAGTAAGCACACTACATTGCAGAGACTGTATACTACATTGCAGAAAACTACAAATGACCTGATGGGAACTATAGGTTTTAGATTTGACACAATTGAATTAAGGTGTGTCATGAACAAAATACTTGACAGGCCAAGCAAAGATCAAGCTTTTACTAATTTATAAGATTAGCCAGCCAGTACAGAGGCTTCCTATATGTCCTTGACAGGTATTGTCAGCAGGCACCAACATCCCAGCCATGCCTAGCTTAGCCTGACTGTAACCATTTTGTTATACTTCCTTCACAGCTGTATTTCCTTTGATGTTTGGGTGATGGGAGGGGGAGATGGTTAGATTTTGGGAACCAAGGTCATTCAAGAGTCTGGTACAAGCATGAGAATGGTATGTGGATGAGAAAGAGCTGGGAGAGGTGAGATGTGTTCAAAAGAATGAAACTGTCTGTTCATCTTCAGTTTTATCAAGGATGTTGTCTGTTTTCTGAACATAATCTGTAATAAATGCTTTCTAGAAATATCCATAAAGACTGCCTACGGTTAAGATAAGACTTTACAGATTTCCACAACTGCATTGAAGACTTTTCCCAAGCAAGTATGCCTTGGAGAAAGATCCTCCTGCCTGAAGCTGCCTGCCAGAGGAGGATGAACTGATGGTTCAGTTCAAGGAAGGAAGTTGGCCAGTACGCAAGGAAGTGGGAGCCAGATTAAGCATTCTCTTAGCTGAGGAACTTATGCCCACTATCCAATGACAATGGGCACTGGATGCTGATGAGATGAGTGACACAAGGCTTGCTGCTTGGAGAGATGGGGGGAGAGAAGGGAGACGGGGAGATTCAGCGAAGCATTTGGTGCATTCTGTTCATCATGTGTTGCCCCTGGAAGGAAGGGAGCACAAAGTACAGACCATGATGGATGACATGAGAGAGCTAGAAGGCTCTTTACAGGTGATGTTAAGCCAAATGCACATAATTGACCGGCAGGCGATTGGGTGCTTGGAAGGAGTGCACTCCCTGGGCAACAGAGAAAAGGCAGGTGGGTCAGCATCAGGGACTCTCAATGACAGCACTGGCACAGAGAGAGGATGGATGGCCCCTTGTACTCTCAGTGGTCCCACTCCGTTAGGGCCACATCGTTACATTGATAGAGGCCTGAACGCTGCCTTTGATAGGGATCTGAAAAAACTGCTGTTTTTTTCAACCCAGATCACTGGTTTCTTGTGAGAGTGGGAGCACATGCATTATGTGTTGGTGCACCTGGAAGAAGAGGTGGTGGAGTTGCTAGTCAATCTATAAGACATTTTGGTGGCAGAGCTTGAGGATTTCAGTGCATTCATGAGCAGCCTGCATGTTCACTTTGAAGACCTTTTCCAGCAGGAAAGATCCTGCACCAGTATCCAGAGGCTGAAAAAAGGCAACAAGTCTCAGGCAGGAGGATCTTTCTCCAAGGCAACAAGTTAGTGGTCAGATATGTTGTGGAGTTTTAACACTTGGCAGGATGCATACTTTACTGGTTAGAGACAGCCAAGATTCAATACTTCCATGACATTCTGAACCCCAACATTTTGGACTTGTCCCTGCTTGCAGGGCAACCCTGATACCCTATTAGGATGGAAGCAGCTGTCTGCTGAAGTGGAAATGATGTGTCTGAGTGTGAAGTTTGTCAAACTGAGACAGGCATGGACTGCTAAACCAGTGGTGGCCAATGGCAGCATGAAGAAGACCAGACAGGGCCCCACCAAGCAACAGCAGGGGAAAGAGAGAGGTGGATGCAGCTCAGGTTTTCCTACATTGTAGAGGAGAGAGGCATTGCACCACCAACTGCCCAACAAAACCTGTGGAAGTACCTGTTGACCATTCTAGCAATGAGACCCCAAAGGGGAATCATAGAATCATAGAGTTGGAAGAGATCACAACAGCCATCAAGTCCAACCCAATGTCATGCAAGAACACATACCCAAAGCACCCTCAGCAAATGGCCATCCAGCATCTGTTTAAAAATCTCCAAAGAAGGTGATTCTACCACAATCCAAGGCAGTATGTTCCACTGTTGAACGGCTCTTACCATCAGGAAGTTCTTCCTGATGTTTCGGTGAAATCTTCTCTCCTGCAGTTTTTTTTTCAGATAATTTTTATTAGTTGTACAAATATTTCCATTTTTATACAACTATTTATATACATATATATTTTGGAATAAAATAAATATGCAATGGAGTAATTAATGTCCTAGATATCTGATTTGTACATTTTCTTTCTAATCTTATTACTATTAGATTTACATTTTAACAAACATCCTATGTTCCATTATTTATTATAAGAAAATAATTATTTAATAGATAAATAAGTAGAATCTTCCTTTCTTCCTTTGTGGAACTCTTATTCTATCTCTATGTGACTTCTCTTTGACTTCCTCATCATCTTTGACCCGGTAATGCCATACACTATTTGTTTTTCATGTAATTTTCATGTAATTTTCTGTACCCAAATATAACAATCAAAATTACTTATATACTTGTATTAGCTAACCTATTATTTTTGTCATCTTTCTTCTTCTTTCTTTCCCCCCTTTTAAAGACACAAGTGGCTACAATCATAAATGTTTCCCATTTCCTTCTACATTACATTTATAAGACTTTTTGTTACAATTATAAACTGCGAATCCTCCTGTCACTCTGATCCTTTCTTCTTTTTTTAATAATTCCATTAGGGGCTCCCAGCCTTTCTGAATTTGCTCTATTGTTCTTCCTTTCAGTTTCATTGAAAGTTTGTCCATTTCTACAATATCTAATATTTTTGAAACCCATGCTTCTTTAGTTGGAATATCTTAGCTTTTCTATTTTTGAAAATGTAATGTTCTCACCACAATTATTATGTGATGCAGCACTTTGTAGTTGCAGAATTTGAAATCTTCATTCCCAACAGGGCTAATTCAGGTATTAATTGCATCTTGATTTTAAGCATTTGCTATAGCCATTTTTGAATCTCCTTCCAAAAAAGTTTAGCACAAGAGCATATCCACCACATATGATACAGGGTGCCTACTTGTTCTACTCATTTCCAGCAAATTTTTCCAGAGTTTTTATAAATCTTAGATATTTTTGCTGGTGTTAAATGCCACCAAAAATCATCTTATACGCATTTTCTTTTCAATAGTAGCAAAGAACATCTTTTAACCATTTGTTCCACAGCCATTCCAATTTTTCTAAATCAATTGCATGTCCAATGTCTTGTGTCCATCTTATGTTGCTTTTAATCACTTCAGGCTCCATGTCAATTTCAAGCATCATTTTATGTTTTGGCAATAAGGTGGTGGTCTTCTCTGCAGAGTTTTATTTCTAATTGAATCCTAGTTTCCTTTCTTTTGAGTTTTGAAAAAGGTTTCTTGCATTGAAATCCATAATGGAGTTTTGTTCTATAAGATGTTTTTATATTTCTTCCAGATTCTTAATAAAACCAGCCGTATAATATACACATTGAAATCTTTATTTTCTTTCTCAGTTGTGTACCACATATATGCATGCACCCCATACTTCAGATCATAGCCTTTGAATTGTTACTATTTGTGATTTTTCAGTAAGATCCATTCTCTCATCCAGACTAGGGTACACATAGCAAAACATAACTTCAAATTTGGTAAGCCCAGTCCACCATGTTCCTTCTTGTTTTGTAGCACCTTCCACATGATTCTAGGTCTTTTATTTTGCCAAATAAACTTGGATAAGTCTTTATCCCATTTCTTAAAAGGATTGTCATGGCTTATAATTGGTATTGTCTGGAATAAAAAAAAGCATTTTGGGAAGAATATTCATTGTGATAAACGATATTCTTCCTAATAGTGATAATTTTAATTTCATCCACCTTCCCAATTCTGAACTAATTTCCTTCCAGATCCTTTCATAGTTATCTCTAAAGAGTGACGTTGTTTTGCTTGTAATAGTTATGCTCAGATACTTTACTTTCTTCTCAATTGAGAATTTTGAAATTTCTTCCAATTTTGTTTCTTCTTGTCTTGTCACATTTATTGTCAACATTTTTGTTTTATCTGTTAGTTCTGAAGCTGGTTATTTCACCTTCAAGTATTTTTAACAAAGGGGTAATGCTACTTAAATGATCTTCAAGAATGATCAGAAGGTCATCCGCAAAGGCCTTGATTTGAAAATTGAATCTTTAACTTTCAATCCTTTAATTTCACTTTCTTCTCTTTTTCTCTTTAGTAACATTTCTAAAATTGGTATAAATAAGAGTGAGGAGAAGGGACATACTTGTCTTCTCCCCTTCTTGATGTTACATGGTTTTGTCATTTCTCCATTCATCATAATCCTAGCATCCTGCAAGTTGTAGATCGCTTTGATCCATGTCACTACATTCATGCCCATTCCCATTTTCTCCAATATCACTGTTATATAATTCCATAATCCCTTCTTGGCATCAATAAACATTAAAGCTGCCTTTTTGTTTTGCAACTTTTCAGATATTCAGTGGCATTAAATGCATGTCTTACATTGTTTCTAAGTTGTCTTTTAGGCAGAAGCTCTGCTTGGTCTTCATGAATAATCTCTTGTAAAATTACTTTATCTCTGCCAAAATTGATGTTAATATTTTATAATCAATATTTAAGAGTGAAATGGTCTGATAATTGATCCGTTTGGCCAAATCTTTACCTTCTTTAGGTATTAAAGTTATCAGAGCTGTTTCCCAAGTTTTAGGAATTGCTTTGGTTTGCAGAACTTTGTTAAAAACATTTTCCATGTGAAGACTAATTCATCTTTGAAGAGTATAATAACTTGCAAGAAATCTGTTTGGTCCTGGTGACTTATTAATTTTAGGGTTTTTCTTTTAATTGCTGCTGAGACTTCTAGAGTAATTAAAGTATTTAGATACTTTTGTTGATCCACAGAAATTTTTTCTATATTTGGATTTCATAAATACTTATCAAATTTATTTTTAGGAATTGGTTCTACTTCATATAAATTTGCAAAATATTTGTGCAAAATTTTTAAAATCTTGTTGTCTCCAGTCAGTTGGTCATTCTCTTGAATCTGTGTAATTTGTCTTTTTTCCTTTTCTCAGTTTATATGAGATCCACTTTCCTGGCTTATTTGCCATTTCAAAGTTATGATGAATTATAAATTTCAATTTCTTTTCTATTTCATCTGTAGCCAACATAGATATTTGTTTTTGTAAGATTTTTATTTGTCTCTGAATCTTTAAATTGGTTGGTTAATTCTGAAGTTCTTCTTCTTTATTAGCAATTTCATCTACCATCTGTTGATAACATTCTGATGTTTCTTTCTTGATTATTGCTTTTTGCTGAATGAAAAGACCTCTTGATACTGCTTTGGCTACATCCCAAGCTGTATTAATTCCAACTTCTCCATTTGAGGGGAAGCAAGATGGCGCCGGCACGATAGGTGGTGTTTTAACTGACTCTGTTACCATTTATTTACTTTTTAGCTTTTAGTCTTTTATCTTGAATTTTAATTCCTCCACTGTGTCTTGCCTGGAATGTAATGTTTTTCAGTTGACCGCTACCGTATCGCGGTGCAGCATTGCTTATCTTTATTTGCTTTGTTTTGGGAAACTTCTGTACTCCCATTGTCTCCTCCTCCGGGCCTATTATTAGATGCTTTGCTCTACTAGCACTTTTTCTAGTTTGAAATGAAAGCCAAGAACTAATATTTTTTGTGAATTTCACACTTTATGGGCTTTGAGCTTGCTCAGGCTTTTGTTTATTTTTGTAATAAGCCACGACAGTTTTAAATGGGAAAGAAAAAACGTTCCAGAACAAGCCCAGAGACAGTCAAGCACAGCAAGGCTTCTAAACAACTTAAGATAGATGAATTGCATGCCTGTGAGAGAAATGTGAGTATCTCAAATTCTACAAATCCCATTACCAATAGTTTTTCGGCTTTGAGTAATGAGGATGAGTTTTTATCTGTGTCTTTCAAAAATCTTGGCAATGACTTGTCAGTCTATCAGGAGGGAGTGTTCGCAGAGCCAAAAGAGGCAGGCGAGCCTGTCCTTGAGGAATTGCTCACTACCGAGAACGAGCAACCCACAGAACATCATTTATATTCTCCAGATTTTGTGACCAAACAATGTCTCTTAACAGCCCATACTGTTATCTCAATCTATGAACGTTTGGAAAAAATTGATAACCAAATGAAGCTTCTCAAACTTTCCTTTGACAATTTTATACAAAAATATACATCTTTAAAAGATGGCTTGGGTCAACCTAGCAGCTTGGGGCACAACAAGGAAGACAAGTTGAAGTGTGAAAAGAACAGGAATAATGATCAAAGGAGCAGCTTACCAGCAGCCTCTATGGAGTTGGAAACAGGGAAACGTAACAGGACGTTACAAACAAATCAAGTCATGTTGGAAATCACCTACAACAGAACAAACAATGGTAGATGAAGGTCTCTTAGAGCTATTAGACTTTCTCTGAGCCAACTTCTACATATACACCCTTATAGTATTGACATGCTCGCTGTGGACTGGCTTCCTAGTACTTCTGCCCACAGGAGAATTATGCTAACATTCAAACAATCCACAATTCCTCTTATGTTGATGAAAATGAAGGGTTTTTTGTCTAACTATCAAATAACACCAGTCCGGGTCTATAGAGACTTGGCTATTATTTCTTTAATTAACCCTAAGTGCAGCAATAGGCTGCCTATTGAGGAAAGGAACAACGGCTTGTTATCACCCAAAGAAACTTCAAGCCAGATCATGCCACAACCAGGACCATCTAAAATTTCCAGTATGGAAACAGAGAAGCAACCAGTGGACCAAAGTGAATCAACTGTTAATGAAGAACATATAGACATTACTTCCAGACTGGACGATCTCAAAAACATGCTGTTTACCATCAAAGATTTGGCCAGTCCTCTGGTGAAATTAGTAACGACTGATGAAGTCCCTCATGTTGGAAGAGATTTGGCCGGGGGTTGCATTGACGATTTATTAGCAATGGATCAGGACAACCTGACAACTCTAATTTCAACACAACCTTTGGAACCAAAGAAGGTTAAAAACACAGTTATCTTGAAAGAGTTGCCTTCCTACCAAAAAGCCCTGGTGCAAACAGAACCTGTGGATACTTGTGAGGACATTGATTTAACTGCAGCAGCCTGACAATTAAACTTGCTATCTTGGAATATTATGGGCTGGACGAATAAGTTCCATGATGCAGCTTTTGCAACCTATTTACAAAAGTTTAAAATTCTATGTTTGCAAGAGACTTGGGCTTATGGCCCTAATTTACCAGCACTCCTTGGATTCTGCTCATTTTCTGTCCTGGCCATTAAAACAAGTGCTAGGGGCCGTGGTAGTGGCGGCCTCACAATATTTGTATCAGTTGACTTGCAAGTGGATATTCAACCATTGGTCACTCTCTATCCACAATGTATACAGGCTCTCCTTCTCAAGAGTAGTCATTTTGGTTCTCTTATTTGTATAAATGTGTACATTCCACCCAGTTTATCTAAATGTTCAGGTCCTAATAGTGTCTGGAATCTTCTATCTGAAACCCTCAGCCTTCTAGAACATCAATATCCCTACACAAGAACCCTGCTGTGCGGAGACTTCAATGCGAGAACCGGGGAGGGGCCGAAACATTTGGAAGGTACTAACTCTGGTCAGGTTCCGCAAGATACATTGGTTACTAGGGTCACCCAAGATACTAAAACAAACAAGTCAGGTCTGAGGTTTTTAGAGATCCTTTCCCTGCACTACCTGCAATGCCTGAATGGATCTCAGCATGACATAACATTGGGTGTTTATACTTATGTCACCAATAGAGGAGCTAGTACAGTAGATTATATTGCGGTTTCTGCTAACCTGCTTACTAATATTCATAGTTTGGAAGTTATCAGCAGGGCTGAAAGTGATCATTTTCCTTTGTCATTGTTATTCAATTTTGAAATGTCTCCCCCCACATATCGTTCTCAAAATTTAAATGGAATCCGATTGGGAGAGCAAAGAATACGATGGTCAATTAATCTGAGTGCTTCTTTAGTTCAACTATTTGAGAGTAACACTTTCAAAGCCCTCCGCGAAGATATCTTAGTTGCTAAGTCAGACATCTTACACGTCTATCAAACTATCACTGAAAAATTGAGACCCAAATTGGTTTGCAACAAGCATTTTAACCCTAATAGGGTAACAACCAATAGATGGTTTGACTTAGAATGTAGAAGTGCCCGGAAAGCATTAATGGATTTCTCCCGACAGGTACTTAAAAACAAGAATACTAGTACCCTTAACACTTTAGCGGTCATGAGGTCATCCTATAAGGCACTCCTAAAACAAAAAAAAGATACTTATTACAGAACACAATGGAGTCATTTGGCCCTAGCCGTGAGGACCAAGAATGAGAAGCAGTTTTGGGACACTGTTTCTATTGGTATGCACGTGGTTAGACCAGCTATTATCGGACAAATTTCATCGCAAGAATGGCATACTCATTTCAGCGGGCTTTATGGAGGTATACCCACAGAGAACCACCCTTCACTCATTTTGAAGACTGTTAGTTTGCCTTTTTGGTCACCTGTGTCTGTGTTAGAGGTAAAGAAGCTGATTGCAGCTCTCACCTTAAGTAAGGCACCAGGGGAAAATATGATGCCCCCTGAAATCTTTAAATGTTTCCCCGAGTGGTGGGCCCCTATATTAGCAAAAGTGTTTACCCAGATTAACAATACAGGCATAATTCCAACAGGCTGGAAACAGAGTATAGTTGTCCCCATCTATAAGAAGGGAGATAAGCAGGATCCCAATAATTACCGGCCTATTAGCCTTTTGGATATAGACTCCAAGTTATATAGCAAATATCTGTTAAATAAATTAGAAGATTGGGAAACTACCAATCATGTCATTCACCCTGAACAGGCGGGCTTTAGGAAAGGTCAAGGTACTACCGACCACTGTCTCACCCTCTACTTCCTAGCACAGCAAAGTGTTTTGGGCCCCACCAAACATTTATTTGTCGCCTTTGTCGATTTAGCAGCCGCTTTTGACTCTATTGATAGAAACCTGTTGTGGCATAAATTGGCTAACACTGATTTAGATTCTCGCCTGTTGTTCCTAATTAAGGAACTTTATTCTAACACAACTGCCACAATAAGAGTAGGTATCTCTGGCTCATTAACAGCTCCTATTCACATAAATAAAGGAGTTAAACAAGGCTGCCTGTTGGCACCTCTACTCTTTAATCTATACCTCAACGACATAATTCCAGCCCTGTCAGGCTCAGAATTTTTTCCACCCTCTGTTGGTTCAAAAAAGATTTCTATCTTGTTATATGCCGATGACATGGTTCTAATATCACTCACCCGTGTAGGTTTAAAAAGGTTGCTTTCGAAGCTTAGTGTTTTCTGTTCTAAAGAAAAGCTGAATATCAACTACTCTAAAACAAAGGTGATGGTGTTTGGGAAAAGACACTTTCCTTTTCAATGGTCAATTAATGGCCAACAGATTGAACAATGCCAAGAATTCAAATACCTTGGCGTTCATTTCACAGAAAATCTCTCATGGAAGCCCCATATAGAAGCCACCAAAGCAGTAGCCCTGAGATCTATTGGGGCAATTCTCAGATTCTATACTACTGCTGGGGGTCATCTGGTTGTTCCAGCACTAAAAATATTCCAAAGCAAAGTTATCGCTCAGATTCTTTATGGTGCCACGGTATGGGGATGGGACGAGTCTCATATATCTAAACTGGAATCTCTCCAGAACACTTTTCTGAAGAAACTGCTAAGACTCCCTCCGGGCACCCCGGCAGCTTTGGTTAGGGCAGAGGTTGGGTTTCCATCCATCAGAGCCCGCATTCATTTGGCTCTATTTAATTATTGGAGAATAGTTAAAGATTCCCCAGTCAGAGCTTTTCCCAAGTTATGTTTCAAACAGCAACCTAATTGTAAAGTATGGAATTCAAGATATCACAAGTTGCTTGAATAAGTAGCCCACTGGACAACTTTTTCATCTTGAATTCCAAAGAGAAGCTCCGGGATTATATATTTCACCATACCGCTCAGTCAGACAGACAGGCTATCAATAATTCTAATTTTTCTAAATGGTACAAATTTTATAAACTTGACCATCAAAGGGCCAGTTATTTGACAAAGCTCACCTTTCCAAAGCTTAGGCAAGCTTTTACAGCCCTTCGCTTTCAAAGCATGCCTACTGCTGTGATTGATGGCAGATATTCGCATACCCCTTTGGCTCTCCGTTTATGCATTTGTGGGGCCCCCGAAATAGAGGATCTGCCTCACTATTTGTTCTCTTGTCCACTATATTCTGACCCAAGAGCCAAATTTTTGGGATCTATCCGGCCTCATTTGGAATCTAATATTGTTTTAGAAAAGATTTTTTATCTCCTTGCTGATATTGACTCCACAGTAACTCATAAGGCCTCTCTTTTTACTCTGGCAGCTATGAAGATTTGGGCCAGACATGTTGCCAATATCACGGTTGATTGTTCTGGAGATGCGCTCACTTAATTATAGTTTTATTGTCTACGTTTTAACTAAACCAAATTTTAAATTTCTCTCACACATGTCTATTTTGTAGTTTAATATATGATGTGTTTTTGCTATGCTGTTTCTATAGGTATTTTATATTATTTTATACTAATATTTTGTATTGTATTGTACTGCATTTTAATACTTTGTATGCAAATAGCCTTTGGTCTATGCATTAAATAAATAAAATATTGAAATATTGAAACTTCTGCATTTAAATTGTTCTCAAAATATTCTTTAATTTCTTTCTTAGCCTTGTTCACTACTGATATATTCTTTAATAAAGTCTCATCTAGTCTCCAATTCAAGCACTTTTTCTTCCCCTTAAGATTCATTGGCTTTGGTTAGACCTCATCTGGAATACTGTGTCCAGTTCTGGGCACCTCAGTTCAAGAAGGATACCAACAAGCTGGAGTGTGATGAAGGTCTGGTAGCCATGCCCTATGAAGAGCGGCTCAGGGAGCTGGGTATGTTCAGTCTGCAGAAGAGAAGGTTAAGAGGGGATATGAAAGCCATGTTTAAATATTTGAAGGGATGTCATGTCAAGGAGAGAGCAGGCTTGTTTTCCGCTGCTTCAGAGACTAGGACAAGGAGCAATGGATTCAAGCTGCAAGAAAGCAGATTCCATCTGAATCTCAGGAAGAACTTCCTGACGGTCAGAGCTGTCTGGCAGTGGAATCTGCTGCCTCAGAGTATGGTGGAGCCTCCTTCTTTGAAGGTTTTCAAACAGAGGCTGGATGGCCATCTTTCGGGAGTGCTTTGATATGTGTTCCTGTAAAGCAGGTGGTTGGATTGGATGGCCCCTGTGGTCTCTTCCAGCTCTATGATTCTATGATTCATTGTTATTGGATTGTGATCAGACCAGATTCTTGGTAGATTTTCAGTTTTCCAAGGTGATTTGCAAGAGATTTTGAAATGAAAATCATGTCCAATCTGGAAAGGATTTATGACATTCCAAAAAGTATGTGAATTCTGTCATGTTTTCATGTTGTAGTCTCCAAACATCTAGTAGTACGAATTGATCAATTATATAAAAGAACGTCTGTGGAAGTTCCTCTGTGAAGTTTTCATTTTCTTCTCTGACTTGCTATTTTCAGTTAGTGATACCACACCATTCTAATCACCCATAAAGATATAATTATCAGAAACACAGTCCAAAATTTCTTTTTCTAATTTCTCAAAATATTGCACTTTATTTTCATTCAAGGCACATACTCCAACCAGTAAAATCTTTTGAGATTACCATTGGATTTGAATTCCAACATATCTTTCCTGTGGGTCTACAAACTTCAGTTCTAGACTCAAAATCAGTTTAATATACATTACAACATGTCTTTTCTGTTTACCTGATAATGCCATAATTTTTTGTCCAAATTTGGGATAATGCAAATATTTTTTTTCTGTTTTCTTTATATGAGTTTCTTGTAGACATATTATCTCTTATCCAAATGGTTATCCTTCTTTCCTTCTTTCCTGATTGGTTGAAAAGTCAGTTCAGGTCTGTATTTCCTGGAGAATTCTTTTGCTTTAGAGACTGTATTTAAATTATGCCTTTCCTGTTTATAATATAGTGAAATTCCCTCAAGCTTTCCCATCTGAAGGGTATTCCTTATTGTTTCAATTTTGTTATTAAAAATTCATAGTCTTTCCCTTTTTTTAGAATTCTTGCAGGGATATCTTTCAAAATACAAACATCCTGCTCTCCAATCTTCATTCTAAATTTATAACTCATTTGTAACACTTCATCCCAAATATGTTTTCTTGTAAAGTGGACAATTATGTCATATGGAAGTTTCTTTTGTCTTGCAATTCTGGAATTAGTTCTAAAGATCTGGTCTACTTCCTCTCTGACTTCATCTTCCTCTTTCTCTATAAATTGAGCCAAAGAAGTAATCATTATTTTGCACATATTCTTATGTCTTTTTTCTTCTGCTCTCTGGATCCTCAAACAATGTTCTGTTTCTCTTGCCTCAGAAAGAGCTAATAAGTCCAACATCTGTTTGCAGTCTTTATCTAATTCTTCTTCTTTTTTTAATTTTTTTTTTCTGTTTTGTCTTCTAATTTTTAAAAAAATTTTGTTGGCTATTGTATATATGTAAACATTCGGCTTAGTGATTGTTTCACTTCTTTCATCCACATTTTAATTCTGCTTTTATATTTATATAATTTTTGATGTCCGTACTTAACTGCATCATCTGACATCATTTCTTGCATTTCCTCTAATAACTTCCAGCTATTTTCTGCAGTTACCATCTCAGTGTCTTATGTTTTTATTTCCTGTTAGATTCTTTCTCTCTCTGTTTCTCTTGCCTTCTCTCTCTCTCTTTGTCTTTCTTTCTCTCTGGTATACATCTTCAATTTCTTCAATGGCTTCAGTATCTTCAGTTACTTCAATTACTTCTTATTTCTTTTTCTTTTTTTATAAATAATTTTTATTGATTTAATACATACAAAAAAGAAATAGAAAAAGAAAATTGACAGAGAAGAAAAAGAAAAAGAGAAGAAAAAAAAAAGAAATTTGCCAAAACAACAGTTACAATAACACAATAACACAGTTACAATACAATAGCATGATTACAACAACACAAATCAAAATAGTATATTGTAATAAAGGTTATGCAAACCAAAAAAAGAGAGTCAGAAAAAAGAGAGTATTAATATGTACTACTTAAATTCCTTCACGACTTCTTCATCAATTGGTTTTACTCCATTTCTATTTTCACACCTCTTCCTATTATAAATCTAAATTTAAACATAAATATTAATATAAATACTTCTAAAGTAAACACTATAGCTATACTGCTTGCCACATTATCCCCTAATATCAATCTTGTTTGTTACAGATCAAATCCACTACACGATGCCCCCCTTTTTATTTCTTACATGATTCATGAAAGGTTTCCATGTTTTCAGAAATGGTTCTATTGAATTCTTCTTCAATAATGTTGTTAATTTATCCGTTTCAGCTAATTCCATTACTTTATTTAGCCATTCACTCACTTTTAGAGTTCTATTTTTCCAGTATTTCACGTATACAATCCTAGCCGCTGTCACCATATATCTTATCAAATTTTTATGTTGTCTTTCTCTAATATCTGTCCTATCTATCATGTTAAGGGGAAAGAGTTCTGGTCTAAATACAATTTCCATCCTTAAGACTTTTTGAATATATTTACAAATTGTTAACCAGAATTTCTTTGCTCACCACATGTGATAAGAGGAGCCCTCATGGTGTTTACATTTCCAACATCTATTATTTTTTTTCCCCATATATTTTAGCCAATTTACTTGGGGTTAAGTGACATTTGTATATCATTTTATAAAGATTTTCTTTAAGATCATTACACCTAGTAAATTTCAGTCCTTTCCCTCAAATTTCCTCCTACTGGTCTAATGATATAGTATGTCCTACACGTTGGGTCCAGTATATCAAATTCTCCTCTATCTGCTCCTCTTCTGTATTCACTTTTAACAGTAATTTATATACTTTGGAGATTAAATGAGACTCTTCTATGTATAACAGTTTTTCAAATTCATTTTTAATGTTTCCAAAACCATAATTTTTTCTATCTTCTTTAAATTTGTCTTTTAATTGGTAATATGTTAACCATTGTACTTTATACCCTTGGGTCTCTAAACTTTGCATGTCTTTGATATTCCAGCTGTCTCCATTCTCCTTTAACATATCACTATATCTCAACCAAGAGTCTAGACAACCCATTTCCCTTCTGTAAAATGCCTCTTGTGGTGATAGCCATGCTGGAATTTTGGATTCGAATCTGTTTTTATATTTTTCTTATATTTTGAAAATTGATCTTCTCACTATATGATTCTTAAATCCCGCATTTACTTTTACTTTTCTGTACCACAAATAAGCATGCCAGCCAAATTTTAATTCATGGTCTTCTGATTCTAATAATCTCTTATCTTCTAACATAATCCATTCTTTAAGCCAGACTAGACATGTGGCCTCAAAATAAATTCTTAAATCTGGGACTCCAAACCCTCCTTATCCTTTGGCATCTATTAAAATTTTCCGTTTTATCCTGGGTTTCTTTCCTGCCCATAAAAATGTTGAAATTTCCTTTTGCCATTTTGTGAAGGGGTTTTTAGAAAAGATAATTGGAATTGTCTGAAAAAAGTACATTAATTTGGGTAGGACCATCATTTTAACTATTGATATTGTTACTGCCCTGGCTAGCCCGAGCTTTGGGAATATAAAAAAATATCCTTTGATATCTCAAATTCAGCTTCACATATCCCTTCCATGTGCTTGCGAGGCCCCCGGACAAGCACGCATACAGGCTCAGCAGATAATTGCCATAATATTCCTAGACAATACAGGCAGGCCAGAAAATAGCTGACTCACCGCTTTAGGAGACCTCAAGGCAAGTACTTCCATTAGGTATGTGAGCAACTCTCAAAAGATCCTCTGCCTAGCGCTGGCAGCTTGATGATCGAGCTATACAACGCTCAAGTATTCCACGTTTGCATACCGGCTACTCTATTGATAAATTCGGCTCTAATTCAATCATTCAAATTCTGACCTTTGGGAGGCTTTGTCTCTAACTCCAAAACTATTGTTTTCCCCTAAGTCTGACCTAGCCTGCGATCATAATTCTCCTTATAAAAACCCCTGATTCCGAGACCTTCCTTGGATCTCTCCTGAGTTCCAGACTGCCTTGCTGCCGCTTTGCTTGGCGAGCTTCCCCTCAGCTCCACGTGCTGAGATACATCGAACCCCAGCTTCACTCTCCATTTTCTTCCGGACTTCAGGACAGGTTTCGTATCACCCAAACCAACTATCCCCCTAAAAATCCCGCTATCTTACTCACACCTTTATTTTCCTCAGTTATCTGTGTGTTTGTGTTGCATACATTGTGTGCCTGTATTTAATAAAGACCATTCATTATTATACAACTGGTTTGCTTCTTGACTTGGCCTGACCCCGTAGACATTGGGTTGAAAGATCCTGCTCAGTTACCCTGCCTCTCGTTTTGCCAACTTGTGCTCTGAACTAATTTCCCCAATTTCTATAATTTTGATAGCAATTTGGTGTCCCTCCCAGGACCCCCAGAAAACAGGGTAACAGAATGGTGGAGCAACGCGGACAACCTCAGTACCCCTAATTTGAGAAGGAGTTGCGAACCTCCTCAAATCAGGCTGGTACTGACTTAGGGAACAGCTGGTCAAGTCGCTAGAGTACTGTTAGGCAGGAACACATGTGTGTGTGAGAATTCTGTGTGTGTGAGCTCTAGGAGCTACTCTATCGGGGTTGGAATCTATCCCCCTTTCTTGCTGGGTTTGTGTATGTCAACCGCCCAGGCGTGGTCACTAGTTCTCCACAGTGAACCATCATCTGATAGCAAGGGGTGTGCACAAGTTGACCCGGGAATCACATCCCTAACTTGGGGTCTATCGTGGGCTGGGAACAGTCTACACCCATCCAACACCATAGCAGTAAGGCACAAAAAGCACTTAGGGAAGAAATTCCCCTCCACCGAGAGTAGTGTAAGGGTGCGTCCCGTCCTTGTTAGGAGTTAGAGTGCAGGTGTGTCCCGCTGGTAGTTGTGAAAAGCGCGGGTGCCTCCCGATTGGCTAGCCGACTAGGTGCGGGTGGTGATTCCCGACCTAGCCTAGGGTTTAGAGGTTTAGCCCATGGTAAAGGAAGGTACCCCTCACCCAGAAAACCAGTTAGGGACGGTTCGGTTTTGTTTCCTTGCCCCTTTTCTCCACTGCTTGGCCAGGCGGCGCTGCACTGTAAGTTCCACTGGGTTCGTTTCCCCCTTTCAGGCAGGCGGAGTACTCCTGAGGGTTCCCTGGGTCTAAGTGACCTCCCTGTCCCTGAACCGTTTCCTCTTCCTTTGGTCCCCAACGCTGTCGAGGTGGAAAACTGGGCTTGGGTGTACCAAAGCGACTTTGTTTGGGCAGGCTGGAGATAGGTTCCCATCACTCTTTCCTAGAGTAGTTCCACTGTGTTCTTTTCCCTTCAGTTCCCCCAGGGCTCTAGGTGATCCTTCCCATCACTCCAGGTCCTGGTCCCATTCTTGTGTTGGAGAATTTGGTAGGATAGGTGTAGTTTGTGTAGATTGGTTGAGAGTAGTAAGGTCACCATCAAGGACCTCATGTTGGAGGAAGAGGTCTGAGGAAAATTAGAAAGGTGGGTGTTGAGTAAGGGGAAATGCCCCTGGAAGGACTCCATCTTCCAGACAGCTGATCCCTTTGCCACACTCCGTGAAGCGTACACCCTGGCACAGAAATCAAAGAACCCATTCAGACTGTCTAACAATGCTTTGGCTGCTTGGGGACTTTGGCTTACAGCCAGAGATGCTAGTAGTGCCCTTGTAGAGACCCGAGGGAAGCTAGTTGAAATCAAGAAGGAGAATGCCCGGCTTCATGCCGAGATCGAGGTACTGTAAGCGGACAAGGTAACGTTTGCGTCCGTAGCGCAGGCCTCTGCCCAGAAGCTTAGCAACATCACTTTAGTGGCACAAACTTGGGAAGAGAAAGCCCACGCCTTAGAGGCTGAGCTGGATCATGCCCTGTCTGTGGCCAAGTTCATGGCGGGGCAAGTGAGAGAGCAGCAGGAGGCTGTTAGTCATGTAGCTTGCCAGAAACAGATAGCTGCGCTGGAAAGCCAGCTCCAAATGCGCAAAGCCTTAATTTCGGCTGTGTGCCCAGAGCTGCTCCCAACGTTTGTGGAGGACTTTTCTGGGGAGATGCTGCCAGAGGATGCTCAGGCAACCATTCCCCACAATCCTGACTGGAGTGACCCTAAGGTCCCAGTCAACCCAGTAGAGACACAGTCCGTGACTAGGCGGACCACCTTCCTTGGAGAAGGCAGTTCAGATAGGCCAGAGATGCAGGAGACGCAGATCACCGAGACTAGGGTCCCCTCTCGAGCTACCGAAGCCAAAGCTATTGGGGACCAACTGGGTCCTTTAAACCAGTCCACCGGGATCATCTGGTTGAATGTGGTGATACACTCTCACCCGACAGCCAATGGCCAGGACCTGACCCAGTTGGCTCGGCTTTGTATGTCCCCCTCTGAGCTCCCTACTCTTGAATCAGCCGTGGCGGCTAGAGGCTTGGTTAGGCTCGAGGCCCACAACTGGATGAGGGAGTTAGTAAGGATTTTGTGGCCCGGACAGAGTGTGAGAGTGCTCTATGTCATGGAGCAACAGGGTCCTTGTGAGAACCCTGAGGCTTATGTGGCACGGAAGCAGCTCCTCGCCATTCTGGCCGAGAAGGTCCCCTTGACGCCCCATGGATATGACTTCAACCATCTCAAGTTTAAGACGCTTCTGTACGGAGGTCTTAATCACGAGACTAAGATAGCTCTCGGTTTGGTGGATCCAGCCACCACCAACTGGGAAAAATTCGGGAATAACCTCCGGCGGGTCTCCGACCTGCTGCGTGAGGCAGGATCTCTCAAGCCTCCCCCCAAGATACACAGGAAGCCGAGGTAATGTACTGAAATTATGGGCCCCATTCCCAGCACAGGAAAACGGCTCTGAATTCCATTCTGCGAGGGAATTGGAACTTGCATCCGCCACCCAGACAGGACAACAGGCAGTGGCAGGGACATGATCTCCGCAGCCAGCCCGGCAAGGCAGGAAGTCCCCCACAGCAGCCAACTGCCCTTTGACTTGGGATCTCCCAGGGAGACGTCTGGCAGGTATGACCCCCTGACCCAGATGTGTTCCTCAGACAGAGTGCGAATCTGGGGCATGCTCAGGAAGTTCGGGCTCAGGAAGTT
Source organism: Cyclura pinguis (assembly GCA_030412105.1). Taxonomy (NCBI): domain Eukaryota; kingdom Metazoa; phylum Chordata; class Lepidosauria; order Squamata; family Iguanidae; genus Cyclura; species Cyclura pinguis. The sequence goes on from CM059603.1 coordinate 110,597,275, forward strand.
TTCTTATGTAATTCCTCTTATTCTTCCTCTTCCTTACTTATATTCTTAGTATCTTTGTTTTATCTTTATTAATCTTGAAACAGAAATGTTGCCAAATCTTTTATTGTTAACAGTAATGGTTCTACACTACTAATTGGGTCTTCTAAAATAAAAACTACATCATCCACAAATCCTTTTAATTTAAACTCTACCCCTCTTATCTTTATTCCTTTCATATTTTTATTGCTTCCATTGATCTGTTTAGACTTTCTAATAGAAGAATAAACAGCAATGGTGAAAGAGGACACCCTTGTCTTGTCCCTTTTTCGATATTAATATATTCTGTTGAGTTTCCATTTATTATTATTTTAGCCTTCTGTAAGGAATATATTGCCTTAATCTACTTCATGAAATTACTTCCTAAATCTATTGTTTCCAGTATCTTAATTAAGAGTTCCCAATTAACATTATTGAAAGCCTTTTCTGTGTCTAAGAATATTGACACTCCTTTGATCTGGTTGTGATAATTCTAATATTCTATTACATCCAGTACTGTTCTGGTATTATATCTAATTTGTCATTTTGGTAGAAATCCATTCTGGTCTTCATGTATATAGTCCTGCAGGCATGTTTTCAGCCTATTTGCTAGAATCAATGCAAATATTTTATAATCTTCATTTAGTAAGGAAATGGGCCTGTAGCTTTTAACTAATGACAAATCTTTATCTTCTTTTGGTAACAGCACTATATTTGCTTTCTTCCAACTTTCAGGAATTTTCTAGGTACCTAAAATACCATTCATTACTCTTTGGAGTGGTTTTTCCAGTACATCACAAAATAGTTTATAATACAGGGCTGTCAGACCATCTGTACCAGGGGTTTTACCTCTTTTTAGTTGTTTAATGGCATTTCTAATTTCTTCAGTTGATATTACCTTATTTAATTCTTCTCTTTGCTTATCTGTAAATTTCAAAATCTCATGCTTTTGTATATATTTGCTTATCTGTAATTCTTTTACTTCTTGTTTTTTATATAGTACTTGAAAATAGTTATGAAATATTTTATGTAATTCTTTTTCATTAGTTACTGTTTTATCCCCTTGTGTCAATTCTGTAATCCTTCTTTTAGCTTTCTCTTTCCTAAACCTATATAAGAACCATCTCCCTGGTTTATTCCCATATTCAATTTTTTGTTGTTGTTGTTTTAAATAATCTAATTTCCTTTTCATGTCATCTGCCATCATCATTGTTGTTTGTTTTTGTAGTATTTTATTTGTTCTAAAATTTTGGTATTCATTGGGTTTTTTGCTGGCTCCAATTCTTTCTTTTTAATCTCTTTAGAAATTTCAATCATTTTCTCTTGCCTCTTTCTTTTCCACTCCACATTTAATTTCATAAAAGTCGCCCTAATTATCACTTTACCTGCATCCCATACCAATACATCCTCTACTCGTTTATCCTGATTTAGATTAAAAGAGTCTGTAAGTATCTTTTTGCAATATTTTATTACTTCCTCTTTATATAATAAAACCTCATTCATTCTCCATCTATAATTTTGGGTTCTTTTCTTAATAGTCTGATAAGATTATGGTCTGATATTATTCTAGGTAAAATTTTGATTTTCCCCAGATTACTTCCTATATTTTTAGAAACCCAAATCTTATCAGTTCTAGATAGGGAATTATGAATGTCCGAATGAAAAGTAAATTCCCTCCTACTCTCTTCTTTTAATCTCCAAGAGTCTACTAGATGTAATTCATCAATTATTTCAAAAAATTCTTTTGCCAGTTTACCTTGATTTTTCTTAATTGTGTTAGCTGATAGTCTATCTATTTGTGGATTTATCACCCCATTAAAGTCACCCATTAGGCATCAATATTCATAGTCCAGTCCTATTATTTTTTCTTTCAATTCCTTATAAAATGTACTTTTCTCAGTTACCAGTGCATAAATCCCAACCACTAACATTTTACCATTATTTATCTTAATTTCCATTCCTAGAAACCTTCCCTTATTATCTGTAAACAACAAGTTGGGCTCCAAATAGGATTTGACATACAGAACTACCCCATTTCTTTTTGTTTGGCCTGCCAATACAAATTATTTTCCTAATTTCTCCTGGGTTAACTATTTGACATATTTATTCTTAACTCTAACCTCTTGAAGACATATTAGATCTAATTTTAGTTTTTGTAAGTAATGAAATATTAATTTACACTTTTTAAATGAGTTTATACCTTTCACATTCCATGTAAGACACTCCATTTCATTATAACTTCATTTAGATATTTCTCTAATTACATCAATATATGTTCCGATACATAAAGAGTTTCTTAACCTACTTACTTATTATAGTTCTATGGTATCTTATCCTTGTAACCTCCCCTTTCTATTTTCTCTTCCCTTACTTTTACTCTACTTCCACTCCTTCTACCCCCCTACTCCTCCATCTTATTAATAATTACCTTTTATTTTTTTCTTTATCTCTCTATTCCTTATCTGAAAAATCCAGCTCCAACAGGCTCACTTCCTTTTGACGTCTTCTTTCCTCCCTCTCCTTCCTTTGGTCTTTCCTTTGGGTTTCCTCTTCTTTTTGATCTAAGTCCTCTTGCCGAGCACCACTGTCCCCCAGGTCCGTGGCAGTTTCCTCTTGACTTTTGACTGTCTTTCAAAATTCTTCCTTATTCTTTTTAAAAAAATCTGTGGCTTTCTCAGTTGAGTTTATTCTATATTTTTCTTTTTTGTAGGTAAAGTTGACTCCCTCAATTCTGTCTCAACTGAAAGGGATTCCTTCCTTCTTCAACACCTCCACCAAGAAAGAATAGTCTTTTCTCTTTCTCAAGAGTTGTCAGGATCAGACTCATGCACAGATGAATAAAATTGCCAAACAGATTTATTGAAAATGAGCTGAGCAGTGAAACACAAACGTCAAAGGAGAGAAGTGCCCAAAAATTCACACAGTCTGTAATGTTAAGCAGCACAGCTTCACATGTGGAGATAAGGGTTACATTCTTTCCCCGCCACAGGTCAAGATGACATAGCTGCTATCTCCTTTACTAGAGAATGTTTTGAGAACCAGAGGCTATGGAATGTGCACCTGGTACATATTTGCTAGATGCCAATTAGAGAAAGAACTAAATATTAATACTACCAAAAGTCACTCACTATACATCCCCTACATATGGAGGGTAACCCCGACAAGAGTCGTGCGGGGATTTCCTTTAGCATTATTATTAATTGCCCATCAATTTGAATTCCTTTATTGCAGTGCATTTCCAAGATGTGGTCTCTTATTGTCTTCCAGACACACTGCACAATTAAATCTCTTGGGAGGTTTCGCATTTTAGCTGCCAAGGAGTTGACTCAATATATGCGGTCCACCTCAATTTCCCAAAATTCTTCAGTGCTTTCCAGGTTCTTCACCAGTTCTTCAATTATTTTCTTTCTTATATTCTCATTCAGAGATTCCATAACTCCTCTAAATCTCAGCCACGATTCTTTTTCTCTTTGCTCCATTAGTGCTTGTTGATCTAGTTGTCTCTCCAGTTCTTGATTCAAGTCCTGTGTTTCACTTTTCAAATTCTGGATTTCTTCTCTATTTTCTTTTACATCTTTCTTGACTTGAAGCATCATTTCTTGCATAGAATTAAATTTTGTTTTCAGATCATCCAACACTTGCCCTGTCTCTTTTCTAAAGTCTCTCATTTCCTCTATATATTTTACCATATGGAAGGGTACACTCTTATCCATGGATGTTCTTTTGGTATCTGTGTTGTTAATTTCATGAGTTTTAAACCTTGTCTTTACACCAGTCATTTCTTTTTCTTCTTCTTTTTCTCTTCTCTCTTCTTTTTCTCTTCTTTCTCCTCCTCTCCCTTTCCTCCTTTTTTCTTCAGTTCCTGATCTTACTTCTGCTTCTCTTTCCCTTCTTTCCTCCTTCCTCTCTTCACCTCCTTTTCCTTTCTGTTGGTGTACTCAGACTTACAACTTATTCATACCTTCTTCAACATACTTTTGCCTTCTTTCCTCTTCTCTTTTCGCTCCTCCTTTCCTTCACAATCTCCTTTCCTTTTATCTTCTCCTCCTCTCCTCTATCCTTCTTCTTCTCTTCTTTTCTCCTTATATATCTTTGCTCTAATTCTTCTTATTATGAAAAAAAGAGGAAAAAACAATATATATATAAAAAAAGAAAATTGAAACAGAAAAAAGAAAAATATTTGGGGGAAACAAAAAAATCCCCACAAAAAAAGTTCAAACCAAAAGAGGAAAAAGGGGGAGGAGAAAGAAAAGGAAAAATCCAAAAATCAAATATCAAAGGACCAGAAGACCAAAAATCTGAAAGTCTAAAACACAGGAGCAATACTTTTTGTTATGTTATTTTAAGAGATAATACAGTTTATGTTGCTTTCAAAAAGGGAATCAGAGGAGAAGCAGGCTGTCTTTAGGCTGTTGGTGTTTCCAAGGTCATTATACTCTCATCAGCCACAAGACAAGAATGGCTTCTTAACTGACTGGGAGATTCTAGATAGGTCTTAAACAACAGGGGAGTACAACAAGTTAGGACTCCCAACTAAGTTCACAATCAAATTGCTATATCTTCGAGACTGTCATTAGTTTTATTAACCCTCCCCCTTCAATCAAAAGGTCCAATTTGTTCGAGCTGTTCACTACAAATTCATAGCAAAAAAGCACATACGCAGAGAATGAGAGAAAAAAGAAAATCAAAAAAGACAAAACAGAACTCCACAGTTCTCAGATCAAGCAAGAAGTCAGGATATTTTATACTTCTAGGACCTAAATTTAGATATTGGACTCAAAAAAGAAAAAAAAAGCAAGAGGGACTCAACCCTAAGGCTGGCAAACCTCAAGACAAATCGGGGCAAATCAAGATCAGAAAAAGAGAAAAAAAACCATCAGAGAGCTTCTAATCAGAGGTGTTTCCCCAATTGATGATGAAATCTTCTTGATTTTAGACAATTTAGTTCATATTACTCACAAATTTCAAGAGATCCAACAGGTCGGTTGTGGTGTGAGTAAAGGGAAGGAAAGAGTTTCTCCTCCTGCTTGACAATGTGGCGGCTCCACTTCTGAGACTGCGTCCGTTCACAGTCATCGTTCCCTTTGAGCGATGGCTTTCTGGGACTCTTGCAGCTAAACCATAGATCTTCAGGGAGCCTCTAGTTCCTGGGGCTTCCACCTGCAGACTTTAGAATGGTTATAGTCTGCAGATTGCTGCCACTTTCTTGGTTGGAGATCGGATCATGATATCCCCCGGTCTTCACCCGTTCAACGCCGAACTGCTCTACTTCAATTACTTCTTATTTCTTAATGAATTCTCAATGACTTTGTATAATCAATTTAGAAGTTTTGCTTCAAAATAGAAAAAAATTTAGAAAAGTTGAAAAAGTTGAAATGTGTACAAATATTTAGTCAACTAATCTGGTTTCTTTAGACATCTCCCATTTTCTCTGCTTATTGAAACAGTTTTACATTGAGCCTTTGGTATCTCACTTTCAAGAAACTCAAAAGAAAAATGAAAGAAAAAATTGAAAATTTTTGAAAATGTTGTTACTGAATCAATTTTCCAGTGTCCAGTGTATAACATTACTGAATTATAGTAATTGCTCAGCTAACGTTCCAAATTCTCTTTCTACCATCATCCTTATTTTGAGCTTTAGGGAGAAGGAAACAGTTTCATTAAATTTTTAAAAATCCCATTTCCCATCTACCACATTAAATATCCTTCTCTTCTTTTCTCTCTCTCCCCCCACTATAAACTCATCTTTCTTTAATTTACTGATTCCTAATTTAGTTTAAAATCTGTTAATTCTGGAATTACCTAAACTATCATTTAGTAGTTATATCTTAAAATAAAAGGGTTGGATCTTGGGAACAATAGCCAGTGTGGTTGTGGTGGTGTGAGTGTTGGACTACGACCCTTGGAGACCAAGGTTCCATTCCCTGCTCAGCCATAGAAACCCACAGGGTGATCTTGGATGTGTCACACATTCTCAGCCCCCAGAAAACCCATTATAAGTTCACCTTAGGGTTATTATAAGTTGGAAATGACTTGAAGGCACATGATAACAACAAAAATCTTGTGAACAATCATTATAATCCTTAACCCTATGGGGCTAAGAAAAATCTATAAGCAGTACTTCAAAAATCTGTGAGAACTAGGCTTTGGGTAGGAAATATAAGCAACCATTGTAACTTTGTCATGAGCAGAGCTTGCAAGTAATGAATTAATGAGTAAACAAGTAACAGAGTTATCTGCAACTGGTTACATTTTATGTATGTTTTTTGTCAGAGATTCATGACATAATGTAAGGGGTAATACAAGAAGCTGGAACAATGCCAAAATGCTAAAAAAATTGTAATGGATAAAATTCTCTCACTCTTAAAACACAATTTTAAAGATTTTAAAGATATTTTTCAGAGAACTTTCAAGTTTACTGGCATTTACATACATTAAAAATACTAAGGTTTTTAATTATTTTAAAATTAAAATGTAATGAGCTATAGAACAAGCTGAAAATAACAATAAAAGTGTGGGTTTTTTTTAAATCAATGACTTTGGCTGAAGTTTAAAATAACCTGCATAATTAAGTATTTATTAAAAATAACTTTCAGAACTCATGTCATTAGCTGTGTGGGAAGGTGAATTTTGTTTAAAATAATTTGACTTTTTGAATTGTTTAAAGCTGTTAAGGCTTACCTGTAATGGTTGTTAATATGTTGGATATATCAAATCTAATTATACTTTTAAAGAGGTGAATCATATTATTAAACAGAATCATGAATACATAGCAGTGTTACTGAGTTAACATGTTGCTCCCCTTCTTCCAACAGTCTTGGCAATGTAAAAAATTTTTCAAGAAGCATAATTATGGGCCTTGTGTTCCTTTGCCCTCCACAATAACCTGGGGTCATACCAGCATAGGTGCTACTCCTGCACACGAGTATATTTCCTCTATTTTGCAATAGTTTAGCCTAGTAGCCATGCATTTCTAACTTCTGCTGTAGGCCTGTCAAGACAGGTGCACACGTATCAGTTTTTTTTAAAAAATAAAAATATTTTTTCTCCTTTTCTGTTTTAGTTATTGCGAAAATGGATTCATGCACTGCAGCTCAAAGAGACTACCAGGAGCTTTTCTACCAGATGCTTCCTTTCAGCATCATCGTTCTGCCAGAGGTTACTATTCTTCCTTTAAAAATTAATATCAATTTTCTTTCCTTTGCCTTAAGATTCTTATTTTGAAAAAAAAAATACAGCAATGTTAAGGGGAGCCTTACATTCATTTTTATTCCTGGATTAACTCCTGGATTACTTGGACCTTGCAGGTTTCAGTAACAGCACCTTAATCAGGGAAGGGCAAATTGGAAATCTCACCCTTTTCTCTGAATCTTTGGTCCTGCCCCCCCCCCCCCCAACACATCCCTGGTGCAACACTGAGAAATTTGGAAGAGGATTTTTTTAGAACCTTAGATTAAAGACAACACTTGGGTTCACTAAAATGTGGAATCCAGTTTTTAAAATGTAGAAATAAGTGGCAAACAGCTTCAGTCATGTACATTACATATATGTACATGTAAGTTAGTATTCAACATGGAGACATTCCAGCACTTTCTGCCAGAAGAAGAGGGAGGAATCCAGTGAGGCTGGGCCTGCTACCACCAGGGTTGTCACTGAAGGGGGTGACACCGAAGGGGGGGGTCATCCCTTTGAGGAGCCACTTTGGGGGAAAACAAGGGCAAGGGCCTGTTGGGCTGCTTGGAAGAAGAGAGAGGGTTGCATTGTTATTTTGCACATTACTACCATTGCATTATCATCTGTAAGTATGCAACCAGTCTGCTATATGAAAGACGCGTTCTGAAAAGACGAAAGGATATAACAGACTTGAGAGGTCAGCATTACAGTTGTATAGTGCAGCTCTATGTGGCTGTGGACAGGATTTTTGGAGACATGAGAGCCACCACATGTGCTCTACATCCTTGTCCTTCCTGGCTTATTAAAAAAGCTAGAGGGGGACTGGCTGAGTGGACAGAGGGAGTGGTCAATACCTCTCTAAAGGAAGCTATTATAAAACCACTACTAAAAATAGCCATCCCTGGATCCCACCATTTTGGATAATTATCATCCAGTCTCTAACTTTCCATTTTGGGGCAGGGTTCTGGAGCATGTGGTAGTCTCCCAGTTCCAGAAGTTTTCTGATGAAACAGATTATCTAGATCCATTTCCAACTGGTTTCAGACTTACTTTGGTCACCTTGGTAGGTGACCTACATTGAGAACTAGATGGGGGAGTGTTGGTTCTGCTGGCCCCCTCGGTGGCTTTTAATATAATCAACCATGGTATGTTTCTGGATCACCTTGTGGGGATGGGACTTGAGGGCACTGTTACAGTGGCTTTATTCCTTCCTGGAGGGGTGATCCCAGAAGATGGTGTTGGGGGACTCTTGTTTGACCCCTTGGTCTTTGACCTGTGGAGTCCCTCAGGGATTGGTTCTGTTCTCCATGCTATTTAACATCTAATAACATGCTGGATTCAACTCTGAGCCTGGAAGCCCAGGTTTCAGCTTAGCCAGGACTCAATTTGCACAGTTAAGGCTTGTGTGCCCGCTGTACTCAGTCTTTGAGATGTCAGATCTCGCCACAGTGACACATGCGTTGGTTACATCCTGGTTGGATAACTGTAATGTACTCTACATAGGACTATCTTTAAGATTGTTCAGAAACTTCAGCTGGTCCAAAGAGCCACAGCCAGATTGTTAACTGAGGCTGTCTACAGACATCACAAAACTACCCTGTTGCAACAGCTCCACTGGCTGCTGGTCCATTTCCAGGCAAAATTCAATGTGCTCATTAAAGCCATACTTAGCTCAGGTCCAGCTTATTTGAAGGAACATGTTCGCTCTTATGAACCAGCCTGGGCTTTGAGATCTCCTGGGGAAGCCTTTCTCTCTGTCCCATCACCCTCACAGGTACATCTGGTGGGAAGATAGTGGCTGACCCCAGGCTCTGGAACTTCCTTCCAGAGAAGTCAGGCTGGCACCCTCCCTACTTTCTTTCTGCAGTCAAGTTTTTATTCCAACAGATGTTCAATGTGTGATTATTTGTGGTCTGTCTGATAAAATGTGCTGGATATTGTCAATTGTGTTGCTAATGTCTATGGTGTGTGAGTTTTTAATTATGTATTCTAAGTTTGTTTTAACTCTTTTTAACTGTTTGATTGTGTTTTAAATTTTGTATACTGTGGTTTTTAACCTTTCCACACTACACTGTTATAGTGCTATTATTCCAGTTTCAACATCCTGTGGAATTCTGGGGTTTGTACTTTACTGAGGCCAAAGAACTCTCTGGATGAGAATTCTAAATGGCCCTCCCTAAATTGCCTAAACTCCAGGATTCCATGGGATGTTGAAAGTGGAATAACAGCACCAGAACAGTGTAGTGTGGAAAGGCCCTGCTTTTTTAAATTGTTGTAAGCTGTTTTGAGTTCCGACCTGGGAAAAAAGCAAGATATACATAAAGATGAAGATGAGGAGGAGGAGGAGGAGGAGGAGGAGGAGGAGAATAATTAATAAATATGAAATACATGAGACTTTAAAAGGATACTACTGAGGAGGTTTTAGCTGCAGATCCTGAACTGAACAGGGGGTTGGACTTGATGGTTTATGAGGTCCCTTCCAACTGTGTGATTCTATGTGTGTAGAAGTCTAAAGATCCTTCTTAAAGTTCTGCAGTCACAACACAGAATTGTCTGCTTAAGCATTGATCTGAAAAATCATCCATCATATTTTTTGTAGAAAATTGAGACACACTATTTTGTGTTTTGTGTGTTCTGGGTTTGGAGAGGGGGTTAGATCTGATATGTCACAATTTTATTCCTGAACATAACAACTGCCCATTCATCCATTCGTTACTGTCAGGCTGGCTTTGCTTTCCCTGCCATGCATTTTAATACCATATAGTACTTTGAAGTTTGATGTCATGTCATGTCATGTCATGTCATGCCATGTAATGCTGGGTAGTGCTTTGAAGAAAGGGTTGGAAGGGAATGATGGAACTGAATGAGAAAACAATGTGTTGAAAATGTGGGAATGTTGTTTTAACAAACTTTGATAAAAGAGAACAAATTCAAATTCAAGGTCATGCCATTTGCAGGTAACTTAGGGAACAAAAAGAGTTGCTTTAATTGGCTGTCAAAAGTAGAATGCTTGCCCATGTAAATTTGTAATGTTACAGCTTATAAGGCACTGTAAAGCCAATAGTTCTTTAGTCTTGGCAATAACCGGAATGTGCTGCTGTTACTTTTCTGTCTCTGAATAAAGCTTTTTGAAAAATTTAAGCTTAATTACTGGAACTTCGAGTTGGTCAGCCTAGTACATGACAGTTTGCCAAGACTGTTGCTTTGTGCCTGAATACTGAGTTGCCCTTACACAGTTGCAGGATGCAGTCTGAAGGTGAACCTCAGGTTCTGGAGGAAAACAACAACAACAACAGACCCAACAGGGGAAGAAGGAGGAGTAAGAATTCCTATACATCCATGAGAAGCAGGAGGCTGAGGAGTTTATGGCACTCCAGAATGGAGAAAATGAAGTTCCTGGGCAGTGAAAACCACTTTTGTATATGGTGGTGGGGGGGCATCCAGGGTTAACGGCAGGGGATGGCCTAGCGAGGCATTGGCATGTTCCTGCTCCAAAGAGATGGCTGCAGGCACCAGTGGTGGTGGGATGGCAGTGGCCACTCCATCCTTGGCTGTGGGAAGGCTGTGGTTCCTGAACAGGCAGAGACAAATTGCCAGGAGACTGACGGACTTGGATATCCAGATTGGTGGTAGTTTCGGACAGGTGCTGGAGAAAGAAGATAAAGACTGGGAAAACCAGCACTTGTGTGATGAGCTGAAGGAGACTAATCCTGAAATTGTTGGTTAGGATGAAAGAGGACTGCAGGTGGCATGGCTTGGTTGCCCTGATGACTGGAGTGCATGTGGCAGAGGCAGGACCAGTAGCTCCAACTCCAGTGGGAGTGAGGGTGGTGACACTGCACCTGGCAAGGCCAGCTGCAAAACCCAGTTGGTCTCCAGATCTGCTTTCTCACTATGAGATGTGAAAGTTCAGGGCCTTTTTTTAATTAAATCTTTTTATTAAAAAAAATTACAAACACAGACAAAATCAACACTATCTTTAAAACAAAAGAGCAAAGAACAAAACACACAAACCAAAATGTACAGACTATTCAAGTTCAAGTTCAAGGCTACTTTTGAAGGCCTGTGGAACTTCTATGCATTTTTTATTCCAGGTGCTGGTGTTTATGGCAGGATGGGAGCACATGTTCCCAACAGAGGAAGCTAAAGTGTGGTGCATGGTGGCACCGCTGGAAGGACGGGCTTGTGACTGGCTAGCAGGCCTCTATAATGCTTGAGCTCCTGAGCTTGCTAACTTTAGACTATTTATGAACCACTTGAGAAGATGGTTTGAATACTCTTTCTGTTAAGCCAAAGACCGTTCATACCTTATGTCTTTAAAACAAGGAAACAGGACAGTGGCAGAGTACTCAGAAGAGTTCCAGAGATTGGTGGCCCATGTACCTGACGAATCAGAGGCTACTACAGTAAGGTATTTCTAAGAAGGTCTGAAGCCAGAGATCCTGAAATGGAATGATACCTTGATGGGGTGGATGCTGCTGGCAGGTGAATTTGAGATCCTAACACAATGTATAAAATGTGCCAGGCAAAAGCAGGGCATTCCTCCAAGAACCACAGCCAAGACCACTGGCAGCAGAGGAGCTGTTCAGGATGGCAAAAGGACTGGCTCCCAGTGAGTGAGAGCAATCATGAGACAGTGGCTATGTCTGTGATGCCATCAAGAAGGGCACTGCATTGTCAATTGCTTGGAAAAGTTGAAAAGTCCAAACGGAAGTGGACTGAAGAAAGAGAACAGCAAAAGCAAGGGCACTGTGAGCTCTTCAACCCTGGCACTAACAGTGGAGGCCTGATGTGACTCCCCTGTGGAGGAGAAGGAGAGTGCAGGCACATTGAAGAACGGTGATGAAGAGCTGGTGGCAAAGCCTCTACTGAGGGCAGGGAGCTTCTTAGAAGTGCAGCAAGACTGTAGTAAGTGGGAGCACTATGCCTTTTTTGATCCTCTCAAGTTAAGACACCCAGGGGGTAGGAGTGATATGGACCTAATGGACATTGTAGACTTCGGTTGCACACATTGTTTGATGAATCCCATGGTAGCTGTGGGCATGGAGCTTCAATAGAAGGAGCTAGACACTCTGGCAGTTTTGTCCAAATGTACAGCAGTTAAATGAGGGGTGGTTTGCTGCAACATTAGATCTCCCAAGTTTACTTGGGAATGGGTAACCATTGGGAGACTACACAATTTATGCTGGTCACCACAGCAAATTATGTAGTAGTTCTTCAACTGAACTGGCTCCATTTCTATGATCCTCATGTGAAGCGGAAGTCTGGAACTATATGTTTCTCCCTAGAAGGGTGGTGAGGGCATACATGAATGAATTGCCTCCTGAATGGCTCAAAACCAGGATGCAGGAAGCAAGGGACAGAAGCAGCTGCTGAGTAGCTGAGGGGAGTAACAGACTTGACTATGGAGGAATCCTGGTGCAATATGCAGGCTTGCAGGAAGTAGGGTTGGAATGAGAGTGTAACATGTTCCCACCACACAGTGGACTGTGCAACTGAACTGGAAACAGAGGCTTAATTGCCTAAAACCAATTTGTATTCTGTCTCCAAAGAAATGGAAGTGCTGAGATAATTTATTGATAAGAACTGGCAAGGGGGTTTCATTTGGCCAGCCAGATCTTCCATGGTGACCTCAGTATTTTTCTGGGGGAAAGGATGTTGACTGATGGTTGCTGAGATGGAGATGGATTTTAGAATCATAGGCCATTTCTGTACTACACTGTTATAGTGCTCTTATTCCACTTCCAACATTGTGTGAAATTCTAGGGTTTGTAGTTTACTGAGGCCAAAAGAGCTCTGGCTGATAATGCTAAATGTCCCTCCCTAAACTGCAAACCTCAGGATTCCATAGGATGTTGAAAGTAGAATAAGAGCACTATAACAGTGTAGTGTGGAAATGGTCATAAAATCATAGAGTAGGAAGAGACCACAAGGGCCATCAAGTCCAACATCCTGCTATGCAGGAATATATCATCAAAGCAGTCTTAACAGATGGCCATGCAGCCTCTGTTTGGAAATCTACAAAGAAGGAGACTAGAGCACACTCTGAGGCAGTGTATTCCACTGTTGAACTGCTCTTACTGTCAGGAATTTCTTCTTAATGTTTAGATGGAATCTCTTTTTCTTCAGTTTGAAACCATTGCTCTGTGTCTTAGTCTCTGGAACAGCAGAAAACAAGCCTGTTCAATCCTCCATATGATATCCCTTCAAATATGTAAAGATATTCAAACATAGCTATCATGTCACCATAGGCTAAATGTACACAACTTCCTAAGTGACTCCTCATAGGACATGGTTTCTAAGCCTTCTACAATTTGGCCACCCTCCTCTGGACACATTCTGGACATAATATTCCAGGTGGTGTCTGACCAAAGTGGAACAGAGTGGGATAGAATGGTACTATCATTTCCCTTGACCTAGACGTTATACTCCTATTGATGCAACCTAGGCCCTTTTCACATGTGTGTGGGGGGGAACGGGCGAAAACGCCCAAAAACGGAGCTTACCTGAAGCTGGGTAAGTCTGTTGCCACGTGGAGCAGCGTGAGCTCGCTGCTCCGCAGTCCTCCGGCATCCCAAATGGCGGCTTCCGGTTGGTGGAGGCTCTCCACCAACCGGAGAAGCTCGCCAGCTGGAAGCCCAGCCCCGGCAGATCTGCAGGCACGCATTTGCGTGCGCCTGCAAATCCGTGTCAGAGCCGGGTGACGGAGTGGCGCAGGGCTGCGCGCTCCATGCTTTTTAAAAACCTCGAAAAAGAGGTTTTTAAAAAACACGCAGCGGCTAGTTCCGGCCGCTCTTGAGTGGATTCTGGTGTGGAACTACAAAAAGTAGTCCACACCAGTCCACTCTACGGTGTAGAAGACCTCCCTGAGAGGTCGCTCTGCACCATTTCAGAAGCCCGGTATGGAAATGGCCCTAGAATCGCATTGGCCTTTTTAGTAGCTGCATCATACTGCTGACTCATGTTCAGCTTGTAGTCTACTAAGACACCTTGATCCTTTTCACATGTACTGTAGTTAAGCAAGGTGTCACCCAACTTATATCTGTGCGTTTCATTTTTTTTTTCTGTCCAAGTGTAGTACCTTGCACTTCTGCCTGTTGAAATTATTTTTTGGTTTTGGCCAGCTCTCTAATCTGTTAAGATCATTGTGAATTCTGATCTTGTCCTCTGTGGTATTAGCTACCCTTCCTAAATTGGTGTCATCTGCAAACTTGATAAGAATGCCCTCTGTTCATCCCAAGTCATTAATAAAGATGTTGAATACCACTGGGCGCAGAAGAGAAATAATAGGTGTCATCCCATTGTCAGGCATACTCAAAGAGAAAGGAGTTTATGATGGATGGAAGTTTCTTAAAAGTGAGATACTGAAGGTACAGTTTCAAACAATTCCATGGAGGTAGAAAAATGAGACGTGTCTAAAGAAACCAGGATGGAGGTCTGAAGAACTTACAAGTGAAGTAAGATTTAAAAAGGGCCATGCACAAGAAATGGAAAAAGGGGTAAATCATCAAAGAGCAATTCAAACCAATAGCCAGCACTTTTCTGGAAAAAGTCAGAAAAGCTAAAGCGCAGAATGAACTCAGTCTTGCTAGAGAGGTTAAAAATAATAAGGGCTTTTTGGATATGTCTGTAGCAAAAGGAAGAACAAGGACATGATAGGGCCGCTGCAAAGAGAAGATGGTGAAGTGGTAAAAGGGGACAGAGAACATGCAGAATTATTCAATACCTTCTTTGCCTCTGTCTTCATCCAAAAGGAAAACAGTGTTCAACCTGGAGAAAATGGAACAAATGATGTAATAGAGGAAATATAGCACAGAATAGGTAAAGAGGTAGTACATGAACACCTGGATACTCTAAATGAATTCAAGTCACCAGGGCCAGGTGAGCTATATCCAGCTGTATTAAAAGAACTGGCAGAAATAATTTCAGAACTACTGGCAATAATGAGAGTTCCTAGAAATCAAGAGAAGTCCCACAAGACTGGAGGGGGGCAAATGTTGTCCCCATCTTCAAAAAGGGGTCTGAACAAATGTTGTCCCCATCTTCAAAAAGGGGTGGGGGAAGAGGCACCTAAACAATTACTGCCAGTCAGTCTGAAATCAATACCAGGAAAGGTCCTAGACCAGATCATTAAGCAGTCTGTAAGCAATTAGAAAGTGATGTCGTGATCACTAAAAGTCAACACGGGTTTCTCAAAAAGAAGTAATGCCAATTAATGTGATCTCTTTTTTTATATATATAAACTTGGTAGCTAAAGCGAATGCTATGAATGTAGTGTGTCTTGATTTCAGTAAGGCCTCAGACAAAGTCCACCATGATATGCTTGCAAACAAGATAGTAAAATGAGGGTTAGGTGGATTTGTAATTGGTTCACCGAACAAACACAAAGAGTGCTCACCAACGTCTCCCCTTCATCCTGGGAAGAAGTGACTAGTGGGATGCCACAGGGTTCTGTCCCTGGGTCCAGTGCTATTCAACATCTTTATCAATGACTTCGATGATGAAATAGAGGCCATGTTAATCAAATTTGCAGATGACACCAAATTAGGAGGGATAGTTAATACCCTAGAGGACAGGATCTGAATTCAAAATTACCCTGACAGATTAGAGAGCTGAGCCAAAACTAACGACTAATTTTAACGGAGAAAAATGTAGGATACTACACTTTGGAAGAAAGAATGGAATGCACATATGTAGGATGGGTAATACCTGGCTTGAAAACAGTATGTGTGAAAGGGATCTAGGAGTCTTAGTGGACCATAAGCTGAACATGAGTCAAAAGTGTGATGTGGCAGCTAAAAAAGCCAATGTAATTTAGGCTGCATCAATAGGAGTATAGTGTCCACATTAAGGGAAATAATGATTCCACTCTATCCTGCTTTGGTTAGACCTCACCTGGAACACTCTGTCCAGTTCTGGGTGGCACAAATCAAGAAGAGTATTAACAAGCTGGACCATGTTCAGAAAAGGGTAAACAAAATGGTGAAGGGTCTGGAAACTATGCCCTATGAGGAGCATCTTAGGGAGCCAGGTGTGTTTAGCCTGATGAAAAGAATGTTAAGAGGTGACATGATAGCCATGTTTAAATACTTGAAGGGATGTCACGTTGAAGATGGAGCAAGTTTGTTTCTGCTGCTCCAGAGACTAGGACATGGAGCAATGGATTTAAACTACAAGAATAGATATTTCACCTAAACATCAGGAAGAACTTCCTGATGGTAACAGCCATTTCACATTGCAATATGTTTCCTCAGAATGTGGTGGAGTCACTGTTACCCTGATTTCTGGGGGTCCCGGGAGGGATACCTGAATGTGTTCAAAACAATGGGGAATGGGAATTAGCTAGAGCACTAGTTAGCAATGCAAGAGGCAGGGCAACGTAGCGAGATCTTGAACCCAATGTCTACGGGGTCAGGCCGAGTCAATAATTAAACAGAAGTTAATAATAATTGTTGTTCTTTATTTATAAAATCACAGCAAACATGCGCACTCATTCAGAAAATTAAGAAATACTGCACAATTGCGCAGTCTAGCACACAGTCCTAAAGAAATAAAGAGAGGAAAATAGATAGGGGATTTTCAGAAGGAGTTTTTGAGGAAATACTACACCTGATCCTGTAGCCTGGTAACAGGAAAGAAGCTGGGGAGCGTAGGTTCTCAGCACGTGGAGGCTGAGGGGAGGCTCATCAAATGGAGAAACAGCAAGTCGGGAGGCAAGTCACGAGCGATCCGATGAGACGCTCAAACTCAGGGGTTCTTATAGGGGAAAGTGTTCCCACAGGCTAGTCCGTTCCGGGGAAAATAATGGGTTTTCGGCTGGAGACAAAGCCTCTGAAAGGTCAATACTTTAGATGATTGAATTATGACAGCGTTGTCAATACTGTAGACAGTATGCAAATGTGGAGTGTTTGTGTTACCCTGTATTCTGGGGGCCCTGGGAGGGACACCTAAATAACCTTGCAATTACAAAAATTGGGGAAATTAGTCTAGAGCACTGGTTGGCAAAACGAGAGGCAGGGTAACGCAGTGGAATCTTGTAACCCAGTGTTTACGGGGTCAGGCCCAGTCAAGAAGCAGACCGGTTTGAAAATAATGAATGATCTTTATTAAAGACAGGCAAACAATGTAAGCAACACACGCACACAGATAACTATGGAAAATAAAGGTGTGAGTAAGATAGCGGGATTTTCAGAGGGATAGTTGATTCGGGTGATACGAAACCTGTTCCTGAAGTCTGGAGAAAAATGGAGAGCGAAGCTGGGGTTTGATGTATCTCAGCATGTGGAGCTGAGGGGAAGCTCGCCAAGCGATGCGGCAGCAAGGTGGTCTGGAACTCGGGAGCGATCCGAGGAAGCGCTCAAAATCAGGGGTTTTTATAAGAAGAATTGTGACCGCAGGCTAGGTTGGACTTGGGGAAAACAATAGATTTGGAGCTGGAGACAAAGCCTCCAAAAGGTCAGAATTTGAATGATTGAGTTAGAGCCAAATTGTCAATAGTATAGCCGGTATGCAAACACGGAGTACTTGAGCGTTGTATAGTCAAATCATCAAGCTGCCAGCACTAGGCAGAGGATCTTTTGAAAGTTGCTTGCATACCTAATGGAGGTACTTGCCTTGAGGTCTCCTAAAGCGGCGAGTCGGCTGTTTCTGGTCTGCCTGTATTGTTTTCGAATATCATGGTGATTATCGGCTGAGCCTGTATGCATGCTTGTCCGGGGGCCTCACAAGCACGTGGAAGGGATATGTGAAGCCGAATTATTGATATCAAAAGATATCTTTTTATATCCCCAAAGCTCGGGCTAGCCAGGGCAGTAACACTTGAGAGTTGGATAGTCCGCTCATCAAGCTACCTGCTCGGGGCAGGGGATCTTTTGTAAACAGCGTGCATACATAATGTGATCTTAAAAAGATACTTGCCTGGAGGTCTCCTAAAGCTGCATTCGGCAATTACTGGCCTGCCTGGATTGTGATTTGAATGGTTCAGCTATTTTCGGCTGCGCCTATGTGCGTGCTTGTCCGGGAGCCTCGCAAGCACGTGGAGATGAATGGGTAGTGAAGGCCAAATTCTTGATATCAAACGATATCTAATATCCCTCAAGTTCAGACTAGAAAACTGCAGTAACAGTCACCTTCTTTAGAGTTTTTTTAAATAGAGGCTGGATAGCCGTTTGCTGGGGGTGCTTTGAGTATGTGTTCCTACATGGCAGGGGGTTGGACTTGATGGCCATTGTGGTCTCTTCCAATTCTGTGTTTCTGTGATTCTATGATTCTATAATTATGGCTTTTGGTTTGATCAGGGCCCCTGGAGTTCTTATGCAATTAATTAATGAAGTATTACAGGAAAAAAGGGGTTTGGTATATCTGCGTGATATGTTGATTTATAGTAAAACGTATGAAGAGTATATCACTTTGATGAGGAAAGTGCTCAAAAAATTGTTAGACCCTCATTTTTATGTTAAATGTTCAAAATGTGAATTTAACGCAGACAAACTAGATTATTGGGGGTACCGCTTCCCAAACAAAGGGTTAGAGGTGGATCCCACAAAGGTACAGTGTTTGTTAGGTTGGAAGCCCCCAGGACTTTTACACCACAGCAATTTTTTTAAAAAGAGGTTTGCAAATTTCTACAGACAGTTCACTCCCAATTTCACTCAGGTGGTGTTGTCCTTGTCAGACTTTTTGTAAACTATAAAAAAGGGGGGAAATAGTAAAGAATAAAAATAAACCAAAACTGAGCTCTTAGCTCAATTGGAGCCCCAAGTGCTGAAAAGTCCTTGAGGAGTTAAAGATATTGTTTTAGACTGAACCTGTTTTAGAGCACCTAGACCCTATACACCCTTTTGTAGAGCACATAGATGGTAGCAATACTGTGCTGTGGGTGGTCCTGCTACAAGCACACAATGTGGGATGCCTGAGACCATGTGCATATCTTTCAAGAAAGTTCAACAAAACCGAGTTGCTGGTATGGGAAAAGGAGGCATCAGTTATCAAATGGGTATTAGAGACTTCCTGGCAGTCTTTAGAAGGCACTATCTGCCCCTTTGAGATTTGGACAGATCATCACAATTTAGAGGCTTTTCAAATCCCTCTCAAAGTGAGTCCAAAACAAGCACAGTGGACAAAGTTTTTCCTAGAAGTCCACTTGCTGAGGAAAAAGGGTTTTTTTTTTTTTTTTTTGCTGTTGCGTTATTATATTTACCTCAGCCAACAGCCAGAAAAGTGAAATGATTGACACTGTATTTAACTCACAGCTGTTCGGGCTAGCAGTTATGACTTACAGTCAAAGATAGGGGTAGGGTAAGTCAAAAGCAATCCCTGTAACCCCGCTAGAAAGCTTATATGATACAATGAGGGAAGATGGCTGGGCAAAAGGACAGGAAATGGAACTCACTAATGTAGAGGGAGTGTGGTGCAAAGGAGAAAAAAATGTCCCTGAGACTTTGAGAAGAAAGATTCTACAACACAGATATGATGTTAAATCAGCTGGGCATTTTGCATTTGTCAAAACATTGCACATGTGAGGAGGGACTATTGGTGGCCGGGACTGAGATTGGATGTGGAAAACTGTGTGAAGGGTTTCCCAGTTTGTGCATAAAATAAGTGAGTATGTGGCAAACCAAGAGGGCCATTACTGACACTGCCTAACCCTCAGCACCCCTGGGCACACATCAGCATGGATTTCACAACTGATCTTCTGGAGAGTAATCAAAAGACAGTCATTTGCATGATTACTGATCCGTTTTCTAAACTGGAGCATTTTGTGCCTTGTAAATCCACCCCTACAGCAGTCAAAGATATTTCTCCAGGATATATAGCCATTGCATGGGATGCCATGCAAAATAATATCTGATTGGGCAGTCAATTCACATTGCAGTTTTGAAAAGTGTTTTTAAGACTGCTGGGGGTGGAACAAGCAATGGGCACACCCAACCACTCAGAAACAGATGGACAAAGTGAAAGAACCAACCAGATTTTGGAACAATAGCTACAATGCCCAGTGAGCTATCAACAAAATGAGAAAGCTCTGCTCCCCTTTGCTGAAATGTCTTACAATAATGCAATCAAAGCACTGGGCATGCTCCTTTTGAAATTGTGTATGAGCAGACATTGAAACATTTTCCTTCTTTCAAGATCACCCAGACTAACTGATATCTGGTAAATGAATGGGTACATTCAGTTGGCCAGCCATCATTTTGGCTTTATGTTATGCTAAGAATACCTACAAAAATGACGCTGATTAGAAAAGAGCTCAGAATTGGGACTTTAAACCAGGGGTACCTATCTACAAAGTTTTTGGAATGCCCTCAGTCTTCTAAAAAAATGGATCCTAAATACAAAGGTCTGTTTCACATTCTACACCTGGTGAATGATATGACTGCTGAACTAGAGTTGCCCTTGTCTTCCAGACAAATCCATCCTGTGTTTCATTTCAGCCCTCTCAAACCAGCGGCTGTGCCGGACAACAGCCCATCCCCTACTAATCATGGATGGGCAAGACCAGCATTTTGAAATTTCAGAAATTTAGGATTCACAACAAGACAAGAGACAATGCCAATATTTTGTTAACTGGAAACATTTGGTGGATAGTGAATGGGAATGGATAGAGGCCCACCACGTAAGAGTCCCCCACCTGATTTGAAACCTACTAAAATAAGCCAAGGAATGTTGGGAGGAACAATTTTGGGGGTTTTTTTTTTGGGGGGGAGCAGAATGTCAGGTTGTGTCTGCTCTCCCTGCCATTTGTTTTAATGCCATGTAATACTCTGAAGTTTGATGTCATGTAATGCCATGCCATGCAATGCCGTGTAGTGCTTTGAACAAAGGGCTGGAAGGGATGATGGAATTGAATGAGAAAACGGTTGGAAATGTGGGGATGTTGTTTTAACAAACTTTGATAAGAGAGAAAACATGCACACGTGCAAGGTCATGGCATGGGCATCAGCAGACAGGATGCAAGCCTGGGAAAAGAGTTGTTTTAATTAGCTCTCAAATGGAGTTCTTGTGTGCACAAATTTGTAATGGTACAACTTATAAGGCACTGTAAACCCATTAGTTCTTTAGTCTTGGCAATCTCCAGAATGTGCTGCTGTCTTGAATAAAGCTTTTGGAAACCTCTAAGCACCAGTATATGACAATTATGATAGAAAAAAATACTAGTATTTTAAGTGTTACTTTGACTAATTAAATGTTTCCTTTTTCAGGTTCTTCCCATTTTATTACATCCTATTCAACATGGCTAGTAATTAATGATGAATTAAATTTTTATTAGCCTGATTCTGCTCCCTTTTCCCAATGATATTAATTACTGCCTTTTTTGTATAGTTCTATTTTCTGTTTAATAGGAAAATATTACTATTCCAGTATCAAAAACAATGTGATGATAATGATTACTACCCTTCTTGCCTGCTGGTGGAAAACAGAAGCTGTCCAGTTCCTCACTAATTCCCACACATTACCAAGCAGGAAGCAATAAAATAGAACCTGAAGGAACTTGTAATTTACATTGCAGAGGAATTTTGATTAATGGTATCAACCTGTAAATAAACAATGTAGAATAACTTTTATATAATTTTGTTCTATTTATCAAACAAATTTTTGCCATGGGAAAGGGCATTAGTGAATGATATAGCACTTCATTAAGTTATCTGATGTATTTCTATTTTAATTTTCCATCTAAGAAATTTCAGAAAACTACAATAAGTCCTCTGGAGAGTCTCTGTTTTAATTTTTCTTGTACAAAGTTTCAGAATAGCAGTGCCTCAGCAGCAGTAAGGAATCTGGTGTGGATGCAAAGCAGTTGTTTAAGTCATTGGTTATATGCAAAGTTAACAATATTTGGTCTTCTAAGTGGGGGAAGGTAGTATTTTGGAGAGCATGACTTTTGCCTTTCTTTACAATATTATTATAGTTTAATTCTGGGACAGACTATTGAGGATATTATCTTGTTTTATTTCCTAAAGCAAAACGAAGTTTGGCCTGCAGGCATCCCATGACCATGTTTGTATGTCCTCCAAATGACCCAAGTGCTAAGGGAGTAGAATGTATGAAGACTTGTCAGACTTATGAATTAGGCTGTGTTAGCCATGGATGTGTATCTGGCTGCCTCTGTCCGACTGGATTGGTAAGAAAAATGTTCTTTAAATGAAGTTATTGGAGAAAATGGCAGTGGGATACATTTACTTCAGCTTGTCTGTCTATCTCTTTGTTTTATCTATCCACAAACACATATATCTGCCTTCTCCTTCTTCTGTAACTCTGCATTTGCATCACTTGTAGAAATACAGAGTTGTATCCAGATCAAGATAAACATCACCCAGACTGGCCAAATGTGTTGGAACATGGCTGTTTTCATTTCTGTACTTAACTACTTTTATTTCCAAGATCCAAAAGGCACTGCTCTTGTATTTCCCAGTGATTCATATCAAGTCCTGTATCTTTTTACCCATTAGCTAAATATAACACTTCTGTACATTTTAATTTCCAAATCCATATGTTCACCTATAGTTAAAGTCCATTTTGTTTTATGTTAGAGAAGTGCCTTCTATGTGCAATGCTGTTGGTTGTGGATATCAGTTTGACATGATCCATCCAGAACCCAGAATCCATCACAGAAAGGGGTGGTGGTGCTGAAGAGACTTGGGAATGTTTGTGTGCTGTGAGGAGGACTGGCAAGTTCTGCTACCTACAGCAATTCTCCTGGAAAGAAATGGAGCTGTTACAAGGCTTTGATATGATTTCATTGGCAAAATATATTAATTGGCAGATATGTTTAATTGGCATAAATATAAATTTTACACACTTATGGCTGAAAGGCCATGTGGAGAAGGAATGCTGGCTGGAAAGCAGTTCAGAAGTGACCTCAGCATGATCGGGTCATAAATTTACTTTGGATTAGATGGGAAAGCCTGACTTAATGGCTCTAAGCCTCTCAACTGCCCACAGAAAACAATAGGCAAGCCAGATACAGCAGGAAAGCACCGCTGTGTGTGCATTCCCTACCGAATCCTTCCCCAGTCAACTCACCCAACCAAGACATTGAAACAGTCAGTCCATTCCAGACCCCTTTTGTTTACCAGAAAGCAATTCTCACACCCCTTAGGAAGGGATGTAGAGTATAAAAATCTCCAGTTTTGAGCAACCAGCTTGCAGTTCACCATTTGCTGGACATCATTCTGCCACTTTGATTCCTGGCTGTGTACTGCCCTTAGACATATAAGTCTAAGCCACATTGCTGCTTCTTCACTTCTCTTTTGTATTGGTAATTATAACACACAGTCTTCAGCCTCACTATGTATAATTTTTCCTCTCTTTCATTTGGTTAGCTCTTGTATGAATGCGTGACTGTTTGTATCTTGTGTGCATGTGTGAGTGAATCACCCTCAATAAAACCGATTTTTAGTTTACTTTTGAATCTCTGGCTGGTTCTTTCCTGCAAGACCCCATAAACATTGGTGGAAAGATCTTAAGTTACCCCCACTCACAGACCTCCTAATTTTGAGCTAATTAATCCCCTCCTTGTCACATGGAGGTACTGGCATTGCAGGTGGACCCCTGAATCATCCATATTTTGGGGTAACAGAGCACCTGTAGAAAATGGAAAGATAAAGGGAGTCATCAGGACTGGACAGCTAATGCAGACGACATTTCTTGATTTCAAGGCAATCTCAAATAATACTTTCGTAGCCCACCTCTTGACTCTTCTTCATTGCTTCCTTCCCAGCTAAGGGAGAAGTCTCTGTCCTGTCTTAGAGAGGGTTCTTTTTAAAAAAATGTATAACCATTTCTATATGTTCCCATTTTGTCCACATGAGTTTCTCCTTTGCAGTCCTAACTGGTCTCTTCTGTTTCACCCCATTGCCTTCTTGTAGTATTTTGTGTTTGTAATTATCCCTCTCCACCCCTAGAAATACAGTGCAAAATCTGTAAACTGTGTATTTTTCCTCAGAGTAGGATCAACATTAGTCCTGAAATGTATTAACTCCCTGTGTGAATGGTGACATTGGATGAGATTAACTGTGGAGAAATAGGGGATGATTCTATGGTGTGTATGTGTATGTGTGTATAGAAACAGACTTAGTAATAGCACCAGTCCACCTGAATCGTGTGATATGGCCCCATTCTTTTTTGTCTGAGAGAAGAAATCAATACAGTAGTCAGTGCTCTGATTAGTTCACAAAACAAAGGTTGAAACCATAAGATATATCAATATAATAAAAACGGTAAATTCTAAAACAAACTTAAAAGTAGGCTCAGGATAAAACCAAAGCAAACTGCAGAAGACAGCAAGCATGTCAAAAATCACAGCATATTTTTAAAACAGAAAGACTAGACAGCTTAAGCAAATAAAAATATCAGTTAAGACTCTCTGAGGAAGGCATTCCACAACCAGGGTGCCAGCACAGAAAAGGCCCTCTGTCTGGCAGCAGTTTTCTTTCAATAAGAGCTTCAGGAAATGACCCTAGTTTCTGGATAGGTATATGTGGGAGACTTCACTCCTTCAAGTCACCTTACGCTTAGTTCATTTAAAATGAAATTAAAACTGTCACTTTCAATTTTTGCCAGAAAAGATCAGAAACCTGTGTAAATCATAAAGAATTATGATTTTGAAAGTCCCAGCCAATCATATCATTTCATAATTTCATGTATAACTCAGTTAATGAAGTGGATATATTCCTAGGCCTTACTTCTTTAACATAAAATTTGGTATCAGCAGTTCAATATATTTCAGCAAACTTTAAGTCAAAACTAATAATACATACATGTGAAATAAAAAAAAACTGGCAGGGCAAACATTGCATAAGTAAGCAAAAACATTTCGAACCTTCTAGAGGCCATTTGAATCTTTCTTCCAACCAGGGATAACTTTTTCTTTTACCAGCCTCCACTTCTCTTATAATTTCTATTTTGATGGCAAAGCTTTTAAATAATAATAATATTAATCATCATCATCATCATCATCATCATCATCATCATCATCATCATCATCTAATATGCTGGGGGTTAGCTGATGAAGCAGACTTATCTGTTATACACTTTGATGTTGCAAAAAAAGAACAAGGGCTGAGTAGTATAAAAAGCATTTGTAAAGGGAGCTTCCTTGTCAGGGGCTTTTAAAACTGAGATATGGCTGTATTAAGACATTCCAGTAGTTAGAATTTTCACACGCACAAAAATTCAGTTGCAGACCTCCTGGAAGTGGGCAGGAGTACACTTGCACAACTAAAATGGAAAGGTGATAGAAACAGGATCAGAATCTTGTTTCTTAATTTGTAGAGACAAAGGCCATTTCTGCACGAGGTTGATACATCATAGCAGTGTCGAATTCTTACCCTCCAGTCTACATGTTGTACCGTTTTAGCATCGTAGTTTTCCTTTGGTTCTGCATGTTTTCAGTTCCTAGAACGGTTCACTGCAGTTCACTGTGATGTGAAACTGCTGTATGTGAAAACCGGAAAAGCTCCAATATAAATCTCCCAAAGAGGTTCTGCTTTGGTTTTCGCCTACATGCAGAAGCACAGCATCGATTCACATCGCAGAAGTGGCCGGCTATGGGTGTTCCCAGGCTGTCCCTTCCATCATTTCCGTCCTTATCTTTCTCCACCCATCAAAGGACAGGCTGCCATGCTTATTGTCTTCCTGTGTTAAACAGACAGTGGGAAGAGAGTGGATCTGGTAATGGACTGTTAAAACATGTTTTTTTCCACATATCAATGAACATACATTCCTACACACAAATGTAGCAACACAGAAATGTGTTAAAAATGTGTGTGTGTGTTTTAAAAAACAGACCAATCAGTGATGGTGGGGCGGGGTGGGAGAAGGGAATGAGAGTGGCCAGGGACTTGCTGTTGTGGATGCAACAACTGCTGTTCTTCGCAATAGTCCAATGTAAATGGTGTGTGTGTGTGTGTGTGTGTGTGTGTGTGCAGACAGCACAGTTTCTGAATTTCTGAATTCAGTTTCAAAGTATGAAAACATCGCTCTTGACACACAGTGAACCGCTCCTCCCCTCTCGTGCAAAAATGGCCAAAGAGAACTATTATAATAATCAATACCACTTGTCCTGAGTATGCACCAGGACAATCAAATGTCGTGGCATACCCATTTCTTTTATCATGATTTACACAATCAGATACTATGCTATAATCTATAAAGCACAGACTTTATTTTTACCTTGAAGTAGTTTGTTGTGCTCTTTTATCCAAAGCATCTTTTTAAATATTATGACTAGTGCTGCTTCCTTTCCTGAATCCAGCTTGGACATCTGGCATTCTTTGCTCCATATACGCTAAAAGTCTTCAGTGTAAAAATTTGAGTGTCACTTTCTGTGCACTTTCTTTCCAGTAGGAAAAGAGAAAGAGCACATTACATGCAGATTGATTCAATCAAGGAAGCCACAGCCTTGAGCCTACTAGATTTAAGCACATTTTATAACCGAGGGCTCTTGGAAATAGCTCATTAATAAGGTTGCCAAAAGTCAAAGCTAACATGATGGCAAATGAGAGCTCTATGTAGGGCTCCTGGAAACTGCTCAAAAACTTCAGTGGGTTTAAAATGCTGCTGCCAGGCTACTGACCACAGAATGGCACAGGGAACATATAGCTCCCTTATTGAAACCACTGGTCCACTTCTGGGGAAAAAAGTACTGGTTGTGACTTTTAATGAGGTATATAGACTATCTGAAAGACCGTATTCTGAGTGTACCTGAGTTTTAAGATCTTCAAGGGTGGGCTTTCTCTCAGTCCCACTCCCATCAGAGGCATGTTTGGTGAGGACAAGGAAGAGAACCTTCTCCATGACTCCTCCCAGTCTGTGGAACTGTGGAAGTCCTTTTCGTGGGAGGTTGAGTTGGCCCTCTCTCTGTTCTCTTTCCACCAACAAGCAAAGAACTATTTATTTATGCAGGCCTTCAACTCTTAAACCATGCAGCAAAGGGTATTTTAATAGTGTGTGCTATACTTTTATCTTTTTTATTATGCTTTAAACTTTTTTAAATTTTGTGCTTTTAATAAAACTGTTTACTTAATTGTTCATAAACTATTTATAGTAAGCTGTTTTGAGAGCTAGCATGGTGCAGTAGTTTGAATACAAGACTTTGAGTGACTTTAAATGGGCTGACTCAGAAGACCAGAGTTCAAATCCATGCCTGACCATGGAAACCCGCTAAGGTGATTCTGGACAAGTCACACACTCTCAGCCTCAGAGGAAGGCAATGACAAACCTCTTCTGAACAAATTTTGCAAATAATTGTTTTAGGTTTGCTTTAGGATCAAACATAAGTCATAAAAGTCTTGAAGGCATGCAACAACAACAACAATACACATGCATAAGTATATGTTTATTGCTGGTCTTAAAAGACCAAAATTTTTCCATTTCATGAAACTAGTTAAAAATTTGTCCAGCACTAGAGGGCAGTGTTGCCCAACTTTTCCTGTCATACCATTTCAATTCAACTGGAAAGGTCATACATACTGCCAAAAGCAAGTGTTGACAGGGATCCTTTACTTTTGTAGGTTGCAGAGAGGTGGCAGATTTGGCAGGTGCATTCCTGTCTGCAGTCTATATCTGCCTTTTACAGGCAAAGACGTAAAGTCACATGTGTGTGTGTGTGTTTTTTTTAAAAAAACCTTCTTCAAAAGGCAATAAAAGAATGGTGCAAAAGAAATGGTTCTGTGGATGTCAAGGAAAGAATTAAGATCTCATCATAAAAGTGTATATTAAGACTGGCTAAGTATGTTGTGGCATTTTTGGCATCCAGTTAAAGTACCAATTTTTAGACCAATTGTATCACTCCCTAAACTGCAAACCTCAGGATTCCATAGGACGTTGAAAGTGGAATAATAACGGCATAACTCTCCAGTGTGGAAATGACCTAGGCCTGGGTGTCTGATCTTCCAAAAACAATTGCACAATAAGCAGCCAAACAGTGGTCACATTTTAAATATCAAACAAAGATATTACAATCAGCAATTGGTTTAATGTTTATGTAATTACAAATATCAACAGTAATTCTTACCAAGTCTTAGGGTCTTTGAGGAAGCCCATTCTCTTGGTTGCATGTCCCTCCAAGACACATTTAGTTGAAACACTAGAAAGGGCTACTCCCCCTTTCTTGCCCTCCTGCTACAGGCTCCAAGCTTTTTGTTAAGGAATACTTTGGCATCTAAGCTGAATTTCTGTGAGAAAGAGATCTGACTTTTGAAAGAGACATTCCAATTCTTTTCCTTCCTTCCTTCCTTCCTTCCTTCCTTCCTTCCTTCCTTCCTTCCTTCCTTCCTTCCTTCCTTCCTTCCTTCCTTTTCTCCTAGCTTGACACTTGTTCCACCTTCATTGTCTTCTGGTGGAAAGGGAATGGGACTCTGTCTGCTGAGTATCTGCTAGGTTAAGTGCTGCTACTGAGCCACATTGTTGTTTTTGTTGTGTGTCTTCAAATCTGAAGTCAAGAGTGTGTGATGTGCTCAAGGTCACCCAGTGCTTTGAACAAAAAGCTGTATTATTAATTAATTAATTAATTAATTACATTTGTATGTTGCCTTTCTCCCAGAATGGGACCCAAGGCAGCTTCCAACAAGTGACTTAAGGAAAAAAAAACTGTAAACAGAAATTCAGAAGATGTTATCCAGAAAAGAGAAGTGATAAATGCTTCCACCTTTTTCCTTCAATGCCTATACATAGGCGTTGTGGGCCCACAGAAGAAATCTTACATCCAGATAGCTGGGAAGATGAGATGAGGTTAACAAA
The DNA here is from genome assembly GCA_030412105.1 of Cyclura pinguis. NCBI lineage: Eukaryota > Metazoa > Chordata > Lepidosauria > Squamata > Iguanidae > Cyclura > Cyclura pinguis. The sequence continues at coordinate 110,626,204 of CM059603.1, forward strand.
AATTTCAGGAGAAGGAATAGATACTGGTAAATACATATGGTGAATCAGCAGGAAAAGGAGACTAGGTCTCCACATGCTTATAGATAGTCTATTTTTTTTTTTTTAAAGAAAGACAACCTTTTCCTGTCTAATTGACTGAAGCTCTATCTCAACACTCTCCCTTCTCCCTGGAATCTCACTGAAGGAATTCTTCTCTAGACCATGCTCCAGGTATATATGTGCTCTGCTGACTCACCCACAGACAGCCCCTCCCTCTGGCTAAGGCTGGGTTCTTCAGTCAGAGAGCCAGTAGGATTAGATCACCCTCTGCTACTAGGCTGTTCTATTACTCATGCCTCCTTAGGGTTCATCACAAGGGCCAATCCAGTCTCTTCCCCATGATCTTTTGCTCAGATCCCCTGAGACTGTTATACCTTTTGTACCTTTCTGTTCAGGACAATGAGGATGGAGTGGAACTATTTTGATTTATAAAAAAGGAGACATTGGAAATCATTCAAACCTTATTGTTCACACCTAATACCTTATTGTTCATACCTATTTGTTAATAGTAATTGTTCATACCTCTTATATTTTCTGCATTAGCATTTCCTTAGTAACTTTGCTGTCCCTTTTTGCTGGATATCTATCTCTGAACTGTCAAATGAATTTTTAAATTGCTGTAATGCCAGAAATTTGGGAACCAAAGGAAAATTTCATGGGGGGTAAATTCCTCTTTCAGTGGGCAATGCTGTCATTTCCTCCCCACAGTTGCTACACCACTGATGTGGTACAGATTCTTTGTTCATGAGTTTTGTCTTCATATGTTCTGTTCTGTCCTACCAGACTTGTTCCATTGGCTGTAATGTTATCCCAAAATGTGGGTGACTCACAGATCCAGCTGTGATTAAGGGATATCCCTACATGACAATGGGGAATTAATTAGCTCAATTAGGAGTCCTGTGAGAGGGGGGTAACCTAAGAAGATCTTTCCACCAACATTTATGGGGTTTGCGGGAAAGACCCAGGCAAAGATTCCAAAATAAACTAAAATGTGCTTTGTTGAAAGTTCAGTCATGCACACAAAAGATCCAACCTCTCACACACTTGCACAAGAACTAATCAGAGGATAAACGGACGAAAGTTGTGGATAGAAGAGTTTTCAGGGAATGGGCAATAATTACCAATCTGGAAAGCAGTGAAGAGAGCAGTAATGTGGCTTAGACTTGCACCTAAGGATAGTACTAGGTAGGAAATCAGAACTACAGCATGGCATTCAGCAAGCGAGGTATTGCATCAAACTACTCAAAATCTGTTTTGAGGGCATGGATGTGAATGGCTCTCTGGCTGAGCAAACAATGGAGGTTGCCGCCTGGAAAATGAGGTCCAGACTGAAGTTAACGGTCTTAGCGTTAGGTGACGAAGAGTTAATGGCTGTTGTAATAGCTCTGTCATTGTGGACAGGTAAGGGAACAATAAAGAGAAACATTCAGGTACAGGCAAACAGGGCTGAAACAATTAATGTTTTGCTGGGAACTTCCTTTTGCCATTGTTTGCTGTCAGAGATAGCACAGTTTCAGTTTAATCCTATTATCTATGGAATTGCTTGATAATCTGCCTGACAATGACTTTGGCTATGCCTAGAGGGGATCTCCTGACCTGCTTTGCAATCACCTGCTTTGCAATTGTGTTCAGTTAATAATTTTCCTCTGCCTGTCTTGACCTTCCAGTCACCTTAAGTTCCATTTTATATCAATGCCAATTAATGTATTTGCCAATTAAATAACATTTCACCAATTAAACCATATCAAACCTGGCAGGGTGTGGGTCCATAACAGTAAAACTTTGATAGAATTTCTGTCTCTGTCTTAGGTGCGACATGGAAACAAATGTATTGTGCCTGACAAATGCCCTTGTTTTCACAATGGACAAGAGTATTCTCCAGGACAGACTATAATAAAAGACTGCAATACTTGGTAAGAAATTGGGTATTTTTAAATTGATAATAATTGTATCTTTCTACAACAGTGCTTTTAGGGTTATCGTCTATATAATCTGCATTTACCAGTTGTTAAGTGCTACATATAACCACACTGGCAAGTTAGTAAATGTTCTGTACGGCAATTAATTTTAATTAAATCTCATATTTTGTAATTCTGTTTCCATTAACAAGTGTTGCTTTCACTTATTTATTATGTCTACCTTTTAGTTTATAAAGGAGTGAAAATAATTTTGTGTTAAAATACAGCTTGCCTTTAGTGCATTTAGGGTGGGCAACTTTGCAGGAAGGTAGGCATATTTGGGACAAGGGCAAGGAGGGGGCAGTTTTTCATGAAGAAAGTGTCATGGCCATTCTAGCAGTGTCCTTCATAAGAGTTGTGCCAACAGCCACCAACAAAATCACTTCTCAGAGCAGCTGCTACAAATAGATATCCAGGAGCAGATCATTAAACAGTCTGTAAGCACTTAGAAAGTAATGCCATGATCACAAAAGCCAACATGGGTTTCTCAAAAAGAAAAAGTCATGCCAGATTAATCTTACCTGTTTTTCTGATAGAGTTACCAGTTTGGTAGATGAAGGGAATGCTGTGGACATAGCCTAATTTCAGTAAGGCCTTTGACAAGGTCCGCCATGATGTCCTTGAAAACAAACTAGTAACGTTTTAACTAGACAATACTACTGTTAGGTGGATTTGTAACTGGTTGACCATCCAAACTCCAAGGGTGTTCACCAATAGCATCTCTTCATCTTGGAGAGAAGTGACTAATGGGGTGCCACAGGGTTCTGTCCTGGGCCCAGTGCTGTTCAACATCTTTATTATTGACTTGGATGAAGGAATGGAGGGCATTCTTATCAAATTTGCAACTGACACTAAATTAGGAGAAGTAGCTAACACCTTAGAGAATGGTATCAGAATTTAAAATGTTCTTAACAGCTTAGAGAGCTGGGCCAAAACTAACAAAATGAATTTCAACAGGGAGAAGTGTAAGGTACTAGATTTGGGCAGAAAAAATGAAATGCACAAATAAAAGATGAGTGACACCTGGCTTGATCACAGTATATATGAAAAGGATCTAGGAGTCTTAGTAGACCACAAACTGAATGTGAGTCAGCAGTGTGATGCAGTAGCTAAAAAAGTCAACACAATCCTTGGCTGCAGTAATAACAGTATAGTGCCTAGGTCAAGTGAAGTGATAGTACTACTGTATTCTGCTTTGGTCAGATCCCACCTAGAATACTGTGTCTAGTTCTGGACACCAGAGTTCAGGAAGGACAAGCTTGACCATGTCCATAGGAAGGTGGTCAAAATTCTGGAAGTTCTGGAAACCATGCACTGTGAGGAGTGGCTTAGGGAGCTGGGTATATTTAACCTGAAGAAGAGAAGGTTAAGAGGTGACATGATAGCTATATTTAAATATTTGAAGGGATGTCATATGGAGGATGAAGCAAGCCTGTTTTCTACTGGTCCAGCAGCTAGGGCATGAAGAAGTGCCTTCAAACTTTAGAAAAAGAGATTCCATCTAAACATTAGGAAGAACTTCCTAACAGTAAGAGCAACTCAATAGTGGAATATGTTGTCTCAGAGTGGAGTGCAGTCTCCTTCTTTGGAAGTTTTTAAACAGAGGTTGGACAGCTATCCCTTGGGCATGCTTTGATGGTGTATTCCTACATGGCAGGCAATTGGACCCAATGGCCCTTGTGGTCTCTTCTAACTCTATGATGCCACAGTATCTTGTTTTGTTTTGAGGTCAGAGGCTTGAAAGATCTGCAATTCTGACTGTGAAAGAAGATGGCTAACCTGTATTGTGAGACTATCTGCCAAAGCTGAATGTGATCTCATAAGTAAAACCCTTTTCCTTTCCTTTGGAAGAGGAGTGAGTTCACGGTAGGTGTAGGGTTATCTAAGGCTGTAGCAGTTATCACTCATGGTAGAGGCTTCAACAGTTTGTTGGAAAAGAACCTAATCCTGTGGCATCACTGGGGGAGGGGCGAGGTCAGGCCTGCACTGCATTACAGCACCAGGGAGGGTGACACTAACCCTAATGATCCATTCCCCTGCCATCAATTCCATTGTGCTGAAGCTGCAGTTTCCAGCATTGGAGTGGCAGCGAGGTGCTGAGGCTGTGAGCTTTGGCTTGGATCAAATATGAAAGCAGTTCAGGCTTCCTCTGCCTGCTGGTGGCAGGCAGAGACCAGGAGCTTGACAGTTGCTGAGCACTGGAAGGCAGAACCTGTTGGCAGTAGCTGAGGTGGCAGTGGGTTGGGGACTGGAGTGCTATGGCAGCACCAAGAGCTGAGAGCAGAACTTGGAGGTGTTTTCTGACTGGCTGGTGGGGTGGAGGAGACACACTGGGAGCACTGCCTCATCCCAGCAGTGCTGACTCCTCAGCTATTTATTCAGTGATATGTTTTCCCTCTTTAGGAGCCCACTTGAAACATCCCTGTGGGCCTGCGCTTGAAGCAGCAGCTTGAGGAGAAGTGACGGCCTAGATGCCCAGTCCAGCACTGAGAACCTCACTGGGTCCCTTACCAGAGGTGACTCCTGGGTTCTGAGATGGGTGTGACCCTGAGGATTGGCCTCGTGGCCCAGGATCTGGGGGTTGGTGGGACCCAAGTGGCACAATTCCTCTGTAGAAAGCACGGGCACCTTAGCTGCTTGAGCGATTGAGTCAGGAGGACAAACTTCACTTTGGCCACCCTGTGACAATTCTGTCTAGTGGCGAATGGAAAAGGGGCAGAGGACAGGAAGCACTTTCCCAAAAGTGTGGGTGCAGCTTAGCTCCCCTCGAGAATGCATTGGTTTAACTGGTTTTCTGGATCGAGTTGTGTGAATCAGAAAAGTAACCCCTCTCTGTTTCCAACTCTTGTCCCAAGCTGCATTTTCAATGAAATGAGCTAGCTAAAGCTTAGCCAGTGTCTGCCTCTCCCCCCCCCCTTTTTTTTTTTTGAAGTGGGAACTCACCTGCTGCATCAGGGTGGATTACGTGATTGGCTGCTCACAGTGACAGTCAAGCTCACTCTAGAAAAACAGGAATCAATGGCTCTTTGATTCCCTCTGGAAGGATGATTGATAGCTTATGGTTGACTGCCCATTAGGTTTTGCTCAATGGCTTAGAAATCTAGGAAAGTTTTGGCAAATGGAGAAGACAAAATGTGGATAAGAATAAATGCAATGCAGTCAGCATCATCTTGACCTGGCTTCTCCCTGCTTAACAAAGCAAAATTTGTTTTAGCATAATTAGTTACCTTGAATGGTCATCTGCCTGAGAAAACTCCCCTTTGTTCCCTCACCTGCCCAGATATTAAGAGGCTATCATGACTTCCATCAGCTCTTTATCACCTGAAGTTAAGACCATTAGTCCTTTTTGGACCCGTCTTGTTTACCCTTCCAGATAGCAGTTAACACATTCCCTTTCAGGGCATAAAAAGGGTATTTAAATGCTGGCCCCAAACCTGATGATTTGTAGCACCTTAGATGCACATAGGTATGTCACTCTGTACATTGGCTCCCTGATTCTCATGGCCTGAACTACCCTTAAACTCTCACGTTTGAGCCATCTCGCACCAATCTTCCACTTCTGGAATGGTAATGGTAGTTATTACCTACTTCACCCCAAAACTTATCCAATCTTTCTCTCTTTTACCAATAAACCTGATAAATGGCTAGCCCATGAATTAAGGAAAGAAAGAAAAAAGTCATTGCTCAGATAAAAGATGGAGAGGAAATATTAACACAACAAGAGAAAATAAAAGAAGTATTCTACAAATATTTTTCAAAACTATATGCAGTAGATCATCAACAAGAAATTACTGAACATGAAATAAAAGAATTCATATAAAAAGCTAGAATCCCACGAATTACAGCAGAACAAAAAAATCTGCTGAATCAAATTATATCCATAGTGGAAATTTCAGAGGCAATTATGAGAATGAAATCAGGAAAAGTGCCCAGACTAGATGGGTTCACGGCGGTATAAGATATTTAAGAAGAACTCCTTACCCCATTTCAAAAAATATTGAATTCAATAACAGATTAAAGGAAACCCCAGTCTTGGGGTATGATCAGTGTGACTTTGATACAAAGAGAAGAGAAAGATTTACTCCAAGTTAAGAATTACAGACCTATGTTGTTACTAAATGTAGATTACAAAATTTATACAATCAATTCTAGTTGAAAGATTGAAGAAAATTTTAAAAGATTGGATTAAGGATGATCAAGTTGGCTTTTTACTGGGAAAACACATGCAAGATAATATAAGAACTATCATAAATATTACTCAACACTATCAGCAACATAAAAATAAAAAGTTGGCCCTAATTTTCATCAATGTGGAAAAAGCCTTTTGATAATGTCATTTAGCAGATCATGTTGGAAGCACTTCAAGAAATGAATATTGGGGAGAATTTTATTAATTGGATTAGAGCTATTTATTCTGAATAATTGGTGCAATTAATCATCATCACAGAGAAAACAGAACAATTCTCAGTTGAGAAAGGCCCTAGACAAGGTAGTCCTCTCTCTCCATTGCTCTTCTTGATAGTGATAGAAATCTTGAAAAATAAAATAAGAAAGGACAACAATATAAAAGGATTACAAATTCAAAATCAAGTGTTTAAGCTTTGGGGCTATGCTGATAACTTCGTCTTGATTCTAGAAGATCCATTGCACTCAGCAGAGAATATGGTTCAAAGGATAAATGAGTTTGGAAGCATGGCAGGCTTTACAGTTAAACAGGATAAGACAGTTATGTTAGCTAATAGTTAAAAAAACAAGATGAGGAGAAATTACAGAAAATAACAGGTTTTAGGCCAGAAAGGAAGACCAGATACTTGAATATCCTATTTACAAGTAAAAATTCTGATTTGCTTGAAAATAATTATAACAGAATGTGGAAAAAGGTACAAAAAGAGATGTCAAGATAGGAGAAAATGAACTTATCCTTATTAGGCAGAATATCAGCTATTAAAATGAATGTCTTATCCATGATCCTGGAGAGAAGTGACTAGCGGGGTTCCACAGGGTTCTGTCCTGGGCCCAGTGCTGTTCAATATCTTCATCAATGATTTGGATGAAGGAGTAGAGGGCATGCTCTTCAAATTTGCAAATGACACCAAATTGGGAGGGGTTGCTAGTACGCCAGAGGACAGGATCAAAATTCAAATGACCTGGACAAATTGGAGAGCTGGGCCAAGGCTAACAAAATGCAATTCAACAGAGAGAAGTGTAAGGCCCTACACTTAGGTAGAAAAAATGGAATACAGAAATATAGGATGGGGGACACGTGGCTGGATAGCAGTGAAAGGGATCTAGGAGTCTTAATAGACCACAAGCTGAACATGAGTCAGCAGTGTGATGCAGCAGCCAAGAAAGCCAATGCAATTCTCGGCTGCATCAATAGGAGTATGGTGTCTAGATCGAGGGAGGTACTGGTACCACTCTACTCTGCTTTGGTTAGACCTCAACTTGAATACTGTGTCCAGTTCTGGGCACCCCAATTCAAGAAGGACATGGTCAAGCTGGAGCAGGTCCAGAGGAGGGCAACCAAAATGGTGAGGGGCCTGGAAGCCATGCCCTATGAGGATAGATTTAGAGAGCTGGGTATGTTTAGTCTGCAGAAGAGAAGGATAAGAGGGGACATGATAGCTATGTTTAAATATTTGAAGGGATGCCATGTAGAGGAGGGAGAGGGCTTGTTTTCTGCTGTTCCAGAGACCAGGACAAGGAGTAATGGATTCAAGCTGCAGGAAAGGAGATTCCACCTGAACCTCAGGAAGAACTTCCTGACAGTCAGGGCTGTCCAGCAGTGGAATATGCTGCCTCGGAGTGTAGTGGAGTCTCCTTCTTTGGAGGTTTTTAAGCAGAGGCTGGATGGCCATCTGTCGGGAGTGCTTTGAGGGTGTTCCTGCATGGCAGGGGGTTGGACTGGATGGCCCATGTGGTCTCTTCCAACTCTACATTTCTATGAGTCTATGATTCTATGATGAACTTTCTTTTTCAAAATTTACCAATAATCTTGAAAAACAAGGTTTTCAACCAATGGAAAAAAGATTTGACAAAGTTCATCTGGGCTGAGAAAAAAATGAGGATTAAATGGAAAATATTGGAAAATAATAAAGAGGTGGAATGGGACTCCCAGATTTAAAATTATATGCTTATGCTAACGCCTTAACCTGGGTATTAGATTGGACAAGATGGAAAAGTAATAGCATACTACTTTTAGAATGAGTAATTCTGAATCAAGGCTGGCATGCCTATTTACGGTATGCCAAAAACAAACCAGGAGCAGAATGTTCATCTCATTTTCTAAGGAAAGCTCTAATCTCTATCTGCCAAAAATATAAGTCACATTTGTGTCCTCAAATGCCTCTCTGGGTTTCTCCATTAAAGGCTTTCTATGGTACAGAAACACAATACTTAATGGAATATAGGACTTACGGAGATCTTCTTAAATTCCATGATTCTGGTTGTGACCTTAAGCCAAGAGAGAAGTCAGCCGCAGAAGGATTAAATTGCTCTTGGTTTCTGTATAATAAGCTCTATTTGAGATTCAAACAAGATAAAAGAGATTATAAGATAAACAATACTAATACAGAACTTGACATGGTTTTAAGATGTGAAGGTGACCATGTTACCTGACTTCTGGGGGTCCCCTGGGAGACACCTTGCTTTACTCCGAAAATGCAAAGATTGGGGAAATTAGCGGAGTGCTAGCTTGGCAGAACGAGGGGCAAAGTAACTCAGAGAGACATTCAACCCAATTTTTATGGGGTCAGACCTAACAAAAAGCCAGACAATTGTACTAATGAATGAATTTTATTAACAAATATGTTTTCAAGCACCAATGCAGTCACTCACTCATGCACACAAGGCTTAACGAGAAAGGAAAGAGGTGAAAAATTGTAGGGGATAAAGTGGAGAGGGTTTAAAGGCAGTGATACTGCACCTGTCCTTTGGGAAGCAGGGAGAATGAAGGAGCTCAGCAAAGGGAGGTGGCTGATGGGAGCGCTTGACTAACAGAGTGCTGGCCTGCTAGCATGGTGGGGAGTTCTCCGAAGAGAGTCTCGAAAACAGGGACGACTTATTGGGCAGAACATACCTTGGGGGCAGGCCCTTTCCCAGGAAGAACAATGGCCAAAATAAAAGGAAGAATACTGCACAATAGTAACTTGATGATTTGCATGATTGGTTCATGTAAATGGACCTCACCCTTGTAGGATTCATCAAAGCAAGCATTGCTCAACATGGAGAAAACCCAGTAATCCCCTCAAGTTGGCTTTTTGTGGCTGAGGACCCTTTGTGCAGACATACCTAGCCTGAGGTCTCCTTAGGAAATGTGACTGAGGATTTTCCTGGCCTTGACCTATGTCCAGTTGCTTGACTTATTTGTCTACGCACCCACCCAGGCAACCTCTCTGGTATCTGATATATTTTTAATATTAAGTTTATATCCTCCCCTGGACGGGGTCTGCCAAGGAGGTAACAACCATAGTACTAAGAAGTTACATAATGTACTCTTAAGGTGGGAAAGAAAAGGATGAGGTAATTAAGAATTCAGTGATGAAATGGGCCCAAAACATTGATTATACATTGAACTTTGAACAGTGACAAAGGACCTGGAAAGAGCTAAAATTTACAAGCTGTTAAGCACTTAAAGAGAATTATTTTAAAATGTTGTACAGATGGCAACTGACTCTAGCTAAAATAGCAAAAATCTACAAAGGGGACAACGACAGGTGCTGGAAATGTAAAACAGAAAAAGGATCCTTTTACTACTGTTGGTGGCTCTGCAAAAAGTCACAAGCATTCATTCTGAAATCATTAAGCTAACAAAAAAGAATTTCCCAATGAAACTAGAATTTTATTTGCTTATCAAGGTTAGCGCAATAGAAAAATATGTTGGTAAGCATAATAACAAGAATTTTACATACTAAAACCTGGAGAAAAGAAGAAACCCCTGAAATAGATGAATGGTTAACAGAGTTATACGATGTCATGGAAATGGATAAGCTAACAATGTTTTTAAAAAATAAAACTAATGATAATTTCATAAATCAATGGAAAGAGTTAATTGTTTATATGGGGGAAGGCTTTGATACTAGCCTTTAAAGACTGAACAACATTTAGTAGCTCCTGTGTGGATCTGTTATCTGAAAGAAAGAAGTTAAGGACTCATACAGCTTTGTGTATGCATATATCTATCTATCTATCTATATATATATGTGTGTGTGTGTGTGTGTTACATACATTACAATAATTAAACCATCAACAACTCTCTCTCTCTCTCTCTCTCTCTCTCTCTATATATATATATATATAGTTGTTATTTTGATGATGGTTTAATTATTGTAATTATCTAGCACATTTGTAAATTTCTATCCACAATCCAAAAAAAAAAAAGATGTGATGGAACATCCAAAGAGCACCTACATTACCCTGAAAAATAGAAAACATTGGCAGCTGTACTAAGGTTGCGCAAAACCACTGCTGCCAAAACTATTGCTTTGATGGAAATAGAGAGGAAAAAGTGGAGGGACATCTTGCACATATTGCTTGGTCCAACGTTGTTTGTTTCCAAGCAGAATCTGGCATCCATGGCCACAAGGAAGATGATTCTTAATTGAATAAAAAGAATTTTCTTACGATGGAGATGTTTTCAAAATATGATCCAATGCTGAAAGAGCACCTGATGAAATTAAAATGGAACACTTATAAACTTAGTCTCAGTCTCTTATCTTGCACAAAAAAACTCGTAATAAATTTCTAAGCACTCTGGCAAATTGTGTGAAGGAGATGCTTGCCATGGACATAAAATCTGCAGTGTATGTTGGGAACATGTTTGACAGCACACCTGATACATCACAGACTGACCAGATATCTTAAGTGATTAGATATGTAAAAATCAATTAAGGAAATTTGAAGTGAAAGAAGTATTTCTAGGGTTTTCCCCTATAAATGGGAAAACAACTGTAAGAACTGAGCTCAACATTCTGACAGTTCTGACATTCCTAAAAACCTGGAAAGCAATGGACTGGACATAATGACATGCCATGCTCGAGGTTATGATAGTGCTGCCACTATAGCTGGAATCCATGGAGGTATGCAAGCCATTCTTAGAAGAAAGAACAAGAAAGCTATTTTTAATTTGCTTAACTTGTGTGGTCAGCACTCTTTTGCAGAAAATGCATCATATGCTACTTTTTTGGAATTTTTGAGGCAATGTTTTCCTTCTTTGCTGCTTCCACCTGTTGATGGGATGTGTTAAGTGACCATACTGAAGTGTTAGTGAAAAGGGTATCCACAACACGCTGGAGTGGCCATCATGCTTCAGTTTTGCAGATAAAGAGAAGTTCAGTGGGTTTATGCCAGTGATTGAAGCTCTTTGTGATCCACATGAAAATTTGGACAAAAAGGCTACAGAACAAGGTCTTTTGCCTGCTCTCTGTGATTTCACTTTTTTGTGCTACCTATACTTCTGGTAGGATGTACTATAGAAAGTTAATCTTACACAGCAGTATCTGCAGACTAATGGCTTAACTCTCAAAAAGATGGCGGTAAAGCTAGATGTGCTAAGACATTTTCTGCATGAGGAGGGCAGTGACCTAGTGGAGTATGCAACTGAAAAGAAACTTTTAAAATCAGATGGTAATGGAATAGCTGTAGAGAGAAGAGCCAGGTTCAAGAAGAGGATAGCAGGGTAGCAAGCAAGTGATGCTGGACTAACTCTGCAAGAAGAAAACAAGATGACAATGCTTGAGTGCACTGATTGCTTTCATTCTAAACTCCAGATCAGATCAAGAACCATCAAGGGATAGCAGCCATGTTTGAGCTGTTCAAGGGAAGAATCTCATATCTGCCACTGAAGAAGAGTCAAAAGTGTCCATTCTAAAGCTTGACCACTTTCTATGATGTAGTATCCAAAAGTGTGCTTTTTAATAGAAATACCAAGGCTGAGAAGGTACTTAAAAGCAACAGAGATTGATCTGGAAGAAGCCTAAGATTGGAAATATTAGATGTTTTTATATTCATAGCTGAATGGAACTTCCGAGAATCTTTCCCAACCCTTTCACTAAGTCTAAAATTATTTCTGACAAATCTGTATGTCTGTGGTTTCATGTGAGAGGAGCTTTATAAAGCTGAACATTATAAACAATTGTTTGCGGCCTACCACTGGACCATCAAGATTTTCTGATCTTGTGATATTATCAATTGAAAGTGAGTCAGTAAAAGGCACTGATTTCGATGAAGTGGTTCACAAGTTTACAGCTTTGAAGGCCAGGAAAGGAAAGTTCTGATTTAGCTGAGATGTTCACTTGTGTATTTGTTCCTGTTTTTAATTTAATTTAATTTAATTTATTTGGCATTATTTCATTTACGAGTATATTTTCATATGCATTTGTGTACAACTTCTACATTATTTGGGCTGTTACTGATTATGCAAACCTAACCCATTAATGTATCTCATGCAATGGTTAGTTTTAACATTCAAATGAACATAATTTGATACAGTTATTAACATTTTTACTTTGAATTCTGTCACTTTCTTACCAAATTTTCCCTATAATCACATGAAACTGTGAATGTAGATACATTTAGGCTGTGTGTGTGTGATATTGTAGTTTAAAGGTGTAACTTTTTTTTAGTTGTTTGTGTTACTACTAGTGTCATTATATCCAGTGATATACAGGATTTACTATTTATAAGTAACAATATTACAAAAAAGAAAAATACTAAACATTCTGTATGGTCTGGTATGGGAAGAGGTCCATGAGAGTGATACCATTCTAGTGGCACAACTGATCTAATCTTCCAAGATGAACAAACTTCTCATCTAATTACATTTTTTTTAAAAAAATGTTTATCTCACAATGCCTAAAATTGTGTTATTTGCTACAGACTTTGATCAATAATTAATGATTTTGTACCTGCTTTCTCTAAGAGATAGACTTTGCTTTCAGCTTCATATCAAATTCCAAACTAGATCTTGACAACATTGATAATTGATTTTTTACCCACTACAGTGTGTGTCATGGTAGAAAATGGGAATGTACAGAAAACATCTGTGATGGGACCTGCTCAGTCATTGGTACAGCTCATTACCTGACTTTTGATGGACTGAAATATAAATTCTCAGGGAACTGTCAGTATGTACTTGTTCAGGTAAGGTGGAAGGCAGTTAATTGCATGCTGACATCAAAAAAAAATAATGTAGCATTACTCTGGTTGCTGACTGAAACCATTTTTTCTTTCATCAAAATTCTCCAGAAGAGGAAGGACCAGAGGAGGAACACCAAAATTCACTCCAGATTTCATTGCAGCTTCTTTTTTTGGTGGTGACTTTAAATTAATGTGTAGCATCATGTTTTATGCCATCTATAGAAGAAAGCTGGAAATGAGAGCAATTCCATGTAGGTCATTGTATGAATCCTAAAGGCAATGGCAAGAGCTCCATATCCTTAAAGCTGGTGAAAACATGGGCTGATGAGACAATTGTAGTCAAAGATTTCACAGAGTATCCAATGGCATGTTAAGCAGATCAAGTGATCAACCAATATCCTTGCCATCTGGTAAATGTACCTTTTGATCTAGTGAGAGATGGGTGGGGGCTCCTCTCAGATTTCATGGTGTACTTTGGAGGAACTCAGAAAGCACCAAGAAAGAGCTGCTTGCAAGTGCTTTAGAAAGAAGCCTAATGCCAGTGGCGAGCTGCCGCCCTTCTCTCAAGGCCGGAGAAAGGTGGAGGTTTCCTATGATGTTATTCTGGGATTCAAAGGCATTTTAAAAATTCTTCACTGTTGTCTGAGTAGAGCTGAAACTCAGTAGAAATGTCAGGGATCAGAAACCCCTGCCCTGTGAATTTGGTAAGGAGCAAGTTTTGTAAGTCATAAATTTTGATTAGTTAGCAAACCCAACCAAAATGTGTATACAGAATAGCTTAACACTTGCATGTAAGCATGGATATAACTAGACTCCAAAACTGATTTTTACCCATAGAGTTAAGGATACAAGTACAGAGATCTGAAGAGACTATTCTTCTCAAATATTTGCAGCATGTACACTTGGTGATCTTTAAAATTGGTATCTATATATGCTCCTAACATCTGCTCTCATTGCCTCCATTTTTAAAGGATTATTGTGATGATAATGATGGTGCTTCTGGAACCTTTAGAATACTTGTTGCCAATGAGGGATGTAGCTTCACAGGAGAGAAATGCACTAAAAGGATCACTATTCTGTTTGACAGTGGAGAGATTGAACTATACAGTAGAAATGTAAGTATATCCCTCTCTCTCCATTTTTATAGGAAGATCTATTGTGAAAGAGTTGTGAAAAGTTTTCAGTAATTTTCTAGCAAATTTGAAAAGGCCATTTCTGAATAAGGCAACATCCCACACAAATAGTATCTCTTGGGGGAGAAATTCCTCAGTGCTATTTCTGCAGTGGGATAGAACTTTCTGAGGTCTTTTATGGATGATGAGAGCATCCTGTAGTAGTTATCAGAGGAGTAACCATGTTAGTCTTTTACAACATAGGAGGGAGCAGAGAAGAAATGTAGCAGAAATTTTGAGACTGAGTGGTTTTTATTTTCACGTGAGCTTTCATGGATATAAACCCACTTCTTTGGATGCAGTACAGAGTGATTACAAATGCTCAGGTATAAAACATATTTACTCCCACATTATTATCACTCTCTACTGCATCTGAAGAAGCAGATATATTACATCCATGAAAGCTCATATGAAAATAGAAGCCGGAGGATAGCCTGTCTTAATTTACCAATAAAGGAGAATAAGGACACTGCAAGGATTTATTGGAACATCCAGATATTAACTCAAGACCCTGTTTTCCATGTTGGGACTCAAATGTCATAAAAAATGCATTTCTCTAACTTCTGCAAGATTCTCTTTCCAATTACATACCAACTGTTCCAGAGCAGTCTAAAACCAATGTTCACCTACTCCATTTTTCCTTGCAACAGACTTTTTCTTGCAAGAAAATACTCAGAAATATATCAGTTGGAAAACTGGGAGGGTTACAAATGGAAAACAACCAACATTTCGGAACCCCTGTACAATTCTTTGGCCATTTCCGCCTTACAGTGTTATAATGTTATTATTCTACATTCAACATCTTAGAATTTGCAGTTTAGGGAGGAGCATTTAGAGTTCTCAGCCAGAGAGCTCTTTGGCCTCAGTAAACTACAAACCCTAGAATTCCGCAGGAGCAAAGGCAGATCTACGGTGGAGCAACTGGGGTGTGTGCCCTGAGAACCAATGTCAGGGGGACGCAAAAAAGAAGAATCCCCTCACCTGCCCCTGCTCGCCCTGCCCACTTCTGCCTGCTGCTCACCCTGCCCACCTCCACTGACCCCTTCCCCGCCTGCCACCACTCAACCCACCCACTTGCCCTGGGTGCTGTTAAATCTTGGTACACCACTGCACTGGAGGTTGAAAGTGCAATAATAGCACTACAACAGTACAGGGTGGAAGTGGACTTTGTTTGAGGCAGGAAAACTTTAGAATAAAGACTGTAAGCAGAAGTACTCTAGATCAACATAGAACAATGGTAAAGGAAGAACAGGCAGTATTTGCCAGATGAAATCTCTTCCCACACTGCCATTGCCCTTTCCTTCTGTGTCATATTTTAATTACATTTTAAGACTGAGAGCAGGAAAGTATTTTGTTGTTCTTTTACTTGTAAAGCATCATGTACAGTGGTGGTGATAAATAATAATAATAATAATAATAATAATAATAATAATAATAATAATAAGGAGAAGAAGAAGAAGAAGAAGAAGAAGAAGAAGCAGCAGCAGCAGCAGCAGCCACAAACAACAAACAGCAGCAACAACAACAGGGAGTTTCTGAAAAAGCAGGCATGTTATTCAAGCACACTGGAGTTTCACCATCTTTGTTATCAGCAAGTAAGAGGACAGATAGTAAGCTGATCTGTTTAGTACCTTCTTTGCCTCAGTCTTCTCCCAAAAGTAAAACAGTGGTCTAACATGTCAAAATAGAATAAATCATGCATCAATGGGACTACAGGCCAGAATAGGTAAAGAGGCAGTAAAGGAATACCTAGTTACTCAAATGAATCCATGTTTCCAGAACTGGATTACCTGCATCCAAGAGTACTAAAGGAACTTGCACAGGTAATCTCAGAGCCACTGTCAATAATCACTGAGAAATTCTTAAAGAACAGGATTGCTTCCAGAAGATTGAAGAAGGGCAAATATTGTCCCCATCTTCAAAAAGTGCAAAAAATAAGACCTGAGCAACTTTTGACTAGTCAGTTTGGTGTCAATACCAGGAAAGATATTACACACTTAGAAAACAATGCTTTGATTACTAAGAACTAGTCTTCTGAATTTTTGACAGAATTACAAGCTTGGTAGATTAGGGGAGTGTCGGGGTATATCTTGATTTCAGTACGGATTCTGACAAAGATCCCTATGATATTGTTGTAAGCACACTGGTGAACGTTGGGCTAGATAGTGCTACAGTTAGATGGATCTGTAATTGGTTGACAGAGCAAAGCAAGAGTGTGCTCTCCAATTGTTGCTCTTCATCCTGGAGAGAAGTGACTGGCCTCTCTTAGGCCTGGTGTTGTTTACCATCTTTATAAATGACTGAGATGAGGAAGCAGAAGGCACACTTATCAAACTTGCAGATGGCACCATTGTTACCCTGTTTTCTGGGGGTCCCGGGAGGGACGCCAAATTGCTATCAAAATTATACAAGTTGGGGAAATTAGTTCAGAGCACAAGTTGGCAAGAAGAGAGGCAGGGTAACTTAGCAGGATCTTGTAACCCAGTGTTTATGGGGTCAGGCCCAGTCAAGAAGCAGACCGGTTTGAAAATAATGAATGATCTTTATAAAAGACAGGCAAACAATGTAAGCAACACACGCACACAGATAACTACGGAAAATAAAGGTGTGAGTAAGATAGCGGGATTTTCAGAGGGATGATTGGTTTGGGTGATACAAAACCTGTCCTGAAGTCCAGAAGAAAATGGAGAGCGAAGCTGGGGTTTGATGTATCTCAGCACGTGGAGCTGAGGGGAAGCTCGCCAAGCGAAGCGGCAGCAAGGCGGTCTGGAACTCGGGAGCGATCCAAGGAAGTGCTCAAAATCAGGGGTTTTTATAAGGAGAATTGTGACCTCAGGCTAGGTCGGATTTGGGGAAACCAATAGATTTGGAGCTGGAGACAAAGCCTCCAAAAGGTCAGAATTTGAATGACTGAATTATAGCTGAATTTATCAATAGAGTAGCCGGTATGCAAACACGGAGTTCTTGAGCATTGTATAGTTCGATCATCAAGCTGCCAGTGCTAGGCAGAGGATCTTTTGAGAGTTGCTCGCATACCTAATGGAGGTACTTGCCTTGAAGTCTCCTAAAGCGGCGAGTCGGCTGTTTCTGGCTTGCCTGTATTGTCTAGGAATATTACGGCGATTATCAGCCGAACCTGTGTGCGTGCTTGTCCAGGGGCCTCGCAAGCACATGGAAGGGATATGTGAAGCTGAATTATTGATATCAATAGATATCTTTTATATCCCCAAAGCTCGAGCTAGCCAGGGCAGTTACAACCCCCCCCCTCGAAAATGGGTGATGTTGGGGACAATATCGGACATTTTCCAATTAAAAATCAAAAATCATTTTAGAGCCGAATAGGGGCTTGCAGGTTAGGTAGCCGTATCACTCCACAGTAAAGGGAATTTTGGGGAAAAGCAAAAGGGTTCCTATCTTATAACAACATTCCTAACTAAAACCTAAACCTAAACACATACACACAAATGTCAATTAAACAACAATCAACAATTAAAGAATAAGCAATGTCAAACTGTCCCGTCAATAGGAAATTATCAGAGAATGAGCAATGGTGGTAAAATAGCAAATGCAATCGAAATAATCAATGGAATGCGGTAAATCCAATGCAGGGTCTGGCAATGAAGGCAATCCAAGGAGCAATCAGTTCAGTGTGGATGAAGGAATGAGGGTTCATAGTCCGGGGGAGATGAAGTGCCAGCAAAAGTCTTGGCACACACACCCCTTGCAACAGAAAAAGTCTTGTAGCTGGAGCGAATGAGCAAAACATGAATCCATCCAGGCAACGGACCAGGAACAGCAACACAATGTCCAAGTTGGTGCAGTCTAACTGGCTTGCTGCAAGTTCAGGAACAGTGAGTCTTTGCAGAGTTAGGAGCCTGGAACAGTCCATTGGGCCTCTCGGGTTAGCAAACGGCTGCAGGAATGGCAAAAAGTCTGTTTTTGCAATCGGAAGGATGCGTGGTCACCTTCCCTCATGGTTTCAGGTGTCGTTGAGGAACCGGGAATCTCCAAGCATCGGCCATCAGATGGAGTGGCAACTTTCTTCGTCACCCCCCCCCCCACGGTACTTGGGGGCAATGGTAGGACCTCAGGATCTTCCCAGTCCTCCAGATCCTATTAGAGTTTCAACAGAAGAAGTGACATGATTATTATCCAATGTATACCATAACTGCAAATGGCCAGCTCAAAGCCTACTGGGATTTCAAAACATTTGGGTCATCATGACTGAGAAGACTAAGAATCTGTGGGGACTTAAATAGCAACTGCGATTGAGGCTGTATTGGCTGGAGTGGGGCCGTTGATCTGGGCAGTGAGACTGCTAGTTCGGGACCCACATTGACTCACCAGCCTAGAGACGCCCATGTTAATATCCCAGTAGCACGAGAAGACACCCGGCTATGAAAGTCCTATTTGCACTCCAGTCCGTATAACATGGACCTGCACACTCGCACCCTCCCTTCACGCAGATTGAAGCCGAAGCTCCAAGCCTGATGATGTAACTGAGGGCTTGGGGCGGGCTTATCCATCTAGTGCCGATGGTTCGATGCTGACCCCGAGCAAGCAGTATCACTAGCCCGCAGATATAAGCTGGACTCCGAAGGGAGGCCTGAGAGATGGTCGCCTTCGGATAGGCTTTTTGAACCACACGGGACATTTTACCTTTTAAAACACATAACACTCACAAAGAACTATTTACAAAACATGAGCCTCGGAGTTTTTCAGTAAAAGCGGCCAGCCTGAATTTGGAAGACCTGTCTCTTAACCCATAGTGCAAGGCCAATCAGACATAAGGCAAGTACGAGTTGTAACATGACCAAGATGAGTAGAGAGTGGAGGGCAAAGTGAGCTATCGCTTGCCCTGTGGACGACCAGGTGAAGGTGTCCCATCACAAATGTTTAGCGGCTGATTCCAAATCTTTAGATGTACTGACGATTACCTTAGTAATGATTAACGGTCAAGGTAATCTGATGGAGGGAGTGCGAGACCTCCTTTGCTCGTTGCGATAGACTGGTGAGATTCCTTAGCCATAAAGACGCAGGGATCTCGTTTTCTAGGTGGAATCCGACTAATTCGGATTCTGTGGGTACGTACACACTCTCCAAGATGTAGTCTCGTATTTCCTGGTGGAGATAGAAGTTATTATCAAAGTAGTCTTGGGCTAACTGTGAGCAAAAGCAGGGGTTCCCAGCGGTGCGGTTCACTCTTACATTCGTGCCACTAGGCAGTACTGTCACATTTGCACAAGGAGTCCTTAAACAGAAGCACTCACGATTAATTTGGGCCATGACTGTAGTATTGACAGGTATCACCAAATATTTGGAAGTGTCGCGGTGGCAGAGACTATTAAGGTTGTGGAAACACTGAATCTAATGGCGGTGGAATAGGCAACCAGCCAAATCAAACGAGTGGGTACCATTGGACCAATGGTACATCTGTGGGGGTAGCAAAGTGGCAATTATCGGCCGAGCCTGTGTGCGTGCTTGTCCGGGTGCCTCACAAGCCCGTGGAAGGGATATGTGAAGCCGAATTAGTGATACCAAAAGATATCTTTTATATCCCCAAAGCTCAGGCTAGCCAGGGCAGTAACAGCATCCAAGCACCTGAAGAACAGTTAATACCCTAAAGGATAGGAACAGAATTCAAAATGACCTTGACAGATAGAGAACTGGGCCAGAACTAACAAAATGAATTCCAACAGGGATAAATGTAAGGTCCTACATCTAGGTCAGAAAAAAAATAAAATGCACAAATATAGAGTGGGCGACCCCAGGCTTGAAAGCAGTACATGTTAAAAAGTTCTAGATGTCTTAGTAGACCTTAGTAGATCACAAGCTAAACATGAGTCAACAGTGTGATACAGCAGTAAAAAAAAAGGTAAGATGCAATTCTGGGCCACATCCACAGAAGCATAGTGTTCTAGACTGATGCAAGTAGCAGTGGCACTCTATTCTACTTTTGTCAGAACTCAGCTGGAATATTGTGCCCACTTCTGGGCACCACAGTAGGATAAGGATACTGAAAATTTGGAAGCTGTCCAGAGAAGGGTGACTGAGACAAGCCCTGTGAGAAACAACACAGGAAACTGGATATAGCTTATAGGAGGGGAAACTGAATGGTGACATGATAACTATCCTTAAATATCTAAATGGATTTTGCATAGAAGATGGAGCAAGCTTGTTTCCTGCTGTTCAAGAGATCAGAACCATGAACTAATGTGTTCAAATAAAAAGAAAAAAGATTCCACCTACAAAGTAAGAAGAACTTTTTCACGGTGAGAACTGGTGGACAGTCAAATAAAGTGCCTGAGACATTTTTAAGCAGAGGTTTGAGGTCATGAGTGCTTTAGTTATATCTTCCTATAAGGCAGGGGATTGCTCTGGATGCACTTTGTGCACTTCCGGCTCTAAGGTTCTATGATTATAGGATTATCAACAAGTGCTTTGAAGAGTAAGCAGTTAGAACAGAGGTTAATTTCTGTCAGAATCATTTCAGAGTCCTTTTCAGTACTGCCCAGTGATACTTTTGGACTATGTAAAATAATAATGAAACAAGACAAGGTCTCATAACATGTACAGAGTACTTTTACTTTGCCTGTACTCACTGATACTGTCAGGGCAGAAGAGGGCAAACTTCCATGGCAGAAAAAAGACATGAATGTTTGCACTCCATTTTAAATTATGTAATCCATTGTAGAATCCTATCAAACCAGAAGTGAGTGGGGGGATTACAATGATCAGTTAAAAGTGTTCATGTATGGGAGCGGAGTATAATTTACCTAGTATAAAGTTCTCCCTCCACATTTGCGGGTTTCACTTCTGTGGATTTGATTATTCATGGAAGTGCATGCTGCCCCCCCCATTCTCTCCCTCACACGCCAGGCCCTCTGTGTGGCAGGAGTGTGCAGGGCACCTGGGGCATGGACTCACATTGGCTGCCCTGAGCAGGCCTGCAGGATCATGCAGGGCCAGCGATCACTGCATCCTTGCACGCCCTGGTTGTCATTTCATCTTTCCTCCCAACTGAAAGACCCAAGCTAGGAAGGGAGAGAAGAGGTAAAGAACTGGCCCCACAGATGGTGCCACCAGGAACTATTTGCCTTCATAGTGTATGGTTTCATAAAGATAAACTTCTGGCAAGTGGTGGGTTGCACCTCACAGCAGTTGGCAGGATCATTTTTGCTAAGAGCCTCAAAAATCTGATCAAGGGGGCTTTTTTTATATGGGGAAAGAAGAAACTATTACTAGAGGCAGGAGTTCATCAAGTGCTGGAGATGAACTGAATATTATAGAGAGAACTAGGCAAATAGTGTAAGAACCCAAGCATGAGAGGAAAAAAAACCTTAAATAATGAGCTAGGGGGAATGGCCCATGGTATTATGAGTCTACACTAATGGGTAAACTATGGGAAATGAACAAAAGGATCATGAACTCAACACAGCAAAGCATCCCAAGCCTGTGGGATGAGTCTCATGGTTGGAATGTAGCAATAGAGGGCTATAACCTATTTCAGAGAAGCAGACAAAATAGGAATGGAGGAAGAATAAAATTATATGTCAAGAACGTTCATAGCTGTGAAGTGATCCATGACTTAAATCCTGCAAGCCAGCTGGAGAGCACCTGTGTACCAATTAAGGGTGAGAGAAGCAAAAGGGATGTGTCTGTGGGGCTCTAGTACAGACCCCCAAGGCAGATTGAGGACTTGGATAATGCCTTCCTGGAATACATGATCAAACATTCACAAAGGACAGATGTAACAGAAAAAGGGAGATGTTGGAAGTCAAACTCTGCCAACAGTATCAGGTCTGATAAATTTCTCACTCACCTTGCAGATAGTTTCATAGTCCAGAAGTTGGAGGAGCAAATGAGGGGATCAGCTATTTTAAATTTGATCCTAACGATTCTCACCAACAGTGATGACCTGGTTAATGGGGTGGAAGTGGTAGGTGGGAATGATCATGTTCTCTTGGAGTTTGCTATACAGTACAGAGAGGAAGCCAAGGGTAGTCAGATACATTCTAGACTTTAAAAAAGTTGATTTCAGTAAACCTAAGGAAATACTGGGTGTAATCCTGTGATCAGGAATTCTAAAAGAGAAGAGATGATGGGGAGTTTCTTAAAAGTGACATATTGAAGGCACAATTTCAAACAGTTCCAATGAAGAGGAAAAATGGAAGTTGTCTAAAGAATCTGGGATGGATGTCTAAAGAACTTTCAACTGAGCTAAGATTTAAAAGGGATATGTACAAGCAATGGAAGACTTCTGGGTCAGAAATGGAGCTGTATGGTGAGCTTTGCTCAGGGACAAGATACTGGACATGGTAGGAACCAGTTTGGGATATTGAATACTAGCTGAAATTTTCTCCCTTGTACAGGAGATTCAGGGGATCCCACACCCCCCAGGATCCCCCTCCTGCTACTTAGGAGACCAAATGCAGGTCTCTGCAAATGTGGGTGGATCAGAGGAGGCAGGGACACCATTAATGGTTGTGGGAAATTTAGAAGTATTTATCTTTTTGAAGATAAGCCCAAGGTTGTGCTGGCCAGACTAAAAACAGGAAGTGATTTGCTGGTGAACTTGCAATGAACTGAATTTTACCTTCCAGAGATTGAAAGCTGATTACTGGTTAAAAAGACTTGAATAGAGAAACACACCTACCTCTGTTGGAGAAAGGCATAACAGAAGAAAATACTATCTTAGTCTGACAGCTGTCAAAATGCTTTCAAGGAACCAGAAACAGATGCAGGCAACAAATGTACAGAAAACATCGGAGATGAACCTAAGAATGTGGATTCAACCAAATGGTTCTAGAGGAGATCAGACAAATGAGAGAATATATGAACAAAATGAGGAAGGATTCCAAGCAGGTTCTGAAAACAGAACTTACAGACATAGCACTTTCTTTATTTTAGTTAAAAACTTAGATGAAACAGATAAATTAGAATAATGATTTACTGGAGCAAAAGACACAACAATTGGAAGAAGCAACTCAGAAACTAACATTGAATGAAGAGCAAAATTTGGATGCAGTGACCTTACTTCATCTTAAAAAAGTGAGATATGTCTTAGAATTAGAGGGATATCAAAGTTGCAAAATGAAGACATTTATAAAAGAATGACTGGATCTATGGCTGACTTTTTGGAAATTCAGAGGAAAAAATTTTGTGGACAAAGTGTACAGACTGGATTCTTGGGTTGCTAGACAAAGAAACTTACCAAAGGAGGTTATTGTTTTCTTTATAAAAAGGCAAATAAGAGACCAAGTTCTTCAAAGGCATTATTCAGACAAGATGAAGATTGATAGCCAAGATGTGATCTTTTAAGAAGATATTCATGTGCAAATTCTGAGAAAGAGGGGGGAGTACGCTTTCCTGACCAACAGGCTTAAGACACTAGAGATTCTTTTCAGTTGGGGGATCTAGAAGGGGTTACTCTATGGTGCAAAAAGAGATTTAATCTCAAGGCAATTGTAAAGGCAAGAGAATTTTTGTAGAGTTATGAAAAAGATTTTGAAGGAGAGATTTCAAGAGGCAAGAGGCAGAAAGAGACAAAACCTATTAAAGCTCTAAAAAAGAGAGCAATGGAGAAGATGAGGGAGTAATTCTCAGGCTTTAATGAAATCGGATATGGATTCTAATGATAAGGATTAAAAATGGCTTTACATTTTTATCCTGGAATGTAAAAAAGGGCCAAATCAGCTTCTAAAAGAAGAAAGATTTTTCATTATTTGGACATACAAAAATTGTATTTGATTTGCTTACAAAAGACACATATTAAGAAAAAGATAAATATCTGCTAAATTCTAAATTGGGAAAAGAATTTACTACACCTTTTGATAAGAAGAAAAGAGGAGTGGTGATTATATAGATGCCGAATTGGTTCCAGAAAAATATCTTTCTGAAGATATAAATGGTTGATATGTAGGAGTGGGAAGTCAAAGTCAAAGTCAAAAAATATTAGCAGTAGGGGTTTATGCTCCTACTGAGAACAAAGTTCCTTTAAAAAAAAAAATCACCTGGAGTTGTTTTGGATTGTTCATATAAGTTTATCTTTTTGGGGGATTGAAATGTGTAATAAACCCCCAAGTTGATGGATTGTCTGTTTTCTTAAACAAAGAAGATATCAGCCTAGATATTAGCCTGAAAAAGAAAAAGGATGTTGGGCTGGATGGCCCTTGTATTCTCTTCCAAGTCTATGATTCTATACTCTTCTTTGGCCTGTCACATAATCACAAATTCTAGCTTTACATGGTAACTTCCCCTTAAGTACCAATTGTGTTGATTCCAGTGATCAACTCCTTCCAGTGATCAGCTTCTTCAAGTCCAGGATTGCTGATCCCATTATTGCTTCCTCCATCTTTTAAAGAGGAAATTATCTCCAGGGCACATCAGGAATTCAGTGGAGAGCCTATGCTTAGCAGAATTAGTCTCCCAGTAGATATCAGGATAATTGAAGTTCCCCATAACTACCAGTCTTGGAGATTTATGAGATTTGTTTCAGAAAAATGTCATCCACACCTGATCTTGGTTTGGTGGCTTTTAGTAAAGTCCTGCCACAATATTATTTTTATTTCTTACTGCATTTATTTTTGTTCAAATGCTCTCTACTGGTTCAGTGTGATCAACTGCATTTGTGTGCGAATGAAGTAATGCTATTCCCCCTCATTCTCTGCCACATCTATTCTTTTTGAACAGATTATATCCTTCAATTGTTATATTCAGGTCATGGAAATCGTTCAGCCAAGCCTTTGTTATACACCTAAAGTCATATTTATCTTCCTGTGCTAGGACTTCAAGCTTGACTTATTTTTTCTTTTTTTGTCCCTGGAGACTTTTGGCAAAGCAGGACCCTACAGCTCTATTACTGCCACCTCCTGACATCTAAAGAAAAGGCATACAAAAGTGGAAAGAATCCCCACCCCAACAAAATCACAATAATCCTATTAAATTACCAGTTTGTAAAAAATGCTAAACAACAGATAATATATGAGACCACAAGCT
The DNA here is from genome assembly GCA_030412105.1 of Cyclura pinguis. NCBI lineage: Eukaryota > Metazoa > Chordata > Lepidosauria > Squamata > Iguanidae > Cyclura > Cyclura pinguis. Next base: position 110,651,507 of record CM059603.1, read on the forward strand.
ATGATCATAAAGAACATTGCCTAAGTCACCTGTGGGAATTCCCTTCTCACACAGGAAGTGGAGAAATTCTTCTCTACAATACCTATAACCATCCTCTCAGTTCTCAATGCTGCTGAAAAAACTTCTAGCTAGACAGAGAACAAAGATGAAAAGAGGAGGCTGGGTGGGTACAAAAAGATTTTGTTTAAAAGAAGCTTCTTTATTAGAAGCTTTGCTGAGGCATCCTTGTAATCTCAGGAGTGCTTATCATTACGAGAAGAAGTGAGAAAAGTTTCCCACTTAACCAAAAAGAAAATAAGAAAGAGAGAGAAAGAGAGAGAGTGCTATTGTAATCAGCAACTGTGTGGCTTTGCTCTGGAATTTCAGAATAGCCCAAGGAGAATAATACCCAACATGATGTAGCATTGTTCCCAGCGTTTGATATAGGGGAAACTAGTTGCCACTATTGCCCAGCAACCCTTGGGAATAATAGTACGTTGTGACACAGTATTGTTACAACTGGGTCATTCCATAGGATGTTTTGGTGCTGTTGAACTGCTTTGTGCAGATAGTAAGCCAGTTTTTGGTTAAAGAAAGGAACCTGGAAAAACCCTCTCTTGTCTTTTACTTCTTATAATGAGTAACCCTGCCCTGAAAATTAATGTATTTTTTTACCTTCAAAATTACTTCAAAATATTGCCAAAAATGATGCCAAAATTGTGGTGTTTTCACAAAGTAACTACTTTGACTAGTGATAGCTAGCCACAACTCCAAGGCAGCCCCAGACCTGTGCTTCACCTTGCCAGATAGATGTGGAGTCATCCTGAGGGCTAGTATGCTCTTTAGGGAGGTGAGTCTGTATTGGTCAGATTATTTGTCAGGGCACAGAAAATAAAAACACTCCTTTCAGTCTTTTCTTTGGTTGATTGATAAATACTTTATTACACAAATTAACTTGTCCCCAGGCTATATCCCTAGAGTGCTAGAAAGTCAATTTAATCTTAAGAAGTGAATACTAGATAATTAAAGAAGCAATTACAGGGGATTCTTTTTTCCTTCACAGTGTGGGAGGGATAGCCTGCTGCAAGCCCAGAAGTTTAGAAAGGGAAGGGGTGACTGCTGCTGACTGTTCTAGGCAGCTGCATTTAATACTATACTTTGTATGGGGACTGTGCAGAATTCAATACCTAATCTCCAGGGCTTTGATTTAGTGTATTTAATTACTATATACTAGGAACCAGTATTTTGTACTAGCTCTTAAAAGATGTGGTACTCATATCTTTATTGTTGAAAGGCTATTTTCTTTTCTCTTGTTTGCTGAACAGCTTATATAGAAATCTATTAGAACTGGAATCTGTATTTGTTTTCAGTTTATTTAAAAATTGCTCTTTTTTATTTTCTTGAGCATCCCATTTCAGTTTCTCTTTTCTTCTTATGGAACATAGACTGCCAGGTTATTTTGCCAAGATGATCCAATCCTCTGACACCAAGCTGCTTGGGGACTGAGCAGTCTCCCTGGCTGTAGTGTCTTGATGTCCCATACTGTCATGATCACTGGCACCTGTTGGGAAAGGTTTAGCCACTGCGCTACAAAAGATAAGAGTTCAGAAAGATGTCTGGTAATGGGAGATACCATGTGGACTTCTGCATCATCACAAAAATCCATGAATTGCCACTTTCTTCCATATTAAGAAATCTGAGGAGTGGCTGATGCTGTTGCATGCTTAGCAGCCACTTTCATGTGCTGTTTCAGGTCTAAGTAGTAGGTCAGAGTTTCACAGCAGCTTTTGAGACACCTTTGAGCTAGTAAGTACTGGGTGCCCAAAAGGACTTGATTAAGAACTAGACACAGCCTGCAGGTCCTCAGGTGAGCATCTTTCACGTAGAAATAATTCCTGACTGAAGATAATGAGGTCTGTTGAAGGTGTACAAATTTCAAATATTTTTCTCTCCATTAAAAACATTTCTCGCATTGGAGATTATGTCACTAGATGGCCCCATTACTCTACCCTCCTTCCAGCCACATGTTGTGCAGAGTAAATCAAAGGTCCACCCCCATCTTCCATTTTCTCCGGAGAGTGAGAAAGAACCCTTTCCCCTTTCTAGAGGGCAGAGTTCAGCTGTTTGCTTTAGGCATTGTAACAGCCAGGAATGTCCCTGCATTCATTCTTCACAGACCTCCAGAGTGATATAGAATTACCATTACCTAAACATCTAAAAGTGCTCTATTGTCTTTGGAATACCAAAGCTTTGCAAACAGGTTTGAAGTGAAACATGAAGCCACACAATGCTGCTTTGTTTTGGACTTAAACATATAAAATGTTAATCCAACCATTCCCATTAAAAATGTTGTTTTTAAGTTGTTAAAAATGTATTCTTTTTTAGTTTTTGTATTATTATTTGACGATTTGCACATACTGCTTTTAAAGAGCTCAGATCACTGTGCATTCAACAAATGAAATAATGTTGAAAATCATATAAAATATAAAACCACAACAATTAGGAGTTAATTTTGAGTTTTCTGGGCCAGTATTTTTTTTCTTTCTTCCCCCTGAGTGCACATTAGTCTTAAAGTAGACCTCAGGAATTTGTGTGTGTATGTGGGAGGGGTGGAGTGAGCTGCCAAACTGAATTCTGTCAGATCTTTGGTAGTCTCTTCAGGAATTGATAGGGTGAGCTGTTTGTCCTGGATTTTGTCCTCTTTTGCATTTGAAAAGAAAAATAGATTCAATAGACAAAGGGAGCAGGAAATTCTCTACTGAAAATGGGGTTTGTCATAAATATATTGATGGTGTGATGAAAACATCTGTTTTCCTCTCTCTAAATCAGGGCCACTCTATGAAGGTGATTGGCAATAGGTTCAGGGAGAAAGGAGGGGGAAAAAAGAAGTTTTTCACACACTTAATGTGGAATGGATCATCACAGGATGTCAATCAAAACTTAATTGCCAATAGCCAAACATCTTAACACATTCAATAAAAGAACAAGTTCAACAAAGGCCATTTCCACACTAGCCTGTTATAGCTCTATGATTCCACTTTCAACATCCGATGGAATCCTGGGGTTTGCAGTTTCGGGAGGGGCCCACTGGCCAAGGGTGGGCTTTGGGCTCAAGACTAGCAGGGAAGACAGTGAATTTTGCTTACCTGCAGTGCACAATAACAGCAACAATTTATCAGGTGAAGCACTTCACTGTTAAACTACTGTTAAGGCAATGAAAAGTAATATATGATGTATTTCAAAATTGATTTAAATATAAATGCAAGGAAAAATACATAGTAGCATAGTTAAACCATGAGATTCACTCTCATAAGTGTAGATATCTGCAATTTGGATGGCTGTGAAGTAGATTAGATATATTCATAAAAATGAGGGGCAACCATGACTAGTAGTCAGAACAACTTCATGCCATCTCCAGTATTGTCAAGGTTGTTGCTGGGCAGGCAAAGTTTTCCTATGAGTGGATGGCAAAAGGAAGAAGCGGTGTGGCCAGACAGCCAGGTGCAAGGCCAGCAGGATTGTTATGGCTATATCTTGTGTATTAGAGAAGGCTACACACCAGCGCACTGATTGGGTCACCCCACTTGTTCCAGGGTGACAAGGTAGCATAAAAAGGCTGGTGTTTTTCTTGACCAGCTGCCAGTTAGACTTCCTAGCTGGACCTGCCGTGCCATTGGCAGTATACTGATTGTAAGGGGAGATGCTGCCTGATTTTTCTCCTTTATCTTTTGTTATTCCTGTTTGTCTAATTGCTGGAATGCTAGTATGTTTTTGCTAAGCCTTATCTTAGAGTGCAACAATAAATCAAGCCTCTAAGTCTTACTTAATGAGCCTCTGGAATTTTTTCTGCTTCAATGGGACCCTCTCCTGCGGTGAAGCTGTGCTTCACAGATTGCACTCTGCTCATGCTCAGGGGAGACAAATGCTGCCAACCCTGACAAATATCTTAGACAGTGTGTCTCTTTTTATGTTCTAAGTTAGCCCAAGGGCTGCGGAGTAAAGAAAAAATTCTGAAAGAACTCCCAAAACAAAATAGAGCCTGGGCTTAAAAATCAATAAACATTTTGCAGAAACATGGTTTTGTAGAACAGAAGATAGATCTTCTCTTAGTCCAGGCACAGATTGGGGGGAGGGAGTCCTTCTTTGTCCCTTCTGGGATAAATCCAGAATGCATTAAAATGACAGGAAAATCTGCTATAAGATATAAAAGTTGGAAGATGAAATGTGCTGCTAAATTGGGATCCCTTCCTAAAATAGTTCATAAAGTGCTCATAGTATTTGCTCATACAAAAAAAGGAAACTGAATTTTGCTGCTAAATTTGAAACCCTTCTTTCTATAATACATTACATTCCCATATATGAACGCTTTGCTCTTCAATGGGGCTCCAGTAAACAGAGTAAAAATGACTGCTAGCCTAATCTTGGCTTGATTGCTCATTCTGTTCAACAAGCAATACAGTAGTAGAATTTCACCACAGCATTTAATAATCTCCACTGTTATACAAAGTGGAGAGAGAGGGGGGTTTGAGATTTTAAGGGAGGCATTTCTATTCTGAAATAGAGAAGTTACATTTAAGGCTTTGCTTTAACTGCCTTTCTTCTTCCTGCAGAGCCCAAGACCATTGAGGGTCCTTGGAACCTAACTTGATAGTTCTTTTCTTTCCCCTTGTACCAGCTGAGGATGAGGAACAGACTATGTGAACCTTTGAAACATCTTTGCTTGAGTGCAGGAAGTTTGGTCCAAATACTAGCACCAAAATTTGTATGGATTTTTGATTAGCATAAATATTAAAGATATAAACAATACTTTTAATAACCATATTATACACATGGATTCTGGAATTTGTTATAAAGTAATTTCAGATATGCTGACGTTCACATGCATTCTGTGTTGTTGATCTCTTACACAAAGGTTTAACACCTTGATTCAGAAATCCAGAAAGCACAGTTTGAGCAGCTCGTAGGAACATGGTTTATAGTTTGGAATGAGGCAAAGGTGAAGCACACATTATATATATATATATATATATATATATATATATATATATATATGTTGATTTAATTCAAAGAAGTCATCTTTTATGACTGATGAAATCAGACAAATCCCTATCCTAGCCATGCTGCTAGGCTAACCTACATGGATTAATTTTGAATTGGGTATTCAAAAGACCTGGCAGAGAAATCAATCTAATCTGGAATTGCCCTTATCTACCTACCTGTTTAGAAGGGTCAAACACTAATCCAGTAACCATGATGATCCTTCTTTGTCACGAATATATTCTCCCACAAGTATATACTTCCTCAAATAGCTAACTCAATGCAAAATTGATGAAGATATGAATCACAGAGTCATAGAGTTGGAAGGGTCCCCATAGGATAACAAGTCTAAGCCCTCTGCTCAATGCAAGAAATCCAGCTAGAGCATCCCCAGCAGATAATTGTGTAGCCTTTTTGAAGGAGGAGACCTCACTGCCTCTCTAGGAAATTTATTCCATTGCTGAACCACTCTTACTGACAAGAGGTCCCTTCTTATGTTCAGTCTGCTCTGCTGTAACTTAAAACCATTAGACCTGGTCTTAGCCTGTGGGTCAACAGTGAACAAACCTACACCCTTCTCTATGTGACAGCCCTTTAGATATTTGAAGAGTGCAAGCACATCACTCCTCAGTCTTTTATTTTTTTTTCATTCTGCTGAATATGCCCAGCTACCTCCACCTTTTCTTATACGTTTTATTGTCTATACTTCCTATCATCCTTATTGGCCTTCTCTGAAATTGCTTCAGCTTGTCCAACTTCCCTTTTTAAAATAGGACACCCAAAATTGAACACAGTACTCCAGATGAGGCCTGACTATGACTTCCCTTGACTTAGAAACTATGAGTTTACTAATGTAGCCTAAAATATTATTTGCCATTGCTATAGCATCATCAACAATAATTCCAAGGTCCTTTTCACATGGAATACTACTAAGCCAAATATCCCCCAGCTTATACTATACCTGTGCATCTGGTTCTGTGGCCTAAATATAGAATTTTGCATTTATCTTTGTTGAAGTTGCATTTGTCTTTGTTGAACTTCATTCTATTGGTTTCAGTTCAATTTCCTAGTTTCTCAGGGTAATTTTGAATTTTATTCCTATCTTCTTATAGATACCTCTCCCAGTTTAGTATCATCCACAACCTTGATAAAGATTCCCTCTATCCCATTATCTAAGTAATTGATAAACTTGTTGAAGTGTATTGGCTCCAGGACAGAACCCTGCAGCACTTTGCTCAAGGTCTCCTTCTGGTCTGAAGTACAGCCAGTGATGACCACTCTTTGAACATAGTTTTCCACCCAATTATGGATCTACCTGATGGTATTTCAATGTATAAACTGCAGAGATTCTTGCCAGCCCAGGATACTTAGGGATTCATTGGGGTTTCCTGACACTGAAGAAAGTAAAGTTTGACCATTCATCAGATATGTTTGAATATTATTTCTATCCCTCGTTTTGTCCTATCTGGAATTTGCTGTCTGAGCTGTTGAAATTTTTCATGTGCTTTGTCTGTTTGGGCATTTGTTATGACAAAAGAGGTTGATACCTAACTCTACCACTTTACAGCTGGCCCACATCTGGGTTAGGATTCCATTGTTAGCCTCCAAACACTCCAATTTGGCATCGTCTGATTTTTTTTAACCAGTTCAAAACATAAAATTACTTCCATCCTTATTACTACAAAGACTAGTTACTCTCTGTTTTTAGTGTTTTCCATTGATAAATATGTGCATCATCCAGAATGAAAACAGTTCTGACTTTACAGCTGGATTCTATTTTTCAAAAATAGAAGATCAAACCTTTCTGTCTTACTTGCTTTCAGCATTTCTGGAATCATCCCAAATGAAACCTAAAGCCACTATGTTGTGTCCTTAAAGCCTCACTTAAATGTTTAAAGACCTCTCCTTCATATCCTTTAATGACATTGTGGAGACTCAACAATCACAATTCTGATTCATTCTTCTAACCCTGTGCCTCTCTTTCTTTCTTTCTTTCTTTCTTTCTTTCTTTCTTTCTTTCTTTCTTTCTTTCTTTCTTTCTTTCTTTTGGGAAATCATAAAAGCTTACACACATTTTATTCCATTGTTAGGTCCAAATGAAATCAAAGCTCAACTCAAACTTTATTTTATGGTCCACAGACCCAACAGAGCTAACCATCCAATTGTAAGATATAGAGAAAATACACCTACTAAAAATAGGATATAAATATATAAATTGGATAGACTATGAACAGGATATAAAAGCATAAGATAGGATATAAATGTGTAAAATAGTATATAAGTATGTGAAGTAAATTAAAATCAAAGACAATATGGATTATAAGATAAAATATAAATAGATGTGCACCAATTCCATCTCATTAAAAGAATAGAATTAAGTTGATCCTAAAGTACATTGCCAGTGTCTCAACATAGTTTTGATACTTCTCTCTCTCTGATCTTAATAGCTGATGATAGAAATTTAGCAACTGATAGGGTTATGTTCAGACATATGTCCTCCAACAGGATTTTTACACAGAATTTTTCCGAACGACCCAGCATGCAGCTCATAAGGGAGATACCAAATGATGGCGACTCTGACTATAGAAAATACAAGATAGCAAAATATGTGACATTGACTCAACATCTTGTGATCCCCCAAAGCCTTGCAGAAGTGGGCAACCCAGCATATCTGCCAAAAAGTAATTCTAAGGGAAAAGCATTGCCTTAGTAAATAATATGCAACAGTTTGGCTCAGTTATTTAAATAGGTAGCTTGATGGAAGGATCCCACATACTGAATATTTAAAACACTGAATGAGCAAAATGAGATGAAATTTGCTGGAAGACTGCAGAAACCAATATCCCATAGTCTTTGCTTAATAGATTTTAGTGCTGTCTTATGACTCTTAAGGAGCAAGGATGGAGACAGGCTGATAGTGACTGCTTTTTGGGCTATGTACTTGGGCCACCAGCTGGCATAGTTATCCAATGCAAAGTGGCCTACTATACTTTTGCCACACAAAGACAAATACTTTAAGCCATTGTTTGAATGCAAGCATCCAGGTTCTTGTAGAGAGAGGGCTTTCTCCTGTTTCCAGTAATAAAACTGAGTTGGGGACACATCTAGGAGTATACAGGAGTTCCCTGAGGAATTCTGCTTGAACCTTTTCTAGTTCAGAGTTAAGAGCTTCAATCCAAATGGCAGCTGCATAGAGCAATTTGGATGTAATTTTTGTGTTAAATACCTTTATAGCAAAAGGAACAAATTGATTCCCTTTTGTATGGAAAAACCTTGGAATAGCTGTTTTACAGCCTAAAGGACCACTCAATGCTAGCAATATGTATTTGATTTTTTTTCCTTACAACTGACAGGGAAACCATTGCCCATTGCTTTCATATGACTGAGCCTGAAATCCTGTAATATTTTGCTAGGAGTAAGTCCCATTGAACTCTGGTGAAGCTTAAATACAAGTAAACATGCATAGGATCACATTACAACATTGTTCTTACATTGTTTGGTACAAGTTGGTAGGCAATAGGGACCAGATTATTGGCCTTTGCTGGGTGATAGCTGCTATCTGCTCCTGGAATTTGTTTCAAGTTTCACATTCCTAAAATGGCACTTATACGATTTTTTAAATTGTTTGGAATGGAACTAGAGGACAGAGAAATTATTCTGGAAATCTGGTGCTAGCTAAAAAGAGTTGCTAGAAAGTTTCTGGCTATCAGAGACAGTGTCAAGCACACTGAAGAGCTGAACTAATGATGTATTCACAACAGTACTTCATGTATACCTTTTCCTGTCTTCTTAATTTTTTGCTTACAAAGTTTTCTACAGCTCCAATGAAATTAATGCAGACTTTGTAAGCAGTTTGTTACAAAAAACATAAATACACAAGGAAGCTGATTCTGTTAGAGACTCCACTGAAATGTCCTATCACTTGGGAAGATGGAGGCATAAAATATGTAACTGAGATTGGTTGGGCTGGACATTGACATAGTAATAACCTTCAGCTGTTTGCATCAGCAGTGCTGTACCTGAGTCGGGAGCAGGACCTCCCAAAGCCCAATAGTGCTGACATTGCTATTAAGCTGCTGTGATGATGAGTGATGGGATAATCCCAGAAATAAACAAACAATCCTATTACTGACAACAGTGTTTGGGCTATGGTCATATACTGTATGTGAAATGTGAATTTATATTCTCAGAGACTAACCTAGATTTGTGCTGCTGAAATCTCTGTACTTTTTCTTATGGAGGTTAACATCTTGACGTCTCCTAAAGAGGAAGCCAACTTTGAAGTCCTGAAGTCTGGGCGCTACTACATTCTGTTACTGGGTAGAGGAGTCTCACTAATTTGGGACCAAGATATGGGAATTACTGTTATCTTGAAGGAGAATTACAAAGTAAGTGCATTCTGGTTTATTATTTAATACAATTTTCTTCATTTGATTTTACAAGTGTGTTTCTGTCTGTCTGTTTGAACATAACGGAGGTAGCTTTGTGTGTGTGTGTGTGTGTGTGCGCGCGCGCGCGCTCAGACTAACATGGTCTTTTTAACAGTAAACAATAAAATTACAACTGTATCTACAGTATTCCTATGGTGCAGTGATATAATGCAAGGCATTTTTCCCCAATTTTTTCAAAGAAAAATTGGAAATGTGCAAGAGCATTGGGGAAATGCTCCTGTTAAATATTTTCTGATAGTAAAATATTTCATAGGACAATGTTTTATTCATTCAAAGGGTATAGTACGAAGTGAATATTCAGCAACAGTAATGAATGATAATTCCTACATATGCTGTACAGTTTAGTGATTTCAGTGTTGTTATACACCTTCACTTGGTAGTTAGCGTGTTGGATTTTGGCAGTGTTACCAGGCCGTACACCCCTACTCCTTGATATGGTTTAATTGGCAAATATGACTTAATTAGCAGGAAATATAAATTATGTGCTGCTATGACTGAGAAGCTTGATGGCAAAGAGGAACTGGCTACACACATGCATTGCAAAACTAGATCAGAATGAGACCTCAGGGCATGGCTAGGTCATAGTCAGGGAAATTCTGGAGATAATGGACTTGCAGATGTCACTCAAGGATTTGACCTTTAGAAACAATGGCACCTGAAACTGCTTCTATAGAAAGGCTGATTATCTTCAACCCTCTCCCTTTGTCTATCAAAGCTCTCCATTTTGTCCCCTCACATGTTCGACCATTAAGGAGCCATCACAATTCTCATCAGTCTTTTTGTCACCTAATGCTAAGGCCATTAGCTCATTCCAGACCCCATTGTCCACTTTCTGGACTCCATAGTTTACTCTGCCAGAAAGCAAATACCACTTTCTCCCCAGGGCAGAAAAAGCGTATTTCAACTCTGTCTTTTTGCCAGAGAACTCATAGTACAGTTCTCCCTCCACATTTGTGGGTTTGAGACATGCAGATTTGATTATTTGTGGGTGGCTTGCCTACCCCATTTCCCCCTCCCCTTCTCTAATTCTCTAATGAAGATCTCCTCCCCTGATCGCCTCAGCAGCAAGTGGGGGGGGGTTGAAAGGGAGGAAAGTTTTTTTTCTTCCCCTACCATCTCCTGCCCATTGCCAGTGATGACTGGCATGGCCACATGTGAAGGGAAGGAGGAGTACTGGGGGAAGGAGTTATTCCTGGTTATTTCACTTTTGTGGGCATTCTTTGCACGTATCCCCCGTGAATGTGCAGGACCTACTGTACTTTTTCCATACTGACCATCATTCTGCCACTCCAATTCCCAATTTGTACTGCCCTTGGACTCCTACTCAAACCCACATTACTTTGCTTCCTCTCTGCTGGATTGATGAATATCATCCACTTTGCCCTAAACTCTTGCTATCCAAACTTTTCTTCCCATTCCCTTTAGCTAGCCTTATGTGATTGCAAGGCTGCTTGGATCTTGTGTATGTGTGTGATTGTTAATTCCCCCATTAAAACAAACAAGCTTACTTTTGAATCTCTGGTTGATTTTTCCCTGCATTAGTACTGGTATATTTAGGTGTAAAAGATTTCAAAAGTTTACCCTCATTCTTACAGGCCTCTTTTTTGAGCTAATACTCCCCACTGTTTCATAGAGGCACTGGCATTGTGAGTGGACCCCTGAGTCACCCATGGTTTGGGGTAACAAGATTGGTAGAGAATGTGGACATCACTCTGCACACTCTTGACAGACACAGTTCAGGAAAGCAGATGTAGGAAACCTGTAGGAATCCCAGTCGGATTTTGTGTGAATGAGAATCTGTGCAACTGAGCCATAAGGGCTACTGTAGGTTGGGATCTGCTCTCTCTTCCATCTTGGTCCATGTCTTGTAGCTGACCTTATATACCCACAAGCTTTGTTCACCATCCATGAGCCACTGTACCTTGCTAGGGCTGGGCACATGACTGTCCCAGGAATCATTCCCTATATCTGGGTCTATCATGGTGTGGGATCCAAAGAGTTAGGGAATTACAAGAAACCATACATCACAGAAAACATTAGCACTTAAGATTACAGAGAGTGTAACAAACAGTACCTCGTAACCTCACTTTGTGTGGGCTGCGTGCCACTTTTGTTAGGTCAGTGGACCTTTTGTGGTTCCCAACAAGAAAATTTGCTAGGGCGGGTAGGAAACACCAAGTCTTTCCTTGTGTGGTGTCCTTGGAGGGTAGCTCCCTGGGGAACAAACAATTAGCACATCATGTATGGTAGCAACCAATAGTTGGGACGATTAGTGCAATGCATATGGCAGCATATGATTAGTTGAACAGTTTATGCATTGTGTGTGGGGCCAACTGGCTCCAGGTTTAGGCATTTTTCCTCGATTTGGAGGGGGAGGCCCTCAGTCTGAAAAAGCAGCAGTAAGGCAGCACTCAGTCAGGACCCAGAGTCTTCATTCTCCACTGCCCAGACAAAGGGCGACAAGTTCCTTAGAATTCATTTCCCCCCTTGCAGATTTGCTTGCTGCAGAAGCTAGAGATTTTCCCCCATAGGACCTCAGAACCTCCCTGAGTACTGGGCCCATTGTTCTATGGTTTCAAGGCTGTGACCTGGCCAATGGAATTTGCAGAGACATTTGAGATTAATGGCTTTGCGCCTTTGAAACGCTGCAGAGGCAATTGTCTGCAGGTGTGTTAAGAAAGTATCCTTGCTTTTGTGTGTTGAAAGTCTAATTGGTAAACTAATTGGAAAATGTTCAAGAGAACAACCTCTGGAAAGAGAGATCCTTTAAAATATCGCATCCATTCAGTACCCTGTGCAATGCCTATCATGTGCAATGCAAGGTGAGGTCAATTTTCAGCCCCTCTAAAGAAGCAATGGCTTCTTCAGGATTTTGAATGGCTTTGAGCGAAGTGTCAAGCACCATCCAGAAGCTGAATAAAATGGCCAAGAGGCAGGCCACTGAATTGGAACAGCAATAGGCACAAAACAGCACCCTGCTGGCAGACAAATTGGCCTTTTCGTCTGCTGCAGGGGGCCTGAACCAAATTAGAAAATACCTGTTTGCAAATTCAGGCACTAAAGGATAGGCAGACCACCTTTGAAGATGAGCATGCTAAAGCACAGCATGCTGCTCAGTATCCAGTCAGCTAGGCAAAAGTTCAGCATGCGAATGTGAACCACAAGGCTTGAAACTGCAGGATTGCCAAACTGAGCCAGAGATTGGCCACAAATAAAGCCATCAGAGTAAACAGTCTTTCCTGAAAACCTTCCATCACTTTCTGTATACACTCCAGAGGAGTCCCTACTGGAGGATGTGATCTCCCACGTGCTACAACCCAGACTGTGAAGAGCCAGTTCCACTCCACCCAGTCAAGACCAATCCAGTCACCACCCAAAAGGGTAATTTGTCCTGAGCCAAGGCAGAAACTCAGGAGGTTGAGGGGATGGCTCTGCAGATTGCTATAGAGGCAAAGGTCATTTCTGAACAATTAGGCCCCCTAAACAAGGATGTGGGGATCATGTGGGTCAATGTAGTAGCCTACACACACTCAAAAGCAAAGGGACAAGATCTCACACAGTTAGCAGGAATCTGCATTTCCCCTGTGGATCTTCCAGCTCTCATGTCAGGAATAATTGCCTACAATCTGGCCACACTGGAGAAATACCCTTGATGAGGGAGATTATCCAATTTTTATGGCCAGGTCAGATGCCTAACACTCTTTATGTAATGGATCACCGTGTTCCAGGAGAGAATCCAGAGGCTTATGTAGCCAGGAAGAAGCTGCTAGATATCCTGGCTTGAAAGGTTTGGTTCTTTTCGGATCAGGGCACCTACAATTATGACACAGAGGAGTTCAAGACCCTCCTTTACAGAAGCTTGAACTCCCAAACCAAAATGGCTCTGTGGCCCTTGGATTTGGATATAGAAACATGGAGCATATTATCAGAGCAAATTCAACCAGTGGAACATCTGCTTTTGTGAATCAGAAACCATTAGAAACACCAAGGTATGTAAACAATGAAAATAAGCAGATTCAACTGGAAATTGTAAGCTTGGAAGTGGGAAGGGTTTTTTATTATTATTTTCAAGGTAAACTTTTAATAAAAACATTAAAAAAAAAAAAGAAACACCAAGGTCTCCCAGAAAGGCATGGATCCCAAGTCATGGGAGTCCATCCATCCAGTGACCTACAACAATCATGGCCCCCATACGTAGTACAACAGGGCAGTTGGCCCAGGAAACCCAGCTCCTCGCAATAGCTGGGAGGGAAGGATGAATGATCCGATGGTAGTACCAGTAGTCAGAACTGGAGGGACTCATGTGGTAACACCATTCCCTGCAATGGATGTGGCCAAGATGATGTGTTTTCTACTTCTATGCAACTGCAAGTTCCAAGGAACCTGAGCCAGGCCTCAAATCCAAGACAGCAGTCTGGAGGCTACGATCATCACTGGTAGGTGTATGGCAAGGAGTGGAAGCAAGTTTAGGAGCTGCTGAAAAGAGCAGGGGGCAACACGTGTCTGACCATGGAGTTGATCAACACATCCTTGAACCTGCCAGGCAGCTCTGTTCAAAGGACACAGCTTGTGGACACCATTTCAGCAAGAGTGACAATATTCTTGAGGGCAAGAGTTCATAATAATCCAAATGTTATTGAGGGAACTGAGCAAATAGTACCAGAGCCCAACCATAGGAGGAGAAAAACTTTAAATAAGCAGGTAGACAGAATGACCCACGGTCTTAGATGTCTCTACACTAATAGTCAAAGCATGGGAAATAAGCTAAACTCGAACTCTTAATACACCAAAGCAGATATGATATGATATAATAGGCATCACTGAAACCTGATAGAATGGGACTCATGATTGGAATGTAGTAGAAGGGTACAATCTGTTTCAGAGAAACAGACCAAACAGGAAAAGAGGAGGAATAGCATTATATGTCAAGGATGTTTACATCTGTGAAGAGATCCATGACTTAAATCCTGCAAGCCAGGTTGAGAGCATCTAGGTAAAAATTAAGGGGAAGAGAAAAAACAGAGATGCCATTTTGGGGGTCTGCTACAAACCCCTAAACCAGACTGAGGACTTAGATAAGGCCTTCCTAAAACAGATGACCACACATTCAAGAAAAAAAGAGATAGTAATAATGGGAGATTTCAGCTATCCTGATATTTGTTGGACTCTGCCATAAACATCAGGTCCAATAAATTCTTCACTTGCCTTGCAGACAATTTCATTGCCCAGAAGGTGGAAGGGTCCACAAGGGGACTGACTATTTTGGACCTGATCCTCACCAACAGTGATGATCTGGTTAATGGGGTAGAAGTGGTGGGATCCTTAGGTGGAAGTGACCATGTTCTCCTGGAGTTTCTTATACAGTGGAAAGAGGAAACCAAACATAGTCAGACTCACATTCTAGACTTCAAGAAAGCTAATTTCAGTAAACTTGGGGAACTATTAGGTGTCATCCCACGGTCAGGCATACTAAAAGGCAAAGGAGTTTATGATGGATGGAAGTTTCTTAAAAGTGAGAAATTGAAAGCACAGTTTTAAACAATTCCATAGAGGAGCAAAAATGGGAGAATCTGGTATGGATGTCTGAAGAACTTTTAATAAGTATAAAAGGGACATGTAGAAGAAATGGAAAAAGAAGGAAACCACCAAAGAAGAATTCAAACAAATAGCCAGCACGTATAGGCAAAAGTCAGAAAAGCTAAAGCGCAGAATGAGCTCAGGCTTGCTAGAGAGGTTAAAAACAATAAGAAGGGCCTTTTTGGTTATGTCTGTAGCAAGAGGAAAAACAAAGACGTGGTAGGGCTGCTGTGAGGAGAAGATGATGAACTGGTAAAGGTGGACAGAGAAGATGCAGAATTATTTAATGCCTTCTTTGCCTCTGTCTTCTTCCAAAAGAAAAACAGTGTTCAACCTGGAGAAAATGGAACAGATGATGTAATAGGGGAAACGCAGCACAGAATAGGTAAAGAGGTAGTACAGGAATACCTGGCTACTCTAAATGAATTCAGATCACAAGAGCCAGATGAACTACATCCAAGGGTATTAATAGAGCTGGCAGAAGTGATTTTAGAACCACTGGCAATAATTCTTGAGAGTTCCTGGAGATCAGGAGGAGTCCCAGAAAATTGGAGGAGGGCAAATGTTGTCCCCATCTTCAAAAAGGGGAATATAGAGGAACCAAACAATTACTGCCCAGTCAGCCTGACATCAATACCAGGAAAGATCCTAGACCAGATCATTAAACAGACAATCTGTATGCACTTAGGAATGCTATGATCACTAAAAGTCAACATGGCTTTCTCCAAAAGAAGTCATGCCAAACTAATCTGATCTCTTTTTTTAAATAAAGTTATAAGCTTGGTGGCTGAAGGGATGTAGTGTGGATGTAGTGTATCTTGATTTCAGTAACGCCTTTGACAAGGTCCACCATGACATGCTTGCAAACAAGATAGTAAAGTGTAGTCTAGGTGGATTTGTAATTGGTTCACCGACAGAACACAAAGCATGCTCACCAATGGCTCTTCTTCATCCTTGAAAGAAATGACTAGTGGGGTGCCACAGGATTCTGTCCTGGACCCACTGCTATTCAAGATCTATCAATGTTTTGGATGAGGGAATAGAGAGCACGCTCATCAAATTTACAAGTGACACCAAATTAGGAGGTATACCTAATACCCCAGAGGACAGGATCAGAATTCAAAATGACATTAGAGAGCTGGCCCAAAACTACCAAAATGAATTTTAACAGGAGAAGTGTAGGGTACTACACTTAGGAAGAAAGAATGAAATGCACAGATATAGGATGGATGGTACCTGGCTTGAAAACAGTAAACTGAACATGAGTCAACAGTGTGATGTGACAGCTAAAAATAATGTGATTCTGGGCTGCATCAATAGGAGCATAGTGTTGAGATCAAGGGAAGTAATAATAACACTCTATTCTGCTTTGGTTAGATGTCACCCGGAATGCTGTGTCCAGTTGTGGGCCCCACAATTCAAGAAAGATATTGACAGGGTGGAATGTGTCCAGAGGAGGGCGACCAAAATGGAGAAAGGTTTCTAAACCATTCTCTATGAGGAGTGGCTTAGGTAGCTAAATATGTTTAGTCTGAGAAAAAAGAAGGTTAAGAGGTGACATGATAGCCATATTTAAATATTTGAAGAGAGGTCATGTTGAAGACAGAGCAAGCTTATTTCTAATGGTCCAGACACTAGGACTTGGAGCAATTGATTCAAACTACAGGAAAAGATATTTCACCTAAGCATCAGGAAGCTCACCAGACACACAGACATCCATGCACTGAGGGCATTGTTAGGTACATTCAACTTCTTCCAGGACTTCATCGAGTCCTTTGTGAAGAAGGCTCACCTTGGTATGCTTTTCTGAAGAAGAATGCTACTTGGGAATGAGGACATGCTTAGGAGAATGCCTTTGTTGAGCTGAAAGGCAGCTTACCAAAAGCTCCTTCTCTTACTCACTCAGACATGTCTCAGTCATTTTACATTAAATTGGCAACACTAGAATGTAGCATCGGTACTACACTCAGCAGCAAGCAGGCATGCAAAGAATCATCATGTAAACTTCTTGCAGCCTGAAGCCTGCTGAACAACAGCACAGCCCTTGTGAGGTGGTCTGCTGGCCCTAGTGTGAAACCTCACACACTGGGAATTCATTGTGAGAGATGGGTAAATCATCATTCAGACCAAGTGCACCCCTCTTCAAGTACCTTCTGTCAGGCAAGATCCAGAATGGACAATTCTCCAATGCGTGGATTGTGAAGTGGACGCTTGCCCTAGTCAACCACAGGATGGATTACAAGAAGGAGCAGAACAAGGCTCTCATCCCTTATGGCCTGATAGTCACAGGAGAACAATACGAGTGCCCCCTTCCACTGTCCAGTGGCCAGTAGAGTGGCGAGAACCCCTCACTGAGGCCTAGCTGCAAGGTTTTGTACACTGTTTATCTGATGTCTTATCTCTCCACATTGCAGGCACACCCGAGACTGGTTACGGAGCTATCCAAGTAGATGATTCTTTCATACTCCAAGCCACAACATACCCTCACTCCAGTCAGGTGGCTGAGGTAATAGCCCTTAGAGTATGAGCTGCTTGACTACCCACTTGCCACTACACAGACTCAGATTGGTCTGCCAAGGCCGCAACAATTTGGCTTCCCATCTAGCTTGCCAACAATTGCAGGACTTCAGATGGGAACACCATTGTCCATTTGAACAGGTGACTTTGCATTGCCATTAGAATACTGGACAGGAAGGCCTTGACATGGATAGCACACATAAAGGGACATTAAAAAAATGCTTCTGATGTGTGCATGTGGAACAACCATGCCAACGCACTTGCCAGGGAAGCAGCCCTTAAGGAAGATGGTTCTGCAGACACAGCACCTGTGTGTCCTATCAATGTCAACCCCCAACAAGGTTGTCACCACTCCCCTCCTAGTTTTAGCCTGCATCTAGAAGGGAAATCCCCAGTTGAAGGAGGTAGTGGAGGCAGGGAAAGACTCAACAGGCCAGTACTCCATTGAGGAGAAGGAAGGCTGTGGGCTGTGGACAAGAAGGGACGACCTCATTGGATCGTGCCCATGGAGGTTCAGGGAGACCTGATCCAGTTTGTCCACCTGGGATTAGAGGGAAGCAGGAGACCCTCGAGAGAGTGCGGGAGATAGACTGGTGGCTGAACACGTGCCAGGAAGTAGAGCAGTGGGTAGACAACTGTCTCTTCTTGTCATAATCAATGCCAATCAGTCTAGCCCCAAGTCCTTGAGCCAGCACCAACTGCTTGAAGGCCTGTGGGACCAAATCCAAACTGATTTCATTGGTCTCTTGATCTCCACTCCCTGAGGGAACAAGTACTGCCTGCCTGTGATCGATCCCTTCAGTAAATGGGTTGAGGCATCCTCTTGCAAGAACAACATTGAGTCTACTGCTGCTCAGTTGTTGTACAAAAACATTTGGAGTCACTGGGGCATCACAAAGGAGTTAGATAGTGGCCTTGGCCCTCACTTCATTGAGAAAGTCACCCAGGAACTCTGCAAAGCCCTCAGGATCAAGCAGAGGTTTCACATTGCCAATTGCTTCCAGAGCTCAGGACAGATTGAGTGGACCAACCACTCTCTGAAAGAGGCACTGCAGAAGCTAGTGCTCCACAGGGTATGATTGAGATGAAAAGCTTCTGATCATCCTCATGGTTCTATGGGAAATGGATGCTCTTCATGGCCTTGCTCCACACACCATAATGACTGGGAAGACTTGGAAGAAGAAGCCTTCTGGACTGACACTAACTTTCCCTTTGATTTGGACATCATGGTCATTAAGAGTGAGTGGGTGCAAATGCTCATATAAGATATTTCCAGGATCCGCCTCAAAGTGGTTTTGCAATTGGGCAGAAACATGCAGACCATGGACAAACAGCTTGGCTGAGTTTGCAACTCCCGCAAATGGGACAAAGAACTGTACTGTTTTCAAGCCAGGTGTCACCCATCCTATATATGTGCATACCATTCTTTCTTCCTAAGTGTAGTACCCTACATTTCTCTCTGTTCAAATTCATTTTGTTAGTTTTCTTCCAGCTCTCTAATCTGTCAAGATCATTTTGAATTCTGATCCTGTCTTCTGGGGTATTAGCTATCCCTCCTAATTTGATGTCATCTGCAACTTTGATGAGCATGCCCTCTAATTCATCATCCAAGTCACTGATAAAGATGTTGAATAGCACTGGGCCCAGGGATAGAACTAATATTCCCATAGATCAATCTCCTGGCATCTTTCTTCCCTGACCAATGAAAAAGGCTTGAGCTGTCTGGTCTGCCCTTGTTATGAGGCGCTACCAAAATAAGCCATAGCTTGTCATTGACGAGGTCCCAACAGGCAAATTCACTCTGAGAAGCTCTTGTTACTGCCCTGGCTAGCCCGAGCTTTGAGGATATAAAAAGATACCTTTTGATATCGATAATTCGGCTTCACATATCCCTTCCACATGCTTGTGAGACCCCCGGACAAGCACGCATACAGGCTCAGCCGATAATCGCCGTAATATTCCTAGACAATACAGGCAGGCCAGAAAACAGCCGACTCGCCACTTTAGGAGACCTCAAGGTAAATATCTCCATTAGGTATGCGAGCAACTCTCAAAAGACCCTCTGCCCCGCGCTGGCAGCTTGATGATCAAGCTATACAACGCTCAAGTATTCCGCGTTTGCATACCGGCTACTCTATTGATAAATTCAGCTCTAATTCAATCATTCAAATTCTGACGTTTCGGAGGCTTTGTCTCCAACTCCAGATCTATTGTTTTCCCAAAGTCTGACCTAGCCCGCGGTCACAATTCTCCTTATAAAAACCCCTGACTTTGAGCGCTCCCTTGGATTGCTCCTGAGTTCCAGACCGCCTTGCTGCTGCTTTGCTTGGTGAGCTTCCCCTCAGCTCCACGTGCTGAGATACATCGAACCCCAGCTTCGCTCTCCATTTTCTCCCGGACTTCAGGACAGATTTCGTATCACCCGAATCACCTATCCCTCTGAAAATCCCGCTATCTTACTCACTCCTTTATTTTCCGTAGTTATCTGTGTGCTTGTGTTGCTTACATTGTGTGCCTGTATTTAATAAAGATCATTCATTATTTTCCAACTGGTTTGCTTCTTGACTTGGCCTGACCCCGTAGACACTGGGTTGCAAGATCCTGCTAAGTTACCCTGCCTCTCGTTTTGCCAACTTGTGCTCTGAACACAACTTCTATAATTTTGATAGCAATTTGGCGTCCCTCCCGGGACCCCCAGAAAACAGGGTAACACTCTGTTCCCATAGGCTGTATCATATTCTATAGCTGCTGCCTCACCCACCAGGGACCTAGCCTTTAGCACATTCCCCAAGTGGTTGAAGAGGTGCTAGCCCCAGTCTGGATAGGCTGCCTGCACCACGTCCATGAAAACCATCTATCCAGCTAGCCAACTGCTGAATGAGCAGTCAACAGCCTCACTCTTATACTCTTCTTAACAGGTTTAGGGATGCACCTCTCCTCACCCTTAGGCTTAAGTAGCATGAAAATATCTGTGTAATACCCATTCAGTATGCCATCCTTGGTCTTTTTTGTCCAGATGAATACCAGGTGAATCATCATGATCGCCAAAGGTGGCATGAGCTACTGACCTGTCTGCCTCCCTTCCTTATCCCAAGCACTTCTTGTGCCCTCTTCTGTCTACCCTGCTCTCTCCTTCCTCTTAATGGTCCACCCAGGGAGCCCCGGGAGTAAGCTGCCACCTTTCAATAGTCCCTGCCCCCATCTCTATCCTTAGAGAATTCATGTGAGGATCTCCTACTATCTGATTCCTCAGACCTCTACCTCCTACACCACTTGCTCCTGTCCTTCTTCTTCCTTTTATACCCCATATCTTTGCTAGATGACTCCTCAAAATCTGATGAAAACTTGCTGGTGCTGGAAAGGGTAGGTTGCTGCTGCCTGCACCCATATCTTCTCCCTGCTTACTGCTGTAGTGTGACTTGTTCTTTATCTAAGACTGCCCCTGCTACTTGGGACTTCAGTGCTCCACTTTCTCCACTAGCTTCTCCAGAGCATGTGAAAGCCTCTCAAGCACTGCCTCGCTAGCTAATGATGATGACCTTGGTGGACCTCCCATGTCTCCTCTGCTCTTACTGCTACACTCTGATGGGGTCAACTTTGGCCAGGACTTGCAGGGATGTCTAGCCTGCCCCCTGGTTCTGGGCAAGGACTGCTGTGAGGTTGCTCCTGCTTTCTTGGGAGGCATCTTGCTGCAAAACAATACTGCAATTGCTGGTGGCAAGCACTAATTGTACCCGACCTGGCCTGCAGTACTTAGCTTCCTTGAGTGGTACCTGACTAATGAAGCAGGGACAAGCTGCCTAGCCAATGGAGGAAAAGTCAGTAAAATTGAGAATGGGAGTGGGGACTGACCAGAAAGTTGGCCACTGGAAAAACCAGACTAGCTCGGTGCCCCACTGCCAGCCCCATCTAACCTGAGCAGGTACAGGCAAGGAAGAGAGGTGGGTACAGTCCAGCAATGAGGGGGTGGCCATGTGGAAAAGGGATGGTGGTAGTGATGGCCTGGCATGGCACCCCCAGAAGACAGTCCCTACAGAGAACTGTTCAGTGCTCCAGCAAGAAGGGGGTGGGGTGGGATGGAGTGAGAGGCTGCTGGCCCAAGTGCTCAGCCCTGAGTGAGCCCGAGCAAGTTGGGGAGGGCAGAAGCATGTGCAGCAAGTCTCATGTGGGAATGGAGCTGCTGCCTGGCAGAACCCTTACCAACACACAGACTGAGCTGGGAAGCTGCACTAGCATTGCTGAACAGCCTCTCAGCCACTTACATAGGGTTTGTGGAGTGCCTTTCAGGGGACACTACAGCTGCCCCTACCCAGGCTTGTCAGCTTGATACAAGGGATCAAGTAGGCTAGCAAGCATTAGCTGCCGTGATCCAATCAGTAGCCCTGATGAGGGTTGTTAAGTGACTGGCTCTCCTATCTGTTTCTTCTTCCTTCTTCTCTTCCTGAAGCTCACCACTGCCTTCTGTTCTCACTGCTTCAGCTCTGTCTCCAGCTCTGTCTGTGAGTGCTGCTGAGAAGAGACTGGCAAGCAGTTCTGAGATAGGCTGCTAATATACTCAGAAGCCAGATCTGGCCTGGCTTCAGAAAGGAAATTTCAGCCATACGAGGCTGCATGTGCCTGGAAATGGCTGTCCCAGAACCCCAACAAACTGGAAGAGATTACTGATGCAGGCTTACACCCTAACCCACAGTGGTGTTGGTGCAGTAAGTCATGCAGTAGCTGTTAACTGTTTTCAGATTAGCTATTTGAAGCCAATCATTTCACTAGGTTTGCACATTTAATGAAAAACAACACTTTCATGTCTAGTTCTAGCACTCTCCACTAGGAGCAAGTCTTTTGTAAAGCTACTGGATCTTAACTGTTTATTCAAGAAATGGCTACACAAAATAGTTTGCATTATGAGAGGGATGACTTGTTAAAATATATTGCTCTTGTGCGAATCCATTTTTCTTCTATGTATCATGAGAATGGCAGTTCAAAGAGAACATGGAAGGTATGGGACTACAAATAACCTCCATCATTCCTGCTAATAAAGAAAATCTGAGTACTATGACATATGAGTGCTGGCTTGAAATTAATCACTGTGCATGAGACTTAAAACTAGCCTTTGTGAGACTGTTTTAGACCAACCCCATTCTTTTGTTTCTATCAGCTTATATTTTTGTTCTTCTCAGATGGTAGCAAGATAAGTGTGCATAGGTAGCATGAGATGTAGTGGTTCACAGTTTTCTCTCAAGTACTTGATATATTTGCCATTTACTTGTACAAAACCAAAACATTTGTTTGTGTTCAGCTGCAGTCCTCTGCATGCAAGTTAGGAGTAAACACAACCAGAAAAAATGGGTCTTATGTTTGAATAAACATGCATAGCATTTTATTTCTGATATCTTGGGATGTGCTTTGCCTACAAAGGAGTCCAGAAAAATACTGGGGAGGTATGGGGTGAAGTGATAAATATGTAAAATTGCTCAGTAAATTTCATAAATTTGTCAATAAATTTAATTTTATATACTAAGTTATAAATGATTCATTTTATTCCATGAATGTAGAAGAACAGGTTTAGCTTTGATTAGGAAGTATTGCATATATTTCGATTCATTTTCAGGTTTGTTTGTTTGTTTTCTTGAGAGGAATGTGGTGGGGGAAGTTTCTTTCCATAGTTTGACATTTCCAGAAATATTTCAATCTCTAGCCTGGGGCTGATCAGCCATGAAATGCATTGGGTGACCTTAGGTTGGTTATTCAGCTAAGGGTGTTGTGAGAGTAAAAGAAAACAGCCCTTCCCCGCACCCCTAGCCCATGCCTCTGTCATGAGTTTCTTTGACAAATGAAGACACTGAATTCACACAGCACTCTGACAATAGCATATTTAATGTTGATTGTGATTAATGCCATAAGTGGAACAATGTTTTTATTCTTGTGGTTTATTTCTTTGCAAGGATCAAGTATGTGGCCTGTGTGGGAATTTTGATGGTATCCAGAACAATGACTTGACCAGCAGCAGGAAGCAGCTTGAGGTGGATCCAAACGACTTCGGGAATTCTTGGAAAGCTAATTCACAGTGTGCTGATGTCAGAAAGGTATTGTTAAGTACTGTGAAGGGAGCACTTGTCTGCTCTTCTGCTTTAAAATGTCATGCTAGGTAAATCCAGGGAAAAGTCTAGAAGGTCCCAACACTCTAAGCATAGTTGAACATAAGAGTATGTGTCACTGTGTCACTGATAGACAGCTGAAGAATCATCTAAGTTGCTACAATCTTTCTGAAGGAGAACCTAATTGAAGGGTTACACTAAATGACATGTTTAGCACATTTTTAGAAGTACTACCTCAAGTTTGAAATATTAGCAAACCTACTAATACAGTACAGTTCTTTATTCTGATCCAAAGACCCAACAAGTTCAAGTAAACAACACGTAGATAAATTAAAAGCACAAAGAGAAATGGGTAGAACCACACAGGCATAACTTATTTTAGACATTTCCCTAATATAGAACTGTTCTCTCATCCTGACCACCTCAGACAAAAACTTGGTAACAACCAAGGTCACACTAGGATTCTTATCTTCTAATGGGAATTTGATATGAAATTGGGCTGATCATTGTTACAGATTTGCCAATAATGGATTAATCATACGTTGTATCTGCATGTAGAGTTCACAAGACAAAAGAATATGCTTCATGGATTCTACTTCCTGATTGCTACAGGGACATAACCTTGCAATGTAAGAGACACCAACAAATCTGCCTCAGAGGCAACATTAAATCTGACCTTTGTCTACATTAATTGACAATCAAGTTCTTTAAATACTCAGCCATGTGAAAAGATGCAACATATTCTAAATTCAATGAGCCTGGTGAGCAGAATGAGTATGAACAAGCCCAAAGGTTGCAAAAAGCAATAACGCACAGTCTTTGTTTTACTGATTTGATAGCCATAGCACAGATGTAAAAGGAAGGAAGATGGACCCATAGAAACAGCTTTTTGGGAAACAATAGAACTATATTAGGAACACACCAAAGAATTTAAGGAGCCCTTAAAAATTTATCCCAAAGATTATCTAGCTCTTTTGTTATTTCCCCAATTCAAATAGCAGAAGCCTAAAGCAATTGTGCAACCATGTTACCATTAAAGAATTTTAATGGCAACTGGTATATATTATTTCACTTTGGTATAAAAATAATGCAAAATGGCAGACTGACAAGCTTGAACTTTCTGATAGGCAACAGATCTGTGATTAGTCTTATGACCTCAAATATCAGCCCTAGGTATGGAAAATTTTCTAACCTGTTCCAGAACATGACCATCTAATTTACATGTGCATATGGAAAAATTATTTTCAAAAACCATAAGTAGATTTCTCAAAACTAATTATTAGATCATTTTGTAAGCAATAGTTCAAGAACTTCCTTAGTAGATAGCTTAGTCCAGATCTAGAGCATGAAATAACAGCATCATAGGCATAGAGTAGAATGGGAATTTTCCTGTCTCTCAGTTTGTGCAAATGACCATTGGGGTCCATTTAAGGCATCTCCAAAGTCATTTACAAAAATATTAAACAGAATTGGTACAGTCATGTACCTGCAGCCTTGTCCAACCCTTGTCTGGTCATAGATATTTTTCTGGAAAGCTGCCCCTGGCTGCCACATTTGACTTGTAGCCATCTGTGAGGTTGATACCAAAACTCCAAGGTGACCACCAGAGTGTCCTTTCTTATTTACCTGAATAGCTTTCAACGTGTAAGTAGCAAAGCCTGTCAGGGCAATAGTATCAATAGTCCAAGTTTCCTGCAACAATATTAATCAAAAGAACAAATATACTGACAGGCTGAACTATCCTTGTTCTTATTTGCCCATCCTGCAATGTTCCAGGAGATTTCCCTTAAGCAGGAATCTCCCTGGGCCCATAGGCATCAATATGCAGGACTAATCAGGTCTAAAGAACTCTCTTCATATCTTCTGATACATCCATTCCCAGGAGCTTTGATTTTAGAGGATCTCAGAGCTGTTTGGGAATCATGAACAGTAATATTGGTACATGGGCTGGATTCTACAGGCTAAGAAGGTTAGGATTATTTCTAGCTATTATACGCTGTAAATTAGAATGGGAAGAAATTGTAGTTTTATATTGGTTGTTGGTGCTGATTCGGAAGAGTAACTCTGTTCCTCAGCCATGAGGTTTACTTTCCCAGGGATATCTTGACTAAATGTTATTAAATCTGAGATTTATTGGTTGGCTTTGAATCCAAATCCACGTGATGACCACGTGACAGGGATACTTCAAACCTGGATTGATGGGTAGCATGGCATAACTCAGGCTCAGCAACTGGCAATTTTAAAAAAAAATAATTCAGTCTGGTGTAATCTGTCAAGTAGGTTTTTTGAGCAATTGAGAATAACTTAGAAAACCTACCAAATTCTTCTATAGCAGTAGAATTATCCATTTGTTCTGCAGACTTAGGCAAAAGCTCTGTACTCTGTTCTCTGCTCATAAAATAAAATGCCAGATCTCTTTCCTCCTTGTCAAAATACACCTGGGATTTCCTTGAATAGGTCTTTAACATTGTTGCTATTATGTTAAATAAATACATAACCAGCAGCATTACTTCTATTCATTGAACATTTTTAGGATGAAATCTTGGTTTCTTCCTTGTGCAATGGTAATATAGAGAAGCAAGTGATGGTGGAGACTTCATGCAGCATCTTGAACAGTGAACTCTTCAAAGACTGCAAAAAAATGGTAAGCAGTTTCTTAGAAACTTGTCACATTTCTTTTCCAGGTTTAGTACCTGGCCACAACCTATTACCAGTCATGGTAATCATTCACTAGGAACACAGAATCATAGACTGTTTAGGTTACCCTCCAATGTAACTGATGCAGATGTATGCTTCTGCAGAATTTCCTGATTTTAGAGTAGATGATACAGAGAGTGAAAACCCAACTGAACAATAAGAGACCACTTAGGGGTATGGGGAAGAGTTTGGAAAATTTACATTTCCACAAGTTGGCCAGGTAGTCTCTGTTGGGGAATTGAGAGATTTTTGGTAATGAGACTCTCAATCAGCAGAGTATTTTAGTAATTGCACAAAAAACGGAAGTTGAACAGATTACCAGTCCCACTTCTATCACTCCACCCCAAACACACTTAACTTAGCTCAAAATAAACACAAAAAACAGATTGGTTAAAAACATAAAAGAATTTACTCACAAAATCTTGTGCATAGTCTACACAGGTTCAATTCTTGAAGAAGGTAGGAAGAAAATTAAGCACTCACATGCTTGCTGAAAATAATCCCTGTTAGGAGATCACAGAGCATGCTTTCAGGACAAAAGGCGAAGACAAAAGGAAGGAGTAAATGGCAAGAGAACCTTTTTAAGACCAAAGAATGTGTACATGCTGGAGGAAGTGTTGACCAAAACAAACAGGAAGTTTTCTCTAGGCTATCTCTCTCTGCTTACAATAAACATGCAAACAAACTAGCCAGTTAATTAAGCATGCAAAGGTTGCCACTACCAACAGTCTCCATATATTATTTTTTAATTAAAGGGTGGCTTTAAACAGTGCCTGTTCAAAATGTGAGTGATATTAAGTGGCAAATTGAGCTTTTAGGGCAGAGGATGTCACAGGCAGAGCAAAGGGTGCACAAAAAATTGTAGAGAATCTCCAGAAACAACATTCATCAATTATGTGTATTTCTTTCTTTCCTTAAGCCAAACAACATTTTGTTAAACACTTACATGAAATAGTTTGACTCAGTGCTATTTATATTCACAAAATAACTCAATGCTCCTGTGACAGGTTCTTCAAAAGATTATGTTGCAAAAATACAATGAAAATAATCATACAACAAACCCACAGAACTTTTAGTCAATTCTTCTATGGCTCCACAGAGTTTGCAGTCAAATATTCTTTGGCCCCCAGAACCCTGGCTTGCTTCCATTTTTACTCAGCTTGATCACAGCCAAATCAATTAATACCTGTACTTATGCATTACAATAACAATGTAAAGAGGACCCACAAAATTCTTCTTCAGCAAATATAATATCCTTCTTTAAAAGGCACAGGCTAGAAAGCACCCTCTCTGAGCTCCTCTGCAAAGTACTAAAGCTGAACAGAATGATGGTATATAACAGCATAGTCACTCCAATAGATCCATTGCAAACAGCTGCGCATGGAGTCTGGGCAGTCTCGCTTCTCCTTAAAGGAGCAATGTTCCTTAAAGGGTCAATTGTCCTATAGACTGGGTCACTGAACACATTAAACATTCCATTTCCATAAAAGTGATGAACAATCCTAATGTATGTTCAGTCCAAATGGAGCATAAGATTTAAGATGAAATACAAAGTAGGCCTCCTGTAGAAGAAGTATCCTGGACATATTGACTCTGTTATGAAGATGTGCTGTGATTTTCTTCAAAGTGCACACCCTGAGCTCCTCTGCTTTATGCTTAAACTGAATAAAATGCTCCAGTAGAGGTGCTGTCATATCCACATTTTGAATCTTAGATAAGTGTTCAACGACTCATATTTGAAGAGATCTAGATGTCATGCCCACATATGCTTTATCACACGGGCACTTAATGACATTTAAGCTATTAAAATTGGTAAACGTATCTAACCTGATGGAATTTGATGAGTATCATCCATCATCCAAGTCATTGATAAAGATGTTGAATGGTATTGGGCCCAGGAGAGCACCATGTGGCACCCTACTAGTCACTCCTATCCAGTACAAAGAGGAACCATTGGTCAACACCTTCTGTGTTCAGCCAGTCACCCAATTACAAATCCACCTGACAGCAGCATTGTCTAACTCACATTTTACTACCATGTTTTGCAAGAATATCATGGAGACCTTGTAAAAGGGCTTATTGAAATCAAGATACCCTACCTCCACGACATTCCCTTCATCCACCAAGTTTATAACATTATCCAAAAAAAAAAAAAAAAGACCAGATTAGTCTGGCATGACTTGTTTTTATGAAAACCATGTTGACTTTTAGTGGTCATGGAACAGATTTTGAAAGCTGAACTCCCCACATAGTCAAAGAGACTGGTTATTATTTTCTTTTTGTGGTAAATTAAAATACATCCAGAGAAACCCTCAAAGCATTACAAAAATATAGTCTGCTAATCTCCCCGGAATCATTTGTTTTTCTTTAAAAAAAAAAAAAAACTAAGGGAAAAGCACCAATAAGAGTTTAAAGGTAGGCAAAAGTCTAGATTTTTGGTCTTGATTGATGTATGATTGGATAATCCAGGAAACTTGCACTTGTTGGGCTCTTTGGCTGCACAGTCTGTACAGACATACAACAGGTACTGACACACACAGATGCAGTCCTCATCCAGTACTGACATCATCATCACCATCACTACCAACATCTTATCACCCTGAAGATACACAGACTTGTCTAATTTAGAGAGCTGAGCAGAGTTGGGCCTGGTTAATATTTTGACACCCCCCCCAAAAAAAAAATACCAGGAATTTCCAGGTAGGACCAGAAAGGAACTCCAAACCTTGTAAAGCTGCTGCCAATCCAAAATCACAATACATGGACCAATGGTCAGATTCAGTATAAGGTAGCTTCCTATGTTCCTATCATTGTTTACTTCCTTGTAGCATATTCTGCTACCACTGCCACTACTGGTTTGCTCATTCCTGGGGAAAATGTGTTCACTGGTGAGGGACAGGATATAATTTTCTGGTTCAGTGAGCATGTCCAGAAAAAAGCTGTAGAAGTGTGATTGGCTATAACCTTTTCATCTTTCAATGCAATCTACCATACATGGGTACCATGTATGTTTTATTGTATTTGCTCCACTCACAATCAGAAGCTAAGATCTGATTGTAATGTTTAAAAGATGAGGAGATGAGGTGAGGAAAGCTGAACTTCCCCTACTTTTTCTCCTCATAATCTTTGTGTTTTCTTTCCTGTTTAGCCTACTTTCTATATGGAGAACTTTGAAAAGGAGAAGAAAGAGTCTGGAATGCCAAGTAGGAAAGCTGAGATGGTGGAATTACAATGTTAGAAGGAAGCATGATAATGAGGAAGATAGGTTTGAAAAGAAAGGGATTTTTGTGTGTGAAAGTGAATTACCTTTTGAATACAATGGAAATCTACTAATAAGTAAGAAAGTTTGGCACATGTAACTTCTTTTGCAGATAGATCCTGAACCATATGTAGATATCTGCATTTATGACACTTGTGCTTGTGAATCCATTGGGGACTGTGCCTGCTTCTGTGATGCCATAGCTGCTTACGCTTTTGCCTGTGCCCAGAAAGGATCAGTGGTGCCTTGGAGGTCACCAACTCTATGCTGTAAGTTTTATGTAACTGAAGAAAAAAACCAAATCAAGATGGAATACATTTTTAAAAACTGAATATATGTTGCCTTCATTGCCATAGTAAATCTAGGAGACAGCTATTGATCTTTCAGTTCTTCTTACTCATGTCTATAAATTCAATACTGAAAAACAAAAATAAATAAGCCAAAATTCCCCTTTAATAGATCCCTCAGAATATAAATAGTGATGTTTTGGTGTGTGCAGATACCTTGTGCATAATAGGATCTATTCTACAGACAGCACAAAAGGTTAATACCAGTATCAGAAAGTACTGTGTTACTGCCCTGGCTAGCCTGAGCTTTGGGAGATATAAAAAGATATCTATTGATATCACTAATTCGGCTTCCCATACCCATTCCCCTCCACGTGCTTGCGAAGCCCCCGGACAAGCATGCATACAGGTTCAGCCGATAATCACTGTAATATTCCGAAACAATACAGGCAGGCCAGAAATAGCTGACTCGCCACTTTAGGAGACCTCAAGGCAAGTACCTTCATTAGGTATGCACACAGCTTTCAAAAGATCCTCTGCCCTGCGCTGGCAGCTTGATGATCTGACTATACAACGCTCAAGTACTCCGTGTTTGCATACTGGCTATCCTATTGACAATTTGGCTATAATTCAATCATTCAAATTCTGACCTTTCGGAGGCTTTGTCTCCAGCCCCAAATCTATTGTTTTCCCCAAGTCCGACCTAGCCTGCGGTCACAATTCTCCTTATAAAAACCCTTGATTCTGAGACCTTCCTCGGACCGCTCTTGGATCGCTCTTGGCTTCCATCCCGCCTTGCTGTTGCTTTGTCCAGTGAGCCTTCCCCTCAGCTCCACGTGCTGAGATCCACGCTCCCCATCTTCTCCGCTTCCAACCGGGCTTCAGGACAGGTGAAGTATTACCCAAATCAACCACTCCTCTAAAAACCCCTCTATCCCACTCCAACCTTTATTTCTTTAGTTATCTTGTGTGAGTGTGCCGCATACACTGTTTTGATTGTGTTTTAATAAAACATCATTTATTATTTCAACTCCTGTGTGCTCCTTGACTCAGCCTGACCCCGTAGACATAGGGCTCAAGATCTTGCTAAGTTACCCTGCCTCTCGTAATGCTAAAGCGGTGCTCAGAGCTAATCTTCCCCACCTATTGTTGAGCACATTTTGGTGTCCCTCATGGGACTCCCAGTAAACAGGGTAACAACTGTCATAGCAATCCTTCACAGAAGAGGCAAGTACTGTTTCTCAGTGAACATATTGCAGCAAGTATTGTGTGGTATCATTTGTGTTCCTAACATGTTTCTGTGTACAGATGAATGGGTAATGCTACTATTTTGTGAGAAAGAGGCTGTGCTTTAAAGACCAGTTTGTGCACCATTTGTTAAACAAAGACCTATACTACAGGGATAAGATAGGAAACATGTGATCCTCCAGATATTGGTCTGGGATGCCCATCAGCTCTCATAGTTGGCTATGGACTATGGTCTGATGGAAATTGCAGTCCAACCACACCTAGAAGACCATATGATCCCTCCCAGCCCTGTTTTGAAAGGTTTTTTATTTGCATAATGGCTACAATCAGTTCAGTTTTTGTGCGTGCTGTTTTAAAATGTTTCCTACTTCCCACTAGTCTGAGAAGCTGATGTCTTTGAGGGCTATTGTCACCATTTTGCCCTCACTAGGCTGTTTAGTTTTCCTGCCTTGATTTCTATGGAGTAAGAATGGGGGAAACAGTATAACCTAGAGGTTTATCTGTAAAAGTATTAGTTAGGTTCCATCAGAACTGGAGACAGGACCAGTTAGAAACAGAGGCCTGGTTAGGAAGAGGGGAATGAGGGAATAGAATCAAAGGGTTGGAAGGGGTCCCATAGGCCATAGCTCAGTGAAGGAAATCCAGCTAGAGAATTCCCAGCAGGTAGCTGTCTAATTTCTTTTTGAAGACATTTAGAAAGACAGAATCCAACAAATTGCTAGGTAACTGGTTCCATTTTCAAACCACTCTTACTGTCAATAAGTTTCTTCTAGTGTTCAATAGGAATCTGCCCTCCTACAATATAAATCCATTAGAACTGGTCTTTCCCTCTGGGGAAGTAAAGAACAAACCTTCATCCTCCTCTCTGTAATAGCCTTTAGTTATTAAAAGAGTGCAATCATGTTTTATTCACCAGGCAGAACATATGTCCAATTCCCTCAAGCTTTCCTGTATGTTTTGAATCATAGAACCATAGAGTTGGAAAAGACTACAGGGGCCATCAAGTCTGACTCCCTGCCATGCAGGAATGCACCATCAAACATTCCTGACAGATGGCCATCCAGCCTTTGTTTAAAAACCTCCAAAGGAGACTCCACCACATTCCAAGGCAGCATATTCCACTGTTAAACTGCTCTCATTCTCAGGAAGTTCTTCCTAAAGTATAGATGGAATCTTTTTTTTCCTGAAGTTTGAAGCCATTGCCTCAAGTCCTAGTCTCTGTAGTCTTTTTTTTTTAATTTTGCAAGCTAAGCAGAGTTGGGCCTGGTTAATATTTTGATCACCAAGAAATACCAGAGACCTCTAAGTAGGACCGCAAAGGAACTCCGAACCCTGGAAAGTGGCTGCCAATCAGAATTGACAATACATGGGCAATGATCTGATTCAGTATAATAAACTCCCGTCCATCAGGAACTCCCTGATCCTGATCCTGACCATGACATCACTCCCAGTATTTCCCTGTGTTCACTGAAATCAGCTTTCTTAAAGTCTCTCTTATCAGCCTTGTTGCCCTTCTCTGAACCTGCTCCAGCTTGTCTACATGCTTCCTAAAATGAACTGTATGCAGTATTCCCAATGAGACCTGTTACTTCACTGGAAAAACCCTATCCCGGGGTCTACAATTTTGATATTAAATATGATTCCGTGTGCCTGAGAGGTGGCCCGCATGGACACACAGGCAGCAACGGTTGAACGGTTGAAAACCAAGTCAGGCCAGTAAAATCCCCAGTCACGTAGCCCCAGAAGACCTCAACATGTGCAAACCCACAATAAACAAAGGGTCCTCAGCCCCTGAGAAGCCGACTTGAGGGGATTAGCATGTTTGCCCCAAGTTGAGCAAATATCCTATCAGGCGAGGACCATTTACATGAAGTCACACCACAACTAAATGCAGCCGAAGATCCTGAGACTTTGGCAACACCTTGTAATCCCATCACGCAAAGGAAGTTACCATTGTGGAGCTTCTTTCTTGTTGCAACAACCATTGTTCTCCCTGGGAAAGGATTAGCCCTCCAGGTACT
The DNA here is from genome assembly GCA_030412105.1 of Cyclura pinguis. Lineage (NCBI taxonomy): Eukaryota > Metazoa > Chordata > Lepidosauria > Squamata > Iguanidae > Cyclura > Cyclura pinguis. The sequence continues at coordinate 110,684,672 of CM059603.1, forward strand.
TTTTCCCTTACAAATAGTCCCAGTTTTTGAGTGTTTCTTTGGCTTACTCACGGTCATCCCAGCAGACCGTTGCTCCATCCGTTGAGTAATCCCCTCAGCCCTCTCCGTGCTGAACCCCACTTCTCCACTGTTTTTCCCAGACCAAGGACTTCAGTAAAAGGTGCAGTATTACCCCAGCTACAATCCCTTCAATATTCCCCCTATCCAGTTTCCTCTCTTTTGCTTCTTAATAGGTCTTGAGTGAGTGTGTGAGTGACTGAGTTGGTGTGTGAGACTTTCATTCAATAAAATTATTTATTAGACATTTTCGTTTGTTTTTTGGCTTGGCCTGACCCCATAAAAACTGGGTAAAAAGACCCCGCTAGATTACCCTGCCTCTCGCATTGCTATTGCTCATACTCTGGCTAGTTTCCATTCCCCATCACGTGGAGCATATTGAGGTGTCACCCAAGGGACCCCAGAAATCAGAGTAACAGACCTGAGTATGTATGTACGTATGTATTTATTTATTTTCTGTTTTCTCCTGATAATGGGACTCAAAGTGGCTAACAGCATATTTAAAACAATACAAATTAACAATACAAAACATTCATAACAATATGATTTAAAAAACAGTCAAACAATTTATATAGTTAAAAGATTAAAAATATTAAAATGCACTTAAAAGACCATATACAAACCTTTAAAACAGAACTGCATAGCACTAAAAGTCCAACCCTAGTTAGTCTGTAAAAGTCTGAAGGCACAAAAATGTTTTGACCTGACAACAGAAGGAGAACAAGGAGCTATGGCCTATGGGACCCCTTCCTGGCCTCTTCTAGGGAGGGAGTTCCAAAGTCTGGGAGTAGCCACCAAGAAGGCCATCTTCCTTTTTCCCACCAAATGAGCCTGAGAGGATGGGGGGCTAGAGAAGAGTGTCCTCTCCAGGCAGTCTTAGAGATCTACTAAGCTGATAAAGGGAAACACAGTCCTTCCAATAACCTGGCCCCAAGACCTATAACCTGGCCCTAAGACCTATATGGCTTTCTAGGTCAAAAGCAGCACTTTGAATTGTGCCTGGAAATGGACTGATAACCAATGGAGCTATGGCAACAAGGGAGTTGTGTGCACTCAGTAGCCAGCCCCAATTAATAATCTGGCTACAGCTCTTTGGACTGACTGAAGTTTCTGAGCACTTTTCAAAGGCAGCCCCACATGGTGTGCATTACAGTAATCTAAACAGGATGTAACCAAGCCATGTACCACTGTGGCCAGATCTGACTTCTCTGGGAATGGGTGCATTGCCACACTAGTTTTAACTGTGGTGCTGAAACATGGCTTAGAAGTGAATCCAGGAGCACTCTCAAACTGCAAACCTGCATTTTTGGGGGCACATAACCTGATCTGACACAGGCTTAATCCCTGTTCCCAAATAGGAATTTAGGAACACCTGTCTTGTCTGGATTAGGTTTCAATTTGTTTGTATGCATCCAGTCCATTACAGGCACCAGTTTAGCACAGGAACAGCTTCCTTGGAATGAATTGGAAAGGAGTAGCAGAGCTGAGTATCATCAGCATATTGGTGACACCTGATCCCTGAACTCCAGGCAACTTCTTCCAGCAGTTTCATGTAGATGTTAAATAGCATAGGGGACAAGACTGAACCTTGAGGGACTTCACAGGCCAATGGACAAGAGTAAAGCAGGAATCCCCAACATCGCCCTCTGAGATAACCCCTCTGAGAAAGTACAAAGCCACTGTAGAACAGTACCTCCAGGCCCTATCCCAGTGAGGTAACTCAAAAGGAAACCATGGTTGATGTATTGACACTTGCTGAAAGGTCCAGCAGAACCAACAAGGATATACTTCCCTTGTCCAGTTCCACGCATACATCATCCATCAAGGCAACCAAAGTTATCTCTGTCCCATAACCAGGTCTGAAGCCATACTTGAAATGATACTAATCTGCTCCAGCCAGGAATCCCTGGAGTTGAGAAACCACCACACGCTCTAGTACCACGCGCCCCAAAATGGAAGGTTGGAGACTGGCCTATAGACTGACTAGCGCAGAATATAGGGCAGTTATGACTCCTCTTCTTTTAGAAACTATGGTTCTATCAATGCCTGCTAAAATATTATCTGCCTTCTTTGCTACGGCATCAAATAGCTGAGGCATGTTCAACTTATTATCAACAACAGTTCCAAGGTTCTTTTCACATGTAATACCACTAAGCCAAGTATTTTCTCATCCTATGCTATATCTGTACATTTGGTTTTTGTGGCCTAAATGTAGAATTTTATGTTTGTTGAATTTGCATCTGTCTTTTTAAAATTCCATTCTGTTAGATTCTGCCCGGTTTTCTAGTTGATCAAGGTCCTTTTGCATTTATTCCTGTCTTCCAATATGTTAGCTACCTCTACCAACTGAAAGGGTTAGACTCAGCAATCCCTTCCAAATCTATGATAGTCTTTTCAATTTTTCATTGTAATTTTTTTCATTCCAGACTAGACTATGTCAAATTAAAACAAAAGTATGTGAAATGTTGTTTGTATATATTTCTCTTGGCCATTTGTTGTTTTTAATTGTTGTCAAGCTGTTTTAAACTTCTGGTAACCTTATCAATGAGAGATTTCAAAATTACCATTATCAATAGCCCTGCTCGGGTCTTGTAAATTCAAGATCATGCTTTTTTTAAAATAGACTCTACCCACAAATAATGCATCTTTTGAGCCAGCATGGTGTAGTGAGCATTGGACTATGACCCTGGAGACAAGGGTTTGATTCCCTGCTCACCACAGAAACCCACTGGGTAACCTTGGATGCATCACATACTCTCAGCCCCAAGAAAACCCCATGATAGGCTTGCCTTAGGGTTGACATGTCAGAAACTTCAAGGCACATAACAACAACAAATGCATATTTCCTCTTTCTCAGCTCCTTTAACTTTACCGAGCATTCTTTTTCTTTTCTTTGCCTAACCCTCTTGCCAACTGAAAACCATTCTGTTTCTCACCTTTTGGAGAATTAGTGATAAGAATATTAAATCAAAAGAGCACTTACTTGCGTGGGGAGGGGTATAGTTTTTAATTGTATTCCTGTATACAGTTATTTGAAAGGTTTAAGATGGACAAAAAGGGTTATAGTTTTGAACAAAAAAAAGTACGCAGATAATTCACATGTGATTTGTAAAATTATAAGCTTTTGTTAAAATTTATTATGGAAGGTGAACAAGTGAAAGATCTCATGATAAAATGGGTGAACAATTTTGGATATATATGGAGATAGAACAGTAGGAAAAGATGTGGTCAAAGTGTTACCATACAATATACTCTCACTCCATTATATGATATAATTAGCAAATGAGCATTATTTAATTGGCATAGAAATTATATATCATAGACCATTATGGCTGAAAAGCCATGCTGGCAAAGAAAACTGGCTGCACACATGCAAAAGTAGGTCAGATGGGACCTCAGGGCACAACCAGGTCATAAGTTCAAGGGATCAGTTGGGAAACTCTGAAGCTGATGAGCTTGTGATAATCCCCCAAGAACTTAATCTTCAAACGCAATAGCAAACAAAATTGTCTCATTAGAAAAACCGATAGTCATCAAACTGTTCTCTCTTCCTACCAAAATTCCTTTTTGTTTCCTTAGCTGCCCAGACATTAACAAGGTGTCATGATTCTCATCAAACTTTGTCACCTAGTGCAAAGACCGTTAACCCGTTCCAGATCTGATTGTTTGCTCTGCCAAAGAGCCATTAACACCTTCCCCTTCAGGGCAGAAAAAGGGTATTTAAACCCTGACTCTGCACTTGGCAACTCGTAGAACACTGGCCATTATTCTGCTGCTCAAATTCCCATTCTTGTGCTACCCTCTGAGTCCTAGTTTGAGCCACATCGCTTTGTCTTTTCTCTTCAGGATAGTTAAACATCTCCCACTTCATCCTAACTCATTGCTATCCAGCTTTCTTTCCTTTCTTTCGGTTAGTCTTGTGTGGTTGTGAGACTGCTTGCATCTTGTGGGCATTTGTGATTTTCCCCAATAAAACATTCTTTTTGTCTCCAACTAGTGTCCCTGCATTAGTACCGGTATACAAAGGTGGAAAGATCCTTTAAGGTTACCCCCTTCTTGCAGGCCTTCTTTTTGAACTATAACTGCCCACCATTCCATGGAGGCACTGGCACCAAGGGTGGACCTCTGAGTCACCCACCTTTTGTGGTAACAAAAGGGGTTGATATTCACATTACATTATGACCTTAAACAGAAACTTTTATAATATGATGTATCATTGGTACATGACACCAGAGAAATTGTCTTGAATATACAAGGGTGTTTTGAATATATGGTGGAATGCGAACAGGTAAAAGAGACATTTTACCATATATGGGAACATGTGAAAAGGCTAAAACATTCTGGATGCAAATAGATATTTTGATGCAGAGGATCTTCAAGGTTAACTTTAAATTAAAATCAGAACTTTTTCTCCTAGAACTTAAGGCTAAATGGTTGCAGAAGAGCCATGGGACGTTAATTCAGTACCACAGCAGCAATACAGTTGTATGCACAAAAATATGTTATGGATGACAGCTGAAAAGAAAGTTGGAAGCCATACTTTCTTTTTCTCTGTATTTCTTTTTATATCCTACTTTTTTTCTTCTTTCTTTGTAATTTCTTTGTAATTTTTATTGTATTCTGAAAAACTCTTAATAAAAGTTATTTTTAAAAAATCCCATGAAGAGGGAAAAAAAAGTAAGTAAGATATTTGTGTCTACTCTGCCTGTGTGTCTGCCTCTGGCTTGACATGTTGTTTAAACTATAGTTTAAGATGTTCTTAACAGGGAGTTGGAGCAAACAGCCACAGCCTACCCTTTGTTTCAAGAGGACTTAAACAAAGAGAACTCCATTAATGTTTTTCCCTCCATTGGTAGTCAAGAGTTGTTTCCTTCAGGATATGGTTCTGTTTCTGTCATTTAATGGTCAAAACCACCTTCCTAGGCAGAATACAGTCTTTCTCTTAAGATGGCAGTACTCTGTAAGATGTGGAGATAATTTTAGGTATTGTGCCAGGAAACACTTTTCCACTTTAACACTATGCTGACATCCATTTGAGTGTTTAATGCTTTATTGGAGAAAAGCAGGATAAGTAATCCTGTCTTTTGAAAGTAATATATTTGAAGGAATTTCAAGCGAACAGTTTCTCCACAAGTTTGCAGAGAAATCACAATGTATTATACTATCAGTTTATTTTAACAGTTCAAATAATTATAGTAGGATGAGTTACATGATATTAATTGTCCTCCTAGCAATGTTATTTAGTATCTGCAGCTAATTTATATGGGCAAAATATTGTACCATATTTTAAATTGGTTTGGGGTTTGTTCTTTTAAAGCTTCACAACATAATTTATAACTAAAATAAATTAATTTGGATATGTTGTCATTATCTATGAAAACATTTTTTTCCAGAGAAACCCCTTTCATAGCACCCAGTTTCTTCAACCCTTCTTTCCCTCAATTTTTGTCTCTGTACTCTCATTAAAAATTGTTTCTCTGCACTCCTGAATGTAGCCATAATGATATGCAAGGTTATTATAAGATTACAGGAAAACAAATATATGAAACAATTTGAATACTCAAAAGTTCTACATAATTTCTAATAGCAGGTATTTTATATATAAATATTATTGTCTTATCTTTACTTGTGTAATATAATATAATATTAATAATATATAAAATTGATGCAATGTAAGTATAGTAATGAGAACCAGCATGGTGTAGTGGTTTGAGTGTTGAACTATGACCCTGGAGACCAGGGTGTGATTTCATGCTTAGCCATGGAAATCTTGCCAAGAAAACTCTGTGATAGGTTTGCCTTACTGTCTACATAAGTTGGAAAGGACTTGAAAGCATAGAACAACAACAGCATAGCTGTAATATGAGTATAATAATAATATAGCATTAATGTACCTTGTGTAGTAATTAGTATTGTTATTTTTTATTTTTATTATTAAATAGAACAAGTATTAATTTATTTCTTTCTGCACATTTTGTAGCACAAAGTTGTGAAGACATGAACAGGGAAGAATGTGAATGGAGATACAACAGCTGCGGTCCTGCCTGTCCAAGAACATGCCAGCACTTTGATTCAGTGGTGTGCCCGGTGAAATGTGTTGAAGGATGCCATGTACATTGTCCTGCAGGCAAGCGTGTTCACATAGCTGTTGTTGTTGCTGCTGTTGCTGTTATTGTTGTTGTGTGCCTTCAAGTCATTTCTGACTTATGGTGATCCTAAAGTGAAACTTTCGTGCGGTTTTCTGGGGCTGAGAGTGTGTGATGTGCCTGTAAGGGTTCTGGTCTGTGGCCAAGTCCCTGCAGGATCCTGCCTAGTACCTCAGAGCCAGCTGGCTGCTCTGATGCAAGGCAGCTGGAGCAGCCAGCTAGATAAGGGCTGGGGTTACTCTGCAGCCTCTGCCACAGTAACATGTTCTTCAGTGCTGCCTATAGCTTCTCTTGACTCTCTAGTGGTCCTGACTCCTGCCTCTTGCTCTGTGGACTCTTGTTGCCTGATAGGTTTCTACTGCCTTGAACCCTTGTTGTGTCTTGACTTCCTGCCTGTTTCCTGGACCTGCTTCTTGCCTCTGGCTCTGTGAACTCTTGCTGCCTGAAGGACTGCTGCCTTGGACTCTTGTTATACTGTGACCCTTGGCTTCCTGATCTAGTGCCTATTCTTTGGCCCAGCCCTGATGCCTCAGTCAGCCCTAGCTGCCCATGCCTCAGACCCTGACTTTCAGGATCAGATTCATACACAACAAGTAAACATGCAAAAGCAGGGTTTATTGAGAGTACAGACAGACTTGAAGATGTTAGTGAACCAGAATGGCAATTTTTCCCCCAGGCTAACATATTATACTAGGCAGGTTCACACAGAGATAAAGAGATGTTACTTTCGGATCAGGATGACCCTGTGTTGCTATGGTTACTATCAGTTTACACTTGGAATGTCTTGAGACACAGGGAAAGGAATGCAATAACAAGGTGCAGCTGCAGCAGCAATTAGCTATACAAGAATATGGCAATGGAGTATTACAAATCCCATGTAACTAGTCTCCCATACATATATGGAGGGTAACCCTGACACTGACTGTGCCCAAGGTCACCCAGTAGGTTTCCATGGCCAAGCAGAGAACTGAACCCTCGTCTTGAGAGTTGTAGTCCAGCACTCAAACCAATACACCACACTGGCAGTCATATTTACTTTGGTTCAGGCTTATTAAGAATTACTAGCTTTCACCATCAAAATAGATAATCAAAAGAAACTGGAATGGTTGACAAAAGAACTCTCAGCTGAGCTAAGTGTTAAAAGAAACACGTACAGGAAATGGAAGAAGGGTGAAAGCACCAAAGAGGAATTCAAGCAAATAGCCAAGATATATAGGGAGAAGGTCAGAAAAGCTAAAGTGCAGAATGAACTCAGGCTTGCCAGAGACATCAAAAACAATAAAAAGGGCTTTTTTAGATATGTCCTCAGCAAAAGGGAAAACAAGAAAATGATAGAGTTGCTGCATGGAGAAGATGGCCAGTTACTAACAGGGGGAAGAGAAAAGGCAGAATTACTCAAAACTTTCTTTGCCTCAGTTTTCTCCCAGAAGGATAGAAGTACTCAACCTGGGGGGTGGGGAGCAGGTGAGGAAGTGAGGGAAATGCAGCACAGAATAAGTAGAGAAGTGATACAGGAATATTTGGCTAAACTAGATGAATTCAAGTCTCCAGGGCCAGATGAATTACATCCAAGGATGTTAAAAGAACTGGTGGGAGTCATTTCAGAAGCATTTGCAATAATCTTTAAGAACTCTTGGAGAACAAGGGAAGTCCCAGGAGACCGAAGGAGGACAAATGTACCACTCTACTCTGCTTTGGTTAGACCTCATCTTGAATACTGTGTCCAGTTCTGGGCACCCCAATTCAAGAAGGACATGGTCAAGCTGGAGCAGGTCCAGAGGAGGGCGACCAAAATGGTGAAGGGCCTGGAAGCCAAGCCCTATGAGGATAGACTTAGAGAGCTGGGTATGTTTAGTCTGCAGAAGAGAAGGTTAAGAGGGGACATGATAGCCATGTTTAAATATTTGAAGGGATGCCATGTGGAGGAGGGAGAGGGCTTGTTTTCTGCCGTTCCAGAGACCAGGACAAGGAGCAATGGATTCAAGCTGCAGGAAAGGAGATTCCACCTGAACCTCAGGAAGAACTTCCTGATGGTCAGGGTTGTCCAGCAGTGGGATATGCTGCCTCGGAGTGTAATGGAGTCTCCTTCTTTGGAGGGTTTTAAGCAGAGGCTGGATGGCCATCTGTCGGGAGTGCTTTGAGGGTGTTCCTGCATGGCAGGGCGTTGGACTGGATGGCCCGTGTGGTCTCTTCCAACTCTACATTTCTATGATTCTATGAAATGTCCTCCCCATCGTCAAGAAGGGGAAAAAAGAGGACCCAAATAATTATCACCCAGTCAGCCTGACATCAATACCAGGAAAGATACTAGAGCAGATCATTATACTGTCAGTTTGTAATTACTTAGAAAGCAATGCTGTAATCACTAAAAGTCAACATGGATTTCTCAGAAATAAGTCATGCCAGACTAATGTTGTCTCTTTTTATGATAGGGTTACAAGCTTGATAGACGAAGGGAATGCTGAAGACGTAGCATATCTGGACTTCAGTAAGCCCTTTGACAAAGTTCCCCATGACATTCTTGCAAAGAAGCTTATAAAATGTGGGCTGGGCAGGGCTACTGTTAGGTGAATTGGTAATTGGTTAACTGGCCAAACCCAAAGGGTGCTCACCAATGGCTGTCTTTCATTCTGGAGAGAAGTGACTAGAGGGGTGCCACAGGGCTCTGTCCTGGGCCCAGTGCTACTCAATATCTTCATCAACGACTTGGATGAAGGAGTAGAAGCATGCTGATCAAATTTGCAGATGACACCAAATTGGGAGGAGTTGCTAATACGCCAGAGGACAGGATCAAAATTCAAAATGACCTTGACAGATTGGAGGAGTGGGCCAAAGCTAACAAAATGAATTTCAATAGAGAGAAATGAATTTCAACAGAGAAAAATAGGCAGAAAAAATGGAATGAACAAATATAGGATAGGGGACACATGGCTGGATAGCAGTATGTGCGAAAGGGATCTAGGAGTATTGGTAGATCACAAGATGAACATGAGTCAGCAGTGCTATATGGTAGCCAAGAAAGCCAACGCGATTCTTGGTTGCATCAATAGGAGTATGGTGTCTAGATCAAGGAAGGTAATGGTGCTACTCTATTCTGCTTTGGTTAGGCCTCATTTAGAATACTGTGTCTAGTTCTGGGCACCTGAATTCAAGAAGGATATTGACAAGCTGGAACGTGTCCAGAGGAAGGCGACCAAAATGGTGAAGGGTCTGGAAGCCAAGCTGTATGAGGAATGGCTTAGGGAGCTGAGTATGTTTAGTCTGCAGAAGAGAAGGTTAAGAGGGGAGATAATAGCCATGTTTAAATATTTGAAGGTATGTCATGTCGAAGAGGGAGTGGGCTTGTTTTCCCCTGCTCCAGAGACTAGGACAAGGAGCAATGGATTCAAGCTGCAGGAAAGGAGATTCCACCTGAACCCCAGGAAGAACTTCCTGACAGTCAGAGCTGTCTGGCAGTGGAGTATGCTGCCTTGGAGTGTGGTTGAGTCTCCTTCTTTGGAGGTTTTTAAACAGAGGCTGGATGGTCATCTGTTGGGAGTTCTTTGATGTGTGTTCCTGCATGGCAGGGGGTTGGACTGGATGGCCTCTGGGGTCTCTTGCAACTCTATGATTCTATGATCTTGTTATATATATCTTTTAATCTTAAAGGGACAAAAGAGGTTTGTTCCCCATTGTTGTTGCTGGGCCATACAACCCCACACGTTGATATTGTTTAATTGATGAAATATGATTTAATTGGCAAAATATATTAATTTGCATAAATAGAAAACATGCCCTGATATGGCTGTATGGCCAGGCTGGATAAGAAGAAAAGCCTGGCCAAACACCTGCTCTGTGAATTAGGTCAGAAGAAACCTCCAGATGTACCCAGGTCATAGTCAGGAAATCACCAGGGAACTCCAGAGATAATAGGCTTGCAGTTAGCTTTAATGACTCAACCTTTTAGAGAATAGCATCTGGAAGATTCCCACAAGACTGCTGATTGTCTTAACTCCTTTTCCTCTGATCAAGCAAACTTATCCTTTGTCCTCAAATTTGTCTGACAAGTACTGAGTTATCAAGACAGCCATTAGCCCTTTGTCACCTAATGCTAAGATCATTCGCCCTGTCCAGACTTCATTGTCCACTCTGTGAACTCCATTTTTAATCGGCCAGAGAGCTATTAACACCCTTGCCCTCCAGGCAGAAAACAGTTACTTAAACTCCATTTTTTGGTCAGTTAACTTGCAGTACACCGATTGCTAATCGTCACTCTGCTGCTCCAATTTCTGGTTGTGTACTGTCCTTAGATGCAAGTGTAAGCCACATCGCTGCTTCTTCACTGCCCTTCTGGATTGATAAATATCACCCACTTTGCCCTGAACTCTCACTAACCAGAACTTTCCTCCCTTTTCCTTCTGTTAATCTTGTATGATTGCATGACTGCTTGGATCTAGTGCATGGGGATTAATTTCCTCAATATAACACAAATAGGCTTACTTTTGGATTTCTGGCTGGTTCTTCCCTGCCAAAGTTCTGGTAAACATAGGTGTAAAAGATCCCATTAGGTTACCCTCCTCAAACAGACCTCCTATTTTGAGTTAATATTTCCCACCTTTTATGCAGGTACTGACATCACAAGTGGACCCCTACATCTTCCATGTTCTGGGGTAACAGTCTTTTAGTTTTTATGTTCTTGAACAGTAACTAGATTTGTTTATCACATTATTGGAGAGGAATTGTATAGTGTGTTGTAGTAGTAGTAGTAGTAGTAATAGTTGCAGTAGCCTTTGTAATCAGAGTGAGCTTGGTGTTCCAAATCCCATCACTTGTTCTGAACTCACTAGTGGTATTGGGAACCCACTGTCAGTTACTTTCAGCCCTATCTATATGAGATATATTTTTATTCTTCCTACAGAGCTCTTGTGAAGATTACTGTGATAGTGTATGTAAGGTTTACAAAGTGCTTCTAACACTGAAAGCACAATATAAATGGGAGTATTAACAGAGAACTATAAATTCTGTGTAGAGCCTGACAATTTCTGCTACACAGCAGAAATATACTGAAATCAGGATACCTTTCTATTTCTACTGAAATGAAAAATTAGAATCATAGAATCTTAGAGTCGGAAGGACCACCTGTCATGCAGGACTGTGCAGATAAAAAACTCCTGAAAGATGCCACCCAACTTCTTTTAAGGACCTCAAAGATGGAGAATCCACCACTCTCTGAGGCAATTTATTCCACTGTTGATCAGCATTTACAGTAAAAAACTTCCTTTTTAGGTGGAATCTCTTTTGTTGTAATTTAAATCCATTGATTCATGTTCTAATCTCCAGAGCAGCAGAAAACAAGTTTGCTCCATATTTTATAAGATTTCCTTTCAGATATTTAAACATAGCTATCACGTCACCTCTCAGTCTTCTCTTCTCTAAGCTAAACATACTCTGCTCTCTCAGTTGTTTTTTCACAAGGCTTGGTTTCCAAATTTTTGGCCATCCTACTCTTGACATGTTCCAGCTCATCAATATCCTTGTTGAACTGTGGTGCCCAAACCAGAGGTAGTATTCTATGTGAGGTGTGACCAAAACAGAATGGAGTGGTACTACTACCTTCCTCAGTCTAGACATTATGCTCCTCTTGATGAAGACCAGAATTGCGTTAGCTTTTTTGGCCCCTGAATCACACTATTTACTTATGTTTAGCTTGTGTTTTCACAGACACTGCTTTCAAGCCAGATGTTACCCATCCTATATGTGTACATTTCATTTTCCCAGCCTAAATGTAACTTTACATTTATCTTCACTGGAATTCATTTTGTTAGTTTTGGCCTAGCTCACCAATTTGTCACAGTCATTTTGAATTCTGATCTTTTCCTATAGGATACTGACAAGCCTCCAAATTCAGTGTCATCTGCAAATTTGATAAGCATGCATTGTTTTCCATCATCTAAGTAGTTTATAAAGATGATTAAACAATAATGGGGCCAGGACAGAACCTAGGGCATGAAAAACCATTGGTTCTTTCTTGATATAGAATGAATGAAGAATCAGTCTTTGAGCACTCTCTGAGTTCAGTCTGTCAACGAATTACAGATCTAACTAACTAGCAGTGTCTGCTCACTATTTCATCAGCTTGCCTGAAATAATATTATGAGGGACTTTGTTGAAAGCCTTACTGAAATCAAGATATACTACATCCACAGCTCTCCCCAATCTACCAGACTTGTAAGTCTATAAAAAAAGAGATAAGATTAATTTGACATGACTTGTTTTGAGAAACCTATGCTGGCGCTTAATAACTACAACATTTCTTTCTAAACACACACAAACCGAATGTCTAATGATCTGTTCTAGAACCTCTCCTTGGTATCAGTTCAATGACTAGAAGATAGTTGCTTGGGTCTACTTTTTGCCCTTTTTCAGGATGGGGACAAAATTTACCTGCCTCCAGTTTGCAGGGAGCTCTGCTAGCCTGCATGAATTCCCAAGGATTATTAACAATGGCACTGAGGTTACATCTGCAAGTTTGTTCTGTAATCTTGGATGCAGCTCATCTGGCCCTGGAGACTTGAATTCATTTAGAGTACCTAGATGGTCCTTCAGTACCTCTTTATCTGTTCTGGTGGCTTCTTCTCTTTGCAGTAGACCGCCCAATTTCTTGTTCATCCTCTTGCTTCAGACACAGACAGAAAACAATCACTGGAATTTTATATCACCTATTAGGTTATATAATGTTATGTATACCTAGCTATGTAGCAGAGGTGCCAAAAACAAAGCAAAACGAACAAAACATCCTTTATTATATTGGGAAGATGTGTATCAGGACACTGGCAAGAGCACCTAATGCTCACTGGTAGATCTCAAAGTGCATTGGAACTCCTCCGCCAGTGTCCTGTCATGCATCAGTGTGCCTGATGCACATCAGAATCCCAGAGAGGACAACTGACACACCCAGGGAAATCCAGGTATGCAGCAGCTGTCATGTGGATCAAAACCTACCTTTGGCACCATGTGAAAAGGAGGGGGGAGGCATGCACAAACAATAAAAATGAACATTTATTTGCAAAGGAGGGGAAATGTTTGGGCAGGCTGGAACTGGAAGTAAGACAGGGGAGGGGGGAGGGGAGGAAGGAAGGGCTTTGGTGGTGATACCCCTGGTGTCTCTCCCACTGCTCCACTGTCAACTGAGCTCCTTGTTGGTAGGCCATGCTTCAGGAACCTCTGCTCCTTCTGAAGCTGAGACACTGTGGGGGTGGGGGTGGCAAAAAAGAGAGGCAGAGAGCCCATCAGTGGACAGCACATGCATGCAAGCAGGAGACAGAGGTAGACTTGCTACCTTAGCTGCTCCTCAGTGACCAACCCCCAGATGGCTCCGAAGAGCCTTGAGGAGCTGCTGTCCAGCAAGACCACTCTCTTGCTGGACTCCATGGCCTCCAAGAGGGTCAGTGTCTCCTTCTTGCCCCATGTGGATCCTGCAAAGGCCATGTTGGAAAGAGAGATGGTGAGGGCCCAGGAGGCTCTTTAAGCCATTGCAACATAGGTGGCACCCCAGTTGATGTTTTAGGGAGGCCAGATTTAGTCTATGTGACCTTTTCATTGCAACATGGGCCAACAGAGTCACAGGGCAGCAGATAAGGTAAAAATCAATAGGTCCAGACTGTACATGGGAGGGCAGTTGTCCATGTGGCACTGCTCCCTAGGGAGAGCACAGCAAGGCATAGGGCCAAACATTCATTGCCATTCAACATGTCATGCAGGGACTTGTCATCATCTGACATCACACAGAGCAGGGTTGTTGTGCATGCATGCTACAGCAGGAAAGAAGACTAGGTTCCACATGCTTGTAGATGGATTAAATGTTATTCTTTTAAAAAAGCCCAACACATTTCAGCCTGTTTATAAATTGCTTGGCCTTCTTCAGGGGCTATATTAAAAACCATATACAGTGCTATCAGTATTATATAAAAGAACAGCACACCTATGTAAAATCTATCAAGTTCATATGTCAAAATATTGTACATATAACAAATCACATACCATAAATGCAGCATAAATTTCTAGAGTTGCTGCTGCACTCTTCTTAAGAACCAGACTGATATACAAAAGAGGCAAACTACATTTCTTTCTTTCTTTCTTTCTCTCTCTCTCTCTCTCTCTCTCTCTCTCTCTCTCTCTCTCTTTCTTCCTGTTGGCTATTTATACGATTTCTCAGATGGTTGGAAACACAGATAAGCCTAGAGAAAGTGGTGTGATCAGTTATAAGGACATCTGATGTAATCTGCCTGCATGATTGCCTGGTAGTTTTTTTATTTTTATTTTTTTTTTGCATGGTGGAATGGTTTTTATAGTAATTAGTGAAGTTTTAGAATTCATTCCACTTCTTTTTTCACAAGAACTCACTCATTATTGACTCTTACATTTTTTGCAGTATCCAAAACCTAAAATCAGATGCAGAATCCTGCATTTCTACAAAATGACTGACCAACGGAGCCCCCAATTTTTTATACCTTTTATATAGATGTTCTGTTATTCATTGTTTTAGGGGTCTTGATGTTCTCCCCACATATACTTTTTCACACTTGCATTGAATAAGGTAACTGTTATTGCAAGTGCTAAAATGGGTTAAATTGTATTTCTTTTGGTCATTAGGATTTGTAATCTCTGCCATTTTGGTTGTATATTTACAATATACACAATGTCCACAGAAATGGTGTCCTGTGGTACTGCCTGCATCTAACATAGTGGATTGTGATGTTTGGTCTGAGTCCTTGAAAACCTAGCTGACCACAATATCTCTAATATTTTTACCCCTTTTAAAAGAGATTTGTGACTTTTCTTTGCACCCTGGAATGTTATCTGGTAAAAAACAGTATTTTTTAATGAATCCCTGTATGTTTTTTGTTATATGACTATATGTAAGAGAGCAATGGACATGACTGGACAACGGTCTGTGTTGTTATTGTAGTAATTCAGACTGAGATCTGCCAGCTGCCTTAGCAAACCTCTGGGATATTACCCTTTGTGGATAACCTCTTTCTAAAAGTTGTTGGGATAACATAAGGGACTCCTTTTTAAAAACTTCCTCATTGTGGCAATTGCATTTAAGCCTGAGGAACTGATCATAAGGGAGATTGAGTCTCTTAGCCCTTGGATGTGAGCTATCAGCTCTAAGGTATGTGTTGGCATCTGTAGGTTTTCTGTACAGGGAGTTGATGAGTTGATCTCTTGCCATGAAAACTGTCAGGTCCAGGAAATGGACCTCTGTATAGTTGAATTGGAGGTCAAATTGTATGTTAGGATGAATTATATTGATTGTGTTGTGGAATAGTATGAGATCTGCCTCATCACCTCTCCAGATACAGAAAATATAGTCTCCTTCTTTCCTGCTGATTAATTATGCATGCTTTCCACTACTTATTCCTGCATGTGTACTACACCATAAAGGCAGCAGATCTTGGGGGCAAGCATGCCAACAGTGAAGAAGGGGGTGGAATAGGGATCAATGCATACAGAGACATCTTGATTCCAGGCAGCCATGGTGTGAACAGAGCTGCCACATCTGTGTTGGAGATTTTCACTGCTGCTTACAGGCAGAATATATGCTCTGTGGGGCATTTCCCTGCATTTGTTAAAATCAGCTTTTCTGAAATCTGTGTTTGACTATATTCTTCTTTGCCCTATCACACAAATTTGAATTCTAGCATTACCTGGTTTCTCTCCCCTAAAATACTGACTATTTTGATTCCAGGGACCAACTCCTTTCTCTAATGGTTGTAATCAAATCTAGGATTGCAAATCTCCTTGTTCTTTCTTCTACCTTTTGGGGTTGAAATGCCAATAGCACTGTCCTATAAGTTATAGTTCCCACTTTTAGGAAAGCTTTATCATTAGCTGAATTCAGTGGTCTCCCAGCAACTGTTCTGGAAAGGAAATATGGGAAAATTCCCCACGAAACTCAGTTTTGCCCTTGTGATGCCTGTACTATAGAAACTAGAGTCCATGTACTTTTGTATTGTCAATTTTACAACAGCTGATTACGCCTCTTTTAACCAAATTCCTGGGACATTCTTATGTTTTTTTATTTATGCTATTTGTGGGGTAATCAGGAACAAACTGTTATACTTAAAGTAGCTAAACTTTGCTACATTATTTATAAGATATGCCTTCAATGGTTAATAGTTGTTTATGTTTGATATCAGAAGTTAACTTGTTACTTGCTTTTGTGACTGTTCTTATTATTTTTATTGGTCAACAACCCAAATAAAGCATCTGTCTGTCAAGACCTTATATCGTCTGCCAATTCCTGTTCACCTTTGGGTTATAGTGATGTTCTGGGATTCCCCCTTGCTATCAATAGTAGTGTATGATGTATTACATGTATGTCCCTATTTACTGCATCAGGGAAAACTACTGTGTCTTATATATTGGTAAAAAAATAAGGATCAAGGCTGAACAGGTCCTCTCTGTTCTGACAGGTATGGAGTGTATAGATGCATTCCATATGGTGGCTTTCTTTTGCGGAGTACCATTCAGTCAGTTTATTTGTTTGTCTGTGTCAGGTGAGAAGACCTCTGATGTGTTTGGCTGTGTGAGGTGAAGACCTCATATGATTGGCTGCCTGTGAAGATCCTGTGGAATCCTGGAGTTTGAAGTTTAGGGAGAGGTCTTTAGAATTCTCAGCCAGAGAGCTCTTGGGCCTGACCAGCTACCATGGAGACAAGATTAGCAGCACAGTGGAGGGCAATGTATTCCCTCAGGAACTCAAGCTCTGTATGTTAATAACTCTGAATACGGATTGGATTGGGGAATATGGGGAAAAGTTACAGGTATAGGGCAAGACAGTTTGAGGAATTAGAGACACAGGATCTCAAATCTTTCTAATAAGTATTGCCTATGAAAAAATAAAATCCTGGGCAATGTTGGGTATCTATGCTAGTATAGTATAAGAATGAGCTGCAGGATAGAGTTTGGTAATAGCTGCCCTTCACATACCTCTTGCCTCTGGGAACTGTTAAGCCAGTTGGTACAACTTGGTAATCTGGCTTGTCAACTGCTGACTACTGTTCTTGTCCTAGTCCCTTTCTTCCTTCTTCATCTTTTGTTGTCATTTCTCCCTGATTTCTGTTTTCCTGAGAAGCAAAAAACACAATATAGTTGCATGGCAATTACTTGATCCTTGAGACCTTTCTTACAAAACCAGCAAAAAAGTACATCACATTTGGAAAAGAGATTGAGAGACTGGTGATAGCACTGGCAGTACCAGTATCATGGCTAACTATCTCTGAAGGCTATTGTCCATGGCATGTGAAATAGCTCTCCCAAGCTTTCAAAAGAGGCTACAAATTTGAAATTTGCTGTTGCTATTGAGATACTATTATTTTAAAAATCTTAATTTTTGCAATTGTTTTTGCAACAGGAAAAATACTTGATGAACTTTCCAACTCCTGTGTTGACCTCGAAGAATGTCTTGTATGTGAATTAGAAGGTCAGAGGATTCCCCATGGGAAGAGGCTCATTTTGAACCCTGAAGATACACATCTTTGCAAATCCTGGTAAAAGAAAGGACTTTCTTGATCAGGTGTGGGTGGGCTAGGTGGGGGAATGGAAGAGAAGAAAAGTATAAAGTTTAGTCACTGTACTGAATTTTGGTATAGCTTTTATGTGATAGCATAAGTGTTCATTAGAAGAGGCCAGCAAAGTTTTCTACCAATATGAGCAATTCTTTTGGTCTCAGAAGATCATAGAGGATGGATGCAGATGTAACCATTGTTAAAATAATAAGAATGATTTCATGATGAATGTTTGTCCCTCCAACTATCTAATTTGGTGGAAAATCCTATCCTCCCTCACCACGTATAAGGGAAATAACATTAAGAGCCATTGTACCAAGCAAGGGTTCCATTTAATTAGAAAATGAGACTGTAATTCAGCATGCTTTTCAGATCTTGCTTTAAGGATAACAGTGCTTGGCGTTACAGGGTCAATGTAGACATTCCTACTTTTTTCAGCTGAAAAGAGTTTTTGGGGACAGTTGGGAATTTGGGTGGGTTGGTGAAGGGCAGTGTATGCACAGGCTGCAAGAAACCTCCTTGGGTGCATGCAACCTGTAGGCTACACAAATCCAGCTGCAGCAAGGTAGCTTAATCTGTACTTGAGGAACAAATAGTTCAAATTGAAAACCCAGGCTACAGTCAGATGCTTTATTCGTTATCTGAAATGCAGGTCTGTTGCCCAAATTTTAAAGCCAAATAGCAGCTTTTTGTTCACTTCCACTACTAAAATACTGACAGAAATAAACAGATTTTTAAAGTTACCTCTATAAACTCATGAACATGAGTTCTGAGCAGGAAGAGAAAATGAATTTTGCATGGCTTTGATCAAGAGACAGAAGAAACTGAAGTTGTGTCTTTGGGGTTAAGAGTGTTGCCTGGTTTAGCTACATTTGCTTGTTTGTGTGTGCTTTTTTGTCATTTGGATCATGTGTTCTGCTTAGTGTACATGGTCTAATAAGGAAGGAGTACTGCTGACAGGAAGTGAGTCATTGACTAGATTGGAGAGGAACTAGCAGCCACTAACTCTATATAGCTACTTCCACAGCAGGAGCTCATGGACAGGAAGATTAAACGAAGCACGGATGTTTAAGAATAGGATATGAAGCGGAGGTTTGGATTGCTGCATTACTACTTGTAGCAAGGGAGCTGCAGTGACCTGCAACAGCTGTGCTTTTTTTTCTTTGCCCAATGATGCAGAAAGCTATTGTTACCATCCTTTACACACCCCATCCTGTTGGATAGCAAAACTGGCAAGAAATATTTTCATTAAAAAACAAAAACAAAAAACTGGACACTTATGGCTGGGAAATACGCAGTAAGCAGGACACTGGCTATAAGCCTGAGCTAGCTCAGGATGGCCTCAGCATGGCCAGGTCATAAGGTCAAGAAGAATTAAGTGGGAAAGCCCAGTGTTAATAGGCTTCCAGCAATCCTCTCAATGACCCAACATCTGAATACGATAGTCTACAAAACTGCTTAGGTGGAGCAGGCAAGCATCCCTGCTGTGCACATTTCCTACAGTGACCTTCCCTGTTCACCTTACCCAACCAAGACATTAAGAGGCTGTTAGGACTCCTATCAATGTTTTGTCACCCAAAGTAAGTAAGATAATCAGTCTGTTCCAGATCCCTTTTGTTTACTCTGCAGAGAGTCGTTAACACTCGCCCCTTCAAGGTAGGGAAATTGTATAAAAACCCCAGCTCCGGGTCAGTTAATTTTGCAACATGCTAACACTTTGGGCATCACTCTGCATTTCAGATTCCCATTCTTCCATGCTGCCCTCAAACTCTTGTTTGAGCCATTCCTCTTTGATTGTCTGCTCCAGGACTAGTAAATACCACCTTCTGCACCAAAAATCTTCCTCTATCCAATCTTTCTCACTTCTCCCTTCATTAGTCTTGTATGATTCATGAGACTGCTTGATTTCTTGTGTGTGTGTCTGCTGATTTCCAACAAAAACACCCTATTTAAAACTTCAGCTGGATCCTACAGTTAGTACTGGTATACACATGTGAAAAGATCCTGCCATTATCCCTCTCTCACAGGCCTCCTTTGAGCTATAACTCCCCCAATTTCTAAGCAGACACTCAAGGCCCCCCACCTTTTGGGGTAACACTATATCTGCAGTGTAAGCTGGTTGCCCTGTTGGAAGAGAAGTTACAACAACTTGAAGCTCACACCCACACACCTCCAAAACTTTGGAAAGGTTATAGTTTCATAGTTTTGATTAAAGGGCATTCCTCTTCCCCCTTTGCTGGATGGGAAAGGGAGCACAGAGTCTTCAAACTAGAACAGTAAGATTTTTGCATAACTATTTTTTTTAAAAAAAGAAGGCATTGTCATCCAGGTTTCCTGAGAAGAGATCTATGATTGGCCAATTGTCTATAGCAATATGAAATACAAATGTTTATTGGCCTAACTCCCTACCCAGCTTCCTTCATCCTCCTCTCACTCCCTGCTTTCTAAGGAGGTCCATATAGATTCAAAACAGCATCCAGGAAATCCTAATGAGAAATAACATGGCTTTCTGTTGTGAGATCTCTCCCTCTCTCTCTCTCTTTTGCAACAGTCTGGTTTCCCCTGAGATATAATATTGCAGTCTTCAAATGGGCCATGATGTGAAAGACGGAAAGAGCTTGTTTTCTGTTGCTCCAGAGGGTAGGATCATAGCCAACGGATTCAAGTGACCAAAAAAAAGTACATTTTTTACAACAGAAAGAATTTCCTGATTATAAGAGTTGTTTGACAACGGACTAGACTCCCTGGGAGGATGGTAAACTCTTCTTCTTTGGAGGTTTTTAAACAGAGATGGTCATCTGCTAGGGATGCTTTATCTGTGGATTTCTGCACTGCCAAGGGGTTATAGTAGATGATCCTTGTGAACATTCCAACTGTACAGTCCTTTGATTCTACAGTTTTATAATGATGAATCTGTTAGCCTGATTTCTGGGGTCCCTCGAGGGACACCTCAGTGTGCTCCACGTGATGTGGAATGGAAACTAGCCAGAGCACAAGCAATAGCAATGTGAGAGGCAGGGTAACCTAGTGGGATCTTTTTACCCAGTTTTTACAGGGTCAGGCCAAGCCAAAAACCAAACAAAGATGTCCGATAAAATGATTTTATTGAATGAAAGTCTCACACACTAATGCAATCACTCACACAAGACCTATTAAGAAGCAAAAGAGAGGAAACTGGATAGGGGGAATATTGAAGGGATTGTAGCTGGGGTAATACTGCACCTGTTCCCGAAGTCCTTGGTCCGGGAAAACCAACGGAGAAGTGGAGCTCAGCACGGAGAGGGTTAAGGGGATTACTCAATGGACATAGAAACAATCTGCTGGGATGACCGGGAGTGATCCAAAGAACCTCTCAAAAACTGGGACTATTTGTAAGGGAAAAAGTACCTGGAGCGCTAATCCTTTCCTGGGGGGAATGATGAGTGTCACATCGAGAAAGAAGCTCCACAATGGTAACTTCCTTTGCATGATGAGATTACAAGGTGTTGCCAAAGTCTCAGGATCTTCGGTTGCATTGGGCTGTGGTGTGACTTTATGTAAATAGTCCTTGCCTGATAGGATTTTATTGCTATCGGTGCTCAACTTGGGGCAAGCACGCTAATCCCCTCAAGTCGGCTTCTCAGGGGCTGAGGACCCTTTGTTTACTGTGAGTTTGCACAGCTTGAAGTCTCCTGGGGCTACGTGACTGGGGATTTTACTGGCCTGACTTGGTTTTCGATCGTTCGACCGTTGCTGCCTATGTGCCCATCCGGGCGACCTCTCAGGTACATGGAATCATATTTTAATATCAAAATTGTAGACCCCAGCACAGGGTTTTCCAGTGGGGTGACAAATAGACTGCTGAAACATCTTGCACGTTAAGAATGCTTTTTACTCTCTATATACGGAAATTAGGAATATACACCACTCCAAATTCCAACTAAGTGCATCATCCCTCACAATTGGTTATGTTGGCTGTACACGCCTCTCTACAGCAACATGCTTGTTTTGTTTTTTTTTAAAGAATTTATAATCAGGCTTTTCAATATTAAAAACAAACACCAAATCTTCAGTGGTGGTAGTGAGGTTTGAAACATCTGTTTGTTTGTTTCTTGGCCCTATTGTAACACCTGTGTAGAATGTGAAGGCAGCATTTCAAGTTTCAGTTAGATTGTACGAAGAGGTTTCAGTTGTGCCTGACAGAGCTTTCAAATTATTTCAAGCTAAATGTGCAACAGAACCAAACAAAAGCAATCACTAGTGTTCTGTTGATCTCATTATAACCTCAATATAACCAGAGATATAAGTAAATAATTCCTTCTGCTCAGGAACAGCTGCCCATTTGCTTAGTTGCACATGCATAGACTCTATCCAGTAGAGAATGTTTTCCACATACCTTGAGGTTACTGGTTGCAGAATAATTTCTTACAAAGTATTTTATTTGCATGGCTGGAACTTAATTTGGAAAGAGCTCCATTCTTCTGTAGTGATTAAGGAACAATGAAAGTGATGTTGCCAAAAAAGGTGCTGCCAACTGCTATTGTAAAACTAGACTCTTTAAAGTAGTATGCAGTTAAGAGAGAAATGTTCAACCAATATCACAGTTTTCCAGATGCCTGCTAATAATTTATTGTATGTGCCAGTAGGCCACTTCTGTTCCCATGCAACTCTGGAATGTTACAAACATTTATGAAAATCTGCCTCATGAGGGATATATCATTGTGTGTGGCTGTCACCTAATTTACATGGCTACACCATCTGTACAAACAATAGAAAAATACTTGTATAGCAAATATCCAAAGGAAATTGGAAGCTAAAAGAATATCATCCACCAAATATTACATCAGGATTAAAATAATGAATTATAATAGTCCTATAATTCAACACATTAATTCCCAAAATTCTTATCCATTGTAACATTATGTCATGATTATGTGCTGTTATTTTTTCAGACTCTCCCAAACCTAAGCTCAGGCATTGTCAGTCCCAGCTGCAGTTAAATTGAAGCAAATACTTAGAGAGAACAAAGCAAACATCATAGCTAATGCTAAGAGGGCCTCATGTGTGCCGAGACAAGACTGACTTCAAAACTTTTCTGGTAGTCGGAGATATTTCTTACTAATTCTAGCTTATTGTGGTTAAAAAGGTTTCCTGTTGGTGTAGCCGGTCACTCGTTGGCTGATGGCACACAGGGAGACTCTTTATATTTTGTTTGCTTAGGTTATACTTATTTATTTTTAAAAGTTCATGACCCAATGCTGGCTTCACTCCTAAAAGTGATTTTAACAAGGTTAAAGTACCAAAGGACTTTAAAGGAGAATATTTTATATGTATATACATTGTGGTTTTGTTCTTACAAACATTCCTTGCATCTGTTACATGCACTGAACAGGTTCTTTATGCTTTCAATTTTTACCTATGAAAGAAATATAATAGAAGGTCTCTCTTTCGACCAAAAATCATAATAGTTGTGGTGGTCACTAAGTATGGGAATAAAAGGACCTGAACTTTGGATAATTTTGCCATCTTTTATTTTCAGTGTTCATGTTTTCTGGCTCATTCTGATTTAATCCAACTCCATCCTCACAAAAACAAAGTAACAGGCAAAATTAAACGTCTATAATTAAATTTAAAGAGCTTTTAAAAAAAAAAGAAAGAAAATATAATGAATAGGTTGAAGTAAGTTCTGATAGTTACTGGGCAGAACAGCACAATTTATTATCATTAGATGTTTGATATAGTCTAAAATAACATTGGTTCTTTTGCATACAAAGAAAGCTTTCAAACCAGGATCAAATTATATGACATGTTTATCATTGTCTTTGTGTCATGGTATGTGATTTTCCTCACCAATGTGGTCTTTTATGTAGTGTATATAGCTTTGGGAATGGTAATTAGAAGATAAATATAGGGTTGTTGGTCTACAGGAGGACCCCACCCCCTGACATCATCCAGCTTCTGGATTGGTCCAAGAAGGCAATCTGGGTCCTCTCCTGCTTGTCACTGCTGGTGCTTTTTCAGACAAAGAGCTCCTAGCCCTATCACATCATTATGTATTCAGCATAAGCTTCCATTTCTATACATTTATTCTCCTTTGGTGTGTTTTCTGCTATGTTCTGTACATACCAGTGAGGCAGGTAGTAGTTGTATGGGTGGGATGGATGATTCCTCCTCCACCACCAACTGCCTAATGCTTGCAGGATTTCAAGAGAAATTTTCCAGTTGCAAGCTCTCTACTTGCAGGCTATCCAGTTGGGCTTGGAAAGAAGAAAATACTGTCCATTAAAAACAAACAGATAAAAAACTATTCTTCATCACTTTTACCTAGCTTTGGTCAGTGCTTTGAACTCCAGTTTTACCCAGGCCCAATGAGCTCTGATAGTCACTTTCCCTTTCCTCCTTCAAAACGAAGTAGGAGTTCCTACTCATGCTTCTGCACCCCTTCTTATTCCCAAGGGGTCATGGTCTAAACACACCCTGCAAAATACCAAATTGCACTGTAGATGCTATTGTTATTCCTCTCCTATAACTCATAGTAACATGCAAACAAAGAAAATTCCTGTTTTCTTCTTGAAAAAAAGTAGCACAACAAAACCATTATGTAGCTTGCAGACAAACTGAAGATGATAACTTGTGAAGGCTGAATGAAAAAAGTTTATACAGCAAATGAATAAAATCTTCATCTAAAATTACTGTTGGTAAGAATTTTAGTAGTTTTTGAGTGATACACTGCTGTTAACATTCTTTTTTTTTAACTCTAACTTTTGATATTTTTTTTTTCTAGCCAATGTGTAGGACAAAATTTGACATGTCATGCATGTGATCCAAGAGATACGAATGAAATCCGAACCACCACCACAATTGCTCCAGATGATGAAGTGATATATGAATATTCTTGCAGCAAAATGATGGATCTTGCCTTCTTAATGGATGGCTCCAATAAGATTTCTGAGAGTGATTTTGAGCAGCTGAAAGCTTTCATAATTAGCACCATGGAAAAACTCCATATCTCCCAAAAAAAAATTCGACTGTCAATCTTGGAATATCGCACTGGTTCACATATTTACCTTGGTCTAAAAGATGTTAAAAAGCCGTCTCAAATGAGAAGGATTGTACAAAATATAAAATACGCTGGTGGAGATGTTGCCTCTGCTACAGAAGTACTTAAATATGTAGTATTCCATGTGTTTGGGAAGGCTCCAAGGACAAATGCTGCCAGAATAGCTGTGTTATTTACAGCTAGCAAAGATCCAAAGAGAATTCAGACAATCTTCCCACTTCTGAAAAAGAAGAAGATTACTGTGATACCGGTTGGTCTTGGACCACACATAAGCCTTGAGCAGATTAGACATATTGAAAGTCAGTCATCTGAGAACAAAGCCTTCATAGTGAACAGTGTGGTTGAGTTAAGAGAACACAGAGATGAAATAATTGATTACCTTTGTGACCTTGTGCCTGAAGTAAGCACTGTATTGTTTGCTACACATAACCCTACTCCAATTCTTCCTACACTGACAGTACCTGGAATAAGTCGGGAGTTAACAGAAGCAGTTCCGACAGAATTTACTTATATTCACAAGACAATCAACATTGTTTTTTTAATTGAAGGGTCTGACAAAGTTGGAAGGGAGAATTTCAATTTGGTCAAAGAATTTATTGCTCGCACAATCCAAAAAATGAATATGGAAGAAGAAACCATTCATATTACGATAATACAGTACTCATTCACAATCACTGTGGAGTATTCCTTTAGTGAATTGCAGTCAAAGGAAGACCTGATTAAAACGGTGAGGGAGATCAAATACCATGGAGGGAATGCCACCAACACTGGAAAGGCTCTCAACTTTGTTTCTGAACAAACATATCCTATACGCAGTAGAGGAAGACGGCACGCACCACAGTTGGTTTACATGGTAACTGCAAGCCGTGCCACAGATACCATCTCTCATCTACCGGCTGATATCAACCTTATTCCTATTGGTATAACTCCTAATGTGAATATCCAAGAACTACAACAGTTAAGTCATCCACATGCACCAATAATCTTGGAAGGGTATAACAAACTTCTCGAAGAAGGACCTGACTTGGTACTAAAAACATGTTGCTCAAGAGAAGGTAATAGCTTTCTTTTTATCTAGTGATAAGAATTATTTCTTTTTATGATATCTGTTCTGAATATCTTGAAGAATTCTGTTGTAAATATCTTGAGGAATGTTAACACGGTTCTTTTCACCACAAGTCTAAATGTCCAGATGTTAAGACTAGAGACATAGAGTGTTGTTACCCCCAAACCATGGGACCCTGTGAGGTCCTATATCAGAATCCTCAATTAAAAATATAAAAATGGGGAATTAATTAACTCAAATTAAGAACTTTGCAAGAGGATCTTCAGGATCTCTCCCTCTATGTTTACAAGGAACTACCTTTAGCAGACCAGTCAGAAAACTTATAGAATAATTTTAAATGTATTTATTAGGGGAAGTATACATGCACACACAAATAGATACACACAAGCAATCACAGAAGGCTAACTTGAAAGAGAGGGAGGAAAATTGATAGAGGGAATAGAAAATGGATTTTGGGGGGATATTTACCATCCAAAGAGAAGCAGAGAAGTGGTGATGTGACTTGGACTGATGTCCACAGTCAAAAGACAGAGTGACATGTAGCACCCCGGAAATGGAAGTGCTGTGTCAAGGACCCAAAATCAGGATCCCTTTATACCCCAAAAGGTGCCCTGGAGGTGTGACTTTAACAAAGGATTTCCAGGGTGAACAAGAGAGACAGGATGGCTTATTGGTTCTTAATGTGTGGTGATGATTTTTTTTAACATGTGGATGGCAAAAGATTTTGATGGCAGTGTGATCAGGGATCAGGAAAAGGATCATAGGAGTGAAGATGGTGCAATTAAGGATTTGTCTGAAATCTTCTTGTTTTCCTAAACCAGAATTATCAAACAAGCAAAAACTCTGTGTTTGGATTTTCCAACAAATGGGTGTCAAATTAAGTTGGTAGCCAGTTTTTATGGCTTGGTTTTCCATAGGATATGCAAACCACAGGGGTTTTTGCTCTTCTCCAGAGATGCCTTTTGTTCTCCTTGCAAGAGTCATTAAGTTTCTCATTAAGTTGCTCTGGGATCATCTATGACCTGTTTTTCCAGTTAGTTCCTCTTCCACATAGCCTTATCCAGTCATTGTATATGATTTCTATTTTATGCCAGTTAAATACATCTGCAAATATATATATGTTAAGCTTGTTTGGAAAAAAAGTAAGTACGAAAAAAAGTAAGAATGATATGTATTTTATGTAA
The DNA here is from genome assembly GCA_030412105.1 of Cyclura pinguis. Lineage (NCBI taxonomy): Eukaryota > Metazoa > Chordata > Lepidosauria > Squamata > Iguanidae > Cyclura > Cyclura pinguis. Next base: position 110,711,716 of record CM059603.1, read on the forward strand.
TTGAAAATCAAATATGGTATGTTAGATGATGTACTCGGAAAGATTCAATGATTTTAATAAAAATATATTTAAAAAAATAAAATAAATAGGTCTTGAGAGTGATAGGATCCCCCAGATATTTATGAACTCGCCAATGTTTTAAGATCCTTGGAGAAGGTTTTTTTTTTTTTCCTGGTCCCACCACAGTTGTAGGGCTAGTGGGTGAGAGTCTTCTAGGTGGCAGAATGCTAGGTTAGCCTCCTCTGTGCTAATAGGCAATAGCCTTTCTATTCTAGACAAGCTTTTTTCTATCAACTGGTTGTTGCAGGAGAGTTTTTTTTAACAGGGGGATACTTTTTTCAGTGTTTTATTATCAATTTTTTTATTTAATATTTGAATCAGTTTTTTTAAAAAAATGACAATAACAGACATGATAGACAAAACAAAGCAAAACCAAAACCACAGAAATAACATGTATACTAAACAAGCAATATATTAAACACATTAAAAGATGGCTTCCAACTTATACCTACTAAAAATATATATTTCTATAAAGTATATAATATCATTATTAATATATATATACTTATTACCAAGTTATTTCTATGCTAAAACCACTATAAATACCAACTAAATATAAGTTAATTTGTACATATAAATTTGCAAAACAAAATATACTGGTTATTCATCTCCTCAATCCTTACAGTCGTGTACCTCAGTCTTCACCCCTCAAACCCTATTCTTATTAAATCCCCTTCCATTCTTTTCAGATATTCTACAAATAAGTTCCAATCTCTCTTCAAAAAAATTTCTCTGATCTGTCCCATAGTAGATATATTAATTTATCCACTTCTGCCACTTCCAATATTTTATTTAACCAATCTTCAGCTGAAGGACTGTCAACTTTTTTCCAATATTTAGCATACACTATTTGTGCTGCTGTCAACATGTGCCCTATTACCCTTCCATAATTTTTCTAACGTAGAATTTCCTCAAAAATCCCAAATTTAAAAAATCCAGATTTAGTTCTATTTCAACTTTTAAGATTTTTTTGCAAGTGAAACCTAGTCATCATACAGATTTTTTTTGTTTTCCTACACTTCCACCACATATGAAAAAACGAATCATCACTTTTCTAAAATTTCCAACAATTGTTATTAACTTCATTATACATTCTTGCCAGTTTTATTGGAGAGAGATGCCACTGATTTTCAAAAAAAAACTTTCTTTCAAATCATAACAAAGAGGATACTTAAGATTTTTCATCCATGCTGTCTCACATTGGGCCAAATTAATATTATGCCTAATACTTCTAGCCATTTAGTCATACATTCTTTTACTTGTTCCTCCTCCAAGTTCAAATTTATTAGCAAATTATACATCTTTGCTAGCAATGATCATCACTGTCACATAATCTTTTCTCAAATTTTGATTTGATTGCTTCAAAGTTTCCATTCTTTTTCTTTACTTTAAATCTTTCCAAAATTTGCAAATAGGGAAACCATTGTAACTTAAAACCTGCTTACTCCAATTGTTGTCTATCGTTAATAGTAAATACTCTATTTTACCTTTCTAGTAACTATTTTGTTAGAGGGATGGTGGATGATGGGCGCTACACAAAAACTTCAGTAGCACTTCCCTCCAGCACTGAGCTGTGGCAAAACAGCTTCCCAGAGTCAAGTGTTTGAGAAATCACCATATAGCAGAGTTTACTCACACAGCTTGGAAGCATGCCCAGCAGAGTATAAACATCAGCAGCAAATGCTCTGAAGCCAGGAAAAATACTCCCACTCAATGTTATCTTCCAACAGGAGGCCTTTACTCTTGAGTTACAATACATACAGTATATACAAGGCTCCAATGGAGTTTCAGCATTCAACAGCATGCAAAGATAGCCTCTGGCCGCTCCTTCAGACATCAAAAGGGCACAGGAGGCTTAAACACACCCCCTTATGTACATACATTTCTGATGTAACTCTAGCAAACCTTGCTAGATGTATGGTGCAACCTTCCTGCCCTGGTTTCACAACCCAATCATTCATGCAGGTATTACATGGGATTGCATCATCCACTGTCTTCCCCAGGTGCAAACCTTAAAGTACACCATGTATATTTTATTTGGACTTAGGTTCTGTCCAACCTTTTCTCACATATTTGTACTTTAATCCTCTGGTTGAAATTCTAAACTCTTTTTGGAAAATTGCTTCTTGAGGTGATAAACATAAGGGAGTTTTTACTCAAAACCTTAATCTATATTTTTCTCAGAGTTTTAGCAATGCCCTTCTGGTGGCATGGTTTTAAATAGTGCATGAAGTTTGGCCTTATTATACCAGCGATAACTATGCTATCCAAACCTTAAATCATGACCTTCTAGATCTAACAACTTTTTGTTTCTCAGGCTAATCCAATCTTTTAACCATGCTCAGGCTGCCTCAAAATACAATCTTAAATCTGATACTCTAAAACTTCCTCTTTTCCTCAGCTCTGTCAGTAAATTAAATTTATTTTTTTGTTTCCTCCAATTCCAAATAAAAATTACCAGTTTTTGAAAGGATTCTCTGAATTGGAATCATTCAATACAAAAATACCATTTTGGTTAAAATATTCATTTTAACCGCTGAAAATCTTCCCATCAAAGAAAAAAAATAACTTTTTCTATCTATGTATGTCTTTTTAAATATTCTTCCAATGCTTCATATAATTATTTTCAAATAACTGGACATTATTAGAGGTAATCTTGACTCTAATATCTAACTTTACTTTCCAGTTGGAAATCTGTTTTTCCCTTCAATATTTCTTTCTCATGATAACTCATACTCACAGTCAAAGTTTTTGTTCTTATTTTGTTAAATTTAACTCCTGCTGCCTTACCAAATTCTTTAAGCATCATAATTAATATTTCTACAGTATTGGGTGTTAAAAAAGAGAGAGAGAGAGAGAGAAGAACTACCAGATCATCTGCCAAGGCCTTGACCTTATGTACTACTTTCTCAATTTTCACACCTTCTAATTCCCCTTCCTTCCTAAATGCTTTTAATAACTTCCCTTGGTTGAAAAAAAAATAGAGAAAGTGGACAACTTTGTTAAGTACCCTTTGTCAAGGTCAAGGTGACGGTGAAGCAGACACGGAGGCGGAAGCTGGATTTAACAGCTTTACTAGTAATAACTCAAAGAGGTTACTTCACCAAATGTCAGCGTAAACAAACAGCAAGTCCCCAGAACGGAAAAGCAGCTACGTCCGACTAGAACCAAGAGCCCACAATACGGGGCATGGATTCACAGTTGGTAGACAGTTGTTGCCCCGTGCCCACCCTCCACAGTGTCTGACTTAAATAATCCGTTGTAGCCCAGCTGATCACCTGTCCGTTGGCCCAGCTCACAGCTGGAGCCCCTCAAGCAGTCGGGGCCGAATCATCAATTGCTTTTCCCGTAGCCGCTGAGACCTCCGGACTGCCCCCTTTCCAGTTGCCTCTGGAGGAACGTGGGGGGAGAGTCCGCTGCAAACTCCGGACTGGAGTCAGAAACACCGGCCTCTGCCCCTAGAGCACAAACGTCTGCAGCAGGTGCTGGCCCGGGCTCCGTGCCAGGGACCGCTGTGAAGTAGCAGGCAGACTTCTCCCTAGGCTCTGAAGGAGACCCCCCTCCCGAGGGCCCCTCCAAGGGATCCTCCCCAGGCTCGGAGTCCAAGTCCGAATCAGGGGCAAGATCAGGCTGGCTCATGACACCCTTTCCTATTTTCAATATTTCATTTATTTCTCCATTAACAATTACTCTTCTTTTCTGCATAATAGAAATTGCTTCTAAACACCTACAAAGATGTTCCCCAAACTTCATTTTCTCTATTATCTGGATTAGAAAAACCCAATTTAGATTGTCAAATGCTTTTTTCATATCTAAAAATAGTCAAATCAATAACTACTCTAAATCATAGAATCATAGAATCATAGAAATGGAGAGTGGGAAGAGACCACACAGGTCATCCAGTCCAACCCCCTGCCGTGCAGGAATACCCTCAAAGCACTCCCGACAGACAGCCATCCAGCCTCTGCTTAAAAACCTCCAAAGAAGGAGACTCCACCACACTCCGAGGCAGCAGATTCCACTGCCGGACAGCCCTGACTGTCAGAAAGTTCTTCCTGAGGTTCAGGTGGAATCTCCTTTCCTACAGCTTGAATCCATTGCTCCTTGTCCTGGTCTCTGGAGCGGCAGAAAACAAGCCCTCTCCCTCCTCTACATGGCATCCCTTCAAATATTTAAACATGGCTATCATGTCCCCTCTTAACCTTCTCTTCTGCAGACTAAACATACCCAGCTCTCTAAGTCTATCCTCATAGGGCTTGGCTTCCAGGCCCTTCACCGTTTTGGTCGCCCTCCTCTGGACCTGCTCCAGCTTGACCATGTCCTTCTTGAATTGGGGTGCCCAGAACTGGACACAATATTCAAGATGAGGTCTAACCAAAGCAGAGTAGAGTGGTACCAGTACCTCCCTCGATCTAGACACCATACTCCTTTTGATGCAGCCGAGAATTGCATTGGTTTTCTTGGCTGCCGCATCACACTGCTGACTCATGTTCACCTTGTGGTCTATTAAGACTCCTAGATCCCTTTCACATGTACTGCCATCCAGCCACGTGTCCCCCATCGTATATTTCTGTATTCCATTTTTTCTACCTAAGTGTAGGACCTTACACTTCTCTCTGTTGAATTTCATTTTGTTAGCCTTGGCCCAGCTCTCCAATCTGTCCAGGTCATTTTGAATTTTGATCCTGTCCTCTGGCGTATTAGCAACCCCTCCCAATTTGGTGTCATCTGCAAATTTGATGAGCATGCCCTCTATTCCTTCATCCAAGTCATTGATGAAGATATTGAACAGCACTGGGCCCAGGACAGAACCCTGTGGCACCCTGCTAGTCACTTCTCTCCAGGATGAAAAGCAGCCATTGGTGAGCACCCTTTGGGAATGGTCAGTCAACCAGTTACAGATCCACCTGACAGTAGCTCTGTCCAGCCCACATTTTACTAGCTTCTTTGCAAGAATGTCATGGGGAACTTTGTCAAAGGCCTTACTGAAATCGAGATATGCTACATCCACAGCATTCCCTTCATCTATCAAGCTAGTAACTCTATCATAAAAAGAGATAAGATTAGTCTGGCATGACTTATTTTTGAGAAATCCATGTTGACTTCTCGTGATTACCACATTGTTTTGTAAGTGATTAGAAACTGACTGCTTAATGATCTTCTCCAGGATCTTTCCGGGTACTGACGTAAGTTTCTTGAAGATACACTGCATCTAAAGTTAATTTCTTTAGATAATGCAATTTTTTTTTCTTTTAACCAGTATATTTAAACTTTTATTATTCCAAGACAAACAAAACTGTGGCCCATACAGACTCATAAGTTGCAAACCTCTACTAGTAGAGTAACATAAATATCTAAATCCAGCAGACATTCTTTCATGGCAGTATTGAAGTGCCATGTTGATTCTCCTTTCCTGCACTCTCTTTTTGTGGTTCATCTCCCTTTGATCATTTACTTCTTTCTTCCATTTTTTTTTATTCTCCAATGATCAATCTCAACATTCTCTTTAAATTTAAGAAAGAAGTCTCTGATATATCTGCTTTTGAGGACAGGATCAGAAATCAGGAATAATGGAAAGATGCAGGTGAGAGTTGTTTGAAACAATCATTGATTTAGGGGAATCTTCCTGCTTTATGAGTCAGCACATCAGAGCCATCAGTGATCCTTTGTGTTTTGGAGTTTCCCAGTGGTTTCCTGCCTGTGACCTCACCGTACCAGTGCCTAATCTCCTGCATATGTGCCTGACCAGTTGTTACCCTCTTAACCGCTTGGCTACCCAATCATAGCAGGGCCAATTTAATAGCAGCCAATTACCATATTAATGCCAATTGAAATTATATTTTGCCAATGATATCATATCAAATTGAGGGGGGGGCATGTGGGGCCAGTAACAGCTCCTCCAGATAACATCAGAGAGAAGTTAAATGCTTTCAAATTCAGCCTCTATTTTTTGAATGTTGTGTTCAGTGTTATGTTCTTTCTTCTTCTACATTACATTTATGAATGAAAAATTCTTAACATCACTCCTTAAAAGCATTGAGAATTAATCAGTATAATTACACTTCAGTTCACTTTCAATCCTTTTTTGTTCTCACACCAAGAGATAACTAAAAAAAACAAAACACTGTCCTTAATCAATAGTTTGGGAACTTTGGAAGACTCCAGCCATAAATCAAGTCCCAGACTTTTTTGAGAGAGAGAGAAGTTCACATTTAGCTCTACCACTTAGTTGTTTTCTTCTTACTTTCCACTGAGATTTAAACAAAGTGGCTATTCTGTAGAGTATTTCACTTTAATTTTGTGAAAGGGTCTTTTACATTTCTGAGTCTTATGACACTAATAGGGTAAGTTTCTTATTTCTTAAAGAAAAGTAACACTTTGCAAATTTACTTGAAATAAAATGTTGGTGGCTGTCAATAGTGAAAGGAAAAAGAAACCACCCTGTCTTTACCCTTTGCCTCCACAAAGTCTATCTGTCATCAGTCAGATAGCTATGTCACCCAGCAAAACTGCAGCTGCAAGGTCTCTAGTGGTGCCCCTACAGAAGGCACACAGTTTCCTAGGGTGATTTAGTTCAAAACCCCCCCCCCCCCAAAAGCAAACTCCAAGAGGTAGTCTCAGTCATGGAGTGATAAACAGACTGTGTGAGCAGCTCATACTCCAGTCAGAAATCAGCTCAGTGCTGTGTTTTAAACGCTTTTAAACTGTTTAAACCAGTTGCTATTTTAAATAAGACAGTGTAATTATTTTTAAAATAATTTTTTAAAAATACTCCTACAATCATGTAAGCTCTATTTTTTTATATTCTATGTAGTGAGCCTTCTTGGGCCAGAGGTTGGGTGTAAGGCAGGATAAAATAAAATAAAATAAAATAAAATAGAATAAAATAGAATAAAATAAAATAGAATAAAATAAAATAAAATAAAAATAAAATAATCGATATTAGAAGTTTGTTTGGTGAGAAGATCAATAATAGTAGGCAGCTTCCCTGTCATAGAAAACAATGTTTTGTGTGGCTAAAAGGTAATAGCAAGACCCAAAGTCTGAACAGGGTGCATATCCTACAGCTGTGATCAGCAGCACCCTGGGAGATGTGCAGGGAGTCTGGAGTCTTTACTAGTCAAGCTGATACAGAAACTGTTTGCTACATTTGAAAAAAGAAGTTAATTTGGATATTATTCCACTGTTTCCTTGAGAAAAAATTTTTTTTTAAATATAATTGTGTTTCTCTGAAGATTTGTCATTGTCTGGTAGTTGATAGGTAAACCTAATGTATACTTATGTGTGCTCTTAGGAACTTGCCACAAACCAATGGATGTGATATTTCTTCTTGATGGAAGCTCCAATGTTAAAGAATCCCAGTTTGAGAAAATGAAACTTTTTGTGAAAGCATTTATTGAACACACTGATGTTGGTGAGTCTTGCATATTCATTGTTTGACAGATGTTCAGTTTTCTTCATGAGGGGAACCCTGGATGATGCTCGTGAGTTGTAGGTTCTGAAAACACTTTTAAAAAATGATTTTCCAAACAAATGATCAAAATTTTATATTAAGGTAATCCAAAAGTTGTACTCAGAAAAGCTAGATTCTATGCAAACTGAGTAAGTTTGCATGGTTAATTTTGCATAATTCTGCATAACTCTGCTTCTCCTAGTCATGGGGAAAAAATAGAAAATCAGAGCTGGAATTCTGAGTTGATCCAACTCATACAGCTATTTTACTTAACAAGGCTGTAACAATAGAGGAGAAGAGAAACTGTGGCCCTCCAAATGTTGTTGTACTCCAACTTTCACACCATTCCTATCTTACAGTTCAACAACACTGGAAGGGGCTGCACTTTGCCTACTCCTTTTGTAACAACAGAAGAGCTCCATAAACAAAGCGTGTACCCAGAGGCAAAAGTGCACCTTGATTGTGTTTCTACTATAGCATGTTTTTATTGTAGCATGTTTCTATTGTAGCATGTAGCTCGTTTCTATTGTAATAATTCTGATTGTCAGTTAAAATGTATGTTTCATTACAATAGTGGATTGACATGGAGTCATAAGCAGAATCTCAGGAAAAGGAAAAGGAAAGCCTCTTGGGCATGATTGTTTGTTACAGGCTAGATTTGACTTAAGAAACAATTTTGGCGGTTTTGCTAATAAAATTCTGGCATGCTTCAGTTTTAATCTTTCAGTGTCCCTTTCCTCCCTTTACAAATCTCCAGGTCATACAGCAACTCAAGTGGCTGTTCTTCAGTATGGAAAAGTCAGCACTTTGGAAATGTCATGGAACTCACCCCAAGAGAAAGCAAATCTTTTGTATACAGTGAACTCAATTCATCAAAGAGAGCAAGGCCCCAGCAAGCTAGGTAAGTGATTGTTCAGTTTGGGTTGAAGGGAAGGCTATATTCCTGTTCACTCCTGAGAGTCTTAATGAGATGACTACACGTGCATTTCTGTATTTATTGAGAAATAAGCACATCCTCTCCTTTCTTATAGTATAGTGGTGGGGAGTCTCAGGACCTGAGGCTGAACCTAGCACTCATACAGTCCCAGTCCAGCTCTCTGGGTTTCCCCACATGGCCATACTACTCTTTCCATGGGACCAATGTTTAATGATTTTCTAGCATATGTACTGCATATGTTTGTGTAGAAGTAAAAAAAAAAAAAGTCCAAAAATTCCCCCCTCCCCCAAACATGGGTAAATGCTAGAAACAGGATTTGTGTTAGTTCTGTGCTCCCCGCCATTTTGAGATAAGGCAGAGTGGTGGCAGCTATTTTAAACAGGTACTTACTATATAAGCCTCACAAAATTTCTCAGTCATGCAAACCTCATTAGGTGAGGCTTATACAGTGAACCATTATTAAAAATGACCACTGTAAGCACAAGGTGAGGCTTGTTAGTAAGCCCTTATTAAAAATGTCAGCTGCCCTCTGCTTCAGCTCAAGCTCCAAAAATGGCAGGCATGCTTCATTCTTGGAGCTCCTCCACATTGCTGCTGAATGCCACTCAGGCAGGAAAAGAAGGTGGAGAGGAAGAAGGGCTGCTTTTCTCTGTTTTGGGGAAAAGAGGGGTAATAGGGTGGGAGTGCTGCATCCTAGCCCCATCACAGCAAGAGAAGCTTCTTTCCTCTTGTCACTGCCTTCACGCTAGGTCCCTAAAAGAGGCAGGTTGTTTTTTTTGCTTTTTCTTCCGTCATCTGTATAGAGGCATTTTAAGATCAGCAATGCAATTTATCCCACCCACCAATTGTAACCCCTTAAATAAACAGATTGTTCCTTCTCTTTAACTCTTCTTGACTATGTCCCCTCTGTGCATTTTAAAAGGAGAGGAAAAGATTTGTTACATGCCCCTAAATGTTATCCTCAACTCATAGCAAAATTCATAATTTTTGGTCCCCAAACCTACCCTCAATTTGTTCAGGAAGCCGGTGTATACATGAGAGTATATGGTATATTGTTTTTCCCTTCATTCTCAAAGATTTGACTGTCTAAGGTCTATTTACTAGTAGTTTATAGCTTTAGTAATACTAGCTAAATACTAGTTAAAGTAAGTCTGTATTTTTGGTCTCAGCGTTTGCCTGACGATGAAATGAGGTGTCTCAAAACATCTCCTAAAACTGAATTTAGCCCTGTTTAAAGGCAAGATCATTTGTGATTTGTAGTTTTAGTTTCAGTAGGTCTTCAGCCTTGACTGACCAAATGGAGTGATGTGTAACCAGGTGTGCTGTTTTAATATGCATTGTGTTTTTAAGTGTTTTGTTTTAAATTTTAATGTTCTAAAAATAGTGTTTTAACTGAATATACTATTTAATGCTTTTAAACTTTAGTACTTCATATTGTTTTAAATGCTCTGTTTTAATCTATACTAGAAGCTGTTTTGGGAGAAAAGCAGGATATTAGTTAAATAAATAAATAATAGTTACAAGAACACAAAAAATAAAGTTTAAAATTCATCTATCAGCACTAGAAAAAAAATCAGTAAATTTATTGGTCAAATTACTAAGCAATTTTATGTTCCCATCTACACTGGTGTCCATTGAACATGAGTGTAACACTGCCATAGCGTAGTTGAAATTCTATGCACTCTTAGCAGACAAGTCGATTGAAAAATGATATTTCTGTATATGGCATTGTAACTCCAATAGTTGTTCCTCTAGAATCCATGGCCATTTCTGCACTACATGTTATAGTGCTATTATTCCACTTTCAACATCCTGTGGAATTCTGGAGTTTGTAGTTTAGCCTTCTTCTATTCTAAATGCCCTTCGCTAAACTGCAGGCCCCAGGATCCCATAGGATGTTGAAAGTGGAATAACAGTGCTATAACTGTGTGGTGCGGAAATGGCCCCTGGCAAAAATGATAAATCTCACCAGTAGTGGAACAGCTTTCACAGCAGCAGACAAATCTCAAATGTAATAGCGGCTTTCACATCATTTTTTTGGCAGCAGAAAACTAAGTATGGCTGCAAAACATGAAGAGCTGACAGTCCATGTCATAAGGCATTTCACAAAAATGAAATGAACTGTGACAATAAGCACACATGAGGATTTGGAATTCAGAATGTACTGAAATATACCACTACATTCAATGAGGAGTGCCGTTTGGATCTTGACGATAAAAGCTGTAGGTCCAGAAAAAGAAAATCACTACACTGTGGCATGCTTGATATACCAAGTCCAGGTGACTGGTATTTATGTATTTTTTTAAAGCATTGTCACAGCTTTAAGATTAACAAGTTTTATTTGACATATACTTTTGTAGACTGCAGTCCGCTTTCTCAGATGCTTGCGGTGTTGCACATATTTATATACATGGCTATATGGGTGAGAGACATGGGGGAACTGAAATGTAAGAGCTACAAATGTTAACAATAGTTTTTAGCAAACACTAGCTGTGTATGGTCATCCTGGCATAGAAAAGCAGACTAGTGATAAAAATGTTTTCATAGTGATGAAAAGTCTTTGTTCTCTCCAAGCTGGATGAAAGTTGAACCATTTCATGAATTCTTTTGGGTGGAGCCAAAGAACATAAAAATGCAAAGAATGATAATTTCTTATTCAGAAACTATAGTTAGGTGATAATATAGCTGTATTGATGAACTGCTTAACACTTGCAGTAAGATAACCTTTTCTTTTTTTTAAGCCTTTCTCCTGTTGGAAAAAGGGTTGAACATACTGATGAGTGTTTGTTCCGCTGTTCCATATTGGTGTCTTCTAGGACAGTTAGTGTTAAGGTAGTCACCTTTGAACAAAAGAACTTCAAATAACAGATTCCAATTGGAAACAGCTAAACCAAGATTTATTCACATTTTAAATTCATGATTGGAGAGACCCTACCTGTACAACCATCCCACAAGCTGCACAACTTTGGAGAAAACTCACCAGGTCATTGCCTTTCCAGCACTTGATACCCAGTCAGCATTAGATGCAGCTTAAGGACACCCTCCCCCTTCAACCCAAATTTGCTAAGAGGTGCTCTCCAATCTTGATTTTGCCCAGGTTTTCACACAACCTTCAAGGCTATTTCTTAGCTCCTTGGCCCTATCAAGCCATCTGCAGTCGTATACGGGCCATACTGCAGGCCCTTTAAAATAGTATTAGTGCCATCTTCTGACAGATTCCAATACAATTTTGGATGATCACATCTGATGCCTGGATATACAAGTAATATGCACAGACCATGCCCCATGACTTTCCTCATCTCTTCATGTATCTTCCTCCTTGCTGTACTCAGTAATCTAGAGTCTGTTTCACCCCTCCGTTCCCACCAGAAGATCAGGGAAAACCACAAAAGGACCTTGGTGCGCAGGTGGTTATTTCGTCTCTCCTCCCTGTTCAAGGATATGGTGCACGTAGGGAAAGGGCAATAGCAGAGGTCAACAACTGGCTCCACACATGGTGCCGCCGGCAACGGTTTGGGTTTTTGGAACACGGCCTGAATTTCCATGAAAGTGGGCTTCTGGCAAGGGATGGGCTGCACCTCATGAAACTTAGCAGGAATGTTTTTGCAAACAATCTCGCAAGGAGGATTCAGAGGTCTTTAAACTAAGTTCCACTGGGGACGGAGACAATATTATTCAAGGCCAGGACTCGGTGAGCGCAGGGGGAAAAGGCCCAAATGATATTGGACAAGTAGTACAAGCGGCCAGTGGCGGGAGGAGTAGAAACTGTAGTACAGGACTTGCAGGAAGGGCCCGGAGACTTAAGTGTCTCTACACTAATGCACAGAGTATGGGAAACAAGCAAGATGAACTGGAACTCCTAGTACAACAAAATAAATACGATTTGATAGGCATCACTGAGACCTGGTGGGATGAGTCTCAGGATTGGAATGTAGGAATAGAGGGGTATAGCCTATTTTGTAAAAATAGACCAAACAAGAAAGGAGGAGGAGGAGCCTTGTTTGTCAAGGATGTTTTCACCTGTGAAGAGATCCGTGACTTAAACCCAGAAAGCCAGGTCGAGAGCATCTGGGTAAGAATTAAGGGAGCGAGAAACAATAGGGATATTCTGGTGGGGGTTTACTACAGACCTCCAACCCAGACTGAGGACTTTGATGATGCCTTCCTCAACCAAATGACTGCACATTCAAAAAGGAGAGATACAGTAATAATAGGAGATTTCAATTACCCGGATATATGTTGGCAGTCAAACTGTGCCAAGATAGCAAGGTCCAGCAAGTTTCTTGCTTGTCTTGCAGACAATTTCACGGTCCAGAAGGTGGAAGAGACCACAAGGGGATCAAATATTCTAGATCTGATCCTGACCAACAGGGATGACCTTGTTAATGAGGTAGAAGTGGTTGGATCTTTAGGGGGGAGTGACCATGCCCTATTGGAATTTGGCATTCAGTGGGAAGGAGAAGATAAGTGTAACCAGACACTCATCTTAGATTTTAAAAAAGCAGACTTCTCTAAACTTAGGGAGCTGCTGGCTGGAATTCAGTGGTCAAGAATAGTGAAAGGGAAAGGAGTTCAGGAGGCATGGGAGTTCCGTAAAAGGGAGATACTGAAGGCACAGTCTAAAACTGTGCCAATAAGGAGGAAAAATGGAAGGCATCTGAAGAAACCAGAATGGTTGACTAAAGAACTCTCAGTTGAGCAAAGTGTTAAGAGAAACATGTACAGGAAATGGAAGAAGGGAGAAAGCACCAAAGAAGAATTTAAGCAAGTAGCTAGGAGATGTAGGGAGGAGGTCAGAAAGGCTAAAGCACAGAACGAACTTAGGCTGGCCAGAGACATCAAAAACAATAAAAAGGGCTTTTTTAAATATGTCCGCAGCAAAAGGAAAAAGAAGGAGACGATAGGGTCGCTGTGCAGAGAAGATGGCGAGTTACTACCAGGGGGAAGAGAAAAGGCAGAACTACTTAACACCTTCTTTGCCTCAGTTTTTTCCCAGAAGGATACAAGCACTCAACCTGGTGGTTGGGGAGCGGGTGACAAAGCAGGGGAAATGAGGCACATAATAGGTAGAGAGGTGGTACAGGAATACCTGGCCACACTGAATGAATTCAAGTCTCCAGGGCCAGATGAATTGCATCCTAGGATATTAAAAGAACTGGCAGAGGTCATTTTGGAACCACTTACTATAATCTTTGTGAAATCTTGCAGATTTGCAGATGACACCAAATTGGGAGAGGTTGCTAATACGCCAGAGGACAGGATCAAAATTCAAAATGACCTGGATAGATTGGAGAGCTGGGCCAAAGCTAACAAAATGAAATTCAACAGAGAGAAGCGTAAGGTCCTACACTTAGGTAGAAAAAATGGAATACAGAAATATAGGATGGGGGACACGTGACTGGATAGCAGTACGTGTGAAAGGGATCTAGGAGTTTTAATAGACCACAAGCTGAACATGAGTCAGCAGTGTGATGCGGCAGCCAAGAAAGCCAATGCAATTCAGTGCATCAATAGGAGTATGGTGTCTAGATCGAGGGAGGTACTGGTACCACTCTACTCTGCTTTGGTTAGACCTCATCTTAAATACTGTGTCCAGTTCTGGGCACCCCAATTCAAGAAGGACATGGTCAAGCTGGAGCAGGTCCAGAGGAGGGCGACCAAAATGGTGAGAGGCCTGGAAGACATGCCCTATGAGGATAGACTTAGAGAGCTGGGTATGTTTAGTCTGCAGAAGAGAAGGTTAAGAGGGGACATGATAGCCATGTTTAAATATTTGAAGGGATGCCATGTAGAGGAAGGAGAGGGCTTGTTTTCTGCTGCTCCAGAGACCAGAACAAGGAGCAATGGATTCAAGCTGCAGGAAAGGAGATTCCACCTGAACCTCAGGAAGAACTTCCTGACGGTCAGGGCTGTCCAGCAGTGGAATATGCTGCCTCGGAGTGTGGTGGAGTCTCCTTCTTTGGAGGTTTTTAAGCAGAGGCTGGATGGCCATCTGTCGGGAGTGCTTTGAGGGTGTTCCTGCATGGCAGGGGGTTGGACTGGATGACCTGTGTGGTCTCTTCCAACTCTACATTTCTATGATTCTATGACTACTCAAGGCCACCAACACCTCGTTTTCATGAGTGTCTTCACTTTCATCAACTTCAGCTCACTTCCTCCTCCCAGGGGGAAAAAAGTTGCAGTATCAGGCCCTGACACTCTTTGAATAACAATAGTAATAGGCAGCACTAACAAAGGCCTCACTTCTCCAACCACTATTCTGAGGCCCAGCTACTCCACTTAGGAAACACTCAATATTCCCAGCTGGTATCTGATTACAGAGATCTGTGCCTGGGAAGATGCACAAAATGTGAAAATGTGGCCAAAGATGATAACTGTTCAGCCAAACATCTTGTTCCTGCAAAGGAAATAACTGTCAGCTACTTAACTTTGATACCCAATAATTGGATGAATGTATATCTTAAAGAATGTAGATCTTTATCTGCAGGTACAGTTTTCCAGGAGGAAAAAACATAACAGCAGCCGTAGAGGCTGCCTTATACAGGAGTGAGAATGTAAAGTTAAATTAACCCAGGCTGTGCTTCCACAAGATCCTACTAGTTGAGGCCTAGAACCAACAACTGGTCAATCAGAACCCTTCCTCATGTTGAACCTGCCCCATTCCCCCTTCTCTCCTGGTATCAAGCTAGCACATGTACAGGGCATGGCTCATTCACTGTGCAACACCCTATCTTTGTTGGAAGCAAAGAGACATTGACATTTGTATAGATTAGTGAAAGGGAGCTCTGAAGAGCATTCCTGCCCTTTTGTTTCACCTCTCTGATCATTTCTTTGATCTGTGTTCTCAAGTCTTTTGCTTCCTTCCTACTCGCAGAGGTCACTTCCCCCTTCCAAAAGTCAGCTAGTCTTTTTTCTCCCTTTGTCTGGGAAATGCTGCCTCACTCACTTTTGGCTCTTTTACCAAATGTTAGGGAACTTTTTTTCCAGTCTATCTCCTTTTTTATCCAAGATGGAGTTCCCAAAACAATAAATGGAAGTTTTTCTTTTTTTACCTTAGAAGAGCATCTTGAATATTTTTTTCCTACTGTTCATTACCAAAGCTCACATTGCACTGGCTATGCTGCACTCTGCTTGATATAGATACCAAATATTCCTACAAACTCCACTGTGGAGCCCTTCCCTTTCTGATCAGAATGTGAAGGTTCTCATTTAGAAGAATGTTCTGCAATTCCAGTGTCCAACCCAACACACCCTCGTTTTCAGCTCCTGCAAATTCTTCTTTACCATACACTCCATAAGTGCTATTAGCATATTAGCATGCAGGAGTGAGGTCCCAATGTACCACCAGGGAAAGGTGAGAGTTCTTTTCCCTCACCTGATCATTATCTCTGGCCCATTGTTCTAGCACCTTGCTCAAGCAAAAATCCCTGGGTGTGTCTGCTTACCCACATACCTGGTTTCAAAGGCTGGGGCCAAATCCTATCTTGAATAGAACTAGATGCCAGACCTTTTTGATTCAGGGACATGCAATATTGTATCAAGTGTTCAGCTTGTATGGGCCAGTCCTGATGAAAGCCTTTCCACTGGTAGAACTCCGAGAATTCTCTAATTGCCCTGTTGTACTCTGCCCTGATGCCAGACCTATTGCTCTTTGGGCTTCAACCCTTCAATCATCCACCACTCCCCTAGCATCTTCTTCCCGACTCTGTGGCATTGTGGGTAGGTTTTGCCATCTGTTTCCAGGATACAGCATAACTGATGCCATTATCCACCCTAGGGAAAATGGAATGCCAGGAACAGAATGTTAAAATGTAGGCAATAAAGGCTAAAGGCCCTAACCAGGGTCATGATTTGAGGGGACCTACTAGTTAGTCTGAGAGGCTGCATGGTATATTGGTTTGGGTATTGGACCCTGGAGACCTGAGTTCAAGTCCACACTTGGCCATGGAAATGCATAGGATGACCTTGGGTGAGAAAGGCGGAGAAAGGCAAAGGCAAACTCCCTGTGCCTCAGAGAAAGGCAAAGGAAAATCCCCTGTGAACATGTTCCAAACCATTACAGGTTTGCCTTAGAGACACCATAAGTGAGAAATGACTTGAAGGTATGCAGCAAAAAAATAGTGTGTTAATAACCTGAACTGTGTCCTAGTTATCCTACCAGAAATAAATGGAAGTTAGACACTCCTTCCAGATTACCACAAGGGCTGGGATGAATTCCAAAAATGTCAGGTCCCTGAGAATCCCTTCTCCTGTCCATTTTCATGGACAGGGCTCAGTTCCCCTGAAGTAAATTCCAAAGCTTTGGGAGCCTGCAGCATCCAAATACACATGCAACTCAGCCTCAAGCCCAGGTTTGTTTTTCCGAAAGGAAAATCTATTGCACCCAGTCAGAGTAGGTTGCTTTAGTTGTGTCTTCCTGCACGGCAGGGGCTTGGACTAGATGGCCCTTGCAGTTCCTTCCAAGTCTGTGATTCTTGAACTGCAGCTGCTACTCATCCTGATAAAGGGATAGTTTAATTTTAGCTGCTCACATGAAAAGCCTCATCACACCACAGCTACATGGGATATGTAAACCCCAAAGAGCTCCCATTAAAATGAACAGTGATAGTGCTACTGTGACTGGGCCCACATTAACACTCATGCATATAATTAGGAAACCAGGAACCCAATTACTCCTATTTACTTTCCTCTTTCTTAGCTTTCTTTACTTTTTTCTTCCTCCTTGTCCTTACTAGGAATGGAAAGAATATTTGAAACAATTTTAAAAATGGTCAAAAAACGTGTTTTTCAAGTGTCAAGAAATTCAGACAAGAAGAATCCTGGACTGATGAGACTCTTCACAGTTTGGGACTTATTCTGCTCAAAATTCTTACATAATTGTTTTTCACAAAAACCAGTATTTTCTGTACAGAACAGCATTCAGTGCAAAATTTTAATTCCTTCACAGAAAATGCTGTAATGGGGAAGATTCTTTGAACAAAAAACATGGTTGATTTGCATAGAAAACAGCAAAAAAATGTACAGAAATAAATATTTCTGCATTGAAATATTATTTTCCACACAGAAAATACTATTTACTCTATAGAAAATGCTGTTTTCTATGCAAAACAACCACATGCAAATTTGTAAAGGATAAGTCCCTTACTTCTTCCTAATTGGTGTGGTGAATCTCAATCTGCTAAGATGCCCTGTCTTTACCACGCAGCTCTGCCTCTCTGCCATAACACCATATTTATGTAAACAGGTGAGGATATTTAATGTTTATTTAGAACCATGTAATAATTTTATGGTAGTACGTTTTCTGTATTACTTATTACTGTAGACAACTCAAACCAAGGCAGTATTTACAAAATTAAACTATAATATTTCTTGAGATAATAATAAGAATAAAGTGGCATAGTAGAGTTCATATGTAGGTTAAAGTTGATACGTTTCCTCAGTGTACTCTTTAGACAATATTAACAGTTATCTCCCTGCTCAGGAATGTTCAATTATATCTCTAGACTTTTACAAAAGGCAGAATTATAATAATGACAGCACTTTGGCTAAACTCCCACCAATCTAGGCTTAACCCCCAATCTAGGTCGCACTCTCTGACCCGACTCTACTAGGATTCAGTTACTCTCCAGCCTCTCACTAGGCTTCCACTAAGAACTGAACCTTCCAGAACAGCCACACTCTCTGGCCAACTGAAAGATTTTACTCCCTAGCTCCTTACTAGGCTCTTACTGAAGATATTCAAACACCCACAGGTACTTGGCTTTATATAACTTTTTCTCTCAGCTATAAACCCCTCCCACACACTACAGGGCTGGATTTCTCTCCTGAAGTTCTATTCTGGTTGCCTAGCAACCTGCTTTCAGATCAAATAGCCACACCCCAATAACTTTGTCAGAGTTCCCAATTGTGATTAGTCTTCAAAAATTGCATGGTTTTCAAAGACTTTCTTGCAGCAGGAAGAAAATTACAGAAATTACTTGTTCCTACTGTCACACCAAAAAGGCAAAGACCCTTCTAGGTTTGTGCTTGGCACGATCAAAAGACTGAACACTAGTTGAGTGTCTTCCAACAGAAGCTTTTATTAGTTTATTGCACTGTAAATATTCCGGACTAGAAGGCAAATCCAGAACCCAGACAAAGAGTTTATGATCCTTTAAACACATTTTTGCTAGCATTTTTGATTGGATACAAATTTAGGATCCACTACTTGATTGGTTCTTTAAAACTCCACCTGATTGGGGGTCCCGGGAGGGGGACACCAAAATGTGCTCAACTAAAGATGGGGAAAATTAGCTCAGAGCACTGCTTAGCGTTACGAGAGGCAGGGTAACGTAGCGAGATCTTGAACCCTATGTCTACGGGGTCAGGCCGAGTCAAGGAGCGCACAAAAGTTGAAACAATAAATGATGTTTTATTAAACACGAGTAAAACAGTGTATGTGACACATTCACACAAGATAACTAAAGGAAATAAAGGTTGGAGTGGGATAGAGGGATTTTTAGAGTTGCTGATTTGGGTGATACTTCACCTGTCCTGAAGCCTGGAAAAATAGAGAGCGAGGCTGGGGTGCGATGTAGCTCAGCACGTAGAGCTGAGGGGAGGCTCACCAAGCAAAGCAGCAGCAAGGTGGGATGAAACTCGGGAGCGATCCGAGGAAGGTCTCGGAATCAAGGGTTTTTATAAGGAGAATTGTGACTGCAGGCTATGCCGTACTTGGTGGAAAACAATAGATTTGGAGTTGGAGACAAAAGCCTTCGAAAGGTCAGAATCCGAATGATTGAGTTATCGTAGCAGTTCTCAATAGAATAGCCAGTATGCAGACGCAGAGTACTTGGGTATTGCATAGTTTACCCATCAAGCTGCCATCGCGGGGCAGAGGCTCTTTTGTAAGTGGCATGCATACTTAATTAGAACACTTGCCTGGAGGTCTCCTAAAGCAGTGAGTCAGCTATTTCGGGCCTGCCTGTATTGTAATTTGAATATTACGGCTATTAATGGCCGAGCTTGTTTAAGTGCTTGTCCGGTGGCCTCGCAAGCACGTGGGAAGGAATAGAAAAGTGCAGCTGAATTGTGATATCAAGGGATATCTTTAATATTCCCAAAGCTCAGACTAGCCAGGGCAGTAACAATCCCCCCCCTCCCGAAAATGGGCGATGTTGGGGACAATATCGGACATTTTCCAATTAAAAGCAAAAATCAATTTAGAGTCGAATAGGGCTTGCAGGTTGGTAGCCATATCACTCCTCAGGAAAGAGAATTTCGGGAAGAGCAAAGGATTACTATCTTATAAACACATTCCTAACTAAAACCTAAACCTAAACACACACACACCAATGTAAACAATAGCGCAATAATAAACAATTAAATAATAAACAACGTGCAATGTCCCGTCAATAGGGAACTGTCGAAGAATGAACAATGGCAATAAATAGTAAACGCAATATGAAGCAATCAATGGAATAATCAATGGAATACTGTAAGTCCAATGCATGGTAGTCCGGGGGAGGTGAGGCACAAGCAAAAGTCTTGGCACCCCCCCCCCCCCCCCCGTAACAGGAAAAGTCTTTTAACTGGAACGGGCGAGCAAAGCTTAAGTTCCTCCAGGCCACGGAGCAGGAACAACAACAAAATGTCCAAGTTGGTGCAGCCTGGCTTGCTCCAAGTTCAGGAGCAAAGAGTCTTTGCAAAATCTGGAGCCTGGAATAGTCCATAGGTCTCCTCGGGTTGGCAAACGGTAGCAACAATGGCAAAAGTTCAAGGCAATGGAAGGCTGCGGGGTCACCTTCCCTCACATTCACTAGTGTCGTCGAAGAACCAGGAATCTCCAAGTGCCAGCCATCAGATGGAGTGGTAACTTTCTTCGTCACCCCCCCCCACAGTACTCGGGGGCGATGGTACGGCGTCAGGATCTTCCCAGTCTTCTGTAGCAATAGACCTACTGGAGTTTTTAACAGAAGAGCTGACATGTTTATTACCCAATGTATACCATTAATGCAAATGGCCGGCTCAAAGCCTACTGGGAATGAGATCTGTTGGAAGATGGAGATCTACTGGGAGTAGCTGGTGGACACAGGATGGGACCAGATCTCAAAGCCATACCAGGAGAGGCGATGTTAAGGCCACTGCAGATCATGGTCACCCTAGGCTGGTGACACATCTGCCAGAGTTTGGGGAGTCGAGTTCCCCACTGTAGTTCACTTTGAGTAAGACCAGGCCTGCAACAAATATCATGATGTGATATGAGAAGAGTACCTGCTGCCCACTCAGACTGGACTAGGTTAGGCTCTGACGCTTTTTTTTTTTTTTTTTGCTCTGCCTGATGGCAGGGCTCCCAAACTGGTGAAAAAGATAGAATAAACCAAATCAGAGACAAGCGAGTGTACGCTTGTTCATTGCCAGAGTGGACGCTGACTCCCTCAGTGATTGGTCTGGCTGGATGGACGCATGTATGCAAATGTCCTAATAACATATGCAAATTAGACACAATGCACCGGGGCCGGGCATCAAGCCAATTGTGTGGGTCACCGGCCCTTATGGGGCGTCAGAGAGTGGTTCTAAATTAGTGATATCGAAACTGAATGGAGTAACAAGCGAAATAGTGGCACCGATTGTTCTCACCCTAACAATCCAAGCACACGAAAGAAATGGGGAGGAGGCCCTCGATGTGATGAGGGGCATGCCTGGGCAGTAGACTGGGAGTCCAGAGTCAGACCTGGTTCTCCTGAGAGGGTGATGAGGCCCCCTTTGTCTCGCCCTAACCTCACCAGGACACCATTGCACAAGGCAATTCCTTGGAGTGAGAGAATGTCGGCGTTCAGAGTGAGAGAAGTTCGGTACTCTGGTCCGACTCACCTTCCTCAGAGTATCAGGGCTGACTCTGTAGGCCCGATCTACCTCAGAGGATAAGAGGATCTTGGGACAGCCATCCCAAGAATCCGTTTCCTCCAAAAACAAATACACCCTCCCTTAAAGGGTAGACTTAAACACACTATACATTCTACAACAAGCAACTATTTACAAAAGGGGGAACCTCTTCCCTTAATAAAAGCAGATGGCTTGTAAGATGAGTATCTGTTTCTTAATCCAAAATACCAAACCAACAAGACTGACTACCAAAATTATCTGAAACACCACCAAAACGACTAAAAGGTGGAGAGCGAAGTGTGCTATAGCCTGGCCCGTGGAGGACCAATTAAAGATATCCCACCACGAATGTTTCGCAGCGGATTTCAACTCCTCTGAGGTGCTGAGTATTGTCTGAGCAGTGTGGTTAATAGTCAAGGCAATTTGATGGAGGGAGTGCTATACCTCCTCTACTCATTGCAACAAACTGGTGAGATTCCTGAGCCATAAAGACGCAGGGATCTCATCCTCAAGGTGGAATCCAACTAACTCGGATTCAGTGGGTGCATAGGCATTTTCAAACACATAATCTCGTATCTCCCACTGGAGATAGAAGTTCTGGCCAAAACAGTCTTGGACCATCTGTGAACAAAAACAGGGGCTCCCCACGGTGTGGTTTACTCTTACAGTCACACCACTAGGCAATACTATCAAGTTGATACAAGGAGTCCTTAAACAGATGCACTCACGGGTAATCTGGGCCATGACTGTGTTATTTACAGGTATTACTAAATATTCGGAGGTATCACTGAGGCTGAGACCATTAACATCGTGGAAACACTGAATCCAATGGCGGTTAAATAGGCAGCCGGCTAAATCAAAAGAGTGTGTACCGTTGGACCAATGGTACATCCGTGGGGGCAGCAAAGTGGCATTGACGGCTATGAGGGGGAGTCCTAAATGGGATACTGGATGTAAAATTACCAGGTCCAGAATCCGTTCATGGGCAACATCCACCGTGAGAGTTAGGCTCTTCCATGTTGTGTGCCGTATTTGCGCCAAAGCGGCAGGGTGTTCCAGCGATTCCAGATATCGCTCTCGGAGTAGGCTCAGGATCTCAGGGTCCATTAACCCCATGAGGCTGGTCTGGATCACCTGAGTGGCAAAGGTGATCACGTTGCTCTGCAGTTGCGTGCACTGTATCGCTATTGACAAATTGTGGGTCGTGATCTGTGGAACACGGCGAAGGTCGGATATTATATCTTGCTTGACGCCAACCCACTGTGGGAGCAATAGACTAATTAGATCTACTCCTCTCACTACGTTGGTTAGGCCAGCAGCGGAGGATATTCCAATGTCTCTGGTTTTGGTGCCAATTACGCCTAATTTGTTTGCTAGGATCTCGTTATCTATAGCGTTGATGAATGCGCCACCAGTTCCAATTCCACCTAAAGCGGTTCCTAAGACACTTCACTTAGGACGAGTGTGTGGGTGGGGGAAAGACAGCCATCATTTCTCCCAGTGTTCCCACTGTGTCCATGCAAGTTTTAGGTACGGTTGGCAAGTTGGAATTACTCTCGAGATGTTGACAACCGAAAAATTTAATATCATTTTAGTTACTATGGGCTGGATGTTCGAGTAAGCGACCATTTCTATGTCTTTGCGAACTATGGAACTACCCACATACATAGTCGGGTGACGTTCAGGAGGAGGAGGGGTGTGAATATTGGAATCGGGACACCACATCTTCCCACAGGAGAACTTACAACCTGTCGGGGTCATGGTGGCATTCTGGCAGTGGAACATGTAGGTTTTCCATACCCATGTAGGGTGGCAGTTCTCAAAAGTGAAGCTAACCACTAGTAAAGATGCATCTGGTCGCCCCAGATTATCCTGGCGGTCATGGGAGCGGCTGCTGTGACCATGCTGGGGTTGAGTTTAACCTCTTTGCCGGCAATAGCCATTCTTAATACTGCACTCAATCTTTTCCTAGCGTATGTATGGAAACTTGTGGATAACTCGAAAGGGTTCCTTTTCTTGAACCAGGGGAGCAGTGGCGTCCCCATCAACAAGGCTTCTACTTCTGGATATGGGTTCCGATAACACTGCCTGTACATTAAACTGCCAGTCTATATAAACATGGCTAGATTCGGGCGAGGTTCCAAGGGCGTATCTACTCACGCAAAACAAAACTGCAATCCTCAGGAGTGGTCCCATTCCGTCTCCCTGTAGGGAACACAGAGATGGGGGCTCTGTTCTACTATCCTAAAGGGACTATTTACAAGGGAAGGGGGAAGGAGAGGGGAGCTGGAGCAACCACCTCTTCATGGGGGTTGCCATCCCATGAAGGGAAGCAAAGCCCATCCGTCACGCTGTCATGCTAACAAAAGGGCGTCCCCATCTGGGGGTTTCCCTTTCCAATCCTTCTCTTGGGTTTCCGGGACTACCGGCAAGAGCGGCAACTCCTGCTCCTGGTTTGGGATCCATATCCTCAATTTAGTATGGAGGCTGGTCCTGGACCCACGTGCCTCCGGAGAACCTTTCTCTCCAGTCACAATGGTGATTGCGATGGAACCGTAACTAGCCGTGGCTCCTTTCACCATTACTAGTGTCACAATTAAGACGATGCCATGGCCCTTGAGGACAAAGCGGCACCACAGCATCTGCACGGAGGGTGAGGCGGTAGCCAAATTCACCTCCGGGTGGGAACACACATGTTACTTATTTGCTGTCGGGACAGGGACAGGAGCTTTAATGGCGGCACAACGGTGCACAGCTGAAATCTCTACTGGTCCCTGATCTAGCTGCCATAGAAACCCATTTGCGTAATCAACTGTGAGCCTGTTTCCCCGGAGAAAACCGATGCCTAAAAGGCCGTCGTCTTCTCCCCGGTTCTTGCATGCCCACAACTGAAAACGAAACGTCTCTATAGACATTGGGATGCCTGTCCATGCCCTAGCTTGGTGACCTCTCCCCCGCCATATCCAGAGAGCTGGACATGCTCGAGCGTGGGTTCACCGTACCTCACAAGTTTGGGGTGCAGCACGTTTACTGCTGCACCAGAGTCCACAAGAAGGGTGGCAGGAGTCTTATCCCTCTCGGTCCCTATGCCTGCCTTCACCCAGAATCTTCCCCACCTGTCTGGCTTCAACCTAGCCACAACGTTGTGGGGAAGCTTCCTGGACCGAGGGCACCCCTATGCTTGCAGATCCAGGTTAGGGTAGTATCCAACCGGAGGTGGGCCGTCGGTCACGGCCTGGACTGGCTGTTTACTTCCCACCTGAAGCTGCTTATCTAGAGCTTCCAGAAGCTCCAATGTTGGCCGCTAATCGAACTGGCTCATGTCCAGCCTGAACCTTCTGAGTATGCTCCAGACTCTTACTCTATCCGAGGAGTACGTCTGGGCCGTGGGATCGTACCCACCAGACATCTCCCGAGGAAAGCCCGAGTCAGAGAGCTGTTTGGGGGTAGTGGGCTGCTGTGGGGGACTTCCTGCCTTGCTGGGCTGGCTGCGGAAATCTCTCCCCTGCCACTGCCTGTTGTCCTGCCTGGGAGCTGGGCGCGGATTCCAGTTCCCTTGGGGAACCGAATTTGGTGCAGTTTTCCTGTGTTGCGAATGGGGCCCATAATTCGAGTACATGACCTCGGATATGGTTTCCCAATTCCCAGGTTCCTTCCTGTGTGTCTTGGGAGGAGGTTTTAGGGATCCTGCCTCGCGCAGCAGGTTGGCGACTCGTCGGAGGTTGTTCCCGAACTCCTCCCAGTGGGTGGTGGCTGGATCTACCAAACCTAAAGCCATCTTGGTCTCGTGGTTCAAGCCTCCGTACAACAGAGTCTTGAATTCCACATGGTCAAAGCTGTACCCGTGGGGCGTCAAGGGGACCTTCTCGGCCAGAATGGCAAGGAGCTGCTTCCGTACCACATAAACTTCAGGGTTCTCACGAGGACCCTGTTGGTCCATGACATAGAGCACACCTGCGCTCTGTCCAGGCCACAAAATCTTAATTACCTCCCTCATCCAGGCATGGGCTTCGAGCCTAACCAAGCCTCGAGCTGCCACTGCTGACTCAAGAGTAGGGAGTTTGGAGGGGGACATGCAAAGTTGGGCCAGTTGGGTCAGGTCCTGACCATTGGCTGTCGGGTGAGAATGTATCACTGCATTCAACCACACGATCCCGGAGGTTCTGTTCAATGGACCTAACTGGTCTGCTATGGCTTTGGCCTCAGTAGCACGCCAGGGGACCCTAGTCTCGGTGACCTGCGTCTCCTGCGTCTCTTGCCTATCAGAACTGCCTTCTCCAAGGGGGGTGGTCCATCTGGTCATGGACCTGGTCTCTACCAGGTGGACTGGGATCTTAGGGTTGCTCCAGTCTGGTTGTGGGGAACGGTTTCCTGAGCATCCTCGGGCAGTGCCTCCCCAGAAAACTCCTCTGCAAATGTTGGGAGCAGCTCTGGGCACACAGCCGAAATTAAGGCTTTGCGTGTTTGGAGCTGGCTCTCCAGCGCAGCTATCTGTTTCTGGCAAGCTACGTGGCTAACAGCCTCCTGCTGCTCCCTCACTTGGCCCACCATAAACTTGGCCGCAGATCGGGCATGATCCAGCTCAGCCTCTAAGGCATGGGCTTTCTCCTCCCATGTTTGCGCCACTGCCGTGATGTTGTTAAGCTTCTGTGCTGATGCCTGCACTACGGACGCAAAAGTTACTTTGTCCGCACGCAGTGTCTCGACCTCGGCCTGGAGCCCGGTATTCTCTCTTTCTACACTCGCTAACTTCTCTCTGGTCTCTACCAGGGCACTACTAGCATCTCTGGCCGTAAGCCAAAGTTCCCAAGCGGCCAAAGCATCCTTAGACGGTCCGAAAGGGTTCCTTGATTTACGTACCAGGGCGTACGCTTCCCGGAGTGTGGTAAATGGATCAGCCGTCTGGAAGATGGTATCGTTCCAGGGGCATTTCCCCTTACTCAACACCCATCTTTCTAGCTTACCTCGAACCTCTTCCTCCAACATGAGGTCCTTGATGGTGACCTTACTACTCTCCGCCATTTTTCACACAAACCACAACTATCTCTAACACAAAATGCAAACTACAAGCTACAAATGGGACCAGGACCTGGAGTGATGGGAAGGATCACCTAGACCCCTGGGGGACTGAAGGAAAACAAACTCTGCGGAACTTCTCTAGGAAAGACAGATGGGAACCTATCTCCAACCTGCCCAAACAAAGTCACTTTGGTACTCCCAAGCCTGGTTTTCCACCTTGACAGCACTGGGGACCAAAGGATGAGGAAACGGTTCAGGGGCAGGGAGGTCACCTAGACCCAGGGAAGCCTCAGGAGTACTCCGCCTGCCTGAAAGGGGGAAACGAACCCAGTGGAACTTACAGCGCCACCTGGCCAATCAGCGGGGGAAAGGGGCAAGGAACCAAAACCGAACCATCCCTAACTGGTTTTCTGGGTGAGGGGTACCTTCCTCTACCACGGGCAAAACCTCTAAACCCTAGGCTAGGTTGGGAATCACCACTTGCACCTAGTCGGCTAGCCACTCGGGATGCACCAGAAACTACTTAGCAGGACGCACCCGCACTTTACCAACTGCTAGAGGGACGCACCCACACTCTCAAAGCTACCCAACAACAACAACAACAACAACTGACGGGACGCACCCGTATACAACTCTAAGGGGGGAATTTCTTCCCTAAGTGCTATTTTTGCCTTACTGCTATGGTGTTGGATGAGTGTAGACTGTTCCTAGCGTGTTACCACTCCAACACTTCGGATCCCAGCCCACGATAGACCCCAAGTTAGGGATGTGATTCCCAGGACAGTTTGTGCAGATACCTTGCTATCGGACGATGGTTCACTGCCTAGTGCTAGTGACCACGCCGGGGCGGCTGACATACACAAACCAAGCAAGAAAGGGGAACAGATTTCCACCCAGATAGAATAGCTCTAGAGCTCAAACGCACAGACTCCACACACACGTGTTCCTGCCTAACAGCTCTCTAACAACTTGACCGACCGTCACCTAAGTCAGTACTAGCCTGATTTGAGGAGGTTCGCGACTCCTTCTCAAATTAGGGGTACCGGGGCTGTCCGCATTAGTCGACCACTCTGTTACCCTGTGAACTGGGGGTCCCGGGAGGGACACCAAAATGTGCTCAACTAAAGGTGGGGAAAATTAGCTCAGAGCACTGCTTAGCATTATGAGAGGCAGGGTAATGTAGCGAGATCTTGAATCCTATGTTTACGGGGTCAGGCCGAGTCAAGGAGCACACAAAAGTTGAAACAATAAATGATGTTTTATTAAGCACAAGCAAGATAACTAAAGGAAATAAAGGTTTGAGTGGTATAGAGCGATTTTTAGAGGGATTGTTGGTTTGGGTGATACTTCACCTGTCTTGAAGCCCAGAAAAATAGAGAGCGAGGCTGGGGTGCAATGTAGCTCAGCACGTGGAGCTGAGGGGAGGCTCGCCAAGCAAAGCGGCAGCAAGGCGGGATGAAACTTTGGAGCGATCTGAGGAAGGTCTCGGAATCAAGGGTTTTTATAAGGAGAATTGTGACTGCAGGCTATGCCGTACTTGGGGGAAAACAATAGATTTGGAGTTAGAGACAAAGCCTCCGAAAGGTCAGAATCCGAATGATTGAGTTATCGTAGACATTCTCAATAGAGTAGCCAGTATGCAGACGCAGAGTACTTGGGTATTGCATAGTTTACCCATCAAACTGCCATCGCGGGGCAGAGGCTCTTTTGTAAGTGGCATGCATACTTAATTAGAGTACTTGCCTGGAGGTCTCCTAAAGCAGTGAGTCAGCTATTTCTGGCCTGCCTGTATTGTAGTTTGAATATTACGGCTATTAACAGCCAAGCTTGTTTATGTGCTTGTCTGGTGGCCTCGGAAGCAAGTAGAAAGGAATAGAAAAGTGCAGCCGAATTGTGATATCAAGGGATATCTTTAATATTCCCAAAGCTCAGACTAGCCAGGGCAGTAACAAAATTACCAAAAAGGAATTCAAACAAATAGCCAGGATATGTAGGGGGAAGGTCAGAAAAGCTAAAGCACAGAATGAATTCAGGCTTACCAGAGAGATTAGAAACAATAAAAAGGGCTTTTTAAGATATGCCCACACAGCAACATTGGCAGGGGGTAAAAACAGTGTTAAGGTACTTAAAAAGCACTCTGGAGTACTGTCTATGTGTATCACCCTCTGAGAAACCTGAATTGGTACGTTACTGTGACAGTGACTTCGCTAAGGATTTATGTGACAGGAGGTCAATGTCAGGAATGCTCATAATGTACTGGTGCACTGGAAGACTAAAAAACAAAGTTCTGTGGCTACTTCAACTGCAGAAGCAGAATATGGTAGCCTCTCATATTTGTGCAGTGAACTGAATTGGTACGCACAACTTCTAAAGGACCTAAGTATTGACATTCCAATCGCTGTGACAGTATTTGATGATTCTCAAGCTTGCATCCAAATGGCAGTTAATGAAAAGGCCAGGGGGCACACCAAGCATGTAGACATCAAATATCAAAATGTAAGACAGACAGTAAAAAGTGGTGTGATCAGACTAGAGTATTGCCAATCTGAGGAAAATGCGGCAGATGTGTTCACAAAACCACTCATACTGGGACATGCTGAAGAAACTGGGAATGGTTGAGCACAGAATGTAAACTGCCAGTCCACTATAGAGGAAAAGGAGGGGTGTCAAGGATTTATGCTGAGTCAGGCATGGTTTCCTCTAAGTGGACGGCAGAGAAAGAGGTGATGTGGCCAGATGAGCAAGTGCAAGGTTATCAGGTTTGTTCTGACGATAACTTGTGTACTGGGGAAGGCCACATGCCAGAAAGCTGGTTGGGTCACCCCACTTGTTCAGGGTAACAGTGAGACTTAAAAAGGCTGGTTTTTGCCTTCACAAGTCGCCAGTTTTCCTAGTTGGTCATGTCTTGCTGCTGACAATTTATGCCTTGTTAGGGGAGGTGCTGCCCGTTTATCTCCTGATGTTTTTCTTACTTAATTGCTTTCTGGAATATTTGTTGAAAGCCTTATCTTAGTGTGCAGCAATAAATCTGCCTCTGAGCTCAACATAATGAGACTCTGGAACTTTTGTCCTGCTTCACTGAATACTTCTGCCATGGCGAAGCCTTGCTTCACTGTCACTTCACTCTGCATATGCTCAGAAGAGCCAGTTCCTGCTAACCCTGACAGTCTACTGTAAATGAATTCAAGTCTCCAGGGTCAGATGAACTACATCCATGGATATGAAAAGAACTGGGAGAAGTAGTGTGATAGGTGAGGGCTCAGAGGTCAAAGAACAATTTATTTTGCCAGAAACAGAGACCTTACAGCAAGTGCCTATAATAGAGCAACCTATCTTGCTAGTGCCTCCATCATCTGAGAGACAAGCTGAGACAGACACTTTACAGGAGGTGCCAGAGGGAGAAGGGGTCAGTGATAATTTCAAGGAATTAGATTCACTTTTGCCTTCCAGCTCTCAGTCACAGAGGAGGCTAAAGAGGGCAGCTGAGAAGGAAGCTGTTTTGCTGAGGTTGAGAAGACAGGAGACTGATTGAGAACACCTGTTCTCCCTGCTATATAAGTCTGTTGGTGTGGCTTGCCTTTTGCTTGTGGCAAACTTCTGTTCAAGCTCCCACATTCCTTGCATTCCTGCTCTGGGTCTTGTGAACTTTGGCATTCTTGACTTCTTGGACTGACTTTGACTTCAACTTTCAGCTCAGCATTTCTACCAGATTGATAGCTCTCAACTCTCCCTGCTACCTCTGCCTCCTTGGCAAGTACCATTAGTTTCCTTCCCTTTCTGGCAGATAAACACGATCTAGGAGTTAAACTCTGCCAAGTAATTTCAGAACCACAGGCAATAATCTTTGAGAATTCTTGGAGAACAGGAGAACTCCCAGCAGACTGGAGGATAAATGTTATCCCCATCTTCAAAAAGGGAAAAAAAGAGGATCCAAACAATTACTGCCCAGTCAGCCTGACATCAATACTAGGAACAATCCTAGAGCAGATCATTAAACAGACAGTTTGTAATTAATTAGAAAGCAATGCTGTGATTACTAAAGGTCAACATGGGTTTCTCAAAAGCCCAGTCACACCAGACTAATCTTATCTTTTTTTTTATAATAGAGTCACAAGCTTGATAGATGAAGGGAATGTGGTGGATGTAGCATATCTTGATCTCAGCAAGAGGTTTGACAAAGTTCTCCATGATATTCTTGCAAATAAGGTAGTAAAATGTGGGCTAGACAGTGCTACTGTTAGGTGGATTTGTAATTGGTTGACTGACCAAACCTAAAGGGTGCTCACCAATGGGTTCTCTTCATCCTGGAGAAAAGTGACTAGTGGAGTATCACAGGGTTCTGTCCTGGGCCCAGTGCTATTCAGTATTTCTATCAATGACTTGAATGAAGGAATAGAGGGCATGTCGATCAAATCTGCAGATGATACCAAATTGGGAGGAGTTGTCAATACACCAGAGGACAGGATCAAAATTCAAAATGATCTTGTCAGGTTAGAGATCTGGGCCAAAGCTAACCAAGTGAATTTCAATGGAGAGAAATATAAGGTCCTACACTTGGGCAGAAAAAATAAATGTATAAATATAGGATGGGAGACACCTGGCTGGACAGCCGTACATGTGAAAGGGATCTAGGAGTCTTGGTGAACCACAAGCTGAACATGAGGCAGCAATGTGATGAGACAGCCAAAAAAGCCAATGTGATTCTTAGTTGCATCAGAATACTTAGATTCAGCAATCTGTCATGTGCTCTTTTGGCTCTCAAGAAAACACAAAGAGTTTTACCAATGTATTTAATTTAATGAGGCATCTTGAACTTGATCACCAAGTGTTCGCATCATGCATTTAGGTTCTATCTCGATACAATATTTGCATACATTTGCTTCCCGTTGGTAAACTCTTTGTATCTTTCCCCTTTCCCCAATTCCTGTTGGCCACCTTGATGTCTACATTTTCATACCTTGATTTAATGCATCACTATTATTTTGTTATTTATTTATATAGCTTTACTTTGGCCAGGGTCTGTCTTTCTCTCTCTCTCTCTCTCTCTCTCTCTCTCTCTCCCTCCTAAACTAGACTGTAACCTTTTAAGAGCTTTCCTTTGAAATGCAATATAGGCAATCCACATTTGCAACCTAGGTACTCCCCAGCCATACATAATAAATCACCGGTTGATTGCTACATTTTAAGACTAAAAATTAGCCCAGCTTTCTATTTTAACAGCTCAACTAAATGGCACATTAATCTAAGCTGCAACAGTCACAGGATGACTTTAACAATAATTTTCTAATAACTGATTTTTTATGCATAACCATGAATACATAACACTGTCAATTATGTCAGGCATCATAGATGACAAGACAAGTATGGTGTCTAGATCAAGGAAAATAATAGTACCACTCTATTCTGCTTTGATCAGACCTCATCTGGAATACTGTGCCCAGTTCTGGGTCCCACAATTCAGGAAGGATATTGACAATCTGGAAAATGTCCAGAGGAGGGTAACCAAAATGGTGAAGGGTCTGGAAGCCTGTGAGGAGAGACTTAGGAGGCTGGGTATGTTTGGTCTGCAGAAGAGAAGGTTAAGAGGAGACATGACAACCATATTGAAATATTTGAAAGGAAGTCATATCGAAGAGGGAAAAGTCTTGGTTCCTATTGCTCTAGAGACTAGAACATGGAGCAGTGGATTTAAACTACAGTAAAAGAGATTCGACCTAAGCCTCAGGAAGAACTACCTGACAGTCAGAGCTGTTTGGCAGTGGAATATGCAGTGATGAATTCTGCTTGTTTCGAGGTTTTCAAACAGAGACTGGATAGCCATCTGTTGGGAGTGCTTTGATGTGTGTTCCTGCATGGCATGGTGTTGGACTGGATGGCCCCTGTGGTCCCTTCCAACTGAATTATTCTAGGATTCTAGGATAACACTAATAATATCACAACACTTACTAACAATACAATTACTGGATGAAAACCTATATTTAAAACATGGGTGGTGTCAGGCTCCTGCCCCAGGACCCAGACTCCCAGGACCCAGACAGGACTTTTCCCAGCAGCCATACCCTAGAAATATGAAAGGGACAGTACTTATGGCTGCCAGTGCAAGAGGAAAAGGGAGAGCCCTTGCTTCTGGCAGTGCTTGTATAGGAAAAGCTTGTTAATTAGGCTGCTGTTACCCTGTTTTCTGGGGGTCCCGGGAGGGACACCAAATTGCTATCAAAATTACACAGGTTGGGGAAATTAGTTCAGAGCACAAGTTGGCAAAACGAGAGGCAGGGTAACTTAGCGGAATCTTGTAATCCAGTGTCTACGGGGTCAGGCCAAGTCAAGAAGCAGACCGGTTTGAAAATAATGAATGATCTTTATTAAATACAGGCACACAATGTAAGCAACACACGCACACAGGTAACTAAGGAAAATAAAGGTGTGAGTAAGATAGCAGGATTTTCAGAGGGATAGTTGGTTCGGGTGATACGAAACCTGTCCTGAGGTCCAGAAAAAAATGGAGAGCAAAGCTGGGGTTCGATGTATCTCAGGACGTGGAGCTGAGGGGAAGCTCGCCAAGTGAAGCAGCAGCAAGGTGGTCCGGAACTCAGGAGCAATCCAAGGGAGCGCTCAAAGTCAGGGGTTTTTATAAGGAGAATTGTGACCGCAGGTTAGGTTGGACTTTGGGAAAACAATAGATCTGGAGTTGGAGACAAAGCCTCCGAAAGATCAGAATTTGAATGATTGAATTAGAGCCGAATTTGTCAATAGAGTAGCCAGTATGCAAACACAGAGTTCTTGAGCATTGTATAGCTCGATCATCAAGCTGCCAGCGCGAGGCAGAGGATCTTTTGAGAGTTGCTTGCATACCTAATGGAGGTACTTGCCTTGAGGTCTCCTAAAGCGGTGAGTTGGCTGTTTCTGGCCTGCCTGTATTGTCTAGGAATATTACGGCGATTATTGGCCCAGCCTGTATGTGTGCTTGTCCCGGGGGCCTCACAAGCATGTGGAAAGGATATGTGAAGCCGAATTATTGATATCAATAGATATCTTTTATATCCCCAAACCTCGGGCTAGCCAGGACAGTAACACTGTAGCTGGCCAGGACGCTGAGGATATATAATCAGAAGTCTGGATGACAGAGGCTGCCGGAAGCTACTGACTCCATTGGGGGTGATAGCCTTGCTGACTCTTGCATTCTCTGCCCATGTTCTTCGGACCTTGGATCTTTGCTCTGACAGGTTTGGCTTTTGGAACGTTCCATTTCTGGACTATTGTTGACTTACTACGAGTCTGCTTCAACCGATGCTTTTTTGCTAAGCTGCTATCCATCTAATTGGATAGTTGGGAAGCCTTGGCAGACTGCCAGCCCAAAACAGCTAGCTTCCAGCTCCTTAATTTACAACTTGCAGGGTCATGGAGGACCTGGAATGCCTGCAACAGCAAAACCAAACTCTTGTCAATCAAGTCAATCAGCTGACAGCAGCTGTAGCCAACCTGCAGGCTTGAGTCAATCAACTCCAGCAACCAGCAACTCCACTACCACCTCCTCCTCAGCATAAATGCCCTGTCTCATTACCGAAGAAGTTTGCAGGCATACCTGATCAGCTTGAGGTTTTTTGTCTTACTGTCAGTTATATTTCTTCATCCAGCTGGAGAATTTCACTGATGACCACACCAAGGTCGTGTTTCTGGTGTGTCTCTTGTCTGGCCCAGCAACCAAATGGGCCACCCCTAATTCTGCCAGGACATTCCTCTTCTCAATAACTTTTCTAGCTTTATGAGGAAAATGAGGGGAAGCTGGGGATACCTTGTGCAGGCAGAGACTGCTAGTCATTGCATCAGGCTGCAGCAGGGGAAGGCCCAGGATCTTGCTTGGAATAATGCGGCTCTGCAGGACCAGTACTTGGTTGGCTTAGCAGATGACATTTTGGATGACCTCATCCAGGCTGCCCTACCTGCCACCCTGTAGCAGCTGATTGAGCAGTGCCCATGTATCACTGGCCATCTTGAGCCTTATCAGCAGGCATGCCAGGTCCCTACCTCTCAGACCCTCTATTGTCCACCCAGTCCAGCTCCTGTGACTCCCACGACAGTGGCACCCAGTCAAACCTTCAAAGAAGCCCATGCAGCTGAGTGGTACATGGCCTTGTCTCTCACCAGAGGAAAAAGAGCAGCAAAGACAGGTGTGAGTATGCTTGTATTATGTTTGCCCTGGCCACTTTGCACAGAGTTGCTTGGTGAAGAGATGCAGTCCTGCCCAATTAGGAAACAGGTTCTCCCAGGTTTAAATGGGCTTCTGAGTGTGGGAGAGAGGGATTCAAATCTGCCTAGGACCCCTAGTGAGACCAAGCTGAATCCTCTGCTCATGCCTGCCACTATATGGGACAACCAAGATCAGGCAGTACAAGTGGGAGCCATGATAGATTCCGGGGCCTCCAACAATTTCGTAGACCTTGCTTTTGTCACCCAGCACCACATCCCAGTACAGGTGCCTCAGCTGGTTGAGATTATTGATGGCCAGCTCTTGCGTTCTGGCTCACCAGACTTCCCCAATAACTTTGGAGATGCAGGGCCATGTGGAGCAGCTGCAGTGCTTCACTTCCCCGTGGTCCTGGGGATGCTTTGGCTGACCCAGCATGAGCCTCACATCTCCTGGTCCTGAGGTGAAGATAGCAGTTAGCAGTTACATTTCTATACTCTTTGCATTGGAGTATTGCCAGGAACACTGTTGGCCAGAATGTGTGCACACTGCCCCAGACTCTGCAAAGCCTCCTGTGGTACTACCGGCCAAGTACCAGGAGTTTACAGATGTTTTTGATAAGAAGGAGGCAGACTGGTTGCCTCCCCACTGGCCCTGTGTCTGTGCCATCGACCTGGTCCCTGGGGCACTGATTCCAGCGGGACGCCTGTACTCCTTGACAGAGCCAGAAATGGCAGCTTTTTGGGGCTTTCTGGGGCAGAACCTGAACCGTGGCTTTATTAGACCCTCAACCTCCCTCGCAGGGGCCCCAGTGCTGTTTGTCTACAAGAAGGATGGCTTTCTGAGGCTTTGCAGTGACTATAGAGCCCTCAATTATATCACCATCCGCAACCATTATCACTTTCCTTTGATTCTAGAGTGCTGGAGTGGTTGTGCAATGCCTGGGTGTTCATTGAGTTGGATCCGCAGGTGAGCCTATAATCTCATTTGGATCTGGGCTGGAGTCAGAAGGAAAACTGCCTTCCACACCCACTATGGGCACTACAAATATGCAGCGATGCCCTTTAGACTCTGTAACACCCCACCTCCCCATGGTCTTCCAGCACTTCATCAACGATGTCTTCAGAGACTACCTGAACCACTTCGTTGTTATTCACCTTGACAACTCCCTCATCCACTTCCCAAACCAGAAGGCTCAAAATGCTCATGTCAGAGCTGTCCTCCAGTGCCTCTGAAAGTGCTAGCTATATGCCAAATTGGAAAAGTGCACTTTTGACCTGGCAGCAGTGGACTTTCTAGGGTATCGTATATCAGCCGAGGGGACAGAATTGGACCCAACCAAGGTTGAAGCAGTCACCTCCTGGAAATGTCCTCAGAAGTGGGAAGAAGTTCAATGCTTTCTAGGCTTTGCAAACTTCTGCTGGAGGTTCATCTCTGTCTTTGCAAGCCTGGCTGTTCCCATCACTGACCGTCTGTGGGGAAAGGTACCCATTTCAGTGGACCCCTGAAACCTAACGGGCTTTCCAGCAGCTCAAGGAATAGTTCACATCTGAGCCCATCCTGCAGCATCCAGATCCACAAACTCCCTTTGTGGTGCAGCCCAATGGTTTAGATGTTGCCATCAGGGCAATGCTCCTCCAGCCTGTGGCAGTGGGAGCATACTTCCTGCCATATGCCTTCTACTCCCACCAGCTGATCCCATCAGAGAGGAATTATACCATCTGGAAGAAGGAGCTCCTGGCTATCAAGGCAACTTTTGAGGTCTGGAGGCATCTGCTGGAAAGGTCTGCTCACCCAATGGAAGTGCACACAGACCATCGCAACCTCAAATACTTGCAAATGGCCTGAAAACTCAACCAACGGCAGAAGGAGTGGTCCTTGTTTTTCTCTAAGTTCAATTTCTGGCTGTCTTATGCTCCCTTCTCCCAGAACTGGAAGGTGGGTGCTCTCTCCCAGAAACCAGAGTATTCCTTGTCACTAGAGAGGGAAGATCTTTTGACCATCCTCCACCCAGAACACTTCACAACCACTCATGGCTACCCACATTGCTGGATCAGATCCAGGAGCACCAGCAGCAGGATCCAGTGGTGCAGGTCCAATAGCCAGGAGGGAGTGTCTTTCCTTTATGCCATCTAGGAGGGAATCCTGTATCATAGACAATACCCCTACATGCCTGCAGGGCTGTGTCGGGATGAAGTCTTACAGCTGTGCCATGACAGCTGACCTGCAGGGAAATTCGCAATGTACAAGACATTACACTTCCTCACTTGGGATTTCTGGTGGCCCCGAGTATGAGCAGAGATGGAGCACTACGCCACAACATGCCCCACTCATCACCATGCCAAAGACTAGCCAGGCTAGCCTGCTGGGTTGCTAGAACCCTTACCTACCCCTGTGGGGCTTTGGCAGCTGCTCTCCATGGATTTTGTGATGGACCTTCCCCAGTCGGCTGGTCATATCACAGTGCTGCTGGTGGTAGATCTCTTTTCTAAAATGGCCCATCTCATCTCATGCTCAGGGATTCCCATGCTAAGGCTACTACCTGCCTGGAGGTCTTCCTGCTTCACGGTCTCCTGGAGGGGATACTTTTGGATCAGGGCCCTTAGATCACTGCTCAGTTCTGGTGCAGTCTCCTCTAATTGCTTGATATCAAGCTACTTCTGTCATCTGCCTATCATCCACAGACGGATGTGCAGACAGAGCACACCAATACCATGCTGGAGCAGTATCTCTGTTGTTTCACAAACTACCAGTTGGACAACTGAGTGGAGCTACTGCCATTGGCCGAGTTTGCATACAATAACTCCCTCCATGCCCAGGGTCTACCCAGCAGACCCTTTTCCTCGCCAACTATGCCTACTACCCTTGCCTCTTTCTTGCTGTGGCCCCTCTGTCCCAGCAGCAGATTACTCACTTCAGGAGCTGCAGGCAGTGCAGGCACTCCTCAAGGAGCAATTGGATTGGCCCAAGCAGTATTACAAGAAGTTTGCTGATGCCAAGCAGCAGCCAGGGCCTCCTGTTAGAATGGGGGATCGGGTTTGGCTCTCCATTGGCTACCTGCCCCACCACCGTCCATGCAGGAAGTTGGATGCCTGCTTTGTGGGTCCCTGCCTCATCATAGCACAAGTCAACCCTGTGGCTTTCCGGTTGCAGCTGCCCTGTTTTTTCCAGATCAAACCCACATTCCATTGTTCCCTCCTCATCCCAGCCTCAGATGTGTTCCCTGATGCCGGAGGATGCCTGCTGCCTCCTATAGTGGTGGGCAGGGAAGAGGAGTTCAAAGTGGCACAGCTGGCTACAGTACTTCTTCCACTGGGCAGGATAGGGCCAGAGGAGTATTCCTGGGAGGATGCTGCAGAAGTCCACGCCCAATCTGGTCCGTCAGTTCCACCATTGCTATCCAGCCAAGCTGGGCCCTCCTGGCCCCAGGAGGAGGGATCATGGGGATAGGAGTGGTGTCAGGCCCTTGCTCCAGGACTCAAACTCTGAGGACCCAGACAGGACTCTTCCTAGCAGCCACACCCTAGAGACATGAGAGGGACAGTAATTATGGCAGCCAGTGCAGCAGTGAACCTTGGACCTTTGCTCAGGCTATTGCTTTGGCTTCTGGAATGTTCCTTTTCTGGACTATTGTTGACTTACTGTGAGTCTGCTTCAGCCAATGCTGTTTTGCTAAACTGCTGTTATCTGTCTAATTACACAGCTGGGAAGTCTTGGCAGGCTGCCAGTCCAGGACAGGTAGTCAGTTCTCCTATTGGCTCCAGTAATGGCAAATAAGGGTAGGCTATTTCTTCTTCACATTGGATTGCTATTTCAATTGTGTAATGTACTTTATTCACCTTTTCCTTTGTTGGTTTTATTTTAATCCAATTCCAATTTAGATCTGGATCTTTTATTACTTCTCTCTATACTTGTATATTACTCTGATTCTGTTCTATCCCTTTCTTCCCTCATAATGTTCCCTAATTTTATTATAGCACATCTTATAATGGCCTGGGTCTCACTGACTTGCTGGAGTGTAAAATTAACCGCCAATTCAGTCAAATTGTAGAATTGTACAATCACTACCAATCCCTGATGCAATAGTCCTGCTTCTAGAGACACTTGGTTCTGTGTTAATCTACTTGTGGTCTATATATGGTTCCCCAAAGAAACTAGCTTATTCACTATACTTCTATAATGTTTATTACCCCTGATCCAGTTCCTATTCTTTCTAACAAAGTCTTTGTTCATGGTCTAGCCTTTCTTGTTGGTTGTCCTTTCTTCAAAGCTTCATACATGGTCCTAGCTCACTGAACACGTTTGGATTCATACCTGCTTATGTTATAAACTGCAGTATTAATGGTAACATAATAAGTTCTCCTTTGGTTAGCCTCTATTACAGCATTGGGTTGGTATCCCAGGATAATTATTGTGAAGGAGGGTTTAGGAATTATCTGGTTAGTCCCTTGTTAAATTTATATACCAAAACTGTAAATCTATCCCACTAATACTTTTCCCCTTACGTCTTTCCATATCTGGTCCTGTCCAGTTGATAGCTAAGGTTATCTGATTCTTGTCATCTAGATACATTCCTAACTTGGAAGGTTATATTCCATGGAATTGTCCAGTTTAGTTCAAATTGATCTTGCTATGGGGTATGGACAGATATATTGTTTTCTCTGACTCTATCCAATCCCCATTCTCTGTCATATTCATACAGTCTGATTCTTTTCCTCCATGCATAATCAGTTGCTTCTGACTTAGCGCTTGTTAACTACGTGTTTGGATAGCATGACTACTTTTCACTTGTTTCTGAATACATATCCACATCCCTAGTATTGTCCACACCACTCCAACCGCAATATTCAATTTGATAACGATGGCAAAGATATAACCCTCCTA
This sequence comes from Cyclura pinguis, assembly GCA_030412105.1. NCBI lineage: Eukaryota > Metazoa > Chordata > Lepidosauria > Squamata > Iguanidae > Cyclura > Cyclura pinguis. Next base: position 110,751,118 of record CM059603.1, read on the forward strand.
ACACAAACAGCTGAACATCCTTATCAGATTGTCCTACTCCTATCAAGGGTTCACGAACCTTACCTAGACATGGCACTTTTGGATCTTGACTCAACCTAAGGAAGGATACTATATATTCAAACTCGTCCCAACTTCCGCTTTCTCTAGAGAAGTTTCCCCACCTCACTCTCAACCCCATATCATTAGAGCCACTGATTCTAGGTCAGTAGAATCCCAGGACTTTGTATTGTTGCCACTTGAAATTACATTTCTGCTTTAATTTGTCTTTATTCAAACCCTGGCCAAATTTTTCCCAATTTCCCAGCATACGTCTGGGGGGAGGGGGCGTATCTCAGGGGAACCCTTTGGACTGGGAGGAACCCATTTTCCCTTTTAGTGGATCCAAGGGTCACTGCTGACTATCCTATCTACTTTCTCCTGAAGCTACAGCTTGGCACGTTCCCTCACCTACCACCTTTTGCCCAGATTTTGCTCTTTTGAGCACAGTTACTATCCTATCGACTCTCAATTGGAAACTGGATGCCCATTCTTTTGGCCAAACCTTTTAGTCATTTAATGGGAATTGCCCAGCCCCACAGGTCTACACCTCCCAATACTTTTCTTTTTAATACTCCACTGGAGTCCCATGTGTCTTCTCTCCTTCAGTGGCATCTGCTGGGATGCTCTGCTGTTGTGCTATGCATCAGCCCATGGCCATAAAGCCCCAAGAAGTCCCATCAGTCTGCCAAACAAAAGGCTTGGTTGCACACTCAGATGACTCCAAGATACCAGCAGTGGCAACAGACCTGACACTAGGCAAGGGTAGTATTGTTACGCTGATTTCTGGGGTCCTGTGGGGGACACCTCAGTGTGCTCCAAATAATGGGGAATGGGAATTAGCCAGAGCACAAGCTGTAGCACTACAAGAGGCAGGGTAACCTAGAGAGATCTTTTTACCCATTGCTTACAGGGTCAGGCCAAGCCAAAAACCAAACAGAATTGTCTAATAAATGATTTTATTGAGGGGAATTCGCTCATACATGCGCACAAGATGCACACAATCACACATTCACACAAGAGCTAGCTGAAAGAGAAAGGGAGACAAAATTATAGAGAGGCTGAGGGATTTGAGGGGATTTATAATTACCAGTCCAGAAGAGTAGTGAAGAACAGAAATGTATTTTGGCTTAGGTAGGACCTAAGGACATTGATCATTGCTGCCAGAATGACCTTCGCTTAAAGAGGGAAACAGGAGACAATACCAACCATGGATGATTGGCTATTAAAATTGTATGATATGGTGTACTTAATAAACTAACAACCTTGTTATCTGACTACACTAAGCAATTTAAAGATAGGTTGAGTTTAGACCATCTTTGTAAGTCTTCTTTTACTTTATGGCATATCCTCTTATAATTATTATCAAACAGTCCAGATTCAAATGGAAGATCTTAAGAGATATAAGAGAAAGAGGAGGAGTTGGTCTTCTAAATTTGAAACACTATTATCACACAAGCTGCTTGTACAGGTTCCTAGATTGGATTAAACTCAACAGAACACATCTATTAGAACTAGAAGGTGCTGCTTAGAGTTACCGTCATATTATATTTTTTAAATGTTTTGGGAAGAGGGGGAGGAGGAGCCACAGAGATGGCATAAGAGGCTGGAACTGTATCTCCTACAAGCCAATGATTAAAAGAGTTAAATAATCTCACCAGAATGGAGAGAAGACAGTGAGTAATTATAAATATTTACAGCAAAAAGACTGGGACATGAATCAGAGTGGTTTAATTGGAGTTTAAATTGAGAGAAAGATAGACAAAGGCCATTTCCACACCGGGCTTCTGTAACGGTGCAGAGCGACCTCTCACAGAGGTCTTCTACACTGTAGAGTGGACTGGCATGGACTACTTTTTGTAGTTCCACACCAGAATCCACTCAGGAGCGGCTGGAACTAGCCGGACTGCGTGTTTTTTAAAAACCTCTTTTTCGAGGTTTTTAAAAAGTACGGAGCGTGCAGCCCCGCGCCGCTCCGTCACCCGGCTCTGACGCGGATTTGCAGGCGCATGCAAATGCGTGCCTGCAGATCTGCCAGGGGTGGGCTTCCAGCTGGCGAGCTTCTCCGGTTGGTGGAGAGCCTCCACCAACCGGAAGCCGCATTTGGGATGCCAGAGGACTGCGGAGCAGCGAGCTCGCGCTGCTCTGCGTCGCGACGGACTTACCCGGCTGCCAGTAAGCTCCGTTTTTGGGTGTTTTCACCCGTTTCCCCCCCCACATGTGGAAAGGGCCAAAGTTTACTTTTGACTTTGATGTTCTGTTATCAGACAAAGCTGGCTGATTTCCAAAAATCTCAGAACATTAAAGTAAAACTTTAAATTGTGAATTCATTCACTGGAAGGTTTTGGGAAGGAATAAAAACTGATTAATTGAAGTCTAATTGAAGTTTGGATTTGGAAAAAGGAAAATAGGCTGTACTTTTAACTCAGCAGCCGACTTGTGGCTCGGCAAGTTGGCGGATGTCCAAAACACAAAAAGCTCGTAAAATAAAACCTAAATAGCCTGTTGTAGTTTGAGAGAAACAAAAACCCCAAAAACCAACAGATAAGACCTACCTAAGATTAAAATGAACTACGTCAAATGATAGTTTCATGTCTAACAATAACAATTAAAAAGAAGAATCTACCAAAGCATTAGAAATGGCTGTGAGACCTAAAACTTCAAGCAAACAGTCAGAAGAGAGAGACAGAGAGAGTCAAACGGGAAATGGAGATATGAAACAGTGGTTTCTACAGGCTTTGATTCAGAATAATAAGGTTCTTACAACTACAATAACAACTAAAATAATACATGAGATGAATGAATCAATTCAGGAGATAATAAAAGAAATTTAAAAAGTGGATAAGAAAGTTGATACCCTGCAAGAAAAGCAAAATTCCCAACAAAAGGCAACATTGGAACTTACAGCTAAATTGGATCAGCAGGAACAGAGAATTATCGATCTACAAGATCAGAACCTCAGAAATAACATTCGTGTTCACGGTTTTCCAGAGATTTCGAATGAAACCGTAAGAAGTTTGAAGGAACAGGTCCTGAAATGGCTGCAAAGTATTGATCCTCAGATTACCTGGGATGTACAAGATGTGGAGCATATTCATAGAGCAACAGCAATAAAGAGAGGCCTCAGTCCCAGAGATGTAATCATGAGAATATCAAGCTTTAATAAAAAGGACACTTTGATGAAAGCAATTAGAAAACTTTCAGGACCACTAAAACCTGGTGATACTATGATTGAAATATTTAATGATCTCTACTGGGAGATGATTGGAGAAGAAGCATCAAACCCTGTACCACAGTTTTGGAAAGAGCTGGAATAAAATACAGTTGGGGGCACTCTATTTTTTTGAAATTCCAGAGGGCAGGCAAGCAATACAGGATATATTCCCTCCAGCAGGGAATAGAGCTTCTGAAAGATCTGAATTTAATGCAGCAAGAACAAAAGGACAAAGCAAGTGTAGCAGAACTATCTGCTCAGATCGGCATGGCTGGAGGATCTAAGGAGGTGTAGAGAAGATGAAAGAACAACAATATTGATAAGAAATGTGGGTGCGTGTGGGTGTGTGTACACACACACATATAATGGGAAGAAAATATAATAATAATAATAACAACAACAACTTCAACAAAAATAATGAAAAAAAGGTTACATTGGAAGAGATAAATATAATAAACAAGTGGGAGGAGGAACCAGCTTTTGTGCTGGACAACGTAGCTATCTCTTGTCCCCGCCCGGGGACAAGCCATGAGAAAGATTTGGGTATCAATACCTTTGGGAAGGAAGGGGGAAAAGCTGTTTATGTAGGCATGGGGAGGTGGAAGGGGGGAAGAGGGGAGTGGGGAAGGGAGGGGAAGGGATGGGGGGATTGGGAGTACTACACTAAAGAGCCAATTAAGATTTAGGCAAGGACTTTTGAAACATGTAATATTGCTAATAAGTTGAAGATAACAACATTGAATGTTAAAGGTTTGGGGTCTGTGATAAAAAGGAAGCGGATAGAGTCATTGTTGAAAAAAGATAAAGCAAATATAATTTTTTTTACAAGAAACACATGAAGCATGAGAACAAAAAAATGAACTTAAACTGAATTGGGCTGCTACTTATGAAAAAGCATCTGGTACCTCCAAGGCGAGAGGAGTAGCTACTGTAATATCTAGAAGATGTAATTTTAATGTATTGAGAGTTATAAAAAGAAGATGAAAAAGGTAGATTTATAATTACACAAGGGCAAATGGAGGAAGAAATGTATTTATTGGTTAATGTATATGCTCCAAATGAGAAACAGAAAGAATTTTATGATAAAATATTTAAGGAGTTGGAGGATATACAGGGAGACCTCATAATTATGGCAGGAGATTTCAATATGCTTATAGATAAATGGAAAGATAAATCTGATCTGACAATAAGAGATAGATTGAATAATATTACAGCTCTGAATAAAGTGATGAACAGATATGGGTTAAAAGATGTTTGAAGGCTGATAAAGGGAGATGAAAAGAAGTTTGCTTATTACTCTTCTGTTCATAAAAACTATTCTAGGATAGATTTCATTTTTGTTTCAAAGAATATAGTCTTGAGGTTATTAAATACAGAGATAGGAGTGATGAAAGTCACGGACCATGCCTTGGTAAATATGGACATGGTAATTGAGAAGGATTACATAGAAGTGAAAACATGGAGGCTAAACACTAAAATACTTAATTGTAAGGATATTGTAAGTAAGATTGAGAAGCAATGGCAAGAGATTTGGGATATTAATAATAGGGAGGTTTCTCAAGTGGTATTATGGGACACGATGAAAGCAGTTGCAAGAGGCTCTGTATTAAGGAATCACATGATTTAAAAAAAAAGACAAGGAGAGAAAAAATTAAAATTAGAAATGGAAATAAAAAAATTAGAGAATAAATATATAACAGATAGAAGTAAAAAAATGTATATAGAACTACAAGCAAAAAGGAATGAATTGGAGAAAATAGAAATTGACGAGGTTCAGAGGAATTTGAGGAGGGATTTTTTTGAGCTTACCAATAAGAATTCAAAAACGCTGGCCAGATCTGCACAGTCTAAAAAGGCAAGAAATAAGATAAAACACATGAGTTATGTAGGATAATGAACTATACAATAAAAATATTTGAAGAATTTTATCAAGAGTTATACTCAGCAGGGAAAATATCAGTGAAGAATATCAAGGAATATATTGAAAAAGTTGGAAAATAAAAATAATTGAGGACGATAAGGGACTGATGGAACAACTGGTTTCGGAAAACGGAATAGAAGTCATAGATAATTTAAAAGGAGAAAAATCACTGGGAATGGATGGATTGGGACCAGAATATTATAAAACATTTAAAAAGAAATTAATACCTAAGTTGAAAGTATTATATAATAAAATAATAAATGGAGATAGGATCCCACCATCATGGAAACAGTCGTTAATAATACTGATTCCGAAACCAGATAATGATTTGACGGATCCAGGGTCATATAGACCTATATCATTAATAAATCAAGATGCTAAGAAATTGACATCAGTAATGGCAAAAAGGATGAATAAGTTTATTTATAAATATTTGCAAAAAGATCAATGTGGTTTTGTGCAAGGAAGACAGATGTCAAATTTAATTGGTAGAGTATTAAATAAAATAAATATAATCGAGAGGAATAAACAAAAAGAAGGAATAATGGCATGGGATATATACAAGGCCTTTGATTGTGTGGAATGGCCAGCATTAAAAATAACTCTAAAAACATTGAGATTGGGTGAAAAATTTAGAGGGTTGATAAATCAGTTATATTTGCATAATACAGCTGTGGTAACAGTGAATGATGGATTAACAAAACAAATTCAAATAGCTAGAGGTAGAAGACAAGGTTGTCCCTTATCTCCAATTTTGTTTGTGGTTGTTAGAGAAATTTTGGCAAATGTTATTAGAAATGATGAAAATTTGGAAGGAATTGGGACCAACGAAAAGAATAAAGTGAATTTATTTGCTGATGATACCTTATTGACAATCCAAGATCCGATAAAGAAAATGGATAGAGTAAATGAACATTTCAAAGAATTTGGGGAAATGGCAGGGTTACAAATAAACTGGGCAAAATCGGAGCTAATGTTGCTTAACTATACTAAGAGAGAAGAGCAAGACTTTTTAAAGGAAAGAAAAATAGATATTAAAATAAAAGAAATAATTAAATATTTAGGAGTAAACATTACAAAAATTTGCGGAGATTGGAGGAAAAAAATTGTAATACATTAAGACAAGAAGTGAAATGGAAATTAGAGGAATATAAAAATATTAAGTTATCATGTTTTGGAAGAATTGCATTAGTAAAAATGAAAATATTACCTAAGATTAATTGTTTATTTAGAATGTTACTAGTAAAAGTATCAGAAATAGAACTGAAAAACTGGGAGTTATTATTGAACAATTTTTGTAATGGGGATAAGAAAGTGAGGATTAATAAGAAATTTTGATACAGATATCAAAAAGAAGGTGGATTGAGCCTCCCAAATTTAAAACAGTATTATAATACAAATCAATTGAGATATATTATAGATGGAGTCTCAGGAAAAGGAGATTTAGAGTCGTTAGAGATGGAAACAGTAGAAATTGAGAGGATATTAGAGAATATATTTTTTTGGAATCTGGTCAAGAGAGAAACAGAAAAAATAGAAAATCCCCTACTAAAGAATATATTAGAAATATGAAAGAAAAACAAGGGAAAACTAATGCCGGCTATCTCACCATTAACTCCAGTAGTGATGATGGAGAAATTCCTGATAAATTTGAGGGATAAATTAGAGAAGGAACTAAAAAAGCAAGGAATATAAAAGTTAAAAGAATGGATGAGTATAATGATGAATAAAGATAGAATAAAGGAGAGATTGCAGGGTTTAAGATGTCATGGTTTAATTACATTCAGCTGGAGCAGTGGACAAGGAATTGGAGAAGCAGTAACAAAGATTTTAGAGAATACTCTAGATTTGAACAAATGATTGAGCAAAGAGAAGATATGGAAGAAAATGAAATATTGAAGGGTACCACAAGAGAAATATATAAAATATTGTGAAAAGATGAAGATTAAGATGAATATCTTAGAAAAATATGGGAGGAAGAATTAGTACAAAAAATAGATATTCAAGATTGGGGGGAAATTTGGAATCAGCATCATTTAAAAAATTTATCCATAAAGATAAAAGAGAATTATTATAAATTGGTTTGGAGATGGTACCTAACACCAGTAAGGTTAAACCACATAGACAAGAATTATTCAAGGATATGTTGGAGGGTTGCCAAGAGATTGGCACATATATTCATATGTGGTGGAATTGTGACAGTATACAGAAATTTTGGCAAATGGTGTTTAAAGAGATAAAAGAAATAACAGGAATTGATTTACAAATATGTCAGAGTATAGCGTTATGATCTATATTTGTTGAAGTTAATTGTACCCAGACAATGAAGGGGTTAATTATAAATTTATTAACTGCAGCAAGGCTAATTATATCGAGAAAATGGAAAACTCAAGAAGACCTTCAAATAAAGGTATAATGTCGAATTAAGGCTAAAAAAGGGATAATGAAAAGGAATGACTTTGAAACAATATGGAAAATATTTGTGGAAAAGGCTTTAATAAAAGAGGGAAGTGTCACACCTCCACAAGAAGAATTACAATTTTGGAAAGTAGAGTAAGCTGAAATATAATTGGCTCTGGGAATGGGCTCACATTTAGGGTTAGAGTTTATGGTTAATAACTGGATCATATTAGCAATTAGTATTAGCAATAGGTTAAATATGGTAGAAAAGAATAGATTTAAGAATGAAATTATTATAGCAATAATGAGTACAAGCAGAAAGATTTAGATACATGAAATAAAAACATATAATCAATGTGATACATAATATGTTGAATAAGTATACGATGATAAAGGATCTGGAGAGAAATAGTAATGTAAGCTATTTGGGAGGAAAGCTGCATTGATCTTCATGTATCCACTCCTGTAATATTTCTTTTAATCTTTCTGCTAGTATCCGAAGTGAATATTTTGTAATCTGTATAATTCTTTACTCCTAGGTGGTTTCTTGCTTCTTTGGGAATTAAAGTAGTAGTAGCTTCTCCTCAGGAACATGGTCAACCTTTAGGATTTATACCATTAACTATCTCTTGTAGAAGATTGGCTAGTTGAGTTTGGAAGATCTTGTAATATTGTGCAGTAAATCCATTAGGGCCTGGAGATTTTGCTGACTTTAACTTCTTGATAGCAGATAGAATCCACATCATAGCAATTGATTTATTTAATTCATTCCTTAATGTCTCATCAATTCATGGTATTTTCATTTTGTCCAAGTATTTCTTAATTTTGTCAAATTTCTCAACTGATAGATTGTTTTCTCTAAATATTCTCTTAAAATAATTAACAAATACCTTTTTTATTTTGTTTTGTTGTCTATGTATTATTTTCACTTCTCAGATTTCCAAGAAAAAAGCATGGAAAATAATATCCCTTCCTTTTGGGATACCAAATGGGGGACATTAGCAACAGCTGGAATTGAGAGTTGAATTTAGATCACAAGAAACATAAAATAATAAATGAATAACAAATTAATAGATGACATAAAAAGGAAGTTAGAGGTACTATAGATAACCATCTTAAGATAAATTTTAAAATATCACATGGATCAATAAGAATTAACAATTAATAGAATTTGTTAAGATATGCTACGATTAATAGATTTATATGAATGTACAGCGGCGGAGTTCTACTGAAACTGCTATTTTATTGATATGTATTTGTTGATAATCAATATATAAGGCAGTGTCCATGTATTCAGGAGATGAAAATTTAGGAAAGATTTTTTGTTTTATCTCATTTTGTTTGTTTGTTTTTATAGATACCATTATATATTTTTATGTCTACTGTCATCATATATAAGATGTAGTATGCTACATTATATAAATTATGTTACTGTTTTTTCAATATAGTGTAACTTAGATACAGTTGTTACTAGATTTTTAAAATAATTTTTTAAAGATTTTTTTAAAATAAAAAATAATTTAAAAAACAAATTCTTCCTCTCATGAGAAAGCATGTTAACAATAGGGAAGCAATCTTAACTATTGCAATCTGGGGATTCTTGTCTTCCTTATTCAAGCAAAAACATTACCAACAGATTTGCCTCTTACCAAGAGGTTCAGTTGAAGTTTAATGTATGTCCAAAGGGTGGAGGGGAGAACCACTGACTCCCCCCCCCCCCCCCCCGGCAGTGCTGCCAAAGCATGTAATTAACTCCTTGGCTTTGAGATTGCAGTAGCTGCTCTGTTCCTGAGCAGCCACTTTGCAGGTTTCAGTATAGCTGATCCAGAGATCCTACAGTCTTCCCATGTATTGAAGAATCTACTGGCTTGACAGGAGGACCTTGTCAAACAGAATGCTTTGTGGTTTGCAATCTTGCAAACTGTTGCTAGATCACTTACACCATTAATCCCAGCCAGAACCATAACTCTGATTTTTATTATTTTTCTTGTGATTGTTTTTTTTGGTAACTTTGTTGAAGATCAAAAAAAAAAAAGGAATATTTCTGACAGCAAGAGCAGTTCTGTGTTAGGCAGAGCACTTCTTCCAACTCTGTGATTCTTTGATTCCATCTGCCTGTAATATGCAATGCTGCTGTAGAAGCTTTCCACACAATCCATGTAATGTTTCTATTAATGAAAACAGCTGCTCCTTCCCTACTCCTTTTTCTCTGAATTTTCAGCTATGGACTGGCTCTCCAAGGTCTTTAGTTGTGGACTCCTAGTGTAAATGGTTGTTCAGAAAATTTTCAGTTGAGATGGAGGAGATTTTGGAGTTTCAAATTATATGGCCTTGTTTCCAAGTAGGACTGATGTACTTGGAAATGATATAATTGATTTGCCATTGTTCTGTGCATTTTTTTTTTTAGTAGTGAATGTTTCTTTCATTAATTTGTTTCTGTTTCTGGTTTTTTTTTTCTTCATTGATTTTGTTGATTAGTCCCTTTAAAAGCAGTCAGGCAATGAGTGCTGTCAGAAATGTACCACAACAATACCATACTTACAACAATGTTTGGAGGACATTGGAGGACAGAGTATAAAGACTGAAAAAATAGTTTAACCTCTTGTGAAGGAACCCCTTTCTAGGTCAGTGCCACAGTTTCAACCTTTGGGCTCCTGTCATTAACCTGGCATTTTCTGCTGAAGATCCATCCCTGGATGTGGTATTAGGATGTACTAGGATGTATAGGTGACCACTATCTTCCACAAGTGGCTGTGATGTTGAGTGTGATAAAGCATAACCAGTTTTTCCTATTGATTATTAAACTAAATCATCCAGACATAGATGTAAGAAAATAAAACAGTAAAGACTTATTCTATATCAAATAAAATAAACACCTAGCTGTTATCTGGTACACAGCACGTAGTAACACTTCAGTTTCAGTCAAAATTAACGCCTCTCCCTGAACTCCGTCCACATTCTCAGCTCCCAAAAACTTAATCAGATCTTTTCAATTCCTTTCTTCTTAATAGCCTTAACTGTATGTCTGACTAGCCATAACTAACACTTTTATGTGCAAGTCCGTAGGTTATAGCCTTTTCTCCGGTATCTTCCCAATATTCCATGAGGTTTGATTGACTGACTCCACTCGATATTGTCCAGCTTCTCACTTCTCATCTCATGTCATCCTCACCTCCGAGTTTCAGAATGCCTTCTGGCATAGTTTGTTTGGATTTTATGAAATATCATTGATATGCCAAAAAAAAAAAAAAAATCCCTGAGTAAATGGGGCATTTTTATCCCCTGAAATAGACTCAATTCCCATCAAGTCAGAAAGGTTAAGTCAGATGATGCTGGGTTTTAAAATCTGTCTGGATGAGGATTAAACAACAAATAGCTCGCTAAGAATTATTGTAGAACACTATCCTGATATTTTTTTTGAGTGATAACTTTTTTCCTTTTCCTTTGCTTGTTTCCTCCCATTGGAGGTCACTATAGTTGTATTAAGATTTTGGCTTTGAATGGTCATCTCAAAATAAGCTATGTTTGCTTAGTATTTTTCCTTTCTTTCCCAGTTTTAAGCCGATTAATAATTTACTTGTGATTTTACTCTACTTGTGGAGATACTGCAGTAAGCAAGGAGTTAGCCTTGCTGACCCATGAGGCTCCTTCTCTCTATATGATTTTATGATTCTATGATTTAAAGTAATATTTTTTCTTTCATTTTCAGGGGAAGTTATAGATTTCACTGTGCAGCATGCCATTTCTGAAGTAAATGGAGGACGGCCCAATGCTTCCAAAGCAGTAGTGATTGTGATATCAGATACATCACAAGATTCTGTGAACACTGCTGCATACTTTGCAAGAATTAATAGTAAGTTCTGTTCTTCTTCCTCTATTTTTATTTATATTCTATGAGAGTATTTGAGAGAATAAGTCTGATTCTTTAACCCTCCTGATCTTTTTAACTACAATTTGCAAAGACCTTTACAGGCTTTTGGAAATGAAACTCCACTGCATGTAGTGGCAAATGGCTTACCATCCCTATTTATGGCAGTCATTTTGTTGCTACTTCCCAGAATACCTCTTAAACTTGAAACGGAATGAGGGGAGAACATTCTAATTCCTGAATTGCATAAAGACACAATAATCCATTTGTGTTGCTTATTAATCATTTATATAAAGCATTTTATCTCATATTTCAATTAAAACACTGTGAGAATGGCATTCATATTATTTAAATGAGAAAGTTTGTAGAAAATAAGAAACCTACGTTCCTGTAAGAATCAATGGGATAGTGAACTTGCTTTGGGTTTCAGTCTAAACTTTAAAGGATTTATTCAAAGGTCTGTACCTGTTTGGAGAGTAGGGCTCCGCACTTTGTGGAAGTCCTTTAATATCTGGACTAAAACTTGGACTAAATTGGCTGCCCCTCTGATAGTAGAGCCACCAGCTTTTACTGCTGCCTGCTGGCTTGCAGTCTAAAATATACACCTCCAAGTGGAAAAGGATTGAAACAGAAAGAGGGAAGAGAAAAAACATGCAAACTCGTGCAACAGTTCTGAAAGAGACCAGATTGCATGATGTTTAGCAACCATACCAGATGCTCCCTTCTATATTTCAGTAATAGAGCATTCTGTGGATGGAGTGCTTTTCAATGGAGATGGGAGGATGAGAATACTTTATTCTCCTAGTACCTGGTTGTTACCCTGATTTCTGGGGTCCCTTGGGGGACACCTCAATGTGCTCCAATTAATAGGGAATGAATACTAGCCAAAGCACATGCAATAGCACTACGAGAGGCAGGGCAACCTAGTGAGATCTTTTAACCCAATTTTTACGGGGTCAGGCCGAGCCAAAAACCACACCAAGTTGCTAAATAAATGATTTTATTTAAAAATAAAGACTTGTGCATGTTCGCATTTACGCACTCACTCACACAAGACCTACCGAGAAATAAAAGAGAGGAAATTGGATAGGGGGCTCTGAAGGGATGTTTCTGGGGTATACTGCACCTGGTCTTGAAGTCTGGAGGTCCAGGACAGTGGTGGAGAGAGAGAGAGATGAGGCTTAGCACGTGAAGAGCTGAGGGGATAGCTGGACGGAATGACAGAAAGCCGAGAGCGATCCGGAGCGATCCGAGGAAACACTAAAAAACCGGATCTATTTATATGGGAAAAGGCACCTGGAAGGCTAATCCTATCCCAGAGAGAACAATCAGTGTAGTAGCTAGAACAAAGCTCCAAACTGTCCATGTCCTTTGCATGATTGGGAGAACAAAGCTCCAAAATGTCTAAGTTCCTTGCATGATTAGATTTGTCAGGGTTGTCAAAAGCTGCAGCTGTATGCAAATTGTCCTCACTTGATGGGCCATTTGTCAGGAGCATTAATCCCATCAAGCCGGCTTCTCAGGGTTGAGGACTCTCTTTGTACTTTTATGTTTTACCTGGCTGGAGGTCACCTCGGGCGACATGACTCAGAGTTTACTAGCCTGACGTGGTTTTTCCTGATTTTGGCCGTTTGACCGTGCCTGCCTACGTGCTCGTTCGGGGGACCTCTCAAGCATGTGGAGATAATTTTTAATATTAAATTGTAGATCTCAGGATAGGATAGGGTTATCTACCATAGTAACATGGTTTTCCCTCTCCATCAATTTGCTCTCTATACCCTGGAAAAGCCCTATACATTGGAATTTCATGTGCATGTATAGGTGGAGTGGGATCACAGAATCGCTGAATCTTAGAGTTGGAAGGTACCACAAGGGTCAATCTAGTCCAACCTCCTGTCATGCGGGAAAATACAGATAAGCATTCTTTATAGATGCCTATCCAACCTCTGCTTAAGGAAGGAGAGTCTATCATCCTCCAAGGCAGGCTATTCCACTACTGAATATTTCTTACAGTAAAGTTCTTCCTAACGTTCAAGTGGAATCTGCACAAACTCAACACCTCTCCCATACTCCTTCCCTAACATCCACATTCCCCAACATGCACATTATTTCTATTTTTCCCTTTTTTAAAAAAAGTTGTTCTATGCGCTGAAGTGTTTTTGTCAATTCCTAGAAAAAGAAGAAGAAATGTGTAGTGGTAGTATGGGATTTCCTTTTGAGAGGAACAGAAGCAGTAGTGTACAGTCCTGATGAGATATCCTGAGAGATATACTGTCTACCAGAGGCAAAGATAGTGGTGATTGGGGAGGTGTTGGGGAACTTCTCTTTGACTCTATGGCTACTGGCCTATGTGGTCCCAGAGGGCTCTTGTCTTCCGTGCTATTTGACGTATACGTGAATCTGCTGGAAGAAGTCTATAGACATTTCCACACTGTAGTGCTATTGTTCCATTTTCAATATCCTGTGGAATTCTGGGGTTTGTTATTTACTGAGACCAAAGAGCTCTTTGGCTGAGAATTCAAAATACCCCTCTCTAAATTGCAAGCCCCAGGCTTCCATAGAATTTTGAAAGTGGAATAATAGCACTATAACAGTATAGTGTGGAAATGCCCTATCACAACTTTTCAGTTTAATCCAAGGAAAGTGTTTTGGTTCTAATATGGTTCCTGTTGGCAGTCATAAACTGGATTAAGATAAACACTTGAAGCTTGATCCACCCAAAACAGAAGTGTTCCTGGTCAAATGCATGACAGATCAGGGAACAGGGATTCATTTTAGGAATGTTATCATAATCCCCCAAAAAACACCAATTTGCAGTATGGGTGTATTCCTGGACTCAGTTTTGAGCATGGATGCTCCAGACTTAGCAGTGGGTAGGAATATATTTGCACAATTAAAACTAACTGTACTCTTTCCTAGCCATTCCTAGAGATATCTAGGATGACCACAGTGACACATGCTTTAGGTACAATCCATTTGGATCACTCTAACATGCTGTAACTGCGATTGCACTTGAAGAATATTCTGAAACTTCAAATGGTTCAAAGCCAGATTACTAATAAGGATGGTTACATAGAGTACACAATTCCACTGTCATGGCAGCTCTAGTGGTTGCCAGACTATTTCTCAGCACAATTCAAAGTACTGGTTATAACTTATAAATCCCTGTACTGCCCAGGTACAGGCTGTCTGAAGGACAGTATGTTTCCATATGAGCCTGCCCAAGGTCTAAAATAAGATGAGATAAGGTCAGATCTTTGGGGATTGCTGCTCTTCTTCCTCCCACCTACAGAGGCATATTTAGTGGAAACATAAGAAAGGTGCCTACTCCCAGATTTTGGAAGTCCTCTCCTAGGGAGGCTTGCTGACTCCATCCTTGCTATTCTTTCCTCAACCACGTGAATACCCTATTATTTCAGCAGGTTTTTTGGAACTGATTGTTTTACAAGAAACAAGTTTTGCTTAGTGTATTGTGGTACTATTATTCTTCGCTTTTATATGGTTTAAATTCTATAGACAGTTTAATACTATTAAACTTTTTGTATGTTTTTATTTGTATTTCTTTTTATTTTGTAAGCCACCTTGAGTCCAATTTTTGGGAAAAGTTGGGATATAAATAAAGTGATAGACAGAGTTCCAATTCAGCTACATCTGGAGACATACATGTTTTCATTTCTGCTCAGCATCATCTCTCTTGTTATGTCCTGTTACTGTCCTGGCTAGTCCGAGCTTTGGGGATATTAAAAGATATCCTTTTGATATCACAGTTCGGCTGCACTTCTCTATTCCCCTACACATGCTTGCGAGGCCACTGGACAAGGATGTAAACAAGCTCAGCAGTTAATAGCCATAATATTCAAACAACAATACAGGCAGGCCAAAAAAGCTGACTCACTGCTTTGGGAGACCTCTAGGCAACTACTATAATTAAGTATGCACGCCACTTACAAAAGAGCCTCTGCCCCGCGATGGCAGCTTGATGGGTAAACTATACAATACCCAAGTACTCTGCGTTTGCGTACTGGCTACTCTATTGAGAACCACTACGATAACTCTATCATTCGAATTCTGACCTTTCAGAGGCTTTGTCTCCAACTCCAAATCTATTGTTTTCCCCCAAGTATGGCAAAGCCTGCAGTCACAATTCTCCTTATAAGAACCCTTGATTCCGAGACCTTCCTCGGATTGCTCCCGAGTTTCATCCCGCCTTGCTGCCGCTTTGCTTGGCGAGCCTCCCCTCAGCTCCACGTGCTGAGCTACATTGCACCCCAGCTTCGCTCTCTATTTTTCTGGGCTTCAGGACAAATGAAGTATCACTCAAACCAACAGTCCCTCTAAAAATCCCTCTATACCACTCCAGCCTTTATTTTCTTTAGTTATCTTGTATGAGTGTGTCGCATACACTGTTTTGCTTGTATTTAATAAACATCATTTATTGCATCAACTTCTGTGTGCTCCTTGACTCGGCCTGACCCCGTAGACATAGGGTTCAAGATCTCGCTGCGTTACCCTGCCTCTCGTAATGCTGAGTAGTGCTCTGAGCTAATTTTCCCCACCTTTAGTTAAGCACATTTTGGTGTCCCTCCCGGGACCCCCAGTTCACAGGGTAACAGTCCCTCCTTGCAAGGTAGCTTGGGAAAAGACTAGAGTCTATCCTATTTACTTTAAATGTGTCTGCAGTATAACAGGTGGATTATACAAAATAATAATTGGACCTGATTCCAGAAAATATCTGCAACTCCCCATTGTGTAATTTCCTCATCCAAATATCAAGTTGTTGTTGTTGTTGTTTCCATATTCTGTGTCCTTGTGCCATGAATACATGAATATATTTGGAATTTTTTAAAAAGATTTTTTCAACGAAAAAGACTGTTCAGTTTCGTGGATTATCTAGATCTTGTGTGGGGTTACAGTAATTAAGATGAAGGCTTTAAAGATACAATTTCTTGCTCTTCTGATCAGAACCATTAACAGAGAAAGGATAATAAATTAGAAAGAGTTGAGATCTTTTGCAATATTGAGATCCCTATGTTGCTTTATAGATTACCAATAATCATGAGAATGCATTATTTGCATATTTCTCATTTATTAAAAGATGCATGTGTGATTGAAAGGTGTAGGTATTGAGTTTGGTTGTATGTATAGATGCAGCCCTGTTGTTGTGTGTCTTCAAGCTCTTTCTGACTTCTGGCCACATTATGGTGAACCTATCATAGGGTTTTCTGGGGCTGAATGTGTGTGACATGCCCAGGGTTACCTAGGGGGTTTCCTTGGCTGAGCAAGAAATTGAACCCTGGTTAGTAGAGTGCTCAAACCACTGCATCATGATGGCTCTCTACCAGTTGCTTAATTATTGGGCATAGGATAGAAGTCTACCATCATCCATGTTAAAAGAGCCAGTTCTCTGTTGTTAAGTATGACTGACTATTACTCCAACAGCAAAATTAACAATGATTAGGACTAACTAACTTAATTGGGACCTGAAACAAGCTTCGATTGGTACTGTCAGATCTTGGGTTAGGTATAATTTCTTGTGAGACCTAACATTGTGGCTCTCATAACTTTCACTGGGGTATATGATGCAGGAGGGAGCGTGTAATATCTTGTCTTGCTCTTAACTGATTAAATGTAGCTAAGCAGCTGGCAACAGTATGTCTAGACAACATATATTAATCCTGTTTAGTTTTTTTGAATTTAAAATTTTGTGAGGATTTCAACTATTAAATTATTACTTATGCCCTGAATCCAATGGTAGCAGATTTTTAGCGTAACAGAACTTTCCTTTCATCTCCTTCACCCTGCAGCTTTTTGCAGGACCTAAAAATTAGCTCAGAAAGATTTTTCAGCCACCTGGAACATGTTTTTGGGGTGCACAGGAGACTAAAATGAAGAGGGAGAATGTCCTCTTCAGTGAAGTATCCCCTAGCAAAGTGTCACTGGTTTCTGCCCAGTGTTTTTCCAGAGTTTTTAAAATGAAGTATCTGATCAAAACTATTGTTGATTTAATGTAAAGTTGAAGGCTTTCACGGCTGGAATCCATAGGTTGTTGTGGGTTTTCCAGGCTTTGAGGCTGTGTTCTATTAGTATTTTCTCCTGATGTTTCACCTGCATCTGTGGCTGGCATCTTCAGAGGATCTGGTGACATGGAAGTGAGACAGAGTATATAGACTTGTGTAGTCCCTGGGTGGGAGGGAGCAATTTGCATGTGTTACAGTTGGTCTGTGTGATGGCCTACTGTTAAACGGGATATCCCCCACGGTATATTGTTGGTCAGGGGATATACATAACAGTGTGCTAAATAGATTAGCAACCCATTATATTGTTCCCTGTAGAGGAACCTCCAGAGTCTGGGTGGTGTTCATTGGCATATTTTTGAGTCTTATTTTAGTGTTCTTCAGTACTGGTAGCCAAATTTTGTTTACTTTCCGAGTTCTTCTTTCCTGTTGAAATTGTCCATGTGTTTATGGATTTCAATGGCCTCTCTGTGTAGTCTGACATAGTAGTTGTCAGAATGGTCCAGAATTTCTGTGCTTTCAAAAAGCATTCTGTGTCCAGGTTGGTTTATAACATGTTCTGCTACTGCTGATTTTTCTGGGTGGATCAGTGTGCAGTGTCTTTCGTGTTCTTTGATTCGTGTTTGGACGCTGTATTTTGTAGTCCCTATGTAGACCTGCCCACAGCTGCAAGGTATGCGGTAAACTCCTGCAGAAGTTAGAGGGTCCCTCTTTTCCTATGCTGAACGTAGCATTTGTTGAATTTTCTTGGTCAGTCTGTAGATCGTTTGGAGGTTATGTTTCTTTATCAGTTTCCCTTTATGGTCAGTGACCCCTTTGATGTATCGTAAAAACACATTCCCTTTGGTTGGCTGCTTATCTTAACTGCTGTGGTTTTTTCTGGGTCTTGAGGCTCTTCTGATGTGTGAACCGGAGTAACCATTCTGGACCATTCTGACAACTACTATGTCAGACTACACAGAGAAACCATTGAAATCCATAAACACATGAACAATTTCAACAGGAAAGAAGAACTTGGAAAGTAAACAAAATTTGGCTACCAGTACTGAAGAACACTAAAATCAAGACTCAAAAATATGCCAATGAACACCACCCAGACTCTGGAGTTCCCTCAACAGGGAACAATACAATGGGTTGCTAATGTACTTAATACACTGTTATGCATATCGCCTGACTAACAATACACCATGGGGGATATCCTGTTTAACAATAGGCCATCACACAGGCCAAATGTAACACACACAAATTGCTCCCTCCCACCTGGGGACTATAGAAGTATATATTACTCTGTCTCACTTCCATGTCACCAGGTCCTCTGAAGATGCCAGCCACAGATGCAGACGAAACATCAGGAGAAAATGCTAATAGAACACGGCCTCAAAGCCTGGAAAACCCACAATGATCTATTGTTGGTTTGCTATATAAAGTATTTTTAAAAAGAAATCTGCTGGAATTAGACAAGGAAATAATTATCAATAGTATGTGAAACCTACTTTCCATTACACCATTTCTGAGCATTATGTTGAAATGAAAAATGAAAGTAAGGAGTATTTGAACACTGCAAACTTTTCCTAGGAATATCATTGCTTCCCATCGGAATTGGAGACAGATATGATGTAGAACAACTACGTACTTTAGCTGGGCCATCTGCAACTGACAGGATAATTAGACTGGAACAGTTTGATGACCTTTCCACCATGGTTATATTGCATGAATTTGTCAAAAAACTTTGCACAGGTAAGCTGCATATGTTTTCAGAAAATTAAACCAAAAATGCATCAAGATTATAAAGGCAAGGATCCCTTCTTTACCTTCTCCACTTGCTTCAGTTAATTCCAGAAACTGTTGTTCTTTTTCTTTCCTGAGAGGACAGCTAATCTCTCTCTCTCTCTCTCCACACATACACACACACACACACACACTCACACACACAAAAGGAATACTTCATAGATGTTCTGGCAAGAGTATGTCCATTAAGGGGATATAGATACTATGATCCATAAAGAGGAGCTTGCATATTTCAAATCTAGTAAAAATGAGGTGCTGGATGTGGCTAATTGTGGTTACACTCTGAATGTAGGAAATTATCATCATTATCATCATCACCATCACCATCATTACCTCAAGTTAGAGGCAAAAGAAGATGATCCAAATGTAAGGTGGTGTTTCTACATAGTCAAGGGACTCTGGTTATCCAAAAGTTACATTTGCAAATTAAAAGAAATAGATTCTTAAAAAACAAAACCAAACAAACTTCCAAGCAACACTGTGAACTTCTAGGACTTATAAAATATGGAAGACACTGACGTTAAATAGAAGAATTCTAGATCAGCTCCCCTGTATAGAAAACTTAGTCATATTCATCATCAGAAACTCTCATGAGAAGAATAATAGAACTCTTTATCTTTGCTAGGGATAGGTTAGCATTTAGCTGGGTTAATTTCTTGCTATGAATTCCTTGACAACTTCAACTTAGTTCATAAATTCAGTATAAGCATTTGACAGTAATAAAATTTGGTGGTGAGAGAAGGCAAAACTGACAGATTGATCCATCCAGGGATAGGGCTTTTTTGTCAAAGTCTGGCTATGAATCTCTCAGCATTCAGCCATGCTTATAGTGCCAGATGAGATTGCCACCCATTTTATTCTGGCAGACTTCTCACCTAATAGCTAAATGGCTGGGAATAGCTAGGAATATTTGTTGAATTTAGTCAGTGCAGATGATTGACACTTTTATTCAGTTTATTTTTATAAGAACTTGCCCAGTTATTCATTTTTTTCATAAATTCAATGAAAAGAACTTTAGATTGAAAAAACAATGTAGGTAAAACAAAATCATCAGATTTATTGTATCTCTATTCCACATTTCCAAGACCTGCCACTTGAGGCAGACATCTATCTTTTCTTAATGATATTGCAGGTACTGCCTAAGCAAAGGGAACAGAGAGAAGAATCAAGTTATCATAAGTCATCATGGAATATTAATGTTGTTCATTTGTTCAAAAGAAAAATAGAGGATATTAATCTGGTCTTATCTGAGTATATGACCTGGTGAGTTGGGTGTAAAGCATAATTAATGTCAATAGCCATAGCTCAGGTGTGTAAATGAAACAAATTGACTGATTTGTTGATTCTGCAAGCTTCATGGAATTAGGGTTAAAATAAAAAAGAAATCAAATCACTTTGAATAGGAATTCCTAGGAGACCATCTCCTTACTAAAACTCCTTTTGACTCATACCCAAAGTTTCCTGTTACTTTAGATAATTTTATTGCTGTATGCAAAATTGATATGAATACTCTGGTGGATCACAGATCATTTCATGTACATAAGAATCAGAGGTGTAGGCAGAAAGAAAATGCAAGGACAAAGGAAAAGTGAGGGGAGCTGAAAAGTAGGTAAATAAGAAATCTAAAGACAAAAACTGTTTCTGTAATGGACCACTTTTGTGATAAGATTATGTGCAACCCTCTTTTTTTCATTATTTTTATCATTTTGCATTAATGGAATATTGGGAGATGATGGTAGTAGCATGGACATGGTTAGTTATCACTGGTAAGTTAAGTGCCCATAGCTGTTGTGGGGGAGTGGTGGCACTGGTGTAGGTTGTTTCAGAAACAATTCTAGTGGCATTTTAATAAACTCTGAAGGAATTAGTACTGTGCAGAAAAAGGCAACGAGGAACCATCTGAATACGTTTTATGTTGAGAATCCTACAGTGAGACAATCCAAAATGAAAGAAAAGATAGTGCTGCAAGATTAGACTACCAAGTCAGAAGGCACTCAACAGGGTACTGGAGAAGAGGGGAGGACAGGTACAAGTAGCACTGTGTCTAACTATGTAACCAGCCTCAAGATAAAAGGATGTTCAGTGGGTGATATGTTCAGATGTGAAAGAAGAGTCCAAAGCTACACAGCATATGTAATAGAAACACGGGATGTGAAAAGCATGAATCAGAGAAAGCTACGAATCATAAAACAGGCTATAGAACACCTTGATATAGCCAAAGTGAGCTAAAGTGGACAAGAATGGGACATTTTCAATCTGATAATTGCAGAGGATTTTACTCAGGAAATGTTAGACAAAGGAGAAATGGGATAGCATTAATAAGGAGGTGAGAGCTGGCAAAAGTAGCTGTGGGATATAATGCAAATTATAACAAAATAATATGACTAAAACTTCAAGGAAAATCTATTAATATAACCATAATCCTGGTTTATGATCCAACTACAAAGGTAGAGATAAAGAAACAGAATGATTCTATGCTGGGATTCAGGAGGAAATTAATCACATACCCAAACAGGACATGTTAATAATCACAGGTGATTGGAATGCAAAAGCAGGAATAGAACCAAACATTGTAGGAAAATGTGGCCTAGGATCCAGAAATGAAGTGGGAGATTGACCTAGCAAATTCTGTAAGGCCAACTTGTTGTCTGCTGCAAACACATTCTTCAAGAAATCAATACAGAAATAAAAATACACTTAATTGGAAGCAGAAGATGGAGCAGCTCCATTCTGTCTGCAAAAACCAGGAGCAGATTGTGGCACAGAACATGGACTGCTAATATCAAAACTTAGAATAAAACAAAATAACATTAAACCAAAAATTCCAAAATATAAGCTTAAAAATATCCCTGCATAGTTTAAAAGTAACATAAAACATAGATTTGCACTATTAATCCTAATTGATCAAAAGCCAGAAGAACTCTGGAATAAAGCCAGATACATTTTCATGGACAATTGCAAAAAGACATTGTTCAAAAAAAAAAAAAAAAAGCTTCATTGAGTGAGAGAGGAAACACTTCCAACAGTCAGGGACAAGTGAGAAGCAAAAGTAAAACGTGACAGAAATAGGGTAGGATCCTGAATGGAACAGTTCTCTAAAGTGTCTAAGAACTAAGAGAATTATTATAAAAATCAATTTGAAGAAACAGAACAAGATAATAATATAACCCTTCCACAGCATCTGAGAAATTAAAGGGAAGTTCAAACCAAGAATAAGAATGTTATCTGACAAAAAAAGAGAAACATTATATGATCAGCTCAAAATAAGAATATGATGGAAACGATATACTGTATAAAAGAAATCAAATAATGACAGATTTCTTCAAGGAAAACCATTTGAAGATGAACCCATGATCTTAGAAAATGAAGTAGAAAAGGCTCTCAAAGCACCTGGAAGAAATAAATTACCAGGAATGGATGGCATGTCAACAGAGCTGTTTCAGGCTAAAGAGGCAACATCCCTTTCTATTTTTATAAAAATTGCAAACAAGTTTGAAGAACAAAAGCATTGGAAATATTGATATACATTCCAGACCTCAAACCATCAGGGACAGTTGTGACTATCAGACTATGGCTCTCATCTTCCATGCAAAGAAAGTGATGCTCAAGATTTTACAACAAAGATTTTTACCATATATGGAAAAGAAATGCCAGATGTACGAGCTGCGTTCAGGAAAGGAAGAAGCCCTAGGGATCAATTACTAACTTACATTGGATAATGGAACACACCAAAGAATTTCAGAAATCAATCTGTGCTTTATAGATTACAATAAAGATAGGATAGCTTTAGAAAGGTTAGACCAATAAACTATTGACTGTTTTTATTCTAGAAGACTAATAGGTTACGCTTACTCTTTTAGAAACTGTCCAGGAGTGTGTAGATGAAGATGGGAACATAAAGGCAGTAAGTATTTATTCCTTACATTTTATCTCACTTTTAGGTAATAGGTTAAAAGAGAAGCATGGCCAACTGGTGGTTCACGGGCAAAATCTGCATTGAAAGCTCTTTGTTTCAGGACAACCCCAGTTTTGTGAGATTAGTTATGCTGAGCTCACTTGTGGTATACTTCTTTTGAGATTGAAGGTTCAAAGTCTTTCAAGTACATATTGAATTCCCATTGCAAGGAAACTTTCATAATTTTCTGCTGCTTAATTATTGTCATTGTTCTTCCTTTAGATGAATGAAATTCAAGTTCTCTCTATAGCCATTTCCACACTACGCTGTTATAGTGCTATTATTCCACTTTCAATATCCTATGAAATCCTGGGGTTTTCAATTTAGGGAGGGGCTTCAAACCCCAGGATTCCATAGGATGTTGAAAGTAGAATAATAGCACTATAACAGTATAGTGCAGAAATGGCCTATGTCTGATGGACAGGATTCCTATCATGTGAAAACAGAATTCCCCTGAAGTTCTGACAATTTGAACAGGCAATTGACAATTTGAACTAGCAGTTTCTTTTTAAAGTTATTGAACTGATGAACTTTGGTCAAAATTTCTTGACCTGGATCAAATCAATATATTCAAATCAGTCTGCAAAAAGAATAGCGAGATTTAAATGTGTGTTTTTTTAAAGACAGAATTCCACTGAAGTTCTTCTAGTTTTTTAAAACCTATTTCTAGTAGGATTGCTACTTTTTTTTCTTTACTTTTTTTTCTCTAAATGACTTACAGAAAAAAAAGTCTTTTGAGGTTAAATATATCAATTAATTATATTCCATAGTACTGTGTTGCTATGTGGCATTTATCTTAAAATAAAAAATATAAATTGTAAGTTGTATTTTACAATGGTTAAGAAACCATAATCTGTATAAAATTGTACTGCTCAAAAGTCAGTACTGTACAGCTCTGAAGTCTGAGCTCTAGCTGGCTGCCTAGGTGGTTTAACACTAGCACTGGCCTTTATTCTACAATATTACTTCTTTGTTAGAACATGTGTAACTAGAACCAAAAATAACAGGGAAAGGTTTTGTGATCCCTACACCACAAGAAAGAAGAGCAATTCAAAATGTCTCAGTAAACTTTAAATTCGAAACTAATAATATACATGTTTAAAATGAAACAACTATGTCAAATAAGTGTGGAATAAATAAGCAGAAGCCCTTTGAATCTTCTGTAGATGGCTTTGAAGATTTCTTACAAAATGCATCCTGCTTTTCTTATGATTTCCACTTTGGTGGACAGACATGTTAAGAAAGCAGATCTATGCTTTCTTAACAGGTGGAGAGGCGATGGTGGGGGGAGCAGATGAGGCAGGCTTATCTGCTCTTCCCCTTTATCTTTGTTTTAGTGTCTATGTATGCTTGGTAAGGTATTCTGGAGGCAGTTGCTGTTTACCTTGCCTGATGCGGGCAGACACAGAGGACTACAGTAGGATCAACTAGAGTAGAATCCAGTTATTTCTCAAGTGAAGTGTTATTGTTTTCTTTACTGCACATATGCTGCTACAGTCGAATACTGAAAGTATGTTTCTCTCATTTGACGTGTTACCAATGCTGACACTGCTGAAAACTTCTAACCACATAGAAATTGAGGAGGAAAAGAGAGGGTAGGCAGATGTAAAGAGATTTTGTAAGAAGGAGTTTCTTTGTCTTTGTTAAACAAGTATGCCTGCAATATGTTTTCAAAGAACTGAAAAGCTTACACATAGATAAGTTGGATAGCTATTTGTTATGGAGGGCAACTTCATGTGGCTGTAATTGTTAGGTTAAGTGTGCAGAGGAGTAAATACTGAACTCCTTCATGGTACAACTCTCTTGAGGCAGATCATGCTTGGTCATAGAAATGAGTGCATAAATCCAGATAAGTAAAGTAATATCAACCTTGCTCTAAGATACAGCTTGCTTGAGTTCTCTTTTGGCATGCTGTTG
Organism: Cyclura pinguis; assembly: GCA_030412105.1. Taxonomy (NCBI): domain Eukaryota; kingdom Metazoa; phylum Chordata; class Lepidosauria; order Squamata; family Iguanidae; genus Cyclura; species Cyclura pinguis. The sequence continues at coordinate 110,776,231 of CM059603.1, forward strand.
TTACTGCCCTGGCTAGTCCGAGCTTTGGGGATATTAAAAGATATCCTTTTGATATCACAATTCAGCTTCACTGCTCTATTCCCCTCCACATGCTTGTGAGGCCACTGGACAAGCACGCAAACAAGCTCGGCCGTTAATTGCCGTAATATTCAAACAACAATACAGGCGGGCCAGAAATAGCTGACTCATTACATTAGGAGACCTCCAGGCAAGTACTCTAATTAGGTATGCACGCCACTTACAAAAGAGCCTCTGCCCTGCGATGGCAGCTTGATGGGTAAACTATGCAATACCCAAGTACTCTGCGTTTGCATACTGGCTACTCTATTGAGAACGTCTACGATAACTCAATCATTCGGATTCTGACCTTTTGGAGGCTTTGTCTCCAACTTCAAATCTATTGTTTTCCCCAAGTACGGCATAGCCTGCAGTCACATTCTCCTTATAAAAACCCTTGATTCCGAGACCTTCCTCGGATTGCTCCCGAGTTTCATCCCGCCTTGCTGCCGCTTTGCTTGGCGAGCCTCCCCTCAGCTCCACATGCTGAGCTACATCGCACCCCAGCCTCGCTCTCTATTTTTCCGGGCTTCAGGACAGGTGAAGTATCACCCAAACCAGCAACTCCTCTAAAAATCCCTCTATACCACTCCAACTTTTATTTCCTTTAGTTATCTTGTGTGAATGTGTCACATACACTGTTTTGCTTGTGTTTAATAAAACATCATTTATTGTTTCAACTTCTGTCTGCTCCTTGACTCGGCCTGACCCCGTAGACATAGGGTTCAAGATCTCGCTACGTTACCCTGCCTCTCGTAACGCTAAACAGTGGTCTAAGCTAATTTTCCCCACCTTTAGTTAAGCACATTTTGGTGTCCCTCCCGGGACCCCCAGTACACAGGGTAACACTGTGAGAAATGGCTGTTGTGCTTGATGGGCTTTGAATGGGCTTGACCATTTTGTATGGCCCATTTTCTATGGACTTCTCTCCACTCACCTGTAATGTATAAGCTAGCTCTGAGTTCAGAGAATCAGCCTAGAAGTTTCAAAAGCTTTATTCAGAACATCACAGAAGCAACAGTACACCTTTGCAATTGCCAATAGTAAGGGACCATTGAATTTACAGAACTATATATGGCATTAAATTTCAAATTCACCATGCTGTGATCTCATTCATTAGTAAATCAAAATAACCCATTTCCTCTGCCCTCCCAGTTTCTCACCCAGACTGCCAGCAGAGTGACCTCGCAGCCGTGTGTGACTGTTTCTATCACCAACTAGTACCATAACATTCTGAGGTTCCCAGCTCATCCATCACCACCTCCATCATCTCAATCCCCACCTACCCAAGCAAAGCATCTATGGTAAAAGTTATGGTCTAAAACATGGCATGAAAGTGTAGCTGACCTGACATCCTGCCCCCTGACTGTCCCCTCTCCTTTCTCTACCTGGGCTTATTTGGGTGGCAGTCATGAAACTTGGAAACCAAACGAGGGCAACTGATACATTGGGCATCACCCATTCTTGTTGACTGGAGGGAAAGTGCTTCCAATTGACAAAGTATTAAAGTCATCCCTTCTGTAGACTTGTATCCAGAGTTTCGTAAATTTCAAAATGTTGATCTTCCTCCACTACAATTGGTAGAGGAGGGGCTGGCCATGCTGGATGCCAGTCATCTGGCTTCTAGTTTGAGGAGGCTGAAATGAAAAACAGGGTGGATTTGTCTGTGTGACTTGCACAACTCTAATTCAGCAGTCATATCATTTACTAAGCAAATAATGCAAAATGCAACAATATATTTAGGACCCAACTTTTTTTGAAGGCTGGTAGCATTTCAAAATATTTGTGGATAAATGTACCAAATCCCCTGACTTAGGCTCTTTTCACAGCTTATCTACTTGTGGTGGCATCCGATGATTATCTCAGGAAGGGAGCATGACAGCAGCGCTCCCCTCGGCATGGGACTGGAGCGTGGTGGACTCACCACTTCCTTCTACAGCACACTCAGGTACTTTCCTAAGCTGTGCTGAGGCAGGAAGCACCACCATCACATTCCTTGCCCTTCTGCAGGACAGGTAAGTGTTACTGCCCTGGCTAGCCCGAGCTTGTGGGATATAAAGATATCTCTTGATATCAATAATTCGACCTCACATACCCATTCCCCTCCACGTGCTTGCAAGACCCCCGGACAAGCACGCATACAGGCTCAGCCGATAATCGTTGTAATATTCCAACATAATACAGGCAGGCCAGAAATAGCCGACTTGCAGCTTCAGGAAACCTCAAGGCAAGTACCTCAATTATGCATGCACGCAACTTTCAAAAGACCCTCTGCCCCTCGCTGGCAGCTTGATGATCGAACTATACAATGCTCAAGCACTCCGCGTTTGCATACTGGCTATCCTATTGACAGTTTGGCAAAACTCAATAATTCAAATCCTGACCTTTCGGAGGCTTTGTCTCCAACCCCAAATCCATTGTTTTCCCCAAGTCCGACCTAGCCTGTGGTCACAATTCTTCTTATAAAAACCCCTGACTTTGAGCGCTTCCTTGGATCGCTCTTGGCTTCCATCCCGCCTTGCTATCGCTTTGTCCAGCGAGCCTTCCCCTCAGTTCCATGTGCTGAGATCCACGCTCCCCAGCTACTCCGCTTCTAACTGGGCTTCAGGACAGGTGAAGTATCACCCAAACCAACAACTCCTCTAAAAATCCCTCTATCCCACTCCAACCTTTATTTCCTTAGTTATCTGTGTGAGTGTGCTGCATACACTGTTTGATTGTGTTTTAATAAAACCACATTTATTCTTTCAACTTCTGAGTGCTCCTTGACTCGGCCTGACCTCGTAAACACAGGGTTCAAGATCTCGCCACGTTACCCTGCCTCTCATATTGCTAGGCAGTGCTCTTGGCTAATTTCCCCAACTTATAAAATTGAGAGCGCATTTAGGTGTCCCTCCTGGGACCCCCAGGAATCAGGGTAACGTAAGTGTAGGATGGTGGCATGATCACAGGTCATCGACAGGGAAAACCCATTAATTATTTAACATGCGATTGTACTGTCTGGGGATGGGAGAGGAGTGAGACCATGATGACATCTGGCAGAAGCATCATCACAGTCCCGTCTTTCTCCTGTCCCCATAGCAGGATGGGAGGGTACTGTGGAAAGGGCCTTAAAGTCTCAATTTTGAGCTCTTTTATGATCAGTGTAACATTGGCATGATTCAAAGCTGAGGTTATGGCTGGCCAAACAGCCTTAATCTTTTGTGCACACACAGCTACCAAGGGTGGGTTAGTTTGGATGACTTCAAGAGATGGCGTATTTCTTAGTCTGCCCATACACAATTTCAAAAGGGACGTACCTGATACTTTGATGAACAACATTGTTATATGCCATTTCAGCAAAATGGAAGGAAAGTTTCCCAATCATCTTGTTGAAAGTTTACATAACATCATAGGTACTGTTCCAGAATTTTATTAATTCTTTTCATCTCTCCATCTATTTCTGGATGGTGGACTGTGCTCATAGCTTGCTGTCTTAAAAACACTTACCAAAACTGAAATGTGCATTGACTTCCACAATCAGACATTTTTGCTAGGTACCCCATGCAATCAATATATGTGCTGGAGAGATTGCCAGCTATCCTGCTGTGGAGACGGATTTGCAAGCCATAAAATGTGCCTGTTAGAAAACAAGTCAGTAACTAGGCCATCTTTTGATTACTCTTGACATTCAGTTATGAAATCCATGCTGATGTGTTCTCCAGCGTGCAGGGGTGAGGGGTGTAAGCAGCAGCTTGCTACCCACCCACTTATTTTGAGCACAAACAGAGCATGTTTTCATATAGCTTTCCATATCCAATCTCAGTCCTGGCCACTAATACTCCTTCCTCATAAAGTGCAACACTTTGACAAACCCAACATGTCCAGCTGATTAGACGTTGTGTCAGTGTTGCAAAATCTTTTTTTCTCAACATCTTAGGGATATAGTTTTTTTCCTTCTTTATATCACCTCTCTCTCTCTCTCTCTCTCTCTCTCTCTCTCTCTGTTGGTGAGTTCCATTTCATGTTCTTTGACCCAGCCACCCTTCTTCATTGCCTCATGTAGGCTTTATGACAAGGTTTCTGGGACCACTTTCAGATTGTCTTTCCCTCACACTTGACTGTGGGTCATAACTCTAGCCCGAACTAATGAGAGGTAAACACAATGTCAATCTGGCTGTCATGCTGAGGTAAATAGGACAAGGCTTCAGCTAAAAAATTGTTTTTCTTCAGTAAGTGCTTTAGAGTGAATTTAAACATATAGAGAAACTTTGCCCACTTGTACTTGTTTTGGGTTCAAATCACATGGGGTTTGCAAAGTGTTACTGCAGCTTTCTAGTCCGAACTTGTGGGATATTAGATATCGTTTGATATCAAGAATTTGGCCTTCACTACCCATTCCTCCGCACTTGCTTGCGAGGCCTCCGGACAAGCACGCACACAGGCACGGCCAAAAATAGCTGAACCCTTCAAATCCCAATCCAGGCAGGCCAGTGATTGACGATTGTAGCTTTAGGAGACCTCAAGGCAAGTACCTTTTAAGATCACATTATGTATGCACGCTGTTTACAAAAGACCCCCAGACCCGAGCAGGCAGCTTGATGAGCAGACTGTCCAACTCTCAAGCACTCCGTGTTTGCATACTGTCTACGGTATTGACAACGCTGTCATAATTCAATCATCTAAAGTACTGACCTTTCAGAGGCTTTGTCTCCAGCCCAAAATCCATTGTTTTCCCCGGGAACGGACTAACCTGAAGGCACGTTTTCCCCTATAAGAACCCCTGACTCTGAGCGTCACATTGGATCGCTCGTGACTTGCCTCCTGAATTGCTGCCTCTCCGTTTGACGAGCCTCCCCTCAGCCTCCACATGCTGAGAATCTAGGCTCCCCAGCTTCTTTCCTTCTGTCGGACTACAGGACCAGGTGTAGTATTCCCCCAAAAACTCCTTCTAAAAATCCTCTATCTATTTTCCTCTCTTTATTTCTTTAGGACTGTGTGCTTGACTGTGCAATTGTGCAGTATTTCTTAATTTTCTAAGTGAGTGAGTGTGTATGTTTGCTGTGATTTTATAAATAAAGAAAAACAATTATAATTAACTTCTGTTTGATTATTGACTCGGCCTGACCCCGTAGACACTGGGTAAAAGATCTCGCTACGTTGCCCTGCCTCTTCCATTGCTAACTAGTGCTCTAGCTAATTCCCATTCCCCATTATTTTGAGCGCATTGAGGTGTCCCTCCTGGGACCCCCAGAAATCAGGGTAACAGAAGTCTCTAGATTACAATGATCTTTCCAATTCTCAAAGGGGCAGCTAAAAAAAAAAATGCCTCCAAATCTCTAAAGCCCATTTGTTAGCCAGTGCTTCCTTTTCTCATACTAATCAATGCAATTTGGCTTCACTGAACTTTTTTTTTAAAGATATACACATGGTCTTAATCATCCCTCATTGTCTTCCTGTAACAGAAGCACTCCCAAAGTGGTATCATTAGTTTCCATCTGTACTACAAAGGGCATGTGGGGTCTTGGTGCTTTAAAAGAGGCTCAATACTAAACAGTCTCTTTCATTCCTCAAACACTTTTTGAAATTTGGGACTCCAACTGAGCTTGGAGCTCAGTTTTGGTTTGATTGAGCTCTCTCCCTTTTTGGCCCTTTTTCCCTTGGTTTTCAGCAGCAATGTCAGGGGCAGCACAACGTGGGATAAGTTGGGAATGAACTGTCTATAAAAGTTGGCAAACCCTAGGAAGCTTTGCAACTGTCTTTGAGTCTTGGGAGGGGAGGAGTCCAATACTAACACATCCTGCACCTAAATGGGGTCCATCTCTATTCCATTGTTTAATATGTGGTATCCCAAATAATCTGAATAATAAAATTCACATTTTGACAACTTAACAAACAAATTATGTTCTAACAGGTCTTTTTCAGTAATTTCAGTAATTTTCAGTAATTTCCAAAGTGAAATGTTCTTCATAAGTCTGGCTATAAATCAGCACATCATCCAGCTACACCAAGACCCTCTTATACAAATGTTCAGGTAACATTTCATTGGTTCATTGCATGAATACTCAAGGGACACTGTTCAAACTGAAGAGCATGCCCAAATACTCAAATGCCCCAAGGGAGAATTGAATGCTCTCTCCCACTCATCCCTTCCCATATATGCACTCACTAGTATGCATCTCTCAAATCCAGCTTGGTGAAAATCCAACTTGTTTCTACCTGTGACAATAGGTCTTTCATTAAAGGCAAGGGTTAATGATTGGAATTGCACACTGTATTCAAGCCTCTGCAATCCCTCACCAGTCTCAGTGACTCATTCTTCTTTTCCCAAACAAAACACAAGAGTGGCCACAGATTGTCTCACTGGCTTCCATTGTGTGTTTTTATCTATGAATTCCTTCAATACTTCCATCTCTTTGGAAGACACAGAATACAATTTTGCTTTATGTAGTTTAGCCCCCACTTCCAATTTGATTGCACATCAGTGTTTCAGTGGGGGCAGAAGCATGTCGCATTCTTTTTCTGATCCCACTTCCTCCAAGTCAGGATATTCCACCAAGATACGCTGCTAATCAGATCCGTAATTTCCCCTAGCTGCTTAGTGGCCATGTCTGTGGCCTACCTTCTGTGACACAGTCTTGAGCTACTCAGGTGGCAGTTTGCCTTGGTACCCTCCCAGAGGGAAACAGATATTTCCAGCTTTCTATTTCACATGAGGGTCATGGAAGTATAGCCAGTTCAGTCCTAGCACCACTGGGTAATTAAGCAGTGGGGACCAGCACAACTTGTTTTGTCTCCCAGTGGTCCCCTATTTCCAAATAAACATGGGTGGTCTTTTCCCTTATCAAACCAACTTTCATTTCACTTCCATCCATCTGTACAAAATTACAGGGGTATCCAACTCCTCTGACTGAAGCCTCATTCCCACAGTGATTGTGGCCTTAATTAAATAGTATGTACCCCCCACGTCATAGTATGTACCCCCCAAATCTATACTACTCTCATCCTCTGGGAGTCTTAACTTGACAGTTGTAACATGATGATTACAAAAATGGTGTAGTCTTCTGTGATAATGGACTCTTCCCATTATCTAGACAACATAGCTGAAGAGGAATTGGTCCCTTTCCAGGTAAACAAAGGGTTGGATTTAAGTTACATTTATTGAGAGTCAGCATCATAGAAGGATGTCAGATACTAGGAGAAACAATTGTCCAATCAGCACAACTAGATGGGAAACAAGGTGAGAAGTTTCCAGAAATTATAAAAAATTATAAAAAGGCTTCAAGATGTCAAGACCTCAAGGCATCTACTCCACATTACAAATAGTAATGTGAGTAGAATAAGAAAGGTAGTCACCTTAGGGACTTATGCTCTTTTAAACCTCTGGCTGACATGACCTAGGTTTGTTTGTAACTTTGTAACTGCTAAATAAAGGAACAGGAAGATACCTTCAAGAACGGGATATCTTTTGTCATTATGTTTGCCTGCTTAGAATAAAAACCTTTCCTTCCAAAAATCTCCTCTCTCCATACTCTCTTTCCATGTGCCTTACAAGTTTGCACATACAGATAGAATTCCCCTGTCCCACAGAGGCTAGAAGAGGAGAGCCTCTACAGTCAGCGGTGCAAGTCTAGAGATTCTTTCCCCAGTAGCTTCCTACTGAGTTACTACATGACAGGGATTTAAAATCAGTAGGTGGTGGCAGCTAGATGCTCTCCAAGGGGAAGGGTCCTATCTGCTACTCGAGAGCAGGAGACGGCATCAAGTAAAAGACCTATTTACCTCACATGCTGCTAGTCACCATGATCTTATTGCACCTTTGAGAAGTTGTCTGCCTTCAGCATTTAGAACAAGCTATTTCTGTTTCCCTCTAGTCCCCTCTTAAAATCCTCAGCAGCACTGACACAATCCTTTTCATCCTCTTCAGTTAGCGCCAGGGTCATGGAACCCCTAGGTGATTTGCCCTTGCTGGCTGTCTTCTTCAGTCCACTCCCACCAATGCCCTACAGTCTCTCCAGGTAGTCAGAAACCTGATGTCCCTCTTGGCTACATGGAGTCACAGCCCTTGTTGCATTCTCCTCTCCTTTATCACGTCCAATTCCTTGGCCACTGCCACCTTTGACTGCTGGTTTGGGGGTTTACCTCTTCCTTTTGCTTACAACTCTTTACTCTTTGCCTCAGGATATCAACTTCACCTGCCAATAACATCCACACCATCAAGGTGTCTGGATTTTCTTGTATGAGTACCCCCTCAAAAGTGTTGAGTTTCAGCCCTTCTTGGTTAAATTGTAATTTTAGTACATTCTGATCAGTTGAGCACCTGGCTTGCCAATGTCTGGAACTCTTCAGAGTATTCCATCACTGACCAGTTCCCTTGCCTGGCCATCAAAAGTGGCCTACAACTGTTATTCTCCAAATTGATGAGCCAGAGCAATGGCTTGGTGGACTGCAGCTGCTAGTCCTATTGGGGCTTGCAAAGGACCCCAACGTCCACTGCCACCAGGGCCACCCATGCTTGTCCAGCCTGGCCATCCATAGCTTGCACCACCAATGGCTGCTCCACAGTCCAGATTGTCTTTGATGTCCAACAGCAGGTACTGGATCAATACTTGAGCCTCCTCCAGCTCATTCTTCAGATGCTGGATTTGCCAGTCTTTGGTTTCTGCCTCCTGTGCGCATGGCAAAAGTGCCACCCATCTGGATGTCCCAGTCCATCAGTCTCTCAGCTTGCTGTTGATGTCTCATGGACTGCTGCCTGCCTGGAAGCCACAGTGCCTCATTGCCCCTGCCCTAGGTAGATGTTGGTTCACTAAACTTAGCTATGTGGAAACTGTAGGCCTGGGCAAAGGTTCTGCTGTTGTGTCACTGCTTGCTCCCTGGACCTCAAGGTCCTTGATGTCTTCTAAGTTAAAAATCTGAGGTAGTCTCTCATCTGACTGGGTGGCTGTCTTCCCCATCAGGCACCATACCACAGCATGAATGGAGTTCTCTGGCACTTGGCCTCAAAGGAGTCTTAGAAAACTGTGATGTACAGGCTAGCTCCAAGTTCAAAGAATCAGAGAATCAAAAGTTTTATTTAGAACGTGGCAGAAATGACAGTACACCTTGGTGATTATCAAGAGTAAGGAACCATTGGATTTGACTTTACACTTGACATTACATGGATATGACATTGCACTTTGAAATTAGTGCTCACTGTGGTCTCATTCATTAGCAAATCAAAACAACCCATTTCCCTGGCTTTGCTATTCTCCTCCTAGTTTTTCACCCAGCCTGCTAGCAGACTGATCTTGGAGCCGTATCTGGCTGTTTTTATCACCAAATGGTACTATAACATTCCAGGGTTCCCAAATTATCCATCATTACCTCTCATTATCCCTACCTGCATCTACTCAAGCAAAGCATCTACAGTAAAAAACTATTGCCTAAAACATGGCAGGGAAGGGTAGCCAGCCTGACATCCCCCCATCTTATAAAAATCTTGTTTTTGCTACTTTGCATGTTGTTTGGTTTCCCTGTGTTCCAGAATCTTTGGCCCACTCTCGATGTCTTTTAAGTATTTTTTTTTCCCCATTAGTTTCTTTTATATAGTTCTTTAGTGTTTTGTTAACAGGGACAAGTAATAACTTTTTTTAAAAAGGTTTTTTTTTAGCAAATGTGTATAGGTGTCCATGTAAATTATTTTAGTTACTTTACAAGATATTCCCTGCATGCCTTACATATTGCAGTTCTTTTGCCAGTACTTTTGGCATCAATAGGTGACAGAAGCCTCAAAACCTTTTGCAGAAGGCTCATGTGCTGCACATTGCCCACCCAGATCTACTTTATCATTATTTTCATTGTCATAGAATGTCTAGCATACTGCTTTCTGTTATTTGATTGTCCATGTTTATTTTAGTAGACCAAGCACTTCATCATCTTACTTGCTGAAGTCTTAAACTTCAGATCGGGGCTTGGTGGCTATTAAAAAGGAACAACCAACAGATTGTTCTTTGATTTTTTAAAAACATTGACCCTTATTTTGACTTCACTATGTCATTTTGCACAGCCTGGGGACAAATGGACATTGATGGATCAGTGTCACACTGTGACATGCTTACCAGGTGGCCATACAGTTCTGGAGAGTCATCAAATTAATTGTGAGAAAATGCCCAGACCAACATGTCGCAACAAATTTCCTGCTGTTAAAATGGAAGAAAGCTGTGGTTGCCGTTGGGTGTGTCCATGTGAGTAATTTGTTTTGCATGTACATATTTTTTAAGAAATAACAAAAAAAATATTATTTTATATAGTTCACCTTGGGGTGTAATTTGTAAATTCAGGTGAAGATTCATGATTCATAGGGTAATTAGAGTAATTTCAATAACAAAAAGAAAGGTTTCAACCAGAACTCGGGAATAACTAGTCACAAATAGATGGTTATTAATTCCTACAGTACATTAAAACCATAATTTAGCAAGAGATAATGTCACTAATTTTGTTGTGTAACTGCTTTTCTTATTTTTACAGTTGTGGAAGAGGATGGCCTAAATAGTGGAGAAGAAATATCACATGGTTGATGTGCTGGCTTGTATTGTTGGCTTGTGCTATGTTGTGGTTGTTGAGGGATTGATGAGGTGATCTGTAGAAGAGTATGTTTTATATCACAAACCAACTGCCCCCCCCCCCAAAAAAGTGAAAAATTGTCATTACCACTTTGAGTTCTTGGAGTACTTGCACTATCATTATTAACTACTGTTAACTTCTGGCTGCAGCTGATTTGAGTTCGCATTTAAAGTCAAGCAACATTTTACATTCATCAGGAGACTACCATACAGACTCTGCCTGTTAAGAATTTGATCGATCCCTGCCATCTGAAAAGGAAAGAGACGGGTGGAAGAGATCCAGTTGCAGCTGGTGGCTCCACTATCACTGAGGCAGTTAATTTGCTCTGGATTTTACTACAGTCTCTATGGAGCTAGCCAAAGTGGTAAACTCCATTCTCAGAACAGGTCCAGTGCCTTGGATAGATCCTTTAAAGTGCATACTAAAATCTAGAGACCATGTCATGAATATGAGAACCACCAGCCACTGCTGGTAGATCATCTTCTTTAATTTTTATTTCATCTAAAATCTTCTGTGTTTTTCCGATTGCCTTTTTTATGTTCTTTATTTATTTGAATGAAATGTCCTCTCAGATATGCTGTACTTGCACCCCAAATTGATCTTATGTTAATTCCTTTATTTAAATTTCTTTCAAAAAATTCTTTAGTCTCATTCTTTATTTTCAAAATCACTTCTTCTTTCATCATTAAAGATTCATTTACTCTCCATCTAAGTTCTTTACTTGTCTTTCTAATCTGCATCATTACTGGTTTGTGATCAGAGAAAGTCTTTGAGAGGATTTCAACTTTATGTATCTTGTCAGTTCAAGTTTTGCTAACCCATATCATATCATATCATATCTATCCTCGAATGGGACTTGTGTCTATCAGAGAAGAAAGTATAATCTTTTTCATTTGGCTGTTTAAATCTCCATATATCGACCATTTGGCTGTTTAAATCTCCATATATCGACCGTTTGTAAATTGTCCATCATCTCAAAAAATCTTTTGGTAACTGACCTTGTGTCTTTTTTACATCTTTTGAGGAATCTATCAACTTGTGGGATCACCACCCCACTCCAATCCCTCATCAGACACTTATAGTACATTTCTAATAACATTACATTTAGTTTCTGAATTAACTTTCCTTTCTGCAAAACTAGTACATAAACCCTCACCACCAACATTTTATCCCCTTTATATTCATTTCCACTCCCACAAATCTACCTTCATCATCCAGAAAAACCAGCTTTGCATAAAGGTTTGATCTTACATATATTACAACCCCATTTTTTCTTTTCTTGTCTTGCAGAGATATATTCTTCTCCTAGTCTTTTTTGTATAAAAAAAAATTGGTCTCTCTTTTTGAATGTGAATCTCTTGCAAACAAATAATGTCCAGATCTAATGTATTCAAATAATGAAATCTCTTGTTCTTCTTTTAAGGTTATTCACCCCATTTATATTCACAGTAAAAAAAAAGTGTAATCCATGTTAGGTTTCCAATAAAGAAAAGTCCAATTTAGTCTTTGTGCCTGTCAGTGTTGGGTCTTTTGCATCATATACAGCAGAAGCAGCTATGACTACTAGTACAGTTGCAGATACAGATGCTCTTCCTCGCTGTTCACCAGAGTCCTTGGCCTCATCTTTTGATCCTTGTGAAACCATAGTCTCTTCTTGATTGGTATCTTTCTCAAATTCATTTCAAAATACTCTTAGAAAATTATTCATCCTGTCAATGGTATTCAGTCTATATCTTTCATTTTTTTAGCATAAGAATCACACCTTCCAGTCTATTCCAGTTAAAGGGAATATTCTTTCTTCTAAACCTCTTCACCGAGAAATTGTAATTCTTCCTTTTCCTGAGAATTTGAGCTGGAGTCTCTTTCAAGAGTATAAGCAAGTTCCCCTGGATTTTCCATGTTGATTTCCAATGTAATTTCAAAATTTGGTCTCTCCATTTTGTAGATGAAAATTAAATTATCACATATCTTGGTACCTTCTTGCATAAGCAGAATTTACATGATATATGGCAAATATATAATATGCAAATATATAATGTTCTTTCTTTATGCTCACACCTTTTATCTTTTCTTTTTGTGTAATGATTCTGTTCAAAACTTCCAAGGTCAAAATAAAAAATAAAGGTGAGAGAGGACAAACTTGACTAGTCCCCTCTTGTATATCACAACTTTTAGTCATATAAAAATTTATCAAGATTTTTAAAAGAATATATTGCCTCAATCCATTGAATGAAATTATGGCCAAAGTTCATCTTCTCCAGAGTCTCTATCATAAATGTCCAACTGACATTATCAAAGGCCTTCTCAGCATCCAAAAATAGTACGGCTGCTTGTTTCTCATTGTGACAAGATATTCCAAAAGATCTGTTAAATACCTTGTATTATCTCGCATAAGTCTCTTTGGCAAAAATCCACATTGGTCTTCATGTATTATATCCTGAAATATCTTCTTCATCCTTTCAGCAAGAATTAATGTAGAAATTTTATAATCATTATTCAATCATTATTTATAGGATGGGGGACACGTGGCTGGATAGCAGTACGTGTGAAAGGGATCTTGGAGTCTTAATAGACCACAAGCTGAACATGAGTCAGCAGTGTGATGCGGCAGCCAAGAAAGCCAATGCAATTCTCGGCTGCATCAATAGGAGTATGGTGTCTAGATCGAGGGAGGTACTGGTACCACTCTACTCTGCTTTGGTTAGACTTCATCTTGAATACTGTGTCCAGTTCTGGGCACCCCAATTCAAGAAGGACATGGTCAGGCTGGAGCAGGTCCAGAGGAGGGCAACCAAAATGGTAAGAGGCCTGGAAGACATGCCCTATGAGGATAGACTTAGAGAGCTGGGTATGTTTAGTCTGCAGAAGAGAAGGTTAAGAGGGGACATGATAGCCATGTTTAAATATTTGAAGGGATGCCATGCAGAGGAAGGAGAGGGCTTGTTTTCTGCTGCTCCAGAGACCAGAACAAGGAGTAATGGATTCAAACTGTAGGAAAGGAGATTCCACCTGAACCTCAGGAAGAACTTCCTGACAGTCAGGGCTGTCCGGCAGTGGAATATGCTGCCTCGGAGTGTGGTGGAGTCTCCTTCTTTCGAGGTTTTTAAGCAGAGGCTGGATGACCATCTGTTGGGAGTGCTTTGAGGGTGTTCCTGCATGGCAGGGGGTTGGACTGGATGGCCCGTGTGGTCTCTTCTAACTCTACCATTTCTATGATTCTATGATTCTATGAAAGGTAAAATGGGTCTATTGTTATTAGGATCTGTCATATCTTGTTTCTTTCTTGGAATCAATACAATATTTGCTTTAGACCAACTATCTGGTAATTAACCTATCATAGTAACTGAGTTCACAAGTTGTTGAAATGGCAAGTACAATAGGTCTTCCAAACTTTTATAATAAATTACAGAAAGACTATTATATATTGGTTTGGAGCCTTCTGCACCTTCACCTTCTTGAATACCTCCACAATTTCTGCCACAGTTTAAAGTTAATCTCTGATTTTCTAAAATCAGGGGTAAATTAATGTTAATTGATTAATGTTAAGAGTCAAACATTTGTAATCCATGTTGAAGCAGTTGATGGCGAAAAGTCCAAATGAGTCTTCAGCATGTTAGGCCAAATGAATCTTCAACATGTTAGTCTTTCATCATTATCACCTTCTTGCAGAGATTCTAAAGATACAGCTCCCACTGTCTTTGAAGTTTCCCCATTTTCTCCATTCTGATCTGCCTCTTTAGCTGTACCTCCAGTTTTGTCTTCTGATTTTTGTGATTCACCTGGTATTCGCTGGTCTTTATGACTTTGTAATTCATTCTTGTGAGCACTTATAAACTGATTCATCTTTTTAATAGAGTTCAGTTGAGGCCTTTCGTTTTTAAATGTAAAAATCAGTCCGTTGAGTCTGTCCCAAATAAATGGTATATTATTGCTTCTAAGAACATTCACTAATGGAGTATAAGCCTTCCTCTTTCCAAAGATTCTCATTGGGATCTCTTTTAAAAGAATAAATTGGGTATCTTTAATCTTCCATGGTGTCTTATGATACATTTCCAAAATCTGGTCTCTCCATCTTAATGAAAATTGGATTATTACATTTCTTGGGACTTTCATTCTCTTAGCATATGCTGAGTTTAAACAATAAGCAAAGTTGAGATTTGCTTCATCTTCTTCCAAAAATTTGGCTAAATTTTCTATTAATTTCAGTTGTAAATCCTCACCCTTCTTCTCAGAAAGTGCACAGATTGTCAAATAACTATCTTTGTCTCTTAATTTCATCAATGCCATCTTATCCAGATGTTTCTCAAATTCTTGTTGGGTCTTTATTTCTAATTGAGAAGTTCTTATTTCCATCTGTGAAGAATTAGATTCTAGATCCTGTGTCTTCTGAGTCAAAGTCACAATTGATTTCCTATTCTCTCAAACTTCTACAGTTGTTTTTTCCAACATCTGTTGAATTTTTTTTAACTTCAACAGTTACTTGTTTGACCTCCTGTCTGACGTTCTTCACCACACTGTCCATTTTTCAGAAATTCTGTTAACTCACTCATTAACACTGTCCACTCTTCCAGTAATGCCTTCAAATCAGTTGTTGTTATTTCTTTTAAACTGCCTGAACTCTTCTAAAAATATAGCAAAATAATCACAGGCTTTTGTATCCTCCATTGAGTCTTTTCTGATTGTCATCTGTTTTGTAGAAGAGGCCATATTTTAAAAAAAAGGAAAAAAGAAAATGGAACCAATTTTTTCCTTTTTCAAAAAAACAAAACAGAACATTTCCTTTCTTAAAAATTTCCCTTAAAAAACATTAAGACCTTCTTTTCAAAAATCTATTAAACTAGAGTCCATTAATCCAATAATCCAAAATCATCATCATCATCATCATCATCATCATCATCATCATCATTGTCATCATCATTTTTTAAAAAGATCCAATTTACAAAATAAGAATATAAGAATTTCCAAACGCCACCTTCTATTTGTCCATTTAAAACAGTTTCTTCTTATTGAAGTACAAGCCCTTGAGTCATGTAATAAAAAAGAAAAATATTTATATCAAATAGTCCAAAACAAAAACAATCTGCAGCTGCAACTGTATTTACGCAACTCTCAAAGATTGTCAGGGAATGTACTTGGAAGCCTGCCAAGTTAAGAAAACAAAGTGTCAGGGTCCAATTCCCAGCCAAAAGGGGAGATTAAAAAAGAAAAAAAAGGCAGTTAAAGTATCCAAAATGTCTCAATTAATATAGCAAACACTCTTAAATCCAGACAGGACTTCAAAAACTATCATTATTCTTAAAAAGCAATCAAATAAAATATTTTTATATAGCTTCACATAATAAGAACATTCTACCACCCACAGTTCCCCAATTCCTTATTTTAAAAAGAGAACAGGGAAAATCAAAAATCTCTTGAGTAAAAAAAAAAATCTTTAAGAACATAATATAAAAACCAAATTATATGTATCCAATGTATAAATGTGAGGAAGACTCAGTCTTTGTGGTTATTTAGAACTTGCTAAGGAAAATCACTTTAAGAGGAAAAAAACCACAGTACCGTCTCTTTAGATTTTAAAATCCCAAGAAGTATAGCTCAGGTTAAGTAAAGCCAGTCATCTGTTGCTAAACAAGGATACCTTGTTCTTCATTAATCCAATTTAAATTTGCATAGATACAAGGAATCTAGCATCAGTGAAGTGTAATGTTCCTTATGGGAGGCTGAGAAAACTCACCTCCTGGCTCCTCCAAAGCCTGTGATCATTTTCCAGCAGCCTGGGAACTAACTCATCAGTCTCTTCCAATTGACCCCTGCTCGTTCTCATTTATCTGCAGTGGAGATCTTCAGGGTCACCTGTGGTTCAGGGAACCCCTCCCTGACAGGAGAATCCCCCTCCTGTCAAGCACCAAACTTTCAAATGAACAATTCTGTTCATCTTTGCTGATGAACGGTAAACCGTGCCTTTCACATCACCCACCATGATTCCCAGTCCTGAATAAGGTTGTTGATGGTAGGGCAACTTGCAGATCTCTTATTCATTCCTTGATTTGACAGCAGTTAACAACGACTGCTATTATCATTATAATCATCCTCATCACTAGCTGTACCCCACCTTTTCCTCCTTTCAAGGGAGGAAATTAGAGTGAATTAAAGACAAATTAAAGTGATTACAATATAGCTAAAAATATACAAAAGATTGTCATAAAAGTAGAATTTAATTGTTAACTGAAAACATTTTGAAATGTACATTTAAAAATAAGAAGCAATTAAAATGTACAATCTGAATATTACAACATCTTTCCAAAAGTTCTTTCTCTAAAAATCTTCAGTTCTAGAAGCTTATAGAAATACAAAAAAATTTGCGTGCTGACGTAAGGCCATCAAGGAGAAGGTCATCTTGGCCTCACTTAGAAGTGAATTCCAGAGTTTTGGGGCAGTTACTGTTAAGGCTCTGCCTCACATTTCCATCAACAGTGCCTTTGAAGGTGGCAGGATTCAGAAAAGGGCCCAGACAAGTTTGTAACAGCAGATGATGGTCTGTCAGGATCTAAGCACTGTAGGGTTTTATAAGTCATAATTGACACTTTGAATTGTGCCTGGATACAGACTAGGCATACAAACTGTATGGTCCTTCAGATGTCAGGCACAGGGGCATCTTCCTCCATTACGTTTGGGCTACTGTCATATTCTGCATGGGGCTGCCTTGGAAACTGTTCAGGTGGTTCAATGTGCTACAGTCAGACTGCTGACTGGAGCACATAACTCCCTTGTTAAAAAAGATTCACTGGTTACCAGTTCATTTCTGGGTACAATTCAAAGTGCTAGTCATGACCTATAAAGCCCTATAAGGTTATGGCCATACTATCTGAAAGACCATATCTTCCCATATGAACATGCCAGAATTTTGAGATCTGCAGGAGAAGACCCTGCTACTAGCACTTGTTTCCTTGGCGAGGATATAAGAAAGAGTCTTCTCAGTGGCTGCTCTCACTCTCTGGATCTCTCTTCCATGGGAAGCCAGGCTGGCCCCCTTCCTACTTCTGCTGTCAGACAAAGATGTTTTTGCTCAAGCAGGCTTTTACTGTGTAAGCAAGAGAGCTTTTTGTTGGGATATTTTATTTATCTTTTTTTTAAAAAAAATTATTATTTTTAATTAACATTTTACGAAACAAACACAGCAAATATTATAAATACATAAATGAATGAAGGAAGATAGATAGACATACACATACATACACATGCATACAACATACATACAGAAAAAAACAGTATCTAACCACACATAGAAGCTGACCCCTCTTCCTTTGGGAGTGCCTACTCCTTATTCCAAGCCTCTTAAAAAATAAACCTAATCTTTTCTTCTTCCCCTTTTCCTAATTCATACTTTCTAAAAGAGAAAACATATGAACTAACTTTCTTTCATTTCTTTCTTTCTTTTTTGTTAATATGCCTAACATATTCCTTTTACCTTCTACTACATTCTGTTACAGCATGCTTGCATAGTAACAAGCATTACATTGTAAATAACCTTAATAACTCTAAATAATAATAAAACTAAATTTTCTAAACACAGCAAGATCATCATGATTGTTAATGAATGTTACTTAAGGAAGTTCTCATTGGAAGGCTTTCTACCCTCATTTTCCATTTTTTATAACTTTGATGGGGCCTGCAAAAGAGCTCTATGCATTACACATGCTCTGTGGCCACTACTCAGTTCCACTTCTCTGGTTCCCATCTTGCCTGGCAACTGTTAAAGAAGAGAAAGTATACTTAACAAAACAGGTCAATAGATTTTAACCTGCAGTCCGGGGATCCCAAGAAGTCTGTGCTACCTTCACAAGAGTCTGCAAAAGCTTGAAGAAAAGTTATGAGCTTTTACAATTAAAATAGAACGAATGAATGAATGGATGGGAGACAGGCAGAAAGAGAGAAAGAGGGAAAGATAGATGGACAGATCATACATTGATCTGAAAGCAGATGTCTTTTGCTGGTTATAGATACCAGTTGTATAAAGATTTAATGCAATATCTCAAACTGTTCAAAAGTTGTGAAAATAACTTTTTGATACCAAAAAAAGTACTCAGCACTTGCTATTTCTGCACACGATGAGAACGTGCTGATGAATGATGCCGACTGTCTGAGAGAAAGCACATGACATTTCCTGCTACTGCACGTACAGCCAGAAGCTGTCTTGAGTTAGGTCTTAGTGATCCACAGCAACAAAAGATATTTAGAGGGGTCTGTTGTAAAGGAAAAGTTAAGAATCACCAAGTTAGGTGCTCTAGCAGTAATATTTTTTTAACTACTGCTCTACAGGCTCATGCATGGGAAGTTCAAATAGACATATTGTCACCTTCGATGGACTGGATTTTAGACTAACAGGCAATTGTTCCTATACATTGTTTGAAGACAAAGAACATGATATTCAAGTGGTTCTTCATAATGGACACTGTGCTTCAACTCCAAAACTCAACTGCATGAATGCCATTGAGATCACACACAAAGATTCAGCACTGCAACTGTTCAGCACCATGATGGTAAACCATTATAATGAAAACTAATATTGTGGTAGGTAAAATGAAAAGATCAGTAAAGAATGAGACCAAAACCAAAACCAAGGATCTTGGAACAATGCTGTGCAGATAAAAACAGGTATGATTCTCAGTAACTGAGAACATAATGGAAATAGAAAATATGATACCACCATGTCTCATTTTTCCTAAATAATGTAACTGTTATCATTAATTCACATAGGGAAAATAAATACAGAATATGGGGACAGTATTGTGATAAAGGAATCTACCTCTGCCACAAAGTAATCCTGGACTTGTTTCCTAATAGACCCATTGACATTTTGCTAGTTTGTAAATAAGTAGCTGTCACAAAAATAAAAAACAGCTACAGCAGATCCTATACCTCATTCATAATGGATTGCCATTTAATCCATTACTGGAAAATAGTCTTTATCATGAGCATGCAAAAATACAGACATTCTGTAGGCTCTTGGATGACTGCAGAAAGGATTGGGCTGTTTAGGACACCAGGATGGGCTATACAGTCTTAAGGTCAAAAGGGGTGTTCTGTTGGATCAGGCCAAAAATACATCTTGTTCAGCATTATGTTTCCAATAGCCCCTGCTCAGATACTGACAAGTCATGCATGAAAGCCACATTAAAATAAGCCTTCAGATTACTTTTGTGTCAATGTTTATGAACATAAGTCTTGCTCTTTTATCTTTGCCGACCAGTGGATCATAAAATTGTTCTCATCTTTTCCAAACAGGTTGCTGTGAATGGTGAAATGGTTACTGTTCCTTATGCCAATGGTAATGTTGAAGCTAATATCTATGGAACAATAATGCATCAAATCCACTTCTCTCATCTGGGCCATATCATCTCCTTCACACCAAGCAACAATGAGTTTACTATCCAATTAAGTCCAAAAAGTTTCGCCTCACAAACATATGGTCTTTGTGGTATGTTATAATTATTACAACTTGAAGTGTTAAGTTAATTTATCAGGTTTCTTGTAGCTTAATATGTACATCCCTTTGATATGGCAAGGTAGTAAGTGTGAAATCAATGAGAACTTTGCTGCCATGCACCAGATAGGCCTTTTAAACAGCTGAGAATTGGGTAAAGCAAAAGTAGAATTAAAGCAAAGTGAGCAAGAGCTGTGTAACTAATTCGCAATCTGCAGAATGAGATTTGCAATGACCTATTACAAACAATTATTATTGAAAGTAAATAGAATGTAGAAAGCAACTCTATCAGAAAATTGTATTGCACTTCCTGTCTATAAAACAATGCAGAATGGAGGGTGGTATGCAAGTAAAGTGACCAGACTATGCAGGCTGCAGGACTGATTCCTAACTAGACATTCTGTTACCCTCACTACAGGGGGTAGTCCTTGGAGGGATACCCTGATTCGCTCTAAAATACCACAGTTGGGGAAATTAGCTGAGCACTGGCCTTCAACAATGCGGAGGGCAGGGCAACACCTAGTGAGATCTTTTAACCTGGTGTCTACGGAGTCAGATCAAGAAAGAACCAGGCTATAAGTTCACTCAAGATATTTTATTATAAAATATGTTTAATCACACTCACTCAGCATCAAATGCTCACGCAAGCACACAAGGACTATTGAAATGGAAAGAGGTGAAAATGGATAGGGGAAAAGTGAAGAGAACAAGAGGAGAAGGTAATACTGTACCAATCCAGAACTCTTCAGCTGGGAAAAAGACAAGCAGAGAGCAAAACTCAGCATAGGGGAGGGGCTGAGGGGAGCCTCAACTGACAGAGTGACAGCCTGCCAGTCAAGTCTGGGAGAACTCCAAAATGGAGTTGAAAAGGGGTCTAGTTATAGTTATAGTTACATGCCTTGGTGCAGACCCTCTTCCCTGAAAGAACAATGGCTGAAACAGAAGGATGATGGAGGCATGATAGCTGCCTGATGGCTGCCTGATATCTACCTAATAGCTGCATGATAGTCACACCAGGTAACTGGACCTTGCTTTGATATGCCTTGCTTTGTTCCAAGCATTCTGGGGGGGGGGAATCAGGCAATCTCCCCAAAGTATTGTCATGTTGATGGCCCATTACCTGTGCCTACGTGCCTTTCCGAGGTTTCCTATGGAGACATGACAGGGGGAAGTTAAAAGTCTTTGATCTTTTGTCCGATTGCTAGCCTGACTCTCTATGTACCAACCTGGCCTACTCTGGCTCAGGTGCATTTTAATATCAAAATCATGTTTCCTGGGATGGGGGGTCTGTCTGCGGGGTAACAATAGTGATTCTCATTTTTAAAGTTGTGAATCTGAAAAATTCAATAGCATAGACAAGTCAGATATCTGACCTGCTGAAGGCAGTGAAAAGGGTTTCAGTTCTTGTCACTCTCCCACTCCAGATCCCTCTGCCTCTCCCTTGTAAAATTTGTATTTGGAAGAGTGTTCTTTGAAGTACAAACAGCAACTGCAAGGATAGTGTGAGGAACTGGAATCAAATCAAGGCAGAGACAAAGATAAAATCCCTTCATGTCACACTGCTTCTGATTCAGAGTATCCTTATATTTTATCATCACATTTAGTTTCATCCTGTTGTCATCTATGCATCCGACTGTGAAGAGTTTGTACAACACTTTTAAGATAAAATTGCTCAAATAATTTTCAACTTTGATGCTGTAGTTGATATGGGTCTAGTGGATATAATCTTGACTCCTGCTTGTTCCAGATTAACGAATACATTTCAATTTGTGCAGCCTAAGGATGAGGACAGGATCCTTGGAGAGGTGAAATCCACCCCATATGCACTGGACTCTTGCCGTACTTGGCTTATAAAAGCCAGATGGGAACTGGCTGAATGGCTAACAGAAGTAGTAAACACCTGACTGCAGCAAGACAGAATTTCATCCTGTTTAAGTACCAAGGCCCTACTAAAAAACAAACAAACAAACAAAAAACCCTTCCCTGATCCTGACTACACTGGATAACTTCTGGCCAGTCTCCAATATTCCTTTTTGGGGGGCAGGGCTCTGGAGCATGTGGTGGCTTATCAGCTCTAGAGGTTCCTGGATGAAATGAATTATCTAGATCCATTTCAGTCTGGCTTTGGCTCTGGCTGTGGGACACAGACAGCTTTCGTCACCTTAGTGGATGACTTAGACAGGGAACTGAGCAGGAGGAGTGCGTCCCTGTTGGTTCTGCTGGACCTTCCAACAGCTTTCAATAATATTGACCATGGTAACCTTCTGATTTGTCTCTTTGGGATGGAACATGGGGGCACTGTTCCAAAATGGTTCCAGGCCTTCTTGGAGCGGTGAACTCAAAAGGTGGTACTAGGGGATTCCTGTTTGGTTAGCAAGGTCCCTCAGGGCTCAGTTTTTTCGCTTATGCTATGTAACATCTACATGAAACCACTAGGAGGGGTTATCTAGAATTTTGGAGTTAAATGTCACCAGTATGCTGATGACATCCAACTCTGTCTCTTCTTTCCATCCAATTCTGAGAAAACTATCTTCATACTAAACCAATGTCTAACCAATACAACCAATACTTGTAATAGAATGAATACGGGGAAACAATTTGAAGCTTAATTCAGACAAGACAGAGATCCTACTCGTCAGCTGAAAGGCAGAACAAGAAATTGGTGTTGGATGGGGTATGCTCCCCCTAAAATCTCAGGTTTGCAGCTTTGGCATGCTCCTGGGCTCAGATATGGGCCTGCATGCCTAGATCTCAGTAGTGGGCAGGAGTATATTTGCACAGCTAAACTCTTGCACCAACTGTATCCATTCCTTCAGATGTCTGATCTGGCTGTGATGACATATGCCTTGCTTACATCCCATTTGGATTACTGTAAGGCACTCTTTGTGGGGCTGTCTTTGGGAATTGTTCAGAAACTTCAGCAGGTCCAAAATGTTGTGGCCAGGTTGCTGACTGAGGCAGGTTGTAGGGATCATATAACCTTGCTGAAACAGCTCCACTGGCTGCTGACCCATATCTGGACAGAAGTCAAAGTACCTATCTGAAAAACTGTAGCTCTCTGTTACTGCCCTGGCTAGCCCAAGCTTGTGGGATATAAAGATGTCTCTTGATATCAATAATTTGGCCTCACATACCCATTCCCCTCCACGTGCTTGCGAGGTCCCCAGACAAGCACGCATACAGGCTTGGCCGATAATCGCTGTAATATTCCAACACAATACAGGCAGGCCAGAAATAGCTGACTCGCAGCTTCAGGAGACCTCAAGGCAAGTACCTCAATTAAGTATGCACGCAACTTTCAAAAGATCCTCTGCCCCTCACTGGCAGCTTGATGATCTGACTATACAACGCTCAAGCACTCCGCGTTTGCATACTGGCTATCCTATTGACAAATTCTGACCTTTCGGAGGCTTTGTCTCCAGCCCCAAACTCATTGTTTTCCCCAAGTCTGACCTAGCCTGCAGTCACAATTCTCCTTATAAAAACCCCTGACTTTGAGCGCTTCCTTGGATCGCTCTTGGCTTCCATCCCACCTTGCTGTCGCTTTGTCCAGCGAGCCTTCCCCTCAGCTCCACGTGCTGAGATCCATGGTCCCCAGCTTCTCCGCTTCCAACCAGGCTTCAGGACAGGTGGAGTATTACTCAAACCAACAACTCCTCTAAAAATCCCTCTATCCCACTCCAACCTTTATTTCTTTAGTTATCTGAGTGAGTGTGCTGCATACATTTGTTTGATTGTGCTTAAATAAAATTATTATTTCAACATCTGCCTCATCCTTGACTCGGCCTGACCCCATAAACATAGGGTTCAAGGTCTTGCTATGTTACTCTGCCTTTTGCATTGCAAACTTGTGCTCAGTGCTAATTCCCTCCCCATTGTTGTGAGTACATTTAGGTGTCCCTCCCGGGACCCCGAGAAATCAGGGTAACATCTCTATATGAGTCTGCCAGTGATCTAAGACCTACAGGGGAAGGCTTTCTCTTGGTCCCACCACCATGTCAAGCATGTCTGGTAAGGATATGAGAGAGAGCCTTCAGAGTGGCTGCTCCCATGTAATGTAACTCCCTTCTCCAGGTCTGGTTGACACCTCCCAACTAACTTTCCACTGGCAAGTGAAGATCTTTTATTTTTTCTTTAGGAAGCTTTTGCCTTCTAGGCGATTTCCTTACTACACTGTTACAGGGGTATTATTCCACTTTCAACATCCTATGGAATCCTGCATTTAGAATTCTCAGCCAAAGAGCTCTTTGGCCTCAGTTAACTACAAACCCCAGAATTCCACAGGATGTTGAAAGTGGAATAATACCACTGTAACAGTGTAGTGCAGAAATGCCTTAGTGTGTTAGAACTGTGACAGATAAAGCTTTTAATGGGGGATGTACTATTTGCATTTTATTATGTTTTAAACATCTTTTAATGCTCTTTTAATGTGTTCTTAAATATAAATTTAGTTTAATTATGGTTTATCTTTTGTACTAAGATATATTTAAATTGTTGTGTGTTTTTAAAACTTTGCATTCTTCCTCGGATCCTGTGCTGGGAGAAAGATGGGAATTAAATTAAATTAAATTAAATTAAATTAAATTAAATTAAATTAAAGCTGTCTGTACTTGTACTTGGTGTGTACTGGTAACCTGCGCAGGCTCTCTGTTTTGATTAGAAGTATCAACTGATCTCCTTCTACAAAACAGACATCAATGGAAATTTGGGTATTCTTTCAGGTGAAGCATCAGTTAGTAGCAAGAGAAATCTATATATCCAAAGTGAAATTTGAAGCAGGTTTGGAGGGTTCCTATAGGAATTTTGAAAGTGAAGCAAAATAGTTTGGATAAGACTTGCAAATATTTTCAGGGTTTTTTTTTCTTTTTCTATTCTACAGCCCAAAGCATGATTCTATATACATAATTTTTAATTTGTTTTCTGATTCCTTCCCCAGGAGTTTGTGACCAAAACATTGCCAATGACATGGTATTAAAGGATGGCTCTGTTACATCTGACAGCAGCACCTTCATTCAAGAATGGACCGTTAAACAACCAGGGAAAATCTGTCAGGTGAACAGAACTAACAGATGTGCTGAGCATGTCACAGCCAATTGCAGCATTTTGTTGTCCTCCCTGTTTTATGAATGCCACCAAATTATTCCTCCAAACATGTTCTATGCTGTATGTGAAGAAAACAACTGCTATGAGAAAGAAATATGTGAGACTGTATCATCCTATGCCCACCTTTGCAGAACACAAGGAATCTGCGTGGACTGGAGATCTTCAGAGTTCTGTGGTAAGGATATCAGTGCTTTCATTATAATAATCAGTAATCTAGTTAATTCCTCTCTGCATGTCAGATTTACTTATATAATATTTAAATCTTGGACTGAAATGAAATGAAATGAAATGAAATGATTTAAATGAAAAGCTAGGTGACCAGTTTTTTCTTCATTTTTAATACAAACTATCTACAGGTGTACCATTCTCTGTTTGGCATCTAATACTTTTGTTTTAAGTTTTAAGTTTTAATCAAAGTGATAGTGAAAATAGTTGAAATTTATTAAATTTCATGTCATATAATCATAGAAGTTGGAAGAGTTGGAAGAGACTGCAACAGATAATTAGTCCAACCCTCTGCCATGCAGGAACAGATACTCAAAGCACCCCCAGTAAATGGCCATCCAGCATTTATTTAAAAACTTCCAAAGAAGGTGACTCCACCATGCTCCAAGGCAGCATATTCCACTGTTGAATGGCTCTTACCGATGTTTAGATGAAATCAGTTTTCTTGTAGTTTGAATCCATTGCTCCAGGTCCTAGTCTCTAGAGCAGCAGAAAATAAGCTTGCTCCATCTTCAGCATGACATCCCTTCCAATATTTAAATATGGCTATCATGGCACCTCTTAACCTTCTTTTTCATCAGGCTAAACATACCTAGCTCCCTAAGCTGCTCCTCATAGGACAAGGTTTCCAGAACCTTCACCATTTTGGTTGCCCTCCTCTGGACACATTCCACCTTGTCAATATTAGGGATGGGCCAAACGAATCCGTGAATACTCAAATCCTGGGCAAGGATTCGGGATTTGTGGATCTGAATCCCAGGGCAGGAGGAGGCAAATTGAATCTATTGAATCCACACCTCCTCCCGTCCGTGGCTGGCACAATTGGGCCAGGGCTTGTGGGAGGAGGTGGTGGGGAGCGTGATCTTTTCCCACCTACCCCTGCTGCAATTGGGCCCAGGGCGTGTAGGAAGAAGCAGGGATCGTGCTCTCCTTTGCTTTCCTGGTCACCCCATCCACTATTGGGCCCGGGGTGCATGGGAGGAAGCGGCGGGGAGTGTGATCTCACACTTGGCATTGTTTTCTTGCATGCTCCCACTGCGATCGGGCCTGGGGTTCACAGGATGAAGTGGAGATCATGCTCCCTGTTGTTTTCCCAGTTGCCCCATCACGATCAGGCCCGGGGCACATGGGAGGAAATGGAGATCATGCTCCCATTGTTTTCCCACCCATCCACCCCCGGCGATCCTGCTGGCATTCCCCGCTCTTCTCCTGCATCCCTCAGGGAGGATTTGAAAGATTCGAGATTCGTGACATTTGTGGATTCGCAGAACCTTCCAGGGATTTGGATCCAGATTTGGATTCAAAACATTCTGGATTCGTCCCATCCCTAGTCAATATCCTTCTTCAGTTGTGGTGCCCAGAACTGGACACAGCATTCCAGAATAGAGTGGCATTATTATTTCCCTTGATCTTGACACTATACACCTATTGATGCAGCCTAGTATCTCAGCCTTTTTAGCTACTGCATCACACTATTTTTTTTATAATCATTTTATTCAAATTCACATATAAAACAAACAATTATAACTGTCAGCTTAATTGAAATATTTCTGATCTTCCACACTGATCTAGATTTCATTATCAATATTTCTTAAAATGCTTAAAATATTGTACTACATTTTACTGCTAATATTACTTGTTGATTCTTGCATTTCCATCTCCATATTCCCACTTCATGATATATATCCTGTAGCCCCCTCATAATTTATCTTAAATCATGAATTACAGATTTCCATCTGATAGTACCCAGCAATTACCGGTTACAATTTGCCATTCTTTTTGTATCTTATCGTCTGATTTCCCTTTTAATCTCTGAGAGACCATGTCAGCATTTTTGTTTTCAATAAGTGTACCCCAGCATTGTTCTATTGTGGGTATTTTGCTGAGTTTTCCACAACTTTGCATATTCAATATGAGCTGTTGTTATCATATACAGTAATATTCTCCAATACTTCTTTATACCAGTACCTTCTAATATATCAGTCATATTTAACAAATACAATTCTGGTGTCTTACCAAACTGTACTTTCATTAATGCACAAATTTTGTTATGTATTTCAGTCCAATATTTCTCAGCTTTTGGACATGTCCACCACATGTGATATATCGTACCGACCTCATTCTGACATTTCCAACAGTGTCCAGTACCTGTATTATAAATCTTTTTTCATTTGTCTGGTGTCATGTACCATCTATGAAATAGCTTATAATAGTTCTCTTTCAAATTCTGAGCTACTGTAAATTTCTGTGTTTTTTTCCAGTTCTGCTCCCAAGACTCTAGTTGAATTGAATGTCCAATATTTTGAGCCCATGAAATCATTGTTGCCTTTACTGTTTCTTCTTGCCTCTCCTGGTGTAGTATTTCTTGATGCATTTGGGCTAGTAAATGAGGCGGATTTTCAAACAGCCATTTAATTACTCCAGTTTTCTATTTTAGTTCAATTCCGTATGTTTTTATATCCATCTGAAACCTTTCTGCTAACTGTCTGTAAGGGAACCAGTTTAATGTTATTCCCTCTTGTTCTAATTTTTCTCTTGTTTTAATCTTAAGATTGTTGGACGTTGATCTCTCAATTATATCATCATATCGCAACCATTTATCTGTATCAGTCCATCTGCCAAAAAAAGCCTCTTGCGGTGAGACCCAGGTGGGCAGCTGCCGTATGTTTTTAGTTTTATAATCATCCCAAATTTTCAAAAGCGATTTTCTGATATAGTGATGTGCAAAGTCTTTATCTATTTTTGCTTTATCATAAAACATATAGGCATGCCACCCCATCCTCAGGTCTGCTCCCTCCAATGCCAACATTCTCGTATCTTGTAGGTCTACCCAGTCTTTTATCCACGTAAAAGCGGCTGCCTTATAGTATATTTGAAAGTCTGGTAGTCCCATTCATCCTCTACTTTTTAGATCTGTCATAGTATTCCATTTTATCCTAGGTTTTTTCCCTTGCCATATCAACTTGGTTAGTTCTCTCTTCCATTGTATGAAAGGTTTCATGTTTGTTATTATGGGAAGATTTTGGAACAAAAAGTTCATTTTTGGCAAAACATTCATCTTTATTGCAGCTATCCTCCCCATCATTGACAAACGCATGAAAGTCCAACTTTCCAAGTCTTTTGTTATTTCTTTCCATTTTTTTTCATAATTATTTTGAAATAACTCATTGTTTCTTTTGGCTATCCAAATACCTAGATATTTTACCTTTTGTCCTCTATTAAATCCTGTTTTTTTACTAATTCCATCTCTTTTCTTTCAGTCATATTTTTGGTTAAGAAGACTGTTTTTTCCTTATTAACTTTAAAACCGGAGAATTCTCCATATTCTTGAACTGTAGTAGTCAATTTTTCAATACATTTCCCTGGGTCATCCAATAATAAGACCAAATAGTCAGCGAAAGCTTTTAACTTGTGTTGCTATTTCCTAATTTGGATTCCTCTTATTTCTTTATCTTCTCTTATAGCATTGTTAAGTATTTCCATTGTCAAGATAAACAGCAGAGGAGACAAGGGATACCCTTGTCTCATCCCTCTGTGCAGTTCTATCATTTGTGTTCTTTCACCATTTATAACCAGTCGAGCTTGTTGTTGGCTATAAATTGCTTCAATCCATGCAACAAATTTTTCTCCTGCCTGCATCTGTTTAACCACCGTCTTCATGAATGGCAAATATCACGGCCATTTTCCGTTCATAATGCTTTTCATAATATTCAATTACATTTAAGACCATTCTGATGTTATTTCTCAAAGATCTTTTTGGTAGAAAGCCATTCTGGTCCTCATCAATTACCTCTAACAGCACTTTTTTAAGCCTCGCTGCTAGAATTGAAGCAAAAATCTTGTAGTCTGTATTCAAAAGTGATATTGGTCTATAATTCTTTACGTCTCTCAGATCTCTTCCTTCTTTCGGGATCAGCACAACATTAGCTTCTTTCCAAGTATCTGGTATTCCTTCCTTTATTATTTCATTTATAGTACTTTGCAAAGGTATTGAAATCTCATGTTCCATAATCTTATAATATCTTGCAGTAAAGCCGTCGGGTCCTGGAGGCTACTGCATCACACTATTGACTCATGTTCAGCTTGTGGTCCACTAAGACTCCTAGATCCCTTTCACACATACCACTTTCAAGTTGATGTCACTCAACCTATATCTGTGCATTTCAGTCTTTCTTCCTAAGTTTAGTACCCTGCATTTCTCACTGTTAAAGTTAATTTTGTTAGTTTTGGCCCTGCTCTCTAATCTATCAAAGTAATTTTGAATTCTGATCCTGTCCTCTGGGTTATTAACTATCCCTTCTAATTTTGTGTCATCTTCAAATTTTATGAGTATGTCCTCTTTGTTTCCACTTCCCCATCTTCTCCTCACAGCAGCCCTACCATCTCCTTGTTTTTTCTTTGGCTACAGACATAACCAATTGCCTTTACTGAATCAGAGCACAGTGAATTAGTTCTGAACAGTATTTCCAGTAGTAACTATCCAAATACTTCTTCAAATTCGTAAGCAAATAAAGAAGGTTGTTATATTTCCCTGTCATTAGTACTGTTGTGGCCTGCTTCTAGAGCATGGACCCTGACTCAGAGTCTGAAACAGAGGGCATGCCAGGACCTGCTGTAAAGAGAGAGGTTACAGTGCCAGAAACAGAACAGAGACTCCTGCCTCCTCAGATATAGAAGAACACTTACCGAAACCCAGCTTCACAGAGTGCAGGCAGGAAAGAGAGATCCAGCATGTCTCTCTCAGAATTTATAACCGGCAACAATCAATCAATCAAGGCACAGCTTCGCTAGGTTTCGGAACCTATTTAGCTGGCGTTCTTCTCCTCCAGGTGTTGTCAGAGCTTATCTGACCTGCTACCTTGCTGGATGCCTTGATGAATGCTCAGTTTGACATCGGACACTCCCTTGACATGAAACCTTGCCAGACTTTATTTATGTTGGACTTTATTTATGACTCCATGCTTCCTGGCTGGAAGTAAGTAACAAGATGGGAGATATCCAGTTTGTTTTGTTTGATTTATCAGCGTACCAGGACTGAGATAGGACAAGTACCTGGTATCTGATAGTAAGAGCAATGCTCTTCTGGACATATTCTTTTTAACCAATGCAACTGATAGCTATATGTGAACTTATTGATGAACTGTTACCCCAAAAGGTGGGTGACTTAAAGGTACACCTACAATACCAGTGCCTCCATGTAACAGTGGGGAATATTACCTCAAAGGAGAGCCCTGAGAGATGGGAGTAACCTAGCAGGATCTTTTACACTTGGGTATATCAGTACTAATGTAGGAACACCAGCTAGACATTCAAAAAACATTTGTTTTATGAGGGGAAATTAACAATCACACACGAGTCAAGCAGTCTGATAATTACACAAGTCTAATGGAGGATGGAAAAATTAGATACTGAGAAGTTAGGGTGAAGTGGGTGATATTTACCTGTTCTGCAGAGAAGAGATGAAGCTGTGTGGCTCAGATTAAGGGTCTGAGGGTAGTACAAGAACAGGAATCAAAGCAGCAGAGTGATGGCCTATGTACAGGGTACTACAAATTATCTGGCTCAGAGCCAGGGTTTAAATACCCTGTTTTCATCCTGAGCAGGGGAGGTGTTAATGGCTCTTTGGCAGAATAAACAATGGGGTCTGGGATGAACTAATGGTCTTAGCATTAGGTGACAAACAACTGATGGGAATCATGATAGCTCCTTAATGGCTGGGTAGGTGATGGAACAAAGTAAAGTTCTGGTGGGCAGAGGAAGTGGGTTGAAGACAATAATCTGCTCTATGGAGTCAGTTTCAGGTGCCATTGTTTTTAAAGGCTGGGTTTTTTTTTAAATATAATTTTATTGAAGCTCCATCAAATAAAATACACATATATAATTGTATGTGTCATTGAAATATTTCTGCTAGTCTTCCACCCCTCACTAGATTTCAATTTTTTCTATATAATCAACATGTTGAAATTAAATGTACCACACTACCAAATGATAATATTTCATGATAGATCTTGCAATACATCAGATACAGTATATTATGACATATTTTCCATCCTTCCAAATGGCATTTTCTTAATATACATTCTATACTATTTTACATTAAGCATTGTCATCTGATATTGCCCAGCAATTGCCCATCACTATTTGCCATTCTTTCTTAATCTCTTCATCTGATTTCTCCTTTAACCTCTGCGAGACTATATCTGCATTTGTTTTCAATAAAAG
Organism: Cyclura pinguis; assembly: GCA_030412105.1. NCBI lineage: Eukaryota > Metazoa > Chordata > Lepidosauria > Squamata > Iguanidae > Cyclura > Cyclura pinguis. The sequence goes on from CM059603.1 coordinate 110,807,903, forward strand.
TCACCCGCCATTGATCAATTGTGGGAATTTGCTGAGCTTTCCATAACCTTGCAAACTCAATTCGAGCCATCGTGATCATGTACAATATTATCCGCCAATATTTCTCTTGAACACTAACATCAATCATGTGTATCATATTCAACAAATACATTTCTTGTGTTTTATCAAATTGTACCTTCAATATTGTACAGATCTTATTATGTATTTCTCCCCAGTATTTCTTTGCTTTGGAACATGACCACCACATATGAAACATTGTACTGACCTCCCTTTGACATTTCCAACACTGCCTTGTTCCTGTATTGTAAAATCTCATAAGTTTTTCTGGTGTCACGTACCATCTATGAAACATTTTATAATAATTTTCTTTTAAATTCTGGGCTGCTGTAAATTTCTGTGTTCTTTTCCTACTCTGTTCCCAAGACTCTAACTGAATTGAATGTCCTACATTTTGAGCCCATGAGATCATTGTAGATTTAATTGTTTCCTCTTGCCTCTCTTGCTGTAACATTTCCTGATATATACAAAATAATAAATGTGGGGGATTTTCAAACTTCCATTTTATTGCTCCTTCCCTTTCTTTTTGTTCAATTCCATAGGTTTTTACATCCATCTGGAATCTTTCAGTTAGTTGTCTGTAAGGAAATCAATTCAATATTATTCCTTCTTCTTCCAATCTTTCTCTTGTTTTAATCTTAGTTATATTTCCAGCTGACTTTTCTATTATATCCTTATATCTAAGCCATTTTTCTGTTTCCGTCCATCTTCCAAAAAAAGCCTCTTGAGGGGACATGATAGGAGCTGCCTAATGTTTTTAGCTTTGTATTCATTCCATATTTTCAGTAATGATTTTCTTAGGAAATGATGGGAAAATTCTTTGTCAATCTCCGCTTTATTATAAAACATATAGGCATGCCACCCCATTCTCAAGTCTGCTCCTTCAAGTGCAAGCATTCTCATATTTTATAAATTAACCCATTCTTTTATCCAAGTTATTGCCGCTACTTTGTAATATATATGAAAGTCCGGTAGCCCCAATCCTTCTCTTGATTTTAATTCAGTCATAATATTCCATTTTATCCTAGGTTTATTTCCTTGCCATATAAATTTAGATAACTCTCTCTTCCACTGTATAAAAGCCTTACTATTTGTAATGATAGGGAGGTTTTGAAAAAGAAAATTCATTTTTGGAAGTATATTCATTTTTACAGCTGCTATTGTGCCCATTAATGATAACTGCATATGTTACCAATTTTCCAAGTCCTTTATTATTTCTTTCCATTTTTTTTTCATAATTATTTTGAAATAGTTCATTGTTTCTCTTGGCAATCCAGATGCCTAGATATTTTGCCTTCTGTCGTTTATTGAAACCTGTTATGTGTGTTAATTCCTTTTCTTCTTTGTCACTCATGTTCTTTGTTAACAAAACTGTTTTTTCCTTGTTAATCTTAAAACCAGAGAATTTGCCATATATACCGTGTTTCCCTGGAAATAAGACACTGTCTTATATTTATTTTTCCTCAAGAAGACACAGTAAGGCTTATTTTCAGGGGATGTCTTATTTTTATTAAGTACACCCGGGCTGGCTGGTAAATGGGAAAGGCAGCGCGTCCCCTTGATACCCTCCCGTTCCCCTCCCCAAACCTCCTTACTCTCAGCTTCAGCGTGGTGGTGTAATCCCTCCCTCGCCCCCCCCAATTGTTGGGAGGATCGGGCTGGCTGGCGCGTTGCTTTGGGTCTCCTTTCCCAGATCTGTTTTGGGGCTTTCCCCTCCCCTCCCTTAACCTTCACTAGATTCAAGAGCACAAAGGGGGGAATGCCGGGGGGGGCGATTGTCTTACAAAGTTGTGTAAAGGGGAGGGAAGTGGGTGGGGAGAGGTGGGGTCCGGAGTGTACAGTGGAAAGAGGGGGGGAGTGACTAAAGGAAAGCATCCAAAGGAATTCTATATCCAGGATGGATTCTGTGAGGGGGGGGTTGGAGGGAGGAGAAAAAGAAAGTTTGCAAAACTTGGGAACTTTTGGTTTTTCACTCCCCCTTCTTCCTCCTGCTGCTTCTACCCTGTCTCCCTCTATGCCTCAGCTTGCAGCATGCACAGAACAACCGGGACCTGACAGGGGGAGCCGACCTTGTTGATAGGGCTGCCCGCACCTCTTCGGTCACCTCCGAGATAGCAGCTGTCATGATGGGGTGGATGAGAAGGGCTGCCCGTCTTCTTTACTGCTCCGCGCCGGTACGCTGCATAGCCACGCCTATCACTATGTCTTATTTTCGGGGTATGGCTTATATTGCGCAAATGCTTAGAAATCCTGCTACGGCTTATTTTATGGGTATGTCTTATTTTCGGGGAAACATGGTATGTATTATTTTTGTCAGATATTTTATACTGCCAAGCGGGTCGTCCAAAAACAACACCAGATCATCAGCGAAAGCTTTTAGTTTATATTGATATTTTTTAGTCTGTGCTCCTCTGATAGCTTTGTCTCCTCTAATTGTATTGTTACCTATTTCCAGCGTCATGATGAACAGAAAAGGAGACAGAGGACATCCCTGTCTTGTCCCTCTTTGTAACTCAATCCATTTCATTTTTTCTCCATTGATCACTAATCTAGCTTGTTGTTGATTATATATCGCTTCAATCCATGAGGTAAATTTATTACCAGCTTCTGTTTTTTTTATTATCATCTTCAAAAAGACCCAATTAACCATGTCAAAGGCTTTCTCCGCATCCACAAATAGCATTGCTAGTTTACGTTCATTATGTTTTTCATAATGTTCAATTATATTAAGAACCGTTCTAATATTGTCTTTCAAAAATCTCTTTGGGAGGAAGCCATTTTGATCTTCATGTATGATATCTTGAAGAGCCCTTTTGAGCCTCTCTGCTAAAATTGCAGCAAAAATTTTGTAAACTGTGTTTAGAAGTGAAATTGGTCTATAATTCTTAACATCAGTTAAGTCTCTGCCTTCTTTTGGGATCAACACCACATTAGCTTCTTTCCAGGTGTCCAGTATGCCAACCTCTATTATTTTATTTATTGTATTTTGTAAAGATATTGATAATTCATGCTCTAAAATTTTATAATATCTCGCCATAAAGCCGTCTGGTCCAGGAGCTTTATCATTCTTCAAATTCCTGATGGCTTCAGATATCTCCATCACTGAAATTTGTTTGTTTAGAGCTGTTCTGTGATCTTCTGAAAATCTAATTTTGCACATTTTTTCCAAATAGTCATTTATTTCATGTTCTTTTTTCAATGCTCTGCTCTCGCCCAACAGCTTCCTATAGTATTTGTGAAATGCTTGTTTTATCTCTTCCTGTTTTGTAATTCTTTCTTCGCCAATTTTTAGCTCCGTTATGATATTTCCTGTCCTTCTTTTACCCAATGTGTTAGCCAGTAACTTAGAAGGTTTATTGACCTGTTCAAAAAAATTACACTTGGCTCTCCGTATCTGTTGCTCAATTTCATTCAAATTTAATTGATTTAGCTCAGCTTGATATACCTTCATCTGTAGTCTAATCTTATTGTCCGATGGGTTTTTCCTCATCTGTTTTTCAATCTCCTTCATTTTCTCTAGAATTTTTTGCTCAACGTGTTGCTTTTCTTTATTTATTTCAGCGGACCATCTGATAAAATTCCCACGCATCATGGCTTTACTTGTGTCCCGGATGATTTTCATGGGTAAATCCAGTGTTTGATTTTCCTTAAAATAATTGTTTATCTCCTTTCTTGCTTCTGCAATGTACTTCTCTTTATGCAATATCTGATCATTCAATCTCCAAGATCTTTCTTTGTCTTTAATATTCAACACACACTGTAATGGATTATGATCAGAACATAAGTTGGGAAGAATGTCTATTTTAGTAATCTTATGAGCTTATTTAATTTTCTCTTTAGATTTCTCCTTCTAGATCCCCTTCTTTTTCTTCCAATATTTCCTGTTCATCTTCTCCGTTTCCATCTTCTTCTGCAGAGACTGCTATTTCTCCTTTTTTTTGTTTTTGTTCTTTGTCAGGTATAGTATCTTGTCCTTGTTCTTCAGCTCCCTCTTCTTCCGTTGTTCGCAGATCCTTCTTCAATTTCTCAATCATCTCTTTCACTTTATGAATTGAGTTTATCTTATATCTTTGTTGCTTATATGTGAAAGAGATATCCTCAATTTTCTCCCATCTATAATTGATCTGGTTCTTGGCCAAAAGGCTCACCAATGGTTTATAATCTTGTCTCTTTTTTAGTATTTGATATGGTATGTCTTTAAAAATTTTGATATCTTTATCATCAATCTTCAACATCCCATCGTAGCTTCGTTGTAATATTTTATCTCTGATCACTGTCCTTGTAAAGATAATTATTATATCTCTTGGTAATTTCTGTTCTCTAGCCACTCTTGAGGAAACTCTGAACATTCTGTCTATGTTTGCTTCCATCTTTCCTTCTTCAACATCTATATATTCTGCCAAAGCTGGTATAATTTTTTCATACAAATTCTCTGAACTGCTCTCAGAAACATCCCTCAGTTTAAGGTATCTCTCTTGATAATGTAATTATTGCATTGTTATCTGAGATTCATCTTCTGTTTGCTTTGCCTTTAACTCAATTTCCTCTGTTTCCACATGTTTAATTTGCTCTTTAATTGATTTAGTGTCAATTTTCAATCTGGTTACATCCTTTGTTATGTTTTCAAGTTTCTTCCCCAATTTATCTATTTCCTGTTTCATATCAGTTCTCATTTCATGTCTTGTTTCCTTTAAGTCCTGTCTGGTCTCATCTCTGATATTTTTTATCTCTTCCATCATCTGAAGCATGAGATCTTGAGACTTCTGGAGTATATCTGTTGATGTTCTTCTAACTGTCTGAGTAGTTGCTGATGCAGCTGCAGCTACAGCTCCTTTTCTTGTTCTTGGCTCCATATTGATATTTACCAGCAGATGGCAGTATTTTCACAGTTTTGCTATTTCAGCTCCTTTTTCTCTCACTTCTCTCAACTTATGTCTTAGGCCTTTTATAAATGTATTAATCTTGGTACCATAAAGTATAACAAATAATATAGGATTCAACTGTTCAATACTATAAATTCAGAAATATAAAATTCAATTCATTCCATATATATTCAAATCATTTGATAATCAATTATTTCTAAATGGTAAATATTAAAGATATTTTTATATTTGCACAGTCTATTCACATTTTTTTAAAAAAAACTAATTGGAGACTATAATTTCAACTAAAAGCAGCTATGTACATAATATTCCCTTCTATTTCATGTTTTTATCTCTCTAATATGTATTAAACTACACCAATATGTATGTAAATAGATGAATTTATGAGATTTATATTAATAAAAGATTAGTAATATTTGATTTACCAGAGGTAAAATTTAAAACAAAAACCTCTTAAAGCCCCCCCCCCAGATCAGAAGAAGAGACAGCCTCTTAATATTTTTACCAGCTTGCTTCAAAACAACAGCAAAGTCCTTGAGTTGGAAGTTTGTTGTCCCGAAGTTCTCTGTCGTTGTTATGGTTACCAGAGGCTGGAACAGAATGAAGCGTGGGGGAGTCGATCTGTCTCAGTCCTCAGTCTCAGTCCTCTTATCCTTGCGCTTCCGCTGGCCCAACAAAAGTTCTCTTATTGCCAGTGTTAACGCTTTACCACAAATCCATAATAAAAGTTTCCAAAAGTCCACCTCCTATGCCCGTTCCTCTTAAAAATCTTAAAAGTTCATCTAAAAAATTCATCCGTATGTTATGATCATTCCCGCGACACCATTAGTTCCCATTCACCGACCTAGTCCTCCATTACCTCCACAGATGCAAATGTCCCCTCCCATATAGAGTTAATTGTCCATATATGTTATAAACTGTAAAAATCCAAGTTGCAAAAAAAAGATTATACACCAAATGTCCTTGGTACCAAAATACATACAAAAAGGAAATCCAATAAAGACGTAGCAAAAAAAATAGTCCACATGTGTCCCAGAAAAAAGAAAGACTGCTATGCTTTAAAATGCTTACTGCTTTCTGCCTCCGTCAAATCTCATTTAATTCCCAACTTAGTCCAATCAGCTCCAAACGACATTTCCTTAATGCATTAATTCAAAAATTGGCCATGATCTTGTAACGAAAAAAGAATTTAAAGCTTTTTTAAAGTCCTCTTGGTTATCCTTAAAATAAAAAATCCTCCAGATAAAACAAATCCCACACAAAAGCTCAACACAAAAGTTCAATTCATTACGCTTTAAAATCCCAATGATCGCTTCTCAAATGTCAATGTTTAAACTTGTACTATCAATATCTGCAGAAACAGTCTCTTAAAAACAGTCTCTTAAACATCTTTTTGCTGTTTTTAAAACCGTACTATTTAAATGTCTTAATCAGTACTTTCAATCCACATATTCTTATACACTTTCAAATGACTGGGTCTCTACCTTACTTGAAACTCCTGTTACTTGTTGCAGGTCTGGAACTGATGTAGTCTTAAATTGATTGAAATCTAGTTCAGACAAGCTTATTGCCGTCTCTCTGTATCTTCTCCTTTAAAAGTCGTCATCGGCACTTGTGGCCCTTGCATGGCAACTACGATGGTCCCGTTGTGGTCCTTCGATCCTCCCGGCACCTTCCACTCTTTCCTCCCAGAAAGAGCTCGGTGTCGGATACCGGATCCCCTTCGAACCTCTTCCGAACCCCCTTTACCGGGGTTTTTTTTTTTAGCTGATTATGATGTTTTAAATTCGGCTGGAAACCATCATGTGGTCGTTCAGAGCACGGACAGTTACTCTGAGTGACCTCTCACATGCGCCATGCGACCGGAAGTCTAAAGGCTGGGTTATTGAGGAACATCATTAGCACCGGAGCTTCTTTGACTATGATCTGGCCATGCTCTGAGCTCCTGTCTGAGCTACTTTTATATTGCATGTGTTCAATCAGTCTTCTTTACCAGCATAGCTTTTCAGCCATGGTACTGGATAATTTATATTTTATGGCAATTAAATGATATTTGCCAATTATACCATATCATGGAAAATGGGGTGTACAGCCTAGTAACAGAGCATCCATGCTACCCCATTCAACATGCTGTCTAAGCTAGGGAATCTCAAAGTCTTCCACCCCTCCAATCAACCTTCTCAGCTTATTAAGGCATTCTTTTTATTATTAATAATATTTTATTATTGTAAACAACGTAAAACACAAAAAAGACAACACAAAAACAAACACAGATAAAAAAAAAATCTCCACAAAAATCAAAACCAAACCACAGTACATGAAAACATAAACATACATGAGTCTCCAACCAACGATTCACCCAGTATTAGTCATATCCATTTAGCCTCTATATTAGTAGTCGTTACTAAATAATAGTTTCTCTATATTAATAAACTTCTGTCTTATACCTATCTTTTCTTTAGTTTACCTCTCTTTCTCTCTACTATTAAAAAAAATTACCAATTTTTAAAAATCATTTCTCTCTTCATACAGTTTATTTCTCTTTATCTTTTCCCCCTTTTCTTCTTTTTTTTCTGTATTAGAATATTCTTACAAATAGTTCAGAACAGTATCATGTCAAATTAATATCCTGGACAGCATAGAATTAAAACATAATCCATGCTGCAATTCCAAATCAAGACCTTTTAACAACATAGATTTAGATTAATAAAAAAATTATCCCACTCCATTTTTTTCAATTTTTTTTCAAATTTTTTGAAAAAGTTTATTAAGGTATTCTGAAGTAGACAGAAATATTTCTAATTACTCTGTCCAGCACAGTCATAATTCTAGGACCTTCTATCATATCTATTACTTTATATTTTTCCCACTGGGAAAGTTCTTTAATGATTTGTTTATTTCAGATGATTTGCCCAGAAAACAAATCTGTGACTGCCACCTTATAATAGACTATTGTGCTCTGTATTCCACTGTTGAAGGTGATGGTTGTTTTCAGGGAGCTGAAAACAATTTCAAAGAGGTTGGGCACTTATCTCACATTTGCCCCACCACAATGTTAGCCAGGCAACTTAATGAAACCTCAGATTTAAGAGGCAGTACACTTTGGAAATGGTGGTTGTTGTTGTTGACTGCTATCATGTCAACTTCAGCTCATGACAATGAAATGAATGAGGAACGTGTAAGTCACCTTTTACCAACTGCCCTGCAAATTCAGGGCCATGGTTTCCTTTATTCAGTCTATCCACCTGCGGCGTGTTCTTTCGCATTTCTTACCGCCTTCCATCTTACCAAGCATTATTGTCTTTTTTAATAAAACAGTAGTCTCAGCTTCATCATCTTGGCTTTTAGGAAGAGTTGAGGTTTGATTTACTATATTCTGTGCTACTCAGCCCTCATCTAGACTACTGTGTTCCAGTCTGGCTGCCTCAATTTAAGAAGGATATAGACAAATTGGAGCAGATTCAGAGAGGGTAACAAGGATGGTAAGAGGTATGGAGAACAAAACATAGAAGGAAAGGTTGAATGAGTTGGCCATGTTCAACCTGATAGAGAGAAGACTGAGGGGGTAACATGATTGCACTCTAAATAGCTAAAGGCCTATCACAGAGATGGGTGTAGGTTTGTTCTCTGCTTCTCCAAAGGTTAGGACCAATGATTTTTATTAACACTACCCTAAACATGGCAGGGAGAGCAAAGCTGATTTGACAATGTGGAAAAGTTTTTCTTGCACTTGGCTGATGGATATATTCCTAGCATGTATTCCACAGGAAACAAAATCCCTCTTCAATGATTTATGTTATACTTTAGAATTATTGTCTGCTGCCAGTGCAAATCTGCATCGTACAGTTTGAATGTAGTTTGGATTTGCTGTTTCTTCCCAATGCTTTTGTTACTGCGTTGAGACTTAAGAATGTATATAATTAAAACTTATTCATTTCTTTTTTTCTCTGTCCCTTTCTCATTTGGAAAAAAAAGATTTATATTTTCTGTCTCTTTTCTAAAATAAAAAACATTAAAAATCATCTATTACCCAGTCATACACATCAAATCCCCACCTAATTTTTTTTTTCCAAAATGAGGGGTGTGTGAGTCATTGGAGAAAATACTGTTATTATAGACCAGAGCAGTAAGAAGCAGCATATTGAAAATGCTCCATGAGGAATAATCTAAAAAGAGAGAGCAAGCGAAAGCAGTTTGCCTGCCATTTTCTGGATTTTAGTGAGAGATTCGGCTTTTCTGTGACAGGATCCAAGAGTCGGGCATTTTAATAATGTCTTTGAATTCCTCAGATTCTCAGCTTGTGACATAGCACTCCTGAGCATCCAAAGAACTCCCCAATTTAACAATATAATGTAGTCTTTAGCATATAAATATGGCATCTTTTCCTTTTTTTTCTTCTGAGCAGGTGCATGCCTTAAGTGGCCAGAAATAATATTGTTAGACATTGTGCAGAATGCATTTATGACTCCTTAGACAGCATTGCTTAATCACTGGATCTGTACTAATAAAAACCTAAGTATAGATTCAGTAATCTATACATCTAGGTCTCATATTAAGAATTACTTCATCTCTGAATTCTTCATGGAGCCCAAAGCCACATTGAGGGAAAGTAGTGCTGTTATTGCTTTCATATTATTTATGACGAGTGAGGAGAAGTCTTCATTAAAGTAGTTGTAGGTAAATGTTAAATAATGGTAGAAAACATGTATTTTGGAGTCCCTTCTCTGTGCTCTGAATTTTATATAACCCTCACTCAACTACTAAGGTTGATAGTTGCTTAGTTCTTGCCTCTTTGAAGATGGGGACAACATTCAGTCTTCAAGGACTTCACTTGTTAAGCTAAGAATTCTCAAAGGATTTTATCATGTGATGTAGTTTCAATATTCTGGCAGTCATGTGGTATCAGTGAGCATGGTTCTCCTCTTGTCTTTTCTATCGACAAGCAAGGTAAAATCACCCCACTTCTGGAGTATGGAGAAGCAGGACATTGTGGTGCACAAGGAACAACATTGTTTTTACTCCATTTTCTAGTACTTTGTATCTTTTTTAATTAGTTTTGCTGTAATTGTGTGCAATTGCACTGCCATGGCAGTTGCTAGCTTGCCACAATTATGATGAAACAAAAAATGTATACCAGGGAACTGAAATTCTGGAATTTCAGCCTTAAACAAACAAACAAACAGGAATAATGTTGCTGCTCCCAGTACATATTTCTTTATTATTTGTTTTGCTAGCATGGCACCATTATGCAATTATGGCAAAACAAATTTGAAAAGAAATATGTACAAGGGTAATTGAAATTATACAAGTGTGACAAAAATAAATAAATAAATAAACAGCATACATGTGATATGTAGCATGGAGACAGATAGGACAGCAGAGTCAGTGAGGCTATGTGGAAGATGATTGTGGGAACATGCATCACCAAAACTGCACCATAGTATTATTGCAAAGGAAGTGTGAAAGTGACTGTTTTCATAATGGTATGCTTCCATTTGCTTAAACAACATAATTGCTGTGAAACAGCAGGACAGAGTGATAAAGCCCAAAGATTACTGACACTGGGTACATCTACAAGGTCTTTTAGTACACATGGATACAGTTCACCCAGACCTGGAAATCTGAATATATTTAGAGTTCCTAAGTGTTCCTGTACCACCTCTTTATCTACTCTGGCCATCCATCTCTTAGTGCATGATTTATTCTTTTTTTATTCTTTTTTCCTCATTTTGAAGAGGGGGACATTTGCACACCCCATTCTACACAGACTTCTGATCTCCAAGAACTCTTAAGTATTATTGCCGCGGTTCTGAAATCCGTCAGTTCCTTTAATACCTTTGGATGTAGTTCATCTGGCCCTGATGACATGAATTCATTTAGAGTAGCCAGGTATTCCTGTACTACCTCTTTACCTATTCTGTGCTGCATTTCCATGTTACATCATCTGTTCCATTTTCTCCAGGTTTAACACTGTTTTTCATTTGGAAGAAGACCAAGGGAAAGAAGGGATTCAATAGTTCTGCCTTTTCTCTGACCCTCGTTAGTACTTGGCCATCTTCTGCATGCAGAAACCTTATCATTTCCTGGTTTTTCCTTCTGCTACAGACATAACCAAAAAAGGCCCTTTTATTGATTTTAACCTCTCTAGCAAGTCTGAGCTCATTGTGTGCTTTAGCTTTTCTGACTTTTTCCTACATGTGCCGGCTGTTTCTTTTAATTTCTCTTTGGTGATATCCCCCTTTTCCCATTTTGTCTACATGGCCCTTTTAAATCTTAGTTCATTTGACAGTTCTTTAGAAACCATCCTGGTTTCTTTAGATGCCACCTTTAATAGACATCCATGCATCACCCTTTCCTTTGAACATTTCTGACTAAGAGATCTTACAAAAAATTTCCCTAAGCTTACAAAAATCACCTTTGTTGAAATCCAGAATGTATATCTGACTATTTGGCTCCCCTTTTCCTCCGTGTTCCAAGAGAATGTGCTCATTTCCACCCATGGATTCCAGTGCGTCCTCCTCATTGACCAGTTTGTCTCTATTGGTCAGGATCTGTAGGGGTCTGGAATTTCTACAAGAATGGACAAAGAGTGATAGCTTTTACATTCACCCTAGACACATGTTTTACGTGTTTAAAAGATGCATAATATTGTATATGGGCCTTTGCTAGTTAATCTTGCAGGCTTGTAGTAGAATAATAATCATGCACGTTTTTTGTAGTTGCAGCTTTTGTGGCAGGCTGAGCAGGGGATAAATAAGAATATTTACATGCTGAATAGATAGATAAAAATGTTTACATCTTAGAATACCTGCGAAACTAATCCTTTTTAGGATACCACAATGGGGTGATCTCCCCCTCTCACACATACACATCACTTGTTGGAGGTTGCAACTTTTGTATGCCTTATGCTCACTGGTAGTTAGAGTGAATGTGGCTCTCTAGGGGTTTAGGCACAGCATGTTTATGGTTACTTTCTGTCTATTTGTTCATATCCACTCTCTTCCTGCATCATGTAGGCGTTATTTTGTTCCAAGGATATCACCTGCTCTCCTCTCCCCTCTCTGTCTGCTTGCTATCCTCCATGAAGTATGTGCCTTACAAGAGCTCACTCAAGGCTGAGGTGCTCCAGCTTTCTGAAACAATGTAGTACCTTCTTTGTATTACTTTCCCAAGAAGACAAACTTGTGTTGATTATACACAAGTATTCCAGAGTAAAACTACTTTTATATATCTTACTAAGAAGACTAAGTTTGATTTCTTTCTCTGCTAGTTTTACCTAGGTCATTTACATACTCTGCTTAAGAGATCTACTAAATCTCTCACATTTCCCAACATGCCTGTTAAATGTTCAGCACCTCCTAGGACAAGGAAGAGAAGATATTTAAAGATCAGTAAAGATCAGCTGGCTGATCTCATTCTGAGGGGATATAACTAGCCATATTCCTGCCTAGAAAACCAGTCTATTGGGAGGAGCATTCTGTTCATCGTGGGAAACCCAACAGACAGCAGTTGTGACAAAGAACTGTATCAAACAGCAACAGGATGTGAGCTAACTTTGTCTTTGCCTTATTGCTGCACCCTGTTTGACATCTCCATATAATCAATAAACTGTTGTCTTCATGCACCTATGGGTATGTTTCATTTTGACAGAACCTTGAACCTGAGTAAGTCTGGGAACTCAGTGGATCAGGGTTCTGGCATTGTCACAAGATCCAGTCCAGAGTAGTTGATCCCCTTGTTGCCTCATCTACATTTTGTACGATTAAATTGTCAGTAAGGGGAAAGGAATTTATTGGACTTACATTCTTGGCAGTCTGACTTTCAACAAATATTGGGATGGTTAAAGCTTTCCATTACTGTTCCTTCTCTCCTATTTGAATATTTGGTTATTTGATCGAGAAAGGCATCATCCAAATCCTCGTTCTGGCTTGGGGGTCTATAGAAGATTTCCACAATGATGTCACTGTTGTTTCCTTCCTCTTTAACTTTTACTCAAATGTTCTCAACCGTTTTCTATGCTCTGTAGTCATGGATCTGCTCCCTGGTGTACATATCCTTGATATCCTCCTCCTCATTTCCTGTTTGGTCTGTTTCTTTTAAATAGGTTATAACCTTCTTTTACTATGTTCAAATCATGTGTCTCATCCCACCAGGTTTCAGTGATGCCTATTAAATCATACTTGCTTTCCTGTATTAGTTCAAATTTAACTTGTTGATTTCCCATGCACTGTGAATTAATGTAGGAATACCTAAGACCATGGGACTTTTTTCCCAGATGCTTCCTTGTTTTTGTGTTGTTGTTTTTTTCAGTCCACTATTGGTTCCGGTACTGTCACCCGAATCCCCTCTGTATTATTGAAGCTATTATCCTCAGCATTTGCTGCCCCCCTGCTCGAGTTGAAACACTGCCTTTCTTTCCCATGTAATTCAGTTTTAAAGCCCTCCTGATGATTTGCAAAACTCCTGGCAAATACATTCTTACCAACTGTTGTGAGGTGCAACTCATCTCTTGCTAGAAGTCTTTCTTTATGAAAGCTCAGACTATGGTCCAAAAAGTCACATCTTTCCAAACAGCATCAGCTATGGATCAAGGTATTCACTTCTGTTATCAGAGTTGTCTCTGATGAAGCCAGGTTTACATTTTCAGCCTTCAGCATATTCAGGCAGAGTCAATAGTACGTGCACTATGAGTAACAATGTGTTTTTCCACAGCATATTTAATTATCTGGAGGGAATTAGAAGCTAGCCTGCTTTTAAGATTTTTGTTTCCCTCATTTAAGCTCTTGTTGCTGTAATAGATTTGTACTCTATATTGGTATGTTATGAAAATAAATTATATTAGCTACAGGCAGGGAGCCAGCCTAAGACAAAAGTGAGGTAATAACCAGTGTATAGTAATAAGACCAATAATACAAGGTTACTGGCCCATACAGAAGAAAAAGAGACTCCAGTAGGTTGGAAGACAAAATAAACTTCCATACATACACTAGCTGAAACAGGCAGAATAGTAATGATACCTACTTTACCTAAAATCTCCATTTTGATTGGATGAGAAAATAGATGGAGGAGTGAGATCTTTTAGCTGATTGCCTAAGCAAAGGCTAGAGTAGGTATACAACAGAAGTCTTTGGGCAGAAAAGCATCAGATTTTGCTCCTGGCAAAGCTGGTCCATCTTCACGCTACTGCTAGGCAATTGCTGAAAACCCAAAATCCTACATGTGGTAAGATATTTCTAACACCAACAGAATGCCAGTGTAAAAATAAAGTTAAACAAACATGCTAGGAGAGGGGTGTAAGTTTGTTATAAGAATGTGCCTAGAGTGACTTAAAGTCTTTGTAAGCTGTGCTGCTGAGGACAGTAGATTTATCTGAGCTATCTATGTTACTAGATTATTAATACAAAGCAGCAACTTGTTTTCCTGTTAATTTCCTATAGACCAAAGCTTAAGAATACTTAAGGAGAATACATATGTTGATCTCACTATGGGATAGGAATGGAGTTTGCAACCTTTGGCGCTTAGGTGACCAGCACAGCAATCTAGAAAATCCTGACAGATTCAGACCAATGTTACTGCCCTGGCTAGCCCGAGCTTTGGGGGATATAAAAGATATCTATTAATATCACTAATTCAGCTTCACATACCCCTTCCACATGCTTGCAAGGCCCCCGGACAAGCACGCATACAGGTCGGCTGATAATCGCCGTAATATTCCTAGACAATACAGGCAGGCCAGAAACAGCCGACTAGCTGCTTCAGGAGACCTCAAGGCAAGTACCTCCATTAGGTATGCAAGCAACTCTCAAAAGATCCTCTGCCTCACGCTAGCAGCTTGATGATCAAACTATACAACGCTCAAGAATTCCGCGTTTGCATACTGGCTACTCTATTGCTAAATTCGGCTATAATTCAATCATTCAAATTTTGACCTTTCAGAGGCTTTGTCTCCAACTCCAAATCTATTGTTTTCCCAAAGTCCGACCTAGCCTGTGGTCACAATTCTTCTTATAAAAACCCCTGATTTTGAGTGCTTCCTTGGATCGCTCCTGAGTTCCAGATAGCCTTGCTCTCGCTTCGCTTGGCGAGCTTCTCCTCAGCTCCACGTGCTGAGATACATCGAACCCCAGCTTCGCTCTCTATTTTCTTCCGGACTTCAGGACAGGTTTTGTATCACCCGAACCAGCTATCCCTCTGAAAATCCCGCTATCTTACTCACACCTTTATTTTCCTTAGTTATCTGTGTGCTTGTGTTGCTTACATTGTGTGCCTGTATTTAATAAAGACTATTCATTATTTTCAAACCGGTCTGCTTCTTGATTCGACCTGACCCCGTAAACACTGGATTGCAAGATCCTGCTAAGTTACCCTGCCTCTCGTTTTGCCAACTTGTGCTCTGAACTAATTTCCCCAATTTCTATAATTTTGATAGCAATTTGGTGTCCCTCCCGGGACCCGCAGAAAACAGGGTAACACCAACAGGTATAAGGTAAAGAACCTTCAATCTTCTGCAAGATATAGGGCTGGAGGAACAAACCATGCCTGTGTTAAAGGGGACCTCCATCTCTTCATTTCATCTACAGAAGGGGAAAAATAGTTTGAAGGCAGTCAAGAACAGACAGTGTTACCCCAAATGCATGAAACCCCTTGAGGTCTTCTAGCAGTACCCACAAATCAGTATAAAATGGGGGATTTATTGGTGCTAATTAAGAGTGCTGCAAGAGGTGGCATAACTAGCAAGATCTTTTCACCAGTGTTTATGAGGTCACTGAGATAAGAAACCAACCAGAGATGCAAATATAAGCTACATTGTGTTTTATTGTGGAAAAGTCAGACAGTGACTCAGAATCAACAATTGCTCACACACTCACAGAAAGCTAATCGAAGAAACAGGGAAAAAAGGTGGACAGCAGAGACTTCAGGGTAAAATGAGCAATATTTATTGTTCCAGAGAACAGCAGGGGTAATGCAGTATGGCTTAGGCTGGTGCCCAAGGAGAGTACACATTGGGAAATGCAATTGATGTGTGTTGGCAGCATGCAAGGTGGTGTTTTCCAGGCTTGTCAGGGATTTTGGATTGCTGGCACATTCGGGTAATGCAAAGTGGCCGTCAGCTGTCATCAGGATAATGCTCAGCAGCTGTCAGCTGTCATTGTCAGTAGACAGGGCTGATGTCAACAGGATTCTTGCAGTATAGGGAGGAAACTTGGAGAAGAGGGTTAGCAGGGTGGCCTTCCCAGCTGGGACTGAGGGCCATAATGTGCAGGAACATGGGTGGCATATGGAAATTTAGCCTGCAGCACCTTGTGGGAATGTGATCTAGGGAGATGGTAACTTGTGACTAGACAGAGACATCAGTGTCAGGGAGATGAGGCAATGGCTCTGAGTGTGTCTGCCTGCTGGATCTTTGGGGTACTTGAACTACATCACTTACATCTCTACTGGAGACATCGGGAAGCCTCAGAAAGCAGGGGCCTAATTCAGTTGAGGCAGGTCAATAATCCAGAGTCAGAAATGACTACCCGCCTAAACCAGGCTGAGACTGCCATTGTGCATGAGTGCTCACATCCAGCAGACATCTCAGGTGTCTCCTGGTTGTTCAAGCACAGACAATCAGAGACAGGTCCCCAATACTGGTACTCTGAAGGATCAACAAGCTCTTTTTGGGGAAACCTCTACTGATTGTATTTGGACTGGGCAGGTTGTTATTCCTCACTCTGGTCCTTCCTCTGGTGGGTAAAGGCAGCGTGCTGGTCCCACCTTTTACCATCTGACAGGGAATCTTCTTTAGACAGAAGTTCTTGTGTCCCCTTCAAAAGACCCTGGGCCGATATGGCTGGTCATTCCCTTTTCCCTGCTATTGTGGTATACTTGCCTACCTCGGCCAAGGTTTCCCTTGGAGGGACCCCAGAGGGCCTTAGGTATCCCAACCAATTCTAGTTAAAGGGAAAACCTGTCAAGGTCAGAGACCTGGGCGGTAAGCCAACCTGGAGAAGAGAGTGGGAGAGCCAGCAAAGTCCAGCCAGGAGAAGACAAGCAAGTATTCAAGGAAGTTCATTTACCAGAGCGCCAAGCGAAGCCATAGTCAGAGTTCCAAAGCCAAGGGTCAAGAGTCCAGAGGTCAATTCAAGGTGGAGCAGGAACAGAATCGGATCTCTGTTGCTCTAAAGGAGCAGGCAGAGGAACGTCCATGCCTGCTTGGTCCATGGCAGCAGGGGGAGCTCTTGGGCTGCAGGACTCATCTCCAGCCAGAGCCACAGGGACCAACAGCTGCTGCTCGTCATCTCCACCCTGAGCAACAGGGACCAACAGCTGCTGCTCGTCATCAGCAGCTCTGACAGGGGCTTCAGTTATCACAAAACCAAGCCTTGGTGAACTTTGCCAATTCACCAAGTGCTTTTAATTGAGTCAGCTCATGGTGAATCCAGTACACCAGCTCAGCAAGGCAGACTGCAAGAATTATTTGAAATGCCAGGATCATGACAATGGTGTGCAGCATAATATTAAAGATCCCAGTTGATTGAGGGGACCATCTCAGTAGGGACTCCCACCATGAGTGATGGCCAGTGATCACTATGGATCAGGAGAGGTTCACAATGGTCTTGCCATTGTGTGACACTGCCAAAACAGGCTTGTCTCCTGCTGCTTTGAGTTCTAGCAGATGCGTCTTCAAATCAGGGTACATTAGGAGTTGATGCAGAATGCAGAGGTTGAGACCAAAGAATACCAGGGTGACAGACTGATATAGGGACAGAGCCATGTCCATTTCCTATCTAATCCGGATTGGCATGGAATAAGCAATGTCACAACAGCTGATGGTGGTGACATTACAGAAGCAGTGATTCGGACTGGGTACTATGGGCTGTATTACATCATGGTTAATGAGAATGGTGTGACAGGCTGTCCTTATACACATGTGTGTAAATGTATGTATGTATGTATGTATGTATATACATACACATGTATATACAATGGCTGAAGCACTGCCGTGGGTCAGTTCATAAGCACACTGACCTTCTTGGCCCTTAAGGAGTGTTAAACATAGATGATAGGGATGTAACGATTGACCTTCGCATATAAAGACCTGGCCTTCTACACTGACAGTTTGCCAGTTGGGTCCTAGCACTGTGGCTCAATGGTTACAGTCCTTGGAGTACAGAACATCTTCTGAAACAGTCTGTATTCTGAGGGGGATAACTGGATGAATTGTAAGAATAGTCCTGGCAGTGACAATGGCAATGAATAACTGCAGTTGATTCCACCAGCAGATTAACATGGCATTGACAAGAGTCCATCATGGTTCTAGTCTCATTTCTTCTTTAGTCAATTTTGCCTGGATAAGTTCCCTACTTCTTTTGAGTTATGACCATTGTAGCCATGCTGAATTAAATCTCTAGTTGTCATTAAATTAATGGTATGCATCTGGATGCATACGAGAGCAAGGTACATGTTCTGACTTGCATAGAGTGTTTCTTTTGCTAAGATCAGCATGTCCTCTTCCATCTTAAGTTCCAAATCAATGAGTATGGATGTGACAGCTTGTTGTACATTGGACATATTGCCTTATGGGTTTGCCCACATTAACCATATCGGTCATGATACAAGAGAATTTATTTGCTACTTCCTCAACTTTGGCCACATCCATTAATGACATGCCTGCTCCAACAGGCATGATCCAATCTCACCATGCCCATTTCCCTCTAGTGGGACTTACAAATCCAGACCACAGTTTTAACCACTCTGCCCAGCAGGCTTCACTGCAGTTTAACTATAGTGTACAATTAAGCCATTGTGCTGAGGTTTTTAGCTTCTGAAGCCCCACTCAGACCTCCTTCAAGGAGATCGTTGGCTGCATTAACACTAACTCTGTACATCCTATTTTAACACAAGAGCCCATGGTGGGGGACTCTGCCTAGATTAAAGTGAAAGCGTTCCTAATGAACAGATCGATGCTATAGCAATGGAATGTTGGTGGCCGAATTGAAGGGTATACCTGCCTTCCCCATGAGTGAGGTTTAAGACTTGCAGACCTTGGGACTGAAATCAAATTGAAGCCCACATTGCATTGCAGATTTTAGGACTGACAGGAATGTACCAGCGTGGTGGACTTTGCTTAGCCAAATTGGTTTATGATCTACTCCAGTATTGTGCTTACCAATTTACAACCTGGATAATTTGACATATACCTGATAGTGTGGTCAGACTGACCTCAATGGGAGATGTATGCCCTTCAGTGGTACTGAGAAGGATGGAAAGCACAAAGAGATTACCTCTCTCCCAAACTGTATCTGTAACAATTGCCACATCACAGGAAGGAGAGGGAGGAGTTGAGTACAAACTATTGTACACTAAGGCAGCTATGTTCCCCTTGGAGCAGCACTGAGTGACATAGGTGAGTACCTTTGCCTTTGGAACTTCCTGGCAAAAGATCTTCTTCCTGTTTTCAGGGTAAATACATTTGGCTATGCTGCATGCAGTGGCTGATCCATGTGCAGCAAACAAGGGCTGAATCTGTGTGAATTAATAAATGTGTTCTCGATTGTTGCCATCCAATGCGGGGAAAATCCTAGATCACATATTGTCACCAGGACTATGTGAGGACTTTAGAATGATGCAATTCCAGGGGTAATCCTTAGGGTCTGGTGTTTGAGGAAAATAAAGGGGCACTAACAGAAGGAAAAAGAAGAGAGTGGCACTCACCCAATTTTCTAACGTTTGAGCCATGTCACCTTTTTGCCACTCTAGGGGATAAATTCAAAACTACTATCTATATACATCCAACTGCTATACACTAGGTACACCAATTTCATTCAAAACAAGTAAGCTGGGGTAGGGGGTGCTGCCACCACAAATCTACCACAGACAGCTCTTTGCAATTAGGGGTGATCTGTCTGATTACCACCATGTTAATAGGGGCAGGAACCTACTCTGTCACCTCATCTTTTGTCTCTGCTTGTGCTGGTGCTGTGCCTTTTCATTTGTTAAGTTGTGAGACATGAAAGTATTTAAGCCATTGTCCCTTTTAGTGTGAAATTGCTACTTGGTACACAGTGGGAGAAACATGTTTCATTATTTTAACAGGTCCTTTCCACTTGGAGGACAAGGTGTGTTCATCCTGGGAGAACTTCTGGTACATGACCAGTTGTCCTTTGTCCTATTGCCAAGCTGTTTGTCCATGGTCTGCATGTTCTTTCCCTGTTGCAAGGCCACTTCCCGGTGGATTCATGAAATCTCTTGCATCAGCATATGCACCCACCTACTGTTGATGACAACAGTTTCTGTATCAGAAGGGAGGGTAGTGTGAAACCAGAAGGCTTCCAGTAATAACATCTCCCTCCCAGTCATCACAGTGTGTTGAGCAAAGCTATGGACTACTTTCATTCCCCTAAGAGCCATCAGGATGATGGAGAGCTTCTCATCCCAGCCACGCCCTGTTGAATATACTACCTTTTGGAGCTTTTCCTTCAGAATGGAGTTGGTTCACTTAATCTGTCCTGAACTCTGGGAGCGATGAGCAATGTGGAACCTCAGCTTGATCCTGAGGGCCTTGCAGAGTTCCTGGGTGACTTCTCCAATTAAGCGGGGGCCCAAATCACTGTTTAGATCACATGTGATTCTCCAACATGTTACTGAACAGCAAACATGCAGCTGTAGCCATGATGTTATTCTTACAAGGGAACACTTCAGCCCATTTGCTGAAAGGATCTATGACTGTTAGGAAGTACTTGTTCCCTCCCAGAATGGAAGGCAAGAGATCTAGGCCCATGCGCCCTAAAACTACTGGTGCTGGATTGAGGACTTGGAGACACCCTGGTCAGCATTGAATATGGTTCAGGAGAGGCAGTTGTCCACCCGCTGCTCTACCTCCTGGTGCTTGCATGGTCACCAACCTGTCTCTTGTGCCCTATCTATGTGGCCTGTTTCCCCTTATATCCCAGCTCATGGACAAACTGTATCAGGTCTCCCTGAACCTTCAAGGGTACAACCCAGTGAGGGTGTCCCTTCTTGTCCACCACCCAAATGGTGCCTTCCTTCTCCTTGATTGCATACTACCCTGTGGCATCTTTCCCTGCTTCTACTAATTCATTCAGTTCGGGATCTCCCTTCCAGAGGCTGGCCAAATCTAGGAATGGAGTGGTGACAACCTTCTTTGGATTCACGCTGATGGGGCATATGGATGCTGTGTCTGTGGAGCCATCATCCTTGAGAACTACTTCTCTGGCAAGTTCATCAGCATGATTGTTCCACATGCATGTATCAGAAGTGTTTTTCTGATGGCTCTTTATGTGTGTTATCTAAGTTGGGGCTGTCCTATTCTGAATTCGTTTAGTGATGCGCAGCCATTTACTTTGATGGGAAGTGGTCTTCCCATCTGATGTCTTGCAGTCATTAGCAACCCAGACTGGAAGCCAGATGGTAGCTGCCTTGGCTGACCAGTCCAAATTGATGTAAATAGTGAGTGGGTGGTTGATTGGCTCAAATTCTAGAATGGCTGTAAGGGCTCAACTGCCTGACTAGAGTGAGGGCACATGGTACCTTGCAATGTGAAGGAGTCATCCACTCACATGGTTCCATAGCCTGTCCTGGGTGAGCCTGACATGTGTAGGGATGAGCTGTCACAGAACCAGCAGATGAAACCCTGCAGCAGGTCTTCCTTGAATGGTTCTGCCCACTCTGTTGGCCACTGATCATGGATAATTGAGGGAAGAAGACACTCATGTTGCTATCCCATAACAATCAAGTCATAAGAGGCGAGAACTTTATTCTGTTCCTTCTTGTAATCAACCCCACAGTTCACTAGGGCAAGTGTTCACTTTGCAGTCCACGCATTGGAGACATCTCCATTCTAGATCTTGCCTGACAAGATATAGTTGAGAGGGATTTTTGTAGTCTAAATTCAGCCACTCCCGCAATGAATTTCTAGTGTGTGAGGCTCCACGCTAGGACCAGGTAGACATTCTTGCAGGGGCTGTATCTTTGCTCAGCCAGCTTCAGGCCACGAGAGGCATATGCAATGACTGTGTTTGTCTGAGTGCAACTGAGTGTAGTGCCAATGCTATGTTCAGATGTGGCCAACTGAATGTAAAACAGCTTAGACATGTCAGGATAAGCAAGGGCAGGGCTTCTCACTAAATTGAATTTCAGCTCAACAAAGGCATTCTCCTGATCAGGTCCCATTCCCAAACTGCATTCTTCTTCAAAAGTGCATACAGAGAGCGTGCTTTCTCCGCAAAGGACTCAATGAAGTTCTGGGAGAAAATGAGTGTTCCTAACAGTGCCCTCAATGCATGTACATCAATGGGTGCAGGAAGCTTGGAGATCACCTCCATGCACTATATGTCTGGTGTACATCCATCTGTCCCTGGAGAACCAGAGAAAGTCCCAAGTACTTCACTTTAGTCACAACCAACTGGGCTTTTTTCCAGTTCGCTTTGAACCCAGTGTCTCTGATCAGACCTAGGACTTCGTTGGTTATCTCTCTGGTCTCCTCCTCAGTAGATGAATGGATCAAAATGTCATCCGCGCAAGACAGAATGTGTGGCTGCAAAGACAGGGTCCTCTTGCAGTCCAAGTCAGCCAGTGCAGTGCAGCTAAGGCAAACAGCAAGCAAACAGTTCAGGATGTGTTTCCTTATTTTTATCTAGTAAGCAAACAGACCAGAGACAAAACGAAGTACAGCAAAATCCCTGGCAACATCAATAGTTCAATGAACAGTCAATACAATTTTAAGTCAGAGTTCAGAAACATGGCAGGAGAAATAAGTCAGCCTCTTTCTGACTGGTACTTTGGGTGTAGTACCACTGAGGTCTCTGTGGCTTCAGACTCCTAAGAAGCGTGCAATCGCTCTGGCCAGCAATGTTTCTGGCAGTACTCTGAGGCAAAGAGCACCTCATGCTGGGATCACAAGATGTGAGGGTCATGTCTAGACAACCACAGCGTTCCCAGGACCACAGGGAAGTGCAGGACTGCTGCCAGGAAAAACTACATTTGCTCAACATGGTCTTGGATCTCCACAGTTAGCTCAGGGGTCTGATGTGTCACTGGTTTAGAACTCAGGAGCCTCCCATCAATGGTTTCAACAGGCCACAGTGTGGGTAGTGGGAACATCTCTATGTGGTGCTGGGTGACAAAGCTTAAGTCCATGAAGTTGTTGGGGGCCCCTGAGTCAATCATGGCACCCATGAGTGTTAGCTGGGCATCAGGAACCCAGATTGTTGGTGCTACCAGCAAGGGGTCTCACTTGGGTGGCAGTGAAGCCTTGATAGATGGCTTCTTGCCTGATCTTTGCTGGCTGAAAGCTTCCTCTGTACCCTGACAAAGCAATGGCCTTGGAGGTGGACTTTCCTTGTGCAGCTGGATTGAGGTGCAAGACATTCTGTGCAGCTCCAGTGTCAATCATGAGCTTGGTTGGTGTCTCTGTTCATGTGATTCCAGTGACTGCCATGACAATCGGCCTTTCCACATGTCAGGCTCCAATTGAATGATGACACCATAGGGAAGCACTGTGGACCCAGGGCATCACTAGCATGTTGGATCTCTGTATGTGTCAAGGATCTGTATGGTAATGATAGGCTGTGCTACATTAGGACTAGCCTGCAACTTCACCAGGGCATCAATCAGTTCAATAGTTGATTTTAGGTGGAACTGAGACATGTCAGCTCCTGCTTTCTTTAGCCATTTCCCCACATGTCTCCTCTCCTTGCCTGATCCTGACCACTGAGGATCATGTCCTCCTGGCTATTGCCAAGGGTTTGAATTTGGGCCTGGGTTGACTAGGACCTGCTGCTGACCATAGAAGAGGCCACGCGGGCCATCCAGTCCAACCCCCTGCCATGCAGGAACACCCTCAAAGCACTCCCGACAGATGGCCATCCAGCCTCTGCTTAAAAACCTCCAAAGAAGGAGACTCCACCACACTCCGAGGCAGCATATTCCACTGCCGGACAGCCCTGACTGTCAGAAAGTTCTTCCTGAGGTTCAGGTGGAATCTCCTTTCTTGCAGCTTGAATCCATTGCTCCTTGTTCTGGTCTCTGGAGCAGCAGAAAACAAGCCCTCTCCTTCCTCTACATGGCATCCCTTCAAATATTTAAACATAGCTATCATGTCCCCTCTTAACCTTCTCTTCTGCAGACTAAACATACCCAGCTCTCTAAGTCTATCCTCATAGGGCATGGCTTCCAGGCCCTTCACAATTTTGGTTGCCCTCCTCTGGACCTGCTCCAGCCTGACCATGTCCTTCTTGAATTGGGGTGCCCAGAACTGGACACAATATTCAAGATGAGGTCTAACCAAAGCAGAGTAGAGTGGTACCAGTACCTCCCTCGATCTAGACACCATACTCCTATTGATGCAGCCGAGAATTGCATTGGCTTTCTTGGCTGCCGCATCACACTGCTGACTCATGTTCAGCTTGTGGTCTATTAAAACTCCAAGATCCCTTTCACACGTACTGCTATCCAGCCACGTGTCCCCCATCCTATATTTCTGTATTCCATTTTTTCTACCTAAGTATAGGACCTTACACTTCTCTCTGTTGAATTTCATTTTGTTAGCTTTGGCCCAGCTCTCCAATCTATCCAGGTCATTTTGAATTTTGATCCTGTCCTCTGGCGCATTAGCAACCCCTTCCAATTTGGTGTCATCTGCAAATTTGATGCAATTCCTTCATCCAAGTCATTGATGAAGATATTGAACAGCATTGGGCCCAGGATAGAACCCTGTGGCACCCCGCTAGTCACTTCTATCCAGGATGAAAAGCAGCCATTCGTGATCACCCTTTGGGTTCGGTCGGTTAACCAATTACAAATCCAAGTAACAGTAGCCCTGTCTAGCCCACATTTTACTAGCTTCTTTGCAAGAATGTCATGGGGAACTTTGTCAAAGGCCTTACTGAAATCGAGATATGCTACATCCACAGCATTCCCTTCATCTGTCAAGCTAGTAACTCTATCATAAAAAGAGATAAGATTAGTCTGGCACGACTTATTTCTGAGAAATCCATGTTGACTTCTCGTGATTACCGCATTGCTTTCTAAGTGATTAGAAACTGACTGCTTAATGATCTGCTCCAGGATCTTTCCGGGTACTGATGTCAGGCTGACTGGGCGATAATTATTTGGGTCCTCTTTTTTCCTCTTCTTGTAGATGGGGACAACATTTGCCCTCTTCCAGTCTGCTGGAACTTCTCCTGTCCTCCAAGATTTCACAAAGATTATAGCAAGCGGTTCCAAAATGACCTCTGCCAGTTCTTTTAATATCCTAGGATGCAATTCATCTGGCCCTGGAGACTTGAATTCATCCAGTGTGGCCAGGTATTCCTGTACCACCTCTCTACCTATTATGTGCCTCATTTCCCCTGCTTCCTCCCCTGCTCCCCAACCGCCAGGTTGAGTGCTTGTATCCTTCTGGGAAAAAACTGAGGCAAAGAAGATGTTAAGTAGTTCTGCCTTTTCTCTTCCCCCTGGTAGTAATTCGCCATCTTCTCTGTGCAGCAACCCTATCGTCTCTTTCTTTTTCCTTTTGCTACGGACATATTTAAAAAAGCCCTTTTTATTGTTTTTGATGTCTCTGGCCAGCCTAAGTTCGTTCTGTGCTTTAGCCTTTCTGACCTTCTCCCTACATCTCCTGGCTACTTGCTTAAATTCTTCTTTGGTGGTTTCCCCTTCTTCCATTTCCTGTACATGTTTCTCTTAACACTTAGCTCAACTGAGAGTTCTTTACTCAACCATTCTGGTTTCTTCAGATGCCTTCCATTTTTCCTCCTTATTGGCACAGTTTTAGACTGTGCCTTCAGTATCTCCCTTTTGAGGAACTCCCATGCCTCCTGAACTCCTTTCCCTTTCACTATTCTTGACCACGGAATTCCAGCCAGCAGCTCCCTAAGTTTACAGAAGTCCGCTTTTTAAAAATCTGAGATGAGTGTCTGGCTACACTTATCTTCTCCTTCCCGCTGAATGCCAAATTCCAATAGGGCATGGTCACTCCCCCCTAAAGATCCAACCACTTCTACCTCATTAACAAGGTCATCCCTGTTGGTGAGGATCAGATCTAGAATATTTGATCCCCTTGTGGCCTCTTCCACCTTCTGGACCATGAAATTGTCTGCAAGACAAACAAGAAACTTGCTGGACCTTGCTATCTTGGCACAGTTTGACTGCCAACATATATCCGGGTAATTGAAATCTCCTATTATTACTGTATCTCTCCTTTTTGAATGTGCAGTCATTTGGTTGAGGAAGGCATCATCAAAGTCCTCAGTCTGGGTTGGAGGTCTGTAGTAAACCCCCACCAGAATATCCCTATTGTTTCTCGCTCCCTTAATTCTTACCCAGATGCTCTCGACCCGGCTTTCTGGGTTTAAGTCACGGATCTCTTCACAGGTGAAAACATCCTTGACAAACAAGGCTCCTCCTCCTCCTTTCTTGTTTGGTCTATTTTTACAAAATAGGCTGTACCCCTCTATTCCTACATTCCAATCCTGAGACTCATCCCACCAGGTCTCAGTGATGCCTATCAAATCGTATTTATTTTGTTGTACTAGGAGTTCCAGTTCATCTTGCTTGTTTCCCATACTCTGCGCATTAGTGTAGAGACACTTAAGTCCCCGGGCCCTTCCTGCAAGTCCTGTACTATAGTTTCTACTCCCTCCGCCACTGGCCGCTTGTACTACTTGTCCAATATCATTTGGGCCTTTTCCCCCTGCGCTCGCCAAGTCCTGGCCTTGAATAATATTGTCTCCCTCCCCAGCAGAACTTAGTTTAAAGACCTCTGAATCCTCCGTGCAAGACTGTTTGCAAAAACATTCCTGCCAAGTTTCGTGAGGTGCAGCCCATCCCTTGCCAGAAGCCCACGTTCATGGAAATTCAGGCCGTGTTCCAAAAACCCAAACCGTTGCCGGCGGCACCATGTGCGGAGCCAGTTGTTGACCTCTGCGATGGCCCTTTCCCTTCATGCGCCATATCCTTGAACAGGGAGGAGAGACGAAATAACCACCTGCGCACCAAGGTCCTTAAGCTTCGTCCCCATAAGCTCGTAGACCTTTGCAGTGTGGTAAAAGCTGCTCCTCGCAGTGTCATTGGTTCCGACATGAACCACAATGAGGGGCTTATGGTCAGTGGGCTTGACCAGCCTGGTTAGCCTCTCCGTTATGTGGTTGATCTTGGCCCCAGGAAGACAGCAGACCTCTCAATTGAGCTTGTCGGGTTTGCAAATTGCCGTTTCGGTTCCTCTGAGAAAGGAGTCCCCAACAACCAGAACTCACCTCCTCTGAGGCTTCTCTGGGGCTCCTCGATGAGAATGTTCTTCTAGGACTGCCTGGGCATTCTGTTGAGACTGGGAGCATTGATCTAGTTCCCGTTGCCGAAGTTGGATTCCTTCTCGTTGACATTCTGCTCCCTCCTCCTGGTGCTCCTCATCATTCGTAAGGCCAAGAACTTTGAAGCGATTGTGTAGGTTGAGAGTCTCTGTTACCTTCCTGGACCTTCTGCTCCTATGTGTGACATTCCTCCAAACCTCCATTTCCTGGCACAGTGTGTTGACTTTCTGATCTGGCAGCTCCTCCGGGCATTTGGTCTTCTGGTACGTCTTCTCTGCCCTATCCAAAAACTCCTCCCCTTCCCTAATAAGATGAAGATTATAAACTCGTGCCTCCAGCTGGCGAACCTTCTCCTCCAAGAAGGTCACCAGCTTGCACTTGGCGCAGGTGTACCCGACAACATCTTGTGGCAAGAAAAGGAACATCCCACAAGTGCTACAGGTGACCGCAGCAGCTCCCTCACCTTCCATCCTAGATACTACAAAGAGTAGTACAGGAGGTAGTTCTAGAAAGAATAACTGGGCTTTCTTTCTGAAATTCAGCTGTATAAGCTATGTCTGCTCTACTGATTGTGAAAGGTTAAACTTGAAGAATTGAAGTAGAGGACTTCAACAGCGTGCACTGAAAGTGCGCGCCGTTGGGAGCTCCTAATAAGACTCCGCCCCCTAGCTGGCTCCTCCCCCTTGTTAGTCAGACCGTGTGCTCAGGGAGAGCACACGGCCAGCACAAGGAGACTAAACAAAAACAAGCAAACAAACAGACAAACAGGCACTGCCCCGCAAGCCTGTAAACACACCTGGTCTAGGATGTCTTCACAGACCCAGCTCCCCCTCTGCTCTCTCCTCTGGGGAATGTGGACCAGGGACCACCTCAACCATAACTGTTGCCAGGAAAGGAGTGGCTGGACTGGTCCCTCCATCCTTGGCTACTGGTATGACTGCCAGGCCAATCGTCCCTCCCCACCAAGCACTACGGGGGGGCAGGTTGTCAGGACCACCTGCCGTGTTGTATTGGGTGTGTGGCCCATGATTGTTATAGGTTACCACCTGGATGGGTTCCCACAATTTGAGATCTGTACTCTTGTGGGCAACCTTTGTGTTTTTGACTGTCCCTGACTCTAAGGAGATCTGCCACCCTCTGGATCTGTTCTGAAAACACTGTCCGTGTGTGCAATCTAGCACTCATAGGACCCATAGCCATTTTTGTCTGTGAATTCAAGCCTCCAGAAAGGATCATTTTGAATACAGCTGAGTTAAAATCATGAGTCCCCTGCTCTGGGGGGAACAGAACCTTTTCAGCCAGGACAACAAGCAGTTTTTTCCTGGCCATATAAACCACATAAGCTTCTGGATTTCAGGGTAAAATGAGCAATATTTGCTGTTCCAGAGAACAGCAGGGGAAATGCACTATGGTTTAGGTTGATGCGCAAATAAGAAAACCAATACAAATAAGAAAACAAAGCAACAAAGTGGATGCCAAAAATCAATGTACTGCATTGAGGTGCCCAAAATCAGGAATATTTATACTCAAAATCTGTCCTGAGAGCAAGGGGTATGCATGGCTCTCTACCAGAGCAAACGATAGCAGTTGCAGAGTCACAAAAGGTGGCTGGAATGAGTTGATGGTCTTAACTGTGTGAAAGAAATATGTTGATGGTTTTAGTGTGTAGGTGACAAAAGCATTGATGGCTTTGTTAGATTTGTATTTTGAAGACAGGATAGGACAGATGCGGGTGAGAGGAACAAGGTGCTTGAGACAATCATTGATTTGGTGGAAAACTTACTGCTTCATGAGTCAGTGCTGTCAGAGCCAGCAGAGATCCTTTGTGTTTTGGAATTGCCCAGTGATTTCCTACTTATGATTTCATCACACCTGGGGTGGGGGTCATTGGCCTAATCCACTGTGTACATGCCTGAATATTTGTTGCCCTCTTAATCAACCCGGCTACCTGATTTTAGCAGGACCAATTTAATAGCAGCCGATTCCCATAATAACACCAATATTTTGTCAATTATATCTTATCAAATCTGGGGTGTGTGCAGAGTCAGTAACAGTACTACATCTTCAAAATCAGATGCTAGATCTTATCTGTCAACTCTCCCATAAATAAACTTTTTCTGCCATCATAAAGCTTGCTCAGTGGAAAGTGAAGTCAGTTTGAGGATTACCAGGGAGGTGCTCAGCTTCCCCATGTCTCTAGGGGGGGGGGGGCAAAATCTCAGGGTGAGTGGTGTTGGTGGAGGAGAATGTTTTATTTTTGTCTGTGACATGTCATTAACGTTTTGGCACCTACTTCATCCATTCTCAGCTGGTGACAAGGCTCGCTGGCCTAGCACGAAGAGAGTTTATATATATGTTGCACTTGGCATACAAACCAGTGCATCAAATAATTGGGAGTGAAGGGAAGAGATTGCAAAAAGAGCCAGTGTGGGTGCGTGCATTTGGGTTCATCATGCCATTTGGAGCAAGGCAGGAAGTGGAGAGCCAGTGTCTACTTGGTACACCATTGCACAACATGCGAAAATGCCTATGAGTTAGAGCTAAGCTTTGCACAAGCCTTAGCAGGGTCATAGGATCTAGAAAAAACAGTGTTCTATTATGGTATTCTGGCGGTATTCTAGCTGCTGCATTTTGTACTGGTTGCAGCTTCAAAGTTGCCTTCATGGAGAGCCCCTTGTAGAGTGCACTGCAATAATCTAATTGGGAAGTTACCTGTGCATGAACTGCTGTAGCTATGTTATCCCTAACCAGGAAAATCTGTAACTGGCAGACCAAGTTACTTGGAGCCATGGAGTTCACCTGAGCCTCCAGTAACAAAGATGGATCTGAGCTATGCACCTACTTCTTCAGGTGATGCACAACCCCATCTAAATCAGATCATTTCCTCAATTCCCAAACCTGAAAACCACCAGTCCATAGACTTTCATCTTATTGGGAACTCATTTAGCACCAGACACCTCTCCAGCACATGCTTACCCTTAGTCAATCCCAGTGACAAGGAGAAATAGAGTTGACTGTTATCAGTGTATTGATGTACTGCATGTATTGATGACACTTAGCCTAAAAACTTCTAATGACTTTCCCCAGTACCTTCATATAGATATTGAACAGCATGGGAGGCAAAATATTGAATAAAATGGGAGATATTAATCCATGGACTTTAATGGCCATGGAGCTGAACAGATGTCCCTTGTGCCACTCCCTGGAACTAGCCCAATAGATACAAGTGGCCCACACTCCTACCCAACAGAATTGGTCTATTATGTTAATATGATTAGTGGTATCAAAAGCCACTGATAGAATCAGGAAGAGCAATAGGGTAGCAAAGGCCACTGCCAAGAAACAGCTACTGGGTTGTTTTTGGTGAGTCTCAAGATGGTTATGGACTTGTAGCATAGAAAAGATAAGAGCTCTTCAGAAAATATTTTTATGATAAAAGGAATGATACTGGTGGTACGACTATCTGGGAACAAGAAGAGGAGTTGTAACACAACAACAAGTAAGATAAAGCACCACAAACAGACTTACTAGTATCTTGCTAGAGGCTATGTGCAGCAGAATAGTAACTTCAGGGCAATTAAAGGAGCAGTAATACTCTTAGAAAACAAGATACAGCAGAGTGAAGGGACAAATAAGTTTAAGGTAAGCTAAAGTAAAATAAATAAGATAAAAGGAAGGAACTGAAATGATTTAAATATAAGAACATAAGAAGGGTGGCTCTCCCCTTGAATTATAAATTATATGTTACAAATTCTAAATCACAATAGTAGTTTTGACAAGACAAGGTTACAAAACCCAGGGCTTCTTACCTACCAGTTCCAATGAATTAGACTTTCTTCCCTGCAAAAGAGGAAAACAAACAAGAATCTCTGTTTACTTTTCCCCAGTTACAAAAGCAAACAATCCAGGACCAGAATTGTTCTCTGATTCAGTTACAGATTGGACTCTGAACAACAGACAGATCTTGTCTGATTTATATGTTGTGGGAGTAAACTTGGCAGCTGAAATTGCTACAGCCAAGAAGGCTGAGAATAAGGGTGTAACACAATGATGTAGAGTGTTACAAGGGGAAATCCTGCCCTATTTTTTTCCAGTAGTAGAAATAAATAATGCAGGATCAGAACTGCAGAACTTCTGATTCTATTTTAAATTGATTCCTGAATCATAAACAGTTTTTGTTTGATCCATATGATCTGGGAGATAAAAATCCTCCAGCTGTTATGGCTTTTGATGAAAACTCTAAGAATTTTAATCACTCAACAGAATGGAGAAATAGAATTACCTCAGAGGCTTCAAAGGGAAATGAAGTTGTGCGATACTCAGCAGTATAGATTGTACCAGGAAGAATGGGAAGAGGAGAAACTATTAAAGCTAATGCAACAGTTTAACAATATAACCAAGGACTTACAATCAATTAAGTCCTTCCTTTCTGAATACAATGCCTCATTTTCAGGACATTTCCACACTTCACTGTTATAGTGCTATCATTCCACTTTCAACATCCTGTGGAAATCTGGGGTTTGTAGTTTACTGAGGCCAAAGAGCTCTCTGGTTGAGAATTCTAAATGCTCTTCCCTAAACTGCAGACCCTAGGATTCCACAGGATGTTGAAAGTGGAATAGCACTATCACAGTGTAGTGCAGAAATAGCCTCAGTCATTGCTGAATCCCTAATAAAGTTGGATTCTGGGCTTGAAACCAAGTCACTTGCCCAAGACTTGAACTTATTACATCCTAATAAAAGCAAAAGGGAGGCATGCATTAAGGAAAAAAAAACTTCATGTCAAGAAAGGTCTAAGGCAGGGAAGAAAGGCAGAAGTATTATAAGGCCAAGGACAGGATGGAGGTTGTCATCAAAGCATAAAAAAAGCAACTCTCTGAATTTGGTCAGTTCAACAAACAATAAAATAATTAGATCTGTTTGTTTTCAGGTAGAGAATGAAGTGGTAACACACTTTGATCTCAAACAGCCACCTCCTGTTAATCTGCCTGTCTCTTTACAGTCCAGGTATAGTGGTACTGAAGGCTTCCCAGGATCCTTGAGACACAGTTGTTGAGAAAGGTTTGAACCAAATAGAGAAGAAATTATCTTCTTCACTTGAGCCCTTAATACCTCAGGATAACTCTAGCAATAAGTTTTGGAATTTGATATTATTGAAGCATAAACTGGTTATTAGCAATCATTCCAAACCATTGGGTTTGTTACTCTAGGCAGAGTGTAGGGGGCATCTTTTATATACCCTAGGACATGTGGTCATGGGCTCCCAATGACATTGTGCAAGTGGAATACTTATTTTATTATCATATAAATGTACAAGCTGTTGTGACCTTCTAAAACAGGCACATAGCTAAAACAGTATTTTCTGTAAGGTACCAGCTACTAAACAGGGGACTTCCTATCTCTCAGTTCATTGAGAACAACCCCCCCCCCGCCAATGCCACTATTCAAAACTTCCTCCAGATTAATTCCTCCCAGTAATCTCATTGATAATATGAAGGGTAACCTTATTGATCTAGGAGATACTGTATTGTGCCCAAGTCATCCTTCTCAAGAAGAACAAACTTAAAATATGCCTCCTGAATTAAAAGGCCTGGCAGCCCTCAAAGCCTCTATTAAGTGTCTGCCTATACGGTGCACAGATTGCTCTGGTCTGTTTAACTGATTTTGGTACCTTGTACTTGTTGATGATAAGTGTATATATTCCATCACATCTTAGTAGGGACCAAGGTAACCAGGCTTGGGAGACGTTAGAACATTATATTGTAAATCTAGAGGGACAATTCCTCCCATCCCATTTAGTCCTAATGGGGGATTTGAATGGTCAAATTGGGCATAACAATAAGGCTCTTTTTTCTTCCCATGCTTGGTGTCTGGATGAAATGGAGGACTATATTCCCAGTGTTGATAGACACACCAAAGACCTGGGGATTAATTCTGCTAGTATATGTTTTGTTCCAATGGTGGGGTGACTTGCTTGAAGAATACTCAATGGGAACCTGCTATTTGACCCATGTGGAGAATATACACATATATCAGATAATGTACTCACATATCAGCAATAGTAGTACTATTGACTATGCTCTAGTTTCTGATGCTCTTTTTAATTCTATAGTCAAATTTGCCATAGCCTGCAGGCTTGAAAGTGATCATTTTGCTTCTTTCTCTCACCTTTGGGATCTACATGAATATTCATTCCCAAATACAATCTCATTTCACCAATTCAGTTGTGGTGGTTGGGCAAAAAAGATTGTGGTGATCAGAGAATCTGCATGGTTCTTAGCAATCTTGAATTCGACACTATGCTTGGAGTTTAAAAATCACAATATTGCAACCCGTGATGTTCAAGACATCTTGAAGAATTATTCTCAGCTCTTTTCAGTATTGCCAATGTCACAAAGGTGTATGGAGAGGAGGCCCAATATTTTCAGATATAAAGGGATGGCCCTCTGGTTTGATAAAGCCTCTGTTGAAGCTGGAACCCATTTACCCATGTATGGCCAGTATAGGAGAGACAATTGTGGGACACTGCCTCAGTCTTACTATACTGCTAAAAGACTCTATAAATCACTATTAGCGAAGAAAAAGAAAGAAGGTATTCAAAGGCAATGGGTGTCTCTGATATCTTTCTCCTTACTAAAAACACCATGATGTTCTGGGTTATAGTAACAGGTATGATAGGGAATATTGCAGGTTCGCCCCTTTGCAGTATCCCTGTAAAAGCATGGGAAGATTATTTCTCTACCTTGTATAGAGATAGAGAGGAGCAGGCTTTTGTGACATCCGAGGAGATAAACTCATTTTCTTTGAACTGTTTGGATGCTCCCCAGTAGTCTCCTGTGTCCAAAGATGAAATAAAGACACTAATTACCCAGATCAAATCTGATAAAGTGTTTGAGAGAGAGATTATGGGACAAACTCTTTGCCTCCTCTATCAACAAACAATTACTATGGTTAATTATGAATTTATATAGGAATACCTTTATGCAAGTGAGATGTGGTATCCAAGGTAATCTTACAAATACTATCCCCATTGAAAAGGATGTATGCCAAGATTGTGTTTTGGCAGCTTCATTATTTAACATATATCTTAATGATTTCTCTACTTGTATCTCTTTGGAGGCCTTCCACGCATTTAAATTGGTCTCAGTCAGAATTCCCCTGCTTTTGTATGCAGATGATGCTGTCCTTTCATTTACTAAAATAGGTTTAAAAGGAATGCTGAGAGCTTTCTTGGATTTTTGTAAAGAAAACCATTTAACTATCAACTGTACTACAACTAAAATTATCTTTTTTTCCTATGAACTAAACCTTGTCCAGTTGGATTGTAAATGGGCATAACTTAGGGCAAGTCATACAATTTAAGTATTTAAGAGTTATTTTTCAAGTGACTGGCGTCTGGTTGTCCCAGTGGTTTGCTGTCACTCAGTCTGCATCTAATAGTGCTAAAATGCTAGTTTGTTTCTTTTATACCAAAGGAGGTCAATTTTTACACTGCAATTAGGATGTTTTGGCTAAGGTGTTGTCACAATCATTTTTGGCATCCCAGTGTGGATTTTGGGGTTCTCCTCAATGCTAGAACAGGTCCTTTCAGCTTACCTTCAGAAATTATTTGGGGTGCCAAACTGTGTGCTGTCAGCTGTTCTCTGGCTTGAAGTTTGTTGCCCCTCAGTTGAACGCACTGCCTATAGCTGAGTACTAAGGTATTGGTTGAAACTATTCTCTGCAGGCCCTGAGTCTGATTACCCACATCTCATGATGAAAAATACTTATTCTGCCCTGTGGTCTAAAAATATTAGGTTAAAATTCCAGAGATTGGGACTTTTGGATAATTTTCTTGTCATACAAGGCTTGACTAGGGCACAGCTGATTTTGGTGCACCACATTATAGATATAGATTTACAATATTCTGTATCCACTTCTCATACAACTTGGTCTCATATTAGTCTAGGGCTGCAGTTTAATCCTGATGAGGAGCATATCATTTACAAAATTGGACCATCTGAAAATATTGTACTGCATTCACCAAAACATGATTCAATGTTATCCCCTCTGCTTCACTACAGGGCCATTTCAAGGGAATCCCTTATAAGGACCATATTTTGAGGCAGACCTCTTAACTGGTACCTGACCTCAGAAAAGAATAATGGAAGCAGTGGCAAACCTTTTTTTCCTGCTGCTAAAACCCATAAGATACGTGAACGTATTTAACAATCAGCCCTGCTCAATTTCAGTAATAACTAAACTGATCTTAAGAAAACTGACAAAAGGCATCTTCTCAGATGCTGTGACAATTTTGGGGTCAAGTTCTGAGCAAGTAGAAAACATTTCAAAGAAAGGTGGGATAACTTTATGTAGTGTTGACAAAATGTATGTGGCATCAAAAAAATAATCACAATAAATATGCTAAATTTTTAAAAACTTTCAGTGGCCCTCCCTACCAACACCTGTAATGCTATTCTTGGAATTTCTGGGCATTGCTGGGAAGTGTATCTAACTTCCTTTTATTTTTCTTACCCTAATCTAAGGATGTACTATGGATGTCCAAGAATGGATTATATACTACATCAACTACTTTGTTATGAAATTGTAAATAAGTGACATCTTCTAGCATGACCCCCTGACCTACCTTAACAGCCAGCATCTGCATTGAGCAAAAAAAGTCTGTTCAGCTGATAATCAGGGTGTAAAGAAGATGACATTTCCAGCCGCCTCCCACCAATAAGCGAGGCTGCCATGAGGAATTGTGATGGGGTCCTGCTTCTCATTTTCACAGCCTTGGTTGCTGGCAGGAGGAGGTTGGAAATGTCATCCCCCTATATCAGGAGGCTAGACTCCTGTCATGTGTTGGGGAAATAGATTTAGCTCAGGCAGTAGATGAAAGGAGTTAGAGGTCACTAGTATTGCAATGTATCTTCTGTTAATTGCTATTTGCTACGTTGTATTCATTGCTAATCATCACTTGTATTAATGTATCAAATACCAATTGCTGTTTGCAACTTGTATCCAGGCATGGATTCAAAGAGCTTAAGGCATCTATGGAGGTGACCTGACAATAGTTGGTGCCTAGGGAGAGGATCAGGGAGGGGGAATGTGAAACCAACAGGAAGGTGTTGTGAGAACAACGAGGCTGGACAAGATAAGAGCATAGGAACTGTGTGAGTTCCCAAGATGAAAGTATTTAAACAACAGGGAGGCCTGGGAAACTCAGGGGTCTGGTAGGGTGAGGTAACATTTATGACTTTGACCCATCAATGTCATTCACACCTGAATTTGGATGTCAAAGTTTAAAACCTGTTACCGTACAATATATGCCAGTCTAAGCAACTTTTGGAAGTTGCTATGTTGCTTGCCAATTTCTAAATAAACACTGCTGCTAGAAATCTGTATTACAAATCTGGCAAGTTAGCCAGCACATGACACCCTGCACTCCAGTCACCAGCTGAATAGACATCCTTCACTCAGTTTGGCTGTTGGCTGTTAAGGTAGATATGGAGGCATTTATGATTCTGGCAATTGTACCATGATCATGCCTATACAGTGCTATTGAATATGAAACAGTTACGGATCTATAACTCTAGGTTATGAATCTATAAATGCAATACAGAATGCCAGCTGTTGTTTATTATCCTGATCTTCTCCTGACCACCTTCTGAACAAAATATTTAAGCTTTTTATTCAGTTGCAATTTTCTTATTGTGCCCTGTGTTTTTAACAGCTATGAAATGTCCACTCTCCTTGATGTATAACCACTGTCAAAAAGGCTGCACGAAGCAGTGTGAGAATGGTACCACCACTGAAATCTGCATGGATTATCCCATGGAAGGCTGTTTCTGTCCAGATGGACAAGTCAACTTAAATGGTAGCTGTGTTCATGAAGACATCTGCACTCAGTGTGTCAGTGAAGATGGAAGGCATCACAAGGTAGATTTCCAGTAATCTTCAGAGTCAGTAATTATCTACTGGGTAGAATAGACTGCCACATACACACAAAAACAAAGCCACATGAGAATTTATAGTGGAAGCTGTGCTGTGTCCCTGCATGACTCACTGTTCTACCCTTTATTCCAAATTTGTTATAACTTGGTACAAAATGCTTAGATGTATTGAGACTGTAGCAGATGAACCGAACTGTTGTGACCTTTGTTTCTACAGACTCATGCATGCATGTCCAAAGCTGAGGAGGATTCTTACATATGACTTCTCCTTGCTCTGGGAACCAATGGACTTGCCCCACTTGGTTGTGCAACAAAGAAAACTAGACATTGAATTTATTGCAAAGACAGATTATTAAAAGTAAATAGTAACTGTTTCTAAATGCCTGTATTAAACTTAGGTTATAAAATTGGAAGCTAATACATAAAGTGAAAATTAGAAGGATTTTTTAATGGTGTGAGAATTTCGGTAGCTTGCTTATTTAAGAGAAGTGAAATGGAGGAAAATAAATTACAGAGGGAAAGTGTGCATAGTAGGTCCAACAACAGTATGTAGCATACATTCCATTTATCAGAGAGCTGAACTGAACATATGGTATAGTTTACACAATAATTCTTCTTTGATTTCACAGATAGCAGTTGTACTATCATTACTTCCATCATAATCCTCTAAGAGCATAGAATCATTGAATCATAGAAATGTAGAGTTGGAAGAGACCACACGGGCCATCCAGTCCAACCCCCTACCATGCAGGAACACCCTCAAAGCACTCCCGACAGATGGCCATCCAGCCTCTGCTTAAAAACCTCCGAAGAAGGAGACTCCACCACACTCCGAGGCAGCATATTCCACTGCCGGACAGCCCTGACTGTCAGGAAGTTCTTCCTGAGGTTCAGGTGAAATCTCCTTTCTTGCAGCTTGAATCCATTGCTCCTTGTCCTGGTCTCTGGAGCAACAGAAAACAAGCCCTCTCCCTCCTCCACATGTCATCCCTTCAAATATTTAAACATAGCTATCATGTCCCCTCTTAACCTTCTCTTCTGCAGACTAGACATACCCAGCTCTCTAAGTCTATCCTCATAGGGCATGGCTTCCAGACCCTTCACCATTTTGGTTGCCCTCCTCTGGACCTGCTCCAGCCTGACCATGTCCTTCTTGATTTGGGGTGCCCAGAACTGGACACAATATTCAAGATGAGGTCTAACCAAAGCAGAGTAGAGTGGTACCAGTACCTCCCTCGATCTAGACACCATACTCCTATTGATGCAGCCGAGAATTGCATTGGCTTTCTTGGCTGCCGCATCACACTGCTGACTCACGTTCAGCTTGTGGTCTATTAAAACTCCTAGATCCCTTTCACATATACTGCCATCCAGCCACCTGTCCCCCATCCTATATTTCTGTATTCCATTTTTTCTACCTAAGTATAGGACCTTACACTTCTCTCTGTTGAATTTCATTTTGTTAGCCTTGGCCCAGCTCTCCAATCTATCCAGGTCATTTTGAATTTTGATCCTGTCCTCTGGCGTATTAGCAACCCCTTCCAATTTGGTGTCATCTGCAAATTTGATGAGCATGCCCTCTATTCCTTCATCCAAGTCATTGATGAAAATATTGAACAGCACTGGGCCCAGGACAGAACCCTGTGGCACCCCGCTAGTCCCTTCTCTCCAGGATGAAAAGCAGCCATTGGTGAGCACCCTTTGGGAACGGTCAGTCGACCAGTTACAGATCCACCTGACAGTAGCTCTGTCCAGCCCACATTTTACTAGCTTCTTTGCAAGAATGTCATGGGGAACTTTGTCAAAGGCCTTACTGAAATCGAGATATGCTACATCCACAGCATTCCCTTCATCCATCAAGCTAGTAACTCTATCATAAAAAGAGATAAGTTTAGTCTGGCATGACTTATTTCTGAGAAATCCATGTTGACTTCTCGTGATTACCGCATTGCTTTCTAAGTGATTAGAAACTGACTGCTTAATGAACTGCTCCAGGATCTTTCCGGGTACAGACGTCAGGCTGACTGGGCAATAATTATTTGGGTCCTCTTTTTTTCCCTTCTTGAAGATGGGGACAACATTTGCCCTCTTCCAGTCTGCTGGAACTTCTCCTGTCCTCCAAGATTTCACAAAGATTATAGCAAGCGGTTCCAAAATGACCTCTGCCAGTTCTTTTAATATCCTAGGATGCAATTCATCTGGCCCTGGAGACTTGAATTCATCCAGTGTGGCCAGGTATTCTTGTACCACCTCCCTACCTATTATGTGCCACATTTCCCCTGCTTCCTCCCCTGCTCCCCAACGGCCAGGTTGAGTGCTTGTATCCTTCTGGGAAAAAACAGGCAAAGAAGGTGTTAAGTAGTTCTGCCTTTTCTCTTCCCCCTGGTAGTAATTCGCCATCTTCTCTGCGCAGCGACCCTATCGCCTCTTTCTTTTTCCTTTTGCTACGGACATATTTAAAAAAGCCCTTTTTATTGTTTTTGATGTCTCTGGCCAGCCTAAGTTCGTTCTGTGCTTTAGCCTTTCTGACCTTCTCCCTACATCTCCTGGCTACTTGCTTAAATTCTTCTTTGGTGCTTTCCCCCCTCTTCCATTTCCTGTACATGTTTCTCTTAACGCTTAGCTCAGCTGAGAGTTCTTTAGTCAACCATTCTGGTTTCTTCAGATGCCTTCCATTTTTCCTCCTTATTGGCACAGTTTTAGACTGTGCCTTCAGTATCTCCCTTTTAAGGAACTCCCATGCCTCCTGAACTCCTTTCCCTTTCACTATTCTTGACCACTGAATTTCAGCCAGCAGCTCCTTAAGTTTACAGAAGTCCGCTTTTTTAAAATCTAAGATGAGTATCTGGCTACACTTATCTTCTCCTTCCCGCTGAATGCCAAATTCCAATAGGGCATGGTCACTCCCCCCTAAAGATCCAACCACTTCTACCTCATTGACAAGGTCATCCCTGTTGGTGAGGATCAGATCTAGAATATTTGATCCCCTTGTGGCCTCTTCCACCTTCTGGACCATGAAATTGTCTGCAAGACAAACAAGAAACTTGCTGGACCTTGCTATCTTGGCACAGTTTGACTGCCAACATATATCCGGGTAATTGAAATCTCCTATTATTACTGTATCTCTCCTTTTTGAATGTGCAGTCATTTGGTTGAGGAAGGCATCATCAAAGTCCTCAGTCTGGGTTGGAGGTCTGTAGTAAACCCCCACCAGAATATCCCTATTGTTTCTCGCTCCCTTAATTCTTACCCAGATGCTCTCGACCCGGCTTTCTGGGTTTAAGTCACGGATCTCTTCACAGGTGAAAACATCCTTGACAAACAAGGCTCCTCCTCCTCCTTTCTTGTTTGGTCTATTTTTACAAAATAGGCTGTACCCCTCTATTCCTACATTCTAATCCTGAGACTCATCCCACCAGGTCTCAGTGATGCCTATCAAATCGTATTTATTTTGTTGTACTAGGAGTTCAAGTTCATCTTGCTTGTTTCCCATACTCTGCGCATTAGTGTAGAGACACTTAAATCCCCGGGCCCTTTCTGCAAGTCCTGTACTATAGTTTCTACTCCTCCCACCATTGGACGCTTGTACTACTTTGTCAATATCATTTGGGCCTTTTCCCTCTGCACTCGCCAAGTCTTTGCCCTGAATAATATTGTCTCCCTCCCCAGCAGAACTTAGTTTAAAGACCTCTGAATCCTCCGTGCAAGACTGTTTGCAAAAACATTCCTGCCAAGTTTCGTGAGGTGCAGCCCATCCCTTGCCAGAAGCCCACGTTCATGGAAATTCAGGCCGTGTTCCAAAAACCCAAACCGTTGCCGGCGGCACCATGTGCGGAGCCAGTTGTTGACCTCTGCGATGGCCCTTTCCCTTCATGCGCCATATCCTTGAACAGGGAGGAGAGATGAAATGACCACCTGCGCACCAAGGTCCTTAAGCTTCGTCCCCATAAGCTCGTAGTCCTTTGCGATGTGGTAAAAGCTGCTCCTCGCAGTGTCATTGGTTCCGACATGAACCACAATGGGGGGTTTATGGTCAGTGGGCTTGACCAGCCTGGTTAGCCTCTCCGTTATGTGGTTGATCTTGGCCCCAAGAAGACAGCAGACTTCTCGATTGAGCTTGTCGGGTTTGCAAATTGCCGTTTCGGTTCCTCTGAGCAAGGAGTCCCCAACAACCAGTACTCACCTCCTCTGAGGCTTCTCCGGGGCTCCTCGACGAGCAGGTTCTTCTAGGACTGCCTGGGCACTCTGTTGAGACTGGGAGTGTTGTTCTAGTTCCCGTTGCCGAAGTTGGATTCCTTCTTGTTGACATTCTGTTCCCTCCTCCTGGTGCTCCTCATCGTTCATAAGGCCAAGAACTTTGAAGCGATTGTGTAGGTTCAGAGTCTCTGTCTCCTTCCTGGTCCTCCTACTCCTCTGTGTGACATTCCTCCAAGCATTCATTTCTTGGCCCAGTGTGCTGACTTCCTGATCTGGCAGCTCCCCCGCGCATTTGGTCTTCAGGAAGGTCTTCTCTGCCCTATCCAAAAACTCCTCCCCTTTCCTAATAAGACGAAGATTAGAAACTCGTGCCTCCAGCTGGCGAACCTTCTCCTCCAAGAAGGTCACCAGCTTGCACTTGGCGCAGGTGTACCCGACAACATCTTGTGGCAAGAAAAGGAACATCCCACAAGTGCTACAGGTGACAGCGGCAGCTCCCTCACCTTCCATCCTTGATACTACAGACAGTAGTACAGGGAGTAGGTCTAGAAAGAATAACAGGGCTTTCTTTCTAAAATTCAACTGAATCACATATGTCTCCTCTGCTGATCGCCAAGGGATGAAGTGGAAGGGTTGAAGAAGAGGGCTTCAACTGCACACGCCTTTGGCGCGTGCCGTTGGGAGCTCCTAATAAGACTCCTTCCCCCTAGCTGGCTCCTCCCCCTCGTTAGTCAGACCGTGTGCTCAGGGAGAGCACACGGCCAGCACAAGGAGACCTAACAAAAACAAGCAAACAAACAGACAAACAAGCAAGCACAGCCCCACAAGCCTGTAAACAACACCTGGTCACGGATGTCTTCACAGACCCAGCTCACCCTCTGGTCTCTCCTCTGGGAATGATCAAATGGTTAGCCTGTCCTTCTTTTTCATTGACCACAGATCATTTTTAACCCTCTGCTGATGGAAAAATAGAGTGTATTAGTCAGTCTTGGGGGCCAAATGTACTCTCAGGAAACCGCACAAATAAAACACCCATTAAAAATATTAAGCATTATACCACTTGCAAATAAAAATAAGCCCTGACTATACTGTGAAATTTCCCTTTCTGTTAAAATACAGAAAAATCCAAAACCCAAATGCAGAAAATACATCATGCAGGCTTTCAAAGCTTCACTGGTTTCTTCATCAGGAAAATATATTAAAAGCCATACAGGAGAAGAAAAGTGATTATGTTAGAATCACAGGCTTACATTTTGTCCCAGATATCATTTCTGTTGTCAATTAAGATGGCATAGAAGGATATTAATGCAGGCAGAGGCCACTCCCTGTCTTGATTATGTTGGACCTGGGGACAAACTATGATTAAAAACAACAACCAGGTAATAAAATTCAGGTTATTCCTGAATATGTTTACTTTCCATTAAACTCATAGTTGTAGTTTATTGTTATTAATGCTTGGACCATAGGCCAGTTGCAAGTTTTTATCAATTCTGTCAGGACCTCCATCTCTTTGGGAGCACCAGAGTAGAACTTTGTTTTAGGTAACTTGGCCTCCACCTCCAATTCTATAGCACATTCAGTGTCCCTGTGGGGTAAAAGCATATTGCAAACCTTTTCCGA
This sequence comes from Cyclura pinguis, assembly GCA_030412105.1. Lineage (NCBI taxonomy): Eukaryota > Metazoa > Chordata > Lepidosauria > Squamata > Iguanidae > Cyclura > Cyclura pinguis. Next base: position 110,850,908 of record CM059603.1, read on the forward strand.
ACCCACTTCCACCAAGTCTGCATATTCTACTGGGAGAGGTAGTGGGGGGGGGCAACACAAACTGTATAGTTTCCCAATGGTCCCCTACTCCTAAATAAACTCAGGAGGTCTGATTTCTCACCAACCCACCTTTCATTTCACTTCCATTTATCACTGCTCCTTTGTTATGGCCCTGTTTCCATGCTGGGATCTCCATTGCCACCAGTCTCCCTCTGCATGGTGCATAGATGCTGAATAGATGACCTGTTTCCCCCTCAGTCTGTTGACCTTGGTCTCAGCCACTGTAGATCTGGTGCTGCTTGCCACCTACCTGTCCAGTGTCATCTTACCTCAGATGCTTTTTTTCCTGCCGTCTCACTCCACCCTAACATGAGGTTCCCTGTTGCTGCTGTTGAATGAATTCAGCTTTCTGCTTTGTTATCTCCTTCTCCTCAGCTAGGCATATCCATGAGGGTGACTTGCATCAAAATCCACTTCAGCCCCTCTTGGAAATGCTGTATCTTAGTAGCCTCAGACTGGTCAGCAATCTCTGGATCTCATCTGAGTATTAAACCACTGACCAGTTCCCTTGCCTTACTAACAGGAGGTACAAGTGGGCTTTTTCCTGGCAGAGGGGCTCTTCAAACTGTTACCCTGACTTCTGGGGGTCCCTTGGGGGACACCTTGATTCGCTCCAAAATTGCAAAGATTGGGGAAATTAGTGGAGCACTGGCTGTAACCAAACAAGGGGCAGGGTAACCCAGCAGGATCTTCTACCCAGTTTTTACGGGGTCAAACCAAGTGAAAAGCCAGACTATCATACCAATAACTGGATTTTATTAACAAATGTATTCTCATGCACCAACACACTCACTCATTCATGCACACAAGGCCTATGGAGAAAGTAAGAGGTGAAAATCGATAGGGGATTCAGCAGAGAGAGTGTAAAAGCAGTGATACTGCACTTATCCTGAAGTCTTCAGTCTGGGAAGCAGTGAGAAGAATGAAGCTCAGGGAAGAGAAGCGGCTGAGGGGCTCACTCGACTGCTGGTCTGCTAGCGTGGAGGGGAGTTCTCCGAAGAGACCCTCAAAAACTGGTACTACTTATAGGGCAGAATGTACCTCAAGGGCAGGCGCTCTCCCAGGAAGAACAATGGCCAAAATAAAAGGAGAAATGCTGCACAATAGTAACTTGGTAGTTTGCATGATTGGCTTATGCAGATGCAGTGCAGGGTTTACTAACATTGGAGTTGCTTAATCTGTGGAAACCCTACAATCCACTCAGGTTGACTATTCCTTGGTTGAAGACCCTTTGTTCATGTGGACGTGTTTAGCCTGAGGTCTCCTAGGGGAACATGACTGCGGATTTTCCCGGCCTGACCTATTTTCAGTTGTTCAACCTCCTTGTCTAAGTACCCATTTGGGCAACCTCTCTGGCATGGCAGGCATATTCGATATCAAATTTATAGTTCCCAGGATAGGGTATGCCAGTGGGGTAACAAAACCGCCCTCTTAAACAGTTCATGAAAAGACAACAATCAGTTAGCCCTGGAGATCCTGCATCATAAAGGCCCAGTAGCAAGTCACAAATGTGCCCTTCCAGTTGTGTGGATGCTCATCACACTTTGGCTTCTTTGGTAGGGAACATGGGTTCCCATTCTGCCATAAATCTTGCCACTTGGGTTAGAAAGCAAAGTAGATGTTCACCCTGGCCATCAAAAGTAGCTTTCAACTTTTGTTCTCCAAATTGGTAGGTCAGAGCAAGTATGTGGTGGGGCACTGCCTCAATCCCACTACCAGTGAGGTCACCCAAGTGTCATCATCTGGGGCACCTATAACCTCATCTCCAGCAGCTGCTCCACATTCCTTATTGTTTTGTGACCCAATAGCAGATGTTGGAACCTTTGCCTGAGCCTCCAAAATCACCCTGCATATGGTGGATTTGCCAGTCTTTGGTTTCTGCCTCCAACACATGGCTAAAGATGCTGCCGATCTGGACATCCCAGTCCATCAGACTCTTGGTTCACTATTGATGTCACAGTGACTGTTCCTCACCTTTAACTGCCCTTAACTGCTGCTGCCACTGTACCTGGCTATCTATTGAGATAAAGAGGCAAGTTGCCTGCAAACATTGCAGATGCAAGTGGGGTTGCAGCGAACCCAAAAGACAAATTAATAAGCATAGTACAAAATGAATAGGTATCATGGGGAAAAATTCTCCTGGTTTGAGGAAAGGTTATTACTGGGGCGGGAGAGAGATCAGTTTTATGGCAGAGTTTTTAAACCAATCAGGTACTGTTCAGCTCTAAAGCAGTTCATATTGATGTTAAGGAAAATGAGTAATTTGTCTATTATGAAAACGAACAAAATATCATTTTTACACCCTCTGTTACCCCAAAAAGTGGGTGACCTGGGGAGTCCACCCATGATACCAGTGCCTCCATTCAAAGAGAGGGAATTATTAGCTCAAATGAGGAGGCCTGTAAGAAGGGGGTAACCAAAAGAGATCTTTGACACCAATGTTTAAAGGGTCGTCTGCAGGGAAGAACCAGCCAGAGATTCAAATGTAAGCTAAACTGTGTTTTATTGAGGGAGATTCAATTGCTCACACACAAGATCCAAATAGTCACACACTCATGCAAGGCTAAATAAAGGTAAAGGAAGGAAAGGTTTTAAGATAGTGAGATTTCGGAGTGAAATGGGTGATATTTACCAACTGAGAAGAGTAGCAAAGAAGCTGCAATGTGGCATAGACTTGCGTCTAAGGACAGTATACAATTCAGAAATTAGAATGACAGAGTACATGCTAGCAATCAATGTGCTGCATCTGACTGCTCAAAGCAGGGGGTTTTATGCCCAGTTTCTACTAGAGGGCATAAATGTAAATTGCTCTCAAGCCGAGTAAACAATGGAGTTTGCAACCATTACAATGAGGTCTGGAATGATTTGATGGTCTTACTTTTAGGTGAGAAAATTTTGATGGGAGTCCTGACAGCCTCTCACTGTCTTGGTTAGGTAAGGTGACTAATGAAGGTTTCAGCAGGAAATACACACAACAGGGGTGCTTGCCTGCTGCATCTGGGCAGTTTCTTTGACTATTGTTTTCTGTGGTCAGGCAGTTGAGAGGATTAGCTTAGAGCCATTAAGTCAGGCTTTCCCAATTAATCCACAGCAAACTTATGATCTAGTCATGCAGAGGTCACCTTTGATCTACCTTTGCACGTCTTCCCAGCCAGTGTCCCTTCTCCATGTGGCTTTTCAGCCATGTGTATATAACATAATTTCATGTCGATTAATATTTGCCCATTAGACCATATGAAAGTGTGAGGGAGTATAGCTGCTAACACTTCTTGCTTTTTTCTAACAGGAAATGGAAGAATATGCACTGAGCTAAGCACTTGTAGATATGAAGAATAAGTTAATAATTTAATAATATGTTACAGGCTCATTTTGCCCTTAGCATCTTAAGTGCATTTTGTCAGTTTTCTTGGGTGTATAGTTACCCCTCCCCTGCAACTCTAGGGGAAAAAAAATAATTCTTTTTCACTAAATTGAGAGAGATTGAAACCTCACAACTGCTCTAGGAGTGCCTAGAGTATGAAGTTGTGGAATACTGAAACAGACATCTCCAATACTATTTGGGAAACTGGACTTTACCCAGAATGAGGATTGAAATCTTTCATCATAATTTTAATGTACTTTTTAATACAGTCTTACAGTTTAGAAGAAATGAGTGTTAAATAAATTTGGATTGAGTGTTATATTACTTAGATCAATAAGCAGGTCTTCTGCGCCTTCTAAATTTCTGTTTCTTCTGCCAACAATGATCTACTAAACGCTTCAGGAAAACTAAGGCCATTTCCGCACGTGGTGATGGAATCGCCCCGGTCTGGTACTTACTGGACTTCTTGGCTCGATGCATGGGTCCAGGCTGCTCTGGAGCAGTGCGTGGCCGCTGCTCTGCACTGCTCTGGGGACGAAAATGGCAGCTTCCGGTTGGTGGAAGCTCTCCACCAACCGCTGAAGCTCGCCAACCTAAAGCCCGCCCCTGGCAGATCTGCAGGCTCGCACTCCTCTAGTTCAGCTACATCTTCCTTCTGTCTGCTGAGTCCCTTTTTATATGGTTTCTTCAACTATTAGCACTCTATATTGCCTTGGGTTTTATAATTATGCTCATAATTCCTGAAAAAATAGAACAGTGTTCTAAAACATCCTTTGCATCTTATCCTAAAAGCAGTAGCTATGATATTAAATTTGTTAACATTTCTAGTTTTTTGTGATAACTATTACCAACAAAGGGGTATCACATGTAGTTTTTGTCTTGTTTTCTGTATTAGTTCTCTTTTTCACCTATAGTCCTGCCCAGTTTGCATACTAACCTATCGGATAAATTCTTTGTTTGAATCAATATGCTGTTCTCGTATAGCTCCTGGAAACGTGGATTCCTTCCAAAGAACCCTGCAAGATCTGCATGTGCCTGCATAATAGAACCATAAACTGCACTCTTCAGAGCTGTCCAGCTGTCAAACGTAAGCCAGACACAAATAGAAAAGGTTGTTTCTTTCTCGTTTCATTATTTAAGACATTGCTCAGACCTGGCAACTTATGTTGTTTTTCTCTACCAAATTTTAACACAAGGAAAAATGTTCCTCCCACTTTCTTTTGCAGAGCAGTGAGTCTGTGTAAGTTCTTTATATGTGTGTTATTGATTCAGTATCTCATACACATTCTGTAAGGTCCGAGACATGAAAGGATCACAGTGTCATGCTTAGTTACCCTTTTAGTCTCAAGAAAAAACACAAGAGTTTTCTCACAATATTTAATGAGGTACATGAAGTGTAACTTACAATGGTAGCTGGAGTTAACAATTTACAACACACAGTTATACAGTGGTACACACTTTTACTTGTGCCCAATGCCCATTGGTGGATACTTTGGGTCTCCCTCCTCCCAAACTTTCAGTGTTTTCCAAGGAACTTTCCTTCCATTCCTTGATCTAAAACATTTCCACATCTTTGGTGTTATCTCTGGATATCTTACCTAACACTAGCCACATGCCTTGAGGTATCTTTTCTCAGCCTATTCTCTTTGACCCCTTTTCACTAAGTTGAGATTCCCAGACCCTTTCCTTTTATATGCAATACTTTGTTACCCACAGTTCTAGCCTAGGTACCCTAAAGCTCATACATGCGAAAGGGTGCCTGGAGCGTTGTGTGATTGTGAGGAGCGATCTGCCTGACGCACTCACGATCAATCGACGCCCCAGGGTAGGGCAGGCACCAATCGCATACCTTTTCATTTTCGGCTAGCAGCTGAAAATGGTGCGCGATCGTGCATTGCTCCTAGGCCCCACGCGTACTTACCTGGCGTGTGGAGCTTCCAGAACTGCGCTGGTCACACGCTTCCTGCCCCAGCACTACCTGGGAAGCTCCTAGGCTGCACTGCAGAAGGAAGAGGCGGGGCTCTCGTGCAAGCAGGCAGCTCGTGTGGAACCGAAGCACCCTGGACGCGAGAGCCTCTCGCCGGAGGCTGTTCGCGCAATCCCTGCACCTCAGCGCTGGAAGAAGGTAAGGTCCAGAAAGGGCCATAGTTAATCACTTGTTGATTGCTATCACTTTTAAGCAGAACCATACCTTGCCAGCCTGGCTGAATACTCATTTACAACTAACATAATCTACAGGCATGCATAATCATGAATGAGCCACACTATCAATATGACATGGAGCACATGACAAACAGTCAGCTTGCCACTGAACAGATTTTTCAGGAAGTGCATTTTCTTTTCCTCTCTATTGAGTCAAAGACTTCATGCCTCTGAGTACATGTGCTTCACAACTGTGCAATTAGTAGCTTTTCTTTAAAAAGAGGACTTGGTCATCTATGATAGCAATGGCCTCTCAAGTAGTCTAGGTTGAATAGAGTAGGCCTTGAGAATACTCAGTAATTCTTGATTAGGATATTAAAACATGTAGCTTATAATTTTTCTCTAATTATAGCTGGTATTTGTGATCCCTGTGAAGTTCCAAGATTATGGAAGGATTCTGACCAGTGCTGTCCAGTCTACAAATGTGGTAGGTTTCTGAAGGAAGCATTATTGATGGATTTGTTTCTATTATGTGCATACAGTAGTCATTCCAACTTTGTTTTGAGAAAGAAAAAAAATCTGTACCAGATGGCTGCAAATGTATGATTGCAAATGCGTGTCATTCTTATGTTTGACAGGTAGAAGGGAAAGGGTTTTTTATTTTTTTGTTTTTTTGAGTATTAGGGAAAGGTTTCAGTGCCATTATTATTATTATTATTATTATCATCATCATCATCATCATCATCATCAACAACACCATCATCATCATCATCTTTTATTTCTGTTCTGCTTTTCCCTCCAAGGGGACTAAAAGTGGCTTACAAACATAAAAAAACGTAATTAAAAACTGTAATATACAAAAGTTAAAACACAGATTAAACATCAGTAATAATTAAAACAATGTTAAATACATATTAAAAGCAACATACAAAAAGCAATTAAATAGCAATTAAAATAACTAGCATCATTCTATATACAGATTACATATTAAATGCCTGCTGGAATAGGAATGTCTGTAACTGTTTCTTGAAGGTAGGCAGGGATGCCTACCTTAAATGCCTTGTCACTCTTCCCTATAACTAATTTATCAAAGCCATGCATATTAAAAGCAAACTCATTCTCCAGATCCTCACCTGTGTGTAGACAAAATGACTCCACCAACACACAAGAAGTCAATATGTGCAACTCAAACATTTCTAGGAGTAAAAAAAGATTAAAAACCCTATTGAGGAGACTCAAATAGCCAAATGGGGATTTAATATTGAGGGGACCTAGGAGTGTTCACCTCTTTTTTTTTTTCCTTTTTCTTTTTTCTTCATTATTTTGCCTTCAGATGGCCCTTAGAGAAACTTGGTGGCAATGTTGCCATGTTTATCACCCCCTCTAGGGCATTCAAGGCACAGCAGATGTCTTTTCCAAGGGGAAATGATCTGGAAATTGCCTTCTGGGTCACTTTCTATTGGAAAAGACCAATCTCTGCCTAAAATGTCCCTGGAGCAGTGAAACTTAGTAAATTCTGCCCCCACTCACTAGTGGAGCATTGGGATTCATTCTTGGGCACTTTTTCTCAATTTTCTTTCCAAAATAATTGAGGGAGGAAGGACTCCCAAGCCACAAAAATGGCCCCAAGGGCTGCATGCAGCCTGCAGCCTGCACTTTTCCCACCTCTGATTTAATATATTCAGCAGCTAGATTTAGAGTGTAAGAATGGGATGGACTTTCCTGGCAGATGATATGTCATGGCATGGAATGTCTGTCTGCCGTTCTGTGATCTTGGGGAAGAACACTCCACAATGTGATTTTTGTTACAAAAGAGTAAAGTCATTCAGTGTAAATTATGTATTCCTTTTCTGTTGTTTTCTTTAGTCTGTGATCTTGGCACTTGTAAACTGCCTCCTGTACCTCACTGTGAAGATGGTCTCCAGCTTCTTCAGACAAATCCTGGAAAATGTAGACCAGATTATGCTTGTGGTAAAATTCCTTTGAAGCATTCACCTTTATTTACACCAGAGCTCTCCAAACTTTTCATGTTGGTGACACACTTTTTAGATACGCATCATTTCGTGACACAGTAATTCAGTTTTACTAGCAAACGGGACATTAAACAAAATGTATGGGGACAAAATATATCTCAAGAAAAACTTTCATATATTTTTAAAAGTATATGATTTATAAACAATAACATACATTTCCAAGATTGTAGGTGACACACCTACACACTTCAGGTGACACACTAACGTGTCATGGCACACCATTTAGAAAACCCTGATTTACACTATTTCTGTGTAGGTGCACACATGTACATAAGTTGTTTGTGCATATGCACTCACACACTAGTTGTGTCATGTAATTGTTTTCCAGGCAGCAACTGTTTGATGCATATCATTCTCTATTTACTGATTGTTTTTACAGTGTGCAAAAAGGAGGTGTGCGCTCCACCAACTATTTCATGTCCACCACACCGAAAACTTACTGTGAGGAAGACACTTTGCTGTGATGAGTATCAGTGTGCTTGTAGCTGTGTCAACTCAACTATGACCTGTCCCGCTGGATATTTGTCAACATCTGTCACTAATGATTGTGGCTGTACAACTACCACTTGTATTCCAGACAAGGTAGAAAGGCTTAGCTATCTCTCCTTACTATAGAGCAGTGCTTCTCATACTATCTGATATGATCATCTGGCAATTACTGTTTTCCTGTGGCTAGAGACCTGCGCTAAATTTGTTCCCCTTGGGTACAGTTTTTTTTGTTTTGTTTTTTATTTTGTTTTTTCCTGGAAACTTGCCGGGGACTGACATCACTCCCCTAGACAATTTGCCTTTATTGGCAAAAGTGTACATGAAGAGTAGGCTATTTACACTGCCCAAGCCCTGATCTCCATGGCTAAGTTGGTAGTGATGTAGCAGTTGTGCATTTTAGGACTGGAATTGTGCCTGCTTGCTTCATCTCCTTCTAACCCTGGTACACTTCATTCAGAACCACTTGATATTTCATTGTTATATGCTACTTTGGAGTAGGAGTATACTGCAGAATACTAACCATCTTCATCTACCAAAAGAAGAGGGCCACAAAACTATGGTATATTTTTCTACTTTTTTTTTTATGAGTCCATACAAGTCAGCGTGGTGTAGTGGTTTGAGCACTGGACTACAAACCTGGATTCCAGGATCTGATTTCCTGCTTGGCCATGGAAACACACTTGGTGACCTTGAGTGCATCACATACTCTCGGTCCCAGAAAACCCCTTAAGGTCATCATAAGTCGACTTGAAGGCACACAGCAACGAAATGACTTAAAGGCACAGATAACAACAACATACAAGTCAACAACAATATGATAAGGTTTCACAGATGCATAGTCATAATTAGCTTCAGCATGTCATTACATTTATTTTTCTTAAAAGAGACCTTCAGAATCATTTTGCTCAGAAGGCTAACAAAAGTTATAATCCTTTGACAATTAATTTAGTGTAGACTTCTGTGTAATAAATGCCATGTTTTTATTATTGGCAGGTTTGTGTACATCAAAACATTGTTTATCCTATTGGAAAGACTTGGGAAGAAGGCTGTACAGAGTGCTCCTGCACAGATATGGAAGATGCTGTTACAGGACTTCGAATTATGGAATGTTTTGAGAAAGAGTGCAAGAAGATTTGTCCTCCAGTATGTAAAATATCAAGATATTTATGAGGATAGTAATTCTTGCTGTTGAAATATTTAATTCCTATATCAAGATGATGTGTCTTGCATAATCAGTAGAAAGCATACTTGTTTCAAAGACTGAAAGCACTGGTCCTCTCACAATCCAGTCATTCTAATAACTTCTGCATTTCTTCCTACCTTCTGCAATCCTTCTTGAAGATAACAGGCATAGCATCCCATAAATCCAGTCATTCTAATAACTTCTGCATTTCTTCCTACCTTCTGCAATCCTTCTTGAAGATAACAGGCATAGCATCCCATAAATAAAGGCTGAAACCTATTTCAAGTCTAAAGAAAATAGTTGATGGATTTTCTGTTGCTTAAAAACTTATTTTTCTCCCTTACATATGTCCTCCTTTGGTAAGGAAATGGTTCCATTCAATTCAGTTATTATTGTTTAACCATAGTCTTATCTTCGAAATTTTCAGCTAGTGCAAAAATGAAAACAGCGAAAATTATTACACAGCATGAAGTTTTTATTAACTAAAAATAATATCAGTATTATTTATAATATAAATACAGAAGACTGACAAAACTAGTAAAAAATTAAATTCTCTTCAGTCCCACGCTAACTGCAAATGAGGACTCAGTTGACAATTCATCTCGGAGTCCTTGGGTCTGGCATCTCAGCATGAAACTATACAATATATTAAATACATAGCATACAGCTGCAACTCTCTTTTCTTAAGGAAGGATACATGTTCCCAATCTGGACTAGGGTTGTCGTATGTGGATAGGAGAGATTTAAGTCTTTCCATTCCCATCCCCAGCAATTTTGGACTCACTTATCTTCTGCATCAGCAACAATGTTCATGTCCTACTCCAGGTTTTAAATCAAGTTTTTGCTGATTTATGCTGGCTTTGTCACAGAAGCTAAATAGACCAGAGCAATTCCCTTGGGTAGTTGGTTGCCTACTCTTGGTCTAGCCACTGGCTCACAGCAATGACAGATCCTTGTTTACAAATAAAAGATAAAAAGAAAAGCCCTCAGGTATACTTATACCTATACTTACTTATACCTATACTACCTATACTTAAGGTAGGTGCTAGCAATACCCCCCATCACCCCCAAATGAATATTCACAATTAAATTTCTTCATTTTCCCCAAGGACAGACCATTGTTGTACTGAATTGCATTTTCTCTCATTACCCAGGAAAGTAATTTCTGAGAAGTTGCAACACATTATGAATTTATGTAGGTACATAGATAATTTTAATAGACTAAAAATAAACGTTGTTTATGACCTTTTGGGGGCATCCCACTATTATGGCAGGATGCGTCTACATGCCGCTTGCATGCAAGAATTGTTCAACAGTAGAATGCACTGCTTAGAGTGTGGTGGTGATGTCTCCTTCTTTGGAGTCTGGATGGGCACCTCCAGGAGTGCTTTACTTGTGTATTCATGGATCTCAGAGGGTTGGACTAGATGGCCCTTACCATTCCTTTTCTAACTCTACAGTTCTACATTTTTCCATTCCTAGGTCTGTGACTCCCATTTTGTAAAACCTGCATGCTGAATACATGGCACATGTAGAGACACTAGGTCTACCTTGGTTGGGTGTAAACAATTTTCCTCCAATTCCCCTTAACTTAAATATTTTTTCCAAGGGCTTCATTCCCTTTCAGACCAAAATAAAGAAAAAGAACTAGGCCTGAACATTTTTCTCTGTTGTATAATAAAAATTAATTAACTATAACATCACTAATCAGAGTTATTCTAAAGGCTACTAGACAGGTTATAAAACTTGAGAGGCATTGCTTGACTAATATTATTAAACCCATTTTTATTCTGGCTTCTGTTTTTGTTTTTAATGTCAATCAAGGCCAGTTACAGCTGATTTCACACACCATATTCATATGTGTGTTCTAGCTGGTACTGAGAACTTCTTTGAGGCAAATTTTGATGCAGTCTATTTGCCAACAGAATGTGCTTGCCGGATTTTCAAAATCTTCTCTTAAGGAACTACCAACCGCACTTGAAATTTCCATTGAATTTAAGAGGCAAGATGTGGTTTGCAAGGGAGTTTTAAATAAAAATTGCCGCATGTGATTTTGAGCTATCCCACTTCTTCGTCTCTATTTTAAAAATATTTCATTCCAAACCCCCAGACAGATTTTTAAACTCTAAGGTAGTTTAATAACAGCATGACAAGTTCTGTGGAGGACATTCTGAGGGAAAAGAAATGTTTCCCCCACACAGGTGTGTTCACAGATGGTGTCCACGTGCTCCTTGGAACATGGAGATTATGTGCAACTTTTAACTGGGAACTCAAAGGGAGAGTATTAAAAAATGGCATTATATTAGGAGTGCTTTTCTAATTCTAAACACCCTCCATAATTTAAGTTAAAACTAGAATCTTTGTCTGTGGATGGTTAGTACTATGTTTTACTTACAATGTTAGCTTTCAGGTTAAAGTTGGTTTGTTTGGCTCAAGTTAGTTTTAAGGTTATGTTTAAGGTTACTTTTTTACCCTCTGTTATTTTGGAGTAAAAAGTTGTCTCGCTTTATTTATGTTAAGGTTGTGTTCTTCAGATAGACATATTACAAGATTAAAGCCTTGACAAAAAGGCTGGTTCAGAAGCTAGTCTTGTAATAAATAATTGCACAAAAGCCGGACTAATTTTATTTGTTCATGATCATAAAAAGAACAATCCTTTCTCCAAGCTATTGAATATATAAGCAGCAGAACCTGAAAAACTGAAAGGAAAGAGTCCTCTGGAGTTTGCTCTATCTTTCTAATATATCCTCTGAAGATACCAGCCACAGATGCAGGTGAAACATCAGGAGAAAATACTAATAGAACATGGCCTCAAAGCCCAGAAAACCCACAACAACCTAAGAATAACAGACTTTATAGAAGCAATACTAGATTCTCCTGTTGTGGGAGGAGCTTACCTACTAAACAGCAGAACACACAGGGTATATGGAGGACTGGGATTCCTGCCAAGTTATTCAGCTTTGCAAAATTCCAACTGGGTCTCTGCACAGGCACAAAAGCCCATTTGTGTGAGTCCATAGATAAGCACTCAAAGAACCAAAGTTGCAGGTGAGCAGCCTGTTTATCAAAGATGGTTAGATATGTCAGGTGAATTTCCAGATACTTCCTCCTTTTCTCACCTCCAAGTTCATTCTGCATAGATTTTAAAAGACAAGAGGAAAAATATACACCTGTATTTGTTGGCGTATTAGACACAACAGCATACAAGACACACCTCATTTTCCACAGGATATTTTTCAGGAAAAAAATAATTAGAACCCCACTGAGACAAAACGCATAGGAAAAGAAAGGGGTGAAAGGAAGACTTGTTCAAAGATTCCTCTCTCCCTCCCATTTTGCCTTGGTGGAGAGAACTCCCCGCAGAGGCAAAATGCATAGGAAAGGAGTGCTCATGGGATGCAAATATGGTATATGCCAGCAAATATGATATTTCTTGTGTGTATTTTTTACGTGGACACGTGCCCTAGTGTATACATACCTGGGGGAGGAATAATTATGACACTGCCTCCCCAATAACATATTTTCCTTCAGTCCCAAATTTCTAGCATTTCAGAAAATGAGGCATTGAAAATGATTAACACAACTCTTATATTTGCTATATTCACGTTCCCTTGGTAACTTGGACTGTCCCTTTTCTTTTGATGCCTAAACTGCATTTTTAAATGCTGAACCAAAATTGTAAGTTATTTCAATACTAATTTGGAGAGAAAAGGAAATTTTTTTTAAATCATTTTATTCAATTTCACATTATAAAAAAACATACATAGTAACTGACAGTTTACTTGACATATTTCTGATCTTCCACAGAGATCTAGTTTTCCATACTATTTTTCAGATATATAATACTGTGCTACATTTTACAGCTATTTTTTACTCATTGATTCTTGCCTTTCCCTCCCATATTCCTGCATCATGATATATACCCTGCCGCCCATTCATATCTTATCTTACATCATGAATAACAAATCTCCATCTGTATACCCAGCAATTACCCACTTCCATTTACCATTTGCCATTCTCTTTGTATCTCTTCATCTGATTTCCCTTTTAGTCTCTGAGAGACCATATCAGCATTTTTATTTTCTATAAGTGTACCCCACCATTGTTCCACTGTAGGTATTTGCTGAGTTTTCCACAACTTAGCATATTCAATCCGAGCAGTTGTTATCATATAAAGCAATATTCTCCATAGAAAAGGAAATTTTAATTGGAAGCAGAATTTGTATGGGAGAGCTGTGATGTCATATGCACCTAGCTATATCACACTGTCTCAAAATGCAGTGTGCCCTTGGTATCCAGTACGGGTTGCTTCCAGGACCACCCCGCCATGGATATGAAAATGTGTAAATGCTCAAGTCCCATTATGTGTAATGGTGTACAATGGTGTAATAAAATGGTGTCCCTTATATAAAATGGCAAAATCAAAGTTTACTTTTTGGAATTTTTTAAAAAATTTTTGAATGGTTAGTTAAATTTGTTGAAACAGAATTTTGTGGATACGGAGGGCAGACTGTATGCTTGTGCACACATTAGAAACTTTTCCAATGTTTTTTGCCCATTTTTATATGTTATCACTATTTTTACTTTTGTGGAATATGATTTGTCTAATTCACACCTCCCAGACCAACACAGAAATAGATGTAACTGTGGTCAGAAATCTGCATATGTGTTTGGTCTGGGAGGTGTGAATTAGACAAATCTTGCTTTTAAAAAATACTTGATGAAGTGGATTTCTTATGTATTACACTGAAGACTATGCTGAACCATAAATCATCAAAATCTAATGTATATGGAAGAGGTATGTGCACCTTAATTCCCTATGGAGACTATTCTCCAGTATGACTTCTGAGTGAACTTATTTACAAACAGAACTTTAAATAAGGCAATAATGTGAAGTGGGAGACAACTATAAAAGTCTACAATCTTCCTTAATAAAGATTATTCTAATTTTCATTTAAAAGTTTATTCAGACTGAATTGGCTAATTGTATGTAAAATATTCATGGAAAATTTTAGTTGACTGTGTTACACAGGGAAGCCAGAATGTTTACTCTACTGAGATGTGACATATTATTGGGATCATGAAAGTTGACTATGAAATCTAGAAGTTTAATTGCTAGTATTCTATTTCAGGATGATAGTTTTCACTGAAGTGGAAAAGTAACGATAACAAATTGTTAGTACACATGTTATGGTAGGTGCGAGTGGGACTGGAATTGAAAAAATGGTGGCTTGCTTGAGGCCACTTACTGCCTTTATGGCTGAAATGACTTCCTCATTCACAGCTGAGTCATGAAATATAATTCTCTGTATGTCTGTAAAACAGAAGTTAATTCCAGGTAAACATTTATGAGATTGCATTCTTCACTAGTCGACAGCAACTAATAAGAACTAGTTAGCACATAAAATGTAAGGATGGAGAATTCTAAAAATGACATTAAAGTCGTTTAAGGGAAATGATAAAAATAATACCAGCTTGGATAGATTTTTAAAGGTCAGAAAAGAAAAACAATTTGGATTTGCAGAAGACAAGCAATGAGTCACTGTGATATCCAAACTGTAAGAATAATAGCAACTTGGCTATATTTTTAAAAATCAGTAAACAAAATTAATTTGAATTTACAGAAAGCAAGCAGTTAGGTAATGCGATTTTGTAATGAGTACTGCTATCAAAGAGTCTTCACCTGATGCCCTGGCAGTTGTGACTTCACAGGCAGAAAGAACATGGAGTAGAATTTCATGAAGCAATGTGAAAAAGTAAATGTAGAAGAATCTTCTAAATTGTTGCTGTTTTTGTCAGGCAAAAGATTTAGTGTAAGAGAATATGAGGAAGTCTCCCCACAGCTGCTGCTTGTTATTACTCCCACATCACCTGCTCATATACATTACAGGACATTACATAAACTGTTATCTCCTGGGACAAGGATTTTCTTCCTCAAATACTGCAGATAGTGATATCTGTGTTGCCTGTGTAGTGTCCTCAGTACACAATAAAAGAAAATAAGATTCAAGACACGAAAATATCTATGTTAGATGAATGCTGGGCTAGTATAGTAATGGTTGACTTGATTAGGACAAATGTAAACCCTGCCATCTTCATTATATCAAATGCAATCACAGCTAATTTTAGAAATAAAGGGGACACTTCCCTATCTTTCAAAGTGTCATTGGCATTGTGGATAGACCCCTGAATCACCCACCTTTTGGGGTAACAAGACAACTTTAAGGCTGTATTCCATTCAAGGATCATATTCCATAATTTTGACCTTTAATATCTGTGCAGTTTGAAAAACTTTGGCAAATTTCTCTCATGTCCTCATTGTTCATTCTGCTTCCATTTCTTCTTCTTTCTATTCCTCTGAAAATGTGTTAACAAGTTCCTCTAGTTTCTTGTTGGTTGACACTTCTTTATGGCTGTCAATAAGTTTCTCCACTTTCTCATTCATTACTTCAGCAAATCCTTCTCTACCAAGTTGCATTGCTGCATGAATTTTTCTCCTGACTTCAAAATTGAAGAATATCTGAAGAGACAAAATTTATTTAGATTGATAAAAGATGACCAAAGTATCACTATTTTGGAGACTGAACAAGCAATTCAAAAAATGAAATCAGGGAAAACTCTGGGACCAGACGGATTGTGGTCCCCATATTATAATACTCCTTTAGAGTTTTATTGCTTCCACTGCAAACTGTAATGAATAGTGTCTTAGAGTCTAGATTAATTCCAGATTCTTGGAAAGAAACCAACATTTCATTGATACCAAAAGAAGGACTAGACATAACCACATCAAAGAACTATAGACCAATCTTGCTGCTGAAAAATGATTATAAGATTTTCACTTTGGTCCTAGCTGAAAGATTTAAGAAATTACTGAATAAATATATAAATGAAGACCAAAGCATATTTCTACCTGGAAGACAGATGAAAGATAGTATGAGAATAGTAATGGATGTGACTGAGTACTTTGAAACCCATAATGAAAAACAAAGGGCATTAATTTTTTGGATGTGGAAAAAGCATTTGATAGTTTGAACTGGCACTTCTTTTTTAAAGTCATCAAATTGATAATTTTTTGGCCCAATGTTTTGACTTGGATTAATTCTTTATATTCAAATCACCTAGCAAGAATTCTAGTTAATGGAGATAGGACTACATCCTTTGCAATTCAGAAAGGGACAAGACAAGGATGTCCTCAGTCCCCATTTTTGTTTATTTTAGCAATGGAAGTTTTGAATTCTGCAGTTAGATGTTGAAATAACTGGAGTTAAAATTAGAAAATTAGAATATAAAGTAAAAGTCTTTCCTGATATTTGATGATTATGGTGCAAACTCCATTGGACTTGATATTGAAATTACAACAGAAAATAAAAGAATTTTGAAATCTAGTTGGTTTGAAGATAAGGAAAAGACCAAAGTGCTGACAAAAAACATGACCATACATGATAAAAATGAATTACAGTTAAAAACTGGTTTTAAAATTTAAAAGAAAGTTAAATATTTAGGTATTAATTTAACTGGAAATACAAATTCATTGTTTGAAAACAAGTATATGAAGACTTGGAAAGAAATTAAGAATGACTTGGAAAAGTGGCAAAAATTGAATTTATCTTTATTGAGGAGAATTTCAGTAACAAAGATAAACATTCTTCTGAAGATGATATTTCTTTTTCAAATGATTCCAATTCTGACTAAAGAAACACCATTCAAAATACAACAAAAAGATTTATTGATTTTTTGAAATCTTACCAACAGTAAGATTTAAGATTTTTCAATATTTGAAAGAACCATTCTGTAAACAAGATGGCTGTCACCCACATTTTCTTACTGTGCTGTCAAAACATGGGCAGATAAAGTTTGTTTTTGTTTTTAAGAGCATGTAGGTTTTTCAATTTGTACTCTACAGCTTGCTTTATCATATGCCCAGCAGAGTTGTCATAGGATCAGAGTTAATCTGTTCTTCCTTGCTTTGTGTCCTGATGCCACCTTTGTAGTTTTATGCATGTAGGTTCTAGTGGCCTTTTTTTCCCAGAAGAGCCCAGTTTTCTCTCAACTGAATACCAGATTTGCATAGTAACCTCTGTCCTCATTCAGCTTCTTAAATTGATCTGAAAATGTGACAAGAACAGCTTCATTGGCAGATGCAGCCTCTCCACTCAGTTCTATATTTTTAGTTCAATGCTGTTTCTAAATCTGTGCAACCACCCTTTACTTGCAGTAAATGCCTTGGTGGCACTCTTTTGAGGGAGTGCCCTGTTATGTACCCTCAGTGCTTTGTGGCACAACATACTAATGGGAATTCATTTTCTGTTCACATCTTCTAGTCCCAAATTTAATGCCTTCTCTGTCTTTTTAAGCACTTATCACACACTGTGGAGGTAATGTTTGCACTTTGAGGTGCGATAACAAAACTAACAAAGATTCTTTTTCTCTCTTCAGAATTTGATTGATGGAAGATCCATTCTTACCATAGATCTTATCAACCTCAATGCATGTTTTGTTTTCTTTCCTTATTAAATCAAGAATTTCAAATCAAGCTAATTATGTGTCAGACATCAGGGGTTTCTTTGTGTTATTTGCTTGACGTACATAATTATTTTCTATTATAGAGCATCTTATTTCTGGGTTTCAAAGTCATCATCTCTTATAGTGAGTGAATTGCTAATTTTTCTTACCTCTAACCATTAGGAATTTGTACAATCTCATGTCTTTTCCATTTTTTCCAGGGATATGAGTACTTCAACAAAGAAGGAGCCTGCTGTGGGAAATGTATCAAGATCATGTGTGATGAGATCTTACCCTGGTCTCGAGGAAATAAAGATGTCCACTGGCATCAAGTAAGTCATGATTTTAAATTATTAGTCATGTCTTTTTTCTCTTCCTTGTGCAGGAGACATAGGCCCTTTCCTCACCATAACCCATTAGCACATTCTTATGTTATAATCTCAGCATTGCCATTCACTTGATGGTATTAGGTTAGAAACACTCTCTTCCATACCCTTCTGCGTTAAGTGGATAAGTAGTGGTATTGCCACTGGTGTTCCTTCTGCACCTCAGCACCCTTGGCCACTCCCTTTCCCTGCCTTCATCCTGCCCAACTGCTCCTGATTGGTTGGGGGGTTGTTTTATGTTTTGAAGCAATACTTGCACAGCAATGTTGTAATGGCATGACATGCCAGTTCAGTATTGCACTTTTGCACTATAACACTTAAAAATATATTTAAAAAAAATAAAAAGTTTTAACTCAAAGGAGAAATTTATAATAAACATGGAGAGGTGATAGATTTTTAAGTTACCATGCCATAGGAGTAGCTGAGGGAGGACAAACTGGAGAGACCCACACCCTGCCCGCACTGTCAAGTACTGTTACGGTACTGCACTGACATGGCTGACAGGATTGAAGCACTAGAAGAGGCTCTTAACAGATTTTTTCCAGAAATAGAATATGCTTGGGGATGGGATAGCAGCTGGATAGTGACAACGTTGTGTGGTAGCATGGCTCCTGGACTGGAAACAACCCGCTGATGTGGGATAGCAACGTTGTGTGGAAATGGCTGTAGTTTTTCTCTGTTGCACTAGTGGCTGGGTGAAAAAAAGAAATATTAGACCATAAGTTACATACAACATTTTGTATGGTTGTCAACAACAGTAATCCCTTTGGATGGTCAGACTTCTCTGGAAGCATGTGATCTGTTGGTGAAACAAGGAAGGGACAAGCCACATTCATACCTCTTTATACGTCATTGTTGAAACAAATCAGAATTCATAAATAAACAATAAACCGTAGTTCTAATAACTGTTTAGGTTGCTTAATACACTATAGTTTATTATCATTTGTGTCATAGTTTATTATAAGGATGTGCCTGAATGCCACAAGAACCCACTGTTCAACAAACCACAACTAGATTACAGTGTGAACCCAGCCAATGTGTATTGTTGGTAAAGCCTTATATGAAATATTAGCACATTTCTCAGAGAAATATTTTCTAGTTACCAGATATTTTTTAAAAAGCTAGGGCTTGTGTATATATTATTCCTTGTTTTTCTTTAAGAACTATGGAGCATGAGGATATTCACTGACCTGACATCTTCCATTCAAGTTGGTACAATGACTTAATCCAGTTATTTGTTTGTTTGAATTATATCCTGATGTTACTCCAATATGAGACTCAAGCCAGCTTACAAAGTTAAAACATGATAGAACTAAAACAAATTTTAAAAAATTAAATCAAACTGTCAAATTGAAACAATAATACTTTAATATAGTATAAAATCATTTAAAAAACATAACAATACCAATAAAGATAAAAATACAGCACAACCTCCATTAAAAAACAGAAACAAACAACCAACCTTCCGGTCAGTCAATTAATCACCAAATTCCAGTTGAAACAAGCAAATCTTCATCTGCTGGCAGAAGGAAAGCAGAGAGGATAATAGCCTAGTTTTCCATGGGAAAGAGTTTCACAACCTGGGATTGGTATCTGAGAAAACCCTCTGCCAGATCAATGTAGTTCCCCTACTCTTTCTTCATGTAGCAAAAGACACTGCTCTGCAGTAGATGGTGAAAAAATAGGATGTTGCTTTGCAGCATTGAAATGGAAAAAGCAGCAAAAGAAAGTCATCTTCCTACAACATTCAATCCTTTCACTTGCTTTCTTTAACTCATAGGTTGGTACCGAGTGGCAGTCCCCTTCAGATCCCTGTGTCATCAAAGAATGTGTCCGAGTAAATGAGGAAGTCTTTATTCATACAAAAAATGTCTCATGCACACAGATGGAATCCCTCAGCTGCCCATTTGGATCAGAGCTGCACTGTGACCAAAAGACTGGCTGCTGTCCCACATGCCATTGTGGTAATGAATGGTCCATCCAAAACTGGAAGGGAATATGTTTTTATATCAGCTACTTATTAATTGAGCATTTCATATAAGGAGTTTGAAAAGTGGATTGGCATTCAAATTTAAATGTGAAACTTTTTGCATGAGTTATAAAAGAGGTTCAATAGTGTTTCACCTTTGCACTGTGTGGCATCAAGACTTTATTGATTGCACTGTTTTTCTGCTTTTCTATTTTAGCCTGTACTCCCCTTCACAATTTATCTTCTCCATCTATACTCTTTCTCATTTATGGCTTGCCTCTTCTTTTCAGATATGTTTTCACTATTTATTTATTAGATTTACATCCTTCTTTCCTCCTGCCATTATAGCCACGATGGCTTACAAAATTTAAAATAAAAGTTAGCTAAAATGTACTATTACAAAAGTTTAAAAACAATTAAACATCAATTCTGTTAAAAATACATGGTTAACACAGCTTAAAATACATTTAGAGCATTTACAGCATAAAATACATTTAGAGCAAGATTAAAAACATGCAGAATAAAAACTCATAAGTGCAGAGACTGAGAGAAAACCCTCTTCTGAGGATCTTAGAACCTGGACAGGCTTGCATGAGGAGATACAGCCTTTTAGATAGTATGGAGAAGTACAGCTTTAAAGATCATAGCCAGCAGTTTGAATGGGACTAATAGCCAGTGAAGATGTTTCAACAGGGGAGTAACGTTATTACAGAATTCACTGTAATTTTCTTATGAAATTCACTGGCATAGGACCTTGCAATGGCCACTGGTTTAAACCAGCACAGCTCCTATGCACAAAGTGAGAGTCAGAGAATGTCCAAACAGAAAGGCAACCAAGAGTTGGAGTCAGAATCCTCCTCCTCGCTGCCACAGTCCCCAAGTCAGGGCATGACACCACTCCTCCCTCCGTCATCTCCTCCCCCAGTCTCCCCCGGTGCAGGCTTGCCGGGATACCAGTGGTGGAACTCCTGGACCAGGGCAGGGGCATGCATATCAGAGGCATCGACCCAGGAGTGCTCCTCAGGCCCATAGCCCACCCAATCAATGAGATATTGCAGACGGCTCTGACGGTGCCGAGAGTCCAGGGTCTGTGCCACCTCAGACTCCTTCTCCCCATTGAGCTGAACTGGGGGGGGGGAGGACAGAGGCACCGAAACAGAGTCAGGACAGAAGCCAGCAGCCGGGATGAGCAGAGAGCGATGGAAGACAGGATGGATTGGAAGAGACTCAGGGAGCTGAAGGTGGAAGGCCACCGGATTTACCTGTGCCACAATCTGGTAGGGGCTGATGAACTGGGCATCCAGGTTCCAAGAGAGATGACAACAAGGCAGGTCCTTCACAGAGAGCCACACAGAATCACCAACTTGCAAAGGAGTTCCCTGCTGGCACTTCTCGTCTGCTCCCCGTTTGTAGGCCTGCTTGGCTGAATCCAGGTGCTCTTGGAGAAGGGCCTGGGCGGCCCACAGTTCCCTGAGCCACTCATCCACCACACGCACCATGGAAGTGGGACCAATCACAGGAAACAGCCGAGGCTGGAAACGATAGTTCGCAAAGAAGGGAGTTTGCTGGGTTGAGGCATGGAGGGAGTTATTATAGGCAAACTCTGCCAAGGGGAGCAACTCAACCCAGTTGTCCTGTTGATGGCTGATATAACAATGAAGATATTGCTCCAGGACAGCATTGACCCATTCCGTCTGCCCATTGGACTGTGGGTAGTGAGTGGAAGAGAGGTGAGGCCGGATATCCAGCTGCTGCAGCAGACTTCACCAGAAGCAAGCAGTGAACTGAGGACCTCTGTCTGACACGATCCCCTCAGGCAGGCCATGTAACCAGAAAACATGGTGGAAGAACAGTCGAGCAGTCTCCTTTGCTGTGAGGAGCCCAGGGCAGGGGATAAAGTGCACCATTTTGGTCAAGAGAACCACCACAACCAAGATGGATGTATTCCCTGCCAACGAGGGAAGGTCTGTGATGAAATCTGCAGAAACCACTTTCCAGGAGCCCAGAGGCGTGGGCAGTGGGTGCAGGAGACCCACAGGCTTCCCAGGCTGGTTGTTGCCTAAGAGGCAAAACTCAGTAGTATACTGGAACAGACTTCCTTTGCCTTGTTGCAGACCATGAATCTTTCTATTTGCAGTCTCAGTCCGCACTGGGTCACTCCAGACACTCCTCAATTCATTCAGGAATGCAGGATAATTATATAAGACAGGGTCAGAACATCTAAGCAGGGGCAGGACCCATTTCTGGGCAGAGCCAGTGAGGAGACTGCAGATAAAGGCAACTTTACTCTCATCATTTGAGAGTTCAGATACCCAGACAGAGATATACAGTTGGCATTGAGCCAGGAAGCCCTCAACATTAGTAGCCTGGCCTGACAAGTGGCCTGAAAATTTCTCTGGCAAAGACAGAGGGGTTTTATGCCTTGCTGGAGGGAGGAGAGGCACTGCAGCCTGAGCACCTGGCTTATTTATGTTTGCCTGGAGGTCTGCTACAGCAGCAGCCAGCTGAGACACTTGCTGATGAAGTAAACTATTTTCCTTCAGTAGCTGCTGATAAGCTAAAAACACTTCCTCCTCCATTATCTCCCTGCCAAAATTTATGCTTGGGAGGGTCAGCAATCTGTTGTGTCTGCAGCAGTGCAGGCAGTTATTCAGAAACAGCACATCTCCTACACACGAGGTGAAAGTCAGAGAATGTCCAAACAGAAAGGCAGCTGAGAGTGGGCAAATCCAAAGGGGCAAATCCAAACCATAGTCCAAACAGGTAGAGTTCCAAGACAATCAAATCCAAGAGCACAGCACAGGATCTCAGGGCCAAAGAGACTAGTTACTGACCCTGGGAGGAAAGGCCAGATGGATCCCTCTTTTATCTATGGTGGCTGCTGCCACAGGTGTTCCCTCATTAGGGCTCATTTACTATTTAAACAGGCCGAGCGACACAAGCCCTCCCTTTCACAGCATCTCTGCTGCAAGGTAGGTGTGTTAGCTATGTCTTCTTTTATTTGTTCCCCTGGCTCAGGCCCTTGTTGTTATTGTGTATTAACTCTCTCTGGACCAGCTTCTGGGGACACTGCAGCCTGTGGGGAAGCTTCTGCCTCAGAGTTAGAATTCTCCTCCTCGCTGCCGCAGTCCCCAAGGCAGGGCATGACAGTAATGGTACCACTCTATTCTGCTTTGGTTAGACCTCATTTGGAATACTGTGTCCAGTTCTGGGCACCTCAATTCAAGAAGGATGTTGACAAGCTGGAACGTGTCCAGAGGAGGGCAACCAAAACGGTGAAGGGTCTGGAAGCCATGCCCTATGAGGAACGGCTTAGGGAGCTGGCCGTGTTTAGTCTGCAGAAGAGAAGGTTAAGAGGGGACATGAAAGCCATGTTTAAATATTTGAAGGGATGTCGTGTCGAGGAGAAAGCGGCTTGTTTTCCACTGCTCCAGAGACTAGGACAAGGAGCAATGGATTCAAGCTGAAGGAAAGGAGATTCCACCTGAATGTCAGGAAGAACTTTCTGATGGTCAGAGCTGTCTGACAGTGGAATATGCTGCCTCAGAGTGTGGTAGAGTCTCCTTCTTTGGAGGTTTTTAAGCAGAAGCTGGATGGCCATCTGTTGGGAATGCTTTGATGTGTGTTCCTGCATAGCAGGGGGTTGGACTTGATGGCCCCTGTGGTTTCAACTCTATGATTCTATGATTCCCTAGAGATGGATTGAGCGAACTTGGACAAATGAGTTCTACAAGACTAATAATATGATTCTTTTATAATTCTAACCTTTAAAAATTGTTATAACTCCATCAGAACCACAGTGCAGCAGTGGCAGAGAGAGGAGTGCTAATTTAAAGAGACAGTGCATGAAAATGATGAACTTTCAATGAAACAAAACAAGGAAACATTGCTTTTGGAACAAAAGTTTAAAACCGCTTATCATCGGGAACTTAAAAAGAGCCAAGGCCATGCTGTTGGAGATAATAACAGGAAAAGAATCTGACTTGAACCTCAGCTGAACTGTTAACCTTCCTACCAAAGAAGAACTAGAGTGGCATACCACAGCTACATGCTGCTGACATCTTGTGGTGATAGTGATAATATAGAAAAAGTTGAGTCTGACAGCTGTCAAGAATACAGAAAAAGAGAGAGGGGAAAAGAGAGAGACCACTAAGGCTGCAAAAACTGCTTTAGCAGCAGAACAAAAATCTGCACAAGTTCAGAGAAGAAACTCAGTAGATGAAACCAAAGAGATAGATACTAACCAGATGTTAGTATGGGAGATAAAAAAAAGATGAAGGAGGACATGCAGCAATTAAAATGAGAAGTAAAATTGGACCTAAATAAAATTAAAATTTCATTGACCTGGATCAACATAGAGATAAAAGAATTAAATAATAGACTGGATAAAACTAAGAAAACACAAAGGCTTGAAGAATCTGCTGAAAAATAGATTTTGGAATGTGAAAAGCAACTTGATGCTATGGCAGTTTTGGAAATGAGTGAGAGAGAAAAATTGACAATAAGGAGAATATTGGAGAAGCAAGACAACAACCTTAATATGAGAATCTATGAAGCCCTGGTAGAGTTCCTGCAGATTAAAAAAGAACTTGCAGCTAAATTTGACAAACTTTAGAGTTGTTATACAAAGGAACCTCCAAAGGGATGTGATTGTTTATTTTGTTCAAAGATATGTCAGAGATCAAGTTTTGCAACATTTTTCATCTAAATTACAAGTGGAAGTATAATTTTTAAAGACCTGCTAATTTTGAGAATATGAAGAGATTATGCATTCTTCATTAACAAATTGAAACAATGTTGAATTCCCTTTTGGTGAGGTACTATGCTACATTTTGAACACAGTCCCAAAGAAAAGAGAATCCCTACAGAAATATGAAAACAATTTGGTAGGAAAAGAGTATAAGAGGAAAGAAATTCTGGACATGTCTGTAAAAGATACAAATGGAGATGAAGATAGGAAAAGCAACCAGGCCAAGGCAAAAATGGACGCAGACTCAGAAGAAGCAAAAAATGGTTATGAAGTTTCTGTCATGTAATATCAAGGGAATAAATTCACTAGCTAAACAAAGAAAGATTTTTCTTTCTTTGGAAAAGCAAAAATTAGTTTTGATTTACCTACAAGAAACACGTATCAGGATAAAAAGTATTTAAGGAATTTTAAATTAGGGAAATAATTTATATCATCTATGAATAATAAGAAAAGAGGAGTTGTGATTCATGCCATGGGAATGTTATGTACAGAAAAAGTTTTTGAAGACATAGAGGGCCACACAATAGGTGTTCAAATTCACTTTCTATGAAGAATTGCTCCAGAGATTCTTAGAATTATCATATGACAAATTTATTCTATTGGGATGTTTTAGTGAAGCTATCTACCCCAGAACAAATAGGTCATAAAGAAGAAAGAAAAACAAGATTGTGGAAAATTATATAAAGTTTTTTTTCTTAATTAATAATTTGGAATTAAAGATCCATGTAGAATGTTATATGATCAATTGCAAGAATACACTTTTTTTTCCCCCAGAAAGATGTAAGTCTTTCTCCAGGACTGATAAGCTTTTGGTATCTAAATCTTTGGCCAATTTGATTAAAGGCAGAGAGGTATTACAAAAAAAAAAAATTCTTTCAATAATAACACAATCTTACTAACCTGGAAGAGAAAGAACTCTCTGAACTAGAGGATAAATGAAGAATTGCTTTAAAATGAACAAATTTTGAAAAAAGTGAAAGAAGGAAGTTGTCTCAGTGCAAGTAGAGCCATAATGACAGGTTTCTTCAACAAGGTACAGAATTGAAAAAGAAGACAAAGGCAGCAACAGGATCTTCTGAGTGAAATAAAGAAGAAGGAGGAAGAATTAAAATAAATACAACAAACTCAACTTTGATGAAGGAAATAAAAATGCTACAGAAACAAGAATCTATGAGTATGGTCTATGAGACTGAAAGAAAAATGAAATATCTTTGACAAAAACATTTTGAATGTGCAAACAAACCAGGAAGATAGTAGGCTTATAAACTGAGGAAAGAAAAAGAAAGAAAGGTGATTCTTGAGATAAAAGATGGGAAATATACAACTACAGATAATAATAGAATAAGGACATAACTGATCCAAAAAATTACGGACCAATATCTCTTTTAAATAAACATTACAAAATGTTTATTATGATTTTAGCTGAAGGACTGAAAAAAGTCCTGGATTAGGTGATATATGAAAATCAATCTGAATTTTGACCTAAAAAACAGATGAGGTAATTCAAGATGTGTAACTAATATATTGGAGTATTTTGAGGCTAAGTATAAAAAGTAAGTGGCACTAATCTTTTTAGATGCTAAGAAGGCTTTTGATCATGTTTCCTGGACACTTATGATTGATTTCCTTTTAAAAATGGAATTTGGACAGAAGTTTCTAACTTGGATTACAGCAATTTATGCAAAACAAAAGTTACAGGTGTTAAGTAATGGTGACAGAATAGACTTTTGTGAAATTCAAAAGGGCACAAGACAAGGATGTCCCTTTTTAATTTATTTTTATTTTATTAAATATTAAAACAGACACAAACAAGAATGAAAAACAACAACAACAAAGATAACACATACCAAAATCTTACATTTTGTAACAAACAATAGAATAATAGAAAGTCAATACAACAACCACTTATTACTAAACCACATTAAACTAAATTAAATTAAACTAAGATAACAGAAAGTAACGAACAAATAAGCAAGAAAAAAGATGGTTGCTGTCCTTATTACATACAGCTCATAGTGTAATTATTGTACTTAACTTTCCTTTGAAAAACCACTACACTCTAATCTATTTATTGTTGCTCATAATTATCTCATATCACAGACAGAAATATTATAACAAAACCTAATAGTTATCCCTAGTCACATTAAAATAATATTGTTAAGTCTCTAATGCAGAGCTTTCCAAACTTTTCATGTTGATGACATACTTTTTTAGGCATGCACCATTTCACGACACAGTAATTCAGTTTTACTAGCAAACTGGAGGTTAAACTAACCCCTTATAAGAGATACAGACACATACATAAATTGTAATAACAAAATGTTTGAGGACACAGCATATCTCAAGAAAACCTTTCTATTATCATTATCATTATCATTATCATTATCATTATTATTATTTATTACTTTTATTATTACAACAAAAACAAGTATCCAAAAACATCCATTGATAAAAGAAGTCAGCAAGAATAACAAAGAAAATAAACAAAAGATTTTTCAGGTTGTCTTTGCGTCTATATCTCATCTATAACTGGTTTGATCCTTATTTCCGAATACATACATCCTTTTAGTTCCACAAACAAAAAGCTCAATTGTATAGTCTTATTTAAATATTAACATAGATTCATTTTACATATTTCTATTCAACTTGACCAACATTTTGTACCCCCTTTTTAGTCTACAAGACTAGCTACCGTTAGGACTCTCTCATCTGGTTCTTATATAGTTGATTAAGGGGCCACATGCTTTTGTATAGGAGCTCATCAATGTTCCTCTTATTAACTGAGTCAGTTTGTCCATTACTGCCATGTCTGGATGTTTAAGTAACCATTCTTCTTCACTGGGGATATCAGGTTGCTTCCAGTTTTTTGCATGTGTGATTCAGGCCGCAGTGGTAAATAAAATAATGGTCTCCCATATTTTTTTTTCCACACTTCATCCATCATACCCAACAGATACAATTCTGGTTCCATTTCCAACCTTATACCCAATTTTTTTTCTATTAATGTGGATTATTTTCCAATATTTTTTTAGCTTTGGTGCAATTCCACTACATGTGAAAAAATGTTCCCCTTTCCTCCTTGCATTTCCAACATCTATCATCCATAGTTTTGTACATTTTCGCCAATCTATCAGGGGTTAAATACCATCTTAGATACATCTTATAAGTATTCTTTTATATTTTGGTTCCCAGTGCATCTTAAACTCTTATTCCAAATCTTTTCCCATTTCTCATATTCAATAGGATGGCCTACATTACGTGCCCATTGGATCATTTATTCTTTTATGATTTCCTCCTCTGTCTCCCACTTAAAAAGCAATTTGTATACCTTAGATATAAATTTCAGTTTGTCATCAAATATTATCTGATCGAATTCTGTTCTTTCAATTTGAAAGCCATTCGAATTTTTCTCTATTTTCAATTTCTCTTTTAATTGTCTGTAACCAATGGCATTTCAGTCCATCTTCCCTAAGTTCATCCTGAGCTTTGCAATCTGCTTCATTTCCTTGTAATTTTATCAAGTCTCCATATGAGATCCACCTTCCATAGAATATAGAATATATTCCATAGAATATATTTTCTCTGTTGTAAAAAGCTTTGTGAGGTGAAAGCCATAATGGGGTTTTAGGGTAAAATCTCAATCTGTATTTTTTCCAAACCTTTAATGTATTTTTAAAAGTATGTGATTTATAAATAATAACATACATTTCCAAGATTGTAGGCAACACACCTACAAACTTCAGGCGACACACTAATGTGTCACAGCACACCATTTGGAAAGCCCTGCTCTAATGAGTACCCAGAAATTCAATAAAATAAGTCTACCAATACAAAGGATTATTATATGAAAATTACATCACTTATTCTCTAAATCATCTTGTAATAAAAATAATACACCTCTTAACTAAATTTTATAATCTAACATAACGAATTATTCTAATCTAATACTATAACAAAATAAATAAATAGTTAGTAAAATAATATAATTCTTTAAAAATTATTAGTAAGTTTAAAATAGTATTCATTTTTAGCTATTAACTATTCTAAAAAGCAACAATTTAAGAAAACTAATATTTTCATAGCACTTTTCTAATGTTACAGTAAACAAAAAATAAAACAGTTACAGTCATACATGGTAAAAACCCAATATCATCAATTCGCTGTGTTTTTCTTAGGCAATCAGTTAAAGATTTCCATTTAAATAAGAATTTATCTTCTGTTTGTCCCTTTAACCTAGTTGTTAAGTTGTCCATTTCCATGGTTTCCATGAATCTATTGAACCATTCAGACATTGAAAGGGTTTCTAGTTTTTTCCAATATTTTGCATAGGTTAATCTCACAGCTAGGAACATGTACAATTTTCTGCTGTTGCTTTTTCAAGTTGGTATGTTATTCCCAAATACCAAGCAAAAATAATTCCTGCTTTTCGGTGATTTGACACTCAAAATTTTTGCATCATATTTTAAATTCTGTTCCAAAATTGCTTAGCTTTCTCATGTGTCCAGCACATATATGGTACAAAGACCCAACCTGGTCTTGGCATTTCCAACAGGTGTATCTCATACCCTTACACATTTTTGCAAGTTTTTCTGGGGCGAGATATCTGCGAAACATCATTTTATAATAATTTTCTTTAAGATCATAGCAGAGTACATTTTTAATTTCTTTTGTCCATAGCTTTTTGCATTGATTCATACAAATATTATATCCAGTTTTTTTGCCCAGTTAATAATGTATTCATTAACCTGTTCTTTTTCCATCTCTATTTTTAGCAGAAGTTTATGTAACTTTGTGATCAAATTTCATCATAAGTACATAACAATAATTCAAAATCAAATTGATTCCTTTCAAGCTCTTTATTATTCTTGTCTTCTTTAAATCTTAGCTGAAATTGTCTATGTGTAAACCGTTAGATATGAAATCCTTCTTGTTGTAATTGCTGTAAATGTTTCATTAGGTAATCTTGGATGTCTTTATTAATAGATCAGAATATGTTATCCAAGCATTGGTCCATTCTCATTTCTGTTCTGTAAAAAGCTTCTTGTGGCAATAACCGAAGAGCGGTTTTTGGACGTATTCTCAACTTATATTTATTCCAAAGTTTCAGTAAGGCACACTTAATACAATGATTATTAAAGGACATATTGTCCTTAACTTTATCATACCATAACTACACATGCCATCCAAATCTTAAATCATGCGCTTCCAAATTCAAAAGTTTATTATCATCTAGCATAATCCATTTTTAATCCAAATCATAGATGCTGCTGCAAAATAAATTTTTAAATTCAGTAGTCTAAGACCTCCTTGTTCTTTCGAGTCTTGTTAAACTTTAAATATTTTTCTAGGCTTTTGGCCTCCCCAAACAAATTTTGACGAATCTCTTAGCCATTGAATAAATGGCATCTCTTTAATCAACATAGGAATCGTTTGAAAAAGGAACAGCATTTTTGGAAGGACATTCATTTTTACTGCTGAAATTCTTCCTAGTAAAGAAAAATTCAGGTTGTTGTTTTTTCTGTTTTTCCATGTCATTCTTAACTTCTTTCCAGGTTTTCACATAGTTATTTTTGTATGATTGGCAGGTATTTCCAGTAAATTTTAAAGCCAATTTTTAATTGAAATTCATTCTTATCTTCACTCTTCATATTCTTTGTCTGAATTTTAGTCTTTTCCTTGTTTTTCTTCAAACTAGATAGTTTTCAAATTCTTTTACTTCTTCTTGCAGCTTCGATATCCACTCTAATGGGTTTTGCAACATAATCACCACATAGTCTGCAAAAGCTTTTAACTTAAATTCTTCTTTTCTGATTCTAAATCCTCCTATATCAGTATTTTGGAAGACAGTTTGATCCAGAACTTCCATTGCTAAAATAAACAAAAGAGGAGACAAAGGACATCTTTGTCTTCTCCCTTTCTGAATAAAAAAAGGACTTGGGCAAATCTCCATTAACTATTATTTTTGCTAGTTGATTTGAATAAATCGCTTTAATCCAAGTTAATGTATTAAGTCCAAAATTCATCTTTTCAGGGACCTTAAAAAGAAACTTTCGGTTCAGATTATCAAACACCTTTTCTGCATCTAAAAAAATGCTCCTTGTTTTTCATTATGACTTTCAAAGTATTCAATCAAACCTATAACTATTCTGATATTATCTTTCGTTTGTCAACCAAGTAAGAATCCATTTTGATCTTCATTAATATATTTATACATTAGGCTTTCTATTCTTTCAGCTAAGAACAAGGTGAATATCTTGTAGTAATTATTCAGCTATGAAATTGGTCTATAATACTTCGGTACTGTCAAGTCTTGTGTTCTTTAGGAATTAAAGTAACATTGGCTTCTTTCCAAGAATCTGGAATTAAACAAGTTTCTAAGACATCATTCATTACTATGTGAGGTAGGAGCAGTATTTCTTTTTTTAAAGTAAAGAGCACCCAATCCATTTGGTCCAGGGGTTTTCCCTGATTTCATCTTCTACATAGCATGTTTAATTTCTGTCATAGTAGTCTAGTGATTAATCCACTCTTTATCTTCTTCTGTTAGCTTAGGTAAGTGTTGTTTCTTCAAATATTCTTCAATCTTAATCCACTCTTTTTCTTCTTCTGTTAGCTTAGGTAAGTGTTGTTTCTTCAAATATTCTTCAATCTTAATCCACTCTTTTTCTTCTTCTGTTAGCTTAGGTAAGTGTTGTTTCTTCAAATATTCTTCAGTCTTAATATCTTCACTTTCTTTCCTTGAATATAATTTTGAAAAGCATTCATGAAGAATTCTTTGTAAATCTTTACCTTTGGTAAATGCCTGATACCCTTCCTTTAACTTCAATTTTGTTTTTGTTTTTGTTTTTTTTTTTGTCATTCCTTTCTTAATCTATAAGCAAGCCATTTTCCTGGTTTATTTGCATGTTCAAAATTTTTCTGTTTCGAAACCTTAAATTTTTTCCTCACTTCCTCCACCATCAACTTTGATAACTGATTTCTGAGTAACCTTAATTTTAAAAAGATTTCTTCATACTTTGGTGAACATTTTAGGCATCCTCTTTAATCTTAATTTCATCTGAGATTTTTTTGTGTGTTCTGCATTTGTTTTCTCTAAAGCTTTTTATTTAATTGAATGAAATGTTCTCTCAGATATGCTTTTCTTGCCTCCCAAACAAATCTAGCATTTGTCTCTTTGTGTAAATTTGTTTGGATAAATTCTTTAATCTCAGTCTTCATCCTCAGCAATATTTCTGAATTATCCAACAAAGGCCATTTCTGCACGGGGCGAGGGAATCGCCCCGTGCCAATACTTACCGGACTTCTTGGCTCCACTCTTGGGTCCAGGCTGGTCTGGAGCAGTGTGTGACCACTGCTCCACACTGCTCCAGGGATGAAAATGGCAGCTTCCAGTTGGTCGAGGCTCTCCACCAACTGCTGAAGCTCACCAGCCTAAAACCCGCCCCCAGCAGATCGCAGGGTTGCACTGGTGTGAGCCTGCAAATCTGCACCGGAGCGCGGGCACGGAGTGGCGCGCTCCGTGCTTTTGAAAGACCTGTTTCAAGCAGTCTTTCAAAAGCACGCTGGATGACCACTTCAGATCGTTCTGGAGTGGGCTGAGGTGCAGAACTACACTAAGTAGGTCCGACCCAGTCCGCTCCCAGGTGCAGATGTCCTCCTTGGAGGACGCTCTGCACCGTTTCTTTAAGCCTGTGCAGAAATGGCCATAGATTCATTTAACCTTCATCTAAATTTTTATTAGTTATTTTAATATACTTCATAACAGGATTATGGTCAGAAACAGTCTTTGAGAGTTTTTCAACTTTATGAATGTTATCAGCCCACATTTGGAGATCCATTTCATATCCAACTTTGAATGAGATTTATGTCAATCAGAGAAGGTGTAGTCTTTTTCACTTGAATGTTTAAGTCTCCATATATCTATCACCTGTAAGTTATTCATCACATTGAAAATTAAGATTTTTTAAAATATCCATAGAAGAAGATCTATCTATCTGTTGGGATACTACTACATTCCAATTGCCCATTTGGCAGTATTTATAAGATATTTCAGTAAACAAACTATTCAGTTTTTGAATTAACATTGACTTCTGTAGAACTGGTACACAAACTCCTAACACAATTTTTTCCCTCATTGAGAGTTATTTCAACACCAATAAACCTACCCTCATCATCTGGAATAATCTTGGAGAAAACCTTGATATAAAATGAAAATGAAAATGACACAACTTCTTTTTATTTGACCTACAAAGATACATTCTTCATCTAATCTTTTTTGCATGAAAAGTTTTTGATCTCATCTACGTATATGTATTTCTTGTAAACAAATAAAGACCAAATTCAATTGAATTTCAATTGAAAAATCTTTTTCTTCTTTTGGGCTGTATTCACCCTCTTAATGTTCAAGGTCAACAATTTGTATTCCATTTTAAGATTCAAATGAAGGAAGGTCTATTTTACTCTTTATAACCATTGGCATAAATCCAGAGTCATCAATCTTCTCTTGAGTAGTCAAGGCAGTCATATCAACAGATAAATGTGTCATTTCTTGTTGTTGACCAGCATCTGTAGTCTCCTCTTTAGTTTCTTCTCCTGGCTTTGTGGATCTTTTGTCCCTCCATTATCCCTGTCTTTTTCATATTCATCTTTGTGGACTCTTATGAAATCATTCATCTTTTCAATAGAGTTCAATCAAAATCTTTCATTTCTGAATTTAAAATTAATCCTTGAAGTCCGTCCCAGATAAAGGGGGTATTCCTTTAAATATGCTCACCAATGGATTATAAAGCTTTTTTCCCCCCTCAGAATTCTGGCTGGAATCTCCTTCTTAAGAATAAGCTGAAACTCCTTGTATCATCCAGGATGATTTACAATGACATTCAAACACTTTATCTCCAATTTCTAGATGAAAACTGAATGATGACATCTCTTGGTACTTTCATTCTTCTAGTGTAAGCAGAATTCAAACTATAAGTAGCAGTTATATGATGTTCTATTTAATCTTCATCTTTCTGCATAAATTTTCCTATGTTTTCAACTATTTTATCTTGTACATCCTTTTCCTCTGGTAGCACTCTTAAGTTGAAGATAAATTTCCTTCTCTCATAGTTCCATTAATGCCATCCTACTCCCAATCATTTTACCAATTGTAATATAGTCTTACAAGTTTTGATAGCAGAATAAATGAACTTTGCAACTTCCTCTGTTACCTTTTTTCAGTATCTCTTAGCAGGTACCTCAGATACCAATCCAGAGGTCTTCTTGGGAATTTAACTCAGTATTGGTGTTATTAGCCTTGCCCTATCATCATTATGGAAGTTACATGAAAAAAGAACATGTGATAAGGATTCTACTAATCCCACAGGGGCACACACATTCATTATATTCAATTTTTGGAACCAACCCTCTAATATAGCAGATGGAATTACATTAAATCTGGCTTTGCTAAATGCCCAGTGGCATTTTTTGGATAGTCAGGTTTTCTAGATAGTTTGCACCCACATTCGGGTAGAATGACAAACCAAGATTACTAGGGTAGCAAGTAGTACTTGCAGTGGATAAGGAGTATTGAATATCAATATCCTTAGTTCACGGTGCAAGGATTGACTTTACTGTGGACAAATTAAGTGTAAGAAAGAAGCTGTCTGAGAGGCCTAGTCTCTGAAATTTTTCATTAACTGCTTTGGACAATTTTGTTTTATATGTATCTCTCTGTATAAGACTGATATAACCAGACTCTGGACCTGCAAAGAAAAGTCTCAACCAATAGCCCAGTGCCCATCTCCAGGCAGTACAGTCTAACGATGAGCAGCCCACTTCCATATGTAGTGCTGCTGATGGAACACAATTTGGTATGCCAAACAATTTCCTGAGAAAAGTTGGTAAAACATGTTCTACTAGTGGAAAGAAACCCGTAATCCACAGTGGTATGCCAAATAGCAATTGAGGTAGAACTCTAGCTTGATATACCCTGCATGTTGCAGGTATAAGCTGACCTTCTTTAGTATAGAAGAAGCGGATTATAGCTTTGCTGCTATTAAGTGCAGACTGAATAGCTGTAGCTTGATGTAGTTTCCAAGCTCCAGAGGCTGGGAAGGTAATGCCTCAGTACTTAAAACATTTAACCTGTTCAGTTTTCTTGCCCTCTATTACCTAGTTTGTTGCAGTTTGATTTTTAGAAAAAAATCATAATTTTGGATTTACTATAATTAATGTTTAGCGGATTTTCCTCACAGTAGTTCATGAAAGGTCTTAATAATCGTCTCAGTCCAACTTTGGTGTAGGAAAGGAGGACTGCATCATCCACATACAAGAGTAGGGGAATGTTGACTGAGGCCAGTTTTTTGGGGGGTGACAGGCTTCTGATGAAACATATCCGGCAAGATCATTCAGATACTAGTTAAATAGTGTGGGTGCAAGAATGCATCCTTGACGCACACTTCTTTCAGTAGGGATAGATTTAGTAAGAATATCTCGTAAACCAGATCTCACTTGTATCATAGTATTTCTGTATAAATTCATGATTAACCAAAGTAATCTTTTATTGATTGAGAAGGCAAGGAGTTTGGCCCAAAGTCTATTTCTAGAGATTGAACTGAAAGCCAATTTTCAATTTATAAAGGCAGTATGCAAGTTAATATTCTGGGCACAGGAGTATTTCTCTGCCAAATGGTTCAGAACTATACAGTGATCAATAACTATCTTTCCCTTTCTGAAGCCTGCCTGCTTATTCCCAAGAAGAACATCAGCCTCTGTCCATTCTGTTAGTTAATTATTAAAATAGTAGCAGTATATTTTGCCTAGTACTAACAACAAGCTAATAGATCTGAAATCTGTCAGGTCCATTCTATCTCCATTTTTATATATAGGTACTGTGATGGCTTGAGACCAGCTATTTGGTAACTGAGCTGTTCAATTGATATAAGTAAAGAGGGTTGCTAATAAAGGTGTCCACCATGTGATGTTACTTTTTAATAATTCCGGCATGATTAGGTCAGGATTTTACCTCATGCTGGGTCACAGGTGGCCACTCTGGGGCATTTAGTAGGCTTGACAGAGCAAATTTTGATGCTTCTAATGTCACTGTCTCTTTCCCCACACTATCTCTAAATAGAGTAGAGAAATAGTCTTCCAGTATACGTGGTGGTATGTTACAGTGTGATGATCCCTCTAAATTACCTAGCATGCCTGTAACAATAACCCAGAACTACCTGGTGTTTTTATGCAAGGAGGCATCAATTAATGCTGACCATTGCTTTTCTCTGATTTCCCTATTTTGATTTATCACCAATTTTTTAGTATTTTTTTGTTTTATAACAAATCTTAGGCAAGACTCAACAGTTATCCTTCCTGTATTGACAATACAAATTCGTTAAAGCATTTTTAGTCTCAAAGCATTCTTTGTCCAAGCCTATCCTCTTAAGTCTGGAGGTTCTGGATTTATTGTTACCCTGATTTCTGGGGTTCCCGGGAAGGACACCTAAATGTGCTCAAACAATGGGAAGGGAATTAGCACAGAGCACAAGTTGGCAATGCGAGAGGCAGGGTAACATAGCGAGATCTTGAACCCTATGTCTACGGGGTCAGGTTGAGTCAATGATAAGGCAGATGTTGAAATAATAATAATTGTTTATTGAAACACAATCAAGTCAAGTCAAGTCAAGTCAAATTTATTGTATTTTAGCAGCCAGCCATTGCACAAAAATGAAAAAATAAAATAAGATAAAATGAGAAAGGATAATCCAGCCAATTTACATGTAACACATAATCAGCAATAAATGAGTCACTTTCCATACCCCTCCTTGTTCTTTATAGCAAGTAATTGTAAGGCCCTAACAAGAAATTTAGATGTTCTGAAAGACACATATTTCACAGTATCAGATAGCAGAAAACAAACTTTCGCGAAGGAGGAATTTCTCTTAAAAGACTTCAATAAAGGAAAAATATACTTGCTCCTAAGATCATTATAAATAGGGCACTCAAGTAGAACATGAATTAAATCTTCTATTAAAACAGAGTTGCAAGCACATACTGTGTCCTTCGTAGGAACATTATTGTACCTGCCCATCCGAATTGCCAGTGGGAGAACATTCAATCTAGCATGCAGAAAGGCTAACTTCATTTTGTAAGTTGGAAGATCAACCAGATAATGAGGAAGGGGTGAATTCAGTGGAATGTAAGAAACAAAAAATGTATTAGATTGGCAGGACTTAAACTCTGTCATCTGGGATTGCATTGCTATATCCTTAAGTCTTTGGAGAATAAGTAATTTTGCTTTATCATACCCTTGAGTCAGAAAAAAAGGAACAGAGAACCCCAACTTCATGACAGCCAATTGCATTTTATGCATCCATGAATTTGGACCAGGCTCTTCAAAGAACATCAAAAGGAGCTCAGATACCCGCTTAAAAATAATTTTCAACCAAAAAAGGAGGGCTAATCTAAAAGCCTCTGTTTTAATTGGCATTATACCTAACTCTGCACGGAAACACAATCAAACACGTGTATGCAACATGTTCACACAAGGAACTATAGAAATAAAGGTAGGAGCGGATAGAGGGATTTTGAGAGGAGGTTTGGGTATGGGAAATACTATATCTCTCCTGAAGACCGATAAAAAGCAAAGAAGCTGGGGAGCGTGGATTCTCAGCATGTGGGGCTGAGGGGAAGGCCCGCTGGAAAAAGCGACAGCAAGGCGGGATGGAAACCAAGAGCGATCCGAGGAAGCGCTGAAAGTCAGGGATTCTTATAGGGAAAATTGTGGCCTCAGGCTAGTCCGTACTTGGGGAAAACAATGAGTTTGGGGCTGGAGACAAAGCCTCCGAAAGGTCAGTACTTTAGATGATTGAGTTATAGCCAGATTGCCAACAAAGTAGCCAGTATGCAAACACGGAGTGCTTGAGAGTTGTATAGTCCGCTCATCAGGCTGCCTGTGCGGGGCAGGGGATCTTTTTGTAAGTAGCGTGCATACATAATGTGGTACTTGCCTTGAGGTCTCCTGAAGCTGCATTCGGCAATGACTGGCCTGCCTAGATCAGGGTTTGAATGGTTCGGCTATTGTCGGCCGCACCTGTGTGTGTGCTTGTCCGGGGGCCTCGCAAGCATGTGGAGAGGAATGGGTAAAGAAGGTCGAATTGTTGATATCAAATGATATCTGAATATCCCACAAGTTCTGGCTAGAAACAGTGGTAACATTATTCACCATGCTCCCCAAAGTCATAGCCAACACTGTGAGGAGCAATAAGTAATTTTCCAAAGCAGATTACTCATCTTGTGATTCAGTAATGCAGTTTTTCAACTGACTGCATACAGATGAATTTAATGTTTTTGAAATCTTACTACTCATCTGTACACCTCAATCTTTTGTTTCTGACTTTTACTACTGAACTATCCAGCTGGTATTGAGGTCTTGAATGAATATTGGTGGAAAATCTGAGAGTGAAAGAAAGGTGAAGATGGTCACTTTCAATTCTGTCTGATACAGAAAATTTTGGTATAAATTTGTAGATTGATTTAGAGACTAAGATATAGTCAATTGTACAGATATCTGTTGATGATATATATGTATATTCCCCATGTTTTTAAAATCATGGGTCTCCATTGATTATTTTTAAGGCAAGACATCCTGCCATCTGGGCAAAGCATATACCAGCATAATTAATCTTGGCATCTTTAGAGTGTCCATTAGAATCAAACACATAGTCCTCCAGTTCACTGAGATGCCAATATCAAGATGAAGAGTATGTCATTATTGGGGCCAATTCTGGCATTAAAATCCCCCCATGCTTTAGGGAATTGTTTCTCTAAACTGACTATATAATTTTTAAGGTCTCCCCCTCTGGATTGATTTCCTCTGTTGTGGCAATTGGAGGGACATATACATTGCAAAGATGCAAAGCTGAGGTCAATTAAATATGTCATGACTTTCTGTCCACTGTATGGTAAACATTTGCTATAGGCTTTGAGGGAAGTAGAAATCAGAATGGCCAGTCCTGCTTTAGGTCTTCCTTTGCCCCTTGGGGCCAGCGCAGGTAGGACCATAGTGACAGCCATTAAAATCCAGATTTGCTGACTGCCACATCTCTTGAAGGCATATTATATCATAGTCTTGTAAAAAAGTCAATAAGCTCAGCATCTTTGGATTCAGCATTCCACCCTGCTATGTACTAGGATAAAAAAATTATCTGAGAATTTGCCTGAGATTTTTCTGATAGAGATAGATTTGTATCTTGGAAAGTAAGAGGCAGACAGTGAGAACCAGATGTTTTAGTGAATTTAAAGATCTCCATCCTATTCTCTGATTGTCAATCTATTATTTCTATCTTTGCCAGAATTTTGTTTTCATCACAGAATATACAGCCATTATTCAAAAGATACCTTGCCCTCGATAACTGTTTACTGGTCCCAGAGTTGCTGCTTATGTCTGTATCATTTTTACAATTTTCCATCTCAGGCACTACTATTGGATCCCTATTGTTATTTGCTACAACCGAGTCATCAGCATGATGAATAGTTGTTTGCTCCTGAAGAAACCAGTCCATTTTTCTATCTTTCTCCTTCTCAGATATTACAGGATTTGGCTTCAGATCAGTATGT
The DNA here is from genome assembly GCA_030412105.1 of Cyclura pinguis. Classification (NCBI taxonomy): domain Eukaryota; kingdom Metazoa; phylum Chordata; class Lepidosauria; order Squamata; family Iguanidae; genus Cyclura; species Cyclura pinguis. Next base: position 110,890,378 of record CM059603.1, read on the forward strand.
TTTGCCTTCTCTATTATTCTACTACCTTGGAGACTGAATAAAGTATCTCTCTAAAGAATTAACCTATTTATAATCTCAATTTGTGGCAATATTGGCAAGGCTTGAAATGTTTTCAGAAGTGACTTTTCCTCACCAATGATTGAGTCTTTAAATGCGCAGAGAAGATGACGAATTACTAACAGGGGGAAGAGAAAAGGCAGAACTACTTAACACCTTCTTTGCCTCAGTTTTTTCCCAGAAGGATACAAGCACTCAACCTGGCAATTGGGGAGCAGGGGAGGAAGCAGGGGAAATGCGGCATATAATAGGTAGAGAGGTGGTACAAGAATACCTGGCCACACTGGATGAATTCAAGTCTCCAGGGCCAGATGAATTGCATCCCAGGATATTAAAAGAACTGGCAGAGGTCATTTTGGAACCGCTTGCTATAATCTTTGTGAAATCTTGGAGGACAGGAGAAGTTCCAGCAGACTGGAAGAGGGCAAATGTTGTCCCCATCTTCAAGAAGGGAAAAAAAGAGGACCCAAATAATTATCGCCCAGTCAGCCTGACGTCAGTACCCGGAAAGATCCTGGAGCAGTTCATTAAGCAGTCAGTTTCTAATCACTTAGAAAGCAATGCGGTAATCACGAGAAGTCAACATGGATTTCTCAAAAATAAGTCATGCCAGACTAATCTTATCTCTTTTTATGATAGAGTTAATAGCTTGATAGATGAAGGGAATGCTGTGGATGTAGCATATCTCGATTTCAGTAAGGCCTTTGACAAAGTTCCCCATGACATTCTTGCAAAGAAGCTAGTAAAATGTGGGCTGGACAGAGCTATTGTCAGGCGGATCCGTAACTGGTCGACTGACCATTCCCAAAGGGTGCTCACCAATGGCTGCTTTTCATCCTGGAGAGAAGTGACTAGCGGGGTGCCACAGGGTTCTGTCCTGGGCCCAGTGCTGTTCAATATTTTCATCAACGACTTGGATGAAGGAATAGAGGGCATGCTCATCAAATTTGCAGATGACACCAAATTGGGAGGGGTTGCTAATATGCCAGAGGACAGGATCAAAATTCAAAATGACCTGGATAGATTGGAGAGCTGGGCCAAGGCTAACAAAATGAAATTCAACAGAGAGAAGTGTAAGGTCCTACACTTAGGTAGAAAAAATGGAATACAGAAATATAGGATGGGGGACACGTGGCTGGATGGCAGTACGTGTGAAAGGGATCTAGGAGTCTTAATAGACCACAAGGTGAACATGAGTCAGCAGTGTGATGCGGCAGCCAAGAAAGCCAATGCAATTCTCAGCTGCATCAAAAGGAATACGGTGTCTAGATCAAGGGAGGTACTGGTACCACTCTACTCTGCTTTGGTTAGACCTCATCTTGAATATTGTGTCCAGTTCTGGGCACCCCAATTCAAGAAGGACACGTTCAAGCTGGAGCAGGTCCAGAGGAGGGCGACCAAAATGGTGAGAGGCCTGGAAGCCAAGCCCTATGAGGATAGATTTAGAGAGCTGGGTATGTTTAATCTGCAGAAGAGAAGGTTAAGAGGGGACATGATAGCCATGTTTAAACATTTGAAGGGATGCCATGTAGAGGAGGGAGAGGGCTTGTTTTCTGCTGCTCCAGAGAGCAGGACAAGGAGCAATGGATTCAAGCTGCAGGAAAGGAGATTCCACCTGAACCTCAGGAAGAACTTCCTGACAGTCAGGGCTGTCTGGCAGTGGAATATGCTGCCTCGGAGTGTAGTGGAGTCTCGTTCCTTGGAGGTTTTTAAGCAGAGGCTGGATGGCCAACTGTCGGGAGTGCTTTGAGGGTGTTCCTGCATGGCAGGGGGTTGGACTGGATGGCCCGTGTGGTCTCTTCCAACTCTACATTTCTATGATTCTACGATTCTAAATGTATTAGATGAGGGTATCTTAGCAGAAGGGTTTATTATTGTTTGTTTCTCTTGAGAAGTCTGAGCTGTACATTTCCCAAACTCTACTAAGGCCCTTTTCACATGGCATTCGCCATGCGAAAGGGCCTCTGGAGCATTGCACAATTGCAAGGAGTGGTCCACATGATGTCCTCGCAATTGTGCAATGCTGCCGGGGCCAGCAGGCGCTGATTGCACACTATTTCTTTTTCGGCTTGTAGCCAAAAATGGTGCATGATCGTGCATTGCTCCAGGGCCCCACATGCACGGTAAGTGCGTGCGGAGCCTCTGGAGTCAAGACGCTCATGCTTCCTGCCCCAGCACAGCCTGGGAGAATCCCAGGCTGCACTGCAGAAGGAAGAGGGGGAGCCCTCATGCTGCCTATTCGCCAGCAGGCAGCAGCTGTGGAGGCGAAGCAGCAGGGACGTGAGAGCCTCTTGCAAGAGGCTGCTCACACAATCCTGTGCCCCAGTGCTGCGAAAAGGTAAGGTGCAGAAAGGGCCTTTGTCAATAAGATTAGTTGGCTCACTATGATTTAACTCACTGGAGGAGGAATATTTAATTAGTGGGATTGGAGATGCATTATTTTCAAAGTATCGGGAGACAGTCATACCCCAATTTAAAAGTTTGCTTTCTTGCTTGAAGCAAGAAATCAATATGCTTTCTTGGTTGAACTCTCACTTGAAAAAGTTATGACAGCTTGAGCATGAGTGTAAGTTGTAAAACAAATACTCTACATGATCAATCTCGGTCAGTGTAAGAATCCAATTTGCTACTTCGTTTTGTATATGCAAAAGATGTTTCTTTCTCTCAAACTGAGATAATATACCCCAGAATTTTGGGTAATTAGTAATTACCAGTTTTTGTTTAGCTGAGGTTAGACTCCAGGTCTTGTTTTCTATATTATCCTGGGGAATTAATGTTTGAGAGTTCTTCCATTGAGGGTCTTTCTTTTCATTATGATGTAAACTTTTCTTAAAAGTTTTTTCCCAAGGATCTTGGTTGTCCAGTTCTCCTCTGCTGTTACAAATATATAAAAGCTGATGGGAGTCAGTATAATCTCCATTCCTGGTACTCAGGTTCTTTTGTACAGGGTTCATTGCTATTTCCTTAGTTTTCTGTGGTTTGGTGGGTTTCTTTTTATTCTTTGTTATTTTTAGGTTCTTCTTCAGCAAAATACACAATTTTTGGAAATTCATCCTTTCACAGATCAGCATTGACCTGCCCTCTTTCACTGATCTTTTGATGTTCTTGCTCTTCTTTGTCATATTAATCATCTTTCCTGTTGGATTTCTTAAGCTTCTTTTTTTGGTTGAGAGAATGTGGTGGATGATCCTCAGGAGTTGATGGCTTTCTCTCACCTGTAGATTCCAGCCTTACTAGAGCTTCCATAATGACTGTGAGCAAATCATTACATTCAGCAAGGTAGGTCTTAATTGATTATGTATCCTTATTCATATCATTGGGATATCTCTCCAGATCTGCTAGAGTCTCTGACATCTTCCTGTCCTGATTTGTTCTACTCTGAGAGGTAGTGCTCACTGATGTACTCGCATTGTCATTCAGAGTTACTAGAATGATTTCATTTTTCTGATCTTCTGAAGTCATGGCCTTTTCATTATTCATAGCCAGAGTAATTTCATCTGCTAGATTTATATTACTCACATTATATGGGTCAAACAGGATCTGTCTGTAATCTAAAGTCCAATCTAACACTGTATTGGAAGGCAGATCAGGTCCTGGGTCATTTATTTTTATCACTGGGGAAAAATATATCGAAATTTTTCCTTGGCTGAGTTGTTTTGTTTGTTCCATTTGGTTCATTTGGTTCTTCTTTCTATTGGGAGGAGAATCCATAAAATCAGGTGACAAGCCCAATTTCTTATGACCTTGTCTGGTAAGAATCCCCATAGTTCACAATGGCCCCACTTTTACTTTTACCTCTGCTCTTCTCCTTTTCTTCTATCTGATGTTTGTAAGTTTCCTTTTTTTGCTACCCCCCAATGATGCCTATTTTTCTTATTCCAAAGATGTTTGTCCAAAATATATTTTCAAGATTTTGTCAGGAGTTATAGAAGAAGAAGAAGTTGGTTTCTGATTCTAATTCATTTACTATTAGGCTTCTCAGTAATAATAGTCATTTGAGAGTTAGAAGTTAAAGCAAGGAGCAACTGTCCCTTTAATTATTCAGAACACCAAACATTCAGTTAGATAATAGCATTAGTTTTAGCTTGCTTATTTTGTTCTATCTTCTGCTTTTCTAGTATATCTTATGTTTCTCTTAAGATTCTAAATCCTTCTTGCTTCCCAAGGACAGTTAGTGTTGTTCAGATACCAACAGAGTTGATCGCTGAAGAAGAAGCTAATGGGTGGCAATGCTTAAAATGCTTGTTCTGTTTGTTGAGTACACTATCTACAATTTGTTGAGTACGTTATCTACAATTTCCCAACAATTTCACAGGGCAGCAAGTATCATCAAGCCAAATTAGCTAGACAAAATAAAAGCTTCAAAGGCCACATAAAGCTTCATTAACAGAGAAAATTACCAGAGCTCCGTAGAGCACTCCTTACTGTGTCTCTGCCATCTTTGATTCCCCTTATCCTGTCATGTGAGGGCGATCAGGCTACAACATCTGTTACCTCATTGATTGTTACCACATTGTACTTGATGACCATCACAAGCTCAGCTAAAGCCTGAGCTTTTAGGACATTACCCAGGTAGTTGGACAAATGCTACCCCCTATCTGGGTATGCTGCCAGGACCACCCCCATAAAGACAGTGTATTCCACCAACCAGTTGTTGAATGAATGTTCAACCACCTCACCTTTCTCCTCTCTTTTTCTCCTTCTATCACTTTTGGGCACACACCCTTGCTCCTCCTCTTGTTTGAGGAGCAAAAATATATCCACATAGTATCCAATAAGTATACACTCCCTAGTGCATTTGTCCAGGTGTATACCACGAAGAATCCACGTGATCCCCCAAAATATTAAACTGGACAATCTCTGCTGCACCATCCTCCCATTCCTACGCTGCCCAGGGGCCACTAGGAACCTGGCTTCCTTTTCCCATTCTTCCAATGGTCCAGACTGGGAACATGGGTAGCTGCCCTCCAGGAGCCTGTGGAGGATAGGTGGGCAGAATTGAGTGAGGCAACCTGCCCAATAAGGAGTTGCCTCAATGAAAATAGCCCAGATGAATATACAGCTGTGCACCAGAAGGCATGGTAAAGTGAAGAGGCCCAAAAAGGGAGGAGAGCTGGCTAAAAGTAATCAACCTCAAAATGAGTATGCCAGCTAAGAAATAGCTAGCTTCCAAGTAACTAGGCAATGGCCCCAAAAAGAACTGCCATGATGTGTGAATGGGGGGAGAAGGAGTTGATAAGCTCTGCCCACCTGAATTGACTGGGCAGAGACTTAGATGGCCCCAAGGCACCAAGCCATGATGGTATCACTCCCCTAATAGTGCTGCATGGCAGAGGAGTGCATGATATGGCTCAGGGGGAGGAAACAACCCCCAAAGTGATCCCAACTCTAGCCCTGAAAAGGGTCTTGTTGATGTTCAGCTCTTCTCTGCATCTCTCCAGATGCTGTCCTCAGTCACCCCACTGCTTTCTCACTCTTCCCTCTGTTCTCTTGCTTATCCCACTGCTTACTTGCCACGCTCCCACTGCTCACTCGCCACTCCCAGTCTTCCTCTTAGGTCTCCTAAGATTGTCTTCAGCTGATGCTTCAAAGCAAATTGACCTCCTACTGAAGGGAGCTTACTTATATATCCCTTGCCCAGACAAGAGGGAAGACTACAGTCAGTTCTGGCCCGGGTAGAGGCAGCCAATGAGTTTAAGCTGTCAGGTTTAAACTGATTGGCTGCCAGCAACAGAAGCCTTCCCAGTTCAGTCCAACATCACACAGGCTGCTGGGAAGGCAGAAGTGGCTGCTGATCATCCAAGAAGCCACATGAAGCCTGTGTCGCTATTCCAAGCAGCAAATTTGCTGCCCGGTAAGTTAGGCAGCCTGAATTATTGAATATGTAGAGATTGATAAATTGACAACACTATTAAGAGATGGTCCTCTTACTGATTACAAAAAAAATAAATAAAAAGGGAAAGCATTATGTTTAAGTTCAACTGGAGGAATACAAGAAGCAAGAGGGTTTGATTAATTCATAAAGTTAGATTTATTATGATAGAAAATTACAGCTTTGTGATATTAAGAAAGTTTATATTATTAGTGACTTATCTGGCTAACAGTAGATAAAGTTTTACTTATTATTACAAAAATAGGTAAAAGTAGGTAAAGAACTTAGAGGAATATAATTAAAGATAACTAATTACTATTCTCTGAGAAGTTGGAAGTCAAATGGGTATTTGTATTTCCCTTTTATGTTTTGGTTAGTAGCAGTTTGGTAGTTTATATATTTGTATATTAGTTTAGTTTGGTTTAGTTTAATTTAATTTGTCTTTTTGTAGTGAAGCTTTTTTATGTTTTATTGTCTTATCTCCTATATGTAGTCTTATATTTCTTTAAAAGTGTATCAATGAAAAATATTTTTAGAAAAGAAAATATATTGGCTACTTCACACCAACATAGAGCATTCCTAGATCTCAGGGCCCAACTCCTGTCCTCCAATCTTCAGGGCAAGAGAAGACACCTCAAGAGTGAGATCTGTGATCTTTGGTCAATGTGAGAACCAACGGCACTGCAAGTTCTTCAGGAGATCATAAGGGATTAAGGGGCTCTGGGCAGAAAGCTAAAGGACCTTGATGCACAGGTTGTCATTTTGTCTCTCCTCCCAGTTGAAGGGCATGGCCTAGGAAGAAAGAGAAAAATAGTGGTGATGAGCAACTGGCTCCACAGATGGTGCCATCAGGAATGGTTTGGCTTCTTGTACCATGGTCTGCAGTTTCATAAAGATGGTCTTCTGGCAAGTGATGGGTTATACCTCACAGCAGTTGGCAGAAACATTTTTGCTAAGAGTTTCACAAATCTGTCCAGGAGGGTTTTAAACTGAATTATTGGGGGGTGGGGAAGACTTGTTGTGCCTTCAAGTCATTTTTGACTTGAAGGCGAACCTATCACAGGGTTTTCTGGGGCTGACAGTATATGGTGTGCCCAAAGTTTCTATGGCTAAGAGAGGAATCAAACCCTGGGGTCCAGGGTCATAGTCCAGTGCTCAGACCACTATACTACCTTGGGTCTTATGGCAGTGGAAGAAAGTATTCTTGAGGTTAGGAGTTCATCAGCTGCTAGAGATTATGGCCCAAATGTTATGGGGAGAATGGGTCCAAGGGTCCAAGAATCTAACAATGGAAGGGGGGAAAAAAAGCAGCTGGGGTAATGACCCATTGTCTTATGTGTCTCTAAACAAAGCATGAGAAATAAAAAGGATGAACCTGAACTTACAGTACAGCAAAGCAAATATGACATAGTAGGCATCAGTGAAGCCTGGTGGGATGAGTCTCATGATTGGAATGTATCAACAGAAGTGTATAACCTATTACAGAGAAATAGGCCACACAGGAAAGGAGGAGGAATAGTCCTGTATGTCAAAGAGGTTTACACTTGTAAAGAGATCCATGACTTACTTCCTGAAAGCCAGGTTGAGAGCTGCTGGGTAAAAATTAAGGGAGAAAGAAACAACAGAGATGTCATTGTGAGTGTCTATGGGCATTTCCGCACTACACTGCCACAGTGCTATTATTGCACTTTCAACACCATATGGAATTCTGAGGTTTGCAGCTTAGGGAAGGGCATTTAGAATTCCCAGCCAGAGAGCTCTTTTGCCTCAGTAAACTACAAACCCCAGAATTCCACAGGATGTTGAAAGTGGAATAAGAGCACTATAAAAGTGTAGTGAGGAAATGGCCTATTACAGACATCCAAGCTAGGGTAAGGACTTGGATGAAGCCTTCCTGTAAAAATGAAGAACCATCAGAAAAGAGAGTTGTTGTAGTAATGGGAGATTTCAACTATAATTCTTTCCGTCTGTCTGTCTGTCTGTCTGTCTTTCCCAGGTCTCCCTACAGATTGAGGTAGAGAACAACAATAGATTAGACATGTAATGCCTCTTGAAAGAGTATATAAAATGTATATTATAAAGAATAAAACATACTTTTAAATCATTCATTTAAAAATAATCTGGGTAGACCTGCTGGAAGAGAAATATTTTTATCAATTTCAGTAGTATTATAATCATTATGGTTATTGCAGCAGAGGAGAAAGTAAGGGAGAATTCCACACTCTGATTGCAAAAGAACAAGGAGCAAGAGCAGAATTAGTGGCAGCCAGTTAAGGTAACAAGTTGATTGGAACTCCGCATGAAAAAGTTTGGAAAATAACCCTGTTTTGTTAAAAACGGTGCTTTGAAAAATATTTAAGCTGGGAAAATGTATGGGTATATTGTTCAAAGTAGGGTTTGAAAAAATTTTCTTTGGTTGCTCTACAGCTCAATGTAGTGTAGTGTAGTGTAGTGTTAAAAGCAGTGCTGGGCAACATTTTGGTTTCTCTCTTCAGTGCAAAGACCGGAAAAGTTAACCACAGACATATTTTCCCATTTGCTGTTTAAATGGCATGCTCTGAGCAAGCTGTGATTGATTCTTAATGTGTCATGCTTAATGACATCTTAATGACATCTCCAGGACCTCCCATGGGTGATCTCACCGAGCACTGTCCTTTGGTCTTTAATACTGGCCCTAAAATTTCAGAGTGTAGGCTGCTCCAGCTTAGAAATAAATTTGATGGTACTTCTCTGAATGAGAGGCAAGAAGCAGGGGAGGAAAGAAATCTCTGTGAAGCACAGCAGTTATTATATACACATTATGATCCACCTCACAGGGATAGTTCTAAGCATAAGATTCAAGTCATGTTTTATTAAAATTGCTGTACTTGTGCTGAAGTTATTAGTACTGATAGACATAATCTTTCTTGCAGAACCTGTTAATGGCTGTGTTTTGAATGGGACTATTCTTGAGGTAAGATAATATTTTGAAAGTGCTTTATCTTCCTGTTGGGGATTATTTACAGTCTATCTGATCAAAATGTTTCTATATTTGCCTCAATTGAAGTATGAGAGGTGGGGGCAAAGTATCTTTCCCTTTTAACAGGGAACACGAGATGTACCAGTTCAGGTGTCACATTATTGAATGATAAACAATACAAAAACATTTGCTTTATGGAGAGAAAAGACCTAGGAGCCTTGGAAGCTGCCTGAATTGGCCTATCTATCTCAATATTGCTTGCATGAACTAGCAGCTGCTCTCAGAAGGTCTTACATGGGAAGCATTCTCTGACCTATTTGAAAATTCATGGGGCTGAACCTGAGAAAGTGTGAGTTCTATTGTGTTACAGCCCTCTTTCCCTGTTCTTTAGTTTTCTATGACTCAAACTTGATAGAAGCTTTCTGACATGATCAGTGCCAAGTTTGTTGGTGAAATGAAAGATGACATCTTTTTTCCATATTTGCAGCATTGTCCAGCATAGGTAGATTCCCTCACCTTTCTTCCTTAGTTAGGTAGTTAAGGTTTCACTTAATACTTTGGCCCATAACTGGTGCTTTATAATGTCCCCAAATAGGGAATAAGATTTACCACCTCCTCTAACCTTTATTAATATTTATAAAACTATAGCACAATGCTCACTAAAATATGTATCAGTAAAAGAAAAAAAGTAACGGAATCATTAACAAATTAGAAACAGACGGGTGGTCTTCCAGGAGGCATGTCTCACCAGATCTAGCCAGCATAGCTAAAAGAGGAGGATGATGGGAGTTGCTGCCCACCACTGCTTTAGTAGGGTGCGATGCCGTGAAGTGTAGCTATATTTTTAAATAATATCTCTGTTCTCATTCAAGTTTTTTGCCAATATTTTAGTTTTAATACTTCCATTCATCAATATATTACAATGAATATTCCTTTTTTTAAAAGATCCTATTTTGTAATAATAATAATAATAATAATAATAATAACGCCCCCAGAGACATAATTTTGAAAATGCTACTATATGAGCTTTCTCCCAATATAGATTTGATACACCCCGACAGTTGCCAAATTTGAAATTTTATTTTTATATATATATATATATATATATATATATATATATATATAAAATATTTTACTGCCTTGAAGTAGTTTAATTTTCAGTAAAAGAAAATCCATGCTCTTCTTTCCTCTCCCTCCTAGCTCTCTCTAACTTCTCCATGAATAGTTCCATATTCAGACTTTTCTGCTGCAATTCTATTACTGGAGCCATTTGTTTTTTCCTTAATCCCTTTACATTTCCAGCTTGTATCCAGTTACCAGCTTCATCCTCCCATAGTTTGGTTTAACAGCATTCATTTCACAGCACTTTAAATGACCAACCAGATGGCTCGACTTACCAAATGGAATCATCTTGCAGGAGTCATCTGGTTTCCCAGGCTTTTATTGAACAGAGTGATTAAGGAAGACACAGACAATCTTTGCTTTGATATGAACTTTTATAGGTTTCAGTGTGTGAGCAGATGTTGACAAGGCCTTGTGAGGTTTTCATTCACTATTTCACCTATTTAGCAAACTTCTTTATTTAAAAAAATCTGTTCATTAAATATTTACCAATTCCCTCACAGCATTACTGATATTGTGGTATTTGATTCTGATTTGCTGCTTATGTATCCAGTAATCTCCCCCCAACCCTCAAAAAGCATGGTTTTAACATAAAAGAAATATAAGCTGTTGGATTAAGTGCAGTTACGTTATTTCTGGTAAGCTAAGATTTGGGAATTTGAGGTTTTCTGTAAAAACCTGGGCCACTGGAAAGGGATTGCTACATCACAAAAATATTGTAATGCTTCATTTCCTGTAGAAATCAATATATCCCATATATGTGATCCCCTTTTAAATATAGGGCTTTGCACACATATGAAGGGGATCAGGATCCCAGAAGCCTAGAAAGATTTGTGCTGTAGTAATTGGCATGTCTTTTCTGTAAGTGTACCTCTAGTATTACAGTCATCTCCAACTGGTGGCTTGTAATGTGCAAATGGAAAATGGGAAGGTGGAATGGAGACAAGGAAAAAGATGGATGGGGAAAAGGTAGAAGAGTAAGTGATGAAGAAAAAAGAGGAGAAGGGGAAAATAAATGTCGAGAAGGGGAGGAACACAGACATGAGGCCAACCCATGTGCATCATTATGAATAACTGGTTATGTTTCCTGCCTCCAGCTCCCAGAAGTCAGTGTATTTTGTCAGAAATGCCCCAGTATCCATTTCAGTAGCTCCCCCACACCTGCCTGCACCCTTATCGCAGTTCGTTACAATACTGTTTCCCCATTCCGAGCACTGTCAGGAACGCAACAAAGTCACAACAAGTGATGATTCAAAATCATACTTTACGTAATGACTTCAATGTCCAGACTGAGGAAATGTGGACAGGAGCGAAGCAGTTATGCAATTCCTCCCCCAAGCGGTTCTTAGGCATCAGACCTCTTATCTCACTACAGCTGCATTCCATTCTAGCCTTCCCATCCCTCTGTGCTGGGCACCTATTTCCCTAACAGCTGTTGTAATTCTTTTGGTGGACTGACTGCTCAATAAGCACACTGTTTCCCAGCTGATCCTATCATCCCCTCACATCACTGTAAAGCCCAATAAAGCGTAAAAGCAAGGTGACTCCCTAAAAGCAAGGTGACTCCCTAAAAGAATGGAAGAATGAGCAAAGCAAACCTGACAGATGCACATAAATGACAAAACTTAATTGAAATATTTGTAAGGTGTGTTGTCCCATGTTTTAGCACAGTCTTTCCCAACATGACAGTTTCCAGGTATGTTGGACTCCCACTGCTCCAGGATATTATGGGCTTTGTATTTCATGTGGGAGAAAATCCAGGTTGTAAGAAGACAACTTCAAAATGACAAAATTAACACTGAAAGTGCCAATAACAAAATATGCCTCAAAGGGTCAGTAGTGACAATCTCGATGCCATTTGTTGCAATAACAAAAATAAAATAAAATATTTTAATAATTTAATAATAACCAAAACAATATTTTGATTACTTATTGATTTCTGGCAATAAATTAGTCTCCCAATTTCTAACAATTAACATTCTCAAATAAATTTTCAAATCTAACATTCCAGGTTCTGGCTGAACTGAAAACTAGCTGTGTGATGGCACTCTTCTGTGCTGTGGGTTGTCACTTGAAGCGGGGGAGGGGGCAAGATGATTCTAATTTGTGCCTTGTGTTTTTATCATAACATGTAGTTTGACCCAGCTATGAGGTGGACAAAGAATGAAGAATAGCTGATGAGGAAAGAAGAATGAACCCAGAAGAACATTTTAATTTTTTTAATTTTTTTATTTTATTTGAAGACCCTTCTACATGCAGATATACAATAAAGCCATTTAAAAATAAATATAATACAAAGACATATTAAAAAATCAATATTTGATCATTTTGAACATGTTTTCACTTTTCAGTTTCAGCTACTAAAGCTCCATTACATCTCTTTTATGTGTAATCTTAAATGGAAGACCAAACATACAAACCAATAAAAAAAGATCCCATGTTTCAAGCTAGAATTAAAGGTGGATCCAGAGTTTAGAGAAGTTGTAAGTTATTAATCTATCATATGTTTATACTTAAAATTCCAGTAAATAAATAGGTGCCTTACATCCAGACTATATTAATGTATTTTCCCTTATAGGAAAATGTATTTAATGCTATGGGTGAGAGTAGAAAATTACCATGCAAACAAACGGTTAGTAGTTTTGATTGTCCAGTAGTGTCAGCATATTACAGTGTTTTTCATGTATAACATTGTTTTTTGCTTGAACAATCAAGAATGGGTATGAATGAAATAAAGTTCAAAATGAGAGTGTTTCAAACATTTTATAAATGCTTTGTTTGTAGAATGTAAGGCTTGATTTCTCTTCATCTGGTTTGAAATTGTCCATTCTTCATGTTTCTAATTAGACAAAGAACTCTTCAGAACTCTTGAATTTGTTCTTTCAGCCAGGGAAGCGTGTGTTGTTGGATGAATGCACCAGCTGCCAGTGCAGCCTACAGAGTGGACTGTTTTTGAAATACAAATTGACATGTGGGGTAAAAACCTGTGAACCTTGCCCCAAGGTAAGAGACCTCTATTGATTTATGAATATTTCAAATCTGTTTCTGACTATAGTATGCATACTTCTTATTCATTCCTGTGTTAGAATTTACCTTCATGAACTCTGCCAAAATTCATGAAAATAAGCAGCATGAGCTTTAAAACAATAAAAGTCAGTTGGATCCTATAAAGTAATTATATATAATATTATTACACATATTCTATATTTAAAGGGACATTGACATAAAGTAGAGAATATCGTAGAGTGTGCGAGCCTTGAAAATTTTTAAACATATCTAAAACCAAGAGCTCCTTTTAAAAAGTTGGTCAGAACTTTTCTACACATGGTGTTACCAATAAATCCAGGTTTAAGGATATATATATATATATATATATATATATATATATATATATATGAATATAATAGGGAACCAGAATGATGTAGCGGTTTGAACGTTGGACTATGACCCTGGACACTAAGGTTTGATTCCCCATTTGACCATGGAAATCCACTGGGTGAACCTGGCTGCATCAAATACTCTCAGCCCCAGAAACCCCCATAATAAGTTCAGAAACAACTTGAATATGTAATAAATATAATATACAAATCTAATAAATAAATACATCTTAATAAATACATAAATAAATAGAAGGCACACAACAATACTTATTAGTCCCATGGGATGTGGATACACTTTTAAAGGCTTTTACATTCCTCTTTGCACAGTTTTGAAAGTTACTCTTAGGAAGAATGAACAGGACGTGTTGAAGCCATTCATACAGTGGTTCCAGAACACTGGCACACTGAGCATCATTTTGCCATTGCTCAGTTATAAATAGTTTCAGTATCTCATGTTCATTCTTCTTAAAAATAATTTTTCAAGTTCTGCTTCTTGCATACTATTCCTGCTGAATTTTACTGTGTTGCCTTCCCCAAGTTATTTAAAGATTGTTTTATAGATTTTATATGTGTCTATATCTACTATATAAAAGTCAAAGTTTATGAGTTTGTCTTTCTGCCTGTGTCAGGCAGGCTCAGACCTCGTATGATTGGCTGTGTGAGGTGAGAATATCTTGTAAGATTGACTTTTATTTATTATGTAATTTTTAAAATTATTTTGTAAATTTTTATTTTTATTTATTTTATAAAAAAGCCCTGGTGGTGCAGTTGTTAAATGCCAGCACTGCAGTCACAATGTTATGAGTTTGATCATGCAGGGCTCCAGGTTGACTCAGCCTTCCATCCTTCTGTAGTTGGTAAAATGATTACCCAGCTTGTTGGGGGCAATTAGCTAAATACATTGCAAACTGCTTAGGGAGTGCTTGCACTAATAAGCAGTATAGAAGTGTAATTGCTAACTGCTGCTGTTTATTTCATATATATTTAGCATTAACTAATTTTTAAGTATTTTGTGTCAGATATTATAAAGAAATATTGGCAGTGTCACCAGGATTATATGTGTGATTGCAGGGCATATTTTCAGTGAAGGAGATATGGACATCAGATTTTTAGAAGTTTTACAATATTTATTTCAGATTGGATCTGGTCCCCTTTTGAATTTGGACTGAATCTCGATCTGATCCATTTGAGTCCTTGGCCATGAAAAGGGTCAAATCCTCACAGTGTTTTATGAAGATCAGTAGCTGCCTATCTCTCTGGTTATTCTCACTAGGTTGTTGTGAGGGTGAAATGGAGGGGAAACCACCTATGCTGCCTTGCACAGCTTGAAAAAAATACAATTCTCCATTCCCACACTAACTGGCCACATTAGCATGTAACAGCAAATCATAATTTAGCATTATGTCCATGAGAAAGAATGAGCCCATATAGAAGGAATAGACTAAGTTTCAGTGTCACTTTACCAAATTCCTGGTTTATAGGTATGAGTGCAAAAAGGGATGCTATACCGGGCAGCCCGCCAATGTCCCTACCTTAATAGGCCAGAAAAAGAAAGCCAGGAGGGAGGTCTCTGAGCCATATCAGGCTTCCATAATATCAAGGAATATAGAAAGCTATTTTACACTGAGTACTAGGCCCTTGTTCTATGTAACCCAGTATTGTCAATATTGACTTCCAGTGGCTTTCTGAGATTTCACAAAGGATTCTTTTCTTAGCTTTACCTGAATATCTTTAGTATTCTTTAGTGGTTGAAAAAGGCATGATTCCCCACCCCATCCCTTAAGAATGGGGGATTGATGGTTCTGTACCATTTGTCAGCTAATCTGGATGTGTTTGGAGGTCCCTCTTTTCACCTTCTGGATTCCCGAGCACCCAACTTATGAGTAATGGTATAGACAAAACAGGCAGATTTACCATCAACATTCACTCCACTTAAGCACTCTTAAATCTTGGGATTTCAAGACTGTTAACATGGGAGAATGAGGAGGCAGCTTGGTAATCTTTTAAAGAAATAATCTTTATTGATAAATATTTTTTAAAAAAAATAATGACAGACACATGAATAAGAAAAGATGATATGGACACGATGTAACAGATCAATATCTGTCGAGTAATCTTTTGGGTGATTTATTAAAATGGACTTAGTTATATCTATATTGTTGTTGTTGTGTGCCTGCAAGTCATTTCCAACTTACGGAGACCCTAAGGGTATCATGGGGTTTTCTGAGGCTGAGAGTGTGTGATACATGCAAAGTCAACATGGCCACTTTGTTACTTCATTGGTAAACCCTGTCCCGGGGTCTAAAATTTTGATATTAAAATATGAATCAATGTGCATGAGAGGTCACCCGGATGAGCACATAAACAGCAACAGTCGAATGATCGAAAACCAGGTCAGGCCAGTACAGTCCCTCATCACGTAGCCCCAGGAGACCTCAAGCTGTGTAAGCCCACAGTAGAAAAAGAGATCCCTAGCCATTGAGGAGCCAACTTGAGGGGATTAGTGTGCTTTCCCCCAAGTTGAGCACTGATAGCAATAAAATCCTATCAGGCAAGGACCATTTGCATAAATTCACACCACAACCCAAAGTAACTGAAGATCCTGAAACTTTGGCAACACTTTGTAATCCCATCATGCAAAAAGGAGTTGCCATCGTGGAGCTTCTTCTTCGTTGCAACACCCATTGTTCTGCTTGGGAAAGGATTAGCCCTCAAGGTACTTTTTCCCTTACAAATACTCCCAGTTTTTGAGTGTTTCCTTGGATCACTCCCAGTCATACCACCAGACCGTTTCTCCATCGTTCAAGTAATCCCCTCAGCCCTCTCCGTGCTGAGCTCCACTTCTTTGCTGTTTTTCCTGGACCAAAGACTTCAGGAAAAGGTGCAGTATTACTCCAGCTAAAATCCCTTCAATATTTCCCCTATTCAGTTTCCTCTCTTTCGCTTCTTAATAGGTCTTGAGTGAGTGTGTGAGTGATTGTGTTGGTGCATGAAACTTTCACTCAATAAAATCATTTTTTAGACATCTTCGTTTGGTTTTTGGCTTGGCCTGACTCTGTGAAAACTGGATAAAAAGACCCTGCTAGGTTACCCTGCCTCTCACATTGCTATTGCTCGTGCTCTGGCTAGTTTCCAATTCCTATTACATGGAGCACATTAAGTCATCCCCAAGGGACCCCAGAAATCAGGGTAACAATTACACCACACTGGTTCTCTTTTACATATATACTCTCCCTTTAATGAGGAATATGGACCTTTCATCACCTAGGCACAAAGCTTATCACTAATTGCTTGTAAGGCATCACACATCTTATACACTTTCATAAAGGTTTTACTTGCAAGGAGTCATACACTTGTATCATCTGTGTATGAAACATACTCATCTTTGTAAATCTTATATAACACTGTACAAGATCCATATGGTTGTTAGGAGTGCTTTATATCATCTGCTTTCTCTCTAGTAGACACCTCTATACTTAACTCATGGAGGAACCTAAACATCTGTGGATAAAACACAGACGTAATAATTGCTGCATCCATTATATCTGTAATGGGAACTTATCTATTCTAGATATGAATTAATATCAATAGTATAGACCATTTCATTAATAATTAATGAACAAACTTGCTCTGTCTTCTACGTGAAATTCCTTCATATATTTAAAGACTGCAATCATGTTACCTCTCAGTTTTCTCTTCTCCAACACAACATATCCACATAACATATCCAGATCATCTTGGTCTCCCTTCATTAATGATTAATTAATAATTAATAATTAATGAAAAGGGTACAAAAAGGAACTTCTGTTTTCTTTCCCACCAATTATCACTGGTTCTAAAAAGGATCTAGGGTTCTTAGAAGACCACAAACTAAACATGAATCAACAGTGTGATGCAGCAGTCAAGAAAGCTGCACTAAGAAGGTTATAGTGTCCGGATCAAAAGGGGTTGTAGTGTCACTCTATTCTGCTTCAGTTAGGTCTCACCTGGAATATTGTATCCTGTTCTGGTCACTACAGTCCAAGAAGGATATTGGCAAGCTAGAATGTGTTTAGAAAAGGGAGACCAAGATGATCTGGATATGTTATGTGAATATGTTGTGTTGGAGAAGAGAAAAGTGAGAGGTAACATGATTGCTGTCTTTAAATATCTGATGGAATGTCACTTAGAAGACAGAGCAAGCTTGTTTATCCTACTCCAGAAACTAACACAAACCAATGGATTCAATTACAAGAAAAAAGATATCAACTAAACATTAAGAGGAACTTTTTACTGTGAGAACTGGTTGTCAGTGAAATAAAGTTCCTGAGAAGGTGGTAGACTCTCCATCTTTGGATATCTTTAAATAGAACCTGGAGGTCGGGAGTGTTTTAGTTATATTTTCCTACATGGCAGGGGGTTGGACTAGGATGGCCCTTGTGGTCCCTTCCACCTTTAAGATTCTATGATCCATTATGAAAACAATATTCTCAATCCTCTAGTGAATTTTTTTGGAATTAATGCATTTTCAAGAGATGCTTTCCAAATTAAATGCAGGTGAATGCTCATATCACAGAATGTTAACTATGCTGCATGGAGCACTAATAAACGTTAGTATGCATAAGTTTTTCTGTGTGTATATCTGTAGATATACGTATAGATATAGATATGTACACACCAACATATTTACCTGGCGTTGCCCGGGATTCTGTTTTCTAATATATAACACTTGTTAGAAATACCTTAGGAATTAACTTACCTTACTTTAGGAACTTAGGAGGTAAATTGGAAGGGGTTTCTAATATGCCAGAAGACAAGATCAAAATTCAAAATGACCTTGATAGATTGGAGGGCTGAGCCAAAGCTAACAAAATGAATTTCAACAAAGAGAAATGTAAGGTCCTGCACTTAGGCAGAAAAAATGGAATACATAAATATATAAGATGAGGGACACATGGCTGGATAACAGTATGTGTGAAAGGGATCTAGGAGTCTTGGTAGTTCACAAGCTGAATGTGAGTCAGCAGTGTGATGCAGCAGCCAAGAAAGCCAACACAATTCTTGGTTGCATCAATAGGCGTATGGTGTGTAGATCAAGGGAGGTAATGGTACCACTCTATTCTGCCTTGGTTAGATCTCATTTGGAATACTGTGTCCAGTTCTGGGCACCTCAATTCGAGAAGGATATTGACAAGCTGGAGCATGTCCAGAGGAGAGTGACCAAAATGGTGAAGGGTCTGGAAGCCATGCCCTATGAGGAACGGCTTAGAGAGCTGGGTATCTTTAGTCTGAAGAAGAGAAGGTTAAGAGGGGACATGACACCCACGTTTAAATATATGAAGGGATGTCATGTCGAGGAGGGAGTGTCACAATAATGTCACAATAATGTCTATGTCACAATAATAACTTTGCTAGTGAAGGAACAGTAACATTACAGTCCAATTTTATTTTACTTACTACATTTACTGCTTGTAGCTGCTACATAAAAGTAGGATCATTGAAAGATGTTTCTTACATAATTGTAGAAGTGTATATTATCAGAGATAAATAACTAGATTGACTAAATATGCATTATTAATAACTAAGTTAGAAATATTAAGCAGTCCTTTAATGCTTCTGATTAGTATTTATGACATATTGTTAGTTTATATATTAAGCAGTGAATCTTAAATGTAATGCTGTTTTTGAATCTATTATATAAAAGTCAAAGTTTGTGAGTTTGTCTGCATCAGGCAGGCAAAGACCTCATACAATTGGCTGTATGAGGTGAGCAGACCTCATATGATTGGCTAGCTGTGAACATTCTATGGAATCCTGGGGTTGGTAGTTCAGGGGAAGGCCTTGAGTATTCTCAGCCAGAGAGCTCTGTGTAGACTGGTTGCTATGGAGACCAGGCCTAGCAGCAAGTCCCCTCACGAACCCAACCTCTGCATGTTAAGAACTCTGAATACAGACTGGATTGGGGAACATGGGCAAAAGTTACAGGTACTCAACAGCACAGTTTGGGGAACCATCCAGCCTATTGCAAGATGAACTAGTAAATGAAGTAATTTACCAAAAAAGAAAAAAAATATCAAAAGTTATTTTCCGTAGATATTGTAAATTGCCTAAATTCAGCTCAGAAATGTGCCACAATAAATTGGCATATCTTCATAATCATTCAGACTCATTTTAGTTAAAAATAGGACTCTATAATTTAAGCCAAAATCAGCAATATCCAATAGCTCAGCAACAGACAAATCAACAAATGATAAGAGAAAACAACTTCCACAGTTCCCAGTGTTTGTATGTCGGCTACAGGAAAAGACTTAGGGAAGAAAAGTCAATAGGTGTCCATTGTAAAGTCTTCTTAACAATAACAATCAAAACTTACTCTTCAGGTTCTTAAACTTATTTTAAAAAAGTCCAAGTCCCATCTGTTCACGCCAGTGAAACAAAATAACTCAACCATTAAACCTCGTACATGTCCGACAAAAATAAAACATTTCCCAATCCCTCAACTGTCCATATTTTTAAAAACATAAATCTCACACTTCCAAAGCAGTAAAGAGTAATAGACCACAAAGAAAAAATAAATAAAAAGAGATTAAGGACTCAATATAAAATCACCAAAAAAAGAGAAGTTTTCTTTAAAAAAAAAGATTAAAAAAGAGAATCACGTTGGATATCTCCTCTCAGCATCAACAGCACACCAAGGGAGAGGGTGGGAGGGGTTGCTAATAACCCAGTGGACATGATCAAATTTCAGAATGACCTTGACAGATTGGTGAGCTGGGCCAAAACTGATAAAATGAATTTCAACAGAGAGAATATAAGGTCCTACACTTAGGCAGAAAAAATGGAGTGCACAAATATAGGATGGGGGATGCATGGCTGGATAGCAGTACGTGTGAAAGGGATCTAGGAACCTTGGTAAACCACAAGCTGAACATGAGTCAGCAGTGTGATGCTATGATTCTATAGGTGTTGTTAAATGATGTTAATGTTAAATGTTAAATGCTGATGTTAAAATGGCTTTGACTTTCTTCTCAATGACATACAACTTGAATGTAATCGAGCCCTACCATATGGCAATGTTTTTCAGTTACTGTCACAGTTATATGATAAATTATGGAATTTAATGGAATAATTCAATGTCTCCGTTAGACCTGAAGTTCAGAGAAAACATTAATTTTCTTTCATTTCAGCATTACAGGGTGGAAAAAGTCCCAGGCTCTTGTTGCGGGAAATGTTTGCCAACTGCCTGTACCATACAGCTGAGGAACAGAACCATCTTGTATCTAAAGGTCAGTTGATCTTACATGTCTGGCTGTTTGTTCTAACAAATTTTACAGGTGTTCCTCTCCGTTTCCCAACAATCTGCCATTTCTGCAATACTACCTTCATTGTGCTTTGTGAAAGCAATATCTCAGTTTGTTTTAGGCCCTCTTCACAAGGCATTTGCCATGTGAAAGGGCCTCCAGAGCATTGCACAATTGCGAGGAGCGTTTCAGACAACATCCTCGCGCAATGCTGCCAGGGCCAGCAGGTGCCGATTGTGCAGTATTTCATTTTCAGCTTTTAGCCGAAAATGGTGCGCGATTGCGCATTGCTGCAGGGCCCCGTGCATACTTACCGTGCATGCGGAGCCTCTGGAGCCACAGTGCTCGCACTTCCTCCCACAGCACAGCCTGGGAAAATGCCTCGCTGCACTGCGGAAGGAAGAGGCAGAGCCCTCATGAGATGCGAGAGCCTCTTGCAAGAGGCTGCTTGCGTGATCCCCACACCCCAGCTCCAAGAAAAGGTAAGCTGCAGAAAGGGCCTTAGTCTCCACTCCATCCCATCAGTAAGAACAGAGCTTCTGCAAATGCATTTCATTTCATTTTAAACTCAAGGTGAAATGACAGCAAATTGTGCTCCAGTGAAGGAAGTATTATACTTTGTGTCTTATTGATTCAAGTCCATCTCTTTGTATGGCACTTAAAGAGAATTTGAGCAAAAAAGACAGGTCCTGTCACTGGGATATACAGTACTAAATAAATAGCAAAGTATATACAACCTACAGCTTATTTTTCACATGAATCACGTGTGTACTAGTGTATGTGTTTTACTTGTTCTCTTGATGTCAGGAAGGGAAATGGCTGCAAATAAAGGAGAGGGAAAAAGTGAAGCTACTGGGAGTGTTTGAGATTCCAGCAGGGAGCACATTTCTAGTATTTTCTTTTCCTAGACCTTTTTTTGGAACTGGATTCTCTCCTTTGTGCAAAGGGTGTGAAAACCCAATGGTAGATGTACTTCATTCCCATATGTGAGCATGAAAAGTTTCAAAAAAATTTTCCTTGCTGGTGAGATCACAGGAATGTTTTTCCAATGCATTTTCACATTTCAGGACTTGGGGGTAAAAAAGTTGTGAATCTTTTGAGAACAAGAATGCTTTCCCCAAAAACAAAATATACTTTTTTTTTTTTTTTGCGCAAAGGAAAACGCTAGCCTTGTCAGTATTGTACATGCCAATCAACGTATGAAAGTACCCTTTCTCACTGAAGATGAGAACATTTGCACATATCATTCATGTCCTTAGGTTGATGCAACTGTCTCTTATATTCATAACTACACAAACTGTGGATGAAAATGATTAATTCCCACAGTCATCAGTTGAGATATAAAGAATATTTAAAAAATTTGTTGTTAGTTGTGAAAGGATCTTGATGATCATTTGTTGCCAGGGTTCGTTCGTTCGTTCGTTCTTTCTTTCTTTCTTTCTTTCTTTCTTTCTTTTCAGGAGTTTTTTTGTGAAAATATCTTTTGTCCATAAAACAGTTTTTTTTCTTTAAAAATTACTCTTTTAATGTAAAATGCACCTTTTTACATAAAATTTTCAAAAATAAATCCTAATATAAAAAGTGCAAAACTGTAATAATCTCACCCGGAAAGGAAGAAATTTAATTATTTACATTCTAATCAGTATTTCTGTCTTGCATGTGAGTATCAAATGATATGATACTAGAAAGCAAACCCAATTCCCTGCATTGTTCAACCTTCAAAAGCCTCCAGTGCTTAGAGGTTGTCTAGGCATGGTCATGAGTGACATGAAACTCCTCAAGACTGTTTTTGCAGACTTCATCCTCAAGACTCTCTGGACCATGTCCCACCTCTCTACCCTGGCCAAACTAAAGGGTGAATTTCCTTTCCTGGAAGCTTCAACAAGTGGGAGTTGACCTTTTCGAAGGCTGCAGGGCCCAACAGCATTATTTCATACTATTTAACTACAATCCCCCAGAGTTGCCCAGTGCTACCTCACACATTACACTTGTGAGGCATAGAGTCCACATGCCTTTTCTCAAAAGACATATTAGCATACTGGCAGTAAGCTGATACAAAAGCTACAAAACTATTTAGCAGGTTTTTTTTCTCATAAAACTCTTTCCTCTTTTAAAATTTAATTCTTATATACCTGAAAATCCTGAATCTTTACAGCCAAATGAGTTGATCCAGGATGACTGTGACAGCCATTCTTGCAAAGTCAACATGAAAGGAGACTTCATCTGGGAAAAGAGAATCACTGCCTGTCCCCTATTTGATGAAAATAAATGTCTGGCTGATGGAGTAAGTAGTGAGCCAAGTGTTTTATTGTTTAAATTGTGACTGTTAATACTATGATTGTTATATAATTATGGCACCATTTGTGTCCTGAATATTTTACAGAATATTATAACAAAAAAAGAGAGATGCCAAGAGGTTTACAATCTAAATTTTGACAATGACACAGAAGACGAAGCAGGGTAGACGTATGATAGTATATCATGATAACATGAGAAAGGGAAGACTGCAACTTTATTAAGAAATAATTTATCATTACTCTTTTGACTGTCGTTTCCCAGACTGAATGGAATCTAAGGGCCAACACTTCATACTGTACTAACCAATTCTGAAATTTGACTTTGTGTTCTTATTAAAATTACAAGCTATATTTTACTTTCGTCATAATTACATTTGGTTTTGTTTTCTGTTGATTTCAGTGGACCACCATCATACTGTTGGCTATAACATTGTTGCATTTTGTTTGACCAAACAGAATGAATTTTTAGGCATTTTACTGTTTCCTTATATATCTTCGTATTTCCCAAACTGCTGGCATATTGAAGGAGGGCACTGACTTTGAAGGCAGTTAGAAAGGACAGATTCATTACTTTTGTTGGAAGACTAATCAGTCTTTGCTTTATTTTAATATTAGACTTTTGCATCTAAATGGCATAAAATCTTCCTGTATTCCTGTATACTTCCTATCAAGGGAATCAGACAGATTAAAATTCAAGCAGACGGAACATAAACATAGAAACATAAAATCATAGAAACATAGAGTTGGAAGAGGCCACAAAGGCCAATGAGTGCAACCCCCTGCTATGCAGAAACACACACGCAAACCACCCCCAGCAAATGGCCATCCAGCCTCTGTTTAAAAACCTCTGAAGAAGGTGACTCCACCACACTCTGAGGCAGCATATTTCACTGTCGAATGGTTCTGACTGTCAGGAAGTTCTTCCTGATATTTAGCTGAAATCTCTTTTCCTGTAATTTGAATTCATTGTTCTGTGTCCTAGTTTCTAGAGCAGTAGAAAACAAACTTGCTTTATCTTCAACATGACATCCCTTCAAATATTTAAACATGGCTATCATGTTTAACCTTCTTTTGGTCAGGTTAAACATACCAAGCTCACTCAGCCTATCCTCATAGGGTATGGCTTCCAGACTCCTCACCATTTTGATCACCCTCCTCTGGACACATTCTAGCTTGTCAATATCCTTCTTGAATTGTGGTGCCCAGAACTGGACACAGTATTCCAGGTGAGGTCTAACCAAAGCAGAATAAAGTGGTATTATTAGTTCTCTTGATCTGGACACTATACTCCTTTTGATGCAGCCCAGAATTGCATAGGCTTTTTTAGCTGGTGCATCACACTGTTCACTCATGTTCAGCTTATGGTCCACTAAGACCCCTAGATCCCTTTCACACGTACTATTTTCAAGTCAGGTATCACCCATCCTATACATGTGCATTCCATTCTTTTTTCCTAAGTATAGTACCCTCCATTTCTCCCTGTTAAAATTCATTTTGTTAGCTTTGGCTCAGCTCTCTAATCTGTCAAGGTCATTTTGAATTCTGATCCTGTCTTCTAGGGTATTCACTATCCCTCCTAATTTGGTGTCATCTGCAAATTTTATGAGCATGCTTCTATTCCCTCATCGAAATCATTGATAAAGATGTCGAATAGCACTGGGCCCAGGACAGAACCCTGTGGCACCCCACTAATCACTTCTTTCTGGGATAAAGAGGAACCATTGATGATCATCCTTTGTGTTCAGCCGGTCAACCATTTACAAATACACCTAAGAGTAGCTTTGTCTAACCCACATTTTATTACCTGGTCAGCAAGAATATCATGGGAGACCTTGTCAAAGGCCCAATTGAAGTCAAGATACACTACATCCACAGCATTCCCTTCATCTACCAAGCTTGTAACTCTATAAAAAAAGAGATTAGATTAGTCTGGTATGACTTATTTTTGAGAAATCCATGTTGACTTTTAGTGATCACAGCATTCCTTTCTAAGTGCTTACAGACTGCCTGTTTAATGATCTACTCTAACATTTTTCTTGGTATGGATGTCAGGCTGACTGGGCGGTAATTGTTTGAGTTCTCTTTTTTCCCCTTCTTTGGAAGATGGGGACAACATTTGCCCTCCTCCAGTCTTCTGGAACTTCTCCTGTTCTCCAGGAACTCTCTACGATTACTGCCAGTGGTTCTGAAATTATTTCTGCCAGTTTTTTAATACCCTTGGATGTAGTTAGTCTGACCCTGGTGATTTGAATTCATTAAGCGTAGCCAGGTAGTCCTGTACTGCCTCTTTACCTATTCTGTGCTGCATTTCCCCTATAGCATCATCTGTTCCATTTACTCCAGGTTGAACTTATTTTCTTTTGGGAGAAGACTGAGACAAAGAAGCTGTTGAGTAGTTCTGCTTTTTCTCTGTCCCCAGTTACCACCTCTCCATCTTCTCCTCGCAGTTGCCCTACCATCTCCTTCTTTTTCCTTTTGCTGCAGACACAACCGAAAACATCCTTTTTATTGTTTTTAACCTCTCTAGCAAGTGTGAGCTCATTCTGCACTTTAGCCTTTCTGACTTTATTCCTACATATGCTGGCTATTTGTTTGAATTCCTTTCTGGTGATTTCCCCCTTTTTCCATTTCTTGTACACACCATTTTAAATCTTAGTTCATTTGAAAGATTTTTAGATATCCATCCTGGTTTCTTTAGACACCTTCCATTTTTCCTCCTCAGTGGAATTGTTTGAAACTGCGCCTTCAATAGCTCACTTTTAAGAAACTCCCATCCATCATAAATCTGTTTCTCTTTTAGTACACATGACCATGGAATGGCACTTAATATTTCCCTAAGTTTACTGAAATCTGCTTTCTTAAAGTCAAAAATGCAACTCTGACTATGCTTGGCTTCCCCTTTCCACCGTGTATCAAACTCCAGGAGAACATGGTCCCTCCCACTTAAGGATCCTACCAGTTCCACCCCATTAACCAGGTCATTACTGTTGGTTAGGATCAGGTCCAAAATTTGCCTCTTCCACCTTCTGGACAATGAAATTGTTTTCAAGGGAAGTGAGGAATTTGTTGGACCTGATATTCTTGGCAGAATTTGACTTCCAACTGATATCAGGATAATTGAAATCTCCTGTTGCTACTATATCTCTTTTTTTCTGAATGTGTTGTCATTTGTTTTAGGAAGACCCCATCTAAGTCCTCAGTCTAGTTTGGAGGTCAGTAGTAGATCCCCAGAATGACATCCCTGTGGGAGTCTACTACAGACCCCCAAATCAGAATGAAGAGTTAGATGCAGTTTAGAAAAAGCACACATATGCCACATAATGTTTAAAAAAATGGTGTGGTATTGCAAAGGAGTGATTGAGTGATGTTATGGGTATATACAGACTGCTGAGTAGAAAATGGCATCAGAGAAGCACATGGATGTGGTAGGTCATATGTTAGTGGAGTTTGTATGGGGAGGAGAGAGTGGGGCAACAAACTAAATCCGTTGTGGCAAAGAGAGAAGAGACACTGTTTGATCTGTGACCCATAGATGTAGGGACACATGGGAACATATGGAGTCAAAAAGATTGAGTTGGCATTTTCTGGATACCCCAGCAGAGAGAACAAGGTTGGGAGAACTGATGCAGAGAGACCACATCTCACAGACAGCAGTCTAAAGAGATAGGCTTTAATTTTAAGCCTCTTTGCACTACAATGTGGAAAAGCAGTCACTGCTTCTGAGGGCTGTTGGCCATTCAAGCAGAGAGATCAGGCTTTGTCATTTTTTAAAAAAAATTATTAAGTGAAGTAGAACAGAACAGCACTACAACACTACAGAATAATACAAGCAATAAACTATACTACCTGTTACTGCCCTGGCTAGTCCGAGCTTTGGGGATATTAAAAGATATCCCTTGATATCAAAATTCGGCTTCACTTCTCTATTCCTCTCCACGTGCTTGCGAGGCCACTGGACAAGCACATAAACAAGCTTGGCTGTTAATAGCCATAAGATTCAAACTACAGTACACGCAGGCCAGAAATAGCTGACTCAGTGCTTTAGGAGACCTCCAGGCAACTACTCTAATTAAGTATGCATGCCACTTACAAAAGAGCCTCTGCCCCACGATGGCAGCTTGATGGGTAACCTATACAATACCCAAGTACTCTGCGTTTGCATACTACTCTATTGAGAATCGCTATGATAACTCAATCATTCAGATTCTGACCTTTCGGAGGCTTTGTCTCCAACTCCAGATCTATATTTTTCCCCTAAGTATGGCATAGCCTGCAGTCACAATTCTCCTTATAAAAACCCTTGATTCCGAGACCTTCCTCGGATCGCTCCCGAGTTTCATCCCGCCTTGCTGCCGCTTTGCTTGGCGAGCCTCCCCTCAGCTCCATGTTCTGAGCTACGTTGCACTCCAGCTTTGCTCTCTATTTTTCTGGGCTTCAGGACAGGTGAAGTATCACTGAAACCAGCAATCCCTCTAAAAATCCCTCTATACCACTCCAGCCTTTATTTCCTTTAGTTATCTTGTATGAGTGTGTCGCATACACTGTTTTGCTTGTATTTAATAAACATCAGTTGTTATTTCAACTTCTGTGTTCTCCTTGACTCGACCCGACCCTGTAGACATAGGGTTCAAGATCTCGCTACATTGCCCTGCCTCTCATAACGCTAAGCAGTGCTCTGAGCTAATTTTCCCCACCTTTAGTTAAGCACATTTTGGTGTCCCTCCCGGGAACCCCAGTTCACAGGGTAACATACCAAAAGAGAAAACAGGGTAACTAATAATAAACTGAACCACAATACAACAACAAAACTTGTTGCAAACAGTGCCCTTGTTGCAAACAGTGAATAATAGTCAAACTGTAACAACTAACCATTAGATCTTAAAGTAAAATTAAAGTTAAGATTGTTGGCTATTACTTATTTTCATAATAAATATAAACTTACAAAATCAATTAGTTAATATAGATCCCTTATGTCAGATAGAATACATTCGTGTCTTATTCTATATTTTATGTTAGTGTAGACTGATTCATCAAGGAAAAAAGAGCTTAATAATTCTAGATGAGTTATTAATAATAATTCTAACTTAATTATCCCTAACTTATCCTTATTCTATATTAAAATTAATATTTCTTAAAATAATAACTCTCTATGTAGTAACTAACATTTAAAAGCAACAAACAAATTAAAGGTACTAACTCTAGTTACACTTCTTGGTATAGTAAAAATACCAATTAGAATTAAGATTTTTTTTAAAAAAAGTGAAAACTATCTTCATCATTATCACATATCCTCAGTCCCTTCATAACTTTTCTCCTAGTAATCATAAGCCTCTTTTTACATCAGATGCATTCTTTTTCTTTTTCTTCCTTCTTTCTTTCTTCTATCTTTTTTTCCAAGATCAGGATCATATTTAAGTTTTCCTAAAAGGTCTTTTGCCCATTTAGCCATGCTTAGTCTACATCTCTCATCCTTGTACATTGAACAATTCTTCAGGCCAGTCCCAGCAGAAAAGAACATTTTTTTCTGGAAAGTCTGTCTATCAATAAGTTGTTATTCTCCTTTTTCCAAGGAAGACCATCTTGTTAGAACCCAAACCAGTTGCTATATTTTCTCAAAAATACTGTGTGGTCATACTCTGACTTTTGGCCTTTCAGCTTTATAATTGGAGGTTGAGTTATAACGTTTCTTAAGCCATTCATCTTACTAGTATCAACTGTACTTACTCTCTTCATCTCTTGCTGTGTGTTTAATTCATTTTGTGTAGACATGATTTATGATTCATGCAGCCCATAGGACACTGTTGGACTGCAACTCCTAGCAGCCCTAGTCTTGCAAAGTTTGTGATAAGTCCTCTTTCTCCTCTGATTGCCAATATATCATCTCAGCCACCTGCTTAGTATTTATATCTTCATCTTCATCTGATCCATCTATGAACTTTCTTGATATTCGTTCAATAAGTACATCAAATTTTTTCTCAGTAGATACAGTACCTTGTGTAAATTTAACCAAAAAACTCTTAAAATATTCAGGTAAATCCTCAGCCTCCACAGTGTCATTTTTAATTTGAAGGTTATAATCCACAATTGAAGCCACAATGCTTTCCATCCAATATTCACTGTATTCTTAAACAAAAAGGCTTGTGTTCTCAAAACATTAGATAACAAAAAGTCTCATGTAAACTTTCCCAGAGACGTTAAAATTAGCACAAATGGTACTTAGCAAACAGGCTGAAAAAGTAACTTAAAAATCCTCTCTCCATAATATCAAACATGACAAGCTTGATATTAAAGACAAAGCCTTATTCAAATATTAATGGAAGCCAAATATAGTTATAATCTAAATCCATAGGAAAAGAATCCAATTAATCAGTAAAAACAACACAGTCAAATATCTTAAGAAAGGAAATCAGTCCACAATCCAAATCCAAATTCAAGCTTAGAAAAAATAAAGAGTTAAGATCACAGAGCAAAAATAAAGGAAAAAAGGGGAGATTGAATAATTTAATTTGAATCACTTATAATCACGATAGCGATCAGGAAAAAAAGGTACTGTCACTTTAAATCCACACAGGAAGGCTGTAAGTCAAGAGGAAAATTTCAGCTACTGCAAACAAAGGGTTTCTTGACTTCCATAAAAAATTTACAAAATATCAACTTATACATCTATTCAAGAGGTCTGGATGCTAAGAATGTGGTGTCCATATGCGGTGGGGGTGGGTGGGGTTGAAACACCCTCACCCCCGGCTCCACTGAAGTACGTGATGCTTCTGAAGTCTCAGAACCCCCTATGGCTGCTGTTTCTGAGTGGACACTTGGCCAGTCCTGATCCTGGCTCAAACAGAGTATTCAGAGTATCCATATATTGGGGAGGGGGAGTTCCCCATCAGACACAATGCTTTGGGGGATTGTTATTTAACAGAGCTCACTAGATCACGTCCTCCGTTGACATGATTGGATGCTGGAATCCCAGGCTTTGTCATTTTATGGTGCAGTCACACATAGAAAGGGTACTTAGGTTGCTATTTTCTGTTCAAGCTGGTTTACTAATTGCTGACAAATTTTATTGGGCATAAATTTTGGTAGACTACAGCCCACGTCATGGCATGCCACTTGGTATGCACTATTGCCAAGAAAAGTTTATGCCAAATAAAACCTAATAGTCATCATGATGCCACAAGAATATCTGTTGTCTTTTTTCTTGATAATTAATTAATCTTAGGACAGAAATAAATACTACAAATGAGACAGGGCTGGTAGCAGAAATGGATGTAGTGTGTCAAGTTGTCTCCCCACCACCTTCCAATTTGCGGTTGAAATATAATTGATCTTATGTCCTGATATTATTATGCGGAGCATTTCCTTGCTTCTGTCAACACCGACCAAAACAATGGAATGTGCGAGAGAAAACATACTGCATAATAACACCAGGAGCAGATAAAATATGCGGAGTGTGGAACCTGAACACACACCCTCACTGCAGTCATCAGGGAGGCCTGAGCTCCATAGTTCTGTGCATTATGAAGGAGCAGCCCAAGTCATTTTTGCTGATGAGAATGTGTAGTAAGATGTGACTGCCCTGATTCGTTGATCCAGGGGCTTTTTATTACTACTTCGGTAACCAATTATTACATCATTGTGATGGATTTACTGTTTGACAGACTTTGAGTTTGTCCCATGTGGCTTCTTTGTGGATTTTTGACAAAGAAAATCCTACTCTTTGTGTGAGTTTGTAAAAGTATCATTTTCCTAATTGTATAGATGGATTGTATATATCCATCCTCTGACTAAAGCATGTTGTAGTCAGTATTGAAATATACTCATACTTTCTGAATGAATATATTTTATCAGGCACTTTTTTTCTTGTTCTGCTGAACATGTCACAACTAGTGAAATGTGCAGATTTCACCCACTTTAAACCTTTCTGGGTGCTGCAGGTGAAGGAAATATATTCCCCACCAAAAAAAAAAAAAAAAAAAATCTGATGGAATTTACTCTTTTCAATGGATTCTAACTGTAGGCTCACAGAAGCCCTGGGATCCTGGACAAACTAGACATGTTATCAGAATGCACAATTTCATTTTTGAATTTTTGAAATTTAATCTAACAGTTTCTACAATCCTCTGTTATTCAGACAGACATTGTAGTTTGCAAAAGGAACGTTTGAGAGTGTATGAGAGAGAAAGAACACGGGAAACCTGTGCTTGTCTTAAATGATATAATATGTTTTTTTTTAGGGAAAAATCGCAAAAATTGACAACACCTGCTGTAAAACATGTAAGTAGCCAGTATTTCTTTACAAGACCTTAATACATTCCTAAATAGGTATCTGAATGGATAACTTAAAATAAAGACCAAATGGGATGGATGATTGCCACATAGTCTGCTATTGTGTACTTGATTTCAAACATACAATATAGCTGCTGCATGGCTTGTGGAAGGGCAGATCAGAATCATGGCATTTATCTCCATTGTGAACCTAATAGTACCTGCTGTTTGCAATGGTGCCACTGTGAGCTTTTCTCCTGGTGGATTCCAGTCAGAGCTATGAAGGGGATGAAAGCTTACAGCCCTACACAACCATGGTCCCAATCCAGCTTGCCTTCCCATGTCAATTATTTGGTTTTTAAAAATCAGCTTCACAAGGATAAACAGTTTGATAAATACCATGGCTAGCTTTATCCTATAATAAACTACCATTTTTAATAGGAACACTTTTCAAACCAGGATTTTATTTGCAGAGTCATGGGTTAGCTCATTTGCAACTAAAGATATCTGTGAATATCTGAATGAAAAAAGCAACAACCTGTAAATGAAATATTTTTAACCAGGTCTCTAATGATACCTCGTTAATGAAAGTGACATTTTCTCCAGTGGAATCAATCTTTAAAATGTGCATAACTCCCCCATTAAAACCTATGGGATCAGAAACTGGTTAATATCAACTTACTCAGACTGTTTCCCATTGTTTATATATGTCAGTTCTCACCATCTATGAATACAGCTTTGGGGTGAAAGAATGAAACATGCCTACAGTTTTAATCTAAAGTGAGATATTGTGCTTTAGAAGCTTGAGAAACAGTGTACTGTATATTTCTCTCCTCTCTCCTTATTTTCATTTTCATTTTTTTTAATCAGATCCCAGGCTAATTTCCAATGTGATCCTGAATGAAGGCTTAGGTTGCCAAATTATATGGAAATTTGTTACCCTGATTTCTGGGGGTCCTGGGAGGGACACCTTAATGTGCTCAAACAATGGGGAATGGGCATTAGTTGAGAGCACTAGTTAGCAATGCGAGAGGCAGGGCAAATGTAGCGAGATCTTGAACCCAATGTCTACGGGGTCAGGCCGAGTCAATGAGCAAACAGAAGTAAATAATAATAGTTGTTTTATTGATGTACAGTCAAACACGTGTATGCAACACACTCACACGAAGAACTATTGAAATAAAGGTAGGAGTTGGATAGAGGGATTTTAAGAGGAGGTTTAGTATGGGAAATACTACACCTGTCCTGGAGCCTGGGTAGTCTGAAGACGAAGTCCGTGGAAGTAAGAATTCTCAGCATGAGGAGCTGAGGGGAAGGCTCACTGGACGAAGCGACAGCAAGGTGGGATGGAAGCCAAGAGCGATCCAACGAAATGCTCAACGTCAGGGGTTCTTATAGGGGAAAATGTGGCCGCAGGCTAGTCCGTTCTTGGGGATAACAATGAGTTTCAGGCTGGAGACAAAGCCTCCGAAAGGTCAGCATTTTGCATGATTGAGTTAGGACAGAGTTGTCAATAGAGTAGTCAATATGCAAACATGGAGTGCTTGACAGTTGAGTATTAGGCTCGTCAAGCTGCCTGCTTGGGGCAGGGAGTCCTTTGTAAGTAGCGTGCATACGTAATGTGGTACTTCCCTTGAGGTCTCCTAAAGCAGCAGTCTGGCTATTTCTGGCCTGCCTGGATTTGTTTGGAATGTTTCGGCTATTATTGGCCGTGCCTGTATGCGTGCTTGTCCGGGGGCCTCGCAGGCACGTGGAGAGGAATGGGTAAAGAAGGCCAAATTATTGATATCAAATGATATCTAATATACCACAAGCTCGGGCTAGAAAGTGTGGTAACAAATTGTTTAGCAGTGAAAACTATACCTCGTCTAAAGTCAAAATGTCAACACCTCTTCACCCTCCATTTTCTCCTCCTGTCTCCTCTTCCTTTTTGTTCTGTTTGTGTGCCAATAAATAAAAGATGGGATGCACAGCAGGACATCTATATGTAGCCACATTAATTACTATAACAAAATCCCAGTTTGGGGAAGCCACTCCAAGATCATCCCTTGCCTTTGCCTATCTGTATATCAGCAAGTTCCAGTTTTAGCAAATAAAAGTCAGTAAAGCCCTTGAGATAACAAACTATCAATGAACAGTGCTCAGAGGTTAATTTAATTAAGAAGGCTTTTATCTGTCTTAGCATTATAAGGTGCCATTATTGAAATCTTAAATATTAAACAGACATGGTATCTAAAAGACTGAGACTTTTAGTGAGAAAAATACTGCAGAAAATAAACTAGCAAAGAAAAAGTAAAATAAAATTCCCAAACAAAGCAATCTTCCGGTTCTGGTTTTCATCTTCTAATGGAAAACTTTAGCTGAAATGGTACTGGATACCTCAGAAAACCCACAATATTCAGTTTGTACCCAGACAGCATTCTTTTAAAACCAGAATGAGGCATTCCATGAACAAATCTGTATATTCCTCTTTATGTCATTTTCATTGTTAGTCTGATTTACCCACACTGGTGTTTAAAACCATATTATTCACTACCTGGTGGATTTTAAACTCACTGAACTCAGAGTCTCTGCAGGGGCAGGGAGCCAATTAAGATGGTCTGCCCCAGGAGGGTTATGGATCTGGATGGATTCCTGAAGGCTATTGTGGAGCTTCATGTTGCCTTGGCAGGTGAACCTGTCAAAGTTTTGGTTGATTCTGAAATAGGGAAATGGCCAGGGTAGAGGACATGATTGTTCCTAAGTGTCCCCTTTCTTGAGGCCAAACAAGCACCCTGGTTCCCTAGGGAGCTGGTGGTGATGAAACAAGTGAGACTACAATGACAATGGTGGAAGACACACAGAGAGTCCAACAGAACATGGGCTAGAGCCCACTAGAAAGCCTATGCTGTGACAATGGCAACCGTGAAGAAATCCTTCAGTGTCTTATTGCACCTGCACAGTGTCATCCAGCAGAGCTGTTTCAAGTGCCCTGAAAGAGCAGTATATAAATCATTCAGCAACTGATTGTGAAGAGTTTGCATAGCGCTTTGCAGATAAAATCACTGAGGTTCGCTTTGATTGGGATGCTGTAGTTGATACAAGTTTGATGTATGGAACTGAGGCTCTGTTTGCCTGTATTATTGGATATGTTTCAATTTGTGCAACTTGCGAATGTGAATAGGATACCTGGAGAGGCAAGAGCCATCACATGCATACTGGACCCTTAATCTTCCTGGCTCTTGAAAGCAGCCCAAGGGCTGGCAGATTGGGTAAAGGGAGTAGTGAATGTTTCCCTACAGCAAGGCAGGCTACCACCTTGTCTAAAAGAGGCTATGATGAGGCCATTAGTGAAAAAAAATCCTCCCTGGATCTCACCATACCGGAGAACTATCAACCAATCCCCAGTGTCCACTTTTTGGGCAAGATAATGGAGCATGCGGTAGGCTCCCAACTCACACATTCCTGGATGAAAAAGTTAAATTTCAATCTGGCTTCAGTTCTGTAATCTACGTGATGTTTAGTTTAGTTTGTCAATCAGGCAGCCACACTTTTGAAGGGGGTCTTCCCCCAATTTTTCATTGGATTGGCTGCATATCATCACAGCCAGACCGAACTGCTAGGGAGTAAATATAGTATCCACCATCTCTTTATGTTGGTTGTTGTGTTGTGGCAATCTGGACAAAGCATCAGCCAGGCAATGCTTGCAACCTGGGAAATGTTTCATCTGGAAGTTAAACTTGTGAAAGAATTGTGCTCATCTAATTTGATTAGGACTTAATTTGCTGGGGGATCCGAGTGCCTCTAAATTTTGATGATCAGTCTACTCCTCAAAGGAGGAGGAAGCTCCTTCTAGCAGGTGTCTCCAAGTTACTAGAGCATGCCAAATAGTGGCAGCTTCCTTTCCCCAAATCATCCTGTTTCTGTCAGTCTCTGAAAAGTTTCAGAGTGCAGTAACACTGCCCCATGGCCAAATCTGAAACACCCTCTGCACCACAAAAGGTTGGGATGGGTCCAGGCATTTCAGAATGGGTTTGGAGGTGAACAATTGTTTCAAGTGCTGAACTGCCCCTGACAACTCACATCCCATTTGATTTAGAAGTGGGGCTTTTTAAAATCAATCTTATTCTTTTTTTTCCATGCCTCCTTTACCCTTCATTTTAAGCAAGTCATTTTAAGCAGGTCAATCAGTGGCAATGCAATCTGGGCAAAGTTGGGGATGAATTGTCTATAGAAATTACCAAACTCCAGGAAGCTCTGGAGTTGCCTCTTTGTTTTGGGGACTTCCCATCCCAGCACATCATAAACCTTATAGAATAATAGAATCATAGAGTTGGAAGAAGCCACAACAGCCATTGAGTCCAACCCCCTGCCATACAGGAACACACACTCAAAGCACCCCCAGCAAATGGCTTTCCAGCTTTTGTTTAAAAACCTCCAAAGAAGGTGACTTCACCACATTCCAAGGCAGCATAATCCACTGTTGAATGGCTCTTACCATTAGGAAGTTCTTCCTGAAGTTTAGGTGAAATCTCTTTTCCTGTAGTTTGAATCCATTGCTCCAGCTTCAACATGGCATCCCTTCAAATATTTAAACATGGCTACCATGTCACTTCTTAATCTTCTTTTCATTAGGCTAATCATACCTAGCTCCCTAAACTGCTCTTCAAAGGGCATGGGTTCCAGACCCTTCACCATTTTGGTCACCCTGCTCTGAACACATTCTAGCTTGTCAATATATTTTTTGAATTGTGGTGTCGAGAACTGGATACAGTATTCTACATGAGGTCTAACCAATGCAGGATAGAATAGTATTATTACTTCTCTTGATCTTGACACCATACTCCTATTGATGCAGCCTAGAATCACATTGACTTTTTTTTAGCTGCCTCATCACAGTGTTGATTCATGTTGACTCACCTTTACAGAATCCATTTCAATCCTCTCAACAGAAATATGATATCCCAGAAAGTGCAGTTTGTCTTTGTGGAATTCACGTTTGGTCAGTTACACAAATAATTGATTGTCTATCAATGTCTTCAGTACCTTACTCACCAACTCCAGGTTACCTTGATAGTTCTCTGTATACAACAGGACATTGTCCAAATATACTAGCACTCCTTGATATAAATCATAGAATCCTAGAGCTGTAAGAGACCACAAGGGCCATCAACTCCAACCTCCTGCCATGCAGGAATACACAATCAATCATGAAGCATTAATTGATCAGGTGCATAAATACATCAGGGGCTCCACTCAGCCTGAAAAGCATAACGAAATATTTAAAAGACCCCAGCTGGCAGTTACAGGCAGTTTTCTACTCATCCCCCTTCTTAATCCACACTTGAAAATATGGTTCTTTCAAATCCAACACCTTGCCCTTGGTGAGGTGAGTCAGTATATCCTTAATTAAGGGCAGAGTCTCAGAGAATTGTCCTTCTTGCACCAAAATAACACTGGCACTGCCATGGAAAATGTGGCTGGTCTGATAAACCCCTGGCCATATTTTTATCTATAAACTGCCTCAAAACCATCAGTTCCTTGGTAGTCGTGGAATAGAGTAAAGTCTTAGGCGATCCACCCTGGGATCAATTTGATAGCATAGTCCAACATGCAATGGGATGATAAGGAGTTTACCTCCCTTTCCTTGAATCTGCCCTTGGTTCATTGTCTACCTTGCCCCACTGAGGCTGTGCAAGCACTTCTAGGTGCTGGAAACAGCACCTGGGTCTTGGGATCTTTACTTCCTCCATTACCCAGTCAGTCCCAGCACAATCAGGTAGGAAGCTGTAGGGGCTAAGTTAAGCTGACTCACCTTCATAGGATCCATTTCATGTGTACTGGATGTTCAGAATTTGATGGGCCATCCTTCCATTGGGTTCCTGTCCATCAGTACAAACTGGGTGGGAGTTGGCAGCTTTTCCTCTTTAATTCCCAGTCTGGAGTCCAACATACCCACAGCATCCATGCTACCTCTCACTACTGGCCTTTCAGCCAGACTCTGAGAAAGAAAAGGGTAACAGATCTTTCTTGGGTAACCCTTTGCTTGCAGCTAGCCTCTCAGTGCTGTTCAGAACAGGCTCTTCTCAGTTCCTGAGAGCCCTTGTTCACTCTGGGAATTATTCAGTGATTTGCGTTTCTGCAATCATACCCAATATTTCCATAAGGTTATTCAAATCAGTTTTCTTAAAGTCTAGAATACACATCTGACTACATTTGGCTTCCCATTTCTTATGTATAAAAAATTCCAGGAGAACATGGTCACTTCCACCTAAGGATACCATCACTTCTACCCCGTTAACTAAGTTGTCACTGTTGGTTAGGATCAGATCTAAAATAGCTGTTTCCTTTGTTCCCTTTTCCACCTTCTGGAAAATAAAATTGCCTGCAAGACCAGTGAGGAATTTGTTGGACCTGATACTCTTGGCAGAGTTTGACTTCCAACAAATATCAGGATAGTTGAAATCTCCCATGCTGCTACATCTCTTGTTACCCTGTTTTCTGGGGGTCCTGGGAGGGACACCAAATTGCTATCAAAATTATCAAAGTTGGGGAAATTAGTTCAGAGCACAAGTTGGCAAAACGAGAGGCAGGGTAACTCCACAGGATCTTGCAACCCAATGTCCATGGGGTCAGGCCAAGTCAAGAAGCAAACTGGTTGGAAAATAATGAATGATCTTTATTAAATACAGGCACACAATGTATGCGACACAAACACACAGATACCTAAGGAAAATAAAGGTGTGAGTAAGATAGCGGGAATTTGAGGGATAGTTGGTTCGGGTGATACGAAACCTGTCCTGAAGTCTGGAAGAAAATGGAGAGCGAAGCTGGGGTTCGATGTATCTCAGCACGTGGAGCTGAGGGGAAGCTCGCCAAGCGAAGCGGCAGCAAGGCGGTCTGGAACATGGGAGCGATCCGAGGAAGGTCTCGGAATCAAGGGTTTTTATAAGGAGAATTGTGACCGCAGGCTAGGTCGGACTTAGGGGAAAACAATAGATTTGGAGTTGGAGACAAAGCCTCCAAAAGGTCAGAATTTGAATGATTGAATTAGAGCCTAATTTATCAATAGATTAGCCGGTACGCAAACACGGAATTCTTGAGCGTTGTATAGCTTGATCATCAAGTTGCCAGCGCGGGGCGGAGAATCCTTTGTAGGTTGCGTGCATACCTAATGGAGGTACTTGCCTTGAGGTCTCCTAAGGCGGCATCTCGGCTGTGTTCTCGCCTGCCTGTATTGTCTAGGAATATTATGGCAATAATTGGCTGAGCCTGTATGCGTGCTTGTCCGGGGGCCTCGCAAGCAAGTGGAAGGGAAATGTGAAGCCGAATTTGAGATATCAAGGAATATCTTTTTGTATCTCCAAAGCTCGAACTAGCTAGGGCACTAACACTCTCCTTTCTGAATGTTTCATCATCTGTTCCAGGAAGGCATCATCCAAGTCCTTAGTCTGGCTTGAGGGCCTGTTGTAGACCCCCACAATGACATTGCTGTTGTTTCTCTTCCCCTTAATTTACCCAGATGCTCTCAACCTGGTTTCTAGGATTTAAGTCATGGATCTCTTCATAGGTGTAAACCTCCTTGACATTTAGTGCTACTCCTCCTCCTTTCTTATTTGGTCTATTTCCCTGAAATAGTTTATACCCCTCTATTGCTACATTCCAGTCATTACCAGATTTAAGTGATGCCCATTACATCATAGTTGCTTTGCTGTGCTAAAAGTTCAAGTTCATCCTTTTTGTCTCCCATGCTCTCTGCATTTGTATAGAGACATCTAAGACCATGGGTCATCTTCCCTAGAAGATTTTTTTTCCGCTTCTACTGTTGAGTTCTTGTACCATTCACTCAGTTATCCCCATAATATTTGGGCTATAATCTCCAGCACTTGAAGAATTCTTGCCCCCAAGATTACTGTCTCCTCCTCCCATAACTCAGTTTAAAGCCTTCCTGATAAGGTTTGTGAGACCCTCAGCAAAAACATTCCTGCCAACTGTGCAACCCATCACTTGTAAGAAGACTGTCTTTATGAAATCACAGACTATGGTTGAAGAAGCCAAACTGTTCCCAGCCCCATCACCTACAGAACCAGCTGTTCACCTTCACTATTTTTCTCTCCCTTCTTTCAACTTGGAGAAGAGACAAAATGACAATCTGTGCACCAGGGTTCTTCAATTTCCTACTCAGAACCTCATAATCCCTTATGATCTCCTGAAGGCTGTATGTTGCAGTATTGTTGGTTCCTACAAGGACCAAATTAGTCAGTAGGCTTGACTAATTTTATCAGCCTTGGTCTTTCTACTTCTGTGTGTCACATTCCTCCAAATGTCTACTTCTTGTGTTTGGGAAGTGTGCTGTGTGATTTACTGCATGGCTCCATTGTGGGTTGAGGCTCAAGGGATGGGCTCTGACTTCCTCTGGCTTTTTGGTAGCAGCTTCCTCTTTCCAGGGGTCTGTGTGACTTCACACAGCCCCAGGATTGGTTAGTCAAGGCAGCTAATGAATTTAAAAATGGGGCTTTGAATTCATTGGCTGCCAAAGCCCAGCAGGAGTGAACTGCTTGCAGTTTTCACTCCAGTCAGGCTTCAAAGATTTTATTCAGCTGCCTTCTAGCTGCTGGCCAGTTCCTTTGGAGCAGCAATCAGAAGCAGACCAGAGGAGCAGGGGCAGCAACAGAGGAATGGTGAGGAACCTGAAATAGCACACTTTGATGAGGAAGATTGCAGCATTGGAGGACAATAGAGAAGGAAAGGAAGAACAGAAAGAAGTTAGTGACAGAGAGAGTCAGCACAGCTGCAAGGACTAAACCTCTGTTAACCTGATTTCTGGGGTCCCTTGGGGGACACCTCAATGTGCCCTACGTGATGGGGAATGGAAACTAGCCAGAGCACAAGCAATAGCAATGCAAGAGGCAGGGTGACCTAGCAGGGTCTTTTTACCTGGTTTTTACGGGGTCAGACCAAGCCAAAAACCAAACAAAAATGTCCAATAAAGGATTTTATTGAATGCAAGTCTCGTGCACCAATGCAATCATGCACACATGCACCCAGGAGCTATTAAGAAACAGAAGAGAGGAAATTGGATAGGGGAATATTGAAGGGGTACAGCTGGGGTAATACTGCACCTTTTCCTGAAGTCCAGGGTCCGGGAAGGCAGTGGAGAAATGGGGCTCAGCATGGAGAGGGCTGAGGGGATTACTTGACGGACGGAGCAACAGTCTGCTGGGGTGACCGGGAGCAATCTGAAGAACCACTCAAAAACTGGGACTATTTGTACGGGAAAAAGTACCTGGAGGACTAATCCTTTGCTGGGGAGAACAATGGGTGTTGGAGCGATAATGAAACTCCACCAAGGCAATTTCCTTTGTGTGATGGGATTGCAAGGTGTTGCCAAAGTCTCAGGATCTTCGGCTGTGTTAGTTTGTGGTGTGACTTCATGTAAATGGTCCTCGCCTGATGGAATATTTGCTCAACTTGGGGCAGACACACTAATCCCCTCAAGTCTGCGTCTCAGGGCTGAGGACCCTTTGTTTATTGTGGGTTTACACATCTTGAGGTCTCCTGGGGCTACGTGACTGGGGATTTTACTGGCCTGACCTGGTTTTTGATCTTTGACCATTGCTGCCTACATGCCCATCTGGTGGTCTCTCAGGCACATTGAATCATATTTTAATATCAAAATTGTAGACCCCAGGATAGGGTTTTTCCAGTGAGATAACACAGCTCTTTTCAGGGCTGATTGAGTGTAGGAATTCCTTTTACTACCTCCCCCTTTTGGGATACCAGCAAGCCATTGAGCTGTAGTCAGTTATAGCCCTCCCCTGGGCTCTGTAGACACAGAGATTCCTTTTTGGGTTCTCTGTGTAACACCTTGCCTCTCCTTCCCCGAGACCTGCCAGGTTGGCTTCGTGTTTGGTACTGGCCAGGATCCTTTCC
The DNA here is from genome assembly GCA_030412105.1 of Cyclura pinguis. Classification (NCBI taxonomy): domain Eukaryota; kingdom Metazoa; phylum Chordata; class Lepidosauria; order Squamata; family Iguanidae; genus Cyclura; species Cyclura pinguis. The sequence continues at coordinate 110,931,522 of CM059603.1, forward strand.
ATCAGGAGTTGTTCCCATGGGCAGCCCTTTGGCTCTGGGCTAAGCTGTGTTGGGTTTGAGTTACCCCACTGTTGCACAGCATATCTTGGCCTGCCTTGTCTTACCACCTTCTTTTGTTCATCTCTAGCTGAGGCCTATATTTTCTGGGGAGTGCAGCAGCTATGCTGCCTGGCTGGAATATTCCCATTCTTTTTTTGGGGGGTACAGGGCTTCCTTATGCCCTTTTCCACTATCTGTTGGCTGGGCAGGGTACGTGAATCTCTGCTTTTCAGTCACTAAAACAGCTACATCACTGTGGCATATTGTGAATTCAGAATTATTACTAAATGTTAAGGCTAATTAGTTTTCAGGAGCAATGCCACCCAAGAGACACCAAGCCTCACTGCAGGAGTCTGTGCCTAGGACCAGGGGGCAAGGACCAGACTGCCACGTATGTCCTGGTGTAAGTTCAAGCAAAAGGATGCAGATTTAAGACTGTGAGTAAAGACCCAAAACATCCATCCAGACCTTCAGTGGTAGCTAGCATTGAGGCAGTTCTGGAAGGTATTTCGCATATACATGAGAAACTGATACAGAAAGTAGAGCAGCTGGAATCCAAGACAGCAGTTTCAGCAGCTGGTGCAGCATCCCTGGCCAGTGAGATGGTGACTAGGCAGCAAGAAGGGAAGCTAGGCACAGACAACAGCAACTCTCTACCTCTAGCAGGAGCAGTGGAAGTTTCTTTTCTTTTCTTTTTTTAATATAATTTTTATTGAAATTTTGAATACAGAATAAAAAAATTCCCCCCTTTTCCAAGCATCTTTTTTCCAGTTGAATCTGAGTTTACATTCCATACATACATTGTTTCTATTTAACAAACAATTAACTATTACTTTTAACATTGTTACATTACAACTTATACTTTATCTTTTACAACATTAGTTTACCTTATCCACCTTTTCAGCAATCTTTCTTTATTTCTTCCCTTTCTTATTCTTTTATCCAGTTCATCACTTCTTGCCATTCTCTTTCAAAGCTCTGGATTGGCTTATTTTTAAGTGAAAAAGTTAATTTTTCTATTGCTACCATATCCAAGATTTAATTTCCATTCTTTTATATCGATATAATTTCTTTCTTTCCAATATTGAGCATATGTCAGTCTTGCAGCTGTTATTACATATAACAGTGGCTTCTGATGAGATCTTATTTCTCTTTGTTGCCCTAACATATTTAACAAATAAAATTCTGGCTTCATTTCAAAATTTAAACCATACATTCTTTAAATTTCATCATGTATTTCTTTCCAAAACTTTTTTGCTACCTTACAGGTCCACCACATATGAAAAAGGGACGCCTCCTTTCCATCACATTTCCAACAATTTCCATCCCCATTTTTTGTTATTTTTTTCAATCTTTCAGGTGTCATGTACCATTTGTGTAACATTTTATAAAAATTTTCCCTTAGATTTAAACTTGGTGTAAATTTTACATCTGTCTTCCATGCCCTTACCCGTGTATCCCACCCAATTGAGTGTCCAATATTTTGAGCCCATCTGACCATATTGTCCTTAACAATTTCTGATTCCATTTCTCTTTGCAGCAATATTTTATAAAATCTAGAAATTCTCTTTTTCTGGTCCCCTTTCATCAATACATCTAATTCATTTTCATTTCTTTCAAACCCATATAGTCTTTGATCCAACTTAAATCTCTCTTTTAATTGTCTCCATGGGATCCAGTTAAATTCGTGACCAAACTCTTTTAATTCCTCTTCTGTATGCATTCTTATCTTATCTCCATCCCATTTCAGCAACTCTTGATACGTCAATAAATTCCCTTGTTTTGTTGGAGCAATTTTAAAATACTTCTTGGGGTGAGGTCCATAACAGAAGTCTTCTGTAGAATTTGTTCCTTATTTGTATCCACACTTTTAGTAAAGTCTTTCAGATACAATGATTATTAAAGTGATTATTTACAATTGCTTTATTGTAACATAAGTATCCGTGCCAACCAAATCTGTTATTTATTCCTTTGACTTCTTTTATTGTTGTATTCTCCACTTGAATCCAATCTTTTATTGCTTCTAAACAACAGGCTTGGTAATAGCTTTTCAGCGATGGTGCATCAAAACCGCCTCTCTCCTTTGCATCTTGTAATGTTTTAAATCTTATTCTTGGTTTCTTACCCTCCCAAATAAACTTCTGTAACTCTTTTTCTCATTCTTTAAAAATCTTTATCCTTCTTATTATTGGTAAATTTTGGAAGAGAAACATTAGCTAGGGCAATAAGGACATTTTAAAAGCATTTATTCTTCCTAGGAGAGACAAGTTCATATGCGTCCATTTTTCCATTTTACTTTGGATCTCCTTCCATGTCTTCACACAGTTATTGTCAAATAACTCTTGATTTTTATTTGTTATTATTATTCCTAGATTTTTTTTTTTTTGCAATTTGATATCCCGATTTCTTTTCCAAATCCACTTGTTCTTTTTTTGTTATATTTAAAGTCATCATCTTTGTCTTTTCTCTATTTATCTTGTATCCTGCTATTTGTCCATATTTTTGCAAAGTTTCCATCAGCCTCTGTATAGATTCTTGTGCTTCCTCAAGAAATATTATTACATCATCAGCAAAGGCTTTGTATTGTATTTCCTTCTTCTTTATTTTTAAACCTTTTATCTGTGGATCTTCATTTATTACTATCAATAATATCTCTAGTACTACTATGAATAATAACGGTGATAGCAGGCACCCTTGCCGTACCCCCTTCTTTATTTCAAGGCTTTGTGTTTTGTCTCCATTTATTATTAACTTTGCTGTTTGATCCCCCCATGACTGTGGTTTTCCATCCTTCTCAAATTCTTGCAAAGTTGCCTGATATGGATAGATTATTTCTTTTTAGAAATCTTTTATAATAAAGTGCAGTAAATCCATTTGGCCCTGGTGCCTTATCCGTTTTCAGCTCTCTTATTGCCTCTTCTATTTCAGCTATTGTTATTGTTTTGTTTAGCTGTTCCTGTTTCTCTATTGATATTTTTGGAATCTTAATCTTTTTTACAAATTCTTTCCATTTTTCTTCTATTCGCTGTCGAGGATTTTTTTCTTGAAATAATTTTTCAAAATATTCTTTAAATTTCTGTTTTATTTTCCCTTGTTGTGTAATTCTCTTCTTCCCATTTTTCAATTCAGCTATTATATTTCTTTCTCTCTTCTTCTTTAACTTATACGCTAACAATTTCCCAATCTTATTTGCCTGTTCAAACTGGGTTAATTTCAGTTGTTTCATCTTCTTCTCTATTTCTTGTAAATTCATTGTTATCTCTTTTTTGTATTTTCTTTATTTCCACTTGTATTGATTACTTCTCTGGGTTTTCTCTAAATTCTTTTTCTTTTTCTTGAAGTGTTATTATCAATTCTTGATATTTCTTTTGCTTTTCCCTGTTTTGAATTTGTCTTTTTTGGATTAAAAAACCCCCTCATCACTGCTTTGGATGCATCCCAGACCATCTTCATCTTCATATCCTCTTTTACATTTTCCCTGAAGTAGTTTTTCAAAGTTTCTTTTGCCTGTTGTACCACCTCTTCATCATTTAGTAAATTATCATTTAATCTCCATTGGAATTGCTTTGTAATTTCTTGTATTTGCATCATCATTGGACGATGATCTGAGGTGATCTTTGGCAATATTTCTATCTTCTTTATCTCTGTTAACAGTTGTTTTGAAACCATTATCATATCTATTCGTGACCAAGATTGATGCACTTCAGAAAAATATGTATAGTCCCTTTTATTTGGATAAAAAATTCTCCATGCATCCATAACTGCTATTTCTTCACACATCTCAAAAAAAGTTCTTGCAAGTTTTCCTCTCTGTCCTGTATCTTGTTTGTTCATAGAAGATTTTCTATCCATTTTTGCATCAATAACTCCATTCCAATCTCCTGCTAATGTCTAGTCTTAATATTCATATTCTGATATTCTTTCTCTCATTTCTTTGTAAAATTTTCCTTTAGTTTCATTTGGGGCATATACACCAATTAATAATTTTTTTTGCCATTTTTTTCAAATTCTACTCCTAATAATCTTCCTTCCTCATCTTCTAATATTTTCTTTGTTGGAATATTTTTATCAATGTATATTGCCACTCCCCATTTTTTCTTTTTATATAACGAGGTGAAACATTGGCCTAATTTGGAATTGTATAAATATTTATCTTGGTTTTTCTTTATATGAGTTTCCAATAATATTTGAGGTCTTAATCTCTCTATACGGTGAAAAATCTGTCTTCTTTTAGCTTGTGAATTTATTCCTCGGACATTCCAGGTTATTATCTTCATACTTGTTTTACTATCTTTGCTTTCTTTTCTTCTTTTTCTCTTCTGGTTCTACCGGTTCTACCTCTTCCTCAGACGTTGGACTCGAATCTTCTGCCATTACCATATCTGTTTTTGTTTTTTCCAATGTTGCATCCGATTCTTTTGCTCCTGCTGTTGCCAATTTTAAGTAATTCTCTTGAAATTCAGTTGCTTGTTGCACTGAGTTTATCCTTCTTCTCCTCCCCTCAAAGAAAAAAGTGAGGCCTTCTGGAATCTCCCATCTGTACCTTATTCTTCTTGCTTGTAGCTCTCTTGCCAAAAATGCGTATTCTCTTCTGCTTCTTATTACACTTGGTGGTACATCCTTAAAAATTTTTATTTCTGTCTCATCCACTATTAATTTTTCTTTATAGTTTTGTTCCAAAATCATATCCCATGTTTTTTCTTTAGTAAAGTATACCACTATATCACGTGGGAGACCTTGCCTTTTAGCCACTGCCGATTCAATTCTATACTCCTTGTCTATCTTGTGTTCAAACCTTGTTCTTCTTAGGCCTATGTATGGTGACAAAATATCTGATACTCTTTGAGTTAAATTTTCCTCTTTCTGCTCCTGGAGCCCACTAAGTTTCAAGCTTCTACTCTGTTGTCTTATTTCCAGTCGTATTATAGTTTCTTTATCTTTTTACTGCTCCTTCTTCATCTGTTCCAACTGGTCCTCCAGTTTATGACTTTTTCCCTGTATATCTTCTACCTTGTGATCAATTGTTTGTAGATCTGTTGTCAGTTTTTGCAGAGTCTGATTCAAAGTCTCAACTTCTTTTCTTAAATCTTGTTTTATTTCTGCTCTAGTTGTTTTTATCTCTGTTCTATTTGCTTTTATTTCCTCCATCATTTCATTTCTCATTTTTTGAAATTCTTCCAACATTCTGTTCATCTCCATTGTCTTTGATCCAGTAGAGCCTCTTCTCTCCAAAACTTGTGGTTGAATTTGTGTCTGTGTTGTCTTCTTCTGTCCTGTTGCCATTATTAAATTCAAAACTTTTCAAGTCTAAAACTTCTACTTATCACACACTATAATTGATATTATCTTATCAAGTTTTTAAGAGGGAAAATACAAAAAACACTATTATTCTCTTATAACATTTATATTACAACCACCTTTAATTCTTTTAGGATACACAATTTTTCTGTTTTGTCCTCCAATCTTCTTTTTATGTTTTCCCTTCTAAGTTTCTAAATCTCAGGTCTCTTCTTCTTGTTCAGTCCTCCAGTCTTCTAATTCACCCCTTCTTCTTCTTCTTCTTCTTTTTTTTGGAATGGTCTCTTTAACAGTTCAGTTCTCTGTCTCTCCAATCTCTCTCTCCCCCCGGAGAAGTCTCTAATGCTTTAACCTCTGATTTCAACAGCCCTCCCCCCAAATCTCAGTTCCTTCTTTTTTACTTCACCTCTCTCCCAGAGGCTAATCCACTTTCAATAACAAGGGTTCAGTCTCTTCACCTCCCTTCCTGAGGCTAATCCATATCAGGTTTAAAATATTTTTCTTCACTTCTCTTCTAGAAGCTAATCCAGTTACCACAACGACATTTAAAACCTCCAAAGTACACCATTCATTCCTCTCAGTTTCTGTTATGTCTCTATTCAATCCTCCTTTATCTTCTATTTTGTCTATCTTTCCAACAATGTCCTCAGTCCTCCCTTCCTCTCCTCTCCTACTTTTATTCTATTAGTTCTTTTGTCCTTTTAATTCTCTCAATATTAATAAATCTTCCAAAGTTCTTCCCTCTTTTATTCACAATACAAAGGAGTTTAAAAAGTTTTATTCTGCTTACCAAAGTTCTGAGTCCTGTGCACTCCCACTCATCCGGACCTTCGTACTTTCGTACTTTCGCTTCTCTGCCCTTACACACTTCTTTATTAAATTAAAACTCATTCACCACCTTTTGTATCCTAGGGGCATGCCAGTCAATGATGCTGTCTCACAGGACTATTCTTCCATTTTTTTATGCCTTTTTTCAGCAGACAGTCAGGTTGGTGAACACACGTGGCCTGGGAGCACTCATGAAGAAATGTGACATTCAGTCAGCATTTCGGCTGCTCCTGGTGCATCCAGATGATTTATTGTTTGTTGATGTTCAAGTTCAACAGTCCCTGGTGCTATGACAAAGCCAAGCCTGTGGAATGTTAAGTTAGCTGTTTGGCATTCAAGGCATCCAGTATATTTCTTGAGTGGACAGTGAAGATTAGGGTGGAGTCACCTCATATAACCCACTATCCGTACAACTTTCTTATGGTTGACAGGGCAGGGAAAGGGGACTGTGCAGCATTGTTGGGTGCTTTTCAGGCTTTAGTGGCAGAGCTGGGGATCTCCAAAGCACTGGAAAATACTGAGGTATTTGCTGGTATCCCTGGGTATTTTGTTGGACTCAGAACGGGGAGTGTTGTGTTTTCCTATAGATAAACTAGTCAGCCTTAGAGAGTGGCTTAGGAGGATGCTGGAGTAAGAAAGCAACTCTCAGTGAGGTTCAGGTTCTGCTAGGGCATTTGAATATTGCATTATCGTCCCCTGGAAGGGCTTTTTGCACACATCTGGCCAGAATCACGGCTGGAGTTAGGGAGTCCCACCACCCAATTCGCATCACAAAAGGAGTGAAGGAAGATGTGGGGTATGGCTCAGGTTCTTTGAGAATTACAGTGGTGTTTCTCTGTAGTAGGATACTTGGGGGATGGGCACTGAGCTGCAGGTACAATCTGATGCAGCAGGGAGTATTGGGTCTGGGGTTTATTTTTGTGGGCACTGCTGTGCACAGAGGTGGCCAGAATAGTGATTGCAGAGTGACATGATCCATGACCTGACTTTTTTGGAATTCTTCCCTATCTTAGTTGTGGTGCCTATAAGACAGTATGTTTTTGTGTGACAACCAGGCCGTAGTGGCAGTCATAAATAGAGAGTCCTCCTGGTCAGACAGGGTCATGAAGTTGGTCAAGAGGCTGGTATTGGTATGTTTGTCTGCTAACATAACATTTTCAGTTCATTATGTTCCAGGCCTGGACAATGAAATTGCAGAGTCTGCATCTCATTTCCAGGAAGACAGGTTTTGATCCCTGGGACCAAAAGCAGACATATAGCGAGCAGCATTTCTGGAAGAGGTGTGGCAACTTGGGAGCACAGCATAGTGCAGGGAGTACTCAGATCAGTTGCCCCTGCAACCTTTCATGCTTACAATAGGGCAGTGGATAATTTTCAGAAATTCAGCAGCAAGAGTGGTACAATAGTGTGTGGCCAGCTTCAGAGAGACAGGCTCTTCACTTATTTGCCCATTTGAAAGGACTGGGGATGGTTCCTCAGTCCATGTCATTTCAACTTGTGGGTGTTTCCTTTTTTAGCAAGTTTAAGGGGTTTGGTGACCCTGGTGCCACATTTTTAGATAGGAAATCTGTCAAAAGATAGAGGTGTTTGGTGTTCCATAGGAAGGATGGTAGAAGGCCATACACATTTCAGCTGCTTGGGAGTCTGGTCAAGCAGCTACCAGCTATTTGCCAATCCAAGTTTGAGGTGGAGCTGTTTAAAGCAGCATTCTCAGTCACATTTTGGGGGGCATTCAAGGTGGGAAGCTAGTGGCCAATTCTAAGAAAGGGATTTTTGGTTGGGTCCTGCATGGGGGGGACATCACCTTTTGTGAGGAATCAGGGGACGTTAGGGTTAGGTATTCCAAATGTGACAAACTGAGGCTGGGATTGGTGATTTGGCTGCACTCCCTTCAAGGGGCAGCCCCATGCCCAGTCAAGATCTTACGCAGGTTCATCTTGCTGTTACCCTTGAGGTCCACCAGCAGTGGTAGCTGTGGGCAATTATTAGCTCAAAGGAGGCCTGCAAGAGGAGGGTAAAAGCAGGATCTTTTCACTTGTATATAGTAATATTAACTGTAGAGAGGCCTTCAGTTAAACAGGATACTTTATTGGAAATTAATAGACATACAAAAGAAATCAAGCAATCTCATGAACCATACAAAGTTATTGAAGGAAAAGGTGAGAAAAATTGACTAGAGAAAGATTTTGGGTGGAAGGAGTGATATTTACCAGTCCTGAAGCAGAAGATTAAATTGGAGTGGCTTACGCAGGAGTTTGAAGGCAACACAGAGGAATGGGAGTCTGGGGTGTAGTGTGATGCCCAACATGCTAGCGTGGCATCTGTCCCTTCACCCCCTGGTGGCAAGGGGACCATACTGAGTGGATCTCACTCCTACCATTCCTATGGTTCCAGCTCCAGAACAAATGCTTGGGCTCATCAGTCAACAAGTGGGTTGATCAATGCCTGGATCCATACCTGTGTGTGTGCCAACCCAACTAGTGTCTGTAGCCAACAAAGGTTATGGCCTTTTTCTGTTCCAGTCCTGGTTGTGTTCTTTCAGACCTGTAGTCACCCTTGATCACACAATTGATCTCCTCCACAGAGACATCCCCTGCTTGTTCATCATCCAGTACAGTTTGCTCTGTTCTGTCCAAGAAAACCTCGTGCTCCCTAATATGCTGAAGAATAGGTACACAGGCCTCAAGCTGCTGAACCTTCTCTTCCAACAGGTCAACCAAGGGCAAGAACACAAACATACCACTGCAGCAGCCCCTTCAACATCCTTATTCAGTAATCAGTAATCCTAAGCAGGCACAGAAACAGAACCCCAGGCCTCTCCTGCAAAACTCCCCTTCTAAATGCCCACACATTTGCACAATTGTTGTGCAATTGTTGTGCGCTTCTGTTATTTGGATTGAGGGAGTAACAACACAGTTATATAATAATAATTTTAAAAACTCGAAGCTTCTCATAAAAAACAGTGAAAAAGAAGGCAGAAAACAAAGTTATTGTTTCAGTCAACTCATCAGAAAATTCTATGAAGTTTCCCCTAATGAAATTATGTTTTAAAGATCTTTATTTCCAACTATGCAAATCAATTTCTCTAGTTTTAACACCCATGAAATTCATTATGTGTCTTAATATTAAACAGAGAAAAGATTCTCAGAGGTCCTTTCTTAATTAACCCATGTCTCTTAATGAATTTCATAAGCTGTAAAGAAGCTGAAGTCTAGTAAATCTCCTGATCCAGAAAGATTTACTGGAGAACTGCATAAACTCCTGTTTGACAAAATTTCAACTTACTTAATTTACCTTAATTAACCCTTGGAGAAAGGCCCCCTGCCAATCAACTTGAAAATATCCCAAATAATAACCATCCCTAAATCTGAAGAAAATGTACAAGAGACCTCTGCTTACCATCCAGTTAATCAAGATGTTAAATTGCCATTATCTTTCTTTACTGTTCATAGTAACATCTTCATTATGGATTATGTTGATGATGATCCAGAGACTAGAACACAAAAGAATGGATTCACATTATAAGAAAAGAGATTTAACTTGAACAGTAGAAAAAACATTTTCACTGTAAGAGCTGTTCGACAGTAGAATTCAGATCGCAGACTCTCCATTGTTGGGAGTCTTTAAAAAGAGGCTGCATGGGCATTTCCTGTGCTTTAGTTGTGTGTTCCTGCATAGCTGGAAGCTGAACTGGGTGGCCCTTGTGGATCCTTCCAGCTCTTCTATTGTATGATTCTGTCAGGCCAGCATCTCTTGGGCACCATTCCCTGGGTGCTTAACATGATGTAGTGTACCACTGTTGTCAGGTCAGTTTCACTTCCCTGCTCTGCTATCCTAATGCCATTCCACTGTCATGTATTGTTTCTATGATTGATATCATATAATGGCATCTAATTCACCATTCATTTTCATATCATGAATGAGAAAACAGTATTTTGAAAACAAAGAGATGTTATTCTAATGAACCTTGATAAGAGGAGAACAAAAGTCAGTCATAAGGTCAGGATGCTATCAGGCAAGAAGTAAACCATGGAAAGGAGTTGTTTTAATTACCTGCCAAATAGGGGCAATGCATACACAAATTTGTAATTTACTGCTTATAAGGCACTGTAAATCCAATAGAGCTTTCAGTTTTGGCAATGGCCAGAGTGTGCAACTGTTACCCTACTGTTTCCTGAATAAAGCTTTTGCGAACTTCTAAGCTTAATTTCTGGAACTGGAAGTTATCCTGTACATAGCACTTTCCAATCTCATTGATCTCTTTGAATGCATTACAGGCATTTGATGGCATAATGTGAGACTATGGCAATCTCTGCACTAGACCAACCTCCCTAAACTGGAAACTCCAGGATTCCCTAGGATGGGGAAAGTGGAATAATAGCACTATTACAGTCTAGTGTGGAAATGGCCTATGTATTTAAAGTACTGCATGCAGTGGACTTTGGATACAAGTTTCTTAGGACTCTGGACAATTTATACAAGCGCTCAAGAGTTATAATTCATATGAATGGTTTGGATTCCTCATTAGCAGGTCTAACTTGTGACACTAGGAAGGGGTGCCCCTTTTCCTATTGGTCTTTGCGCTGGCCTTTGAATCTCTTGCTAATCAGACTGGAATTAATCCTACCATTAAGGACTCAAAAATAAATGGCTAGCAACACAGTATCATTCTACATGCAGATGACAATTTGCTGTTTTTAAATAATGCTAACAAGAAATACTTTGAACTTTAAAATATATAAGCTGGTAGGATAAAGTTGTTTTTAAAAGAGACCTGCACTGACTTTTATTGGAACAAGAAACCATCTCTGCTAAACTTCTTGCACAGAAGATATACTCCCTGTCCATTAACACACTTTCAAATGATCTCTGCAGAGCTTAATAATCTATATAAAAGTCACTTAGTGAAAATTTATGGATGGTTATAAAGGTCAATTTATGGAAACAGATTTAGCATTAAAAGGATATGGGAAAGAGATATTAATTATTTTATTAATTATTATTAATTGTTTTTATTGTTATTTCTTTTTCTTGGACAAAGCAAGCAGTTAAGTGACAAAGACATCATCACAGTTTTCTGGCAGCTGCTTGCAGGAAAATTGCCAATAACTGGTTGGGAGGTAACCTAAGCTTGAAAGCCTTGTGGGAGAAAATTTGGGATTTACTTCTGGTGGAAAAGTTGTCTCACACTACGAGAGCAAACAAAGGTCTACAAGCAGTGATAAATTCATCAAAGACTAGTTTCCCTACAAAGAATATGGTGATAACAGTTGTAATTATTTGTGTCCACCTCCACATCATTTGCCTTTCTAAAAGGATACTTTTTTTATTTAAAACCTGAACAGATTCTACATCTTGTTGGATTGACTGTCGATAAATGGTTTCAAATGACTGTATCTTATTTTTCATTTTTTATTTAAATTATTCAATTAATTGTCCAATTTAACCTTTTATTTTATTTTTAATGAATGTATAGTTTTATAAAGTGTGTGTGTGTGTGTGTGTGTGTATTAAAAAAGCCATTAGTTCAATACATGTTATATATATTACATATGAGTAACAAAAGATGGCTGTGACATGCAGTATGGAATGTCTTAGATATCTCTCCATATGCGCTTACTAAACTGTACATTTCTTTTTGTTCTCTTAGGTATAGAGCCAGAATGCAAACAAGTCACGGGCCGGCTGGAATATGTGAAGGTGGATGATTGTGTGAATGATAACCAGCTGAATATCCATTATTGTGAGGTAATATATGTTGGGGGATTCTAAGGGGCATACTATGCGCTAACATGTCCCACAGAACGCCTGTGCTTCAAAACAGGCAGACGCAAAAACCAGCATAAGTTTAAAAACCAGACAGAGGCCAGAGTTGAGGCCAAAAACTAAACCAGTGTGTTTATTGCAAACAGCTTAGGTACATAAAGAAGTCAAAAGCTAGGTAAAATCCATCTCGCATCTCTCTCCTACTACAGCATGACAGAGAGAGAAAACCGTGCTGACAGCTTAACAGCAAGCAAGCAAAAACAGGGAGTGAATCAAAGTGAGAGCAACTGTGAGAAAGTCCTAACAGCAGACATAACTATTTTCCAAACAACCCAGAAGTTCCCACAGGAACTGAAGCAAAACAGACACCCCTTATCACACTGGCTGGCCTGCCAGTTACCATGACTACAAGCGCAGCAGAGGAACAAGACACTTAAACCTTTAGGCAGGGATCTGGAAGCCTGACACTTAACAATATATGCTTATTTTATGAAAGCAAGTGTGTGAAAGCAAAGCAGGTGATACTTTCCATAGACAATGCAGAACATGCCTAGGTATACCCTGGCAAGAGTTATCAAAAAAGAGACCACTATAAGCTTGCAAGTTGAGGATGCTGTTACTGACTCTTTTTTTAATTTAGAATGGTTGTTACCCCAAAATATGGGTGACTCAGGGGTCTATCTTCAATGCCAGTACCTCCAAATGACAGAGGGAAAATAATTAGCTCAAAATTTGGAGGCCTGTGAGAGCGGGGTAACGTAAAAAGATCTTTCCACCAATATTTACAGGGTCATGCAGGAAAAAACCAGCCACAGAATCCAAAATGTGTTTTATTGAAAGATTCACACACACATGCAAAAGATTCAAGCACACACACACACACACACACGCACAATAGCTAACCAAAGGATAAAGGGAGGAAGGCTGTGGATAGAGGAATTTTAGGGTTTAGGTGATAATTACCGGTCCAGAGAGCAGACAAGAAAGCAGCTATGTGGCTTAGGTCTGGATCTAAGGACGGTTCTCATTCAGAAATCTGGGTGACACTGTGGCACTCAGCAAGGCAAGAGACTGTGCTAGACTGCTCAAAACAAAGGGTTTTTATACCCAAAAACTACCCTGAAGGTGTGGATGTGAATGACTCTCCTAGCCGAGTGGACAATGGGAATTGCAACATAAACAATGAGGTCCAGACAGAATTAATAGACTTAGTGTCTAGGTGACAAAGAGGCAATAGCTGTCATAATAGCTCTGTATTGTGGAGCGGTCTGGAGGACAATGCAAGGAAACATCCAGGTGTGAGGAACAGGATTGAAACAGTCACTGTTTGGTCAGAACTTCTCTTTTCTGCATAGAGATGTTCCAGCTTCAACTTAAGCCTATTATCTCCAGAGTTGCTTGGTAATCTGCCTGACAATGACTTTGGCTATGTCTGGGTGGGGGGAAGTGAGCTAACTTGCTTTGCAATCACACTTTTACACACAGTAATTTTTCTCTGTCCATCTTGAACTTCTAGTTACCTCAGGTTCCATTTTATATCAATGCCAATTAATGTAGTTGTCAATTAAATAATATTTGCCAATTAAACCATATCAATCTTGGGGGATGCAGAAGGTGGTAACAGGGTAGTCTCCTTTTCCCCTCTTCTCTCAGTCTAGCCACAAATGTATCATAAGTGTAGGAACTCAGCTTCAATTATTTGCATATTTTCCCAGTGTATGTTTTGAAACAGACATGGTTCTTTGCATCTGTCTCTTTAGTAACTGAGGTTTCTTTGCTATTTGTCAGCTAATCTGGATTCCGTCTGGGGTCCTGTTATTACCTTCTGGTTATCTAAGTCTCCAACTTGCAAGGGTGGTAAAAAACAGAGTTAACACCAATGCTTCACTTAAGCATTGGATGTCAGGGTGACTGGGTGTGTTTCCTGAGCATGTGCAGAGTGCAAAACCATGAAGCTGTGCTATGCCAATGCCAATTGCTCCAGACAGGAAAAAAACAACCACACAAATGCACTGCGTCTAGGCTAAACTACTGTTTATTGACACAGAAGCAGGATACATGATAAAAAGAGCACTTTAGACAGCTTGTCTAGAAGCATAACATAAACAAGTCCATGCAAAAAAGGAAACGTGGAGGTTCAGGTGAAAAACACCAAAGAAGAACAAAGAAAGAAAGAGGACCTTACAGAACATGATGTAAGCTTTTAACCAGTGCTAAACTACTCCCAGACATACATCATGTGACACATTGCATACTTGGTTCCCAGGTTAGGAGCTTTCCCATGGGACAGGAATTTTAGGAGACAGGATAGACAAAATAAACTTGCAGCTGTACAGCGAAGGGCAACATGTCCTTTCTGCTCCACCCACCAGAAAAACACCTCATACACACCAGACTGACATTCTGGATACCCTGACATTGGAATCTCAGGGTATTTATCTGAGAAGATGAGGAGGCAATCTTTTAGGCTATTTATTATATGCAGTCATAGATATACAAACATACTCTATTTGCTGGCGTACAAAACTCACTTTTTTTCCTGAAAAATACTGTTTGAAAATGGGGTGCGTCTTATACCCCAGTGCATCTTATATGCCGGCAAATAGTATTTGCCAGCGTATAAATGGGGTGCGTCTTATACACCAGGAAATACAATATACATTCCCCTTAGGGAGAAACATAAACATGAAAATGTCTGAACTCTTTGCTTTCTTCTAGAGATGGGATGAATCCAGAATTTTTCTAATCCGAATCTGGATCCAAGTCCCTGGAGGTTCTGGGAATCCACAAATCTCATGAATCTCAAATCTTTCCAATCCTGTTTTTAAAAAAGGATTTAAAAAGCAAGGGAAAGAAAGCACTTCTATGCCACCTTTTCTCACACACCCTGGGCAGGACTGGGCCTGCGGTGGGTGGCAGCAGAGCGGGGAGCACTAGATTTCACTCTCCACCACATTTTCTCGCCCGGCTGAGGCAGGATAGGGCCCGCAGTGGGTGGAAGCAGAGCGGGGAGCATGAGATCGCACTCTCTGCCATCTTTTTTCACCTGCCCCAGGCAGGATTGGGCCCACAGCCGGCAGCAGCACAGCGGGGAGTGCGAGATTGCGCTCTCCGCTGCCTTTTCTCACTCACCCTGGGCAGGATCCGGCTGTGGCCAGTGGGAGGTTGAGGCAGGATTTGAGAGATTCAATTCACCTGTTTTGGCAGGGGGATTCTGATCCCTGAATTGTGAATCCTTGCTCATAATTGAGAGTGGAGAGTGACTGAGAGTTTAAGGTGTTTAAACGAACTTCTCCTATCCTTTGTTTGTCATTAGGTTTTGTGAGAATGCATCAAAATTCTGTTTCCTTCCTTGGCTGTAATATCCTTATTTACATAATGCCACCTATTTGATTCCCTTCCCTCCCTTTGGATAACTCTCCTGTAAGACCATTGGGCATTTTCCTCTGGCTCCTGTTGATTCCTCTGTGATCACACTGTCTTTAGTTTTGACCAAATTCTTCACCTCATGTGCTCTTTTCTGCTCTCTAGATGGCAATTCAAGTATTTGAATGTTCCCTAGTTTGAGATTTTTATTATTTATTCCTGCGCCACTAACTGATAAGAGTTTTTGCTTTCCCCATTTCATCCTTTTGCTGTAAATTTAATAAAGTCTCTCATAGCGAGGACAATCTTGCAGTTATCTCTGTTTACGTTGTTATGGGAAAGAGCCAAAAGATTGTCACTAGAGACTCCTCTTCCTCGATAACCTCAATGGAGTGTCCTGGAATTCTATTTCCCTGGGCAAATTGGTTGTTTCATTTGGGGATGTTGCTTTAACCAGAGGCTAATATAAAATAGCTCTATGAGGTTTTCTTACTACAAGGAAAACATCTGTTCATGTTAGGTCTTCTTGGGGAGCTTTTGAATAGTGGTGTACGAGAGGTATTATTAACACACACAAAAAGGGGATATTAATGTACCCTTCCTAATGAAACTACTTCTTACTAAGTACGTGTTTTTCAAACTTTGTTCATTTACAAATTCTATAACCACTTTAGCCTTAAAGTAGTTGTAGAATAGATACTCCACCCAAATTGTTTTGGAGCTAGTAAGGCTCTTCATAGCTTTTTCTCCTATTATTTGTAGAAGGTGCTCCTTTTGTGCAGGTTGGGATAACATTTCCCATGGTTTTGGATAGTTAATTAATACCAATTTGTTCCTGACAAGAGTTAGGTTCCATGCTCTTCTGCTTTGCTTGCTCTGAATCCTTATGGGAAAGGAGACAACTTCATCTTTTCAGTTATTTCACCTCTGAGTGCATGTTCCCATGGGTTCTGTATTTCAGAATTTCTTATTGCTACTTGATGTCCTGATGATGTGGAGAGGGTACGTTTAGCTTCAGATGTATTTCTTAAATCTTTCTGTTCCAGTCGCTCTATTTTGCTTGCTTCCTAGAATGTCTTTAACCTTCTCTTTGGCTTTTTATATTTTTACTTTTCTTGGTGTTCCTATATCATTCTGCATGTTTTTTTGTAAACTTGGTTTATTTATTTTCTTCTCTTTGTCTACCTTCCTCCCAACACAACACAGTTGCATAGTTGACTCTTTATCCAGTTCCTTGGAATCAACTCTGGATTCTAGCTTTACTAGGGATTCATCAATAGTTGTCAAAAACCCATTGCGTTCAGAAAGATATTGCTTGAAAATCCTTTCTCATAATTATAGCCTGTTTCATTAAACCCTCTATGGGATCAGATTTCTTTATCTCCTCTTTTGTGTTGCTTATGCTGGGGGCCTCTTCTTCAAAGCCATTGCCCTCTTGTCTTGCATAGAGTACATGAAATGTTACCCAAAACACATGGGATCTC
Source organism: Cyclura pinguis (assembly GCA_030412105.1). Lineage (NCBI taxonomy): Eukaryota > Metazoa > Chordata > Lepidosauria > Squamata > Iguanidae > Cyclura > Cyclura pinguis. The sequence goes on from CM059603.1 coordinate 110,948,303, forward strand.
ATGAGGTCCTCTATCAGAACCCACAATTAAATGTAAGAATTAATTAACTCAAATTAAGAAGGCTGCAAGAGGCAGGGTTAACTGGCAGGACCTTTTCACCAGTGTTTACAGGGTAACTACAATAAAATCAGCTCATAAATAATCTAGAGTGTGTTTTATTGGGGCAAAGTCAAACAAACACACAAAGATTGACACTCACAAAAGACTAATGCAAAGACAGAGTGGAAAGGTGGATAGCAGAGAATTCAGGGTAGAATGGGCAATATTTACCTCTCCAGAGAGAGAGAGAGAGAGAGAGAGAGAGAGAGAGAGAGAGAGAGAGAGAGAGAGAGAGAGAGAGAGCTGGTGTGGTTCAGGTTTGAGCCCAAGGACAGGGAATCAGGGTGACAGAGTGAATGCCTGCAATTCAGGTACTGCAAGGAGGTATCCCAAATTGGGGTCTCTTATACCCAAAAGCCTGACCTGGAGGCATGATGTGCTGATGACTCTCTGCCTGGGCAAACAATGGAGGTTGTAGAGTGGACAAAAGATGGCCAGAATAGGTTGATGGTCCTAACATGTGATGGAAATATGTTGATGATTTTAGCACGTAGGTGACAAAGGCATTGATGGCTCTATGCCAGCTCTGTGCTGAGGGGAGGAGAAAGGAGTGCTGTGGAAGAGTTTTAGGTGCTAGGAAAGAGGACTTGGAAAGGTTTCGATAGGAAATGGGCACAGCAGAGTGCTTACTGGCTGCACCTGGCTTGACTATTGTTTTTGTTGAGAAGATTAGCTTAAAGCCATTAAGTCAGGCTTTACTGGCTAATTCTTAGTGAACTTATGACCTGGCCATGCTGAGGTTACCTTTAGCCTGCTTTCCAGACAGTGTCCCTTCTCCACATAGTCTTTCAGCCATAAGTGTGCATAATTTATATTTTGTACCAATTAAACATATCTACCAATTAATATATTTGCCAATTAGACCATATCAAATTGAGGGATGTACCAACTCCCCCCCAAAATGGAACCTTCATGGGCAGTCCAACGAGGTTTCATTTTTCTTAGGAAGGTACCGCACACCTTCAGTTTGGTGAATTTCAGAGGATGGGACATGCAGGAAGGAGGGTTAGGATGAGAAAGGAGCCACTCATTTCACCCCATCCTGGAGTAATGTTTTTTCAGCAAATGCAAACTCCTCAGCAAGGTTAATGCTGGTTTTTTCATATGGATTGAAAAGTATTTCTCAGTGATCCAATCTCCACTCTAATTTTGTGTTGGAAAGTAATTCTGCCTAGATTTTCTATTTTAACCTTTGGTAAAATTATGTATTAATTTCTGTTTGCTTCTTCTTGTTCCTTTTTTTTTTTTAAGCGGCGATGCCTCCCTCAGAGTAGTCACTGGTGCTTAAGTTTTTTAGTAAAAAATGCTGTTGTCTAGTTAGAACTACCATAGTTACTGATGTTAGTAAAGACTCCCCATTACAATTTCTAACTGTAATATTCTGTTATCTCATTGTTATTCTGTTGATAATAATCACTTTGATAATTTAGTTTGCATTCATATCTTGTTTACTTTTATATTACTCAACTGCTGGCTTTTGTTCCCTGAAGAATCTATCAGTTCATACCCTTTTGGAAGCCTTGTGGGGTTTTCCTACTCTTGTTAAATTGCTTCCTCTGCTCCCTTTGTCTCTCATGGATGACTCTGCACTCTTATATTTAGTATTTCTAAATTATATTAAAAATTTTGTGGGTAGCATATATAATATTGTTCTCTCCATGGGTGCAGTAGTAAGCTTCCTTTGTTCTTTTGTTTCAGAATTTCAAGAACTGTGTATGTGGTAAATAACACTGTGTCTAAAGTCTCTTCCAGCAATTCTCATAGTCCTTAAAACATTATGACCTTTGTTATCTTATTTTGGCCTTTCTGATGGTAGCAAGTAAATATACATACCAGGAAGTCAAGATTCACTAAATTGGGGGAAATAATGTTTAGAAAAGTTCCAAATGCTTACCATATTAATCCAAGTAGAGCACAGTGGGGAAGATAAGGTCTTAAGGAAATTAGAGGTCTCTGTTTTCGAAATACAAAATCTCCAGTTCCTCTCTGGGAACTCAACCCTCAATACTTTAGGGAGTTATTTTGCATAGGGAGATTTTCTGCTGCCTCTTTCTTCAAACTTCAAATTCTGGAGTCCTTATCTTTGGGAGCATTACTGATTAATGACTGATCCAAGGCATGGAAAATCTTGAACTGTTTCAATGTCTGCATCATTTACTTTAGGTTTATGAATCAGTGGTCATTATTTTTGTTTTCTTAATTTTCAGGTGTAAACCACCCTTTGCACTTTCTGTTGTCACTTTCTTCAGTAATCATTCCAAGTCTTTGCTGTTGTCTGCTAGTAGTATGATGTCATCTGCATGTCTTAATTGCTGTTCCTTCCTCCAATTTTCATGCTTCCTTCCTGAATCTAATCCTGATTTAAGTATGATATGTTCAGCATACAAGTTAAACAGCTAGGGTTAATAAAATGCAGCCTTGCTGTCAAGTTGCTAAGCTCCCCTGTCATATGGAAATGAGTAGGTTCTGCTGGATGTGTTTTTTAGAAAAAGTATTTAACCTTTGCATATAAGCTACTATGTATCTCTGTTTAGGTATTGCTAACTGCTGCTACAATGTATTCATATGGCTGCCTATTGCAACAATGTATCCTGAATGGTGGGAAGGGAAAGAGCAGATAGGGCAAAAATGAAAGTGCTCACTGAAGAGAGATGTTGTTTTGAGAACCCAGTGCTGTTGAGATAAGTGATAATATAATATTATATAATACAAGAGATAATATGGAATCAAGTCACCCTAGTCAATGATCTGGGGGATAAGTGTCAAGCTAGTGCCTGTGAATGTGTTGAGGAGGTGGTGGGGTGTATGGATTTATGGCTGTCACCAATCACAGCTTTCCATGGTACCTATAAAACCAGTAAACTGTGTGTATTCTTTACTCTCAGCAACTTCCGTGGTAGTGTCATGTCCAGGATAACTTGTGCTCACAAACTGGGAGTTGGGAGTTAGAGTTTCCCAGGGTGTTAACCCTTTGGGGAAATTCTATGAAAGCTAAAACTGTTAGGAATTAGCCTTCCTTTAGCAGAGTTGCAGAAAAAGCATGTCCCAATTTCTGTGTGGCTTCCTTGAACTGAGACTGACTTGGAAAGCAAAACAAGATAGGCAGTTTCAGGTTACGAACTTATGAAAGTTCACTAATAAATTTTACAATCACGTATGCCTTGGAGAGCCTAGATCCTAACTAGCTAAAAAAAGATTAGGTAAGATAGTAGCTTCATTCCTAACTCACCATCTTCTTAATGTTGAGACGAAGCATGGTCAGAGAAGGAGGAAGTGAAAAGCAAAAATGACAGAGAATAAAGAGAGAGAAGCATGGTCTTTTGTGTAAGGCCAATGACCCCAGGATCTATCCTGGTCACATTGTCTTGTCACCCAGATACCATTACCATGCATTTAAATAGCACAAAGAGTAACACCGAGGCTTTATTTGAGAAGGCAAAGGGAAAAGAAACTAAGCTAACTAAGCCCCATATGCCCTAGAACAAAGTGAAGAGGGAGAGAATGCCAGAATTTTACAAGTGGAGTTGAGTTTAAACAGGAGCATTTATTTGGAGCAAAGCAAATAACACAGCAACTTTCCTAACAAATGTTGCATGGTTCCAGATTTTATATCTTGTCATAAAAATTTAGGAGCACATAGCAATGACTGGTGAAAGTCATAAATGTCACATCACCCCACACCACCAGCACTTTCCCAGACACCTTCCACTGTTTACATACCTTGCATCCTCGGAGCCAGAACAAGTTTCTGTCTCCTTATCTTAGCCATGCCCATTCCTATAACACTTTCCTGCTAGTTTTGTATTCCTTCTTCTGATCTTTACTTCCTGGATGCAAAGTGACAACAAACAACACAGCAATTAACCATTTGGCACCTTGGGATACTTTAGAACTTTCAACCAGATACATAGTAGCACTAAGCTAACTATAGCCCCATTCAGACTAGGAACCTCTTTTCTCATAGATACTAATACACAGCCAGCATACTTACAAGAGCCATTCATCCTGACATCCTCCCCTGCAAAGCTTACTTTCCCCTCTACCATGGTTTGTGTGGGTATGTGAAATTTTTTGATCAATTTAGGCACTTTGATGAATTGTACCCATTTCGGTTCATTGAGGGGCAGGTTTTTCCTTTTTTTTTTTTTAATTAAAATATAAATTTTATTGTTAGCTACATTTAACATAAAAAGAACATAACATGACATAAAATGCATTTTAAACTACACTGCAGAGAACACATAGCCTTACATTATATACTTCTCGTACTACATGGATACCTATCACCAATTTATTTCCTGACAGTACCTATCTTAACTTAACATAATATTCATCACTTAATTACGCACTTTAACATCTTACTCTATGTATTTTATAGCTTCTGCCAAATCAAAACTAATTCTGTACCTCTAAAATAAGATAAATCCCTAGAATCACTTAATTTAAGCTCTATGTATTCCAACACTTCACCTTACAGTGTAATTACCACTCCTAACCACAATTAACCCACAATTACAATAAAAATACAAAACAAAATGACAACAACAACAACAACAAAAAGAAAACACCAAAAACACTACATTACATAACAATACAATACCTCACAATGCAATAAAATACATTACAATACACTACAGCATTACAGTGACATCCTTTCAAACACACATCACATTCTCCCTACATACATACTTTGACTTCTTTTAAAATCGCTGATGGGCGCAACCTTTTCTTTTTCCAATCAATCCTGCTCATCTATTCTTTCCCTTAAATTTCGCTGAAACATACGACATTCTGTTCGGCTATCTATACAAACTTGGTTTTTCCCAAATACTTTCCTCATTCTTACTTCTTGCCCGCCAATATCCTCTTCTCTTCTTCTTCTTTCTTTTATTTTGCTCTTGATTATCTTCACGATTTACATCCATAAAATCCGAATTACTCTTCCTAATACCTAAAACATTCCTATTCATATTTATATTATTTATACTTACCAATATTATTTCCTTACCTTTCCATTCAATATTTTCACCTCTAATTTATAATCTTAATTCTGTTTTCCTCTCGCTACATGAAATTAATCGTACTATCCTGTCAGGGCATATTCACTCCATTTTTCTGTCCACCACTGATTCAAAATCTCCCATTCTCTTTCAAAACTTTCCTTCGACTTATCTTGCATCATCAATGTTAATTTATCCATCTCGGCCAGTTCATAGACTTTATGTATGATTTCCTCATGGGCTGGTATGTTCTTATCTTTCCAATATCTTGCGTAAACAATCCTCGCTGAGGGGCAGGTTTTTCCAATGCACTAAATCTTGTAGTCACTCATGGTATTTTCTGGAGTCTAAAATGTCAGTGATTTCAAAATGTTGATCTTGTCCTACCATGATCGTTGGGGAAGGTGGTTCTTCCTTCACGAACCAGTCTCCCAGTTCCATCAATTGTTTCAGCAGCTGAAATGATACATAGGGTTTATTTGTTTATAATTCTTTGGAAGTTCCAGCTCAGCAGTGGAAGCATGAATTAGCCTGCATACTTTAAATGGACTGATGTATTTGGGCCCCAGCTTTTTGGAAGGCTGTGAGCATTTCAAGAACTTTGTGGACAGGTATACTTTGCTGCCTGGTTTGATGTCCCAACCTTTGTGTGTCTTCCAATCAGCATCTTGTTTGTAAGCATTCTTAGCATAGTCCAAAGCAGTTATAATGGTGGGCCAGGCAACGCTCACTTTGTTCATCCATCATGTTACTGAAGGAGGGTCAGTCTTAAGGGGTGGCAAGTGTCTCAAAGTTTGTCCATATACCATTTCAAAGAGTGTGTGTCCAGTGCTTTGATGTGTTGCATTGTTGTAAGCCATTTCTGCAAAGGGAAAAAAATGTCCCAGTCATTCTGCTGATAGTTAATGTAGCAATGCAAGTACTGCGCTAGCACCTGATTCACCCTTTCTGCTTGCCCATCCATTTCACAGTGATGGGCTGTCCTCAGCCCCTGATCTATATCCAACAATATCATGAAAGCTTTCCAAAACTTTCCTCACCTCTTTCATTTACGTTTCCCAGATCTGGTGTCTCTCATCCAGCCTGCACGTTGCAGCAGTTCAGAGTCCAGATCCATTGTTGAAAGTAAAAATGAGGAATCTCAGCAATCTGTCATATCCAGGATAAGTTAGAATCATAGAAACATAGAGTTGGAAGAGACTATAATAGCCATCGAGTCCAACCCCCTGCCATGCAGAAATTATTTAGAAAACCCCCTAGTTTTGGCTAGACATCTCGCAGTACATCTACTGCTAGTCACTACTCTGCTACTCTGATTCCCAGTTGTGTACTGGCACTAAGTCACATTTCTGCTTTTTCACTGCTCTTCAAGACCAGTAAATAGCACTCACTATGCCCTGAAATCTTGCTATTTCAAACTTTCCTTCCTTTTCCTTCAGTTAGTCTTGTGTAATTGTGTGATTGTTTGGATCTTGTGTGTGTGATTAATTCCCCTAATGAAAATAAATAGCTTACTTTTGGATCTCCTTCTGGCTCTTCCCTGCAGAAGTACTGTTAAACATAAGTGGAAAGATCTTGCTAGGTTACTCCCACTCTCCCGGGCCTCCTAATATTGAACTAATAATTCCCTACCTTTTCACAGAATCCATCACGGGTGGATTCCTGAGTCACCCACATTTTGGGTTAACAGAGGTAGTAGTAGTCTTGGGAATTTTGCACAAGTTCATATATAAAGATCATCTTAAAACCTGCTAAGATGCTTTTGAACTGGAGATGCCAAGGATTACTTCAGGGACCTTCTGAATGTAATCTACCACTGAGCTATGTGCCCTACCATGAATTCTATGGTTCACATTCTTCGTTTATATACAGTGATATCATGTGTTTCACATCTGTAAAAAAAGGTTAATAAAATATTTAATACCTGCTATAAATGCAGGGTTTCTGTGGATGCCTGCAAGAATAGGGTGAGCAGTATTCAGGGTATTATCAACTAGTTAAGCCTGCAGTCTCACACATAATGAACTTGGAGTAGATTTCACTTCAGTGGCATTTCTGTGGCTTTGGACAGGCATGGGATTATAAGTATGTGGATCACTACCTATCTCCAACTACTAATACCTCTCTGGAAAATTATTGATGGCACATCTGTGGTAATAAATATTGAAAACTGTTGATTTTGCAATTGAATTTTTACTTCATGTTGCATTGTTTTACATTTTGATTTCATGTTGTTATCATTATGTAACAGTGGCCTGACAACATTTTTTAAAGAAGTGTCTAGCAAGGAAGAACTAACAAATGTCTAGGAAGGGAGAACCTATATTTTTTTTTTACAATTAATGCAAATACAGTTATTCACATTGTAAGTCAGAGTTCTCCCCTGCACATGGGCTGAAACAAGGGTTTAATGATGTTTTGGAAATAGGTGAATTAGTATTAGTGTTGATGCCTTAGATGCAATGCTAAAACCATGGTTAAGGCAAAGAAGGGGAGACCGGGAAAAATTATTGGCAGATATAGGAAAAGGAAGGAGTGTACAGGCTGAAACTGGCTTCCAGTTGTAAAACATTATGTATTTACAGAGAACTAGTGTTATGTCTACACCCTGACTTTTTACATTTGAGTGTGAGAAAGCTTTGACCCTCCAGAATGTTTGGACTACCATTTTCATAATAACTTAGCATTGGTCATGCTGTCTCAGTCTTCTGGGTCCAAAGCACCTGGAGAGTTATTTTCTTCATTCTTGTTTTGCATAATTAATTTCCTTGAGACAGTAAGCAGCTTTTGTGATAGAAACAACATTTTAATCTGCAGTGTCACCAGTACCAACTATTTCTTATTTTACTTACAGGGAAAATGTGCAAGCAAAGCCATTTATAACATTACAGTGAGTCACATTGAAGATCAATGCACCTGTTGTTCTGCTACAGTGACAGATTCAATGCTAGTGCCCCTCCGCTGTGCCAACGGCTCTACAGTACAGCATGAAGTCTTTAATGCCAGACAGTGTGAATGTCTCTCACGGAAATGCACACCATAAATATGCTTCAGAGCTAATGTATGATTTTCTTTTTATCCAGCTGCCAAAGAATTTGTAATCTGATTCTAATTTTCTTTGGGTATCTTTTTTTCCTTTTTGCATTTTGATACTGTTCTTCTGGTGAAAACATTCAGCATAACAAATCAAACAATAAACTTTAAACTCATTTAGCTGTATAGTTTGAATATCTTACTTGCAAGTTGCATTTTTCCTTTTCTTGAAAAATCACAACTGTCAGCACTGGAATCCAGCAATTTAGAGAGATGCCCTGAGTAGTTTGATAAATTAATGTCCCATCAAAATTTGTCTGTTCATGCTGCTGCTGCCACCAAAATAGTAATGATGGGTGGATAAAGCACACAGTGCATCTTAATGCAGTGGATTTTTATAATGGATGAAATCCTGTCCAACATTCCAATGAATAACACTCAGCCTTTTTCATGCATTCTCCTCAGGACTGTAATAACAGCCTATAGCTTCCCATCAGTCCTCTACATGTTTCAATTTCCAAATGTTTTGGGCTACCAAATGTTACTTTCCAACACAGGCATAAGAACAAGAGAGTTGGGGACAGTGGCCTGAACTTGAATCAGTTTCTCTTCTCTTCCCCTAATTTCGAACCTCAAGCATTAATTCAGTCAACTTAAATATTTTTATGTTTGTTTATGTCAGTACTCTAGTATCTGATGTTGCACATCATCCGGTCTCAAAGAGTCCAATACACGGCAGTGATGTATTTAAGTCTCTTACTCCAAGTATCAAGTCTCTACTTTCAAGTCTCAATTTCTTGAAGATACTTTCAAGTCAAGTCTCAAGTCTGGGAGCCAACTTTATACCACAACCTATATTTCAGAATTTCTGGACAGAGTTGAATAAAGTCAATTTTAACAATTTAAGCACAGTTGGCCCTCCTCATTTGGAATTTTCCCATCTACAGAAGTGGGGAATAGGATCCTTCTTACTCCTCATTACTGAAGCTCCAAAAGCTTTAGAAGAAAGGATTCTTCTTCCTCAAGTCTGTTGCCTAACACATTTGCTGTTTTCCCTCTGAGAAATGCACCCTGCGTTCTGGGCGTGAGTCTTGTTTTCTGCTCTCAGGAAAAGTTTAAGAAGGCTCCTCCTATATGCAGCAGGGACAGGCTTCTGAGCAGACCTCAAGCCCTCCTCAAGCCCATTGCCTAACCTGTTTGCTGTTCCCTGCTGAGAAATATGCCCACATTTTGTGCTTGAGACAGATTGTCATGGGACCAGTAGGCAAAAAGAGATGGAAGTATTATTCAAAGTTGTAAGGTTTCTAGACGAATGTAATATGTTACTGAACCAAGGGCAGCAAGTTAGTCACCAAAAATATAAAAGTCTCGAGTTGAGTCAAGTCAGTGCATCATTTATTACCAAGTCAAGTCCGAGTTGAGTCACTGAAGTGACTTAAGTCCAACTTGAATCCAAGTCAGTCAACTCAAGTGTATATCACTGGTACAATGTAAGTCATGGTTTGACCACATTCTAAAGCAGTGGCAGAACCTGTGACCTACATATCTGGTGTTATCCTTACTCAGTAAGCAGTCCTCGTGGATAAATCAGGAAGGTTTTGTTAAAGATTAGGTCAGCACACAGACAATGTTCTTGCCAAAACTGAGAATACAAGTCAGTTTCACTTTTCCTCTTGATCCTCCCTGCGCTTTCTCGCTCACATTCCAGTCTCACCGGCTAGCCTGTACCAGTGTGTTGAAATGACCTTCGTTGCCATGCTCCAGCCGATCTCCCCCTCCCATCACTCAACAAAAACAGCAAAAGAAACACAGCACAGAAGTTAATACTGGCCTCAGCATATTAGGGAGCACAAGGTTTTCTTGGACAGAGCTGAGCAAAATGTTGGGAGGAAAAACACACAGGGAATGTCTCCAAACTCAAGAGGTAGACATTTGGAAAAATGTGGCATATAGTAATAGAAGGCCCAGGGACCTTTCTGTTAGTTTGGAACTACAGAGTCAATTTGAAGCTCTCTCTCTTATCAACAAAGATGAGGGCCAGGATGGTGTCAGTCTTCTGAGTATGTGCAGATGACCTTGGAAGATTCAGTGCAAGCACTGGCCCTTGCCAATCCCTAAAAGAGGCAAATGGTGCTGGTAGGAGACTTCCTGATGGGAGGGACAAAAACAGTTCTGGGTCTGATAGGATGTCTTACGAGGTTTGTTATCTTTCTGGGGCAAAGATCTGTGATGTAACATAGTAGCTGACAAAACTGGCATATTGTTATCCCTTTCTATTGGTCCATGTGGGAATCAATGACACTGTAAGGCACACCTTTCAAGTGATCATAAGGGATTGTGAGGCTCTGGATAGGAAGCTGAAGGACCATAATGTACAGGCTATCATTTTATCCTTTCTCCCACTTGAAGGATGCAGTCCAGGAAGAAAGAGAAAAATAGTGGAGCTGAAGAACCAGTTCTGCAGATGTTGCCCCAGGAATAGTTTGGTTTCTTGGACCATAGTCCACAGTTCCATAAAGATGGATTTCTAGCAAGTGAACACATCACAGCAGTTGGCAGGAATGTTTTTGCAAGAATCTTAGAAATCTAATTAGAACTACTTTAAATTGAGTTGTGGTGGGGAGACACAGTATTCTTCAAGTCAAGAGTTCATCAAGTACTGGAGATAACAGTCTGAATCTTATAGGAAGAATGGGGCAAATAGTACAGGAGCACAACAGTGAGACAGAAAGAAATTTAAATAAGCAGTTGGAGACTGACCCATGGTCTCAGATGCCTCTACACAGCATGGGAAATAAACAGGATGAACTTGAACTTATAGAACAGCAAAGTAAATATGATATAATAGGCGTCACTAAAACCTGCTGGGATAAGTTTCATGACTGGAATGTAGCAATAGAGGGGTATAACATATTTCAGAGAAATAGACCAAACAGCAAAGGAGGACGAGTAGCACTATATGTCAGGAACATTTACACCTGTAGAGATTCATGACTTAAATCCTGGAAGCCAGATTGAGAGAATCTGGGTAAAAATTAAGGGGGAGAGAAACAACAGTTCTGTCATTGTGGGAGTCTACTACAGACCTCCAAGAAGAGTGAGGACTTTGATGGTTCCTTCCTGGAACAGATGACCAAACACTCAGCAAGAAGAAATATAGTAGTAATGGGAGATTTCAACTAAACTGACATTTGTTAGAACTTAAACTCTGCCAAGTGTATCAGGTCCAACAAATTTCTCACTTGCCTTGCAGACAATTTTGTAGTCCAGAAGGTAGAGGAGGGAACAAAGGGGACAGCTATTTTAGATCTGAACCTAACCAACAATGATGATCTGGTTAATCAGGTGGAGGTGGCAGGATTCTTAGGTGGAAGTGACTGTGTTCTCTTGCAGTTCATTATACAGTAGAAAAATGAAGCCAAGCATAGTCAGACTTGCATTCTAGACTTTAAGAAAGCTGATTTCAGTAAACTTAGAGAAACATTCAGAGTGATCTCATGGTCAAGAATACTAAATACCCATCATAATGGATGGGTATTTCTTAAAAGTGAGATATTAAAGGCAGAGTTTCAAACAATTCCAATGAGAAGTTAAAATGGGGGGTGTCTAAAGAATCTGGGATGGATGTCTAAAGAAAATTCAACAGAGCTAAAATTTAAAGGGAACATGTACAAGAAATGGGAAAGAGGGGAAAATCACCAAAGAGGAATTCAAACAAATAGTGTAGGAGAAAGTCAGAAAAGTTAATGCACAGAATGAGCTCAGACTTGCTAGAGAGGTTAAACACAATGAAAAGGTTTTTTTTGGTAGGGCCTCTGCATGAAGAGGATGGTGAAACGCTAACAGGGGACAGAGAAAAGGCAGCACTACTTTGCCTCTCTTTTCTCCCAAAAGGAAAACAATGCTTCACCTGGGGAAAATGGAACAGATGATGTGGTAGGGGAAATGAAGCACAGAATAGGTAAAGAGGTAATACAGGAATACTAGGTTACTCGGGAAGTTTTGATCATGGCGGAAGGTGCTGAAGACGTGATTTAGTGTTTGTTATCAAAGGTGAGCATGATCATGTACTCCAGGGCTTTGTACTTGACAGGGGAGGATTGTCCTGTTAAGATAAGGGTTCCCTGATGTACAGGGAACCTGAACGTCTCCATATAAGTGAGATTGGAGTTCAGCGATATCCATTCGGGAACAGAACAAAGACAGCTGAGACCCAGGCTGCAGGAGCCATTGCTTAAGCCTCAGAGGAGCTGGAAGAAGAGATGCTTCTCACTCCCATTATAGACAATAAGCTTTGTTACCATCTGATCTCCTGGTAATACGTAGTTTAGATTTAAACCGAAAGTTGATCTACTAAACAAGGAACCCCCAGACTGCAACAGCTGTAATTTAGCCTTTTAGATCTAGGACTCTTTTGCTTAATTTTAATGGGAATTTTTTTCTGTTTGCTTCTTTTATTTTTACTTTGTCTTAGCACAGATGGATTCACTCTGTAAGTTGTGTTTCTTTTTCTTTATTATAATAGGATAAGGAAATTTTAGAAGAATTGTGACTGAGATTTAGTATATCCTTTTTTATGGTCTTTCTCTTATTAGACTCTGATTTATACTAATTGGATGGTTTGGGTCTTTCAAATTGATTGTGTGGGCTGTGGTGAAGTTTTATTTGAAAACATATGAATTTAAAAGGAATCCTATATCATACTTTTTTGTTATAAAGAAAATTAATTTCCTCTTTTACTAATAAGAAGATTAGGACAGTAGTTACATTTTTGCAAACTGATTGTTACATATTTGGTCCCCCCAGTGGATAGTATGTTGCCTTGGAAAATCTTGATTGTTTTGTTGTTTTATCTTCAGTTGTGGGAACACTCACTGTTGTTTTTATTATTGTATAAAATACAATATGGCTTCAACTATGGATTCTGCTCTTCAACTTAAAAACAGCTTGGATAGCCCAGAGAAAATACCAAAATACTTCTTAGAATTTTAGCTTGAGTTCCGAGAAACTATGGCAAAGACTATTCAGAAATTTGACAAGATTACAGAACAGCTGTCATCACTGAAAACTTCTGATGCAAAAGAAACTGGAAATCAGTTACAACAGCCTGAAGATCTGTCAATCTTCTGCAGTAAGGAAGATGGAGAGGAAGATTTAATTTAGGAGACTATCTTAAGTTTAGATATGACAAAGGACCAAGAAGATGTCAGCTTTGATGCCAGTTATGAACAAGAAGTTGTCAGTTGTGACCAAATGTTCTTGGAAAAGGATCTTCGGAAGAACAAAGAAGTGGATACTTCAATGTTGTCAACTAACAAACCTCAGAGAGTTCGAGTGAAGATGATGGAAGAAATCAACAGTGCAAATTTAAAACTACAGGAGGCTCTGTGGAGAGAAGAGGACTACTCAAGAGGAAAAAAGGAAATTAATGGTATTGAATAGATCTTTTGTGATGAAAGGGCCTGTGTGTTTTTAATTTTTCAAATTTGGAATGTTAAGTATAAAGATTCAAGGCACTACTTAAAGCAGATATGGTTAGAAAATGATTTTCTGAGTCTTGATAAATGGAATTACTTAGGTATAAAGGGTTATGAGAAAGGATGATATCTGTAATAGACATATTGTTAGAATAAACTGGTATCTGACTTTTTATCCAATTGTATACTTTGAAATATTAAGAATTATTTTTTAGACAAAATCACTGTCTATGATTTATGATTTCTTGCTTAGGTATACATGTTGGTATACACAGCTAAACGTTACAATTAATGGAAACAGGATCATGGAATAAGATACATGATAGCTAAGTGGTGTTTTTTTAAAATTTTCTTAAGATACCGGCTACATTTATCAAGAGGAATTACTATAAATATTAGGTTCTCTTACAGCTGTTAATTGTTATGAATGCTGAGAAGGTAAAAGGTGAATTAAGAAAAATGGTTATTATCTTTTATTCAAATGCCATAAGAGAAGACTTTAGATTTTAGATGAATACTTCAGTAGGTAATACTAGGATATTAGCTTAAAATTTGATAGAAAATGTATAACCTTAATGTTTTCTTATTTCACCATATTTTTAAGAATTTATGGTAGAATTGATAGATAAGTTATTGTTATTACTACCATTATTATTTACAATATTCTCAGTACATTAGTTGATTTTAGATTAAACAGCAGATTTTAAAAACTTATTACAATATGATGCTGAGGTTAGGATTACGATTAGAATGTGTTCAACAGAAACACCAGGGAGCTGCCGGGAAATCTATAGACAGCTACCTTTGGATACCAGGTGTTTAATGAGTCAGTATTATTTCCTAGAGACGCAGAGCAGTGTAGTGGTTTGAGCACTGGACTACAACCCTGGAGATCAGGCTTCAGTCCCTCACTTGGCTGTGGAAACCCACTGGATGACCTTGAGCATGTAACAAACACTCAGCCCCAGAAAACCCTGGGATAAGTTCAGCTTAAGGTTGCTATACAACTTGAAGGCACACAAGCACAACAATTTCCTATTTAATAGATGCTGAGATCAGTGCATCCTTTCCTTGTCTCTTCAGTGATCTTCAAAGGATGGAGGCGTGCTCAGCATCTTCCACCTTCTGCCCAGGAGTGGACCTTCCAACTGCCTAATCCCCCAGTTTCTCAGACCTGGAGAGGCCACTTTTACCTGGTGCTCTACCTTCCTGGCAATCTGACTTCTCTGTGCCTAAATCTTTTGATTACAGGGGTTGAGTTATAATAGCAAGAAAAGAATTGATGCTGTTGCTAAGACCCAGGATAGGAATGTGTACAAGAAGATCTGGTAGGAGTCTTGGAGTGCTGAAAAGTAGAGGAAGACAAAGGCCATTTCCAAAACTGATAGTATGGTTTGAGTTGTTGTTGGAAGCCAAACCCTATCTTATCAGCCATTGAATGGGCCTTAAAAAGATAATCCATATCTTCATTGATTTTGGCATTAAACAAACCAGCACCATCAACATGAAGGTCTCAGATCTGTCTTCTTTAATCCTCTGAGTCATCTGTTGAGCATAAGTCACATACCTGCAGACAGCCACAGGCCCAGACGCACAGTCTGTCACATGTATAGTGGATTGAATTTGTTGCAATGCAAGGTAAGAGGCCTCCTGGTGGAACTGAGTTGCAACACTCTTCTGATCATCTGGCAAAGAAGGAACAAAGGCCTGCGTTTTTTCTGAAAGAAACTGTTGATAGGCTCCCTTATAGCTGGCAACTTAAATAGCTGAGACAGAAAAAAGGTAAAATCAATGTTCAGATGTGTCTACTTCTTTGTCAGCTGCTGGAGTGTTATGGATCTTCTTGCCCTAGGAAGCTTTTACATCCAGAGTGTTAGGAAATGGATGTATAAATAAGAAAGAGGCATTATCTTGGCCGATCCCAATATGAGTGCTGTAAACGATGAAGAGTAACAGGTAAGGAAGCCAGTTTGAGGCAAGACAGTGAAATCGCTTGTTGTAAAGCAGGCAGTAAAGGCAGCAACTTAAGTACAGCTAAAATTACAACTAAAACACTGAGTAGATTCATATCAAAAAGTTCACGCATTTAAGGTAGGGATAAAAATTATACATTCTTCCCAGTCTTGTTTGGAACAAGAACATGATATCTGGATAATCCTAGAGACTGGAATGCAAAAGTAGAAAACAGAATATAATCAAAGATTGTAGGATAATTATTCCTAGGATCAAGAAATGAAGCAAGAGTGTGACTGATCAAATTTTGTGAGGCTAACAGTTTGTTCATCGCAAGCACCTGCTTCAGGCAACCAAAGCAGCAACTCTACACATGGACATCATCTGATGGCCAAAATAGAAATCAAATAGACTGTCATGTCGCACTCTCTCCATGCCATGTAAATGAATATAGAATATGCTGATTATGATATTGATGCATATTGATGTAACAAAAATGGTTGTATGGACATATTGTATTACCAAATGGCCAATGTTGAACATTGTTTATTGCATTGTTTATTGTCTGGAGTGGTAAATAGGCATTTGGGCAACCTGGCCTGGAAATGTTTTGTTCACTTAGGAGGGATAGCAATTGAACAATTTTAGACAGATGAGAAGTCAAAGGAAAAGGTGACAGAAATAAGCTCAGAACCCTGAATGCAACTCTTTAACAACTTGCGTGCAGGGACAAAGAGAACTACTATAATAAATAGTGCTGTAAAATAGAAGATGAGGGTGAAAAAAAAGGAAAAACAGACCTCTTCCACAAGATCTAAGAAATCAAAGGGAAAATTAAACTCAGAGTGGGGATGCTATTCAGCCGTCAGTGGACTATATTACGTGACCAAGTAGAAATAAAAAGATATTGGAAACAATATTGTCGTGTCCGGCTCTAAACTGCTTTCCAGGGAGAATACTCAGAACATGGAAACACATGTGAACAGAAGCATTCTTTAATGGAAAAATACAGTCTGATACCAAACATTACTTTAGTGGCTGAAATTGAGGAGTATGTCCTTTTAATAAAATATGTATAGACCCAATTGATAATTATTCAATGAGCATTACATTGATTGGTTGAATCCACATGTCTAATTAATTCATTAGCTGCCTTGATCCTGCCCAGGCTTGCTTTTGTTATATACATCTCTGCATTGCCGTCTGCTCTCTTTTAATGGCTCTTTCTTCCCACTTGTCTGAAAATTCTAGCTCAGCATCCTGCTCCTCTCTGATTTCGGCTGATATACAGGTTGCCCTTTGGCCATCTTTGGTGTCAGGCCAGATAATAAAACAATCCTTGATGTCTAGTATTACCTCAGTTGTTCCTATCCCATCATCCCTTCACAGCACATCACATTTCCATTGCATGGCTCTTGTCTCCCAGGAACAAGTACAAATCACACATTAAAAATTTACAGTATCTAACTACCTGTCTTGGTACAATATATCAAGGCACTACTTCTGTGTTAGGTTTTACGCAAGCAGTAATACATATCTGTAATACTATATGGATGCAGTCAATCGAGGTATATAATCACCCCATCAAACAATGTTAACAGCAAGCAATAACTAGACCTACTTAATACATATCAGGACTTACTTACATTGCCATAACATAAAAGATCATAACATAAGACATCATGACATAAAAGGGAGAACTAACAATGAAACTCCAATACAACTATCTCGTACAACCTGCTTATTGCAACCAGTATTAGAAAGCAGAACATAATCAGCAAGCCTCCTTTATTATCAATCATGTCATGGGGCATGCCAGCATGATAAATATTAAACAGCTATATAAAAGAAATGAAAGAAGACTGATTCTTTCAAGGGAAAGACCATTTGAAGATTAATCAACAATTCTAGAAAGTAATGTGGATCACAGAATCATAGGATTATAGAATCAGAGTTGGAAGAGACCACAGGGGCCATCTAGTCCAACCCCCTGCTATGGAGGAACACCCATCAAAGCACTCCCAACAGATGGCCATCCAGTGTCTGTTTAAAAACCTCCAAAGAAGGAGGCTACACCACACTCTGAGGCAGCATATTCCACTGTCAGACAGTTCTGACCGTCAGGAAGTTCTTCCTGAGGTTCAGGTGGAATCTCCTTTCCTGCAGCTTGAATCCACTGCTCCTTGTTTTCGTCTCTGGAGCAGCAGAAAACAAGCCTGCTCCCTCCTCGACATGACATCCCTTCAAATATTTAAACATGGTTATCATGTCCCCTCTAAACCTTCTCTTCTACAGACTAAACATATCCAGCTCCCTATGCCGTTCCTCATAGGGCATGTCTTCCAGACCATTCATCATTTTGGTCGCCCTCCTCTGGACCATGCTCTAGCTTGTCAATAGCCTTCTTGAACTGAGGTGCCCAGAACTAGGCACGGTATTCCAGATGAGGTCTAACCAAAGCAGAATAGAATGGTACCATTACCTCTCTTGATCTGGGCACCTTATTCTTATTGATGCAACCAAGAATTGCATTGGCTTTCTTGGCTGCTGCACCACACTGCTGATTCATATTCAGCTTGTGGTCCACCAAGTCTCCTAGATCCTTTTCACACGTACTGTTACCCTGCCACATGTCCCCCATCCTATATTTGTACATTCCATTTTTTCTGCCTAAGTGTAGGACCGTACATTTCTGTCTGTTGATATTCATTTTGTTAGCTTTGGCCCAGCTCTCCAATCTGTTAAGGTCGTTTTGAATTTTGATCCTGTCCTCTGGACTATTAGCAACCCCTCCCAATTTGGTGTCATCTGAAAATTTGATCAGCATGCCCTCTTTCCCATCATCCAAGTTATTGATGAAGATGTTGAATAGCACTGGTTCCAGGACAGAACCCTGTGACCACTAGTCACCTCTCTCCAGGATGAAAAACAGCCATTGGTGAGCGCTTTTTGGGTTCGGTCAGTCAACCAGTTACAAATCCACCTAACAGTAGCACTATCCAGCTCGCATTTTACTAGCTTCTTTGCAAGAATGTCATGGGGAACTTTGTTAAAGTCCTTACTGAAATCAAAATATACCATGTCCACAGCATTCCCTTCATCTATCAAGCTTGTAACTCTATCATAAAAAGAGATAAGATTAGTTTGGCATGACTTATTTCTGAAAAATCCATGTTGACTCTTAGTAATTATGGCATTGTTTTCTAAGTAATTACAAACTGACTTTTTAATGATCTGGACGATAATTATTTGGGTTCTCTTTTTTTTCCCTTTTGAGGATGGAGACAGCATTTATCCTCCTCCAGTCTGCTGGGGCTTCTCCTGTTCTCAAAGCATTCTCAAAGATTACTGTGAGTGGTTCTGAAATCACTTCTATTGGTTCTTCTTAATATCTTTGGATGTAATTCATCTGGCCCTGGAGACTTGAATTCATCTAGTATAGCCAGGTATTCCTGTACTACTTTTCTACCTATTCTGTGCTGCATTTCCCCCCCTTCCTAACCTCTTCCCCATCCCCCAAGTTGAGTACTTCTATCCTTTTGGGAGAAAACTGAGGCAAAGAAGGTGTTGAGTTAGTTCTGCCTTTTCTCTTTCCCCTGTTAGTAACTGACCATCTTCTCCGCACAGCAACCCTATCATTTCCTTGTTTTTCCTTTTGCTGCGGACATATCTAAAAAAGCCCTTTTTATGGTTTTTAATGTCTCTGGCAAGCCTCTTTGGTGATTTTGCCATTCTTCCATTTCCTGTACATGTTTCTTTGAACACTTAGCTTAGCTGAGAGTTCTTTAGTCAACCATTCCGGTTTCTTTAAACACCTGCCATTTTTCCTCCTTATTGGCACAGTTTTAAATTTTGCCTTCGGTATCTCACTTTTAAGAAACTCCCATCCATCTTGAACTCCCTTCTCTTTCAGTATTCTTGACCATGGAATTTCGGCAAGTAACTCCCTAAGTTTAGAGAAATCAGCTTTTTTAAAGTCTGGAATGTGTGTCTGGCTACACTTGGCTTCTCCTTCCTAGTGAATGACAAATTCTGATAGAGCATGGTCACTCCCGCATAGGATTCCACCACTTCCACCTCATTAACAAGGTCATCCCTGTTGGTCAGGATCAGATCTAAAATAGTCGATCCCCATGTCACATCTTCCACCTTCTGGACCATGAAATTGTCAGCAAGGGAAGCAAGAAACTTGTTGGACCTTGTGGTCTTGGCAGAGTTTGACTGCCTACATATATCAGGATAGTTGAAATCTCCCATTACTACTGCATCTCTCCTTTTTGAATGTATGGTTATCTGCTCTAGGAAGGCATAATCCAAATCCTCAGGCTGGCTTGGAGGTCTGTAGCAAACCCCCACAATCACATTGCTATTGTTTCTCGCTCCGTTAATTCTTACCCAGATGCTCTCAACCTGGCTTCCTGGATTTAAGTCATGGATCACTTCACAGGTGTGAGCATCCTTGACATATAAAGCTACTCCTCCTCATTTCTTGTTTGGTCTATTTCTGCAAAATAGGTTATACCCCCTATTACTACATTCCAATCATGAGACTCGTCCCACCAGGTTTCAGTGATGCCTATTAAATCGTATTTTTTTTATTAAGAGTTCAAGTTCATCTTGCTTATTTCCCATTCTCTGTGTAGAAACACTTAAGACCTCTGTGTAGAGACACTTGAGGCCATGTGCCCTTCCTGCATGTGCTTTACTAAAGTTGCTTTTCCTCCCACTGTTTGTCTCTAGTACTACTTGGCCTGCTTTATCTATATCATTTGGGCTTTCTTGCCCAGCACTTGCTGGATCCTTAGCCTGAATAATACCATCTCCCTCCTCAGCCAAACTCAGTTTAAAGACCTCTTGATCTGCTTTGAGAACTGTTAGCAAAACCATTCTTCATGAAAATGCAACCGTGGTCCAAAAACCTAAATTATTCCTAGTGGCACCATCTGTGGAGCCAGTTGTTCACCTCCACTATTCTTCTCTCCCTTTGTGGATCATGTCCTTTAACACAGAGGAGAGAGACGATCACAACCTGCACACCAAGGTCCTTCAGCTTCCTATGCATAACCTCGTAATCCTTTGTGATGCATTGAAAGTTGCACCTCACAGTGTCATTGGTTCCCACGTGAACCAAAAGGAGGGGGTTACAGTCAGCCGGCTTGACCCAGTCTTGTTAGCCTCTGTTACATTGTTGATTTTGGCCCCAGTGAGACAGCACACCTCACGATTCGTCCTGTCTGGGTTGCAAATTGTTGGTTCTATTCCTCTCAGCAAGGAGTCCCCAACTACCAGAATTCGTCTCCTCTGAGACTTGTCTGGGGTTACTCAATGAGCAGATTCTTCCAGGACAGTCACTAGGACATTCTCTTCAGGCTGAGACTGCTGGTCTTGCTGCTGTTGGATTTCATCCTGCTGCTGTTCGACTTCATCTTGCTGATGTTCTATTTCCTCTTAGTGATGTTCCATTACCTCCTCCTGATGTTCTATTACCTCTTCCTGCTGCTCCACTTCCTCAATAATAAGGTCGAGGACTTGGAAGCAATTCTGTAGCTCAAAACTCTCAGTTTGGTTCCTGGCACTTCTATTCCTACATGCCACATTCCTCCAAGCATCTGTCTCCTGGTTTTGCGAACTAACTTCCTTGTCTGCTACCTCCTTGGTGTATTCTGTCTTCAAGAAGGTCTTCTCTGCCCTATCCAAGAACTCCTCATCCTCCCTAATAATCTGAATATTAGAAACACGGGCCTCCAGCTGGCAAACCTTCTCCTCTAAGAGGGCCACCAGCTTGCATTTGCCGTAGGTGTACCCAATGGCATCTTCTGGTAAGAAAAGAAACATGCCATGGCTGTTGCAGCTGACTGCAGCAGCTCCCTCGCCCTCCATACTTGATAATCTAGACAGTCAAATTAGAAAAAGTAATACTGGGCTTCACTCTCAAACTCCCCTTGAAAAACCCACATCAACACCCCTGTTTGCCAAGTTCAAATGGTCAAACTTTCAGAACTGAAGCTGCAGTTATATAGTGGTTCTAGTTACTCCCCTGAGCTGCCCTACCCGCCTGGACATTGTGGTCAGGCAGAGTATCTCAGGAGGGCTTCAACCAAAGAAGAAATGAACTCTTGCTAAATTTCTACAGCCAAACCAAAGAGGCAATGAACTCTTGCTAAACTTGTAGAGCCAAACTGTGCGTGGCTCCGCTGAGAGCAGTTATAAAAAGCTAATGGCTGCTAGCTCCTCCCCCAGCATGTCAGTTACTCAGTTAGACCTTGTGCACAGGGAAAGTGCACAGCCAGAACAGACAGACAAACACACCCCCACAAGCTTGTAAAAATACTCAGTCAAGGATGTCTTCTCAGACACAGCTCACCTTCCGCTCTCTTCACTGGAAATGAGCTTGAAGGCCTCTAGGAGCAATTATAAAGAGCTAACGGCTGCTAACAGCTGGAAGCTGCACTCAGAGCTGTTGGAAGAAAAAAATCACCAGGAAGAGATGACATACGAGTAGATGTGCTTCAAGCAAGGAGGTCAGGCAAGTCTGAATTTTATCACCCTATCTGCTTAATTTGTACCCTAAACATATCATACATAAAGCAGGATTAGACTAGGGGGAAGGAAGTATGAAAATTGAAGAAAGGAACATCAAATGTTTAAGAGAGGCATATAACACCATACTACTAACAGAAAATAGCAAAGACTTGGAACAATTACTGAAGAAGGTCAAAGAAAAAGTGCAAAGGCAGATTTAGAGCTGAGTATTAAGAAAACAGAAATAATGACCACAAATGATTTATGTAACTTTAATGAGGATGAAGACATTGAAATAGTTCAACATTTACCATAGCTTGACTCAGTCATTAATCAGAACGGAGCCTGCTGTCAAGAAATCAGAAGAATACTAGGATTTGGAAGGGCAGCTATGAAGGAACTAGGACAGATCTTCAAGGGTAAAGATGTATCATTGAATACTCAAATTAGGATTGTCTGGACCATCACATTTCCCATTTCTATGTAATGGTTGTGAAAGGTGGACAGTGAAGAAAGCTAAGAGGAAGAAAATCTATTCCTTTGAAATGTGGTGATGGAGAAGTGTTCTAAAGATAAAGTGGATTGCTAAAAAGTAAATTAAGCCTGAACTCTTCCTAGAGGCCAAGATGACTAAACTGAGACTGTCATATTTTTCACTTTGTTAAGCAGGTCAAGAACAGGGAGATTCAAACAGATTTCAAGCCAAAGGTTTTGCTGATTTTATGTTCCACTATCTTCTCATTCTGCCTAGTATTGTGCATAATGATTTCTCTCCAGGCAGTCAACTGTGCTAAACTGGTGGATTTTGGTGCTGACAGAAGTATTCGGGTTGTCCTTTGTGGAAATCACCATGAGCAGAAGGGAAGCTGGATTGGGTGAGGATGCAAGCTTTTGAGATGGTGATGCATGGCTTGCAGTACGTGCAGTTGTATTCTAAAGAGTTACTACTGTTGGGATGCCCTCCATATTAAAGTAATGGGATATATAGTCTAGCATGTAGTAGCTTGCTTGTAACCAAAGAAGCCTAGGTACCAGAGACCATTAGATAAACATTTGCTAGGAATGTACTGATAAGTGATGCCTGGCTCTCACAGCTTCAAGATCTTCAAGGTCGCTTGGCAAAGGGGGAGGGAAAGCGGGGATTCTAGAGCTCTGCTGTTTGCTTTTGAACTACAGTCTCCTCACTGAAGTCTTGTACAATGTACTTCACTCCAAATAAATAGTGTTTATGCACTGTACTATTTGTGGGTGTGAATTCAGTTCCTGACAACTACAGTCTACAAGGAGAGAAAAAATAACTGCAATGATGGAGCCAGAAAGATCTGTAATCATCTTCTGCAGTTGGTATGCAGTATCTGTTTTCTTGGCAGAAAAACTTTGATCATACTTGCAGCAAGTGAAAACTGGTAACCCTTGGAAGAGAAGGTTATCACACTTTGGCAAAGGATTGACACTGTTCAGTGCATCTAAACACGCTGACTTCTTGGATAGAACAAGGATAGAACAAAGGAGGGATTGACTGGAGAAACTGCCAAGGAAAATTAGGAGGACTGTCTAATTGAGGAAGCACCCTGGAAGACAGGAACTGTCAGGAAGAGATCATACACAAGGGTTCAGAACCACTTCAACTAAGTAATAGCTTCCTACATTTTCTGTGGGGAAGATGCCCAAACAGGAGGCCAGCAATGGAAGACACTGCAAGCCAAGGAAGGAGTCAACCACTAACAGCAGCAAGAAGAAAAGAAAGGCACTGGTATTGCTTGGGTGTCACACGGAACTGTATGCCCGCCTGACAAAATTAATCAGGAAGTGGGCTGTTTCCTTGATGTGAGCATTCAGGATGTCACTGAGAACTTGCCAAAACTCATCAGCAACACAGATCAGTACCCCATTCTCTTCATTCATGGGGGCACTGAAGACACTGTGAAGAACACCTTTGAGCAGATCATGTCTGACTACGAAGCCCTGCGAAGGAAGGCAAAGAGTTTGCATGTGTATTCTCACCAGTCCTACCAGTGAAAGATAAAGGACCACACAGGGTGAGGAAGATACTGCTAGTGAATCACTGATTATGTAGATGGCATTCACAGAAGAGGCTTGGTTTTTGGGACCATGGTCAAAGAATCATAGAAACAAATTGTTGGAAGGGGACTCTGGGCCATCAAGTCCAACTCCCTGCTTGATGCGGGATTTCCTGATAAAGCATCCCCAGCATGTAGCTGTCTAGCCTCTTTTTTAACAGGTCCAGAGGAGTCAACCCCATCAGCTCTCTAGGCCATCGGTAGCAATACTGAAGTGCTCTTACTGATATGAAATTCCTTTTAATGTTCAACTAAAATCTACCCTGATGTAACTTAAAACCATTAGACCTGCTGTTATGCTCTGGAGCAGCAGAGAACAAACCTGCCTCCTCCTCTCTGTGACAGATCTTGAGGTATTTAAAGGGTGTGATCATGATGCCACTCATTCTTCTCTTTATCAAGCTTAACATGCCCATCTAGAATCATAGAATCATAGAGTTGGAAGAGACCACAGTGGCCATCAAGTCCAATCCCCTGCCATGCAGGAACACACACTCAAAGCATGCTAATCAAATGGTCATCCAGCCTCTGTTCAAAAACCTCCAGACTCCATCACACTCTGAGGCAGCATATTCCACTGTCAAACAGCTCTTACCAATAGGAAGGTGCTCCTGAAGTTTAGGTGAAATCTCTTCCTGTAGTTTGAATACATTGCTCCATGTCCTAGTCTCTGAACCAGCAGAAAACAAGCTTGCTCCATCTTCAACATGACATCCTTCAAATATTTAAATGTGGCTACCATGTCACCTCTTAACCTTCTCTTTGTCAGGCTAAACATACCTAGCTCCCTAAGCCACTTCTCATAAGGAATGGTTTCCAGACCCTTCACCATTTTGGTCAGCCTCCTCTAGATACGTTCCAGCTTGTCAATATCCTTCTTGACTTGTGGTGCCCAGAACTAGACACAGTATTCCAGGTAAAGTCTAACGAAAGCAGAATCGAGTGGTATTATTACTTCCCTTGATCTCAACACTATACTCCTATTGATGCAACCTAGAATCATATTGGCTTTTTTTCGGCGCTGCATACACCGTTGACTCATGTTCAGCTTGTGATCCACTAAGATTCCTAGATCATTTTCACACATACTGTTTACAAGCCAGGTAAAATCCATCCTATATCTGTCATGTTATTCTTTCTTCCTAAGTGTAGTACCCTACCTTTCTCCCTACTGAAATTCATTTTATTAGTTTTGGCCCAGCTCTTTAATCTGTTAAGATAATTATGAATTCTGATCCTCTAGGGTGTTAGCTACCCCTCCTAATTTGGTGTCATTTGGAAGTTTGATAATGTCAGGAATTTCTCCCTGCCGGGCTGCAGTCAGCAAGAAGAGAGAGACCAGTAAAACTTGGGGAGTCCAAGTATACCATACGCCAGGAAAACACAAGCCGAGCCAGGTCAAGGTCCAGTCCAAAGGTTCAGGAGGCAGAGATCCGTCTGGAGGGTTTCAGGCAGCAGGAGACACAAAGGTGATGTAAAAAAAAAAGTGATGTAATAGTGCAAAGAGGTTCTGTCTTATGATTAGATCAAAAATTTTAAAAAAATTCCTGAAAGTAAAAATTGATTTAGACCCAGAATCTTTTCTACTAGGTCCTTCCAAATTTGACCAAAAGGAAAACAAAAACAATTGGATGACTATTCTGACACATGATCACTGCAGCCAGGATAGTCTATGCAAGACATTGGCAATCTAATTGCATCCCCACTGAACAAGAGGGGATGAAAAAATTGGCTGAAATTGCTGAAATGCAGAAACTTACTTATATGTTCGATGGTAAAGCTAATAGCAAATTATGCAAAGATTGAGAACCACTCAAAGATTATTTACAGTCATGAACTGGGGGTGTAAGCGTTACTGGATTTTCTATCTGACTAGCTGACAAATTCTCTATGGTTGAGGTCAATTGGATTAGGCAAAACGTAATCTATAAATCAGAAAATTTTTCTGTCTTTTTTAAGATGGAAGTAAATAAGTTTCATGAACTTATAATAGTTATACCAAGCATAGCTTTCTTTACTTATTTATGTATTTTCCCTATTTGTTACTTGCATTCACCTGTACTATAAAAGGCCGACATGGATCCAGATGTTTTAAAATGGGTTCTGAGCTAAACAGCTGTTTCAGCTTGTCAAACGCTTGTTGGCATGCTGCTGTCCACTGGATTTTTGTGCTAGGTTTAAGTTTTTACACTCTTGTTACTCCCATGTTTCTTTTACCTTTCTCCTTCTTTGTTTTAAGCAAATCTGTCAAAGGCAACGTCACTTGAGCGAAACTGGGGATAAACTGCCTATAAAAGTTAGCAAACCCCAAGAAACTTTGCAGTTGTCTACGTGTTTTTGGCAGTTTCCAGCCTAACACACACTGCAGTTTGGCAGAGTCCATTTCTACTCCCTTATCAGCTATCCTGTATTCCAGGTAATCTAGCTTTTTGGTATGAAATGCACATTTTGATTGTTTGATGTACAGGCCATTATTTTTCAATTTCGTTAGCACCTTTCTCAACAATGCCACGTGCTCCTCATAGATCTTGCTGTGAATCAGTACGTCATCTAAGTACACCAGGACCCCTTTATACAAATGTTCATGTAATACACCATTGATAGTCTACATAAACACTCCAGCTCCCCCTTGCAACCTTAAAGGAAGGATCTTATATTGAAACACTCCCAGTGGGGTGTTAAATGTTGTTTTCCATTCATCCCGTTCCTTTATGTGTACTCTATAATATGCCTCTTGCAGATCCGGTTTAGTGACGATCTTGCCTGTGCTCAACCAGAAGGTCTTTGATCAGTGGGACTGGATATTTGTTGGACGTATTCACAGCATTAAGATCCTTGAAATTTGTCACTAATCTCAGAGATCCATTCCTCTTCTCCATAAAGAGCACCAGGGCTACCATGCTCGACCATATTGGCTCAATAAAGCCCCTTTTCAAATTCTTATCTAGGAACTCCCTTAGTGCCCCCATCTCCTTCAGAGACATAGCATACAATTTGCTTTTTGGTAGGACAGCCCCTGGTTCCAGTTCAATTGCACAGTCAGTTTTGTGGTGTAGGGGAAGCTGGTTACACTCCTGCTCCAATGCCACCTCATGCAAGTCTTCATGTTCTATAGGCAAAGTCCTGCCTCCACCTCATCCATTCCCCCCAGTGTCTTCTCACTGCCCTTGCCCTTGCCCTGGCTATGGGGTTCACAACATCCTTCTCTGCTGTTTGCCCCATTCATGCCCTTGATATACTGTCCCAGGAAAACAGATTGTCCCATTGCTCCAACATATGTGGGAGTCATGGAATTTTAGCCAATTTAGTCCCAACACCACTGGGTAGTGGGTGGTGGGACCCAGCCCCAATTGTTTATTTTCCCAGTGAGACCCTACTCCCAGCCATACCGGGGCTGTCGGGATTGCCCTCCATATGAGGGGATTATGGTTTAGTGTGTAGATTGTATTACTGTTAGTGATTTTCCTAATGGCCTTGTAGTACAGATAGAGCAGGTGTACATTCCTCAGTAGCGGTTCTCAAAACATTCGCTAGAGGAAAAGATAGTAGCTATGGTGACCTGGCGGTCATCCTGACTTGCAGTAGAGAAAATATGCACTCGCTTATCTCTCGTGTGAAACTGAACTGTTTAACCTTAGAGACTTTGGGAATATTGGCCACTTCTGTCTTTTGACATTTGTGTTCACTGCTCTGCATCTTCTCAATAAATCTACTATGTAAGTTTATTCATCCTGTGTATGAGTCTGACCCTGACAGAAAAGACAGAAGTCCACCATGCATCAAACTACCGAAAAGGTGGAAAACCTCCCTATGGAGGAGGAACAGGATTTAGCTGATTCCTCCAGGGCTACTGCCAGTGAATTGCCTCCGGACACCAGGCCCAAAGTACGGCTGTCCTTACCGACCACCACCCCCACAAGCGGTCACACTTGGGCTTGGGGAGAGATGCCTAAAACTACAGTGAGACAGCACCGAAGAGCAGCCAGATGGGACACTTCGGAAAGAGAACTGGCCCTGATGGATGAACTATTGAACAGAGAAGAAGAGATGGAGAAAAAAGATGAAGAAATATTGAAACTCTGGGCTCTGATTCGTGATATGCGCGCCATGGGGCCAAAATTGGGAAGAACCCCAGCCAGGGAGCCACAACACCCAGCCACCGGTCCAGCGGCAGCAGCTCCACCTCCAGACGGACAGCCCGTACAGCCAGCGCCACCAGCTGCTCCCGCATTACCGCCTGCAGTCCCAAGGAATATTGGTGAGCTGAAAGCTTCATTTAATGGAAAGGGAGAAAAACTCTCCTTTTTCTTAACCATGGCGTCCAATTATATGTTGGATTGTGGGCATCTGTTCCAAGACGATGCAGCCAGAATCAGATATATTAGTCAACAGATGAAAGGTTTGGCAGCTGATTGGGTGGCTAACCTATATGATTCAAGTGCCCCAGAGACTGAGAATTTGCAACTATTTATGAACAATCTCCACTAGCACTTCGAAGACCCACATCTGCAAGAAAAAACTAGATACCAGTTGAAAAAATTGAGACAGGGCAGAAGCGATGTGGGAGAATACTCCAGGGAATTCCGAAACTTGGCAGCAAAAGTACCCTGGTCTGATGAAGTCCTGAGGGAATTGTACAAGGATGGATTGAACCCTACGGTGCTGCACGGCCGGTTAACTCAAGGTGACCCCCAAATGCTGCTTGGGTGGATTAAGCTAGCCACGGAGGTCGAAGGGATAACTCAAACCGTCCAGCTAACTCGGCAACGACAAGCTCAAGAAATGGGACCGTGAAAACCCCCACGCCGATCCACATTCATCAACAGTGAGGAAAGAAACAGACGCCTCCGTCTGCGTACCTGTTTTTCTTGTGGAAAGCCGGGACATCTCTCCAGCAACTGCCCTGAAAACAAAACCTCCAGCAATTCCAAGGAACTGCAACCTGATACTGTCAAAGGGAATATCGCCCCTTGTAAATCTACTACTCCCAAGCAGACAACTTAACGCAACATCAAAGACCCAGCAGCAGCCGCAGGAGATTGCCCTCAACAGAAGGAGAGCCCTTCTTCCTCTTCCTCACCTTCGGATGAAGACTCTGAAAGCGGCTGTGAGGACTGGGACACTACCGGAACAACATATGTAAGTAACCATAAGACCCCCCATTTGTTTGCGACTGTGACTTTGACGGGAAAAGATAAAAAACTTTGAATTCATAGAGCTTTGATTGACTCTGGCTGTTCCAGAAGCCTCATGCACCCAGATTTGGCTTTGGAACTTAATGTGGATTATCAACCTCTAGGAAAACCCATTAAACTGACACAAATGGATGGAGGCCCAATGTCAGGGGGAGCCATCGAGCGAATCTCCATTCCCCTTTCTCTCAGGGTAGGGGACCACAAATGCAAAATGCGGTTTTTGGTGCCTAAGGCAGTACAATTTCAAGTAGTTTTGGGAATTGATTGGCTATGAAAATACAACCCAAATATAGACTGGACGGTTGGGAAGCTATTAAACCATAAATCTTTAGCTGCGAGGCCGCAGCTCCCAGCACTTTCGCTAACCCCTGAGGAACTGGCTCACATTCCAACACACTATCAGGATTTGCAAAAGACTTTCCATGAACAAGAGGCTGATAAATTACCCCCCCACAGAGAATTCGACTGTAAGCTAAATTTAATTGATGGCACAAAGCTCCCCAAGCCAAAAATTTATCCTATGAGTCACCAAGAACTCCTAGCTTTAAAAAAATTCCTGAACAAAAACTTAGAACACAAGTTCATAAAGCCATCTACTGCCCCTATGGCCAGTCCGGTATTTTTCCGCAAGAGAAAAGACCCAAATGCTGACCCCAGACTGATCGTCAATTACATTTTGATTAACCAAGTAATTATGCCGAATTGTTACCCAATACCACTTATCAAAAATGTTTTGGATCAACTGATTCAAGGCAAGTTTTTCATTAAACTGGATCTTAAGGAAGTTTTTCACAGAATTCGAATGCACCCTGATAGTGAGTGGCTAACAACCTTCTCCACTCCTTTGGGCAATTTTCAAGGGACTGTTCTCCCTTTTAGATTACAATCTGCACCCTCAGTTTTCCAAAAGTTTCTCAATTCTATTTTTCATGATTTACTATTTGAAGGATTGGTTATTTATCTGGACGACATTTTGATTTATGCTGAAACCTTAGACAAACAAATTTCGCTGGTTAGAACTGTGTTGCAGTGATTAATTGATAACAGACTGGTTGCTAACTTAAATAAATGCCAATTTGACACCCAGTCATTCGAATACCTTGGCTACCATATTTCCAATAACACTCTCAACATGGATCCTGCTAAAATTGAAACAATCCTTAACTGGCCAGTTCCTAAAACTCTTAAACAACTACCATTCCTTGGATTTTCCAACTTTTATTGTAACTTCATTGAAGATTTTGCCACCCTCATTTTACCTCTCACTGATTTACTGAAAAAACTTAAAGGGACCAAATCCACTAAAAACCACAAACTCTCTTGGTCCCATGAGTGCCAAACCACTTTTGAGACTTTGAAAGAAAAATTTACCTCAGAGCCATTGCTTCTTTTCCTTGACACCTCTAAACCATTTATCATCCAAACCGATGCTTCAGATTTTGCTATGGGGGCAGTGCTCTTACAGCACGACGCTTATGGAGCCCTTAAGCCCTGCGCATTTATTTCCAAGAAATTTTCCACTCAACAATTGAATTGGCCAATTTGGGAAAAAGAAGCCAGGACTATTCACTTTGCCTTGTCAACCTGGCGACATTTGCTGGAAGGTGCTCATGTTCCTTTCCAAGTTTGGACTGATCATCAGAACTTGCAGGTTCTGCAAACAGCTAAAAAGCTGACTCCTAAATAAGCTTGCTGGGCTGAATTCTTCCAACACTTCCATTTTAAGATTGTTTTCAAACCTGGCAGGTCTAACACTCTGGCTGGCCCGCTCTCTCGTCTGCCTTGTCACGAACCCCTCCCCTCTGCCTCCACTCCTGAAAAAACTTTATTTCCATCTGACTCTCTTGCATCTCAAGTCACCACTTGTGTGCCTAGCAAAACCCGCCTTTCAGCTTCCACCCTGTGTGATACAACTCTTCAAGACCTCATTAAAAATCCCTCTCGTAAAGACCCTTGGTTTTCTTCTCACAAAGACTCCATTGCCTGGGAAAACGCCCTCCCTTTTTATAGCTCTAAGATTTACATGCCTCCTGATGCCCACCCTGCTATTTTACATCGCTACCATGACACCAAACCTGCTGGTCACTTTGGATTTCTCAAGACTTTACACTCCATTTGCAAGCTTTTTTGGTGGCCAAGTTTGAATTCTCATGTGCAAACGTGCATTAAGGACTGTGCCACATGTAATTTGTGTAAATCCCCTACTTCCAGACCGCAAGGGTTATTACAACCCCTTCCCATCCCTTCAAGACCTTGGGATGTTATTGCATGGGACTTTATTCTTAGTCTCCCCTCCTCCTCTGGCTACCATTGCATTTGGGTCATTACTGACCATTTTTCAAAACAATGCCATTTTGTGCCTCTAAAAAAAGTTCCCGCAGCTGAGAAACTTGCTGATTTGTTCATTACACATGTGTGGAGACTTCACGGATTGCCTTCCACTATTATTTCTGCTCGTGACCCTGTTTTCACCTCCAAATTTTGGACTTCTCTTTTGAAATCATTGGACATTACACAAAAACTCAGTAGTGCTTATCATCCACAAACTGATGGTCAATCAGAAAGGGTTAATCGCACACTGGAGCAATTTCTACGCTGTTTTGTATCTTCTAGTCAAAATAATTGGTCTTCTCTTCTTCCTTTCCCTGAATTTGCTTTTAATTCTGCTGTGCATTCTTCCTCTGGAAAGCCCCCCTTTGAAACTGTGTATGGCTTCAACCCCACCCCCTTTCCTCCCCTCCCCACACCATCCCCTGCCTCACCCCCCTCTCTCACTGCCTGGATTGACAAGTCTTCCTCTGTCTGGCAAGCTGTTTCGAAATCTTTAACTGCTTCTAAGGCCTCTCATAAACGTTTCGCGGAAGCTCATCGTTCTCCGAACCCTGCTTACAAACCTGGTGATCTGGTCTATCTCTCCTCCAAACACATTTCCTCTACTTCACCTTCAAAAAACCTCTCTCCTAAATACCTGGGGCCTTTTCCTGTAAAGCGTGCTATAAACAATGTTTCCTTTGACTTACAATTACCCCCATCCCTTAAAGGTATCCATCCTGTTTTCCATTCCAGTCTGCTCAAGAGGGGTCCTTCGCTGGACTGTTCGATGCCTGATCCGATGATTCCACCACGCTGATTTTCTACTGATCTATTTCATGTATTTCTGGTTAAATCTCTTTTACCGTTGCTTGTTTTGCTTTTGCTTCTGTTCCCTGTACTCATGCCACTGTATTCGGGTTTTTTTTCTTCTCTCTTTCTTTCCTTTTGGAGATGGGCAGGATGTCAGGATTGCCCTCCATATGAGGAGATTATGGTTTAGTGTGTAGATTGTATTACTGTTAGTGATTTTCCTAATGGCCTTGTAGTACAGATAGAGCAGGTGTACATTCCTCAGTAGCGGTTCTCAAAACATTCGCTAGAGGAAAAGATAGTAGCTATGGTGACCTGGCGGTCATCCTGACCTGCAGTAGAGAAAATATGCACTCTCTTATCTCTCGCGTGAAACTGAACTGTTTAACCTTAGAGACTTTGGGAATATTGGCCACTTTTGTCTTTTGACGTTTGTGTTCACTGCTCTGCATCTTCTCAATAAATCTGCTATGTAAGTTTATTGATCCTGTGTACGAGTCTGATCCTGACAGAGGCACTCTGATGTTTCACCAGTCCCCCTGCCATTTCTTTCCTATTCATTTGCACAAATCAGATGGATTGTTCCAAATTCTCTGCCTGTAGCCCCATTCTGGCTGCCACTGACAAGTTCATCAGACATTGTGTGCACCCAGAGTCTATTATAGCCATAAGATCCATACTTTCCCCTTCCCCTGAGTATCTTAAGTTAATGGGTATGAAGAAAGGAGTAGCACTGCCACTCACCACCATTTCTGGGTGCCTGTAGTTCATAGCCTGCCCCTCGGCATTACTCTGTTTCCCAATGCCTCATAGTCATTCTTGTTGGTTGAAGCTTCACTGTCCCTCCCAGCTCCCCAGGATGCCAGCCTGTCACTTCCACATTCAGTGTGTAATTTTCACCCATGGGCTTTGGCTTCTTATCCAGCTTCCCATTCTCCTGGCTCTTTCTTTCTCTGCTCTTGGACAGATCTGGACCATTGGCTATTCGATGCCCTCCTTTTCTACAGTGCAGACATAATCCTAGATGCCTTCTTGTTGAGCTCTTGGACAGGTCTGGACCATTGGCTATTCGATGCCCTCCTTTTCCACAGTGCAGACATAATCCTAGATGCCTTCTTGTTGACCTTCTATTGTCCATCTCTCATGTCTGTTTCTAGCGATGATTACTTTTGTCTTCTGGTTTTGCTGGGGGACCATATTGCTGTCAGGCAGGCTTTAATCCTTGGTGCAAGGTTTCCACTTCTCCAGCCAGCAACATCCATCCCATCAATGTATTGAAGTTGTCTCACAGAGCACCCATTCTAAGATTTCTGGCCTGAACCCCTCTTGGAAGTACTGTATTTTCATTGCATCTGACCAATCTGGTACTTGGGGAGCTAGCCTTTGGAATTTTTCCACGTATTCTGCAACTGATCTACTCCCCTGTTTAATAGTTGTCGATCGTGTTCTGGTTTTGGCATGACGAAACAGATCTTCAAATCCGGCCCTCAGTTTGTTCATGTATACATAGAAATTTCCCAGTTCTGTGGCCCTGCATCAAAGAGACCCACCAGCCAGTCACGGGCTCTCCTATCCGGTTGAGCCGCCACGAACCTCACCTTCGATTCTTCAAATGGGAAGGTGTGCTCCCACTCTGCCATGAACCCAGCCACTTGGGTAAGGAAATATGGCAAATGCTTTCCCTGTCTGTTGAGAGTAACCTTGAGTTGTTGCCCCCACCCCCACCCCAGTGCTAGAAGAACCATCACTATTTGTGCCTCTTGCCTGGCACTGTTTGCTACTTTGCCCATCACTGTGGCTTGTCTGTGATGTGCTGCTCCTTCCATCAGCTCTGCTCCTTGGATTTCCTGGGTGGATTTTGCCTTTTGTACCTTCACTGTTCTCCCTTCCCTGCTGATTTGCACTGCCACTAGGATATTTTTTTTTTTTGTGATTGCGCACAATGCATGCATACACAACACAACACAACACAAGTGCATAGCTAATCTACTAAAACAAAACAAAACACCAACAAACAGAACAAAAACATAATACAAAATACCAGCATTACAATATAATACATTAAACATATATTCCCACTTTACTAAATGTGGTGATATTGATCATTTTAAATCATTTCCATGAATTATAGAATTTTATATGTATAATGCATACTTAATTTTATAGTTCTTATCTACTAAAAGCTACTATATTTCTATATTCTCTATTCTGTATTCTTATAGTTTTTCAATATTCTCTATATTACGTAAGTATTAAAAACTATGTTAATAGTGATAATACCACCACCTCCTCCCACTTAGACATCTCTCCCCCCGCCGAAACTCGAGAAACACATGCTTTCTTATCTGTAATATTCCTTCTAAATACCTAAAACAAAAAATGTATATGTATAAACGTTATATTATAACCCCAAATACCATATTTGTAATAACTAAATTAATTTAATAATTTTAAGTTAATTTTAATAATGGTATTGCATGTTACTTATTAGAGTATTATGTTACAACTTCCTATTATGTCTTTATCTTCCTTTTCATCATATTATCTTTTAGACATCACACCTTCTAGACACTCATTAATCTATAAAAATCAGTGTTTTAAAAAGATGGTGGCATTCTTACCCCAATAAGCTTCCCAAAGAGAAGAGATTATCTTCCATTCTTCAATCGTTTTCTTTTCTTTTTTCTGTCTTCCAAGGACTCTATTACCGTATCTGCTTCTACCATATCAAATAATTTTAACCAATCTTCTAACCTTGGGGGCCTTTTTTGCTTCCACACCTGTGCATAACATAATCTGGCGGCCGTAATCATATATAAAATTATTTTCTTTTTTGAATTATTTATATGTAATTCCTCTATCATATTGAGAAGATATACTTTGGGAAATAATAAAAAAATTATTTTTATTGTATCTTGTATTTCATTATGTACTCCTGTCCAAAAAGTTTTGTCTTCATCACATTGCCACCATATATGAAAAAATGTACCTTTCTGTCCACATTTCCAGCAGGTATCATTCAGATTTTTTTGTATCTTTGAGATTTGAAATGGGGTGATATATCACCTATGAAGCATTTTATAGTAATTTTCTCTCAAACTAGATGGCTTTAATAACTTCCATGTATTTCTCCAAGAGTTTTCCCACTGATCCATAGTAATTACGTGGTTCAAATTTTGTGCCCATTTTACCATTGACATCTTAACTGTTTCTGCCTCCTTTTGTAAAGCCAATAAGATACTATATATTTGGCTTATTTTATGCTTTCCTCCTGGCTTTAATATCTTGTCAAACTCTCTTTCTCTGATTTCAAATCCCTCTGCTTCTCTGTCCTTTTTATATCTTTCCAATAGTTGTGTAAATAGTAGCCAATGTGTCTGCCATCCATGGGCATTTAATTCATCTTTAGATTTAAAATTTATATTATCTCCATGTATATTCAATATATCTTTATATGTAATCCAGGAGTTTATCTTGGGAATTTCTCTTTTATAGAAGGCCTCATGGGTTGAAAACCAGAGCGGGATTTTTAAATATAATTGTCTTTTATATTTTAACCATGCAGTTAACAGAGATTTTCTTAAGAAGTGAGATCTGGATTCTTTATCTATAGATGATTTACCATACCATAAGTACGCATGCCATCCAAAATATAAGTCTTCACCTTCTAAACTTAACATTCTAGTATTTCTCAAGGTTATCCATTCAGTCATCCACTCTAAGCAATTTGCATAGTAATACAATTTTAAGTTGGGTAATCCCATTCCCCCTCTTTCCTTACTGTCTTCTAATACCTTAAATTTTATTCTCGGTCACTTTCCCTTCCATATAAATTTTTGCAATTCTTGATTCTATTCTTCAAAGGGTTTTTCATTCATGATTATCAGGAGATTTTGAAACAAAAAATTTATTTTTGGGAGTAAATTCATCTTGACTGCAGATATTCTCCCCATTAATGCTAGTTTCAACTTTTGCCATCTTCTAAGTTCCTCCCTTAGTTCCAACCATACCTTTTTGTAGTTATCGAATAAATCCACATTATTCTTTGTGATATTTATTCCAAGATATCTTACCCTCTTCACTGTCATGAAGCCTGTTATGTTTATTAATTCTTGTTCTTCCTGCTCTTGAATATTTTTAATAATTATTTTTGTCTTTTGTTTATTTATTTTATAACCCGATAGTATACCAAACTCCATCAATCAATTCATTAATTGCATAATTTTTTTAATTTCTCAGTTAATAGTGTAGCAAATATTTTATAATCTACATTTAACAGTGAAATGGGTCTATAATTACTTAGCTCTTTTGGGTCTTTTCCCTCCTTTTGGATCAAGGTAATGTTAGCTTCTCCCCACGATGGGGGTCCCGTATTTTTAGTCATTCCATTCATTATCTCGTACAGTGGATTTATTAGTTGTTCATAGAATGTTTTCTAATAAAGCGCAGTTAGGCCATCAGGCCCTGGAGCTTTCCCTGATTTTTGTTTCTGAATGGCTTGCACTATTTCTTCCTTAGTTATAACCTTGTTTAATTGTTGTCTCTGTTCATCTGTAATTTTTGGTATCTCCCCTTCACTTAAGTACTTCTCTATCTTACTTCTTTTTAACTGAGATGTTCCCAAATCTGCATATAGATCTCTATAAAACCTTTCAAAGGCCTTCTTTATTTCCTCCTGTTTAACTAAGGTTCTCTTGTTATCGTTTATCTGAAATATCAACCACTTTTCTCTCTCTTTTCAAATTTTATAAGCCAATCACTTATTTGTTTTATTTGCAAAAAAGAAATTTTTTTGTTTTATAAATTTCAAATTTCTTTCAATTTCATGGGTGTCCTGAATTGATACTTGTTTTTGTAGCACCTTTATTTGGTCTATAATCTTTGTATTTCCAGGTGAGGTTTTTAATATATTTTCTAATTGCCGTATCTCCTTTGTTAAAGCCTGTTCTTTTTTCTTTTTCTCTTAACATCCTGTTGTGTTAAATAATCCCGCTTCACAGCTTTACCAGCCTCCCACACTGTTTCAATAGGCACACCCTTGTTCAGATTTTCTGCAAAATATCTTTCAATTACTTCTTTGCCTTTTTCTATTATTTTCGCATCTTTCAATAAATTCTCATTTATTCTCCAACTGTAATCTAGTTTTCGATCTTCCATTATTAATACCAGAGGGGCGTGATCTGATCTGATCCTTGGCAAGGTTTCCATTTTATATAATTGTCTAACTATTGTTTTTGTACACCAGATCATGTCTATTCTCTACTAGGTTTTGTATATTTCAGAGAAATAAGTATATTCTTTTTGCTCCCCATATCGACTTCTCCATGTATCTACTAATGTTAGATTTTCCGTCATGTCAAAAAAGGCTTTAGGTAATTTTCCAGCATTCTTCTTTTTTCTCTTTGATATAGACCTATCTAATTCTGGTTGGATAATACCCTTCCAATCTCCCATAATTATTACATTTTGGCACTCAACTTCCCTTATTTTTCCTAGAAGTTTCTCATAGAATTCATTTTTATTTTCCAGTGGGTCATATAGCCCCACCAGCAATACTTTCATACTTAACATTTTAATCTCAATCCCTACATATCTTCCATAATCATCATTTATCACTTCTCTCGCATCATATTTGGGATTCACATATAGGGCCACCCCCCTTTTCTTTTTTTCTATTCCTGAGGAGAATACATTTCCTAATTTAACGTTAACACTTGTTTGTCTTTTCTTGTTATATGGGTTTCCTGTAGACAATAGATGTCACTTTTTTGTTTTTCTAAATAGTGAAAGATCCTTTTCCTTTTTATTATCGAATTTATTCCTCTAATGTTCCACGATAATAATTTTACCTTCATTCTGTTCTAAATTTTTTTAATTCTATTCTATTCTCTCTGACTTCGATGATGTCTCTTCCCCACCTTCTTGTTCAATTTCTTCTTGTTCTTGCTCCTGCTCTATTACTTCTTGCTCCTCTTCTTGTTCCTGTTGAAAGTGTTCTTCCAAATGTTCTTCAAATCCTGCCGTAGCTATCTTTCACTCGTCCTTCCTTTCTTTACCAGTTATCTTCCTTCTCTTCTCATCTTTCTTCTCCTCTGTTTTTTGGTCCTTCCCCTGCTTTTTCTTTTCTTCTTCTTTAAATCTCTTCAAGAACTCTGCAGCTTTAAAGACCGAATTAATCACATATCTTCTTTGGTTATAGGTGAATATTACCCCTTCAAATTTCCCCCATCTATACGAGATTTCATTCCTCTTCAGTTCTTGTATTAGGAAGGAGTAATCTTTTCTTTTCTTCAGTACTTGCGATGGAATGTCTTTAAAAATCTTCAGTTCTGTTCCTTCAATGACCAATTTATTCATGTAGCTTTGTTGAATGATCATTTCTTTAACTCTTTCACGTACCAGATACACCACAATGTCTCTAGGTACCTTCCTTTTACGAGCGATTAACGAATTAATTCTGAAAATCTGGTCAATTTCTATGTCCATTTGTTCCGTTGGCCAATCTAAAAATCTGGCCAAGGCTGGGATGACTCTATTATAAAGATCCTCTCCGTCCGATTCTTCCAATCCTCTAATCTTTTTACACTTCTCTCTGTATTTCATTTCTGACAGTGTATTTTGCCTTTCTGTTTGTTCTATCATGCCTTCTAGATCACCTGTTCTTTTCTCCAACACCTTCTTTTTTTCCTGCACCTCTTCTACCTTTTTATTCATATTTCTCACTTCTTTTGTGATGGTTTCCAGTCTATATGCCAAGTTTTCCATTTCTTTCTTCATTTCTTTTACTTCTTTTTTGACTTCTGTCATGAGTTCTTTCATCTCTGAACGCATGTCCAATCTTATCTTCTTAACTTCTTCTAGTAATAGTTGGTGAGGATCCACTTCTCCTGAGGACCTTCTTTGTGAAAGCGTATGCATTTGTGTTTGCACAACTTTCCTTCTCCCTACTGCCATCTTCTGGTTATTACTGATTCTTAGTCTTCTTCACTTAAAATTTTATCTTTAGTTTGTAGGATATGTAGGATTTTAGAGATAGGTTAAAAAAAATAATAAGGTTCCTAACTCAGATATAATTTATTGATGTTTATTCTTCTATAGATCAACCTACCTTATTTGATTAGTATTAATTTATTAAATGTTAAATTTATTAGATGTTAATTATTAAATATTAAATCATTAACTATTTTAATCAGTCAATGTATATAAACCTACTGTTCCAGGTTTTTTTAACCTAGCCTATTTAAATCAAATCAATTGAATTATTAAATTAGCAATTAAAAATTTATTCAAAGATAGGTCTTAATATAAATCTTAATATATTTTATCTACCTATTTTATATGTAAATATATATATGTATTTAATGTTCTTATTTAATATGAATCCTATATGCTACTAATATATTAAGCGTATGTTAGTGAAACCCTTAATAGTTAGTTAAACTCTGCTTCCTACTTCCACTAGATGGTGCTATGTCTTTACTTTATAGTTTAAACTTCCCTTTTGTCCTGTATTTAATGAGTTAATTCTGCATGGTTCAGCTGCTAATACAGAGAAATATAAACAAAGAGCTTGCCAGCTACAATTATCTACTGTCCTTGAAAATTATCTTCAGCTTAATGCCAGATGTTTACCTTATACTAAGTACAGCAACAAATGAGATTACAATTCTAATTGAACTTACCACTTATCAGACTAGGCAAACCAAAAAGTCCCTTCAACAGGCTCTAAGCCTTACAATTTATAGTACAACTGATCATAATGTTTTATAATGTTTTAGCCGAGGAAAGGAAAAAACCCCTCAGTACCAACCGGAAGAGTACCTTAATAAATAGTTAATAAATAGTTAAGCTATTACATATCAGCTATCCCCTCTTGAAAGGTTTATCTAATACCAATCCCGTACTTAACACAATCTTAACCAATTGTTATAAACAAATACAGTTTAGGCACATAGATGTTCTTCAGGTAAATAGACAAACAAATAATAATATGTAATAGATATATTTAACAAACTTTGTTACTTTCCCCCCCTTCTTTCTCTCAGACCACTTTCTCTTCGACTCTCGGTGTGTCACTGTTTCAATGTCTCAAAAACTTTCACTGTCTCGTCTCACGCTATCTTCTTTCTCCTTCTTTCTCCTGCTGCTTTCTCCTCCAATCGTCCTCTCTTCCAGGTTTCTTTATTTCCTTTATCTAATATCCTCCACGACCGTTGTTATAAAAGAATGTACAGTTTATAGTTCAAAGTCAAGGATAATATATATTTATTCTAAAGTCTTCCTATTTATGTAGTCCAGATCCAGCTTCCATAATCTTCCTTTCTTTCTGATATTCCAAGCTCGAATCTGCGCCACAATAGTCCTTATCCAAAACTGTCCTTAATTCTTAAAGATATCTTATGTAAGTTGAGACTTATTTCTTTTATTTTATTTCTTTTATTTCTTATACCTCTGTCCTTATTGCAGCTATCCCAGTAGATTCTCAAGTACCTTCAAAAGATTCCAGTTAAAGCCCCAAGTTAAATCGTTCTATCTCCAACTATCAGAATTATATACTAATAGCCAGAGTCCTTGAAGCCGACTATAGAGTTTGCCAAGATTGCAACATTTATGAATATACAATCCAGATCATTCAACATCAATCTTTTCTGTTAGATAGTTCCTTTTACCGTTCAAAAGTTTCTCCCATTCGGGTTAAACGTATACGTATATATTTAGAGTGTCCAGTATTATTACAACCAGTCAAAGTAGGTTAAACTGTTTCTTCCTTCACTTTTAATTACCTTTTCAACCAGGCGATGTTGGTAAGAAGGAGATTTTCCTTGGTTTCTTGAGTTTCGGCAAAAACGTTAGAACTTACTTGTTATATTTCCCTCTACTTGTCAGACGGTACCTGGCGTAGCCATTACCGCATCCCGGTGGCAGCCCGAGATCTGGTAGCTCCTCGACCCACCGGCTAATTCCATGCCCCACTTCTCTTCGAAGTTTCTTGGGGACTGAGTGCTGAACCCAGTCTAAATTGGAGCCCCTCCAAATTCCCTCTTCCAAGGGAATAAATTGCCCTGTTTCTTTCTACTGAAATGGGCGAACGATCTCGCTCGCTGGTGGTCAATCTCGCAGCTGTGTGAGGTGACAACCACTCGCTACACCATATTTCTTCGAGCCCCCGTCACTAGGATATTTCTGACCATTTCTCTAATTTTGCCCAGTTCCTCCCACAGTTGCAGGACTTTCCATTCCAAACTTGGCTCCTCAGTGATTTGTGTCATTTGATCTCCCATCTGCACATCCCACTCGGGCAATTGTTTGGCTCTCCTCTGGCATTTCATGGCATTTCCTTCAGGGAACCACAGCAGGCTTCCCATGCTCAGTAGGGTTTGGGGACCCCACCCACTCCTTTCCCGTCTTCCCTTTCATATAGGGCATCACCCTGTTACCCCAGTGGCAGACGCCATCCTGGGGGAATATAAAATTGATATCAAATATGATCCATTATAAAGATATCACAATTGAGGGAGAAAATTTTACATTAAAATCAAGGACTGAATTAGAGAAAGAAGGGTTTCTCAGCCAATGGTTCTTATATATGCAATTGAAAGAGAGATTTAAAATGGATATGAAGTTAGAAGGATTTCTCTCTAAAGCAGAAAAAAATGAATTTGAAGTGGCTGTTTTTGCGAAACCAAGACATTTGACATCTCAAATATATAAATTTCTATTAAACAGAGAAATGGAAACTGAAATTATAAAAGAAACAATGATTAAATGGGCATTAAATATTGGTAAAACAATACAACTGGAAGATTGGGGAAACAGTTGGAGAAGGATGCAAAAATTTACATCGTCTCAAAATCTTAAAGAGAGTTATTTGAAAATGTTTCATAGATGGTACTTGGGTCCATCCAAATTAGATAAGATGTACAAAACAGGAAAGAAGGAATGCTGGAAATGTACAAAAGAAGAAGGAATATTCTACCATTTGTGGTGGATGTGTACAAAAGCAAAAAAAAATTTGGAAAAGTATCAACAAAATCATGTCAGATATATTGGAGATCAATATACCACTTTCCCCTGAACTTTATTTATTAAACATTATTCCAAAAGTAGAACAACTAATTGTGAAAAACAGATGGAGATTATTATTATATATGATCACCTCCGCAAGAATTGTTTATGCTAAATACTGGAAAAGTCAACAAATTCCAGATCCTGAGGAATGGATCATGATGCTTAACGAGATGAAAAACTGTGATAAATTATCAAAATCACCTAAAGAAGAAAAAAAAAGCAATATATGAAGCAGAGTGGGAGTCAATAACAAGATACCTAAAAAAAATATGGTGATATTATAATAATGTAAACTTAAAGAAATGTACAGTAGCTGATCATCAGTAGTACTAAACACCCTTATTAAACAGGGAAAGGGGGAAAAAAGTATGAGCGGTCTAACAGAACAGTAAAGAAAGAGAGAGGAAAAAAATGTGTATATGAATTTGAAATGTATGGAAGTTATAGAGGTATCTTTATTAATACATAGAATAAACCTGAAAAAGAAAAGCAGGAAGTAACAAACAAAAAATTTACTTTGTTTGATAGAGAAAGCAGTATATGATCAGAAACAAGAAGAAGCGAATTACATTATTTGTAGAAGATACAGAATGAAAATATCATCTTTGTATGGACTATGTATATGTATACTGTTTAAATAAATATTGTTTATATAAATTTATTATTTTATTGTTTTAATAAAAATTATTTTAAAAAATTGATATCAAATATGACTTCTATGCCAGAGAGGTTGCCTGGGTGGAAGCATAGACAAATAGGTTAAACGGCCAAACCTGGGTCAAGGCCAGGAAAATCCCCAGTCACATTTCCCAAGAAGACCTCAGGCAAGGCACATCGGCCTGAACAAATGGTCCTCAGCCACAAATAGCCAACTTGAGGGGATTACCAGGTTTTCCCAGATTTTCCCAGGCAACTCCAACTTTGGAGAATCCTACAAGGGCAAGGTCCATTTACATAAACCAATAATGCAAACCACCAAGTTACTATTGTGTGGCATTTTTCTTTTTATTTTGGCCATTGTTCTTTCCGGGAGAGGGACTGCCCTCGAGGTACATTCTGCCCTATAAGTAGTCCCCATTTTTTAGAGTCTCTTCGGAGAACTCCCTGCCACACTAGCAGACCAGCACTCTGTGAGTCGAGTGATCCTCTCAGCCGCTTTTCTTTGCTGAGCTCTGTCTTTCTCACTGCTTCCCAGACTGAAGACTTCAGGATAGGTGCAGTATCACTGTCTTTACACCCTCTCCACCATATCCCCTATCAATTTTCACTTCTTTCCCTTCTCAATAGGCCTTGAGTGAGTTGGTGCATGAGAACACATTTATTAATAAAATCCAATTATTGGTATGATTGTCTGACTTTTTGCTCGGTTTGACCCCGTAAAAGCTGGGTTGTAGATCTCCCTGGGTTACCCTGCCCCTTTTGTTGCCATGCTAGTGCTCCGCTAATTTCCCCAGTCTTTGCATGTTTGGAGGAAATCAAAGTGTCCCCCAAGGGACCCCCAGAAGCCAGGGTAATGACCTGCCCCAGTTTTGCCATCCTCCACTGTAAGTGGGTTGAAATCTCATACCCACTGGATCTGAACGGGTTGGACCCGGAGCTGAGATGAGCTCTGAAACTGGGTAGGAAGTGAGGCAGCAACACAGAATGCAAAGTATGCAATACAATAAAATAACATACACAAAAGAGTTTCTTTGGCCAAAGGATCCTGCTGATAATCAGAACTGTATTCAGTCCAACCTCCTAGCAGTAGTGATCCAGAAGGATAACTTTATTCTTCAAGCTTCATGTTTTTATAGCATTTTCTTTATTAGGAAAGCAGAATAAAACATA
The DNA here is from genome assembly GCA_030412105.1 of Cyclura pinguis. Lineage (NCBI taxonomy): Eukaryota > Metazoa > Chordata > Lepidosauria > Squamata > Iguanidae > Cyclura > Cyclura pinguis. The sequence continues at coordinate 110,992,684 of CM059603.1, forward strand.
ATCAGCAAGATTAGTATTTCACTTAGGACTGACTGCTTGTTATTTCTTATCTAACTCTTCCATCAGCTGTCTGGAAAAACAAGCAGTGTGTAGCTATTATAATGTTCACAAACAGATCTGATGTAAACTGATGTAACAAACGTACTCCCAATTTCAGCAATAATAGTTTCATACAGAAGTTATTCGTATACAGATGTTATTCATATAAATGGTCAATAGAAGCAGTTAATCAATATTCTCGTTAATTGTACTAATGGGAGGGCAACAGAGAATCTTTTAACATTCCTCATGTATATTTTAAGCCAACATCTTGACATTCAGATTCTGGATCAGTTGCTGTGTGGACAGCCTGCGTGGTGCAGCAGAACACAGCCCTGACTCTTCGATTGATTGCACAAAATGGGAACTCCAGCAATCTGTCAAGTACTGCTACTTTGTGATTCTCAAGAAAACACACATATGATTTCCATATTGTTTATTGGAAACGCAATAGGGTAGTAACCCAAATGTTGCTAGAGTTAAAACCTTGCTTCAGCATCTATGTTATATAGCAAAACACATTAGTTCTTCAGCAGCTTTTCTTACGCTCATTGGTAGTTCTTCCAGATTTATACCCCCCTTCCTATAATTGTCAAATGGGTTTTCTTTGCTTAAAGCAACTCCTGTCTACAGGCACTTTGATCTTTAGAAATTCTTCCCTGGTCTTTGATATTTTAATTCTACCCCTGCCTCACTTTGTGTCCTCCAGCCTAATCCTTGTCAATCACCCTCTGATTGCTATCAACTAAACAGAAAACCAAATATTATTTACCTAAGCTGACCAATTGCTATTTATTGCCCCAGCCAACAACATGCCAGCCTACACTAAATTTGAATTACATCCCCACTGTTCCCTTTTACGCTCAGCATTTATACACAACTACACATGCTCCCCCCACATTCCACAGATTTCTACATGTCTAGGAGAAATAACAACAATATTATTCGTAATATATTCATTGAACCTTGGCTATGTTAACAAGGTCAGAGAAGAGATTATGCCTCTCTACCCACTATGGCTCCCATTGCAGAAAACGATTTGGAGGAAAAAAAAGGGGGGATGAATAATTAAGTTTCTGTGGTGAGATTATTGCCAACATGAATACCATAAACTTTTTTTCTGACTACATTTCTCCCTTGTTCCTTTTTTTTCCAAATTTATTTAAAAAGGTTGAAATTTTAATTGATCTATTTAAGCCTGTAACCCCATTGTATAAGGAGGTCCACTTGCTTTTGTTCTTTCTCCTTTTCCTTCCCCTTCCCCCTTTTTTTTCTTTTCTTTTTTCCCCTTTTCTTTCAATATGTGTGTCTGCTAGTTCATTTTGTTAGCTTATTAGTCATAGGGATCTAGATAGCAGTTTCTTTCTTTTCTTCATGGAATTTGCAATGTAAATTTCTGCCAGGTCATTATCCTGTATTTGGATACATTCTTTTATAAATACTTCTCTTCCAATGTTCTCTTTTTTGCTCTACTCTTGTTAGTCTTGTTTTTCTCTGATCAACTTTATAAAAAAATAAATTAAAAAGAAAGAGATCAGGTTGGTCTTGCATGACTTGTTTTTGAGAAATCCATGTTAACTTTTAGTGATCATGGTGCTAGTAGCTGTACACACAAAGATTTGATATGTGTTACCCTGATTCCTGGGGGTCCCGGGAGGGACACCTAAATGTGCTCTCAATTATATAAGTTGGGGAAATTAGCCAAGAGCACAGCCTAGCAATGCGAGAGGCAGGCTAACGTAGCGAGATCTTGAACCCTATGTTTACGGGGTCAGACCGAGTCAAGGAGCACACAGAAGTTGAAATAATAAATGTGGTTTTATTAAAACACAATCAAACAGTGTATGCAGCACACTCACACAGATAACTAAAGAAATAAAGGTTGGAGTGGGATAGGTGGATTTTTAGAGGGGTTGTTGGTTTGGGTGATACTTCACCTGTCCTGAAGCCCGGTTAGAAGCGGAGAAGCTGGGGAGCGTGGATCTCAGCACGTGGAGCTGAGGGGAAGGCTCGTTGGACAAAGCGACAGCAAGGTGGGATGGAAGCCAAGAGCGATCCAAAGAAGTGCTCAAAGTCAGGGGTTTTTATAAGGAGAATTGTGACCGCAGGCTAGTTTGGACTTGGGGAAAACAATGAGTTTGGGGCTGGAGACAAAGCTTCCGAAAGGTCAGAATTTGAATGATTGAGTTATAGCCAAATTGTCAATAGGATAGCCAGTATGCAAACACAGAGTGCTTGAGCATTGTATAGTCCGATCATCAAGCTGCCAGCGTGGGGCAGAGGATCTTTTGAAAGTTGCATGCATACCTAATTGAGGTACTTGCCTTGAGGTCTCCTGAAGCTGCAAGTCGGCTATTTCTGGCCTGCCTGTATTGTGTTGGAATATTATGGCGATTATCGGCTGAGCCTGTACACGTGCTTGTCTGGGAGCCTTGCAAGCACATGGAGGGGAATGGGTATGTGAGGCTGAATTATTGATATCAATAGATATCTTTATATCCGACAAGCTCGGGCTAGCCAGGGCAGTAACAATCCCCCCCCCCCGAAAATGGATGATGTTGGGGACAATATAGAACATTTTCCAATTAAAAATCAAAAATCATTTTAGAGCAGAATAGGGGCTTAAAGGTTGGTGACAGTATTACTCCACAGGAAAAGAGAAAGCAAAGGGTTCCTATCTTATAACAACATTCCTAACTAAAACCTAAACCTAAACACAAGCACACAAACGTTAATTAAACCACAATCAATAATCAAACAATAATCGATGTCAAACTGTCCCGTCAATAGGGAACTGTCAAAGAATGAGCAATGGTTGTAAATAGAAAATGAAATAATCAATGGAATACTGTAAATCCAATGCAGGGTCTGGCAATGAAGGCAATCCAAGGAGCAATCAGTTCAATGTGGATGATGGAATGAGAGTTCGTAGTCCGGGGCAGGTGAGGTGCGAGCAAAAGTCTCTGCACACACCCCCTTGCAACAGAAAAAGTCTTGTAGCTGGGGCGAGTGAGCAAAACATAAGTCCATCCGGGCAACGGAGCAGGAACAGCAACAAAATGTCCAAGTTGGTGCAGCTTTGCTGGCTTGCTGCAAGTTCAGGAACAGTGAGGCTTTGTGTTTAAATCTTTTTATTAAAATTCACTTTCAAATTTATCCAAATCCGTTTCACACATATTCCAAACGAACAATTCAAAAGACAAGGAAACAAATTAAAGTGTAAAGTAAATTTAACACAAAAAGTACTTATTAACCATTTTACATCCCATAACAACAACTTTACTTTTATACTTAAACAACTTAAGTTTCTCTCTTTTTCTTTCTTTTAATTGTCCTTTAATATATACACTTATTTATCTAAATCAATTCAATCTCCGATCTCTCCATTTTAATCATGGTATATATGTATTAAAAAAAAAAAAAAACCTTCCCTTATTTTCTTTTCCCTATACTAGTTGGTTCTTCCATAGATTTTCCAGTCCAACAATAACTTAAACATACCCTCAAGTTACTCCACTTCCTTCTAACATTCTTCGAATTCACTAAATTTCCCTATTTCCTTCCTTAAGTCCTCCTAACCTCTATATTCCCATTTTCTCATACTGATTCCTTTTCCCCTTTTTCCGTTTTAAACTTATAGATCTAATCATTTCCTGCATAAACCAAAGTTTTAACACACGCTTCACTATTACCTTATTCCTTTAATAGCCATCATCCCCCATTTAGTTTCCAATATGGGGATGATCAGATCCCATTCTTCATCTATCCTTTCTTTTGATTTTTGTGACAGTGCTGCCATTAATTTTTCCATTTCCATTATTTCATATATTTTTAATAACCAATCCTCTACTTCGGGAGATTCCTCTATTTTCCATCTACTAGCATAGCACATTCTCGCCGCAACTATCATATAAGTTAATATCTTTTGATGTGATTGCTTTTTTAATGGTCCTACACGCTCGTACATATTTAATAAATATATCTCTGGAAGTAACGGAAAATTCCTTTGAATAATATTCGTTATATTATTATGTATTGATATCCAAAATTTCTTCGCTTTTATACACGTCCACCAAAGGTGGAAAAGAGTTCCTTTCTGATCACACTTCCGGTACTTGGTTTTATCAGTTTTACTCATTTTTGCGATTTGTACTGGCATGTAGTACCACCTATAAAAAATCTTAAAATAATTTTCTTTTAAGGCTACGCTCTTCAATGTTTTATTTATTAAAGACCAAGATCTTTCCCAACATTCCAGCTGTATCGGCCTTCCTATATTCTGAGCCCATCTTAACATATTCTCCTTTATTATCTCTTTTTCAAATTCTAAGTTTAACAGAATTGCATATAACTTTGCTATAAGTTGATCCACTCCTGGTTTAAATAGTTTATCCAACTCATTTTCTTTACTTTCTAACCCAACTGTTTTTTGATCTAACTTAAATTTTTCCGCTATCTGTCTTTGCAATAACCAGTGGGTAGAGAGTCCACAATCCACTATCCACAATCGTTTTTAACAAAAGTTCACCCCCCTGTGACTTCACTATACCTTTATAAGAGATCCATCTATTTATTTGCGGCTTCTCTCTCCTATAAAAAGCCTCATGAGGAGACACCCACAATGGAAGTCTCCTATATATTTTTCTCTTATACAACGACCATACTCTATATATTGATTTCCTAATAAAATGATTATTGAATTCTCTATTTATTCGAACCTTCTCATACCAGAGATATGAGTGCCAGCCAAAGGGCAAATCTGCACCTTCCAAAGCTAGCAATCTCTCGTCATCCAATCTAACCCAAGCAGTCACCCAATCCAAACAACATGCATGGTAATATAGCCTCAACTCCGGTGTTCCTAAACCTCCTCTTTCTTTGGTATCTATTAGATTACACCACTTTATTCGGGGTTTTCTGCCATTCCAAATAAATTTGGAAAGATCGCTTCTCCATTGCTTAAAAACCCCATCATTTGTTATAATAGGTAGATTCTGGAATAAGAAAATTAGTCTTGGCAAGATGTTCATCTTAATTGTAGCAATTCTTCCTAACAACGATATAGCGAGGGTTGTCCACCTCCTTAAATCCTCTTTGACCGACTGCCAAATTTTCTTATAATTATTATTATATAAATCTGTATTATGTTTAGTCAAATATATTCCTAAATATTTTATTTTTTTCTCTATTTTAAATTGGGATTCCCTCTCCAGCTCACTTTCCTCTTGTTTATTCATATTCTTAGTTAATATAGATGTTTTATCCGAATTTATTTTAAAACCTGACACTATCCCATAATCCTGTAAGATCTTTTTTAACCGTTTTATACTTTGTCCCGGATTATCTAACATGATTACCAGATCATCCGCAAATGCCCTAAGTTTAAAGATCTGATTCTTTATTTGTACTCCCCTTATTTCCGTATCTTGTCTTATTTGAATATTTAAGATTTCAATCATTATTATAAAGATCAATGGGGATAATGGGCATCCCTGTCTTGTCCCTTTCATAATATTAATTTTAGATGTTTTTTCTCCATTTACCATAATATTTGCTGACTGATCTTTATAGATCATACCAATCCACTTCAAAAAATTGTCACCTATTTTTATCTTCTTTAAAGTTTCCTCAATGAAACTCCATTTAATGTTATCAAAAGCCTTCTCCGCATCAAGAAATATCATTCCTAGCTTTTTCTCATTATGCTTTTGATAATATTCTATTATATTCAAGACAATTCTCATGTTATTCTTAATAGATCTTCCCGGGAGAAAGCCACATTGATCTTCATGAATCCACTCTTTTAATACTTTTTTTAATCTTTCTACCAAAATGATCGCAAATATCTTATAATCTGTGTTTAGCAAAGCAATCGGCCTGTAGTTCTTAACATCATGGTGGTCCTTACCTTCCTTGGGAATTAGACTAATGATAGCCTCTCCCCAAGTACTTGGACGCTCCCCCTTCTCTAACTCTTTTATCACATTATACATGGGTTCCACCAACACATCTTGAAAGATTTTATAATAATGAGATGTTAATCCATCAGGTCCCGGGGCTTTTCCCAATTTTAATTTCTGGATTGCATTTATAATCTCCATTCTAGTGATGGGTTTATTTAACTCTAACTTCGATTCCTCTCTGATTTGCGGTATTTCAACTTTTCCTAAATATTTCTTAATGATTCTGTCCAAATCAAAATATTCCTTTTCTTCATAAAGTGTCTGATAATATCTATAGAATATTAGTTTTATTTTATCTTGTTGTCTACACATTTCATTTCCATCCTTAATTTCCAAGATTGTCCTTTTCTCTCTTTCTTTCTTAAGTTTATAAGCTAGCCATTTTCCAGTTTTATTAGAATGTTCATAATATCTTTGCTTTATATATTTTAGTTTCCTTTCCAAATCAATTGTACTCTGCATAGTAATTTGTTTTTGTAGTACCTTCAATTCATATTTTGCCCTATCATTTCGGGGTTTATCTTAAGTTCATCTTCCTTTTCCTTGATTTGTCCCATAATTTTATGTTGGAATTCTTTCCGTTTCTTACTTTTATATATCTCCTGTTCTATCAAAATCCCTCTTACTACCACTTTTCCAGCCTCCCATACCACACTTTCTGATAATCCCTTTCCTGAATTCTCCTTAAAATAATACTCTAAACCTATTCTTACCTTATTTACAACCTTTTCATCTCTTAATAAATCTTCTTTTAATATCCAACGATATTCTCGTTTCCTTTCTTTAAATGTCAATGTTAGGGGGCTATGATCAGACCATATCCTGGGCAGCGTTTCCATTTTCTGAATATTCTTTACTAATGTTTTGGATACCAGGATCATATCTATCCTAGACCAAGATCTACACGTTTCTGAATAATATGTAAACTCCTGAGTATTCCCATAAAGATAACGCCATGCATCCAGAAGAGCAATATTTTCCATAAGATCGAAAAAGGTTTTAGGTAATTTCCTTTGTACCACTTTCTTTTCTGTTCTCCTATCCTGTTCGGGGTCTATTACCCCATTCCAATCTCCCATTATCATAACTTTCTCGTAATCATATTCTTCGATCACTTTCAACAATCTACCAAAATATCCTGATTTATTTTGTTGCGGTCCATATACCCCTACACATAAGATTTTCCCTTGCACTGTTTCTACTTCTACCCCTACAAATAATCCACCTTCATCTTTAAAGATTTCTTCAGATTTAAATTTTTCATTTACATAGATTGTAACTCCTTTCTTTTTCTTATTACACATCGATGAAAATTCAGAACCTAATTTTTTATTCTTCAAATAAATAACATCTTTATCTCTTATATGCGTTTCTTGGAGGCAGATTACATCTGCTTTTATCTTTTCTAAATAATGAAATATTCTTTTCCTTTTAATAGGTGCATTTAAACCTCGCACATTCCAAGAGAATATTTTCATATTCCCCCTTTTTCCTTTAATTTATTTCTTGATCTATTTCTAATTCTGAATCCTCGTCTTCCTCTTCTTCGTCCTCTTCCTGTCCTTCGTCCTGAATGTCCTCGTCCTCTCCGTCCGTCCCTGTCAAATCCTTACAATATAATTCCTTGCCATCTGTCTTCTTATCCCAAATTTTCTTCTCCTCTAGCTCTTTTCTTTGTTCTTTCTTTTCTCTCTCTTTCTCTCGTCCAATACCTTTTCCCTTTATAGTTTCCTTATCTGTTTTTCTTGAAGTTTGGTTTTTTTCCTTTATTGTATCCTTATCTATATCCTTTTCGGGTTCTACTGACTCTAATCTACTTTCTGCTTCCTTAATATTTAATTCCTCTTCGTAACGTTTCATAAAATCTTGCGCTTTTTGGGTGGAGTTTAGCATATCTCCTCTGTGCAAACGTGAAGGTCACTCCTTCACCTTTACACCACCTATATCTAATTCCATGCCGCTTCAACGGTTGTATCAAGAAGCCATATTCCTTCCTCTTTTTTAAAACCTGAGAAGGTACATCTTTAAAAATCTGTAACTCCTTTCCCTCTATCACTAATTTATTCGTATAACTTTCTCGCACTACTAACTCCTTTACCCTTTCTCTGAGAAAATATACAACAATATCCCTAGGGACCTTCCTTTTCTTTGCCACAAAGGAATTAATACAAAAGATTTTATCAATTTCTAGATCCAACTGTTCAAAATTCCACCCGATATATTTTACTAAGGCCGGAATTACCCGATTACATAAATCCTCACCTTCTTCCTCCTCCAATCCTCTAATCTTCAAACACTTGTCTCTAATCTTTATTTCGGTACTTATAGCCTGCATTTCCACTCGTCCTATCTGCTTTCTTAATTCTGGAGCCTCTTTTTCCAATTTGTTTGTTCTATCCTCTATACTACTAATTTTTTGATTTATTGTTTGGATTTCTTTTGTTAAATTTTCCATCTCATGACCTATATTTCTCATTTCTTGTCGTACCTCTTTCATTTCTGAAGATACTTTCTGCATTTCTTTCTTGAAATCCTCTCTTAATTTCCTCATTTCCTCTAATATTGTATTCCCAAATTCTAAGAATTTGGGCTGACCTTCGATGGAACCTCTTCTCTGCTGTTGTGTTGATACTGCCTTCCTTGTACCTGTGGCCATCTCTATAATTACCTTAAGCCTAAATTTATATTTTAACAATATATTATACTATACAATATGACAATATTGTGATACAGTATTACACAATAATTTGTTATGCCATATAATACAACAATATTGAAAAGATCTTGTATCTTCAATCTATTAATCCACTAAATATTATTAATTTTCAATTCCTATATTTCATTAGTATCTTAATTTCTTAATTTCTTGTAGTCTCCCAATTTACATCAAATCAAAACAATATACACTCAATACCCATCAATTCAAGCTTAATGTTCGATGCCCAATATCCTTATAAATCCTTAAAATAATCAAATTTCAATATTCCATACAATAAATTAAAAAGAAAACAATACCTTCAATACCTTCAATATATTCTACAATCACTTATCTATTCAAATATCCATACACTTCCTTACCAGATTTTCCACTCTTCACCTCTAAACCATTTAGATGTTCCTTTCATAAATTTTTTTATATACTTTTACTACTTGTTTTATTTATTTTTATTTATTTATTATAAATACTTATCCTACTTCTGATCTTCTAACTCCAGCAACCAACTTATTCCCAGTCAAACAATTTGCTCCCTCCAAATCCTCAACGTCTTGCGTCTCTCCTTATTGTTTCCTTCTCAATAGTCCAGTGGTTTTCTGTCTTTCTTGTCGTTATTTCCTTCTTAGATCTTTATTTCATCCCCTTCTTTCACTTCTTCTATCCTTCTTCTCTCCTTTTAATAATACCATGAATTTATTTTCCAATTCTCCGATTAGTTTCCTTTCTATTTTTCTCCTGCACTTCCAGTCCTTCGTATTTATATGTGAATTAAACTTTAATCCAGTATCTCCGTCTCCTCTTCCTTCCGTTCGTCGCTCCTATTTTCTGTCTCTATACTCTTCTCTCTTTAATATCTCTTGTTATTCTGCCGCACATGCCAGCTTAGTTTTAATTCTAAATTTAATTTAACTTTAACTTTCTCCAAATTCTTTATTTTTTATTTTTTATTTTCAGTGTTTGCTCACACCTTTACTTTCCTACGCTTCTCCACTTCACACACTCCCACTCGTCCGTCAGCTTTCTTGATTTCTAACTCTATAGAACTCTAGGGAACTCAACTTCCGTCTGCTCCTTCCTGGGGTTTTTCTCTTAAAGGAGCCTCGTCTCTTTTTCACCTTTGTGGAGTTATTTTCCGTGTTGGTTATCCCAACCTTCCAGTATAGAGAACCAAAGATTCTGAAGAAAGAAGCTTCGTCTCCCCCTCCTGTTCTTCTTTCTTCTTTACTTCCTCCACTTAACTTAAAAAAGTGGTGGCGAGGATTTAGCTCCAACGGAGCCCTTCAGAGGTAATGGCTGCTCCACGGATCCTCTCCCACACTTCGCAGGTTCAATATTAAGATGTTAATTCTCAAACCTGGCCGTGGGGTTTTGGGTCCTCCGCTTGCGCCTCTGAACCCCCTTTACCAAGGGGGTGTTCCCCCCTCTGTTTCTTCCCCGAAACAGTGGGTTCCCGACCTCGTAGGGGACCGGCTCTTCGTCAGCTCTGACGAGAGGCGACCAGACTCCTCACCGCAGCCACCGGAAGCCAACAGTGAGGCTTTGCAGAGTTTGGAGCTTGGAACAGTTCACTGGGTTTTCTCAGGCGAGTAAATGGTAGCAGGAATGGCAAAAGTCTGTCTTTGCAATTGGAAGGTTGCGTGGTCACCTTCCCTCACAGTCTCAGATGTCGTTGAGGAACCAGGAATCTCCAGACACAGGCCACCAGATGGAACGGCAACCTTCTTCGTCACCCCCCCCATGATACTTGGGGGCGATGGTACGACCTCGAGATCTCGCCGGACCTCCGGATCAATTAACCTATTAGAGTTTTAACAAAAGAACTGACATGATTAGTAGCCAATGTATACAATAAATGCAAATTGCTGGCTCAAAGCCTACTGGGATGAAATCTGGCTGAAGTTTAGGATTCCAGGGGCAAGTGGTGGACAATAGATGGTGTAAGAGCTTCAAGCCAAACCAGGAAGGGCGATGTTGAGGCTACTACAGACCAGGGTCACCCTAAGGTGGTGGCAGGTCTGTCAGAGCTTGGGGAGCCGTATTTCCAACCACAGTTCACCTCTGAGTGCAATTGGGCCTGCAAAGCTCAGGCGTCAGATGGCCACCTGAGGTCAGTCTGGCAAATTTTGCTCCATCCAGTATTTCACTAGATGGGTGCTGTGCTGTGAGCACCTGTATAAGTTGCAGGGGTACATTCTGCAATGGCCGTGGTATACACATGCTCAGAGTGAACTAGGTTAGGCTCTGGTCTTTAGCTCTCTGCCTGGTCGGCGGGAGCTCCCAAACTGTTAAAGAAAAGAAGTAGCCAACTCCGAGACAAGCTGGCCCCAGGCTTGCTCACCGTTAACAAGGTTGCCAACATTTCTGACAGCAAGTCGGAATGGGCGGATACTGGGCTGCACTAGCCTTGAAGGCATATGCAAATAGGGTATGATGCACTGGGGCAACAGGTTTTCAGATTAAGCTTGTCCCCTGCCCATAGGGGAATGTGGAGACGATTTCTAAATAGATGGGCTGATGGCCGAATCAAGCGGCAGAAGACTGGGCGGCCCCGACTGCTCTCACCCTAACATTCAAGGCTTGTGAAAGAAGTGGGGAGGAGGTCCTCGATGTGGTGAGGGGCATATCTGGGCAGTAGACTGGGAGTCCAGAGTCAGACCTGGTTCTCCTGAGAGGGTCGTGAGGCCCCTTTTGTCTCGACCTCTCCCACCAGAATATCATTGCACGCGGCGCTCCCGGCCTCGGGGGAGTACCGACGTTCTGGCTCAAGCCGTTCCCTTCCTCAGAGTATCAGGGCTGATTCTGTAGGCCCGATCTACCTCAGAGGACAGGAGGACCTCTGGACAGCCATCCCTTGGATCCTTCTCCTCCAAAAACCCACCTCCCTTAAAAAGGTAAAGGACAGACTCGAACATACCATACCAAATACACCTACAACAAACAACTATTTTCAAGTGGGGGACCTCTTCCCTTAGTAAAAGCGAATAGCTTGTGACATGAGGATCTGCTTCTTTACCCAAAATACTAAACCAACAAGACTGACTGCCAGGATGATCTGAAACACCACCAAGATGATTAAAGGGTGGAGGGTGAAATGTGCTATAGCCTGGCCCGTGGAGGACCAGCTAAAGACATCCCACCACGACTGTTCTGAGTTCACCTCCAGATCTTCTGATGAATCCACAATCACCTTGGCTGAGTGGTTAACTGTCAAAGCGATTTGGTGGAGGGAGTGTGAGGTCTCTAAAACCTTTTCTGCTAGGTGGGAGAGATTCCGGAGCCACGTAGACACTGGGATCTCGTCTTCAAGGTGAAATCCAACTAATTCGGATTCCTGAGGCGTGTAGGATATAATCTCTTATCTCTCACCGGAGATAGAAGTGTTGTCCATGGCAGTCCTGTACATGCTGATTGCAAAAGCAGGGATTGCCGGCGGTGTGGTTGACGGTTACGCTGGCCCAGCTTGGCAAAACAGTTAACTGTGGGAAGGGTGTTCTTAAGCAGAAGCAGTCCTGAGTGAGTTGGGCCATCACCGTGTGGTTTACTGGAGAGACCAAATATTCTGAAGTGTTACAGTGAAGGTGACTCTCTATGTTTTGAAAACAATGGATCCACTGTTGCGTAAACAAGCAACTAGCTATATCAAAAGAGTGAGAACCATTTGACCAATGATACACTTGCTTCGGCAGCAATGAAGCGTTTGCACCTATGAGTGGTAGACCTAGGTGGGACATAGGATGGAGGACTACAGGGTCCAGAATCCTTTCGTGTATGACTTCCACCTTCAGGGTCAAATTATCCCATGTGGCATGCTTTACACGCACCAAAGCGGCGGGTGTTCCAAGGATTCTGGGTACCGCTCTGTCAGCAAACACAAGATCTCTGGGTGCATCAACCCCATGAGACTGGCCTGAATTACCTGGGCGGCTAATGTTATGATGTTACTTTGCAACTGGGTGCACTGAATTGCTACCAAGAGGTTGTGGGTCATGGTCTTTAAAGACTTGCCTAGGTCGGCCACTATATCACCTTCAGCGCCAACACATTGCGGAAGCAGTTGACTAATTAGGTCCATTCCCCTCTCCAGGTTCGTTAAACCAGCAGCGAAGGAGATACCAATCTCTTTTGTTTTAGTACCGATGACTTCCAGTTTGTTAGCCAAGACCTCATTGTCCATGGCATTAATAATTGCACTGCCAGTTCCTATGCTGCCTAGTACAGTTCCAAGCACACTCCGCTTAGTGCAATTGTGTGAGTGGGAAAACGAGAGCCAACACTTTTCCCAATGCTCCCATTGTGTCCAAGCCAGTTTCAAGTAGGGTTGGCATGCGGGAACTACCCTTGAAATGTTCACCACCATAAGATTTAGGACCATGGTTGTGACGATCAGTTGCAAATTGGAATAAGCCACCACCTCTATGTCCCTGCGTATGACAGTACTACCTATGTACATGTCTGGCACGCTAGTCGCGGGTGGAGTGTGCGCAGGGGTGTCAGGACACCACATTTTATTGCAAGAGAACGTGCAGCCCGTGGGAACACGAGTAAGGTTGCTGCATGTAAACAGAAATGTTTTCCATTCCCAGGCAGGAAGTCAGTTCTTGTAGGTGAATCTAGCTATGAACAGTGAAGTGTCTCACCTACAGCTTTGGACTAGCCTTGCGGTCAATGGGGACAGGTCTGCTGCCATTTCTGCGTGTATCTTGGCTTCACTATCGGCTACGGTCATGTCTAAACTGGAACTTACCCTGCCGTTGGGGTGTGCCTGCACCTGGATAAATAACTGGAAGGGGTATCGCTGTTGGAACCAAGGCAACTACCAGGTGTTTCGTAACAGGACCTTGGCTTCCTTATAGGGGTTCCATTGGCATATGGCCTGTACATTGTACTGTCCATCTATATTCACCTGAGTAGTATATTCCGGAGAGGTCCCCAGCGCCAATTCAACAAGTATGAGCAACACGAACAGTCCCATTCCGTCTTCCTGTAGGGAACACAGAGATGGGGCGCTATTACAATAAAGACTATAAACCTGCGGGGGCTATTTACAAGGCAAGGGGGAAGGAGAGGGGAGCTGGAGCAACCACCTCTTCATGGGGGTTGCCATCCCATGAAGGGAAGCATAGCCTGTCCATCTCTCTGCGTTGCTATAAGGGGGCCATCCCCATTTGGGGGTTTCCCTTTCCACTCCTTCTTCCAGGTCTCCAGAATTACCAGCAAGAGCGGCAATGCCTGCTCCTGATTTGGGACCCGTACGCTCAATTTAATGTGGAGGCTGGTCTTGGAACCATGTGCCTCTGGGGAATCTTTCTCGCCAGTTAAAATGGTGATCGAAATGGAGCCATAGCTAGTCGTGACCCCGTTTACAATCACCAGCATCATAATCAAGGCGGTGCCATGGCCCTCAAGGACAAGGCAGCACCAGAACATTTGCACGGAGGGGGAGGCGGTAGCCAAATTCACCTCTGTGTATGGGCATAGCTGTTGCTCAGTCACTATCGGGACAGGTGCAGGAGCTTTGATGGCGGCACAACGGTGCACAGCCGAAATCTCTACTTGTCCCCGATCTAGTTGTCATAGAAACCCGTTGATGTAATCAATCATGAGCTTGTTTCCCCAGAGGAAGCCAATGCCCAAAAGGCCGTCGTCCTCTCCCCCGTTCTCGCACGCCCACAACTGAAAACGGAACGTCTCTATGGACATGGGTATGCCTGTCCAAGCTCGAGATTGGTACCCCCCCCCGCCATATCCAGATAACTGGACATGTTCAGGCGTAGGTTCACCGTGCCTGACTAGTTTGGGGTGCAGCACTTTTACTGCTGAACCCAAGTCTACAAGAAGGGTGACAGGAGTCTTATCCCTCTCAGTACCTATGCCTGCCTTCACCCAGAATCTTCCCCACTTGTCTGGCTTCAACTTAGCCACAACGTTGCAGGGAAGCTTCCCGGACTGAGGGCACCCCTATGCTTGCAGATCCAGGTTAGGGTAGTATCCAGCCGGAGGGGGGCCGTCGGACACGGCCTGGACTGGCTGTTTACCGCCTGCCTGGAGCCGCTTCTCCAGAGCCTCAAGTAGTTCAGACGTGGGGCATTTGTCGAACTGGCTCATGTCCAGTCCGAACCTGTGTAACATGCCCCAAAGGTGTACTCAATCTGATGAGTACGTTTGGGCAGTCGGGTCGTAGCCTCCAGACGTCTCCCTAGGAGCACTCAAGTGTGGGGACTGTTTTGGGACAGCAGGTGGAGGCGCGGAATTCCCTGCCCTTCCGGACAGACCTCGGGAGTCTCTAGCCTGCCAGCGCTGGTTGTCCTGCCTAGAATTGGGGCGCGAGTTCCAGTTTCCCTTTTGGGACGGAGTTCGCCACCCTCTTACGATGTTTGGAATGGGGCCCATAGTTCAAGTAGGTAACCTCAGCTATGGGTTCCCAGTTCCCGGGGTCCCTTCAGTTTGGCTTGGTGGGAGGTTTAAGGGATCGAAGGGGTCGGAGAACCGCTGGAGGTTGTTCCCAAATTCCTCCCAGCTGGTGGTGGCCGGATCCACCAAACTGAGAGCCATTTTTGTCTCATGATTAAGACCTCCATAAAGAAGCATCTTAAACTCGAGATGGTTGAAGTCATAGCTGTGGGGCATCAAAGGGACCTTTTCGGCCAGAATGGCAAAGAGCTGCTTCCATGCCACGTAAGCCTCAGGGTTCTCATGAGATAGATAGAACACACTCGTACTCTGTCCGGGCCACAAAATCCTAATGACCTCCCTCATCCAGTCATGGTCCTCAAAGCCAGCTGGGTCAGGTGTTGGCCGTTGGCTGTGAGATGGGAATGTATGACTGCATTGAGCCACATTATTCCCGTTGCCCAATTCAATGGACCCAACTGGTCCGCTATTGCTTTTACTTCAGTGGCTCGCCAGGGGACTCTTTTCTCGGTGACCTGCATCTCCTGGATCTCTGCCCTATCTGAACTGCCTTCGCCAAGGGGGGGTGGTCCGTCTGGTCATGGACTGAGTCTCTACTGGTTTGACTGGGACCTTAGGGTCACTCCAGTTGGGATTCTGGGGAAGGGTTGCCAGAGCATCCTCTAACAGCGGTTCCCCAGGAAAGTCCTCAGCGAAAGTTGGGAGCAGTTCCAGGCAAACAGCCGAAATTAAGGCTTTGCGCGTTTGGAGCTGACTCTCCAGTGCCGCAATCTGTTGGTGGCAAGCTACATGGCTCACAGCCTCCTGCTGCTCCTTCACTTGCCCTACCATAAACTTGGCTGCAGACCTGGCATGGGCAAGCTCAGCCTCTAAGGCGTGGGCTCGCTCCTCCCAAGTCTGAGCCAGCAAGGTGGCATCGTTCAGCTTTTGTGCGAAGGCCTGCGCGACGGACGCGAACGTTACTTTGTCAGCGCGCAGTGCCTCCATCTCGGCGTGAAACCAGGCATTCTCCTTCTCCATCTGTTCTAGCTTTTCTCTGGTCTCAACCAGGGTTTTAGAGGCATCTCTGGCAGTCAGCCAAAGTCCCCAGGCTGCCAAAGCATCCTTTGATGGCCCAAATGGGTTCTTTGACTGGTGTGCCTGAGCTTGCGCCTCCCTTAATGTGGCAAAAGGGTCTGTCATCTGGAAGCTGGACTCCTTCCAGGGACATTTCCCTTTGCCTACTATCCACTTCTCTAACTTTCCATGAACCTCCTTCTCTAACATGAGGTCCTTAATGGTGATCGTGCTGCTTCCAGCCATTCCTATACTACAAACTACCAAACAAAAAGCGGGACCAGAAACTGGAGTGACGGGTAGGATCACATAGACCCCTAGGGGATTATAGGGAGACGAACTCTGAGGAACTTCTCTAGGAAAGAGGGATGGGAACCTATTTCCAGGTTGCCCAAACAAAGTCACTTTTGTACACCTAAGCCCGGCCTTCCACCTCGACAGCTTAGGAACAAAAGGAAGAGGTAATGGTTTGGGGACAGGGAGGTCACCTAGACCCAAGGGGACCCTCAGGAGTACTCCACCTACCTGAAGGGGGGAAACGAACATTTTGGAAGTTACTACATCTCCTGGCCAAGCAGCGGGGGAAAAGGGATAGGAACCTAAACCAAAACCATTCCTAACAGTTTTTTGGGTGAGGGGTGCCTACCTTTACCTCGGGACAAACTTCTTGAAACCCTGAACAAGTCGGGAAGCACCCGAAATTCAAACAGCCGGGATGCACCTGCACTTTCAAGACTATCAACGGGACGCACCCGTACTCTAACTTACTAACAAGGACGGGACGCACCCGTGTTCTACTCTGGGGGGAATTTCTTCCCTAAGTGCTATTGCCTTGCTGCTATGGTGTTGGATGGATGTGGACTGTTCCTAACGTCTCTCTAAATGCTTCGGATCCCAGCCCGCGATAGCCTCCAAGTTAGGGAGGTACTTCCCGGGACAGCTTGTGCACACCCCTTGCTATCGGTCAATGATTCACTGCCCAAGGGCCAGCAGTGACCACGCCGGGGCGGCTGACATACACAAACCAAGCAAGAAAGGGGGACAGATTCCCAACCCAATAGAGTAGCTCCTAGAGCTCATGCACACAGATTTCACACACACGTGTTCCTGCCTAAGAGGAGCTCTAGCGACTTGACCAGCCGTCACCTAAGTCTATACCAACCTGATTTGAGAAGGTTCACGACTCCTACTCAAATTAGAGGTACAGGGGCTGCCTGCTTTACTCCACCACTCTGTTACCCTGATTCCTGGGGGTCCCAGGAGGGACACCTAAATGCGCTCTCAATTATATAAGTTGGGGAAATTAGCCAACAGCACAGCCTAGCAATGCGAGAGGTAGGGTAACATAGCGAGATCTTGAACCCTATGTTTACGGGGTCAGGCTGAGTCAAGGAGCACACAGAAGTTGAAATAATAAACGTGGTTTTATTAAAACACAATCAAACAATGTATGCAGCACACTCACACAGATAACTAAGGAAATAAAGGTTGGAGTGGGATAGAGGGATTTTTAGAGGAGTTGTTGGTTTGGGTAATACTTCACCTGTCCTGAAGCCCGGTTAGAAGCGGAGAAGCTGGGGAGCGTGGATCTCAGCACGTGGAGCTGAGGGGAAGGCTCGCTGGACAAGGCGACAGCAAGGCGGGATGGAAGCCAAGAGCGATCCAAGGAAGCGCTCAAAGTCAGGGGTTTTTATAAGGAGAATTGTGACCGCAGGCTAGTTTGGACTTGGGGAAAACAACGGATTTGTGGCTGGAGACAAAGCCTCCAAAAGGTCAGAATTTAAATGATTGAGTTATAGCCAAATTGTCAATAGGATAGCCAGTATGCAAACATGGAGTGCTTGAGTGTTGTACAGTCTGATCATCAAGCTGCCAGCGTGGGGCAAAGGATCTTTTGAAAGTTGCTTGCATACCTTATTGAGGTACTTGCCTTGAGGTCTCCTGAAGCTGCGAGTGGGCTATTTCTGGCCTGCCTGTATTGTGTTGGAATATTACGGCGATTATTGGCAGAGCCTGTGTGTGTGCTTGTCCGGGGGCCTCGCAAGCATGTGGAGGGGAATGGGTATGTGAGGCCGAATTATTGATATCAAGAGATATCTTTATATCCCACAAGCTCAGGCTAGCCAGGGCAGTAACATATGGCTTAATTGATTTAAATCGTACACTGCTATGACTGAAAGCCAGGCTAAATAAGAAGCAAGTTGGCCAGATAAACAGGTCAAGAAATCCCTCCCAAGCTCAGATAGGTCAAAAGCACAATAGTTATCAGGAGCTTTCAAGTAACTTCTAGTTAGCCATCACTGAGATTAAGACTTTTCAATATTCACACGGAAACGTTGATCAGCATATTCCTATCACCTCCTCCCTTCAACACCTATTCCTTTATACCACTTCCTGCCCAAAAGGTAGAAGGCTATCAAAACCAGTTATTAATTCTTTGTCACCCACATGCTCGGACCATCAGCTCAATCTGGATCCAACTGTCTGTGTTTGCAAACTGCTCTGTTTGCCCTAAAAGAGAACCATTTACACACATGTCCTCCAGGTAGATTTTGGGTATAAAAATCCTTTATTTCGACCGGTTGGTTGCAGTACACCAGATGCTGGACATCACTATGTCATTTTGAACATCAATTTGTTCTGCCTTAAGATGCGAGTCTAAGCCACATCGCTGTTTCTTCACTACTCTTTTAGACTGGTAATTATCGCCCCAAAACACTGGAAATTCACTATCGTCTTTTCCTCCCTTTCCTTCTGTTAGCTCTTATGTGAGTGTGTGACTGTTTGAATCTTATGCACATGCATGACTTAATTCCCCTCAATAATCAAATTTTTAGTTTAGTTTTGGCTGGTGTTTCTGCAACGACCCTATAAACATTGGTGGGAAGATCCACCTAGTTACCCCACCTCTTGCAGCCTTCTTAATTAGATCCAATTAATTCTCTGTTTTTGCATGGAATTTCAGGTACTACTGGAGGACCCCAAGGGGTCTCTCTTCTTTTGGGGTAACAATGGCATTCCATTCCAAGTGCTTGCAGACTGTCTGTTTAATGATCCACTCTAGGACCTTTCGTGGTACTGATGTCAGGCTGTAATTGTTTGGGTCCTCTTTGTTTCCCCTTTATGAAGATGGGAACAATATTTGCCCTCCTCTAGTCTGCCAGGACTTCTCTTAATCTTCAGGAATTGTCAAGGATTATTGCCAATTGGTCAGAAATTACTTCTGCCAGTTCTTTTAATACCCTTGGATGTAGTTCTTCTGGCCTTGGTGACTTGAATTCATTTAGAGTAACTAGATATTCCTATACTACCTCTTTTTACCTATCCCCTGCTTTATTTCCCCATGACATCTTCTGTTCCATTTTCTTCAGGTTGAACACTGTTTTTCTTTAGGGAGAAAACTGAAGCAAAGAAGTCATTGAGTAATTCTACCTTTTTTCTGTACCCTGTTACCACTGCTCCATCTTCTCCTCTCCGTGGCCCTACCATCTCCTTGTTTTTCCTTTTGCTATAGAAATAAAAAAAAAGGCCCTTTTTATTGTTTTTAACTTCTCTAGCAAACCTGACCTCCATGTGTGCTTTACCTTTTTTGACTTTTTCCTGATATGTGTTGGCTATTTGTTTGAATTCCTCTCTGGTGATTTCTCCCTCTTTCCCATTTCTTGTACATTTTTCTTTTAAATCTTAGCTCTGTTGAAATTTCTTTAGACATCCATCCCAGATTCTTTAGACATCCCCCAGTTTTCCTTCTCACTGGAATTGTTTGAAACTCTGCTTTCAATATCTCACTTTAAAGAAACTCCCATCCATCACGAACTCCCTTTTCTTTTAGTATTCTTGATCGTGAGATCACTCCCAGTATTTCCCTAAGTTTACTGAAATCAGGTTTTTTAAAGTCTAGAATGTAAATCTGACTATGCTTGGCCTCCCCTTTCCACTATATAAGAAACTCCAGGAGAACATGGTCACTTCCACCTATAGATCCTACCAATTCCACCCCGTTAACCAGGCTGTTATCCCAAAACATGGTGACTCAGGGGTCCACCCGCAATGCCAGTACCACCATGTGACAATGAGTAATTAATTAGCTCAGTTAGGAAGACCATAAGAGGGGCATAACCTAACAAGATATTCTACCAATGTTTACTGGGTCTCCACAGGGAAGTACCAGCCACAGATTCCAAAATAAGCTGATATGTGTTTTATAAACAGAGTTTGTTCATGCATGCACAAGACCCAAGCATTCACACACTCACAGAAGACTAAACAAAGGAAAATGGAAGAAAGTTGTTAATAGTGAAGTTTAGGGAATGGCCAGTAATTATCAATCTGGGGAGCAGCAAAGAAAGCAGTGATGTGGCTTAGACACCTAAGGAGAGTATTCATTCAGGAATCAGAGTAGCACTCAGCAAGCAAGATACTGTGTCTTTCTGGCCAAAACTGAGGGTTTTTATACCCAAAATCTGCCTGGAGAGCAAGGGTGTAAATGGATGTCTGGTTGGGTAATCAATGGAGGCTGCATCATGGACAATGGGGTCTGGACTGTGTTAATAGTGTTACTGTTTAATGGATGTCATGATAGCTCTGTAACAGTGGATAGATGAAGGGAGGATGAGGATGAAGCCCAGATTATAGGAAGGAGAGCTGAGACAATAAATGGTTTGGTGGGAACTTCCCATCACTTTTGTCTGACAGGAGAGGCATTTCAGCTTAGTTTAAGCCTGTTATCTCTGGAGTCACCTGGTTGTTTTCCTGACAATGACCTGGCTATGCCTAGATGGGATTTCTGACCTACCTTTGCAGTGCACATGTTCAGCCAGTGTTATTACTCTGCCTGGCTTGGTTTCACAGTGCCATCAGGGTTTATTTCATATTAATGCCAATTAATATATTTTGCCAATTAAATTATATTTTGCCAATTAAACAATATCAGATCTGGGGGTGTGAGGGTTGGCAACAAGATCATCACTGTTGGTTAGGATCAGGTCCAAGACAGTTGATCACAAAAATGAATTCCAAGAAGAAAGGGATAAAGAAGAAGCTGACCAACAGAAGTCAGGGGGTTGTTCTAAAGATGAGACCAAAGATCCAGAACAACAAAAAGAATTGACATTGACCTCAGCAAGTACAGCCTCATTGGGTAGAGTAGAAGATGAGCATGAAGAACTACTTCCATGTGCTACCAAGGCTAATTTAGACTTTTCCTTAATTGATGTTTAATTATGGATTACATATTTTTGACATGGAATATTAATACAGTAAACACACCCCAGAAAAAGAAGATCTTTCATTACTTAAAAAAACTGGACTTGGATATTATTTTTTGCAAGAGACTCATATTTGCCAATGAGATCAAAAACTGTTAATACAAAAAAAAAAAAAAAAGACTGGGAGAAGAATTTATTTCTGCAAGACAATCAATGGAGTGTTCATATAAGTAAGCTCAGACCTTTCACCAAAACTGGTTTTCGGTGTTTTTCTATTTTCAGACAAGGAGGGCAGATTTGTAGGTGTTGAAATTACTCTAGATTGGGAAAGAATTCTGGTTTTGGGAGTACATGTGCCTATTCTACAAAAAGCAATTTTAATTCAAAAATTGAATCATGTTTTGTTTGAAATCTCTTATGATAAGTAGTGTCTCATGAGTGATTGGAATGGGGTGGTATCTCCACAGATAGATAGATTTAAATAAAGAAATAAATGTTAGACCTGTTTACAAGAGAGGACATTTTATTTGAGTTAACAGAGAATTCAAAAAAAACAAAATGGAGAAAACGTAAAATTCTAAATGAGATCAGTAAGCAGGAGGAGGAATTAAATAAATCTCCAGAGGATATTCAGGAAAAAAAATGACTACTGAGAAACCAATTATCAATGTTGATGATGGAAGAAATAGAAAGAAAGTTGAAACTTCTGAAACAAACAAATTTTGAGCATGCAAATAAGCCAGACAAATTGGAAAGACTATGGACTATGATTTACAAGAAAATTATTATAAAATGATGCTACTCTGGTATCTCAGACCATAAAAGACTTTCAAAGATAAATAAAGAGATGAATAATAGTTGTTGGAAGTGCCAAAACCATATGGGATCTTTATATCATATGTGATGGACTAAACAATTAAGAGTCTGAAGGCTCTGTTTAGCTTTCTTAAAGTCTAGAATGCAACTCCAACTATGCTTGGCTTCCCCTTTCCACTGCATAACAAACTGCAGGAGAACATTGTCACTCCCACTTAAAGATCTTGCCAATTCCACCCCATTAACCAAGTCATCATTGTTGGTTAGGATCAGGTCCAAAATAGCTGATCCTCTTGTTGCCATTACTACTATCTCTCTTTTTTCTGAATGTGTGGTACTTTATGTGTGGAAGGCCTCATCTAAGTCCTGTCTGGTTTGAGGGTCTGTAGTAGATCTCTAAAACAACATCCCTGTTTTTTTCTCTCCCCCTTAATTTTTACCCAGCTGCTCTCAACCTGGCTTCCAGGATTTAAGTCATGGATCTCTTCACAAGGGTAAAAATTCCTTGACATATAATGCTGCTACTCCTCCTCCCTTCCTGTTTGGTCTATTTCTCTGAAATAGATTGTACCCATCTATTATTACATCCTAATCATGAGACTCATCCCACCAGATCTCAGTTGTGCCTATTATATCATATCTGCTTTGTGGTGTTAAGAGTTCAAGTTCAGCTTGTTCTTTTCCCATGTTCGGTGCATTAGGGTAGAAACATCTAAGACCATGAGTCATTCTTCCTAGCTGCTTATTTACATTTTTCTCCTACAGTCTGGCAGAGGGAGTTGCTCACCTTCCCTATTGTTCTCTCCCATCCTGGACCATGTCCCTTAATTGGGAGGATAGATGAAATGACAACTTGTGTGTCATGTTCCTTCCACTTCCTACCCAGAGCCTCACAATCTCTTGTAATATGCTGAAGGCTATGCCTTGCCATAACATTGGTTCCCATATGGACCAAAAGGAAGGAGTAACAGTCAGTGGGCTTCACAAGTCTTGTCAGTCCCTCTGTGACATCACTGATTTTTGCTTCAGGGAGACAGCACACCTCTTGAGTCATCTTGTCAGGCCTACAAACCACTGCTTCTGTTCTCCTCAACAGGGAGTCCCCAGCACTACCACCCATCTCTTCCAACTCTACTTCAACCTTCCCTCATATATTTTGTTTTCTATTCCTCCTATTATCCTTGTTGCCCTTCTCTGAGCCCGCTCCAACTTATCTATATACTTTTGAAAATGAGGTGCCTAGAACTGAATACAATACTCTAGATGAGATCTGACCAGTGTGGAATACAGTGGGAATACTACTTCCCTTAACTTGGAAACTATGGTTCTAAGGCAGGCTAAAATAATATTCACCTTCTTTGCTGCAGGATTTCCATGCTGGCTCATATTAAACTTATGAAGAACAATAATTCCAAGGTCCTTTTTCTCATTCAGTACTGCTGGGCCATGTATTCCCCATCCTATACCTGTGCACTTGGTTTTTCTGGCCTAAATGTAGAATTTTGTGTCTATCTCTATTGAATTTCTTCCCAATTTTCTAGTTTATCAAGGTCTTTTTGAATTCTGTTCCTATCTTAGTATATAGATGGGATCAGATTCAAATCAATGTATAAACCAACATATAAACCCTTTAGCATTCAAACAAATATACAAACGTAAAACATATGAATTCAGATAGTAAAGTATAACATTTATAAAGTAGTTTTATACATATACATTCAAAAAAATAAATTAGAAGTATGATACTGTACAACCTAACTCAAATTTATACTATAGATAACATGCTACAATCAGTAATATAGAATAATGTGGTGTCTTGTACAACTACACAATGGCTCCAGTACAATGAAAGTAGCTTATTATGATTAACATTTACCTAGAACATAGTATAAACCTGCTACTGTGTAGCTAGCATAATATACAACAATAGTTCCAAACAATAGTTTCCCAATACTGAATGAAGAAGGTATGATATATAACTAAATTAACAATAAGAAAAATAAAAGTCCTTAACAACAGTGTAATAAACTATGGCCCTTTTCACACGTGGGGGGGGGAACGGGCAAAAACACCCAAAAACGGAGCTTACCTGAAACCAGGTAAGTCCGTCGCCATGTGGGGCAGCGCGAGCTCGCTGCTCCACAGTCCTCCACCGTCCCAAATGGCGGTTTCCAGTTGGTGGAGGCTCTCCACCAACTGGAGAAGCTCGCCAGCTGGAAGCCCACCCCCGGCAGATCTGCAGGCACGCACTTGCGCGCGCCTGCAAATCCACTTCGGAGCCGGGCGATGAAGCGGCGCGGGACTGCGTGCTCCGTGCTTTTTAAAAACCTCGAAAAACAGGTTTTTAAAAAACACGCAGCACAGCTAGTTCCCGCTGATCCTGAGTGGATTCTGGTGTGGAACTACAAAAAGTAGTCCATGCCAGTCCACTCTATGGTGTAGAAGACCTCCGTGAGAGGTCGCTCTGCACCATTTCAGAAGCCCGGTGTGGAAATGGCCTATGATAGAATATAGAATATAACAATTACAGGATATAATCTGTTCAAAAAGAATAGACAGGAAAGAAAAGGAGGGGAAATAGCATTATATGTCAGAGACAAATTCACCTATACAGAAATCTGCACAATGATCAGGCTGGACCAGTTAGGAGCATTTGGGGAAAGATACATGGAGAAAGAAATAACACTGGTGGGAATTTACTATAGGCCATCAAACCGTGACAAGATGGTGGATGATGCTTATCAGAGACAAATCTCAGAAATCTCAGATTCAACAAAAGGTAGTTATGGGGATCAATTATCTTGATATCTCTGCTGGGAGACTAACTCTCCTACGTATAGCTTCTCCAACAAAATCCTGATGTGCCTTGCACATAAATTCCTATTTCAAAAGGTGCAGAAAAGAACAAGGGGATCAGCAATCTTGCATTTAATCCTGCCTATTAGAGAGGAGTTAGTCACTGGAATCAAAGTAGGTGCTACTTTATGGGGAAGTGACCATGTAATGCTAGAATTCATGATTTTGGGACTGGCCAAAGAAGGGTATAGTCAAACATGAACCTTGGATTTCAAGAAAGCTGATTTTATCAAGCTCAGGGAAATACTGGGCAGAAATCCATGGCTACAGATGCTAAAAAAAGAAGACACCAAGAATGGGTATGATTTCATAAAGAAGAAATTGCTAAAAGTACAAACACAATTACATGGAAGAAGAAAATGGAAAAGTCAGAAAAAGCCTATGTGGCTGCACAGTAACCTCAAGGGGGAGGTAAAAAGAATAATGAGCATGTATAAAGAATGGAAGGAAAGATTCCAGTTCTTTCTTCTTCACCAAGGAAGAGAACTAATGTAGTCCAAACTTGCAGTGTAAGAAAAGCTAAAGCTCAAAATGAGCTGGCACTGGCTAGGTAAACAAGAAGCAATGAGAAGTTCCCCCCACTCCAAAAAAACAAAAAACAAAAACAGTTTGAAACGAGACGACCAAGCAAACGGTGGGACCACTCTTCATTGAGGATGGTGAAATGCTAACAGATCACAACGAAAAGGCAGAACTGCTTAATACCTATTTTGCCCCCCCCCCAAAAAAAAGACGACTGTGTGCTTCATTGCTCAATAGAGACCTTGGCAAGGAATCCAGATTACAAACCAAGACTGATTTGAGTTAGTCAGGAATCACCTAGTTAGCCTACTGTAAATAAGTTCAGATCTCCAGAGGCAGATGAACTGCATCCCAGAATATTGAAGGGGCTTTTTGACTTACTGGCAAAAACTTCTTGCCATCATTTTTTTAGAAATCTTGGGAAACAACTGAGGTGCCAGAGGGCTACAGAAAATCAAACATTGCCCCTCTATTCAAAACAGGCTTAAAATAAGATCTAGAAAATTACAGACCTCTATACCAGGAAAATACCGGGAACAGATTATACAGGAGTCTGTTTGGACTGTTTGATAACAATGCAGTGATCAGTAGGAGCCAGCATGGGTTTTTTGATTGAGCCACTAATTTAGTAGATGGTAGAAATGTTGTGGATTTCAGTTTTCTGGATTTCAGCAAAGCATTTGATTATGTCCCCACAGTTGGTTGCAAACTTTGCTCAAGGAGTCATAATCAATGGCTGTGCTTCAGACTGCAAGAAGGTCTCAAGTTAAGCGCCTGAGGATTCTGTCCTAGGGCCATTACTCTTCAACATTTTTATCAATGATATATATAAAACAGGGTGGCAGTTTGCAAATGAGAGGGGTGGCAGAAATTAATAAAATGAAATTCAATAGAGACAAATGCAAAATTTCTATATTTAGGCCACAAATTATTGTTGATCATAAGCTGAATATGAGACAGTAGTATGATGCTGTAGTAAAGGAGGTGAGTGTTAGTTTAGCCTACACTAATAGAAGCATAGTTTCCAAGTTGAGGAAAATATAGTCCCGATATATTTTACATAGGTTAGGACTCATCTGGAGTACTACCTTCAGTCCTGCACACCTCAATCTAAGAAGGATATAAACTATTGGACCAGAGTCAGAGGAGGATAACAAGGATGATAAAAAATATGGAGATCAAAACATATGACAGAAGGTTGGAGGGGAGGGGCATATTCAGCTTGATGAAGACTGTTTGGTGAAGACAAGGGAATGACATTTCAGCCTTTAAATACCCCAAGGGCTGTCACAGAGAGGAGGGGGCAGGCTACCGCAGAGGACTGGGTCTGGTTTAATGATTTTTAGTTATAGGAAGGTAGATTTCACCTGAATATTAGAAGGGTCTTCTTGAAGAAAAGATAATTTTGGGAATGGAAATAATTACCTAGAGCGATGGTGGGGTCTTCTTCTCTCGATTTCTTTAAAAAGAGGCTGGACACCTCTCTGCTGGGGTTGCTTTAGCTGGAGATGCATTCAGCATGGGATTGGATTTGATGGCCCATGACACCCCACCAGCTCTATGACTTTATGATTATATATCATGAGAAGACCTGACTTTCAAGAAGAGACAATAATGCTTGGTAAGGCAGTGAAGAAAGAGGAAGGCTGTATTACTGATGGACAGAGGCAATCAAAGAAATCATGGCCATGAGTTTGCGGTACGTGAGCATAACTATTCATAACAAGATGACTTGGAGGCCTCTCATTCATAGAATTGCCTTAAGTCAACATTGATTGCATCGCCATTAACAACAACAAACGCAGTTTAAGGAAGATATAGCCAAACTGGGAAATGATCTTAGATTGTAACTTGCTAGACTCATCCAGTAACAAGTGTGGCACCAGATGCTTTTCAGATAAAGTGTCTGAGTGAGTTTGTCATTCACCCAAAGGTGCCCAGCCATCTAGAAGATTCCAAAACAGATGGGTAGAACTCTAATTCTAGGGTAGTCAGCATAACCCCAATGCACAACTTCATGACTGAGCAGCATACCTATTCAAACTCCCTGCAACATCATATAAAGTCTTAGGCCATGGTTCTCATCCAAGCCTGCTGGGGGAGATAAACTTTGGATTTGGTTAGATTTGTGGGAACCAGTGCTTGTAATGAAACAGCTCAGTTTGAATACACTTGATATTACTCCAGTATCATATATTAAAAACAAAATTGAAAACAGCTTGTTGCTGCCATTGCTAGCCCAAGTTTGTGGGATATTAAGATATCTTTTGATATCAATAATTCAACCTTCTCTACCCATTTCTCTCCACGTGCTTGCGAGGCCCCCGGACAAGCACTCACACAGGCTTGGGCGATAATCGCTGTAATATTCCAAACAAATACAGGCAGACCAGAAATAGCCGACTAGCAGCTTCAGGAGACCTCAAGGCAAGTACCACATTATGTATGCACGCAACTTTCAAAAGATCCTCTGCCCCGCACAGGCAGCTGGATGAGAAGACTATACAATGCTCAAGCACTCCACGTTTGCATACTGGCTACTCTATTGACAATTTGGCTATAACTCAATCATTCAAATACTGACCTTTCGGAGGCTTTGTCTCCAGCCCCAAACTCATTGTTTTCCCCAAGTACGGACTAGCCTGCGGCCACAATTTTCCCTATGAGAACCGCTGACTTTGAGCGCTTCCTCGGATCGCTCTTGGCTTCCATCCTGCCTTGCTGTCGCTTTGTCCAGCGAGACTTCCCTTCAGCTCCACGTGCTGAGATCCACAATCCCCAGCTTCTCTGTTTTTAACCGGGCTTCAGGACGGGTATAGTATTTCCCATACCAAACCTCCTCTAAAAATCCCTCTATCCACTCCTACCTTTATTTCTATAGTTTCTTGCATGAGTGTGTTGCATACATTTGTTTGATTGTGTTTCAATAAAATAATTATTATTAATTTCAACATCTGTCTCATCCTTGACTTGGCCTGACCCTGTAGACATAGGGTTCAAGATCTCGCTACGTTACCCTGCCTCTCGCATTGCCAACTTGTGCTCTGTGCTACTCCCCCCCCCCATTGTTGTGAGCACTTTTAGGTGTCCCTCCCGGGACACCCAGAAATCAGGGTAATAAGCTTTTCTTTCACTTCTGTCCACTGGGAACAGTGTTCTCAGGCTATCTGACTGGGGAGACTGACACCTTTTCTATGCCCGTTGGTATATTTTTTTTCTCCTGGAAAATTGCCAGAAACCAAGAGCTAATGGCTCAGGAACCAGCACAGGTGCAGGGACCCCCACTTTAAATGGCATTGTCTTAGAATATGTCTATTCTACAAAAACAGTCTTCTAATTGTACCTCACACTATCATAAAGGTAATAATTATAGTGTCCAGTCACATGGAAATAGTGCTACCATTCTATTCAGCTTTGGTCAGGTGTACCATGGAGTATCATGTGCAATTCATTACACTATAGTTCAAGAAGGATATTGACAAGCAAGAACATGTTCAGAGCAGGGCATAAAAGAGGTGGAGTCAAGTCCTGCAAGGAAGGGCTTAGAGAGATGTGCTATGGTTAGCACTGAGAAAAGAAAACTGAGAAAGGTGTTACTGCCCTGGCTAGTCCGAGCTTTGGGGATATTAAAAGATATCCTTTTGATATCATAATTCAGCTTCACTTATCTATTCCCTTCCACGTGTTTGTGAGGCCCCCGGACAAGCACGCATACAGGCTCAGCCGATTATCGCCATAATATTCCTAGACAATACAGGCAGACCAGAAAATAGCCAACTCGCTGCTTTAGGAGACCTGCAGGCAAGTACTCTAATTAGGTAAGCGAGCAACTCTCAAAAGATCCTCTGCCCCGCGCTGGCAGCTTGATGGGTAAACTATGCAATACCCAAGTACTCTGCGTTTGCATACTGGCTACTTTATTGAGAACCTCTGTGATAACTCAATCATTCAGATTCTGACCTTTCAGAGGTTTTGTCTCCAACTCCAAATCTATTGTTTTCCCCCAAGTACAGCATAGCCTGCAGTCACATTCTCCTTATAAAAACCCTTGATTCCGAGACCTTCCTCGGATCGCTCCCGAGTTCCATATCGCCTTGCTGCCGCTTCGCTTGGCGAGCCTCCCCTCAGCTCCACGTGCTGAGCTACATCACACCCCAGCCTCGCTCTCTATTTTTCCGGGCTTCAGGACAGGTGAAGTATCACCCAAACCAGCAACTCCTCTAAAAATCCCTCTTTACCACTCAAACCTTTATTTCTTTAGTTATCTTGTGTGAGTGTGCCGCATACACTGTTTTGCTTGTGTTTTAATAAAACATCATTTATTGCATCAACTTCTGCGTGCTCCTTGACTCGGCCTGACCCCGTAGACATATGGTTCAAGATCTCACTGCGTTACCCTGACTCTCATAACGCTAAGCAGTGCTCTGAGCTGATTTTCCCCACCTTTAGTTGAGCACATTTTGGTGTCCCTCCTGGGACCCCCAGTACACAGGGTAACAAAGGATATGACAGCCACCTTTAACTATTTGAAGGGATATCATGTAGAAGAGGGAGCAAACTTGTTTTCTGCTGCTCCAGACCCTAGGACACAAACCAGTGTGTTCAAATGATAAGAAAAAAAATTATTTATTAGGAAGACCTGCTTGACAATGAGAGCTGATCAACAGTAGTCTTGGTAGTCTCTCCTTCTTTAAAGGACTTTAAACAAAGGTTGGATTGGTATCTTTCAGGAATGCTTTGGTTGTGTATTCCTGCATGGCAGGGGTTTGAACTGGATGTTTTTTGCAGTTTCTCCTAATTTCATGATTCTATGGTTCTGCCACGCAATCCACAGAATCAAGGTCAAAATAAAAAGGTGATCGATGCAATTCAGTTCTAGTGTCCCTTGATGGCACAACAACCAAGCAATAACAACAGCCAAAAATGAACATGATAAATTCTAAGCCTCCCTGATGTTTTGTAGCGAGAGTTCATTTGAACTGAGTCTCTGGTGGAAAAGATCATTGAGCTACTCCTGATCCTACTGCCAGAATTTTCCCTCCACTGCATTAGCTACTGGGGACAGTTATATAACCAAGTCCTATGGGAAGACTCTGATTGATAATGAGGAAGAGAATGCTCTCTCTCTCTCTCTCTCTCTTTCTTTCTTTCTTTCTTTCTTTTTTCAGGCAAATACACCATGAATTCCTACCTACCATGTCATATCCTCAGCCAAAGGTAGATTAGCTTGGGCCTACAGGATAAACACCTGTGCAACTCTATCTTTAATTTCTCTATCTATAAAGTCTCAGAAAAGTCTGTTTTTCCATGAGTCCTCTCCCAACTCACAATATTGTGCGTGCGTGCATGCATACAAGTGCATATGTGCATACGTGCTGATAACATCATGCACACGTTTATTTTCTTATTGCCTAAAGGGAATTGTAGTTTGGTAGACACTGTAAGGGAAGCACTTTAGTTCAAACTGGCCTGTTTTCAAATTCATTCTTGATGGAATAGTGATGGAAGTATCTTGCTTTGTTCGGGTGAAAAAAACAGCAAGTCCCTCACCCTCTCACTTTACACTTCACCTTCTGCCCTCTCCTAGTCTTTATGTTTGTTGTTATTCATTTCTTGCAGTTCTTGCTCAGAGTTTCCTAACTCTTCTTCCCACTTTCATCAGGCATAGGAGATTTTTTCCCTCTCTTTAAGATAGTTATGTTCCAGTTCATCAAACCCAAGCAACTATATTTACATAATGTAAATTATTTGTTCACTATGCATGTTATTGTCATGTCACTTTGCCTTCCCTGCCATGATATCCTAACGCAATCCTAATGACATGTAGTGTTTTGATATTTGCTATCATATATCACCTTGTACCTTACTGTCATACCAGATCATTTACTGTTTGCTGCCATGTAACGTTTGCAGTGTTTTGCTATTTGATTCTGTGTAATACCTGTTGTGCTGTGCTTCTTAATGCCATGTAAAAGAGGCTGGTGGTGGGGTGGTGGAAGCTAAATGAGAAATGAGGGGGAAAAAACCAGTGTTTTGGGAAAGAGGATATATTGATGTAACAAACCTTGATAAGGAAGAGAACAAAGACAATGCAAGGTCAGGATGTTTCTGGGAGGGAAGCCAGCCCAGAAAAAGGTGTTGTTTACATTAACTGGCAAAGAAGAACCTCACATGTGCAAATTTGTAATGTTACTGCTTATAAGACACTGCAATTCCAATAAGGCTTTTAGTCCTGGCAAACACCAGAATGTACAATTGGTACTCTACTGTTTCTTGTATAAAGTTTTATAAACTTCTGAGCATATTTCTTGGGACTGGAGTCATGCTGTATATGACAGTTATATGTTGGGTAATAAAATGGCTAATAAACATATATACATTTACACACAACGCTTAATCACAAGTACTCCTTGATAAGCACGAAACAGTGTTTTGTTGAATTCTTTGCTTATAATGCAGAAATGCACAACTTGTAGCCCAAGATGTATTGTGCACATCTCATGGCCATTTTTCTTCATATGATGGTCTATTCTCACAAGCAAATAATCATCTGAGACTGAAATAATCAAGTAATAAAATTGAATGTGTGATCCAGTTCTTTTTCCTGAAAAATGAAGGCAGCAGTCTTCTCTTTAAGGGAAAGAGAGTTGGAATGTAGAAGATACCATGGCAGGGATCCTGTGTCTTTTGTGTATCCTGTATTGGATCACACTCTGGATGCACCACAGGTGCAGGGGGAAGGAGGTGCTGATCTCAGCTCCATCCACTAACTACTGATCAAGTCTGATCATAAAGGTCGCTAAATATTCTCCACGTACAGAAGGACGATTCAAACACCTTAGGTGCCAGTTAGTACCCAGGGTCAGAGTTGCAACCAGGAATAGTGCACCTGCTGTTGTACAAAGAGGCAAGAATTTATCCCCAGTTAAATGTAAGTATACTAGAAGACTTCATGGGTGAATGTCTCAAATGGCATTTGCTGTGGCATTGCCCTCATGATGCAACCCTATTCCCAAAAAACCCATAATGTCCTGTTTCTTTTTCTGTCAAAGACATTTTTATTTCACAAGGTTTTTAAAGATGAGGGAATTCAAGAATGGGGGAATTCAATCCACCCCTACCATTTTGTTTATGTGTTCCCCTGTGATGGTCATGTTTTTCTAGGGGTTCCACAAAATTTTAGAGCAGAGTACTAACAAGCAAAGGGTCTGCTGCTCTCTTCAGCACCAATATCAACTAAACTCCATCTCTCCTTCCATCTTGTTTTCTTCCCCTCCTGATGAAGAAGGCAAAAAAAAGGGGGGGGGGAATCACTGACTGGGAATATAACATACAGGCAGCCTGTCAGTGGAATTCTTATATTGGAGTAGAGGAAAATTTGAGAGAAATTGGGATGCTACTATAGTATGAGCAAAGGTATCCTGTAGAAATAGATACACATATCTATACACACCATAGAGGGCAAACTAGTTCAGCAGTGAACATAAGTGCACCTGGTTATGTGAAGCAAATCCACACCTTCCCAGATCAGTTTCTCTCATCATGGTCTGCAGTTTGAAGGGATAAGCGAAAAGGAACCCTCAGTCACTGCGGAAATCACTTACAATGGCTGCCGACTGTCATGGAAATGGAAGATAGCCTTCCTGACATGTCACAACATTACCCAAACTCCCACTAACTGTAACATTTCATGCAATAGCATAAGTTCTCCGTTTGTCCCCTTTACAAAACCTCAACCAGGAAACTCTCTTCCAACGTATTTAGGCAGCACCATAATTTGAAGAGACATTGAAGCATATGAATATTCCCAAACTCAGCCTATCAGCACCATGATCGTGCTTAACTTAACTATAGTAAATATATCAAGGGCACTACCAATATGCTGAAGATTTCTGGAGATAGCTTGGACTCAGTGGGAGCATTGAGAGAAGCGATGGGTTTCCTTTTTGCATTCTCATTCTCGTAGAAAACAACATACAATAGGCAGTATTAGGAGGCATTGGAACTGGTGGAGCAATCCTTAGTGCTATTGACATGGAAATTCTAGCTAACAAATTGGGAGTTGTTGGTACTAAAACTAAGGACATAGGAATCTCATCAGCTATGGGACTCACTAATCTGGCACATGGCATAGATTTAATTGGACAATTAATGCCACAATGGGTGGGAGTAGAAAGAGATATTATAGGAGAATTAGGGAAATCCCTTGTTAGAGATACCCACAATTTGTTAATAGCCATTCAATGTACCCAGTTACAGAGTAATGTTATCACTTTCTCTGCCCAAGTAATCCAGTCCAGCCTAATGGGTCATTTACATCCAGAAATTTTAAGTCTACTCCAGGAGAGATATCCTGATTCTCTATAGCACCCCTCTTCCCTGGTAAAACAAGCTTCTTGGGAAGATTTAACTCTGTATGTGGAAATCCTTCATGAAAAGGTCTTTAACCCTATCAGACTACGTCCAGTATCTTACCTCGGACTTCCTTTAGTCCAGACTAATGCTACTCTCCTCCTAGAACGACACTTCCATTGGTCTAAGTGTACACATTTCTTTGATTTAACGGGATGTATGTTCACCAGACAATGGGTTCACTGTTTTGACAATTTGAAGGGAATAGCCCAACAAAATGACACTGACCACCATATCGCTCCTGTGAATACTTCCGTGTTAGTTCAACTCAGTCAAAACTGTTTCCGTTTGCAGACACTGTGTCCCATGGTGTCCCAACATTAATAGGACTGCTGGGAATCCATGCTTTTGTCAATAACATGTTAGGGACTGTTTTGGTCAGGAATTCTTTTTAAAGGAGGCTATCAAAGTTTACATTTTGAAAGCTGAATACATACCACAGCCTTCCAAATTCGAAGGCTTCCATCTAGAGGATGAATTGCAGGTATCTATATGGCTCCACAATTTTACTGATTTAAATAAAAAGGTTCAAGGGGTATTGCACACACCGCACCTCATCGCAATCAAGGTAAACCACACTGCACAACATATTGTTAGAACTTCTAATGAGCTCGCTGATGTAATGCATCGATCCTGGTGGAATGTCTTTATGTGTTCATCCACTGGCAGAGCTATTGCCCACTGGGCACTTCACCCACTAGTGATCATTTCAGTTTTCCAGGTTGCCCTGGTGGTATGTCTTCTTGTATTAGCCTGTTGGGCCAAGAGACAATTCCTAAGGCTCCAGATAGGACAATTAGGTAGGAACCAGCTATTCTAATTTTTACTTGTAAAAAGGAGAAGGGGTGTGGGAGAGTTAGGGGTCCAGAAGAAGCCTGGACCAGCTAAAAGGCCTAGGGATGAAATCTCAAGGCTCTCTGAGGTAGATGGGGCCTCCAGAGTTAGGCCTGGTACCCTGAAGGTAGCGGTCTTACCATGGCATTGGGATCTCTAAATTTGGAGAGACTGTGTGCAATGATGCCCTGGAACTAGCAGGAGAGGCCCTTGGTGGACCTCTCAGGTGGATGGGGCTTAACCCTGGAAAGCCGGTTCACTCTGCTGAATTGGGACACCTAAAAGATCATCTAGCCCATCCTTCCTGCTAGCATTTTAGGTTAGGGTTAGGCCTGTCAAGAACTCAGAAACTACTGTTGCTGTTTTCTTTAAGAAGGTAGGTAAGTACAACATGCCTTCCCCTTGGTTTTTTTTTCCTTCTGTAAATAGCCCCCTTATATGTATCATTTTAGGATTTATAGTTTCTATTATGTATGTGATGTTGGTAATTTGCATACACTATTAAGACAATAAACGGATTGGTTAGTGAAAAGTTAAGGACCTTTGCTCTGCCCCTGTCAGACATGCTGGCATCGATACGCTCTAGTGTCCCTTTGCCAAGAAGTCCGTATAGCCCAGGCTTGTCTGTTGGATAAT
The DNA here is from genome assembly GCA_030412105.1 of Cyclura pinguis. Lineage (NCBI taxonomy): Eukaryota > Metazoa > Chordata > Lepidosauria > Squamata > Iguanidae > Cyclura > Cyclura pinguis. The sequence continues at coordinate 111,028,152 of CM059603.1, forward strand.
TATTTCTTTCTTTGCAACTGAAAAAGTTGCTCCTGCTCTGCAGAGCAAGGAGCTGAAGGCCAGAGTTCAGCCCAATCCAAGCTGAGACAGTATCACCACCACCATTGCATCATGAACAACTTATATGTAGGTGTTCAGAACAAATGGAAACACTTAAAAATGTTTCTTGACAAGTGGGATGTTTCCCAGCCATGTGTAATTGCATGGAACACATGGAGAGGCTAAGACCTTGTGTGGTCCATCTGATCCCTGAAGGCCTGATCCAGCCCAGAGGTATGGGCACCTTGCTACCCACCTTCCCAACCGTAACTGAAATACTGAAACCACAGGGTGACCAACTCTCAGCATAGCCTTTTCACAACTACATGATTTATGGACAGTCACATACGGCCCCTCACCATCCCTACATCTCCCCAAACTTCAAATAGCAGAGTAGAGCCGCCCCCCCACCAAAATACTCACCTCCCATAATGCCCGTTGTTTATCTTCTAGGCTCTGATTGGTTTATAATTTACATAATTGCTACTAATTAAAGTGTTCAGGTTATAATCCTAAAAACAAGTCCTGGGCTACCATGGGAACCAGACCAGTAAAGGTAGTGACAGAGATGGAGAGATGCAACCTCTAGATGTTCTTGGGAGCCCAATGCATTCTATCCAGAGTCCCAGCAATTTTCACTAATGGGGAGAGGTGAAGAAATGACAAGCCACTTCCCCATGCCAGCTGCCAATGACTAGAACTCTTTTACCATTTTCCAAGATGAACTTTTACCTACTACCCTTTTTGCAAAGACTGTTGTCATTTTTCCCTTTTTGGAAAAACTTTTTGGACTCAAAAGGGGGAGGTGCCATGGCTAGCATCTGCCCTCCAGCTTCTGACCTCAGACTATTTTTGTTTTTTGTTTTCTTGCTCAATTCAATGGTTTTTCTATCTCTCCACTGCTGATCCAGGACACATACATGGAATTATTGCCAGTTCCTTGTTTATACTGGTTATTCCTCTGTTATTGATCCATTACCACTTCTCCATTGGTAAGAGTGATTTCTATGTTTTGCTTCATGTTTATATTGGTGTGAGTGTGTTTAGAAATGACAGAATTGTAAACAATAGGTCTTGTTCGTTAACCAACTTTCCTCTCTCTCTCCTGAAAGTTTTCTTCCCTTTTGATAGTTTTACTGCAACTTTACTTAATTCCTTTGTATGTTTAGGATAGGTTTCACACTCCCAATTAGGGTCTAAAAGTATTTTGTTGTTTAATTGGAAAATGTACGATATCGTACACTCATCGTCCATTTTCGGGGGGGGAATTGTTACTCCACTGGTACACCCTATCCCGGGTCCTACAATTTTTAATTTCAAATGTGATTCACCATGTCAGAGAGGTTGCCCAGATGAGCACATAGGCAAAAACAGTCGACTGACCAAGAACTAGGTCAGACCAATAAAATCCCCAGTCACGTAGCCCAAGGAGACCTCAAGCTGTGCAAACAAAGGGTCCTCAGCCACAGAGGAACCAACTTGAGGGGATTAGCGTGTTTCTTCCCAAGTTGAGCACCGGTGTCAGAAAAATCATATGAGGCAAGGACCATCTATATAAATTTACACTACAACCCATTGCAACCAAAGATCCTGAAACATTGGCAACACATCATAAAACCATCATGTAAAACAAGTTGCCATTGTGGAGCTTCCTTTCCTTTGCAGTGCATATTGTTCTCCCTGGGAGAGGATTTGCCCTTGAGGTATGTTTTCTCCTACAAGTAGTCCTAGTTTTTGAGAATTTCTCTGGATAACTCCCTGCCACGCTAGCAGACCATTTCTCTGTTAGTTGAGTAATCCCCTTAGTTGTTTCTTTGCTGAATTCCATTTTGCTTGCTGATTCACAGACCAAGGATTTCAGGATAGGTGCAGTATCACCCCACCTACAATCCCTTTATTATACCCTATCCATTTTCCACTCTTTTGCTTCTTAATAGGTCTTGTGTGAGTGTGTGAGTGATTGTGTTGGTGCATGAGACATTTTGATTCAATAAAATCATTTATTTGATATCTTTGTCTGGTTTCTGGCTTGGCCTGACCCGGTAAAAACTGGGTAAAAAGACCCCACTAGGTTACCCTGCCTCTCGTATTGCCACTGCTTGTGCTCCTTTAAGTTCCCCATTCTTCCTTAAATGAAGCACACTGAGGTTCCCCCCCAAGGGACCCCCAGAAACCAGGGAAATACCTAAATCTTATTGTTACCACGCCATATACCTCCATTTAGTGGTACAACATAACTGGCAAGAAATATTATTTAATTGGCAATAGATATAATTTCTAATACAAAAATCATAACTTATAGTTGGAAGGCATGTGAACAAGGAGTCTAGCTGGAAGCCACATGTTAAAACAGATGACCTCAGGATGGCCAGGTTGTAAGTTTAAGAGGATTAGATGGGAAAGCTCCAGTGCTCATTGTCTTGAAATAACTCTCTCAATGACCCAATCTTCAAATACAATAGCAAACAAGATTGCCTCAATGAAGCAACCAATGGTCGTCATCCTGTAACCTCTTCCTGTGGAAACTCTTCTTTGTTTCCTTACCTGTCCAGGTATTAAGAGATTATCATGACTGTCATCAATGCTTTGTTACCTCAAGTTAAGACCATTAGTCTGTTCCGGGCCCCTTTTGTTTGTTTTGCCAGAGAGAAATTATCACATTCCTTTTCAAGGTAAGAAACACGGTACTTAAACCCTGGCCCCAGACCAGACAATTCATCTTACCTTGAATACACATTGGCATGTCATTCTGTCCGCTGGCTCCCAGGTTCTCTTACTCTGTGCTATCCTCAAACTCTTGTTTGAAGCCATCTTGCTTTGATATTCTGCTTCTGGGACAGAAATTATTGCCCACTTCACCCCAAAATCTCTCATTATCCAATGTTTCTCTCCTTTTCCTGCACTAGACTTGTGTTGTTTGTGAGACTGCTTGATTGCTCATATGTGTCTGTGAATTCCTCAATAAAGCATTGCCACCCAACCCATGAAATGAAGAGACCACACACAGGGCTTGGGTTGAACTAGGGCAATTTATTAATGTATACCTAATTAACATAAATCTGGAAATGAACTTGACCTTGAACTTGGGCTTGAATTTAAACTTGACCATGAACTTGCACTTATGACCTGAGAAGGGGGGGTCAACAGCATGGGTAGGCTAAGGCAAGGGTCAGCACCAGACCTCTTCCCCAGACCTCCTTAGGCGAGGTACCGGGCCCCAAAGCCAACCCATGAGGGTGGATTAAAACTTTGGCCAGCCCTTTTCTGGAAGGCGAGCCCACAAACCGCAACCCCCCCCGTCTCATGACGGTAGGGGCAAGTCCCGGGCCCGCCTCAAGGACAGCATTTATCCTACACCAAAGGGTGCCATAGGTACTCACCGAAACCCTTAGACCGCCCCCTACCAGCCATGGATAAGGGCAAGCGTCTGCTTAGTCCTTATGCCCCCAACTCCCACTCAGGATAGCTTCAAGCCCCCGTTTCAAATCCCGTAGAAAGATTTCATTGCCCTCGGATGACAAGTGTACCCCGTCGGGCCTATACAGCTCAGGTTTATTAAAGACAATGTCACAGTGAGGAATATAGTGACCCAAGCCCTGTCTCAAAGCATTGCGAATTTCTCTGTTCGCTCGCCTACGAGCGAACTCCAAGGGTCGAGGATCCCCTCCCCCACCCCACACTTTTCTTTGAATCATTGCAGACCAAGCAATGCAGGTGCCAGGCCAAGTATTGAGAATAAGCCGCATATCATGAATGGCCTGTATGATCAAGGCCTTTCCTTTTAAAAGTCCAAGGTCATTACCACCCAGGTGAATGACCAACACATCAGGCGGAGGCCCACGGCACTCCCCAAACAGCGCAGGCAACAAGCCATGCCAGCGAAGGCCTCTCTTGCCAAGCCATTGGAGCAAGGCTCGGTCACACAATACCAAATGCAGGCCAAAATGGCCATCACGAGCCTGCCGCTCTGCCCAAAAGATGAAACTGTGACCACAGATCAGCACTCGCTTCCTCCCAGCCAGAACAGGACGATCTGAAACGAACCAGAAATGTTATAACAGGTGAATCGGCCTGACATAGCGCCGGTACACCCTGGACTTCCATCTCACAATCCTCTGGATGTCGTCAGCGTTCATGCCCATCAAAGCTGCAGTGGAAGGTGCGCCTATGCGAAATGAATGCGTACCAAATTTGGTGCCTTGTAGGCCTAGAAAGGTCAAAGCCTTTTTCGTGATGGCCCAGAATTGATACCTAGTGAGGGGGGTTGTGTCAGCATGACAAAACAGAGGCCCCGAATGTGTCCCCCAGCTGGCTATATAAGCCCTCAGCGCCCTGACCGGGCATAAAGTGGCATCAGAACATTCCTGTAAAGTAACCACAGTGCCCCACCTGGCCTGGTCAGTTTTCGATCCCCTTATGTGAAGGCACAAATGCCGCTCGCCCCAGGTCAGGTCCTTAAACTCTAGGGCCCTGCCAGACCTGTCTCTCTTACTCTGAACCACCAACTCACTTACCCTCAATGTGCCAAAAAATGCAGTGAGAGCCGCCAAGTGAAAAAAGAGAGCCTCGTATGCAGAAGAGCACAAGACTTCCCATGTGCCGCCCAAACCCTTCAGAATGCCAGGAGAAAGTGGTTGCCTGTCATCTCGGACCACCCCTTTTTGCCTGACTCACCCTTCGATAAATTTGCGTATCCTAAAATCACTGGTGGGATCAGGGAAGCCTCGTGCCTTGGACCAAAAGGCCAAGGTGGACATGCGGGATCTAATGGATTGAGGGGAGAGGCCTGCTTCCTTAAGGGACAAGCAGAACTGCAAAATATGGTCCACCGGGAGTGGCCATGTGTCATGTAACCCTTTAGATTTCCGCAAGCTAGTGAAATCCTTAGTGGCCTTATTGTAACTCTTTCTGGTGCTGGGCGCAATTGACATACCGACGATCTGTGCTACCTCACCCCGCCAAGCTTCCACAGATCAAAGGGCATCGGTTCTGGGAGGACGGCAGCATCTGGTGCCAGCTCTCTGAAACGTTTCATCTGCATACGGGAGAGAGAATCAGCCAAGGAATTATCCACACCAGGAACGTGTACAGCTGTAAAGACTATGTTAAAACGGAGACACTGAAGTGTGAAAGCCCGCACCAAGTGCATGACGCGCTGCGACCTAGAGGAGAGAGAGTTAATCACTCTGACTGTGGCCAAGTTGTCACACCAAAAGTGGACTGAAGCGTTTGCTAAGTCATGTGCCCAGATGTGAACTACCACTACTATTGGAAAAAATTCCAAAAATGTAAGGTCAGCTGTGAGGCCTGCCTCTGCCCAACTCTCGGGCCATCTCTGTGCACACCACCTGCCCCTGAAAAAGACACCAAAACCGATGGATCCTGCTGCATCCGATGATATTTTCAGTGCATCCCTGACCTTGATTTCATCCCGCCAAAAAGAGACACCATTGAAGTCAGCCAGGAACTCCTGCCACACTCCTAGGTCCAGTTTAATCCCTCTGGTGATCCTAATTCTGTGATGCGGTTTGGTGATGCCCTTCATGGCATCGCACAGGCACCGAAGGAATGCCCTGCTGGGTGCCACCACCCGGCAGGCAAACTTCAGGTGCCCCACGATCTCCTGAAATTCCCTAAGCGTAGCCTCGCGCCTACCCATGAAGGAAGCCACTCTTGACCTGAGATCCTGAACGTTAGCTGGCGGCAGTTTACAAGCTTGGTTGACTGTATCCAATTCAATGCCCAGAAATGTAAGCTGCTGTGTGGGGCCCTCGGTTTTCTCATGTGCCAAGGGCACGCCTAACTCCCCCATAAGAGATGTGAATTCTGCCAAGAGGAATGCGCACTGCCCAGAACCGCAGTGTCCTACGAATAAGAAATCATCCAAATAATGAATAATGCCCTTAAGGCCTGATTTGCTTTTGATGGCCCATTCTAAAAAGGTGCTGAATGTCTCGAAAGCAGAGCAAGACACAAAACATCCCATGGGGAGGGAGCGATCCACATAGAATTTGCCCTCAAAGGTGAATCCCAAAAGTTCAAAGTCAGATGGATGAACAGGCAGCAGGCGGAAGGCTGACTTGATATCAGATTTGGCCAGCTCGGCCCCAACACCATACCTGCGCACCCTCCGTACAGCTGCATTGAACGAAGTATACCTAACCGAACATAACTCAGCCGGAATGGCATCATTAACGGATTCGCCCTTGGGGTAAGACAAATGGTGGATTAACCTGAATTCACCTGGAGCTTTCTTAGGGACAACTCCTAGTGGGGAAATTCTAACATTGGGAGTGGGAGGCTGGTCAAATGGACCTAATACCCTGCCTTCAGCAACCTCCTTCCTAATTTTCTCCCTCACTACATGCTCTTTGCCTATTACTGATTTAAGGTTATTGGCCATAAAAAACTGCCGAGATCCCATACTTGGGATCCTGAACCCCCGAGTAAATCCCTCTCCCAGATATAGAGCTACAGCCCGGTCCGGATAAAAGCGGAGCCAAGCCAGCAGCCTCTCCACATCAATTGGACTGGGCCCCTTTGTGAAGTGGTGGCTGATTTCCTGGCCCCCGCTTGCCACCTCAATCCCTGAGGCTTGTCCCTCCCCCTCTCCCCTTGTTGCAGTTGCGAATGGAGTGAGAGCCCCAGCAGAACCCATATAGGTGCTTGTATTTGCAAGGGCGACGGGCACAAAACCCTTGCATCCCAAATTCCCAACAGAGCTGTATTTGCTGCTGCTCCTGCGAGCCCTGAGTGTGGGGAGGCCCTCTGGACTTATCGAACTGCACCAGATGACCGGAGTGGGACCTCTCCCCGAAAATGGGGCGAGCCGGGGTCAACGTCTGCATCCACAATTCAGGGTGTATACTGTCCCATCTCAGGCTTGGCTGCTTCGCTGCCCTCATCCTAAACTTCTCATCGTAGTGCAGCCAACCAGTCCCAGCAAAATCTGCATGAGCCCTGAAAATCGTGTTCAAATATACCACCAGGGAGTGAGCCCTGGAGGGCTGGGCCTTAACTATCACGTCCATGTAAATGAGATAACCTATAAACCAATTAGTCCAGTTCCTGTCAATCCTGCGTTTTTTCAATTTTTCCCTCTCACCTGCGTCCAAATCCTCCTTCTCTTTCTTATCAAGCTCTCGATACAAAAGGGAGAATAGGTCCACGTATTCTCCCTTCAGTATCTTTTCAATAGTGGTTGAGGTCAGGTGCTCGTCCAATACCCCTGACTGCCCACCTGCATTCTCCTCAAGGCCTGCATCCTTGCTCGACTCCCGCGATACATCGTGGGAATGCAGCGTCACCCCTGATGGCAGCTGAAAGGGTGACATTTGCTCCCCAGGGGAAGAAGGTGAAGAAGAAAATGATAACTCTGGGAAACCTGCTGGCGGAGCCCATACCATATTCCTCGGTGGTGTAATGAAACTCCAGGGCCATGCTACGGACGCAGTACCTTCCTCATGGCCAATAGACTCACCCAGTGCTGCTCCTGCTGCTTCCTACTCTCCCAAGGGCCAGGCCTCCCAACTGACATGTTGTGATGAGGATGCTTGTTCCCACCTCCCTGGAGGCGATTCTGTCTGCTTCTCAACTGCTCTGTCCTTTTCAATAGCGTCTAGCCGTGCCAAAATCTGGTTAATAACACTCACTGGCATGGAGACCCTCTGCTCCTCCCTTCCTCTGTTCTGCCCCACAGGCCGCTGGCCACTCTCAATGACCCCAAGCTTAGCAAAAATGGCAGCTGCCACATCTGCTCCCCCATCCTCATCAATGATGAGGACACTGACATTGGGGCAGCTAAGGCCTTGGCTGGTGTGGCCCTTTTGGCTGGCGTGGCCACTTTGGCCGGCATGGCCCCTTTGGTTGGCGTGGCCTTCTTGGTGGGCTGCTTGCCCTTGGATGCTGATGAAGCTCGTTTGGGAGCCATCAGCACCAATGGCAGGCCTAATAAACCCTAACTCCCTTAACCAAACAAAACAAAACCCACAACAAAATGATCACACTCTCTCAGCCCACCAAGGCCCACTGGACACTCTCTCACAGCCCAGATGTGGCAAAACCTGCAAAAGAGCACCTTCCCCCCAGGAGCAAGGTGTAAAAGGGAGAGCAACAGAGAGAAGGGGTGGAAAAGAAAAAGGAGTGAAAAGGCACACTCTCTCAGCCTGACATGCCCTAAGAGAGAGAGGGGGGAGGAGGAAGGAAGGGAAGGGGGGGAGGAGAAAAGGAAAAGAAAGAAAGAGAAGGAAAGAGAAGAAGAAAGAAAAATTATATATATATATATATATATATATATATATATATATATATATAAAAAAATAAAAGTTGGGGGGCAGGGAAAGCCACAACAACTGCTTTCCTCAGATAGATCCCCCGAATGCCCAAGGGCCTCCGAATGGGCTGCTTCCAACTTCTGCTGCCGCCACTGCCGCACCAGCGGCCCTCCCCAGGGCCTAGGGGGCCCACGGCAACCCTGCCGCTGCCAAAGATCAGCCCAGGGAGGGGGGAAGAGGTGCAGAAGAGCGGGGAAAACAGGAAGAAAGGAGAGAGGAAAAAAGAAAGAAAAAAAAGGAGAGAGGGGGCTAGGGGAAAGCCTGCTGCTGCCGGTGCACTAACAACAGCCTCCCCGCCACTGACGAGGCGATTCTGTCACCGCCGCCGCTGCCACGACAGCGACCGCCCTCAGAGCCTGGGGGGCCCCCAGGAACCCCCTCCCCTGACGAGGGTCGGCCTCAAGAGAGGGGGAGACACACCCCGAACCTGGACAGCAGCCGAAGCGACCGTCAGCTGCCTCCCTCTGCTGCCCCAAACAAAGGCCTCTCAGGCAGCCACGTGGCTGGCCCTCAGGGCCAGCAGCATCAACCCCCGCCGTCAGCCTCGCCAGCAAACAAAGAGGCTGAGGAAGGGGCGGCGCGGCCCTAAAAAGGGGTCTGCAAACCCCGCCCCCTCCCCATCCCACTGTGCGACCCTTGTCGCATAGTGATTGCGTGGTCTCCTCTTCGTGGGAGGGCAGCAAAGGTGTCCCCCCCCGCCACTTGCGGTCACGCTGGCGGTGGGAGATGAATTCTTTTGATTCTCAACTGGTGTCTTGCAGTTAGTACCAGTATACACAGGTGAAAAGATCCCAAGGTTAACCCCCCACTGCTACAGGCCTCCTTTGAGCTTTAATTTTACACCTTTCTAAGAAGATGCTGAGACGGCTGGAGGACTCAAGATCCCCCACCTTTTGGGATAACATATTTCTCAGGCCCAACTAATTAGGTTCACTGAATAAATTATTCAATGGAGAGAAGTAAATTCCAGTGATACAGTGGGTCTAGTGTAATCAGGACTGACCATAGGATTCAAAGCCAAGTCAAAAGGGTGACTTAGCAATATGAAATTGGCTGAATTTTATTTGGTAAAATGATAATTATATTCTCTGATTCAGTGCAGAATACAAAATAGATGCTGTACAATAATTCAGTTTCTGAGCAATGTGTAGAGTTAAAAACAGTGTCAGCCTTCTTCTTTTCAGACTCTTAACCATGTATCCTACAAATGAATTCACACACATATGGAGCAGTTCTTAGCAACTGTAAAGTGTATCACAATAACCCCATAAGTAGGGCCCCAAGGAAAACCCAAGCCAGAGTTGTATCTATCTCACTTTTCTTACATGTTGCTTAAAAACTCCATCTCAAAAACAATGGTATTCAAAGTAATTCTGGAGTAGTTCATGCAGATGTTTATCCTTGCAAACAATTACTCTGCTTGAGTTGTCTATAATGATAAGTAACACAGAAAACATAGCACCATAAAATTATTAAGTGGTTCTAAATAAACATTGAAAACCCTCAATCTTTTAAACAAAGATGGTGTAAGGGATGGCAGAGCTGTGTGGTAAAGACAGGGTGCCTTATCAGATTGGGAACCAGCACACCAATCTGGAAGAAGTAAGGGTCTGTCACAACATGTAATTCAGATATTCTATACTTAGGAAGAATTTGTTGTTGTGTACTTGCAAGACATTTCTGACTTATAACATCCATAAAGTGAACCTATCACATGATTTTCTTTGTAAGAGCTGTTAAGAGTGGGGTTATCTTAGGAACAATAGAGCTTACTAGAATCTAAGGCTAGAATCCTATTATAGAGACATACATGTTGGGGTTACACATGTATATGTTTTTTACTTGCTTTCCTGGATCTCCTGCAACAGCTGTCATGTTGGAGGTGTCATGTGCTTCCAGGATCTAGACTCAGACTCAGAGTTTGAGGCAGCAGAATCTGCTCTGAGCCCTGACACAGAGACTGCTGCAGCAGAACCTGTAGAGCAGACAGTACCACCACCCGCCCCAGGGACAAAAGTGTCAGCCACAGCAGGGAGCCCTGCTCACTCTGACACAGGGAATGATCTAGCCGTACCTACCTTTGCTCAGCATAAAAACCAAAAGGGTCTCCTGCGTCGCTCCCAGCAAATTTATGCCAAGCACCAGTTAATGAGGCACCACCTGCGCTGACCCTGGAGCCTATAAGAACTGAGCCTTTCCCTTCTAGCCTTTGTCAGCAATCAACTGACCATTTCTCTTGTGCATGCTTCTGTTTGCCTCCCTTGCCTGTGTTTCTGCCTTTGACTTGTGTTTGTTTTTGCCTGCCTCTGATTTATGGACGTTGTTGGGACCCTTATGGCTTCTCATTTGCAAAGCTGTTTCTTTTCTTCAGTAAACTGACCATTTAAGTTACTGCTGAATTTCTAAACTGTGTTTGTTATCAGCTTCTCCTGGCTGCCAGGCCAGACCAAGCTCGGACAGGAGGGGAGTGTCATGTCACATTCTCTCCATGCCATATGAACGAATGTAGAATATGCTGGGTATAATATTGATGCATATGGATGTAGCAGAAGGTATGCATGAACATAATGTGTTACCAAATGGTCGATGTTGAACATTTTTTATTGCATTGTTTATTATCTGGAGAGGTAAATAAGCATTTGGCCAACCTGACCAGGAAATGTTTTGTTTATTTAGGAGTGATATCAGTTGATGGGTGATTTATTATGCCTGAACTTTAGAATACTAAGGTTAGGACTGCAGTTAGCCTATTAAAGGAAATGTCAGGGAATCTCAGCACAGAGAAAGGGGATCAAAGAAACTAAAGAGGGGGGGAATAGAATGGCTCAAAATGCCTGTGCCATATTGAGCAAGATACCTGGAAGAAGAGTAATAAAGATAACACAAGGAATGTGGAAATGTTGAGAGGTCAAAGCATGAGGAAAGGTTGGTCTAAAAAAGAAAGAAAAAATCTGAAAGTTTAGGAGAGGCATAAATCTGGAGAATCTAGCAATGGGCATTGTGCACGAATGGTAGTGTGTTAGTGGTTTCCCTATATTACCTGATGTGTGATGTAAATTATTTACTCCAGCTACAGTTGTAAACCTAGCACCCTGTGCTTCATTAAACATGATTGAAAGTATCTGTGTGTTTTCTTGACAGCAACAAAATAGTGGTATGTGACAGGGAGCCTGAGCTGGGTATATGGAACATTGTGCTCCACATGCTTTGATATAGGATCTGTTTTGTGTTGTCATGTTGTTCTGGTCCCATTTGTTCCTTCTCAGATGTTCTACTTGGTGGAACTGTTACCGCCATGGTGGGCCCGAGCTTGTGGGATATAAAGATATCTATTGATATCAATAATTCAGCCTCACATACCCATTCCTCTCCACGTGCTTGCGAGGCCCCCAGACAATCACGCACACAGGCTCGGCCGATAATTGTTGTAATATTCCAACACAATACAGGCAGGCCAGAAATAGCCGACTCACAGCTTCAGGAGACCTCAAGGCAAGTACCTCAATTAGGTATGCAAGCAACTTTCAAAAGATCCTCTGCCCCATGCTGGCAGCTTGATGATCGGACTATACAATGCTCAAGCACTCCGTGTTTGCATACCAGCTATCCTATTGACAATTTGGCTATAATTCAATCATTCAGATTCTGACCTTTTAGAGGCTTTATCTCCAGCCCCAAACTCATTGTTTTCCCCAAGTCCAAACTAGCCTGCGGTCACAATTCTCCTTATAAAAACCCCTGACTTTGAGCGCTTCCTTGGATCGCTCTTGGCTTCCATCCCGCCTTGCTGTCGCCTTGTCCAGCGAGCCTTCCCCTCAGCTCCACGTGCTGAGATCCACACTCCCCAGCTTCTGTATTCCAACCGGGCTTCAGGACAGGTGAAGTATTACCCAAACCAACAATTCCTCTAAAAATCCCTCTTTCCCACTCCAACCTTTATTTCTCTAGTTATCTGTGTGAGTGTGCTGCATACACTGTTTGATTGTATTTTTAATAAAACCACATTTATTATTTCAACTTCTGTGTGGTCCTTGACTTGGCCTGACCCCGTAAACATAGGGTTCAAGATCTCGCTACATTAGCCTACCTCTCGCATTGCTAGGCTGTGCTCTTGGCTAATTTCCCCAACTTATATAATTGAGAGCGCATTTAGATATCCCTCCTGGGACCCCCAGGAATCAGGGTAACAGAACTGCAGATTAGTTTTTTAAAAAAACTGTATTTAGTTTGTCCAAACAACCAAACATGAACAGGATTACTTGTAGCAAGAAGAAGCAAACTTCAACAAGTTATATGCATATCCATCTTCATTGGCCCCAGTATCCCTTGCTGTCATCAGATACATTCTCAAGGAATTCAATCAGCTTCCTACAATTAGAAGCAGCTAACTGCATGGGAACTGGTCAAATAACTTACCTGGCAGGACAAAATTATCTCAGATCTCGTGAAGAGAAGACTGAAATGAAAATGATTTCAATCTTTATTTTTTAACAAAAATTTTCATTAAATACCTTTTTTTCCCAGAAAACACATACATATAAGGAAACAACACATAAGGAAAAAGAACAAAAAATATAAGAAACCTATACTATCTACCCCAAAACATGATCTTAAAAATTTAATCCTACTAACACACAAGAGAAGACACTGAAAAAATAAATAAATAAAAGGATTGAGGGGCTACACACATGACTTCCAACCCCCCCCCCCCCGGATTGCTATTCTGTAATACTTTAAGTATACTTCCACAAATTTAATCAGTACTATGCCTATTTAAACATATCCTAAATCTTATAAGATTAAGCAAATGCTGGAAAAAAATTCAATTCTATACTAGTACATTTAGTACGCTTATATAAGATTCTTCAATACCTTCTGTTCAAACTATTCAAATCCTACAACTGTGAATTTCCCCCAGCAATCTTTCCCATTGTCACCTTTTCTCATGCCTTCTTACACTCGGACAATTATCCTTCTTTAGTTAATGTAGACAACTTGTCCATCTCTATCATATCCAGCAATTTCATCACACAGTCTTCTTGAGTTGGTATCGTGGGATCTTTCAGTTTTGGGCATAGAATATTGTTGCTGCTATTTGTCACGTATTGTACAGTTCTTACAAATTCCTTATCAATGTGCTCATCAGACAGTCCCAGCAAAAAGAATCCCGGTTTCAGTTGAATATTTCAAAATATTTTCCATCAGTCAATGTATCTCCATGCAAAACTTTGCTTTTTCAGAAGTCAATTGTGTATGAAAAAAAGTCTCATCTGTCTGTTTACATTTACAGCACATATCTGAAGATTCTTTATAAGTTTTGGACAATTACTCCGGAGTTAAATACCACCCATACATCATCTTATACATTTTTTCGCTCAGATCATAACTTAATGTGAACTTTAAATCTTTTGACCACTTCTTCTCCATAGGTCCATCTGGATAGCATAGCTCAAATTTTGAGCCCATTTGATCATACCTTTTCATCTTCCATCTCTATTTTCAACAACAATTTATACATTTTAGCTATTCAATTATCATCATCTTTACATGATTCTTCTTCAGTTTTTGGAATTTTTTTTTAATTTTTATTTAGTTATAAAAGAAAAAACAAAAATAAGAACAAAAGAAATAACATTACATGATAAACATAAAGGTGAAAAAAGAAAATTGTAACAAAAAATGCTTAGATTATTATTTTTCTTCCAATCTATTAATATAACAAACTTGTTCAACATATTATAAATCATACTGCTTGTATATTTTTCTACATGTATCTAAATCCCACTCACATTATACTCATTATTATTATTTATTCTCGTAATTAATATTTAGGAAAATATACTATTAATAATTACATTCTTATTTATATCATTTTCTGCTAAATTTAACCTCTTACTGTTACTAAATATATTCTTATTACTAAACATATCATTATTAACCCTATATGTGAACCCATCCCCAGAACCAATTATATTTCAGATTACTCCACCTTCCAGAATTGTAGTTCTTCCTGTGGAGGTATGACACATTCCTCTTTTATTAAAACCTTTTCCACAAATATCTTCCATATTTCTTCAAAATCATTTCCTTTCAATATTCCCTTTTTAATCTTAATTCGACATGTTAACTTATCATTAATCGCAATTTTCCACACTTCTTTATACCAATCCACTATTTGAAATTCTCCTTGAGTTTTCCATTTTCTTGACATAATTAACCTTGCTGCAGTTAATAAATTTGTAATCAAATCCTTCATAGCCTGGGTATGATTAACCTTCTCAAACATAGATAATAATGCTATACCTGGACTTACTGGCAAATCAATTTCAGTTATCTCTTTAAATACCATTTGCCAAAATTTCTGTGCACATTCACAATTCCACCACATATGAATATATGTACCAATTTCTTGACAACCCCTTCAACACAACCTCAAATAATTCTTATCTATACAATTTAATCTTACTGGTGTTAGGTACCATCTCCAGATACACTCCAGATTACAATAATTCTTTTTTATCCATACAGACAAGCTTTTTAAATGATGCTGATTCCAAATTTTTCACCAATCCTGAATATCTATTTTTTGTGTTAATTCTTCCTCCCATATTTTTCTAAGATATTCATCTTCATGTTTTGACAACATTTTATATATTTCACTTGTGGTACCCTTCAAAATTTCATTTTTCTCCATTCCTTGTCTTTGGTTAATCATTTATTCAAATCTGGTGTATTCTCCAAAATCTTTATTATTCCTGTTCCAATTCCTTGTCCACTGCTCTAACTGAATATAAAGCCATGATATCTTAGTACCCTGCAATCTCTCCTTTATTTTGCCTTTATTCGTGATTGTAATCGTCCAATCTTTTAACTTATAAATTCTCTTTTTTCTTTAATTCCTTCTCTAATTCACCTCTAAAATTAATTGGAAATCTACCATAACTACTGGTATTAATGGTGAAATAGCTGGCATTAACTTTTCCTTAATTTTCTTCCATATTTCTAATATTTTTTCAAGAAGGGATTTTCTATTTTTTCCATTTCACTCTTAGCTGACTTCCAGAAGAAAATATTTTTTGATCTCCTCTCTATTTCTATTACTTCTGTCTCTAACCAATCTAAAACCCTCTTTCCTGCTACTCCATTGATGATATATCTCAATTGATTTGCATTATAATACCGTTTTAAATTCAAGAGGCGCAATCCACATTCTTTTTTGGGATTTATACCAATATTTCTTATTAATCCTTGCTTTTTTGTTCCCATTTCAGAAATTGTTCAATAATAACTGCCAATTTTTGAATTCTGCTTCTGATAACTGTATTGGTAGCATCCTGAACAAAAAGTTAATCTTGGGTAATATAGAATCATAGAAACGTAGAGTTGGAAAAGACCACACGGGCCATCCAGTCCAACCCCCTGCCATGCAGGAATACCCTCAAAGCACTCCTGACAGATGGCCATCCAGTCTCTGCTTAAAAACCTCCAAGGAAGGAGACTCCACCACACTCCGAGGCAGCATATTCCACTGCCAGACAGCCCTGACCGTCAGGAAGTTCTTCCTGAGGTTCAGGTGGAATCTCCTTTCCTGCAGCTTGAATCCATTGCTCCTTGTCCTGGTCTCTGGAGCGGCAGAAAACAAGCCCACTCCCTCCTCTACATGGCATCCCTTCAAATATTTAAACATAGCTATCATGTCCCCTCTTAACCTTCTCTTCTGCAGACTGAACTTACCCAGCTCTCTAAGTCTATCCTCATAGGGCTTGGTTTCCAGGCCCTTCACAATTTTGGTCGCCCTCCTCTGGACCTGCTCCAGCTTGAACGTGTCCTTCTTGAATTGGGGTGCCCAGAACTGGACACAGTATTCAAGATGAGGTCTAACCAAAGCATAGTAGAGTGGTACCAGTACCTCCCTCGATCTAGACACCATACTCCTATTGATGCAGCCGAGAATTGCATTGGCTTTCTTGGCTGCCGCATCACACTGCTGACTCATGTTCAGCTTGTGGTCTATTAAGACTCCTAGATCCCTTTCACACGTACTGCCATCCAGCCACGTGTCCCCCATCGTATATTTCTGCATTCCATTTTTTCTACCTAAGTGTAGGACCTTACACTTCTTTCTGTTGAATTTCATTTTGTTAGCTTTGGCCCAGCTCTCCAATCTCTCCAGGTCATTTTGAACTTTGATCCTGTCCTCTGGCGTATTAGCAACCCCTCCCAATTTGGTGTCATCTGCAAATTTGATCAGCATGCCCTCTATTCCTTCATCCAAGTCATCGATGAAGATATTGAACAGCACTGGGCCCAGGACAGAACCCTGTGGCACCCCGCTAGTCACTTCTTTCCAGGATGAAAAGCAGCCATTGGTGAGCACCCTTTGGGAACGGTCAGTCAACCAGTTAAAGATCCACCTGACAGTAGCTCTGTCCAGCCCACATTTTACTAGCTTCTTTGCAAGAATGTCATGGGGAACTTTGTCAAAGGCCTTACTGAAATCGAGATATGCTACATCCACAGCACCCCCTTCATCTATCAAGCTAGTAACTCTATCATAAAAAGAGATAAGATTAGTCTGGCATGACTTATTTTTGAGAAATCCATGTTGACTTCTCGTGATTATCGCATTGCTTTCTAAGTGATTAGAAACTGACTGCTTAATGATCTGTTCCAGGATCCTTCCGGGTACTGACGTCAGGCTGACTGGGCGATAATTATTTGGGTCCTCTTTTTTTCCCTTCTTGAAGATGGGGACAACATTTGCCCTCTTCCAGTCTGCTGGAACTTCTCCTGTCCTCCAAGATTTCTCAAAGATTATAGCAAGCGGTTCTGAAATGACCTCTGCCAGTTCTTTTAATATCCTAGGATGCAATTCATCTTGCCCTGGAGACTTGAATTCATCCAGTGTGGCCAGGTATTCTTGTACCACCTCTCTACCTATTATGTGCAGCATTTCCCCTGCTTCCTCACCTGCTCCCCAACTGCCAGGTTGAGTGCTTGTATCCTTCTGGGAAAAAACTGAGGCAAAGAAGGTGTTAAGTAGTTCTGCCTTTTCTCTTCCCCCTGGTAGTAATTCACCATCTTCTCTGTGCAGCGACCCTATCGTCTCTTTCTTTTTCCTTTTGCTACGGACATATTTAAAAAAGCCCTTTTTATTGTTTTTGATGTCTCTGGCCAGCCTAAGTTCGTTCTGTGCTTTAGCCTTTCTGACCTCCTCCCTACATTTCCTGGCTACTTGCTTAAATTCTTCTTTGGTGGTTTCCCCCTCTTCCATTTCCTGTACACGTTTCTCTTAATGCTTAGCTCAGCTGATAGTTCTTTAGTCAACCATTCTGGTTTCTTCAGATACCTTCCATTTTTCCTCCTTATTGGCACAGTTTTAGACTGTGCCTTCAGTATCTCCCTTTTAAGGAACTCCCATGCCTCCTGAACTCCTTTCTCTTTCACTATTCTTGACCACGGAATTTCAGCCAGCAGCTCCTTAAGTTTACAGAAGTCTGCTTTTTTAAAATCTGAGATGAGTGTCTGGCTACACTTATCTTCTCCTTCCCACTGAATACCAAATTCCAATAGGGCATGGTCACTCCCCCTAAAGATCCAACCACTTCTACCTCATTAACAAGGTCATCCCTATTGGTCAGGATCAGATCTAGAATGTTTGATCCCCTTGTGGCCTCTTCCACCTTCTGGACCATGAAATTGTCTGCAAGACAAGCAAGAAACTTGCTGGACCTTACTGTCTTGGCAGAGTTTGACTGCCAACATATATCCAGGTAATTGAAATCTCTTATTATTGCTATATCTCTCCTTTTTGAATAATATTTTCATTTTTACTAATGCAATTCTGCCAAATGATGATAGCTTAATATTTTTATATTCCTCTAATTTCCTTTTCACTTCTTGTCTTAATTTATTATAATTTTCTTGCTCCAATCTTAATAAACTTTTTGTAATATTTATTCCTAAATATTTATTGTATCCTTTAATTTAATATATATTTTCCTTTTCTTTAAAAAATCGTGTTCAGTTTTTTGGAATTTCAACACCTAACAAATTTTTATCCATTTTATAATGTTCACTTAACTATAAGCAACCCATATAATTTCAAAAACATTTGGAATCAACTCCTTGTTTGTTTCCATTTGCAATTGATCTCAATCTGCCTGGAACATATCTCTATATGTTAACCACTTATCTTTAAAAGTTATTTGTCTTGTAAATAAGACTTCATGTGGAGAAGTCCACAAAGGCATTTTAGAACACAAATGCATTTTATATTTATTCCACACTTTCAAATGTACACACCTTATAAAATCATTATTAAAATTTGCATTACCTCTAATTATATCATACCACAAAAAGGTATTCATCCAAATTTTAGATCAAAACTGTTTAATTATAAAAGTCCTTCCATTTTCAGTACAATCTGTATAACACAATCTTTTAACCACACCATACAGGAACTGTAGTATTACAAAATACAATTACAATTACTACAGAAACTAACAATGGTATTCAAGACGGAAATGAGAGAAATCAGAACAGAAAGGAAGCATATGAGAATAGAAATAAAAACAGATATAAAGAAAGAATTGGAAATCTTTAATGAAAAACTAGATAATATCTCAAAAGAATTGAAAAACGTGAGTGAAAAGGTAGAACAGATGGAAGAGAAGACAACGAGGTTGGAAGACCAAATGGTAAAGACGGAGGGAAAGACTGAGCAACTAGAAAAGACAACGCTACTCATGGATATAAGAAATAGAAATAAGTTGATTAACATGAGAGGATTGAAAGAAGTAGATCAAGAGGATCTGTATCAAAGATTGACGAGGCCCTTAGCACATTATATAGGATGGGAACCGGAACAACTAGACTTAGAAATTGATAGAGTATTTTGGGTAAATTCGGCGGTGGCAAAGAGGAAGAAGCTACCATGAGACATTGTGATATATTTCCTAAGGGAAAGAGTGAAGGACCTAGTCTTGAAGTGTAGCTACACAAATAAATTGGTGATAGAAGGAACGGACATGAAAGTATTTAAAGATATACACCCAACTTTGTTGAAAAGAAGGAGAGAGTATAACTTCTTAACCCAAGCTTTAAGAGAAGTTGGAATTAGATATATGCGGGAAAGAACAGAAGGAATTTCTTTCACGTGGAAGCAGAAAAGATTGGTTTTGAACACAGTCATAAAAGCAAGAGAATTTATGAGAAAGTATATTGAGGAACTATATAGAACAGGAGAACCATCACGAGAGTACCGAGAAGAAAAGGGAAAAGAAGAAATACAAACAACTCAAGGACTGAATAAGAAAATGAGGAAAGAACAAATGAAAGAGGAATTAGCGAGAGTACAAAGAGAGGAAGAATTAGAGAGAAGACGGGAAGAAGAAGAGGAAGAAGAAGAAGAAGAAGGAGAAGAAGAGGAGGAAGGAGGAGAAGAACTTATTTCTGCACAAGACCTAGATCCAGAACTGGAAGAAGAACAAACAGAAGAAACTGAGTAGTATTAAGGAAAATTGATTTAAAATAATGAAACTAAGATTTCTATCTTGGAATGTTCGAGGTATGAATTCCCCTTACAAAAGAAAACATATATTTTACCAATTAGAAAAATCAAAATTAGATGTAATAGCAATTCAAGAGACTCATATTAGAAGTAAAGATTTGAATTACATTAAAAATCCAAAATTAGGGCAAAGCTTCTCCTCTACAATTAGCAAAAAAAAAAAAGGCGTAACAATTTATGTGAATAATAAATATGAAGCAAATCAAGTCTATAGAGATGACCTCGGTCATGTAATAGTAGTTGAGGTAAGAATTAAAGATTTGAAATTATTAGTAGCTGCAATTTATGGCCCCTTAGAGAATAAAAGCAAATTTTATTCAAAGTTATTGGAGAATTTAATCCATTTAGGGAGTTACAAAATGATTCTAATGGGAGATTGGAATGGTGTCTTAAATCCTCTGTTAGATAGATCAAGTACCGATATGAGAAGCAATAAAACAAATCAAGGAAAATTACCAAAAAGCTTTTTTGATTTATTGGATTATTTGTCTCTGGGAGAAGTAAGTAATAAAAGAAATAGAAAGGAAGATAATTATACATTTTATTCAGATCGTTATAAAAGCTGGTCGAGAATAGATAGATTTTTCATATCTTTAGAAATGAAAAAAAATATTATTAATATGGAAACATTGCCTAGAACAATCTCGGACCATTGCCCAATACTTTTGAATATACAGCTGGGTGTAAACAATTGGAATTGGAAATTAAAAGAAAATTTATTAAGAAATGAATCGGTAGTAGCAAAAGCAAAAAAAGAATTAAAAGAATTTTTGGAAAACAACATGGATAAAGAACAATCGGCTCAGATAGTCTGGGAAACCAGTAAAGTAGTAATGAGGGGGTTTTTTATAAGCCAATAGGCTTGGATAACAAAATGTAGGAGGGAAAAAGAGATATGTATTTTAGATAAACTTCAAGAAAAAGAACGGGAATTAAAGGGAAGGCCTAAAGATGTTAGAGTATATAATGATATTCAAATTTTGAAGAAGCAACTTACTTTACTAGAAACAGAAGAAATGGAAAGAAAATTGAAGTATATAAAACAAAGACATTTTGAACATGCTAATAAACCAGGGAGATGGCTTTCATATAGATTAAAAAAAGAAAGGGAAAAAAGTAGTATTATGGAAATAAGGGAAGGACAGACCATACATTATCAACAAAATAAAATTAAGAATATATTAGTAAATTATTTTGAGGAACTATTTAAAGAGAGGGGACAATTAAAAGAACAAAAAACTAAAATAGGGGATTATTTACGTCAAGAAGGTATTATTGGTTTGACAGAAATACAAAGAGAAGAATTGGATAAACCGATTACATCAGAGGAAGTTAAGAACACAATCAAGAATTTAAAAGAAGGGAAAGCTCCGGGTCCAGATGGATTTATAGCGATGTATTATAAAATATTTCAAGAATTATTAGCCCCCCTATTAGTTCAAGTAATAAATTCTATCAATAACAAAGATTTTCCAAATTCATGGAAAGATTCAAATATTGTGTTAATCCCGAAAGAAGGAAAGGATAAACAAGATAAGAGAAATTATAGGCCAATTTCATTACTAAATATTGATTATAAAATTTTTACTTCAATTTTAGCGAATAGATTAAAAAGAAAACTAGTGGGATGGATACATGAAGATCAAAATGGATTTTTACCAGGTAGGCATTTGAAAAATAATATAAGAGTAATTATGGATATAATAGAATATTATCAAAAGATGAATCAAAAGGAATTAGCTTTAGTATTGTTAGACGCAGAAAAGACCTTTGATAGTGTGAATTGGAATTTCTTATTTGAAGTGATGATTAAATTAGGAATGGGAAGAAGATATAGAGATTGGATTCAAGCGATTTATAGGGAGAAAAAAGCCTGTTTAATAATCAATGGAGAGAAATCAAAATCGTTTAAGATAAATAAAGGTACGAGGTAGGGATGCCCACTTTCCCCATTGTTATTTATCATGTGTCTAGAAGCGCTACTTATTAAAATTAGAAATAATAAGGAGATAAGAGGAACAAGGATTAAAGGATATGAATTTAAAATCCAAGCATTTGCAGATGATATGGCAATAATCTTAGAAGACCCAAATAAAAATATCAAACCACTCATGGAAACATTAAAAGAATTCGGTCAAGTAGCTGGATTACGGATCAATAAAGATAAATCATTAATGATTACAAAAAATATGGCGCAATCTCAAGAAGCAGAATTAATAGAGGTTACAGGATTTAAAATAGTAAAAAAAGCAAGATATCTGGGTATAACAATAACGACAAATAATTCAGAACTATTTGAAAATAACTATAAAAAATCTGGAAAGAAATACAAGATGAATTGAAAAAAATGGGAGAAATTAAACCTATCCCTACCGGGGAGAATATCCGCTATAAAAATGAACACTTTACCAAAGATAATGTTTTTATTTCAAAATCTACCAATATTAGTAAACGATAAAGCTTTTAAAAGATGGGAACAAGATCTTAGCAATTTTGTGTGGAATGGAAGGAAACCTAGAATCAAATGGAAATATTTAAAAGAATCAAAAGAGAAAGGTGGTTTAAGCATGCCGGATTTAAAATTATATTACGAAGCTTCTACGTTAGTTTGGATGAAGGAATGGATTTCATTGGAAAATGTAAAGTTACTAAATTTCGAAGGATTTAATTTGTATTATGGCTGGCATGCATATGTTTGGTATGATAAATATAAGAGTAATAAGGAATTCACAGACCATTATGTCAGAAATGCAATCTTAAGAATTTGGTTAAAATTTAGGAAAAAATTATATCTAAAACTACCATATTGGACCTCTCCACATGAAGCATTTTACAAGTTTGAGAAAGTAAGAATAAAAGAATGGGTAACATATAAGGATATACTTAAAAAAGAAGGGGTTAATATTAAATCAAAATCTAGGGAAGAATTAATAGCAGAAGGTTTCTCAACACATTGGCTATTGCATAGACAACTGGTGGGAAAATATAAAGAAGACGTGAAAGACAAAGGAATAACCCTAGAAGAAAATGAATTTGATAAAATAATGAAATCAGGGGTAAAAAGTAAGATTTATAAACTGCTGTTAAATCTAGAATTAGAACAACAGATAGTTAAAACAAATATGATAAAATGGGCAAATGATATAGGACATCCAATAACTTTAAATCAATGGTAAAAAGTTTGGAAAATAAATCAAGAATTTACTAGAAGCTATGATGTAAAGGAAAATTTTTATAAGATGTACTATAGATGGTACTTAACCCCGGTTAAAATATCTACAATGAATAAAAATAAAAAAATAATTACGTGTTGGAATTGTCAGGAAGTAGGATTCTTCTTCCACATATGGTGGAAATGTAAAAAAGCTAAAAAAATTTGGTTACAGATACATAAACAAATAGAAAAAGTGTTTAAGATCAAATTTATAATCTCTCCAGAAATATATCTCTTAAATATTTTAGAAGGGATAGATAAGAAAGTTAGAGACAATTACAATCTGGAAGGCCAAATCCACCTCTTTGTTTGGCATCTTGTTAAACCTTAAATGTTACTCTTGGTTTCTTTTCTTGCCAAACAAATTTTGAAATATCTTTTTGCCATTGTTTAAAAGATAAGTCATTCATCAGAACAGGTATTATTTGAAACAGAAAAAGCATTTTCAGTAACACATTCATTTTAATAGTTGGTATCCTGCCTAATAATTATAGATTCAAGTTAGCCCATCTTGGTAGGTCTTGCTTGATTTCATTCCATATATTGACATAGTTAACAATTTTATATTTTGATTTCTATAAATAACACCTTTTTTTTTTTGTAAGCATAGCTATCTTATCTTTGTCTTATCTAATATAAGAAAATCTTTAATACAATTTAAGGAGTCTTGCAATATCTAGGACACGTTGTGAAAAGCTTTTTCAACTGTTACCCTGAAAATTGGGGGTATCTCGAGGACACCCAAACAGACTTCAGATTAAGGGAATTAACAGAGAAACTCAAAGCTTGCAAGAGATCAGGGCAAGGGATGTTTAAACTTATGTCTACAGGGTCAGAACCACGCAAAAGTCAGAGGAACAGTCTAAAGTAACTTTAATAAAACTAACAGAGAAGATCGCAACGCACGTTAACAAATAATCCTACAATCACACAAGGGCTACAGGAATGAAGTTGGAAATAAGAGACAGTTGGGAGAGAGAGCATACAGACCTTAGTCTAGGCATCCTGGAGAAGGGGAAGATTAGTGAAGGCTCAGTGTAATGCATCAAGGGAAGGCTGGATCCCGGGGCTGGAAGGCTGGAAGCAGTGGGGTTTCGTGGCGAGTCGGATACGCATTTAGCTTTCAGCAGCATCTGAGAGGCTTAAGTGGGACACCTCGGTAGCAGCGAAACAGGTCCTTATCCGGTTTGGGAGGCTTTCCAAAGAGGCTCAAAAAGTGAGGATTTTTATAGCCAGTTTCTGTCCTCAGGCTGTGTATAGGCTAGCAAAGTGGCCTTAATGGGCGATGATTGCGGAATATAAAGTTAGGCAAATATCCCGACCTCTCCTCGGTATTGTTTCTCCTGGGAAAGTCCAGGTACATGATAGGTTTAAAATTCCAAATTGATAGGCTTTGATTGTCTATCCTCGCAAAGTTCATCAGCGTGGCTTGGGGCTGAGACAACCTTTTTATTAATCAAGGAGAGAGTCTACTGTGGCTGCCTAGAGATACGTGACTTGGAACAATAGGTCGTTGTCTTTTTGCCCAAAGGACGTTGTCTACATTCCCATACAGCAGAAAAGGGCGTTGTTGGTCTTAAGAATCTAATTCAAAACCCATTTTTACTTGCAACCGACCTTTCCTAGCCAATATCCAATATGGGGGAAGTCATGCCAATTTTAGGGGCCCTCTCTTAGGGTTACTCTGGGGTGTAACACAACAATAACAACAATAATTTATTTCTCACCCACCTCTTTCACAAGGCTAGATGCAGGGTACAACACAGATTAAAATACAACTAAAAACACATAAAACCATTTGAAATACTCCAATTTAAAATTCACAGTTAAAAATTAACTGGGCAGGCCTATGAGGAAGAGATAGGTCTTTAGTACTTTTTAAAATTCAGCCAGCATGTCTAGTTGTCAAATATCTTCCAGCAGGTAATTCCACAGTCTAGGGGCAGCTGACCAAAAAGTACTCTGGGTGACTGTTGGCAGTCTAGTCTTGGCTGGTTTAAGTAAATGCCCCCAGAAGACCTGAGTGTATGAAGCAGATTGCATGGGAAGAGGCGATCCTGCTGGTAACTTGGACTAAAACCATGGAGGGCTCTAAAGGTAATAACCAACACTTTGTACTTTGCCTAGAAACAAATTGGCAGCAAGCAGAGTGATTTTAATATTGTTGTGATATGCTTACTCCTTGATGTACCTGTAATCAATCTGGCTGCCATATTTTGGACCAGGTGGAATTTCTGAACTTGTTATAAGGGTAACTTCCTGACCATCACATCTATCTAAGGAAGGACAGATCCAGAAGCACTCCCAGTCTGTGAACACAGTCTTTCAGAGGTGATGTGACCTCATCCAGAACTGGATAATATACCTCCAACCCCAGATTAGGACTCTTAATAGTAAGCACCTCTGTCTTGTCTGGATTCAGTTTCATTTTTTTTTCTCCATGCAGCCGATTACCTGCTCCAAGCATTCATCCAGAGGAGACATACTGTCTTTGTCTAAGACTGTTTTTGAAGGCATGGAGAAATGTATTTGGGTATCATCAACATATTGATAGCACCGTGCCCCATGCCTCCAGATGATCACTCCCAATAGTTTCGTGTAGATGTTAAAATGCATTGGGGATAGAATGGCAGCTTGTGGTATGCCATATAATCACTCCTTTTTTGAGGAGCAGCTATTCCCAATCACCACCATCTGGAACCTGTCTGAGAGATAAGAGCAGAACCACTGCAACACAACACCTCTGATTCCCAACCCCCAATCGTTCCAGAAGAACACCATGGTTGATGGTATCAAACACTGCTGAGTGGTCTAAAAGCACCAACAGGGGCACACTCCCTCTCATAATGCTACAATGGAGATCATCCACTATGGCAACCATAGCACTCTCAACTGTGTATCCTGCTTTGAAGCTGGTTTGAAATGGAAAAAGGAAGTGTGTGTCATCTAAAACCACCTGGAGTTGGAAGGCAATTGGCTTCTTGCCCCAAAAAAGGAAGATTAGATGCTGATAATATCCAGTGAAGCCAAGGGGGGGCTTTTTCAAAAGAGCTCTAAGCACTACCTCTTTTAAACAGGATAGAAAATTCCCCTCCCTGAAGGCTGTATTAATAATATGTTGCATTTGAAGTTATTTTTGCACCTCCTCCCTGGAGGACAGCCAAGATGACAGGGATCAAGAAAAGAAGTTGTCCTCCTTACTTCCCCTAACTGAAACTGATTCAGTATAATCCGATTCACAAAGTCACCTCATTATCAACTTCCACTCCAGCAATAGCATCTAATGGCTCTTATGTGAGAGATTTCATCTGTAAAATGGCCATTAAAGGCACCACGGTGAGCTACTGAAGGCTCTAAGACTAGGTGTCATGCCTCGCTACTCTGTGGCTCTCAAAGAAACACATGGGTGTCTTCCATGATGTTTATTGGAAAACACAGGATGCCGGTTCACAATCGTTGCTACAGTTAATAGTTTGCATCATTTGTCCAATTATACAGTATGATATAATAATCCCTAACCATCCATTCCCCACACCCATTGGTAGGTTCTCCATGTGCACAACCCCCTCCCTTCCAGGTTGTTATTTTAGCCAAAAGACCTCCATTTATTACAGCCACTTTCATCCTCTGAATATCCTGTTATGTCTTTTGAAGTCTTAACTTAACCACCCCCGTACTGGGGAATCTACAGACTAATCCCCGTAAATCTCTTGCTCATTACTGACACTCTAACACAAACAAATGTTTGTAACAAACAATGCAAGTCGTTTGTTGACTTCTTATGTCTCCCAGAACTAACATCCCTTTTCATCCCTGCCATACTATATATCTCACCTTAATACACATTTCTCGGCTCCCCTAACATAATCATATGGCATGGAGACAACACTACATGACACTAGGGTTGGTGTTAACCTGATTTCTGGGGTCCCTTGGGGGACACCTCAATGTGCTTCATGTGATGGGGAATGGAAACTAGCCAGAGCACAAACAATAGCAATGCAAGAGACAGGGTAACCTAGCGGGGTCTTTTTACCCAGTTTTTATGGGGTCAGACCAAGCCAAAAACCAAACAAAAATGTCTAATAAAGGATTTTATTGAATGCAAGTCTCATGCACCAACGCAATCATGCACACACTCTCCCAAGAGCTATTAAGAAACAAAAGAGAGGAAATTGGATAGGGGAGTATTGAAGGGGTACAGCTGGGGTAATATTGCACCTTTTTCTGAAGTCCGGGGTCCAGGAAGGCAGTGGAGAAATGGGGCTCAGCGTGGAGAGGGTTGAGGGGATTACTTAACAGACGGAGCAACGGTCTGCTGGGGTGACCTGGAGCAATCCGAAGAAACGCTCAAAAGCTGGGACTATTTGTAGGGGAAAAAGTACCTGGAGGACTAATCCTTTTCCAGGGAGAACAATGGGTGTTGGAGTGATAACGAAGCACCACCATAGTAACTTCCTTTGTGTGATGGGATTGCAAGGTGTTGCCAAAGTCTCAGGATCTTCAGCTGTGTTAGTTTTTGGTGTGACTTCTTGTAAATGGTCCTCGCTGGATGGAATATTTGCTCAACTTGGGGCAGACACTCTAATCCCCTCAATTCGGTGTCTCGGGGCTGAGGACCCTTTGTTTATTGTGGGTTTACACATCTTGAGGTCTCCTAGGGCTACATGATGGGGGATTTTACTGGCCTGACCTGCTTTTCGGTCATTCTACTGTGACTGCCTATGTGTTCATCTGGGTGACCTCTCAGACACACAGAATCATATTTAATATCAAGTTGTAGACCCCGGGATAGAGTTTCTCCATCAGAGTAACATTGGGTTGTGTGTGCCTGGGTTAGACTTCTCACAACCCTGAAAAGATCAGCTAGATGTGAATTCATAGACACAATACATGCAGAGAAGAACACTTGCTTTGCTGCACATATTGCCACCCTATAGGAATAAAGATGTTCTCTATATCATGTCCTGTCACATAGAAATCAAGTTTTCTGCCCTCTGCACTCTAGTCATTGTCCTTCTTGTTTGAGTTCCCTGAGGGTCTCTCTATACCAAGGTGCCTGTTTACTAGCCTCAGTTAGATTTTGATTCTACTTATTAATCAAAGCTTCAACAGGATTGTTGGTGTCACCAGCCCTAAAATCCTCTAAGGCCTCCTGGAATCTCAAAGGATCCATTAGCCTTCCAGGATGAATGATTTTAATAGGTCCACCAAACCTACAGGGACAAGCTGCAGCTGTGATGCTAGCCCTGACTAGAAAACGATTTGTCCAGAGCAACTCAGAGGTATTAATCATCTCCACCCACAGATCCATATGTTCCAAGCTGAAAACTGCATCAAGGGTGTGACCTGCTGAATGTGTAGGTCCTAAAACCAACTAGGGTAGGCCCATGTTTGTCATGGATAACATGAACTCCTGAGTGGCACCTGACAAGCTACCCTCCAATGGTATGTTGAAGTCACTCAGAAGCAAAAATCTGGAATGCTCCAGCAACAGCCCTGAGGCCAGTTCCATGAGTTTGGCCAGTAAGTCTATTATGCAGTGGGGTGGACGTTGCATTAACAGAATCCCTGGTTCGTCTCTCGTTTACAGACTTGGCTATATATAATCGGTGTGGCTTAGGCCCCTAATAGGCATTTTGGTCAGATTAAGGTGGTCTTTATAGACCACAGCTACCCCACTCTGTCACACCCACATTCCCTCTCCTGTTCACTAACACAGTATCGAAGTAGGAGACCCTGAGCCCATGTTGGGCCACTATCAGCCCCCAGCTAAGTTTCTATGAAGCATCATAAGCATTATGGTATTCTGGCCAGGTATTCTAAGTGTTCTAAAATGTCTGTTACACATCTTGTATTATCTCTCAGCTGTCTCAGGCAAAAATCCACATTGATCCTCATGCATCAAGAATCTTCTTCATTCTTTCTGCCAAAATTAAAGTGAAAATCTTGTAATCATTATTCAAGAGTGAAACTGGGCTATAATTCTTAGGTTCCATCTTATCTCTGACTTCCTTTGGTACCAAAGTTATATCTACATCAATCTAACTTTCTGGTACTTTCCCAGAATAAGTAAATGAGTTCATTAACTATTGAAATGGCAGATACTGCTGTTCTTCCAAGCTTCTGTAATATAATATCAAGAGGCCACCTGGGCCTGGCATTTCCAATATCTTTGTTTTCTTAAAGACCTCTAACATTTCCACTGTTACATTTGCATTTAGACTAGCCCTTTGAACATTTGAAATGACTGGTAAATCTGCAACTCTAGATATTCCTTAATTTTGTCTGGTGACTCCTTTTTTTCTTTATAAAGAGCTGATTTTTTTTTAAAAAAAAAACCCTCTTCATTATCTGTTGTCATTATTTTCCCATCTTTAATCTCCAAAATCATCTTTCTTTCTCTTTCTTCCCTTAGCTTATAGGCTAAGGGAATTTGATTTTCTTTTTTTTCTTTTTTTGCATATTTCATTTTCCTCTCAGTTTCATCCACCAAGTTCAGTGACATTTGCTTTTGGAAGACATTTTTCTTTCAACAGAGTTCAATTAGTAGGATTCTTTTCCAATTTTTTTCTTGATTTCATCCAAAATACTTTGATACTGCTGTTGTCTCTTGCTTACCTCTGAATTTTGTTGTCACAGCTTTACTTGCATTCTAGACTACTCTAAAAACTGTGCCTTTATTCAAATTGTCTTTAAAAAAAATTCCAAAATCTCTTTTTGCCTTTGCCAAGCTTTCTCATTTCTGAGTTGTTACCAAGCCATACATCCCTACACCTTGATATGGTTTGATTGGCAAATTATAATTTAACTGGCATGGTATATTAATTGGCGTTGATATAAAATGTAACGTGATGTGACTACATGGCCAACCTGGACAAAAGGAAGACACTGGCCCAACACATGCACTGTAAATTAGGTCAGAGACCACCTCCAGACTTAATCAAATCATATTCAGGAAAGTACCAGATAACTCCAGAGATAATAGGCTTAAATGACCTGTAATGATTCTGCTTTTGGATAGCAATCCAATAGCAAAAGGGAAGTTCCCACCGAACTGCTGATTATTTCAGCTCTTCTTCCCACTGACCTGTAAATCTCTCCATTGCCTCACACCCATCCAACCATAACAGAGCTATCATGATGTCCATAATTGCTTTATCACTTTACAATAAAATTGTTAGATCTTAATCCGGACCTCACTGTCCATTCTGCGAACTCCAGTGTTAACTTAGCCAGAGAGCCATTCGCACCCATGCCCTCCATGCAGATATCAGGTATAAAAAACCCCAGTTTTAGTTAGTCAGATGCAGTACATCACTTGCTGGTAGCCACGCTATCACTCCAATCCCCAACTGTGTACTGTCCTTAGGTGTGAGTCTAAGCGACATTGCTGTTTCTTCACTGCTTTCTCTTCTTCTCATCAAGTCTTATCAATTTTTGAATTTAAAACTCCATTGAAGTCTCTCATGAAAATACAGCTCTTGTACAGAAATTCTAATATCTTTTGAAGCAACATTTCATTAATAGCAGTTTTGTTTTCTATTGGTGCATAAACTACAATGATGATAAAATATTTTTGTCCTTGTATTTGAATTTCAACTCCTATCACCCACCCCCCTGAGTCTTCAAGTTTTTTTTACGAAGCAAGATTTGAATTTGCATGGATCACTGTGCCTCTTTTTATCCAATGCAGACGTGAATTCTTTACCTTAGAATTGACCAAAAGAAATTTTTTTTCCTATTATATGTTCCTTTGAAACAAATCAAATCCAATTTCTTTTTTCCCAAATAATGAAAAAAAAATCTTCTTTTCACAAGAGAGTTCACTCCCTTGATATTCCAAGAAAAAAAAAAGTAATTTTTATTCATCTTCATTCCAAGATGACATTCACTGGGGCCTGATTGCTTTTCCCTTCCTCTTCTCTGTTGCTTTTCTCTTTAGGGCCTTGTTCTGAAGTCTTTTTTCCTCTATCTTCAGCTTTCTTTTCTTTTCTTTTTCTCTAAATTTCTCCCTCACAATCCTTTTCATATCTCCTTTGTACTTCAAAATCACTTCTTCAAGGTTTTCCCCTTTGAAAAGCATCTTATGTTGCTTCAACATGTTAGTCAGAAAGGCTCACTCTCTCTTTCTTAAAATTCAGATCAGAAAGGTCTTTAAAAATTATCTCCTCCTTCCCATCCTCTTGTACCTTTGCTGGAAAATGTAGTTGCAGGACATGATCTCTCTTATGTTTATTCTCATGAAATATATAATCACATTGCTTGGTAGATTTATCTGTCTATTGCAGAATCCAATCTGTACATTGTATTCAGTTCAAAACAGAAAATTTTCCTTTGTATCTCCAAAAAAATCAGTCACAGTTTCATTCACTCTTGCATAGTTATTTTCATTTTGCCTCTCAGATATACTCCTTATACTCCTCAGGCAACCTTCTTTTTCTTCATTTTTAATATGGTGTCAGGAAGCTAGGTTCCTGTCATGTTACCTGGGAAAATAGATTTAGCTCAGGCAGTAGATGAAAGGGATTAGAGATAGCTAGTGTTACAATATATATTTTGTTAATTGCTGTTTGCTACAATGTATTCGTTGCTAATTGTCATCTGCAACAATGTATCAAATACCAATTGCTGTTTGCAGCTTATATCCAGGTATGGGTTCAAAGGGCTTAAGCCACCTATGGAGAAGATCTAGCACTAGTTGGCGCCCAGGGGCATCTGGCACCAGGGGGAGAATCAGAGAGGGTGAATGTAATACCAATAATAAGGTGTTGTGAGAACAACCAGTCTGGACAAGATTAGAATGCAGCAACTATTCAAGTTCCCAAAATGAAAGTATGGAAGGGTGGGGAACCCTGGGAAACTCAGGGGTCTAGTGGGGTGAGGTGTCATTTACGACTCACCAGTCAATGACATTTGTGCCTGAATTTGGATGTCAAAGTATCAAATCTGTTACCCTACAACATACCCACCAAAATGGTGAAGGACCTAGAAGCCATGCCTTATGAGGATAGACTTAGAGAGCTGGGTATGTTCAGTCTGCAGAAGAGAAGGTTAAGAGGGGAGATGATAGCCATGTTTACATATCTGAAGGGATGTCATGTTAAGGAGGGAGCAGGCATGTTCTCTACCGCTCCAGAGACTAGGACAAGGAGCAATGGATTCAAGCTGCAGGAAAGGAGATTCCACTTGAACCTCAGGAGGGACTTCCTGACGGTCAGAGCTGTCTGGCAGTGGAATATGCTGCCTCAGAGTGTGGTTGAGTCTCCTTCTTTGAAGGTTTTTAAGCAGAGGCTGGATGGCCATCTGTTGGGAATGCTTTGTTGGGTGTTCCTGCATAACAGGGGATTGGACTTGATGGCCCTTGGGGCCTCTTCCAACTCTATGATTCTATGAGACATATCAGTCTTCATCTGAGTCATCTCCTCTCTCACTGTCCTCATCTCCTACAGCATCAGCTGATTAGATTCAATTTCTCTACTTAATTCAACTGATGCTCTTTGGGCTTGTGCTGCTTGTGCTGCCTTTCTAGATTGCATTATAATAGAACTTTTACAGCAGTCAAAGGAAATATTTAGAACACTTATGTATAGTCTTCAGTTTCACCACTAGATGCTCTACAATCAGCAATATTTTCCCATCTGTAGCTTATACTCTCTTCCCGGAAGGTTAAACACAGTTCATTCTCAGGCCAGCACCAAATCACTTCCTGTTGTCCTAGTGGCAAGCATGACATTGGGATTTATCTGATTCCCACAGTCCCACAGTAAGTACATTAATTCATTTTCTCTTTACTTCTAATATTAAACTTCATTTAATTTTAAGGAGGTAACTGTCTCCAAATTACTAGCACTTGTACTAGGTGCTGTTTTACTCCAAGCAGAGTTCTTGTTCTTAACCTGTTTTCTTCCAGGTTAAGAAAGAATTCAGTCATTCACAAACTTTTGCAGAAGTTAGTCATTGAAGTGAAGTATATCCCACCTCAGGAAAGTTTTCTTAAGTGCACCAGTTTAGGTTGTTGGGATTTAATAAATCTGGTTAGATAGAGTTAAGCTACAAAAGGAACAGCTGCAATGTGACTGGGTTGATGGTGTTGTTACTATGGCCAATAGCTCTCTCCCAGAGTCTTCAATTTATTAATTCACCACATTTAAGTGATGTCTCCACATGGCTAATATTAAAAATCAATCCAAGTGTCTGACAGGGTCACTGTAAGAGCACATAGGCAGGAGCGGCTGAACAGCCAAGGTTAGGAAAATTCCAGTCTGGCCAGTGACTTGATCTATCACATAGCCCAAGGAACCCCTCCAGACATTCTGACCATTAAACAAACAAAGGGCCCTTCGCACTGGGATGGCAGCACAATAAAATCACTGTCAGCTTGCCAAGTGAGGACAGTTTCCACTCTACTTATGCCTTTGTCTCACTCAGGCAGAGTCATTCACATAGCACCAAGGAACATTCAGCCAGAGATGTCCATCGTTGAAGGCTTTGATTTAGCCCTTCTTGCTATTGTTCTCTCCGGGAGGGAACTAGCCCTCCAGGTACATTTTACCCTATAAAAATGACATGTTTTTATCTGTTAGGGGGTTCGCTGACATTTTCCTCCCAAATTGCTGTCACTCTGTTTGCTGAGCGTTCCCCTCAGCCCCCTCCTCTGGTGCTGAGTTTCACAGCTCTCAATTCTGTTTTCCAACTTGGATCAGGTGGAGTATCACCCCAATAACTCTCCTTAAAAATCCCCTATCAATTTGCCTCCCTTTTTATTTTCTTTAAGGCTCTGCGTGCGTGATTGCAAACATGAATGAGTATGTAGTGACAAATATTTTATAAAAATAAAATAAAGTCATTTTGTATACTTTTTGCTTGGTTTTTGATTTGACCCGACCTGGTATACAGTGGGTTTCAAGGTCCTGCTCAGTTACCCTGCCTCTCGCTTTGCCAACGTGTGCTCAAGCTAATTATCTATTCCCCATATTATAGTTGAACACGCTGACAGGGACCTCTCTGAACTCAAAATCACTAATTCAGTGACTGGGACCCCCAGGACCCCCAGAAAATCAAGGTAACAGTGTCCCAAGTCCTATCTGATCTGTCCGGACCCCCGGAACTAGATTGCTGTCCCCTCAGCACCTGAATCAAGAATCTAGACTGCAGCAGGCTCCCCAATTTCTCTTTTCCCCAAGAAGCAGTATAAGACAGTTTCAAATGTCCCAAACTAGCTCCTGTAGTGTCCAGCACATTGCCATCAGGGAATCTTCACTCCGCCATGAAGTCATCTAATTCATGATTGCACTCTTTAAATATCTAAAGGGCTATCACAGACAGGAGAGTGTCAGTTTTTCTTTGTTTCCCCAGACGGTAGGACCAGATCTAATAGTTTTAAGTTGCAGGAGGGTAGATTTTAATTGAACAGTGAAAGAAACTGCTTGACAGTGAGAGTGGTTCAACTATGGGATTTATTGCCTAGAAAAGTAGTGAAGTTTCCTTCTCTGAATGTCTTCAAAAAGAGTCTGGACACTACCTGCGGGGGATGCTCTTGCTCAATTTCTTGAATGGTGCAGAGATTGGACCGAATGGCGGATGGGACACCTTCCAACTCTGATTCTGTGATTTATCTTCACTCCGTGCTGAAAATGTTTCAACAAGGCAAGACAATTGGGTGAGATTTTCACACAGTAAGTAGCTATTTCCCTCAGAAAAAAATTAAATAGTAATGTTATCTGACACATATTGAACAACTAAGTTTACAACATGTGCTGTAATAGTACTTGCAGCTTCTCTGCCTTTACAAGAACGTGTACTTTATTCCAGCAACATTTGTACTGTATGTCCAGCAAGATTTGTTACTCAGTTACAGCACTGGCCACAAAACCTGTTAACAGAAAGATAAAAGTGGCAGAGCATATCTTTCAAAATAGAAGAGAGAGTTTTAGCAGTGGTAATATCAGTTTCATAAAATCTAATAAATAAATAAATAATTCATCCACAAAATATCATTTGAAGCAGTTCAAAAGCTAAATAAAAGCAGTTCCTGTGTTAATAAGCTGTACATTGCCATGCTTTGATATGATTTAATTGGCAAAATTTATTAATTGGCATAAATACAAATTATACCCTGCTATGGCTGCATGGCCATGCTGACTAAGAGGAAAAAGCTGCCACATACATACATTGCAAAATAAGGTCAGAAGAGACCTCAAGGTGTAGCCAGGTCATAGTCAGGAAATCACAAGCAAACTCCAGAGATAATGGATTTGCTGTTAAGTCTCTGATGACTCAATCTTCAAGAGACAATAGCATCTGAGATTTTCCCACAGAACAGCTGATTATCCTTTCTGTCTCCACACCTGTCTGAAATTTAAAGAGCTGTCAAGGTTACCATTATCTCTTAGCACCTAACTTTAAGACCATTAGCTCATTCCAGACCCCATTGTCCACTTTCTAGACTCCATTGTTTACTCTGCCAGAGAGCCTTAACACCTCAGCCCTCCAGGCAGAAAAAGAGTATTTAAAATCCGGTTTTTGGCAGTTAGCACACAGTATACCGATTGCTGGTTGCCACTTTGATTCCTGTTTGTGTGCTCTCCATAGACTTGCATCTAAACCATACTGCTGCTTCTTTGCTGCTCATCTGGATTGCTAAATATCACCCATTTCACCTTGAAAATCTCACTATCCAAAACTTTTTTCCCTTTCCCATCAGTTAGTCTTCTCTGATTGCATGATTGTTTAGATCTTGTCCTTGTAACTGCAATTTCCCCAATAAAACAATTGAGCTTACTTTTGGATCTCTGGTTGGTTCTTTCTTATGCTAGTACTAGTAAATATAGGTGTAAAAGATCTTGTAAGGTTACTCTCCTCTCTCAGGCTTCCTTTTTGAGCTAATATTCCCTGCTGTTTCACGGTTGTACTGGCATCAAAGGTGGACCCCTGGGTCACCCACATTTTGGGGTAATACCTATGTGATAGTATCTTTAGTCTCATCAGCAATTACACTGTAATAAATAGCTGCTATAGTCTCTGCCACTGGTGCATGAAGAATACTGTTACCCACGATCTCAAGTATCACAATCTCAATGGCAGGTGAAATCCATTTGTAGCTTGAAAGTATGATTTCAGCAGGAGAAGATAGCCTTTTCTTCAAAAATTTTCTGTATTAAAAAGCCTAAGGGGTGATGTATTGTTTTAAACTGTATCGTTTTAATAGCTTTTTAATCTTTTTAATTGTATTTTATTCTTTTAACCAGAGATTTGAAGTGTTTTAATATTGTGACTAGTTTAATTCTTTTTTTATTTTCACTTTTCGTATATTTTTGTATACTGCTTCTTTAAGCTCTAAGCCACCTTGAGCCTCAGTAACAACAAACAAACTGTTGAGATTCTAGGCCTTTCAGCTCTTTGTTCAAAGTGTTGTACATGTTGATTGTCTTGTCTCTGCGCTGCCAGCAGCCTGAGAACTAGAAAAAGGCAGCTTGATCCAGACAGCATGAACTGTGAGAAAGCCGGACTGTTTGGGTTAAGCGGTCACACAGAAGTCTATAATTGCAGTGAGGGATTCCTTGCTGTCTCTTTCTGCTTCTACTCTCCCTTCTCCTCCATACAGCCTGCATTTTTATAGCCTCTCTGTGTGTCACGCCTGAACACAGAGAGAAGCATAATGGATTTTTTCCTGCCTTCCTGATATCTGTATGCTACTAATATTCTGTATGCAATAAACAGTAGAATAGTGTTTGACACTATGTCTTGGCCTGGACTCTGTTCTTAGACTGTGCTGGTTTTTTGGTATCTGCCTGGCCTGAAGCCCTGATGTTATGCGGCTGCCCTTTTCGCGTGGGTCATACTTCTTCCTTGATGCACACGGAGTACAGCGTGGAGATACTCCAACACAAACAACATGTAGCCACAAGAGTTTTTTCAGATCTCACTCTTTCTCAAGCTTCCATGCACTGTACTGTCCTAATATGCACTATTCCTTTCTTATGATAAAAGAGTAAACAGTGCACTTCTGGCATTTTGTATTTGATTCTGTTTTCCTTCTGATCCCTTGCTATGTAGATTTAGCCCAGCTTTAAGAGAAGCAATAGCTTGGACAGCTAAGCAGCTAGAATCTTTCTACAACTTTCTTCAATTATGAACAACCATTTAGAACAAAAGGTTGAAACACATCCTTGTCTCTAGATGTATTTAGAAAAACGTTAATGTCTAGTAATAATAATAATAATAATAATAATATTGCTGAGTAACAGATACCACAATACACTTTGTCTTTTTACCAAATAATTAGAGCCTCTCACAGGTTCTTTTCTAAACATCTTGGTAGAGTCATCCCAGGTATGCCAAGAAGATAGCACAATTCCCAGTTCATCTTATCCAGCTGACACATAGATTCCTCCACACCTCTGATCAATGAATGTTCTAACACCAGCACTTTCTTGTCTTCTTGTTGCAGTTGGTGGTTAGGTTGGCTTCTTCCTAAAATGCAGTGTCTCTTGCTGGTGGTCTCCTATTTGTTCCAGCTTTTTGTTTTATGATCCTATGGAATCACTACCTTCCTTTTGATTCTGTAGGATCAATTATCCCTCTGTTCTATCCAAGAAATCCTCAAGTTCTCTGACGCATTTTGAAGATTCTTGACCTAGGTGCAATTTGCTGACCTTCTCATCCAAGAGAGCCACGAGTTTGCATGTGACACAAGTGCAGTTAGTCAGATTTTCTGTCAAGAAGTCAAACATTGCGCGCACACACCTGCATGGTTTTAGACAAATCACACTCTCTCAGCCTCAGAGGAAGGCAAAGGCAAAATCCCTCTGAATAAATCTTGCCAAGAAAATCCCATAACAGGTTTGCCTTATGGTCACCATAAGTCAGAAATGACAACAAACAATAGTGGACACTGTGGCTTTCTGCCACTTGTTCATTTACTACTGTTACTCATGGATGCTTCAGTTCCACCTCTTATTCTTGCTGTTCTGATATCTTGATGTCTCTACTTATGCCTTTTCTCAGGTATCAATGACTAGGTAAAAAGTACAGTTTTTCTGACCCTTCTAAATGAGTAGGACTTGCTTTTTGGAACACTACTAACCCCAGAGTGTGTTTCCTGGTGTGGAATGTAGAGAGCAGCATATCTGCCTTGAACAGTATACCAGCACTATGGTGGCACCTTTACAAATAACACCTAATATATTTTCCCCATCCTCTTATAATGGGCTGGACTGGTAACTAGTTGTCCTATCTCAGCTCTGGAATAGCTGATAAATCAAACAAACAAACTAAATATATCCCAGCTTGTTACTTACTTCCAGGCAGTTAGCAAAGAGTCATAAATAAGGTCCAACATAAACAAAGTCCAGCAGGGTTTCACAGCAAGAGAGTGTCCAAGGTCCATCCAAGCATTTGTCAAGGCATCCACCAAGATAGCAGGTCAGATAAGCTGTGACAACTCCTGGAGGGGAAGGATGCCAGCTAAATAGACACAAAGTCTAGTACAGCTGTGTCTTGATTGATTTTGCTGGTTATAAATTCTGAGAGAACAGAACAGCCTATGTTGTGTGAAGCTGGGTCTAAGTAAGTGTTCTTCTGTATCTGAAGAGGCAGAACTCTCTGTTGCAGCTGGCACCACCCTCTGTTCTGTTTCTGGCCCTGTAACCTCTCTCTGTATAGCAGGTCCTGGCATGGCCCCTGTTTCAGACTCTGGTGTGCCTCTGCTTCAGACTCTGAATCAGAGTCCATGCTCTGGAAGCAGGGCATGACACCAGTCCCATTTCAATGAGGCTGTGCATCAGGTGGCAGCCACTGGAAATAACATCATGGTGCACGCTACATGTTTCAAGGGTACAAGATAGACACAGAACTGTTGGAAGGAAAGAGAGGTTTATCCAGAATTGTTTTTACTTTACCTTTTCCTATGTTTTAAAAAGAAGGAAAATTCTTTAGAGAAAAGAAACCTAAAGTATAAATAGAGTTTGCTTTGGTTTAAAGCAAAATTTATGTTTAGATCTATATCCCCCAAAGAATGAAATTTGGATTGCAGTTCAAACCAACAGGCTAACCAAAAATATGCTACCATTGATAGAAGGGATCATGGATCCTCTTTTTTTGGAGGTCTTTAAACAGAGATTGGATGGGCACCTTTCAGAAGTAGTGTAGTTGTGTATTTCTGAATGGCAAGTGTTGGACTAGACGGTTTTTGTGGTCCTTTCCAACTCTAAGATCTATTATTCTTGTATCTTAAAATCCACCTCATGGAAATATAAGTGTTCCTCTATCATTGACTTCCTAAAGAGCAAGACTACAGCTTAAAACTAGGGTTAAGACTGTATGGCAATCCCTGAAAGGGTATTTGGGCCACCTAACATCCCCACTCATAAACAAATTCTCAGTGTGCCAGTCCCAACTTGAATAGATCAACAGAATTGCCCATATATTTACTCACTACTCAGTAACTGAGTCAATGGAGCCTATTTCAGTTTGGATGAACTGACAGAATTCAAACCATTGACTGCAGCTTTTTTTAAAAAAAAA
Source organism: Cyclura pinguis (assembly GCA_030412105.1). Classification (NCBI taxonomy): domain Eukaryota; kingdom Metazoa; phylum Chordata; class Lepidosauria; order Squamata; family Iguanidae; genus Cyclura; species Cyclura pinguis. The sequence goes on from CM059603.1 coordinate 111,067,837, forward strand.
ATTGATGGAAATTGGAGCTTTTTTTTTAAGTTGATGGAAATTATATATTATAACTTTAACTGTTGGCACACTTGCAGAAATTTGTGGGCATAGTTGCATCATGACAGCAGATGAAATTTGACTCAACGTATTTGTTGTTCTATGCCTTCAAGTCTTTTCTAAGTTACGTAACCCTAAGGCAAATCTATCATGAAATTTTCATGGCAAGATTTCTTCAGAGGTGGTTTGCCACTGCTTTCCTCTGACACTGAGAGAGTATGACTTTGCTGTCATGTACAGGATAACTCCAGTCCCCCAAAAAGTTTGCAAAGCTTTATTCAAAAAAACAGTGGTATAACAGTTGTACATTCTGGTCATTGCCAAGGCTGAAAGATCTATTGGAATTACAGTGTCTTATGAAAAGTAATATTACAAACTTGCGCATGTGAAGCCCTTATTTGCCAGCTAATTATAACAACTCGTTTTCCCAGGCTGGCTTCACACCTGTCAGCATCCTGACTTTGTGCTTGCCCCTTTGTTTTCTTCCTTGTTAAGGTTTGTTATATCAATATATCCTTGTTCCCAAAACACTGTTTTTCTTATTCAGTTTCCATCATCCCTTTCAAGCCCTTTTTACATGGCATCAAGCAGCAAAGCACTGTATGTATTGCATGGACGCAAACAACAAATAACCTGGGAAGATAGTGTGTGATGTGTTACATGGCGTTACATGAATGTAAACCTTAAAACACTATGTGTCATTAGGATAGCATTAGGATGTCATGGCAGTGAAAGCAAAGCCAACCTGACATTGCCCAAGATATCTGTGGGCAAGATGGGATTTGAACCCTGGTCTCCCAGAGTCCTAGTCCTAGTCCAATACTCAAAATCAAACTACTGTGCCATGCTGAGTCATTTACCCAACATATTGTACTGTTGTGTGCTTTCAAATCATTTCTGACTTATAGTGACCCTAAGGCAAACCTATCACAGAGTTCTCTGGAGCTGTGTGTATGTGAGGTGCCCATGATCACTCTGTGGCTTTCAAAGGCCAAATGGGGAATCAAACCTTGGTCTCCAAAGTCATAGTTGAACATTCAAACCAGTATACCATGTGGGCTTTCACCCAACACATAACACATTCTTAGTTGTACTTTTCCAGGTTAAGCCTACACAACACATTCAACCTATACTTGTATGACCTGGTATCCAGATCCCTGTCTATTTTTAGTGCCCTCTCTCTGATTATATTCCAGCTTGTCAGTATCTCTCTTATCATGCCATTTGTGAATCAGTCCAAACAGCAGAGTAATAAAAGACAAGGGCAAACTTTTAGTTTGATACTTTTGCTAGTTCACATGCATCATTTGATTTTCAGTTGTTAAATAGTTAATAACTTATTCCTGAATGTGTGAACTTATCTTACTGAGAAGCCATTTAAAAACACACACACACAAACACACACACACACACTGATAATGGAAGTTGTATTGTGGTCTTTCATCTATTACTCTTTATTCTGATGTTACCCTGTGTACTGAGGGAGGGACACCAAAATGTGCTCAACTAAAGGTGGGGAAAATTAGCTCAGAGCACTGCTTAGCGTTACGAGAGGCAGGGTAACGTAGCGAGATCTTGAACCCTATGTCTACGGGGTCAGGTAGAGTCAAGGAGCACACAGAAGTTGAAACAATAAATGATATTTTATTAAATACAGGCAAACAGTGTATGTGACACACTCATACAAGATAGCTAAAGAAATAAAGGTTGGAGTGGTATAGAGGAATTTTTAGGGGAGTTGCTGGTTTGGGTGATACTTCACCTGTCCTGAAGCCCAGAAAAATAGAGAGCGAAGCTGGGGTGCGATATAGCTCAGCAAGTGGAGCTGAGGGGAGGCTCGCCAAGCAAAGCAGCAGCAAGGCGGGATGAAACTCGGGAGTGATCCGAGGGAGGTCTTGGAATCAAGGGTTTTTATAAGAAGAATGTGACTGCAGGCTATGCCGTACTTGGGGGAACACAATAGAATTGGAGTTGGAGACAAAGCCTCTGAAAGGTCAGAATCTGAATGATTGAGTTATCGTAGCGGTTCTCAATAGAGTAGCCAGTATGCAAACGCAGAGTACTGGGGTATTGTATAGTTCACCTATCAAGCTGCCATCGCGGGGCAGAGGCTCTTTTGTAAGTTGCGTGCATACCTAATTAGAGTACTTTCCTGGAGGTCTCCTAAAGCAGTGAGTCAGCTATTTTCTGGCCTGCCTGTATTGTATAGGAATATTACGGCGATTAACGGCCGAGCTTGGTGGCGTTGTTTGTCAGAACTCTGCATTATCAAACACTACTCTCATGGCCTTAGGAAGAAAACAAGGATGTAGCATTAATACTATGTTTTATAATCTAACATACCTAGATTTATGTACCAACTCAACCAAAATTTGTACTAAATACATTATTTAATTGTACTTTTATTCTACTCTGTAACATAAACTCAGGTGAGTAACAATATGCTAACCATTCTATTCATCTCTGAACACCAGGTTAAATTGGTGTTAAATTGAGGCACTGGCAATACAAACTGAGGCAAAATTGTGGATCATGCAGGAAGAAAAGCACAGAAACTTATCACCCTATATCTAAGCAGCCAAGTCTAAGTTCATGGTGCACCAGCAGGAGAAAAGGGCAAAGCATTGCAAGAAAAGAGGATATTTCTCCCAGGAACAGGAGGAGTCTCTGCGGCTGGCAGAGTCTGCATTCCCAAGTATATATGAATATATATGCCTAGTTCATATACATACATACCCCATATTTCTATCTAGAAAGAGAAATAATTATGACTTTGTGATGGAAAAGACCAGGAAAATAAAGCTTTAAAGTGAATTAGTCTGGTTATAAAGCATGTGTGCCTACACTGGTCTAGAACATAACGACGACAACAACAACAACAACAATAATAAAAACATAATCAGGAGAATATACTTATTAGGATCAAACAAAAGTTACAAAATATGCTAGCAAGTTCTGCAGGATTTTTCTTTAAACAGTATGATGTGCTACACAAAAATGTGAAAAAGAGTGCATGTTTGGGCAATGGCAGAAAAGCCTCAGTGTACATCATGGTGTAGTTTCAGAAATAGAAGAAATGCAACTTCAGAATTAAAACATACAATTTTTCATAACTCGTGAGATTGTATGCATGAATTTGATCAAGAGATGTATGAGAAAAGAAGCTTATGATACCTGTTAGAGTTGGTCTTGAAAAATTATGCTTTGGCCCTGACACTGCACCATCTATAACAAATTTATAAATTTCAAAAGACAAATGTTAAAAATGGCAGACATAAAAAAAAAGTAAATATGTAAGCACTAGATCCACAGCTGACTAAACTAATACTCCTTTAAAAGAAGTACATTAGTCGGACATGACTTGACACAGCAAAACAGATATCTTACAATAGGAATCACAGAAACCTGGCGGGATGAGACTCATGATTAGAATGTCGTAACAGAGGGTGCAATCTATTTCAGAGAAAAAGACCAAATAGGAAGGGAGGAGTAGCATTTTATATGACAAGGATGTTTACAGCTCTGAAGAGATCCACAACTTAAATACTGGAAGCCAGGTTGAGAGCATCTGCGTAAAGATTAAAGGGACAAGAAAAAACAGGGGTGTCGTTTTGGGGGTCTACTACAGACCCCCAAACTAGACTGAGGACTTAAATGAGTCTTTTCTGAAACAGATGACCACACATTCAGAAAAAAGAGAGACAGTAGTAATGGGAGATTTCAACTATCCAGATATTTGTTGAAAGTCAAATTCTGCCAAGAATATTAGTCCCAACAAAGTCTTCACTTGCCTTGCTGACAGTTTCGTTGTCCAGAAAGTGGAAGAGGCTACAAGGGGATTAGTTATTTTGGGGTCTGATCCTAAGCAAGAGTGATGACCTTGTTAACGGGGTAAAATTGGTGGGATCTTTAGGTGGAAGTGACCATGTTCTCCTGGAGTTTGTTATACTGTACAGAGGGGAAGCCAAGCATAATCAGACTCATGTTCTAGACTAAGAAAGCTGATTTCAGAAAACTTAGGGAAATATTAGGTTTCATCCCATGGTCAGGCATACTAAACAGAAAGGAGTTTATGATGGATGGGAGTTTCTTAAAAGTGAGATACTGATGCGAGAGTTTCAAACAATTCCACTGAGAAGGAAAAATAGGAGGTTTCTAGAGAAATCAAGATAGATGTCTAAAGAAATTTCAAAAGAATTAAGATTTATACTAGAAATGGGAAAAGGGGGGAAACAGAGGAATTCAAACAAATAGCCAAGAAAAACAAAGAGATCATAGGGATGCTGCAAGGAGAAGATGGCGAACTGGTAACAGTGGACAAAGTAAAAGCAGAAGTACTCAATGCCTTCTTTGCTTAGGTCTTCCCCAAAAGAAAAACAGTGTTCAACCTGGATAAAATTGAACAGATGATGTAACAGGGGAGATGCAGCAAAGAATAGGTAGAGAGATAATACAGGAATACCTGGCTACCCTTAATGAATTCAAGTCACCAGGGCCAGATGAACTGCATCTAAGAGTATTAAAAGAACTGGCAGAAGAAATTTCAGAACCACTGGCAATAATCCTTGAGAGTTCCTGGAGATCAGAAGAAGTCCCAGAAGACTGGAGGAGGCCAAATGTTGTCCTCATCTTCAAAAAGAGGGGGGGGGAAGACAACTGAAACAATTACTGCCCAGTCAGCCTAATGTAATACCAGGAATGGTCGTAGAGCAGATCATTAAAACAGGCAGTCTGTAAGCACATAGAAATGTGATCAATAAAAGTCAATTTGTGTTTTTCAAAAACAAGTCATGCCAGACTAATCTGATCTCTTTTTTTGATAGAGTTGCAAGCTTGGTGGATTAAGAGAATGCTGTAGACGATCTCCCATTGAATCACACCTCTGGAACCGCACCATGATAGACCCCCAGCACCTTCCTTGAGAGCATTTGTTTTGCAAGATCCCCCTGCTGCAGATGGTAGCAATCCTAAGCACATCTACTCACTAATGCTCATTCAAGATTGGTTTGCTCAACATGGGTCCACAACTGCTTGCACAGCCACTAGGTGCATGTATCCTGAAAACAAGTTTAAAGAGATCTTTTGTTAGGATAGCCTGAAGGCAGAATTGCCTGTTTTTGTCACTCAGTGCAATCTTAGCAAGGACATGGCCATAGTTTCAGCAACAACATGGAATGTCAGTGATCCTTTTGTACTGTCTATTCTCCTTGGTACTGCTGAAGAACAACCCCCCCCCCCATCAAAATCAATCTGGTCACTTCATCAGGCAAACATCAAAACCTCTAAGTTGCAGATTGGAAAGGTCAATTCTGGAGAGTTCAGCAATCAAGCCATTTAAAGCAAGGTCCACCAAGCTGGTTCATCAGCTTCAACCAAATTGCATGAAACACAAACTAGGAAACATTTTGCTTTAAATCATGGGGTATGCTAGTCCTGAACCTCACACACAAAGGAGGCAAGTACACCTTCTAATTTGGTCGTCAACATCCAGTTGTGGCTAAATTTGACCCTCTAATCAAGGATGCTGCTATGTTAATCCAGGCAGAATTCTCCATCATGGGCTCTCATGTGTTAAAGTTGGACATGTGTGAATTAAACTTAATCCAGTCCACAATCTTCTTGAAAGACATTAAGGTAGGCAACAAAGGCTTAATACCTTAACACAATGGCCAGAATGTGCACCCCCATTTATACCCCAGCAAACTGGGCTGGGCAAAATGCTGAAAATTGTGGCCCAGACCAGAAAGGCCCTCCAGAATGAAGCAGGCATTGTCAGACTGGATAGCACCTGTAGAAGAAGGTAGGTCTTTGTTAGATATAGCCAATGTGGAGGTGTTAGTGAATAAGTTGTCCTACCTTACAATTGATATAGCAAATATGGGTGACTTCATAAGGCAGTCAACCCACAGCATGTCTGATGTTCAGCACTCCATAATCACCTTTCTTGTGGATTGGGAGTTGGCGATAGAATCAAATGCATTAGTGGTAGCTTGTAAGCTGCATTTTTCAGAGAGAAACATCTCAATAGCTCTTGCATGCACCCAAATTCACACAATTAATTTGATTAGGATTAGGGATTTAATTTTCACTGCCCACAATGGACACATACCAAAAGAAATTAGAGAAATGATGAGGCCAAAATTGATGAAAAAAGAGGTTCAACTAGAAGCCTGGTTGAAACTTTTAAATGTCACCATTATCCCTCAATGGAATCAACTCAAGTTTTTTATTGCTACTGTCACAATAAAGACCAAACTCCCCATACACTCAGTCATCCCCCTCGGAATACAGGTGGTCTGAGGAGACATATTGTATTCCAGGGATTGCAACCATTGAGCACCGTGTCTGGCCCCAGATGGCAGTCAGTATATGTCAAAGGGTGCTGACACAGTATAAACTTAGGATTCATATGTGAGGGCAAAGCCATGCAAGGGTGCAGATGATCAGTGCATTGATGAAGTAATCCATGAAACCAATTCAGCAATTATGTATACTGGAAATGGAAGTATTTAGTAAAGACAACCTGTCACACCATCATCATCAATGAATACCAAATCCAGCCCATGGTGCACACAATCAATAGGTATTTCCATACTGTCTCAACCATCTGTGGTTGTGACATTGACTACTCAGTTCCCATTTGGACCCAAGAAGAAATGGTTGCAACCCATCCCAGTACAGCTCAGTTACCCCATGGTTTTTGGCCTGAAATTAGAAATCCTCCATCAGCTACTCACACACTCCAGTCTCAAAAAGCATCTACTAAGAGTAAAAACAGCTGGAGAAGAGGAATTAAAAGAGTTAGAACATGAATTTAATTGATTCCCATGGAGACAATTAAGAGAGAGATTCAAGGTGGATCAAAAATTGTATGGATTTGAAAAAAATGATAATAAATTAGATGTGTTGATGAAAGGGGACCAGAAAAAGGGAATCTCTAGGTTTTACAAAATATTGTTGCAAAGGGAAATGGAACCAGAGATGATAAAAGATAATATGGTTAGATGGGCTCAAAATATTGGACACCCAATTGAGTTGGAAACATGGGTGAGGGCATGGAAAACAGATATAAAATTTACACCAAGTTTAAGGGAAAATTTTTATAAAATGTTATACAGATGGTACATGACACCTGTAAGTTTGAAAAGAATAACAAAAAATGGGAATGGAAAATGTTGGAAATGTGATGAAAAAGAAGGGTCCTTTTTTCACATGTGGTGGACTTGTAAGGTAGCTAGGAAATTCTGGAAAGAAATACATGATTTTTGAAGGGATGCCATGTAGGGGAGGGAGTGGGCTTGTTTTCTGCTGCTCCAGAGACCAGGACAAGGAGCAATGGATTCAAGCTGTAGGAAAGGAGATTCCACCTGAACCTCAGGAAGAACTTCCTGACAGTCAGGGCTGTCCAGCAGTGGAATATGCTGCCTCAGAGTGTAGTGGAGTCTCGTTCCTTGGAGGTTTTTAAGCAGAGGCTGGATGGCCATCTGTCGGGAGTGCTTTGAGGGTGTTCCTGCATGGCAGGTGGTTGGATTGGATGGCCCGTGTGGTATCTTCCAACTCTACATTTCTATGATTCTATGATGAAATCCAAAGAATGTATAGCTTAAACTTTGAAATGAAGCCAGAATTTTATTTGTTGAACATGTTAGGGCAACAAAGAGAAATAAGATATTATCAGAAAACATTATTAGATGTAATAACTGCTGCAAGAATGACATATGCACAATATTGGAAAGAAGGAAATTATATTGATATAAAAGAATAGAAATTAAAACTTCTGGATATGGTAGAGATAGAAAAGTTAACTTTTTCACTTAAAAATAAACCAATCCAGAACTTTGAAACAGAATGGAAAGAAGTTTTGAACTGGATAAAAGAATGAGGAAAAGAAGAAACAAAGGAAGAGTGTTGGAAATGTTGGTAATGAAAATTAAGGATGTTATAGAATAAGTGTAAGTTGAATGTAACAATGTTAAAAGTAATAGTGTGATAGCGTGATGAACTAAGCTCTAGGCAAAGATAGTTGCCCTTTTCCATTTACAAATTCCTAACTCAATTCATTATTTAATTTATTTTAATTGTTTAGTTTCTATCATAGTTACATCACTGGAATTCAGAATAGCATTGTTAGGTCTGTTAGAACAAAAGGATGGAGGTGGAGACAGAGGGGTTGGCAGCAGCAAAATGAGCAATGATTGGTTGCACAACAAGAAATGAAAGATCAACTGATTTTGTTTTCTCACATATTCAATTTCTTAAAGTCTGAAATTTAGATTTATATCAAATTTATGAAGAAATCTGCAGATTTTGATAAGTTCTTATAGCAAACAGACTGAATTCTCAATTTCTACATCTGTCAAATTGAATAGATATGGCTTTACCTCAGATCAGGGACATCTTGTATGTGTCTGCTATTTGATTGGTAACAATGAGGCAACGACTTTAATTTAGTAACACAAACATGGCAGTATCCACAGACCTCCAAAGCAACATTTTTTAAAAACAAAGCACACAAGCTTTCTTCTTGGATGTGCTGACCATCCACTTTTGTTTTTTCCGCATGTGAACATTGTTAACCTCTGGTTCTTTCTTCTAAATTTATAAATAAATATGAACTTCAGAAAATACAAAAGCAAATGCAAAAGAAATGAAATAGAATTCTCATGCAACAATCCTAAAGTCCAAACTGATTAATTGGAATGTTCAGATTTGCATAATTTCAAGTGAGAAGTCTGGACTGCTAAATGGGCAGTGTAAAGGCCAACTGCAAATAACCACATGAATGCAATACAAAATAGTGATTTGATCCTGTATAGTGAAATTGTCTATTGTTGTGGACAACTGTTTCCAATATATAACTCCAGGCTAAAAGAAAGAGGAATATATATTCATGGGAATAAAGGGGAATCTTTCACACATTTCTGTCATCACTAATCAGGTCAACAGTAAAGAGGTCAGTGACCTTTTCAGAAGGTTACTCTAGTGCAGCTTGGTTTCCTACTGCTTTGCCCTGTTTCCTAAACTAAATTTAAAAAGGATTTCTAGTAGACGAGGGAACAGAACACTGCCTGTTGTTAATAGCTAGGCTTTAGCCTCTTTTGCTATCAAAACATTCCTATTATTTCTGGTGGACAATCCTTTGGGAACTTTCTGATTTTTGCTGTTTCGTGGATGAACACCGTCAGAAAAACAAATAAACACACACACTTGTGGTCTCAGGGAAGAGATATTAAAGAGGTTTTACAACAGGCAAGTTTAAACCACTTGGAATCTGAAAGTCAAAAGGAGTATTTCTCATGGGATGCATGGCCTTCAATATAATTTCCTCTGTCCATGAAAACTTTTACTAGTAAAATGCAATACGCAAAGTGCCTCTCTCTGCCTCAAGGTTAAGGTTCAAGCAGAACCTGAGGTCTCACTTTGATTATACAGGTCATTACAAAATAATCACTTGAATATTTCATGCTGAAATGAGTATGCAGCTTCCAAGCAGTATAGTAACACGAGAAAGCTGAGATGTAGTTTCACAAAGTCTGCCACACTTACCTCCTGCCAAGTAGCATTGTCTACTTTTTCACATGCACTGTGGCTCTCTCTGCAGCAGTAATCAGCTAAGATTCCTAATCCTCATCAGCAGAAGCAGCTGCTCCTTTTGGCTTTTGAGCACAGCAGGTTCTAACTTAAGACATCAGCTTTGCCCTGGATTTTTCTTTTTATTACCCCCTGCTATTGTGCTCTCACTTTGCCAGTCCATGGAGTCTGTGAAAGAGAATCCCAGCTAGGAGATGCTTTGAGCACCAGTAGCTGGCAGGTGCCTATTTTTACTTCTCACTAAGATGATGATTGTTGAAAAATCATTCTGGCTAGTTTACTTGACTTGTGATTTACTCTCAGAAAGTTTGGGTTAAGAAGGAAATAGCTTGTACTGTTTGGGCTCTTCAGCAATGATAAATTTGTGTGAGATCAGAAACAAGCTGCAGACAGTGAACATAGCCAACTGCTTTTAGTGCCAAGGCAACTTCAAGCTATAAAACCTGCCTGCAGAATGGAAAGTGGAGCACACAGTAAGTTTATTTCTTGTCTTTTTCTATGAAAATGAACTGACTAAGAGGGTTATTTTATGGTGGGAATTTGAAATGCCTTTGAAATGGACTTCAGTTTTCAGTAAATACACTTTCATTATAAACTGAGGGCTTATAAAATGTCTAGTCTTCTAGTGCTTATTCATAGAAACTGTGAATTAATAGGCATTCATCTACATGGGAAAGCCAACCAAAATTCCAAGTCAGAAATAGCTGCTGCTGCTTCCTGTTTTGATTTTTCCTACATTTGTTGATTCTCAGCAAGTTCACAGGTTGCAGTCCTATGCAGAATTGGGGTACTTAAATTAGTCGATGGGCACTGGTACATCTAATTCTGCATAAAGTATTTTACCAAATACAACACAGACAGAAAAACAAGAGTTGTGGAGGGGATGGAGGTAAATAACTGCAGGCACAGCTGAATGAAATGTAAATGGCAATGATGAGGGATCTGTGTGCAGAAAGGAGAAGTTCCCAGCAAACCGTGATTGATTTAACTCTGATTCCTCAAACCTGAGTTTTCCCCTGCTTTGACTTCCAAATCTCTCTACAATACAGAGCTATTACAACAGCCATTATTGCTTTGTCACCTAAACACTGAGACCATGAACACCGTCCAGGCCTCATTGTTTGTGTTGCAGCTCCCATTGTCTACTCGGCTGGGAGAGCAATTCACACCCATACCCGCAGGGTCATTTTTGGTATAAAAGCCCTCAGTTTTGAGTTGTTGAGCTCAGTCTCTTGCCTTGTTGAATGCAATGCTTTCACCTAGATTCCTGAACAAGAACAGTCCTTAGGTGTTTACCTAAGCCACATCACTGCTTTTCCTCACTTCTGTCTGAATCAGTAATTTCCACCCAAACCCTAAGATTCCTCTATCCATAACTTTCCTCCCTTTACCCATTGGTTAGTCCTTCTGTGAGTACATGAGCACTTGGATCTTTTGCAGGTGTATGTGAATCTTTCAATAAAACACATTTTTAGTTTACATTTTGGATTCTCCAGGTGCATGAGTCCATAAACATTTGTGGAAAGATCTTGTTAAGTTATTCCCCCCCACAGGCCTCCTAATTATGAGCTAATTAATTCCCCATTGTCACATAGAGGTACTGGCATCATGGGTGGATCCCTAAGTTACCCACATTTTGGGGTAATAGGTTGGCAGTAACCCTCCTCTAACAGGGCCCACATGTCAGGATGCATAACTTCTGTCATATCTGGATCTTGCGGACATATATTGAAATTGTCTGTGATAGTCAGTGTAGATGCAATGCCTTAGACCTTCCTTGAGTTAAGACCTTCCTTAACTTAACTCTTCCTAGAGTTAATTAATTAATTCTTAATTTTTCCTAGAGTTAAGTTAAGAACTTCATACAAGTATCAAGTGTTAATTGATGATTGGAACAACATATTGCAGCAATGTATATTACAAAGTATCAAATGGTTAATAGCTTTATTGCCTGGGGGGGGAGTTCAGAGTAGGCAAAAACAAAAGTGTCAAGAGGTGTTTGGGGTCTAAAGATATATGGGTTATTTTAAATTTATGATCCTTTCCAATCACAGCTTTGCACACCTAAAATTTGTATGTGTGAGTATAAAACCTGAGTATGTTTTAGTCTCAGCAGCTTTGGAAGACGTGTGCTGTTTTGCTTACTTTGCTACAAATAAACATTACTGTCTACTTTAGAGTGAAGATGGTGGATTGCAAGTTTTCCAGGGCATGATGTCACAAGACTGATGCTTTGTCACATAGTGCTATACTTTTATAATATTTTGTGATTTTGGGGGGACACCGACTGGGCAGGAATCCACTGGCTTCCTTATGGCATTCCTGTGAAAACCAGGAGTATTGGAGAGGATGATGAATGTAGAGCATGGTCCGTAGGGTGGCATGGGGTGAAAATTTGCCCCCTCACCTGCTTTAAGCAATATTTAAGCTTTAAATTAACAATGATTTGGTTTCATGCCTATGTGAAATATTTACTTCATCATGGTGAGAAAGAAATCCACTTCTCAAAATTATATTCTGAGACTCAGTGCTGTTTTACATTTTTTTAATGAAAATGTTGAATACCAGTCTTTCTGGTCAGAAATGTGGGAGAATCAGCACAGGGAACAGCATGATGCACAGAAAGACAGCCACTAGTTTTTTTGGGTACTGAAGCAATTTCCTCTCCACAGCAGCTCTGCAAGCATTGTAGCATTAGTCGGTTTGTGTAGTATCACAGAGTATAACAGTGTAATAGGCTGTGTTCCTCATAGGTTTTCCCCTAGCAATCTCAGTGAGAAGGGCTAAGAGAAATCTCCCTCTTAAATTGTTACTTTTTTTGCAGCCTATTCCTGCTTTCTAAAATCCAAAACTCTTATAGTATATGGATGATTTTTATTGAATTTTAGGCTTGATGGAATGTAGGCCTATGTCTTCTTTATTATGTTCTCCTCCATGCCACTACTACAAGTTTTCTTCATAAACTCCAACATGTTTTTTCTCACCTACATGAAGCAGGCCCTCTGTCACAGTGGAACTACCAGTTTTTAAGTGGCTATAACAAAAAAAAATACATTAAAGTATCCCAAACAATAGCTTCTTTTTCACTTTTCTTCCCTTGTTGCTGCTTTTTGAAATTTACTATTGCCCCAAAATATAGAGTTGTAGTAGCTACATAATCAGGCCCACAAACTGCATTCTCTGCCAACCAGTTGTGCTGCACAAGCAAGGCTGGTATCATTTTACCACCTAAGATGAGGTATTTACCATCAGCCCTCCATACCCACAGTTTCTGCATCCACAGATCCAAATAACCATGCCTTGAAAATATTTTTAAAACACCCCAAGAGTAAACTTTGATTTTGCTGTTTTATACGAGGGATGCCATTTTACTACACCATTTTACATAATGGGATTTGACCATCCACAAATTTTGATATGCACAGGGGGTCCTAGAACCAAACCCTTGTGGATACCAAGAGCCCACTACATACACTGCATCTTTCTGTGTGTGTGCCTTCCAGTTGCCTGTCAATATATGGCAACCACATAAATTTCATATGGTTTTCATAGACAAGGAATATTAGAGATGTTTTTGCCCATTCCTTCCTCTGAAATATAACCTACAGCACCTGGTATTTGTTGGTGGTCTCTCACCCAAGTACTAACTAGTGCTGACCCTGCTTAGTTTCCAAGATTTGAGGTATCTCTCTGTTACCCTGATTTCTGGGGGTCCCGGGAGGGACACCTAAATGCGCTCTCAATTATATAAGTTGGGGAAATTAGCCAACAGCACAGCCTAGCAATGCGAGAGGCAGGGTAACATAGCGAGATCTTGAACCCTATGTTTACGGGGTCAGGCCGAGTCAAGGAGCACACAGAAGTTGAGATAATAAATGTTGTTCTATTAAAACACAATCAAACAGTGTATGCAGCACACTCATACAGATAACTAAGGAAATAAAGGTTGGAGTGGGATAGAGGGATTTTTAGAGGAGTTGTTGGTTTGGGTGATACCTCACCTGTCCTGAAGCCCGGTTAGAAGTGGAGAAGATGGGGAGCGTGGATCTCAGCAAGTGGAGCTGAGGGGAAGGCTCGCTGGACAAAGCGACAGCAAGGCGGGATGGAAGCCAAGAGCGATCCAAGGAAGCGCTCAAAATCAGGGGTTTTTATAAAGAGAATTGTGACCGCAGGCTAGTTTGGACTTGGGGAAAACAATAGATTTGGGGTTGGAGACAAAACCTCTGAAAGGTCAGAATTTGAATGATTGAATTGTCAATAGGATAGCCAGTATGCAAACGTGGAGTGCTTGAGCATTGTATAGTCCGATGATCAAGCTGCCAGCAAGGGGCAGAGGATCTTTTGAAAGTTGCGTGCATACATAATGGAGGTACTTGCCTTGAGGTCGCCTAAAGCTGTGAGTCAGCTATTTCTGGCCTGCCTGTATTGTTTCGGAATATTACTGCGATTATCGGCCAAGCCGGCGTGCGTGCTTGTCCGGGGGCCTAGCAAGCACGTGGAGAGGAATGGATATGTGAAGCCGAACTATTGATATCAAAAGATATCTTTTATCCCACAAGCTCGGGCTAGCCAGGGCAGTAACATCTCTGTTGCTTTATTTATCAGGATATATGTTGTTATCTTCACCAAGGTTTGAAATTGTCTGTAGTTCTGAAGAGAAAATACAAAGCACAGTAACACAGCCAGCTGCAGAAAGACTCAGTAACACAACTAAGTTATTTTAGCTTTCTGAAACAGTAGGGTTTTTTATGCAATGCTGGTGTGAATGAATGGGAATTTAAATGTGGCTAGTGTAAACAATTAAGATTACTTTAATGTAAAAGAGGATGACAGCTCTGCTGCAATGGCAAACGAAAAAATCGCAGCTGCCTATCACATCTATCAACAATCCCACATGGTGGCCAAACACCATGCAGACAGTAACTGTAGATGATAGTGGTTTCCAAGAAAGTATGTTTTAAAAAACAAAATCATAGTCCTTTAGCAATGCTTAGTATTCCCTCCCCACACTTCAGTCGCTCCTAAAGCCAGGCTTTAGCCCAGAAGTGGGATGTGAGTTTCAAAACAAAAAAGCTGCTGAATCCAAACTATTATAGAGTTCTGATGAGTCTTCACTTTTACTCTTCAGATATGCCTTTAGCTCCCTTATGTACTAAAAAAGACACCAGGATGTCTGCATCAACAGACAACACAATCTACCTTGCAGTTCCTCAAAATCTACGTTCTGTATATTTTGGGCAAGTCAGTGGAACTTCTGAATCGTCCAGCTATGGAAAGACTGACAAGAATTCTGTAAGTAGACGGTGATGATTACTCACTTATTGTTGAAAAATATCCCACATACACTTACACACTTCTTTCTTTTTAAAGTGTCTTTGATATGCATTGTTATCACTAAGATTAATCTAACTGTCCTCTGTTGCCTCATGGTCATGAAAAAAATCACAACAATCAAAACAGTAGAGGCACTCCTGAAGAACTGTGGCTTGAAATATGAGATGGGGAAGATTTACCTTTAGCTTTTAATAGCAGTTCCAAAGAGGTAATTTTAGTGCAGTAGGAGGCAGAGTTTGCTGACCAACCCATATAATGATGAGACCACAAACAAGGCTTAGGTTAAACACAGGCAACTTTATTTGAACTATTGCCTGTTTAAACTTGGGTTCTGAGAGATGCAAAAGGGAAGGAGATCTAATGTGGGAGAAGCTGGGGCAAGTGGTCTCCTCAGTGACCTCTCCCCCAGCTTCCCTTGGGTAAGACACCAGCTCCCAAGGTGAATCCATGAAGCTGGGCTGTGACATCAGCTGTCCCTTTTCTGGAAGGAGGGCCTAAAGGTATCATCTTCCTTGTTGCAAGATCGGAAGTGAGGGCAGAACCCTCTAGACCAACCTCAAGAACATTCTCCTTCACTGCCACCCTTCATGTCTCAGATCATGTAGAGGGAGCTCTAGAGGCTTATTTTTTTCACAAAATGTGTGCCATAGGTACTCACCAAAGTCCTGCTTTCTCCCCCCATTACCTGTCTTCAGGGATCTAATTAAGACACCCTCGCAATAGCCAATTGTCCAGTCCCCTATAGTAGTATAGGGTTGGTGGAAAAAAAAATTGGAAAAGGGAAAAAAATCCTGCCTGGCAGCAAAGCAAACAGCAAGCTTACACTGCACTGGGGTGGGATGGTGGATCATGCTACTGAGGCCAAATGAGGCAGAAGTGGGGCAGCACAGCTGTAAGTGGGCTCACATGCTCCACCCCCTGTCCGCTACATAATGGCACCTTGCACAGTGATGCCTGGAAATGGCCTCTTCATTATGTGGGACCAGCAAAAGCATTTCCTCTTGTTGCCCCCTTGGTAAACCCTGGCCTGGGTTCTACAACTTTGATATAAAATTATTCTAACCCACCAGAGAAGTCACCCAGGTGTGCACGTACGCAATAACGGTCGTACGATCAAATGAACCAGGTCAGGCCAGTAAAATCCCCAGTCAAGTAGCCACAGGAGACCTCATGTTGTGATAACCCATGGTGGACAAAAGGTCCTTAACCTTTAAGGAGTCCACTTGAAGGGAGTAAAAGTGTTCCCAGAAAGTTGGGTGTTGGAAGCAATAAACCCTTTCAAATCGATCTCCAGAAACTCACACCACAGCCCCAAAGCGGAGGAAGATCCTGTTACTGGGATGACAACTTGTTATCTTCTGAGAAATGCCAGGTGTGGAGTTGTGTTTCTTTTCTGTCCCTGTTTGTTTTCCCCGGGAGAGGATTTGCCTTCAAAGTAAATTTCTCCTACAAATAGTCCCCGTTTTTGGGCTAGTTAGGCAAGAGGCGAGGCAAGGAGAAGAAGTATGATGCCTTCCGGTGATACCAATTGACCGGTCCCCCCCCCCCGATAGCTGCGTGATCTCCTCAGTGTCTCTTTGCTGAGCTGCTGTTCAATCACTGCTTCCTGGACCAAGGACTTCAGGAAGAGGTGCAGTATCACCCAAGCTGCGAGTCCCTCAACAATCCCTCTATCTTATTTCTGCTTTTTATTTCTTTTGGCCCTTGGATGCTTGTGTGTGTGTGTGTGTGTGTGTGTGTTTGCATTAGTCCATACTATTACTATTCAATAAAGTCATTCATCGGACCTTTTTGTGTGATTTCTGACTGAGCCTGACCTTGTAAACATTGGATTAAAGATCCTTAATTACCCACCCTCTTTGCATTGCTAAAGCGGTGTTCATAGCTAATTTTCCCCACAAGTGATAATTCTGACAGGTGTCGGGAATCCCCCTAAGGGGCCCACAGCAATCAGGGTAACACTCTCATTTTGCTGCATGGCATGATGGGGGAAAAGCAAAATCTTACTAGAAAAACTAGATCTACTAAAATTCTTTCCTATGTATCATGATTAAAGAATCAGGAATCCTTTATATTTGACTTCTCTATCAACACTTCTTATTACCAAAAATTGTGCTAGCAACTTTGAAATGAAATGTACTGCATTATTTTATATTATACCCTAGTCAATTAGGTGAACAGATGCAAAGAAGTACAGGTTTCAGTTATGATATATCAAAGGGCATTTTTAACAGATGTGACTTTTCTGACTTTTGCATGACAACCTACATTAGCTGAAAGTTTTTTCTTTACAAAACTACTAAAAAAGAGTAGATTTTATCAGTATCAGTATAAATTTATTGATTGGTCAATTGACTATATCAAAAAATATAATGTCAGATGTTATACAATACAGTAAAATGAGTAACTAAAAGATGATGGAATAAAATAAGGTAAAATAAGGTAAGATATGGTAGAATATGGTAAAATGAAATAAAAAGAATAATGTAAGACTATAAATAACCTATTATTATGAGTTTTGGTATTTATCATCTTGTGTTAAGAAGAAAATAGGAAAATGCAGATACAATACATATTTAGATTAATTCATCACCCTTGCATGTATCCCCAACATGTTCTATAAATTGTTTTCTCCATTGGACACACTATCTATAAACTTAGCAGTTCTGAGGACTACAGATAGTGCCCTGAAAGAAATAAGATAATCATTTGATAGGGTCCCAGTATTTTGTTCTGTCAAGTAATGTCTGTAGATACTGGGCCCTTACTGTGGAGTATAATTGACATTTAAGGAGAACATGTGCAATGTCTTCTATTTCAGATGCACCATAGACAAAATATGGCATTTGGTGGAATTGTCCATATTTAACTATAGACTCTAGCAGCTTGAATCTTGTTCTAGAAAGCACTATCCCTTGGCATTGAGTCAAACCCATTTTCAAGTATTTTTCTATTTGAAAAGACGTTTTATTTTTAGCCAGCCATTCAATGACCTGATGTTTGCAAGTGACTCAGTATCAGTTTGGGCATTCACATCTGAAAGTCTTTGTTTGAATATCACTGTGGCCTGACATCCAGCTGAAAGTAGATATTGTGTTGACAAACCAAAGTGTGAGATGGTTTGGAGAATTTGGTTAATCCATGAAGTGAGTTGGAGTGTTCTCATCTGTTCTTTTGGGTACATTTTTGGTAGTCTATCAGATTCCATTAAGAGAATCTTTCACCTATAGTAGAAAGCTTTGGTTACTGTAAAATTGGAGATGGAGTGGATGCCTATTTCGGCTCTTACTTCTGCTGCAGGTGTATTCCTGTCAGCCCCCAGGATCATTCTTAAGAAGCATACTTGATTTTGTTTAAGTAAAGGAACCTTTGACAACCCCCGAAGTTCAGCTCCATGGGTTAGCACTGGTGTAATTTTTGCCTTACGGATCTTGGGTGACTATAACTAAGTAATTTAATATTTTAGAATTAATTGTGGCCTTTATAAAACTCTGTTTGAAGTGAAGTCCCAAGGCCCTGTGTCTGTTAAAGCCACTCCTAAATATGAGAGAGAATCTATTTGTTCTATGGGCTCCCCACTCAAGTGCAGTTTGTGTTTAACCTGACTTTTTCCAAAAACTTTGGATTTGGACTTATTGATATTCAACGAGTTAGTAATACAATAGGCACCAAATTTTCCCATCAATCTTCTCAGGCCTACTTAGGAATGTACTGTTAGAACCATGTCATCTGTATACAAAGGATGTCTGTTAAGGATCTTTAGCATATGAACATCTGTAGACCAGAGGAATCCTGGGATGTCATTAACATAAAGATTAAATAACACTGGGGCCAAGATGCATCCTTGTCTAACACCTTTATAAGTGGGTATGCTCTGTGCGAGAGAGCCATTGACTCCAGTACGGACTTTCAGGCATGTATTTGTGTAGAGAGCCTTTACCAGGTATCAAAGTCTAGGTTCCATTGTTAACTTGGCCAGCTTCTTCCATAAGATGTCTCTTTTTATGGAGTTGAATGCCACACTGAGATCTATAAAGATTGTGAACAGGTATTTACCATCCACTGTGTATTTGGTGATAAGATGGTGTAGCACAAAGCAGTTATATATTGTGGAGTACCTACATCTGGACCCAGCCTGTTCTTCCACTAATATGTTCTTCTCAATTGCCCAATCCTCTATTTTTATGAGGAGATGTTTTGCATACATCTTAGTTGTTATATCAATAAGGCTCATGTGTCAATAATTTCTAGGGTCTTCCTTATCTCCTTTTTTGTGTATGGGAACTATGATAGAGAGTTCCCATCCTGCTGGAATGTAGCCAGTATTGTCTATGTATGTAAGCAGGCCTAAGAGAAGGGTGTTTTTTTTTTCAAATTGCAAATCATCACATTAAATTGACCCATTCTCTGTGTGTCTAATTCAATGAATGCTATCAAAATTATTAATGTCTAGTTTTGAATACAAATAGTTGTTACTGTTGTTATTAACTGTTATCAAGTTGACTTTGACTTATGGCAATCCAGTAAATGAGAGACCTCCAAGTCACCTTATCCTCAATTGCCCTGCTCAGGTCTTGTAGATTCAGGGGTGTGACTTTCTTGATTGAGTCTATCCATTGCTAATGAGATCTTTTTCTTTTTCTACTGCCTTCTCCTTTACCAAGCATTATTGTCTTTTCTAGTGAGTCAAGTCTTCTCATGGTGCATCCAAAGTATGACATCATCAGTTTAGTCATCTTGGCTCCTAGTAAGCATTCAAGTTTGATTTACCCGAGGGCCTATTAATTTGTCTTTTTAGCAGTCCAGGGTATCCATAGAATTCTTCTCCAGAACCATATTTAAAAGGAGTTGATTTTCTTCCTATCAGCTTTCTTCACTGTCCAGCTTTCACAACCGTATATAGAAACTGGAAATAGGATAGCCCTGCCAAATCCTAGTCTTCTTCTGATTTCTTGACTGCAGTCTCTGTTTTGATTAATGACTGAGCCAGGATATGGAAAATCTATTGAAACTATTTCAATGTCTTCATCATCTATTTTAAGTTTATGTAAATAATTTGTGGTCAATATTTTTGTTTTCTTAATATTCAGTTGTAAATCTGCCTTTGTATTTTCTGCCTTGACTTTCTTCAGTAATCATTCCAAGTTTTCTAGTAATTTGGATTCAAATTGCAGAGATTCCGCCTGAACCTCGGGAAGAGCTTCCTGACGGTCAGAGCTGTTCGGCAGTGGAATATGCTGCCTTGGAGTGTGGTAGAGTCCCCTTCTTTGGACGTTTTTAAGCAGGGGCTGGAGATCCATCCGTTGGGAGTGCTCTGATGTATGTTCCTGTATGGCAGGGGGTTGGACTGGATGGCTCCTGTGGTCTCTTTCAACTCTATGATTCTATGACTCTATCGGCATATCTAAACTGTTAAAATTCCTTCCTCCAGTTTTCATGTCTCCTTTCTCTGAGTCTAATCCTGCTTTACATAAATATATTCAGCGTATAAGTTAGACAGAGTAATAAATGCAGCTTTGTCTGATCACCTTGACAATTGGAAACTATCCATCCCATTTCTCTGTGTTCTGTCTTAACAGTTGTTTCTTGTCTTAAGTACAGGTTACACAATAGGACAATCAACTGCTGTCACACACCAATTTCTTTAAAAGCTATCCATAGTTTCTTATGACCTATACAATCAGAGGCTTTGCTATAATGTGTGAAGCACAGGCTGATTTTCTTTTGAAATCCTTCAGTGCACTCCATTATCTAACACATGTTTACAATACGATTCCTAGCGGACCAAAATAATTATCGCCCAGTCAGTCTGACGTCAGTACCCGGAAAGATCCTGGAACAGATCATTAAGCAGTCAGTTTCTAATCACTTAGAAAGCAATGCGATAATCACGAGAAGTCAACATGGATTTCTCAAAAATAAGTCATGCCAGACTAATCTTATCTCTTTTTATGATAGAGTTACTAGCTTGATAGATGAAGGGGATGCTGTGGATGTAGCATAACACGGTTTCAGTAGGCCTTTGACAAAGTTCCCCATGACATTCTTGCAAAGAAGCTAGTAAAATGTGGGCTAGACAGAGCTAATGTCAGGTGGATCTGTAACTGGTTGACTGACCGTTCCCAAAGGGTGCTCACCAATGGCTGCTTTTCATCCTGGAAAGAAGTGACTAGCGGGGTGCCACAGGGTTCTGTCCTGGGCCCAGTGCTGTTCAATATCTTCATCGATGACTTGGATGAAGGAATAGAGGGCATGCTCATCAAATTTGCAGATGACACCAAATTGGGAGGGGTTGCTAATACGCCAGAGGACAGGATCAAAATTCAAAATGACCTGGACAGATTGGAGAGCTAGGCCAAGGCTAACAAAATGAGATTCAACAGAAAGAAGTGTAAGGTCCTAGACTTAGGTAGAAAAAATGGAATGCAGAAATATACGATGGGGGACACGTGACTGGATAGCAGTACGTGTGAAAGGGATCTAGGAGTTTTAATAGACCACAAGCTGAACATGAGTCAGCAGTGTGATGCGGCAGCCAAGAAAGCCAATGCAATTCTTGGCTGCATCAATAGGAGTATGGTGTCTAGATCAAGGGAGGTACTGGTACCACTCTACTCTGCTTTGGTTAGACCTCATCTTGAATACTGTGTCCAGTTCTGGGCACCCCAATTCAAGAAGGACATGGTCAAGCTGGAGCAGGTCCAGAGGAGGGCAACCAAAATGGTGGAAGCCATGCCCTATGAGGATAGACTTAGAGAGCTGGGTATGTTTAGTCTGCAGAAGAGAAGGTTAAGAGGGGATATGATGGCTATGTTTAAATATTTGAGGGGATGCCATGTAGAGGAGGGAGTGGGCTTGTTTTCTGCTGCTCCAGAGACCAGGACAAGGAGCAATGGATTCAAGCTGCAGGAAAGGAGATTCCACCTGAACCTCAGGAAGAACTTCCTGACGGTCAGGGCTGTCCGGCAGTGGAATATGCTGCCTCAGAGTGTAGTGGAGTCTCATTCCTTGGAGGTTTTTAAGCAGAGGCTGGATGGCCATCTGTCGGGAGTGCTTTGAGGGTGTTCCTGCATGGCAGGGGTTTGGACTGGACGGCCCGTGTGGTCTCTTCCAACTCTACATTTCTATGATTCTATGATTCTATGATTCCTTTCCTGAACCCAGCTTTGATATCTGGCAATTCTCACTCCATACGGGGTAAAAGTCTTTGTTATAGAATTTTGAGCATGACTTTGTTTGCATGGGAAATTAATGCAGTGGACCTGCAGGTACTGCTACTCCTGGTGTCCCCTTTCTTGGAGATTGTAATGTTTCCAGTCTGTGGGCCATTCTTTTTTTTCCCCATATTTGTTAAAAGATTTTAGTTAGACAAAGGATAGATTCTGTGTCTGGGGACTGAGCAGCTCTATTGGTATGCCATCTCTTCCTCATACTTTATTTCTTCCAAGTGCTCTGAGTGCAGCTTTCGCTTCACTTTCTAAAATAGGCAGTTCATCTTCATATGCTTCTTCCTTGAATGATTCTATCAACCATTCATGACGTTATATAATTCTTCTGTGTTTTGTTTCCATCATCTTTTTTATTTCTGCTTGGTCAAGCAATGTGCTCCCCTGCTGGTCATAGAGCATCCCCACTCTTGGTTTAATTTTTCCCTTTGCTTTCTCAGTTCTTGTGGAAGAGGTCTCTTATTCCTCCTTTTTGTCATCATCTTTTATTTCTTTGAATTGATTACTATATTACTTCTTATCTCTGAACACAAGCTGTTGAACAGTTGCATTCAGGGTTCTGACACTACTTCTGTCACCTTTTATTTTTGCTTCTCGTCGGTCCTTGACTGCTTGAAAACTTTCGTCTGTCATCCATTGAAGTTCCTCTTTCTTTTTGGTTACAGATAGTGTCTTTTTGCATTCTTTCCTGACTATGTCCCCTGGCTTCAGTCCAGAGTTTTGAGTGCTAAGGCTTAATAATGCAAACCTATTTTTCACATTATCTTTAAATTTTATGGGGCTGTTCTTCAGGTTGTATTTCAACATGATAGCTGGTTTAGTGTTCTTCTTTAGCTTTACTCTAATTTTTGCAATTAGTAGTTCATGGTCTGTGCCTCAATCTGCTCTTGGTTTTATTTTGTTTTTGTATTTTTAATGTTATTAAATTTATTACTCAAAAAATTTTATGAAGGTACAGAAGAGAGAAAATCCATATAGAAAACAGTTACATAGCATCAATAGACATATGTCTCAAAATTACATAACATATACTCTTTACTACAATTTAACTCTTATATAGTTCCCTTGACTATCATTTAACACTTTAACATTTAACTATCATTTTACACTGTATTAATTATATATCACCACAAATGATATTTTGTAGTCTTACGTCCTATCCAGTCCTATGAATTCTTTCCCTTTTCCTCCTCCACCCCCATTTCCCTCCCACCCCCAACCTCAAGAAGTGAGTGATTATCTATCTAGTCATTACCTTCTTAATAAAACTTATATTTTATCCTTGCATGCCTGTTATTTTCCTATCGTGGTTTATCTTCCTTCAGGGCTATCAATATACATTTTCATATATTAATACATATATCTTAATCATAATACTTAAATGTTATCAATATGTTAACTTATTCCATCATGCTTAAAATATTTTTTTCATTCCATAATTCGCTCCATTAACCACAACTTTCTAATTAGTCAAAATTTTCCATATATTAAGTTGCCTTTTTACCCCAGTAAGATTCCCATAAAGGAGATACCATATTCTGTGCATTTTTTAGTTGATTCACAGACCTATCCGTCATAGAAATCATTTATTTTATCTAGTTCTGCCATTTCGTACAATTTAATTTTCCAGTCCTCTATTTTGGGAGTCCAGGGGTGTTTCCACATTTGTGCATAACTTATCCTCGCAGCTGTAATCATGTACAGTAATATCCTTTTTTCTATTATTTTGATTCAATTAAGTCAAAGAATCTATCACATTTAAGAAATACATCTCTAGAGACAGAGGGAATTTAATCTTAAATGTCAAGGAGATTATGTCATAGATCTTTTTCCAGAATTTTTTTGCCCCTTCACAGCTCCACCATATGTGGAAAAAGGTTCCCTTTTCCTTACATTTCCAAAAGGTATCTTTTCCCTGACCTGTCGTCTTGGATAATTGAGATGGTGCCAAATACAATTTATGAATAATTTTATAACAATTCTCCCTTAAACTGGTTGGTTTCATCAGAATCCATGTCTGAGTCCATACTTTCTCCCACTGTTCTAATGTAATTGGGTGACTAATACTCTGTGCCCACTTTACGTGCTTCCTCTAACTATATTCTGTTCCATTTCCAAGACAATTAAGATCTTATATATTTTCCCCACTTTATGATCTACATCTGGCTTAAGCAGTTTGTCAAATTCCTTTTCTTCAATTTCAAACCTATCCATCTTCTTATCCATTTTGTACTTTCCCAATAGTTGCCTTTGTAATAACCAATGTGTAGTAATTCCTAGTTCCTTAAGTTCCTCTATCAATTTAAATTGTGTAGTTCCTTCCTGACAATTCAATATATGTAATCCATTTATCTTTTCTGGGTACTTAAAGCTTCGTGAACTGATACCCATAAGGGAATTTTTAAGCAGAATCTCCTCTTATATTTTAGCCAGACTCTTAATACAGCCTTATAAAATGATTTGTAAATTCTCTGTCTACTTTGGCCTTGTCATTCCAAATGTATGCATGTCAGCCAAAGTATATACCCTCCTCTTCGAATTGCAGCAATCTTGGATCTCTCAGCATAATCCATTCTGTTACCCATTCCAAACAATTAGCATAATAATAAAGCTTTAAATTTGGGAATCCCAATCCTCCTCTCCCTTTAATATCTGTTAAACATTTTTGCTTTATTCTGGGTTTCCTTTCTTTCCATATATATTTAATCAGGTCTTTATTCCATTCTTTAAAGGGAACATAATATGGGAAGATTCCGAAAAAGAAAATTCATCTTGGGTAGAACATTCATTTTAATAGCTATCCATTCTAACAATGACAATTTTTCCATTTCCTCTTTGTTTTCCTTCAAATTTTTAATAGTTATTGTCAAATAAATCAGAATTGTTCTTTGTAATAATTATACCCAAGTATTTCACTTTTTTCACTACCACAAAGTTAGTTCTTTCCCCTAATTCTTGTTCCTCCTTCTTTGGCATGTTTTTAATAATTATATTAGGTTTTTTTCTATTTATTTTAAATCCTGAGAGTTCACTGAATTCATGTACGATTTCCAATATTATTTATACTATTCAAGGGATCTTCTAATGTTATAACTAAATCCAGGTTTTATTTTGAGGAGCGAATGGAACCTCTCCAGCATCTGCGTCCAATTATGTGGTCTATTTGATTTCTGTATTGACCATAAGGTGATGTCCATGCATATAGTTGCTTTTTGGGTTACCTGAAGAATGTGTTTCCAATGAACAAATGGTTAACCTCACAAAATTCAGTCAGATAGTCTTATGCTTCATTTCTTGATCCTAGGACACATTTTCTTACACTGTGATTCTGCTATGCTTCCTGATAGGATGAAAGGAATCCTTATTGAGTTTACGCTTTTGGTTTGTGATCAGTTTCCTTCTGGACTCCAGCATAGAATTTTTCAGTTTTTTCTTCTTCTGTCTCTGTAATTGGAGCATAAACTTGGATTAAGTTTATTGATGGGCTTTCCCTAAAGTCTTAATGAATACAAATCTGCTATTCTTTAATGTTTGTTTGTTGGATAGAAGTGCTGTGACATCTGCCCCAATTGAAAATACATTTGATGAGCATGTGGGATACACTGGGGGAATGACTTGGCAAGTAATGATGTAATCCCTAGGGGACATGTAGTAAGGCTGAGTCATGATAAGTGAAATCATGGCAAGGGGTTGCATCAGCCATTGTCCCTGGCTGATGACCCATCAGCAGGTGTGTATAAAAGAAGAATGGGAAAACTCTCTGACTCTCTGACATCGAACCTTTGTCAGAGTGAACCTCTGCTTGATGTATCCATGATGCTGGATCGATGACTGAGGATCTGCGTATCCTGATTGTACAGATGTGTATGTATTGCAGCAGTGAAGATTAAAGCCTCCAGGTATTTTGGATGACAACTCTATGTGTATGAGTTACTAACCAGTGGGTAGAGGGGTCAGAGTTGATGCTATAAGTTACACTCTGCTGCACACGCTTGTTGCTGTTTTGAAACTCTTCTGTATGTTTAACGCTTGCCTTTGGGACACCTTTTGTCCAGAGAGCAGTGGTTTCTGGGAGGATTTTGTGCTAGGTGCTGTAAATCAATCTCCCAACATTGTTGACATTCAGAACATAAAAATGAGATTCTGTAAAGAGACTTTTGTTTTGTTTTTAATATAGGCCATTCTACACACTGTTCAGGCTGTCCTAAGGAAACAAGGGAGATTTTTAAATCATGAGGAACCACCAGTGAGCAAGCTACTCCTCACTTTTGTTGCTGGGAAGCTGGGAGATTTCTTACTCTAAGAAACCAATAGAACAGCTCTGGTGGCTATTTCCCAGACTCAACTGTTTAGATACATAAAGAATTTCCACAGGGAGTAGATGTGTTCATGTGCTGTAGCAGAAAGTAGTGCATGGCCTTCTCCCAGATGTTCAAGTCATGTTAAGTCTTACATGGAAAACTGAGGTTCTTCTCACTATAATTCCAAGTGATAAGGAAAACATGAGCTAGGGGATTGTAATAGATCACAGTAGATATCCATCTCCCTGTAGGGCTCTTTAACAGGGAGTAGTTGGTCACTGGAATCAAAGTAGTTGCTACTTTAGAGGGAAGTGACCATGTAATGATAGAATTCCAGTTGTGGGGAAGGGCAATGAAGAGTAGACTCAAACACAGACCTTGGATTTCAAGAAAGCTGCTTTTAACAAGCTCAAGAAAATATTAGATAGAATCCCATGGTTAGAAAACTGAGTGGAGTACCTCAGGGATCTGTCCCAACTCCATTACTTTTCAACATTTTTATCAGTGTCTTAGATTGTGGGATGGAAGGCATCCTCATTGAGTTTACAGATAACAACAAACTGGAAGGGGTGGAGAACACATTGGAAGACAGGAAGAGCATTTAGAAGGATCTAATAAATTAGAAAATTGGGCTGAAAATAATAAAATAAAATTCAATAGAGATGACTGCAACATTCTACATTTAGGCCACAAAAATCAAATACACAAGTGTAGGATAGGGGATACTTGGCTCAGCAGTACTATGAGTGGAGAGGACTTTGGGATTATTGTTGATTGTAAATTGAACGTGAACCAGCAGTATGATGTAAATGCTATTTTAGCCTGAGTTAATAGAACCGTGGTAGCCAGTGTGATGCAGTGGTTTCAGGATCTGATCATGGCACTGGAGAACAGGGTTCAATTCCTTGCTCAGTCATGGAAACCCACTGGGTAATCTTGAGTGTGTAACAGATTTTAAGCTCCAGAAACTTCATGATAGGTTCACCTTAGAGTTGCCATAAGTCAGAAATGACTTGAAGACACACAACAATAGAACCACAGTTTCCAAGTCAAAATGAGTAATAATACCACTATATTCTGCACTTATGAGGCATCATCTATAGTACTGTGTCTGGTTCTGGGTGCTTCATGTTAAAAAAATGGACAAGTTAGAGCAAGTTTAGAGACGATAAACAAGGATAAGAGGTGTTGAGAACAAATCACAGGAAAGGTTGAAGGAGCAGGTCCTGTGTTACCCTGATTTCTGGGGTCCCTTGGGGGACACCTCAATGTGCTCCACGTGGTGGGGAATGGAAACTAGCCAGAGCACAAGCAATAGCAATGCGAGAGGCAGGGTAACCTAGCAAGATCTTTCTACCCAGTGTTTACGGGGTCAGACCAAGCCAAAAACTAAACAAATGTACAATAAATGATTTTATTAAAAATAAAGACTTTCGCACTTACGCACTCTCTCACTCAAGACCTAGCGAGAAATAAAAAGAGAGGAAATTGGATAGGGGGCTTTGGAGGGTTACAGCTAGGGAATACTGCAGCTGGTCCTGAAGTCCGAAGGTCTGAGACAACAGCAGAGAGAGAGATGAGACTCAGCACATGGAGGGCTGAGGGGACAGCTCAGTGGACAGAATGACGGTCTGCTGGGAAGCTGGGAGCGATCCAAAGAGCTGCTCAAAAACAGGGTCTATTTTATGGGGGAAAAGGTACCTGGAGGGCTAATCCTTTCCTAGGGAGAACATTATGTGGAGGAGCTAGAACAAAGCTCCAATATGTCAACATCCTTTGCATGATTGAATTTGCTGGGGTTGTCAAAGCCTCGGCCATATGTAAATCATCCTCACTTGTTGGGCTGTTTGTCAGATGCCTTAATCCCTTCAAGCTGGCTCCTTGGGGCTGAGGACCCTTTTTGTATTTTGTGTTTTACATGTCTGGAGGTCTCCCAGGGCTATGTAACTATGGATTTACTGGCCTGACGGGGTTTTTCCTGTTTTCGGCCGTTCGACCGTGCCTGCCTAAGTGCTCTTTCGGGGGACCTCTCAAGCACGTGGAGATATTTTTAATATTAAATTGTAGACCCGAAGATAGGGCTTATCTACCGCAGTAACACTTGTTCTGCTTGGAGAACAGAACACTGAGCGATGACATGATTGTAGTCTTTAAATACCTTAATGACTTTTACAGAGGGGTGAGGGCAGACCTGTTCTCTGCTGCCCCAGACAGTAGGACCAGGTCTAATGGTTTGAAGTTATGGAACAATAGATTTCTATTGAACTTTAGAAGGAAGTCTTTCATAGAAAGAGCAGTTCAGCAATGGAATCAATTGCCTAGAGATGTGGTGGGATCTCTTCTTTTAGACAACTTCAAAAAGAGGCTGGAACAGCTACTTGCTGGAGAAGCTTTAGCTGAAGATCCTGCACAGAGCAGGGAGTTGGACTCAGTGGCCCATGAGGGCCCTTCAAATTCTATTATTATTATTATTATTATTATTATTATTATTATTATTATTATTATTATTTGATGCAGTTAATATTTTTTATTGAAAGTTTTCAGATATACTAAAATTCTACAAATACCTATAAGGAAAAAAGAAAGGGGGAAAAAAGGAAAAGAAAGAATGCAGAAAAAGATGACCTCCATTTTTCCTTTCAACAGTATGTAGCATTCAAATTATGTCAAGCCTCTCTAAATGAAAACCCGATAATTCTCTTCTTTCCATCCCCTATTAGATTATTTCTCCACAGTCAAAGATATTTTCCTTATTGTCAAGGTTGACGTACTTAGCATTGCAGTATCAGTTAACGTCTTTCCATAACCCTATTGAACATCTAAACCACAACATCATATTATCACATTATTACATCATGATAAGTATTACAGTCAAGCCCTCCACTTTCTTGGGCATTAAGGACAACTGTGTTTAACACACAAAAAAAGCACTTGTACTGATGGGTGTGGCTGGGCCTTGCTGTGTGCGTATTCCCTTGCTGCTCACTTGCTCACTCACTCACTCACTCGTGTGGGTAGGAGGAGGTCAAGAGAATGAGATGGGGGAGCATGAAGAAGGAGAAAGTAGATACCTGTTGAGAAGTCTTCCTCCTTTCCTTTCAACACCTCCTGTTCATTGGAGCTCTCCTTGACTTCAGGCTCATCATAGCTTTCCTCCACCATTCATGGTGTCATGCTTCTACCACAAGACTGAGACAGGGCTCTTTTGAACAGCTATACCCTAGAGACATGAGATGGACAGTACAGCCACTGCAGGAGGGAAAGGGAGAACCCAGGCTTCTGGCAGTGTTTATATAGAAAGAGCTTGTTAATTAGGCCACAGCTGGGTAGAATGATAAGACTATATAACCAGAGATCAGAAAGGCAGAAAGCTGCAGGAATCTACTGACTCCACTGGGGATGATAGCCTTGCTTACTACTGCATTCTTCACTCATGTTCTTCAGACCTTGGACCTTTGCCTGGACTATAGATTCTGCTTTTGGACACCTACTCTCTAGACTCTTTGTAAATTCAGACTCAGTTACTCTATGCTTGCTACAAACCTGGACTGCTTTAACAAATGCTCTTTACTAGTGGCTGCTGTCTGCCTGATTACACAGGTGGGAAACCTGGGCAGGCTGCCAGCACTGCACGCATGGCCCAAATGATATGCTTCCTGATCATTGAATCAGAGAGTTGGAAGAGACCACAATGGCCACAGAAACCAACCCTCTGCCATGCAGAAACACACACTCAAGGTACCACCACCAAAGGCCACACAGCCTCTCTTTAAGAACTTCCAAAGAAAGTGACTCTATGACACTCCAAGGCAGCATATTCCACTGGGGGCAAGACAGGGCTACTATTAAGTGGATTTGTAATTGCTTGACCAACTGAACTTAAAGAGTGCTCACCAAAGGTTTCTCTTCATCCTGGAAAAAAGGGACTAGTGGGGTGCCAGAAGGTTCTGTCCTGGGCCCAGTGCTATTCAACATCTTTATCAATGACTTGGATGAAAGAATAGAGATCAAATTTGCAGATGATACCAAATGGGAGGGGGGGCTGGCTAATACCCCAGATGATAGAGTCAAAATTCAAAATGAACTTAACAGATTGGACAGCTGGATTGAAGTTAACAAAATGAATTTCAACAGAGAGAAATGTAAAGTCCTGCACTTGGACAGGAAGAATTAAATGCACGAATATAGGATGGGAGACACATGGCTGGATAGCAGTACATGTGAAAGGGATCTAGAAGTCTGAGTAGACAACAAGCTGAACATGAGTCAGCAATGTGATACAGCAGTCAAGAATGCCAATGCGATTCTTGGTTGCATCAACAGGAGTATGGTGTTCCACTAGATAGTGGAAAGTAATAGTACTATTCTATTCTACTTTGGTCAGACCTCATCTGGAATACTGTGTCCAGTTCTGGGCACCTTATTTCACAAAGGGATATTGAAAAGCTGGAAAGTGTCCAGAGGAGGGCAACCAAAATGGTGAAGGATCTGGAAGCCATATTCCATGAGGGAGCTTGGTATGTTTAGTCTGCAGGAACACACATCAAAGAACTCCCAACAGGTGGCCATCCAGCCTCTGCTTAAAAACCTTCAAAGAAGGAGACTCTACCATACTCCAAGGCAGCATATTCCACTGCCGGACAGCTCTGATCATCAGGAAGTTCTTCCTGAGGTTCAAGTGGAATCTCCTTTCCTGCAGCTTGAATCCACTGCTCCTTGTCCTTGTCTCTGGAGCAGCAGAGAACAAGTCCGCTCCCTCCTCAACATGACATCCCTTCAAATATTTAAACATGGCTATCATCTCCCCTCTTAACCTTCTCTTCTTCAGACTAAACATACCTAGCTCCCTAAGCTATTCTTCATAAGGCATGACTTCCAGACCCTTCACAATTTTGGCCGCCCTCCTCTGGACATGTTCCAGTTTGTCGATACCCTTCTTGAATTGAGGTGCCCAGAACTGGACACAGTATTCAAGATGAGGTCTAACCAATGCAGAACAGAGTGGTACCATTACCTCCCTTGATCTAGACACCATACTCCTATTGATGCAACCAAGAATCACGTTAGCTTTCTTGGCTGCTGCATCACACTGCTGACTCATGTTCAGCTTGTGATCTACCAAGACTCCTAGATCCCTTTCACAGGTACTGCTATCCAGCCACGTGTCCCCCATCCTATGTTTGTGCATTTCATTTTTTCTGCCTAGGTGTAGTACCTTACATTTCTCTCTGTTGAAATTCATTTTGTTAGCTTTGGCCCAGTTCTCCAATGTGTCAAGGTCGTATTGAAATTTGATTCTGTCCTCTGGGATATTAGCAACCCCTCCCAATTTGATATCATCTGCAAATTTGGTCAGCATGCCCTCTACTCCTTCATCCAAGTCATTGATGAAGATGTTGAATAGCACTTAGGCCCAGGACAGAACCCTGTGGCACCCCACTAGTCACTTCTTTCCAGGGTGAAAAGCAGCCATTGGTGATCACCCTTTGGGTTCAGTCAGTCAACCAATTACAAATCCACCTAACAGTAGCCCTATCCAGCCCACATTTTACTAGCTTCTTTGCAAGAATGTCATGTGGAATTTTTTCAAAGGCCTTACTGAGGTCAAGATATGCTACATCTACAGCATTCCCTTCATCTATCAAGCTTGTAACCCTATCATAAAAAGAGATCAGATTAGTCTGGCATGACTTATTTCTGAGAAATCCATACTGGCTTCTAGAGATTACGCCATTCCTTTCTAAATAATTACAAATTGACAGTTTAATTATTTGCTCTAAGATCTTTCCTGGAATTGATGTCAGGCTGACCAGGCGATAATTATTTGGGTCCTCCTTTTTCTCCTTTTTGAAGATGGGGATGACATTTGCCCTCTTCAGTCTGCTGGGACTTCTCCTGTTCTCCAAGAGTTCAGAAAGATTATTGCAAGTGGTTCAGAAATGACTTCTGCCAGTTCTTTTAATATCCTTGGATGTAATTCATCTGGCCTTGGGGACTTGGATTCATCTAGTTTAGTCAGATATTCCTGTACTACTTCTCTACTTATTCTGTGCCACATTTCCCTCACTTTCTTACCTGCTCCCCACACCCCAGGTTGGGTACTTCTATCCTTTTGGGAGAAAACTGAGGCAAAGAAGGTATTGAGTAGTTCTGCCTTCTCACTTCCCCCCTTTATTAATTGGTCACCTTCTCCATGCAGTGATCCTATCATTTCTTAAGAAATACAAGATGTTCTAATCAGAGAGTGAAAAAAAGGGGGGGATTCTGTTACAAGGATCACTTTATGATTGAATCAGCCCCTTGGGGATACTCTGATCAGTGTTACAGGAAAATATCTTTTTTTTTCTTTTCTCCTTCATTGAAGACTTCAAAGAGACAATAGTACACTGAGCTTGCTCAACCCTAGTAGAGACAGATAACAGCTGAGCTCAATTAGTTCAAGGCTACCCTCAAGGTTATCTTTCTTATTTCTGAGCAGTAAGCTGACGCAAAACATAAGATATAATAGAACTTGGAAAAAAAGTGGTGGGGGAAAAAACACATTAGATATAATATCTTTGTCAGGTTGAACCTTGTGTCAACTCTCTCTTCATTGATTTCCAAACTGATTTGCAATACTTAAAATCACAGAAGCTAGATTAAATTTAAAAATATATACATTAATTACTCAAATCCCATTTTCATGTTTATAGCTACCTGAATCACTATTTTATTCATCTACCCTAGTTCAAATTCATTTAAAATTATTCGATAAACTATAATTAGTTCCTTATTGAGATTGACATTAGTTGGCATAACCTGGCATTGACCTATTTTGAATTATTTGAAGGACATTTAATACATTTTTAATACATCCAATATCTTTTTTTATTTTTATAAAAAACAAAAATGAAAAAACAAAACAGTCCCACCTAACATCACATTTGTATCATTACATAATTATTACACAATAAACAAATACTAATACACAAAATAAACAATACATACATATAACAACCAACACATCTTACTAACATATTCTCACAAACATAGGGCACTTCCCCCTTTCCTGAGATACAGCCTTATATCTATTGTTTAACACCTCTGTATGTCTTAAAGAATAGAATCTATTATTCATTTTCCCATTCATTATTTTCAACTCTATTTACAATTTTTGTCCATCTTACACTATTATCTATTTCAACATTTCTTTTCTTTCAAAAACTAGTAACCTATTGCATCTATATCTCTTCTCATACTTCTACCTCTCACCACATTTATGTCTAGTACTTGTCTCATTATTCCAACAATAATCACTTTTCTCCTTATCTTCATGATTTGAAACCCTTAGTTAGAATACCCTTATTTTCCAAAAATTCTGTTAAGAGTTCCCACACCTTATAAAACTTACTATTCATTTTATTATCTAATCTGTAAGTCAATTTATCCATTTGTGCTATTTCAATGGTTTTCTCCATCCAATCTTCCATAGTCGGGGTGTAAGTTGATTTCCAATGTTTAGCATAAATGAGTCTGGCTGCCACAATTAAATGCCATGCTTATCTTTTAGTACAAAAATCTATTGAGCTTTCTGCACCAAAGATTCCCAGTAAAAAAAATTCTGGGACTAAATCAGTTTTCCTTTTCAAAATTTTTTGCATGTTAGCTGGTATGGCGTACCAGAATCTCTTTGCTCTGTCACATCCCCACCACATATGGTAGAAGGATCCCACTTGTTCTTTACAGTTCTTTACAGCACTGATCGTTCATATTCTTGTTCACTTTCGCTAATTTGCTGGGCGTTAGATACCAACGGTATACCATTTTCAGCACATTTGCTTGTAAAGTATAGGATCTGGTATATAACATATTAGTTTTCCAAACATTTTCCCATTCTTCTAAAAGAATATTGTGATTAAGATCTCTCTCCCATTTAGTCATACAATCTTTAGCTGTCTCTTCCTCTAGTTTGAAGGATAACAATTTTTTATACAATCTTGAAAGTAACTTTTTATCACCTTTTAACATCAATTCTTCTAAATCATTTTGTCTTAAGTCCAACCCTTCTACTTGTACATCCTTTTTAAACCTTTCTTTTAACTGCATAAAGGGAAACCACTGTATATCAAATCCTTCTTCTTTTAGTTGTCTTTGATCTTTCATTTGAATTTCTTTTCCACATTGTTTCAGTATGTCTTTGTAAGTCAGCCAACTACCCTGTCTTCTCAGACCTTTAATCAAAAGGGCTTCCATCGGTGAGACCCATGATGGTATTTTTGGGCAGAAAAAATGCTTATTCTTCTCCCATACCTTTAAAAGGGCATTTCGTATCACGTGGTTTTGAAAAATCTTTTGGACTTTAGCTTTCCCATACCACAGGTAAGCATGCCAACTGAAATGAAGATCATGCCCTTCCAGAGCCAGCATTTTCCTGTCGTCCAGAAGAATCCAAGGTTTCATCCAGGCTAGACATGCCTCCTCATGATATAGCTCCAAATCCGGTACTGCGAAGCCCGCTTGGTGTCTCGTATCAGTTAGCCACTTGTACTTCATTCTTGGTTTTTTTCCATTCCATATAAATCTGGATATCTCTTTTTTACAGTCTTGAAACCATTTCTTAGTTATCCTGACTGGTATCATCATAAATAAGAAGAGTACCTTCGGGAGAATACTCATCTTAATCAGTGATATTCTACCCATTAATGAAAGATCCAGCTTATTCCATATATTTAATTTCTTTTGAATTTGACTCCAGGTCTTATAATAATTATTCTTAAACAATTGATTACTATTGTTGGTGATTTCAATTCCTAAATACTTCACACTTGGAACACATTGAATGCCTGCTTTTCTTTCAATCTATTCTTTCTCCGGCGACTTTATGTTTTTCAAAAGAATCTTGGTTTTAACCTTATTTATTTTAAAGCCCGCCATAGTACCAAATTTATTCAGCAGTTCGTTCAGTTTGACAATTCTATTTAGCGGGTCTTCTAGAAACATTACCACATCATCTGCAAAGGCCTTATATTTAAATTGGTCTTGTCCTATCTTGACTCCTTGAATTGAGTCTTCCTTCCTTATTTGCCTTAGTAGTACCCCTAATACCAACACAAATAATAAAGGAGACAATGGGCAACCTTGTCTTGTTCCTTTTGAAATTAAAATGTTTTCTGAAAGTTCTCCATTGATAATTATACAAGCCTTTTGTTCATCATATATTGCCTTTATCCAATTTGTGAATATGTTTCCGAATTCCATTTCTTCCAAGACCTTTGTTAAGAAGGACCAGCTGACATTGTCAAAGGCTTTTTCAGCGTCAAAGAATATAAGAGCACCTTTTTTTTCATTATGGGATTCGTAGTATTCAATTACATCTGTAACAGTCCGAATGTTGAATCTCATCTGTCTCCCTGGAATAAAACCACTCTGATCCTCATGTATGAATTCTGGCAGAGCTTTTTTCAATTGATTTGCAAGGATAGAGGTGAAAATTTTATAGTCTACGTTTAAGAGCGAAATAGGTCGAAAATCTTTACATGTGGGAGCTTCAAGATCTTCTTTAGGAATTAATGTTATATTCGCCTCTGTCCAACTTCTTGGTATTGTATTTGCCCCGAAAATTCCATTCATTATGGTTTGCAATGGTCCCCACAATTGTTCTTTGAAGTTTTTATAGAAATTAGCTGTTATCCTGTCTGGGCCTGGAGCTTTATTAAGTTTCATTCCCTCTATTGCTTCATTAATCTCATTTATTGAGATTGGATTATTCAACCTCTCTTGAAGATTTGGATATATTTTGGGGAGCTTTTGTGATCGGAGATATTCTTCCATTTCTTTTATGTTTCCACCATCCTTAGCCTGGTACAAGTTCTTAAAATAGTTGGCAAGTATTTTTTTTATTTCTTGAGTTCCTGTAACTATACGCTCACCTTCTTTTATTTTGGATATTAATCTTTTTTTCCTTTCTTTCCGAATTTTATACGCCAGCCATCTTCCAGGTTTATTTGCATGTTCAAAATGTTTTTGTTTTAGAAAAGGAATCTTTTTTTCTGTTTCTTCCATTGTGAGTATTGACAACTGTTTTTGTAGTACTTTCATATTCAGTAATAACTCTTTATCTCGGGGGTTACTTTTTAACTTCGCTTCCAATTCTCTGATATTTCCCATTATATCTTCCATTTTCTTCTTTTTTTCCCTTTTTTCTTCAGTATTTTTTTGAATAAAAAAACTTCTGATGAAAGCTTTGAATGCATCCCATACTGTTCTGGTCTCAACTTCATTATTCAAGTTCCTTTTAAAAAATTCCTGAGTTTCTATTTTACATGCTGTTACAATTTCCTCTTGCAGTAGAAGTGCTTCATTCAATTTCCAATTCCATCTTCTACTTTGACCTTCCAACCTTAAAAATATTGGGTTATGGTCACTAAATGTCTTGGTCAGGATCTCTGTTCTTTTTATACAGCCTTGTCAACTTCTTGGCAGCCATATGTAGTCAATTCTCGACCATGACTGATGTCAATTAGAGAAAAATGTAAAGTCCTTCTCATTGGGATGTTTAAATCTCCACACATCTAGGAGTTGATACTCTTCTGCTATATGCAATAAGTCTTCTGTTAACTTCCCTTTATTTCTTTTTTTGTTTGGTGTAATGCTTTTGTCCATTTTTAAATCAACCACTCCATTAAGGTCCCCCATAATGCAAATTTCTTCGTAAGGTTGACTCTGTATCACACTTTTTAGATCACTATAGAAGGACTTATTGTCATTACATGGCACATACACTCCAATTAATAACAATATTTTGCCTTCTAAGGTACATTCAACACCCACAAATCTTCCTTTCCCATCGGTAAGTTGTAATTTTGGAGACAATGTTGATTTTATATATAGCACCACTCCTCTTCTTTTCACTGTTGCCGCTGATATGAATACTTCACCTAATTTTGGAGCCTCCAACACTACTATCTTTCCTTTTTATATGTGTCTCTTGCAAGCAGCAAACATCTGGATTTTGTTTGGAGAGGTAGTGGAACACCTTTTTCCTTTTTATGGGAGAGTTCAGACCATTTGTATTCCAAGATATAATTGTGCAATTCATTTTAGCTGTGTTTTAATTGGATCCATCTCTTCCAAATCCAAATCAATCAAACTCGTCTCTTGTGGAGTACATTTTTCCATAATTTCCTTTGTAGTCTGTACCAAAGCTTCCATTTGTGTCAAATCTTTTATTTTCTTTGTCTCTTCCTCTAGGTTCCCCATCGCGGCTTCTTCTTCTATTGGCATACTTGCAGTGGCTCTTCCTTTGGCTTTGGGTGGATATTGCTGCGCTCTTACTTTTCCCAACTCTGCTCTGTGTCTGTGAAGAAAATCCTGTGCTTTTTCTACAGAGTTTAACCTGTGCTGTTGTCCATTAAATGTGAAAATCACACCTTCAAGACGATCCCATCTAAATCTTATCTGATTTTGTTTCAACTTTGAAACAAGGAATTCATAATCCCTCCGTTTCTTCAAATTTCTTACCAGTATTTCTCGAAGTATTATCAGAGGTTTATCTTGGTCTGTTAATGGAGATCTGTTCTTTATGTTCTTCAATAATTTTATCCCTTGTTGATTTTCTGGTAAGCTGTACCACCACATCTCTAGGTACATTTTTTTTCTTGGCCAGTGCAGAGCTTACTCTGTAAACCGCTTCTATCTCTGTATCCATATCTTCTTCTTCAACTTCCAAAGACTCTGCCAGTAGTGTTATTACTCTCTTTTTAATATCTTCATTAAGCTTCTCCTCTAGGCCACGTATACGTATCCACGAGTCCATTTGTTTTTGTTCAATTAATGCCATTCGATCTAACTGTTTTTCCATTTCAGTAGTTGACGAGGACATTTTCTGTTTCAAGGTTAAAATCTCTTTTTTATTCACCTCTATGTCTCTTCTATTAGCATTAACTTCTGTTTTCACTTGTTCTAAAGTGTCTTGCATTTCTGTGACTTGGTTTTTCAATTCATACAAATCTTGTTTTATTCCCACCATATATGATCTCATTTCCTCCATAATTTTTTTCTGATAATCTGGTGGTTGGTCAAATGAATCACGTCTTCCTTGTATATCTTGAGTAGAGACAGTTGTGCGCACTTTACCTGATCTTGTTTTTTGCATTATGAATAATTTATCAACACAATTATCCACTAACCACAAAATTCAACATATACTTAACAATTTCAACAAATTATCAATAGACTCTTATCAATGGAAAAATTAATTATCTTATCATAGACAAATTAGTTATCTTATCAATCTTATCAATATTATGAAGACCAGGAACAGTATTTTCTTATACTTGTTCTATTATTCTATAATGTAAAGTAATGTAAGGTATGATATTCAAGTTTTAACTATGATGTTCAAATTATAATTAATAGTATTTATGATTACTCACTTCTCCCCTGATACCCCCCCCACTTTCCACAATCATATTTATAGCTTCAAGTTTCCAGAGGTATTATTTATATAATAAGGTTCTGTTTTCTCCCACCAAAAATTAATCACTTCACAGTTTTACAAAAAATTCCTTGAATGTACGTATTAATTACATATTACTTATTTACTTCTTGCTTATTAATTAAAAATTATTAATTATTAATACTATACAATTAATACTATACAATAAGTTATTTCTTGTCAATCACCATTAATTCAAATTCATTTTACTGTTCTTTCTTCAATTCCTTCATTCTTCTTTCTTCAATTCCTTCAGTCTCTTCAGTAAAGAAAGAGTTAATCACCTCTCAGTTACCAATTGGAAAAAAAAGTTCTTTTAACCTTGAAAACGTCACTCTCCAGTCTTCTGGTTGCACAATGCCTGTTTCCTACTCAGTCTTATCTTCTTCTCAAACTGCAGCTTCGCTTTAAAATCCTTTCGTTATAAAGGTCCCCAACAAATTAATTCCAAAGGCTATATTACAATCACTTTTACAAATCCATTAATTGTACATTCCACTTTGTAAATTACTTTATAAATTACTTAAGTAGTCCACGAGGCAGAGTTCAGTGAAGAGCATCGGCAGACAAAAAAACAAAACAAAAACAAAACAGGAAGAACATGGGAGCACAGTCCAGAGAGTCTAATATTCCTCTTTCATTAAAAATCTTTCTATGGGTGATTTTGCAAGTCCACAGTTCCACAACTATAATCCACCGTTCAAACAGCTTAAGTCCATTTATTACTAATTGATTAATCAGGTTGTTAAGTCCCAAAACTCACTGTCACAGACCAGTCTTCCTTTTTTTATAAAGTCCCAGACACATTAATTCTTCTGAAAGAGGAGAGGGAGAAAATATACTACAATTTTAAACATGAAGAGGTGACAGCAATTGGCACTTAATCAGAGGCTAAGTGCTGCACTCAGTCAAGGTCTTCCAATTTATGATACTAACCTCCTAAGGACAAGGTCTTTCCAATCAATCAACTTCAGCTACAGAAAAGCCTGTCAGCTGGAGTCATCCGAGGGCTTTATTCTTCCCTCCACTCCTTGCTGCTGTGGTGGAGATTTAATGGCGGTGACAGTCAGGTCATCTCACTTCCACGGTC
Source organism: Cyclura pinguis (assembly GCA_030412105.1). Taxonomy (NCBI): domain Eukaryota; kingdom Metazoa; phylum Chordata; class Lepidosauria; order Squamata; family Iguanidae; genus Cyclura; species Cyclura pinguis. The sequence goes on from CM059603.1 coordinate 111,107,893, forward strand.
TGTCCGATCGTGTTCAGCGGGTCCAACCCATCTTCTGGTCGCTCGTCTTTCTCTGGCTGACCTCTTCTTCCTGAGCCACAGACGAACTGGATCGAAGATGTCTTTCATCCAGCAACCAACACCAGCAGCGATCTTCTTCGCTCAGAGCTCAGAAGATCATGTCTTCCAGCTCTCAACCAGACCGGAAGTCCCCAATACATCCAATATCAGGGGAAGGTAATTAATTGGTAATTGTAGTTGAGATTGATTTTATAAATAGTTAAAATAAATAAAAATAATATATATAATTGGATAGAATATTATAATTTAATAGAAAGACAAATAAATAAATAAATAAGCAATTCATATTTCCATTTAATAAGACATAATAATAATTCAAGAAGAGAGAGTAGGAGAGGAAGAGAAAATCAAATATAGAAATCAAAGTTAAATGAATAAATAGACAAACACAACACTAAATAGTGGGAATATCAGAAGAATAAATAAAACACAAGAAGAAAAAGAAAATGCTCCTTCATACACAGCATAATTTGTCTCAGGAAAACAAAATCAGAAGATAATGGCAACTGGAAAAAGAAAGACAGGGATAGGAGTGCAGACACAGATACAGACCTTATTTCAGAGGAGACCATCCACAGAAATTGTGGATAATGGATGCTGGGAGCTACACAAAACTGTGATAGCACTTCCCTCCCGGCCACTGAGCTCTGGTCAAAAAGCTGTACCAGAGTCAAGTATGCAAACAGTCCAAATAGCAGAGATTGCTTGTATAGCTTGGAAGCATGCCCAGCAGAGATTATATTAGCAGCAATGCACTGAAGCCACAAAAACTCACCCACACCACTGGTATCTTCCAACGAGGAGGCAATTTATTCTTGAGTTATGATATATACATATTTACAAGAATCTTCAGATGGAGTTCCAGCATTCCTCAGCATGCTTGTCTGACAGAGCCTCCGGCAGGACACCATCAGGCACTGTGTGCAATGTTGGCTAGAACTCAGCTACATTTATACACACCAAGCTGATGCAATCCTGGCCAACCTTTGCATTCTCCCCATGTCTGATGCAACCTTCTCCCCTGCTTACATATCAGCATGACACAGCCAGAGTCAGATGGTGCAATTGACAAGGTACACCACAAGTATTTTTCTGGACTATAGTTTATGTCCAACCTTTACTCACAGAAATCAAGACTCTATCTACAGAAAACCAGACAACAGCATCAGATTCTGGATTTGGTATAACAGAAGAAATCAGGAAACTAATAATGGAATTTAAGAGTGAAATGAAAGAAACAAAGACAGAAATGAAGCAAATAGGACAGAAATGAGAGCAGACCTTTGAAAAGAATTATAGACATTTAATAATAAATTGGAGAACATTTCAAAAGGGCTAAAATATGTTAAGGAGAAGGTAGAAAAGTTGGAAGAAAGAACATTAAAAGTTAAAACACATACTACGAAATTAGAAGACAGGACGGAACAATTGGAAAGAACAACTTTGTTAATGGATATTGAAAATAGAAATAAATCTATCAAGATAAGAGGATTAAGGGAATCTCCTCAGGAAGATTTATATAATCGATTGATTCACCCCTTGGCACTGTTTATCAGATTGGTACAGGAACAACTGGATTTGGAGGTGGATAGGATTTTTAGAATTAACTCTATGGTAGCAAAAAGAAGAAATATCTCATGAGATATAGTCATATACTTCCTGAGAGAAAGAGTGAAAGATTTGGTCTTACAGTGAAGTTATACAAAAAAAAAATTGTGGTGGAAGACAATAAATTAAAAATTTAAAGACTTGTCCATCCCTCATTGCTGAAAAAGTGGAGAGATTATAATTTTGTGACACAGTTCTTAAGAAGTCAAGGAATAATATATATGTGGGGGAAAAAAAGAAGACATTTCATTTTTCTTTAATCAGAAGAAATTTGTTCTGAACTCGATAGCCAAAGCTAGAGATTTTTTGAAAAAGCATAAGGAATTTTTGGAAAGAATGGAAAAAAACAACTTAGATCAAGAGGATAACCTGAACAAAGGGATTCCTCAATCCTCTGGAAGAAGGAAAGAAAAAAGAGAGGGAGAAGATATAGAAGAGGAGAAAGAAGAACTAGAAGAAGAAGAACCAATTTCGATACAAGACTCAGAATTAGAAGAAGAGACTGCATAGCCAATTCCCTTCCCTCATAAAACATAAGAAGGAAACTTAAAATTCTCTCTTGGAATGTTCACTGACAAAATTCTCCTCATAAAAGAAACTGTATTTTTCATCAATTGGAAAAATTAAATTTAGATATAATCTCACTCGAAGAAACTCATATTAAAAATAAAGACCTGAAATATATAAGAAATTCCAAATTCGGACAAGCTTTCTCATCATCACTAGATAAAAAGAAAAAAGGAGTAACCATCTTTGTGAATAATAAATATGTGGCAAAGGAAATATTTAAACAGTTTAGGGCAACACATAGCTGTTGAAGTAAACGTAATGGACTTTAAATTATTGATAGTTGCAGTTTATGGCTCTCTAGACAATAAAGGTGAATTTTATCAAAATTTATTGGAAAAACTACTAGACTTGGAAAATCATGAATTATTACTAATGGGAGATTGGATTGGGGTCTTAGACCCAAACTTAGGTAGAACCAGTAAAAATGTAAAGGAGGGGGGGAATAAAAATCAAACAAAGCTCCAAAAATCTTTTTTTTAATTACTTGAATGTCAGAATGTCCTTGACCGATCTCTGAAGATATATACAAGAATCAGAAAGGGAGTATACTTTTTTTCAGAATGCCACAGAACGTGGTCAAGAATAGACATGTTATTTGTGTCTACATCTATATTAAAAAACATTGTAAAGATGGAAATCCTCCCAAGATCCTTTTCAGACCATGGTCCTATACTATTAACAATTCAATATGGGAGGAAAAGATATAATTGGACCCTGAACGATAATCTGCTAAAAGATGAAATAATCATAGAAGAGGCAAGAATAATTTGGAAAAGGGCCAAACAAAACAGATAGTTTGAGAAACTAGCAAAGCAGTTATGAGGGGGTTCTTTATAAACCAACAAGCTTGGCTAACAAAAATTAAGGAAAGAAAAAGAAAATCAGATATGACAAAAATTGCAGAAAAAAAAGAGAAAAAACTTAAAAGAAACCCAGAAGACTATAATTTACAAAATGAGATTAAAGTCTTAAATAAACAATTTTCATTAATAACAATTAATGAAATAGAGAAAAAGATGAAATTTATGAAACAAGACAGGTCATCTCAGCTCTTGTAAAACCCAGAAACCCAATGTTTCGCAGTTTGCTCCAATCTTACATCATTCTTTTGCACTGCCATCAATTATTATAAAAGCTCAGCCATTTTGTAGTAGGTTTCCAGCATTTCACAGTGCAAACTTTAAATTTTGCAAGCCAGTCTCAAACTGTCTGGCTTGGCAACTCAAGAGGTTGCCTAATGGTCCTATATTATCTAGCTTACTTCACTGCAAATCCATGCAACAGTTTTCTGGACTTTTGCTTGCCAACCTCCTTGTTCAGCTGTCCCCTCAAGGTTATGTTACTAACCTATTAAATAAGTCTGCAGCAGTTGTGCAGCACAAACTCTGCATTTAAGAACACCACAACAACTGTGCAACTGACATTTCTTGTTAACGTGCCTGTCTGACAATGCATGGTTTGTGCCAAAATATTGCTGATTCTACAGCATTCTGGAATGCAAAACCTCCATTTTGCCATCTTTTGTGCAGATTATAGGCAGAAGAAGTTTGTATTGCATATCCATGTGTTATGCAGAAGCCTTAGTCTCAAATATATTAAACTTATTTTTTTTTCTGTAATCAAGGTGGCTGGGTTGATCAATCAACCCAGAACCAGTTTTATAATAGGATAAATTTGTAAAAGCATCATTAATAGAAGACAAAAATGATTGCAGAAGAAGTCTGAATAAATAGAGAGCAGCCTCAGAGGTTGGAGGGCCTCATCCTCCACTATCCCACCAAGATTGGATTCCCCACCACCACCACCACCAAGGTCCCTAGAGGGTGTGGGGGGCATTTTAGGCTTGGAACAGGATTTTTTTTTTCTAACAGGAAATCAATTCTCTTGGGCCAAAAATAATGGTGGAAGAGCTTAATGTTCCCATATTGCCTCCCACAGCTTTTCAAGGGTATTTGGCTGCCCATAATTTTGAAGGGCCATGGGGATGACAAGAACAAGCCATTGAACAAGGAAAACAAACATAGCAGTCCCATTTTCCTTCCTTCCTTCCTTCCTTCCTTCCTTCCTTCCTTTCTTTCCTGCTTAACAGATTTTTAAGTTTGGATATCTGACTTCTTTAAGATAAGAGAGGGAAAATCATCTTCTGCTGCTCCTTGACTAGACAAAGAAGCAGTTTTACTCTTCCCATAGTTTTGCTTCTGCATGTACTAAATTTTATTGATTGTCCTTTGTAGTTTGAACAGTTCTTTCAGAACCTCAGAGAACATATCTTGATTCTTTGAACTTTGAGCTGATTTAAGAACATAAACAGCTATGCTGAATCAGACTGAGGAATTATCTGGTTCCATATGTTGTCTACACAGTTGCTAACCATTGCCTATCTGAAGCCCACTAGCATAACATGAATGAAACTTCTCCTGTTTCCAGCAAGTCATACACAGAGGAATATTGCATCTGATACTGGATGTGACCTAATAGCTATCCTGACTAGTAGTCTTAGATGGGCCCATCCTTCTTGAATGTGCACAGTTGAATATTCTTTGAAGGGTTGGTGACCAAAACTGTACATAATATTCCAGATGTGGTTAACACCATCAATTTGTATAAGGATAGTATGATATTAGCAGTTTAATTTGTGGCCCTCGGGGAGTTCTTTGTTACTGTGGTAGATTGACCCTCTCCTGGGGTCTACAATTTAATATCTAATATCAACAATATTTCCACGTGCCTGAGAGGGTCCCCCGGACGAGCACGCAGGCAGGCACGGTCGAACAGCTGAAATCAGGAAAAACCCGGTCAGGCCAGTAAACAATTTGTCACATAGCCCCAGGAGCCCTCCAGACATGCACACTTTACATTACATAAAGGGTCCTCTGCCCCGAGAAGCCAGCTTCACAGGATTAGCACTCCTGACAAATGGTCCATCAAGCGAGGACGATTTGCATACTGCCGTGGCTTTTGACAACCCCAGCAAAAACCAATCATATGAGGAACTGGGACATTTTGGAGCATTGTTCTCCTAATCATGAAAAGGACGTGAACATTTTGGAGCTTTGTTTTAGCTCCTCAACCTCGTCATCATCAAGTTTATTTGTCTGTGGAACAACGTCCATTACAAAATATTACAAAAGCACTGCAGGAAAATTATAATAATGCAGCCAGCATGCTTATCAAAAAGAATTAACAAAATACAAAATAAGGAGGAAATACAGGAATAAAATCAAATAAAATTACAGGGGAAAATGCCAGGGCAACAATAAAGCTACAACAACTGGTCCCCTTTGCAGTCCACTGCTGATGTTTTCAGAAATTTGCAGTGGATCTTTTAGGCTACTACTGCAAAGGTGGCCACCTTAAGTGTGATAGATTTGGAGTGGTCTGCCAATAGGTCACAAATAATATCAGACAGCATCCAACCTGCCCTTGCTTTCAAAAGGTCTCCCAGAAAATGATTCCTGGGGTTCCTATACAGTGGGCAGTGTAAAAGATAATGTGCTAGGTCTTCCACCTCCTCAGAACCACAAATACACAAATGCAGTGTATAAGGGATCCCTTTATACTTTCCCTCTAAATACATTGAAGGCATTGTCTGGAAGCAGAGGGCAGTAAAGGCTTTTCTCAGAGCAATGAAAGTTAAGTCTTGAAAATACTGTTGGAAATATTGTTCCTTCTTTATAAGGTTGTACCATGGAGAGAACACTATCAAGCATATTTTCAAAGGAATCCAACTCAAAAATCCTATCTCTAATAGAGTTTTTGTCCTTATGAATGATAGAAGTCTGGACATTTTCAAAACACTGTCTCTTTGACAGTGTTGTCCAAGAGAGGGCCCATCCTCCCTTAACAAGTTGCTCAGTAAAACACTGTTTTGCTAGATTGCAATCATCCAAGCTCATCAATATTTTCCCATAAAGTATAACTGCTTTGTGGATTCTAACCTTGATAGAAGGGAGATCCACTTCCAGCCTTAGCAATGAAGAGGGTACTCCCAGGGGCAAAGCTAACAGTTCTTTCAAGAATCTGTTCTGTATGGTTTCAACTACTGCAACGTGGGCCTGTCCCCATAGCTCTACTCCATATAGTAATTGGGGCAGGACTTTGGACAAAAAGATTTTTAGAATGGGGCCTACCAAGGAACCTCCACTAACCCTTCCAAAGGTTAGTATTGCTTTTGCTGTCCTCCAAGCTAGAAGTTTTGCTGCCTCTAAATGGCATTTCCAATTTCCATTATAGGAAAAATGTACCTCCAGGTATTTAAAGCTATAACATTGCTCAATCAGATGACCATCCAAGTAAAATTTGTGGGGACGCTTCCTTTTAGAGAATGGTTGGAATGGTTGATAACCAAATTCTCCTGACTGCAAACCTTGCCTAGTTTTCGTAGAAGTCTCCTCAAACCCATCTGAGTGATAGATAAGAGGACCATGTCATCAGCATATAGCAGCATTTGGATTTTCCTGTTTCCAACAGAGGGTGGGAAACAATCTGCAGAACTCAAATCAGAAACGAGATTGTTGACATAGAAATTAAACAGAAAGGGGGCCAACAGACAACCCTGCCTGACACCTCTTCGAGTTTTGACATTACCAGAGAGAGTACCTGATAAGCCAACCCTCACTCTTAAGTCAGTGTATGAATGCAATTGTTTCAACAAAAACAGCAAACATTTATCTATGTTTGTGAGTGACAATTTCCCCCACAGTCCCTGTCTGTCTATTGAGTCAAATGCAGAAGTAAAATCTATGAAGGCCACATATAAACTTCCTTTCGGTTTCATCAGGCTTTTTTGGATCAGATGAGTGAGCACAAAACAATGGTCGATTGTGCTCCTACCATGGCGAAAACCAGCCTGTTCCTCTGTTATGATGTCATTTTCCTCTGCCCAAAATTGGAGCTTGTTCAAAAGGAACCTGCCATAGACTTTTGATATTATGTCCAAGAGACTGATTGGTCGATAATTTGGGGGATTGGATCTCTCCCCTTTATTATACAGGGGGACAGCAATACTGGACTGCCACCCAGTAGGGATGATTCCTGTCTGGTTGGTAAAAGAGAACAGCTTAGCTAGAATGGGGGCCCACCAGGAAGAATTGAATTTGAATAATTCTGGGGGAAGCATATCTTCCCCTGGAGCTTTGCCTGATGTCAAATTTTTAAGCAAACTGTCAATCTCTTGGGATGTCACTGGGGGACAGTCTGGGAGATCCACTCTAAATGGTGCTTCCACAACTGGCTCAGGACCATAGAAAATTCCTTCAAAAATTTTTTCCCATGTGGAGACTGAGATTTGAGATTCTAAATGGAGCTTGGAGCCCCTTAAACCTGCATGGACCACATTCCAAAATTTTACTTCATCCTTTTGCCTAATGGCCAGGCTCAAATCTATCCATCTTTGTCTTATAAATGCAGTTTTCTTTCTCTTTAACAAGGCTTTATATTGGGATCGTTTTTTTATCAGACTCTTATATGAATTATTAGGCCCATTCTTTTTGACACTCCTAATAAGCTTGGATAGTTCCTTTTTACTATTCCTGCATTCAGCATCAAACCAGTTTGCATTATGCAATTTAAAAATTTTGGCTGGTTGTGACTGAATTAGGTATGGCTTTAGGAGGTCTGCAATTTGTTGATAGCCCTCCATCACTTCCAGGTTACCTTCCAAGATTTTATTCCTAAAATCAGTCAAAATAGGACCATACAACAGGTCAGTGACCTCAGTGCTGAGAGATTCGGACCATTTGAGTCATCTATTGCCTGCTGTGACCATTCCTAATGGAAAAGTATTTTTATTTCGCACCACCTTTAACTGTATGACTAACTTAATAGGATAATGGTCACTTTCTGGTTGGATTTCTACTGAAAAGGTTTTAATGATAGAAAGCAGATTAGGGGTAATCAAAAAATAATCCACTACGCTGCCCCCCCCCTTGATGAATGAAAAGTATAATAACCATCAGACAAATCTAATTGGCTGCCATTTAAAATGAGCATAAAATACTTGTAGGCTAGCAAAATCAGTTCTAGCCCATTTTTATTAAACTTCCTATCACAGGAAAATCTGTCCAAAAAAAGAGGATCCTCAAGACTACAGCTAAAATTTTTAAGAAGCTCTGCATTTGTTCGTCCCAACCAGGCATTTAGGTCATCTCCCAATATAACGTGGGTGTGACCTGACTGAAAGGCTATGTCTCCCAAAGCAGATTCTAAAGACATCCAGGTGTGTTGAGGGGACTGCATGGAGTTTTCCGGAGGGACATAAACTTTAATGCAGACTAAGGATATGTTATTTAAAAACTTTATCTGTAAAATTAAAATATTGTCCTGGGACTGCTAACTCAAAATTTGACAGTCACCCTCCAGATCCACTGAAACCAAAATTACTAAGCCGCCACAGCTACGACCAATATCAATAATTTTTTTAATATCAATAATTTTTATTGCGGTCAATGACCATATTCGAAAATTCATCTACATATGTGATATACATCCATCTGGTAGCATTAGCAAAGTATAAATATAAATATAAACATAAATCATATAAAATATGTAATATAGAACATAAAATATAAGTATATATTCCTATAATAAAATCTAAGCATTTACTAAAACCTTATTTTCATGAATTTTAGTTGCAACAGCACAAAATTTTGCTATCTTGGTCAACATCCCTGTATTTTGCCCTGACATCAGTAAGAGAATATGAAAGGCCTCTGAACGTCCAGGGAATGCCTTTATATATGGATCAATAAGTGTTTCCCGGATTTCAAGATAATAAAGGCAGTGCAGAAGAACATGAGTTATTGTTTCAATTTCACCAGAACTGCAGGGGCATTTACATTGATCATATGGAATCTTTTTAAACTTCCCTTCTTGTATTGCTGATGGCAAAGCGTTTAATCGGGTAAGAGTAAAAGCTCTACATTGATTTGATATTAAAAGTAGATAAAAATAATTAGCTGGCTTGTAGGGTATCAGTGCAGTGTCAATTAATATATGATTTGAAGTTGCCTCTAAGTCATGCTGCCTCTCCATATCCATAATTCACTGTCTAAGGGTTCGACTAGCTACGTCAAATCCCACATGTACTCCTCAGAAAAACCATAAAATCTGAGTTTAGCAGATATGGCTTTTTTTGGAAATTATGGAAATTATGTTGAAATACTAAGAAAGCTAAACCACTTGGTCAAAAACTTAATTTCAGCCAAAAACTAAAAATAGCTAACCAAGCCCTAGATTCAACTTTCAGGAAGCCCACCTCCAACCGCAAAGCTGTATTGCAGACCCAACGTGGTACTTGCAAGATGGCCCTCAGAAATGTTGATTGAACTATTTCTAAGGTAGTGAAAAGAAGAATAAGGACCTAGTTGAGCACCATACAGTAGTTGACTAATAGATTTGGCCTGAAACAACCTTAGGGCAGCTGGAACATATTGCCCTCCTTCAGTATAAAAAAAAATTTGAGTTACGGATGTGGATCTCTGTGCTACTTGTGCAACATATTCTGCATGTGCCTTATGATTTCCATTTGACTGGAATACAACACCAAGATACTTAAAGGTCCTTATTTGTTCAATTCTATGTTCATTTATCGTCCATTTATACAGCTTTGGTCTTTTTCCAAACACCATAATTTTAGTTTTCTCATAATTTATTTGGAGTCCTTCCTCTTGGCTATACTGTGTTAGAACACGCAACGCTCTCTGTAAGCCAATGGGTGTTTGCAACAGTATTACTGCATTATCTGCATATAGCAACACTGAAAGATGCCTACCCGCTAACTTGGGAGGGTGAAAATCTAACTGACTAAGAGCAGCAACCATTGAGTTAATATAAAAATTATATAACAATGGGGCTAGTTTACATCCTTGCTTAACTCCAATATGTGTAAAGACTTTATTGGGCAGCTGATCTTCCAAGTTACACCTTATTTTCAAGGCTGTATTTTCATGTAGCTTGTAAATAAGCAATAATAAGCAGCGATCTACTGAAGAGGCTTCTAGTTTGTGCCACAATTTATCTCTAGAGATAGAATCAAAGGTGGATTTAAGGTCAATAAAAGCTGCAAACAAGGACCCTTTAGCTTTACTAGAGTATTTTTCCACCAGATGTTGTAGGATAACGGCCTGGTCCAAAGTAGATCTTCCTGGTCTAAAACCTGCTTGCTCATCAGCCAGAACATTTTTTATGCCCATCCAATATTGCAATTTCCAATATAAGTGTCTAGCATAGATTTTACTAATTATAGATAACAAACTAATTAGGCGATAATTTGCTGGATTATCCTTCTTACCTTTCTTATAGATTGGAATAATAATAGCCGTATTCCAATCAGATGGCATGTGGGCATTCTTATCAATATATGTAAAAAGATTTGCCAAAATTGGGGCCCACCAATCTATGTTGCATTTGATCAGCTCAAGAGGAATACCATCATCCCCTGGGGCCTTGCCTGAATTAAGTTGGTTTACAAGCTCTGTCACTTCAGCAATTGATACCGGTTGCCATTCTAACAAATTCCTGGTAATACGATTCACTTGAAAAGTAGGGGATTCTTTAATGGTATATAACTCATAAAAATAAGCTTCCCAAACTCCAGAGGGGATATGACAATCTGCCCATGTGGTGTAACTTTTGGTTGCAGTTGACGTGAGCTGCCAAAAGATTTTCGTATCTTTCATCCTTACTGCATTAATAAGTTGTTCCCATAATGCTTGTTGTGCACAACTCTTTTTAACCTTAATCAATTTCTTATATTCTTTTTTTAACTGCAACAGCTCCTCTACCCTCACATCTTCTGGGTTTTCCTTGTGAAGTTTAAATTTAAAAATAAGCAATTCCTTAGTATCCCTACGCTCACAATCAAACCAATCCTTTGAACTAAACTTTCTAGTATAAACTCTTTTAGAATTGGTAGCTAAAAATAAGCCAACCAATTTTTTGATCAGTATTTCATATTGCTCAATAATCCCATTATTTGAACCTATTGCCAGTCAGGTGGAATGGATATTAAAGAACTGATTAGTGTTAAACAGCTCTAAAAAGAACCCTGCAGTCTTTTGTGACCACTTAATCCTATTACTAGTAACTATCACCTCTGGGTTTGGTTTTAAGATATTTATGATATGGGTATGATTGTCAGATATCTTCAAATACAAGTTTAAGGGCAGATGATCACTTTCCAACCTATTATCTATTACCATTTTTATAGAGGGATTCAGTAGACCCTGGCTAACAATCATATAATCAATGGTGCTCATCCTAGTTCCTGACCAGAATGTAAATTCCCCTGGTATGTCCCCAGTAACGTTCCCAGTCAAGATACATAGTTCTAACCTGTGTGCCATCTGTGCCAAATTAAGACCTGCATAGTTGCTAACAGTATCTTTTGAGCAGCACATATTTCCTGACATAAAAGGGTTTTTTTCCTGGAGAACAGATGTGATGGGCAGCATAAAGAACAATATCATTTACGTTCAGCCTAGCATTAAAATCACCCCCAATAACTATCTGAGACAAAGGGAGAGCTAGATGAGACTCTTCAATATAATCTTCAAAACCTTGCCAGATTAAGTCAATCTGAGCATGCAGTTGCTGAGGGGGGAAATATACATTTATAAACAATGTTGAACATTTGTTGAATGTTACCATCACTGCTATTGCATATTGATCATAAGTAGAAAGCTTACATGATGTCGTACAAAGTTTAGTTGAAATAAGTGTAAGTAAGCCACCCTTTGATCTACCCTTCTTTTTACTAGGCTTGGCAAATAACTGATATGCAATAAAACCATTTACTTCTATTACCTCCGAAGCCAAAGTTTCTTGCAGCATTAAGATATCAAACTTTGAAAGATACTCCACAAAAGAGGGATCTCTGTGTTTAGCATTCCATCCTGCAATGTTCTATGACAGTACAGAAATATATTCCTGAGAATCTGTGAGTCAATCCATTAGCACCAAAGGTGATATAGGTACTTGAGTATCCTCCACCCTGTCCATTCTAGTAGATATACCATTGGGAGTAGTAAAAAGCTGTTGAGTGGGAGCAGAGTGTATTGCATTCTGTTGAAATAAGACAGACTGAGAAGTAATATTTGGAGGTAAAGAATGACATATCAAGTGCTGCTCAAGACCCAATGTTGTCAGGGGTTTGGATACAGTTTGTGCTTCTGCAATTTGTAGATCTTATTTAAGACAGCCTTCAGTGTCTTCAGTATTTTCTGGATCCAAACAGATTAAATTTCCTTGCTGACATTCCATCGGCTGATTTAAATTTTCTACTAACCGAGCATTTTTGCTTACTGTTGAGTCTGGAGTGAGAGAATCTCCTTTATCCTGAGTAATGATGTTATCCTTCTTAAGATAGTCTCTCAGTGGTTCAATTTTGTCATATAGGGAAGTCAAGTTTGTTCTAACCTCCTCCCATTGGGTATTAAATTCAACCAGAGGAGTTAAAGTACCACTGCTGTTAGAATGGTTATCTCTATATTCTGATGCATGTTGAAGCATTGGTTTTTTATTTGTTTGTGTATCTGCTGTCATATTGCCATTTGTTCCATACTTTGCTTTTAGATCTATCTTTCTGAGAAGTGTTTTCAGGGGCCTGTGGTACTATCCTTCTATGAAACAAGGGTTGAAGAGTTGTTTCTAAGAAGACTCTTGTAGGAGAAATCTGGAAATTAGCCAGGAAAGTTTTCATTTTAAATAACATGAGTGAGATCACAGCATGCTCAAAAGTGAGATGTACTCTTTTTTTTGACCACCTACATCTGGGCAACCAGTGGATTTCCTTCAAGTCTAGCTTCTGAGGTTCTATATTTAGCAATTGTCTTAAAGAGGTCCTTACTGCTCTGCATGAATCCCATCTCGCTCTGTTAATTTAATTGGAGCAATTTGTAGAATAACCTGTGTGGGCTGGAAGATCCTTGAGCTGCAAGGTTTTTCCTTCAACTGAGAAACTGATTATAGTTGCAAGATGTTCTGCAATTCAGTATCACCCTTGAATCTACTAGCCTTCTCTCCCATATTACTCCCTACCTGGGAAATACTCTTAGGTTGAGATAGAGTCCTTGTAAGTTCCTCTAGTGCACATTCCACAGCATTCATTTTATTATAAACCCTTTGCAAACTTTCAAATATCGCTGTCACCGTATGAGCAGTTAACAGACATTGTTCAGCTAAATAATTAGGGTTGAAGTTCTTTGGGAGATTCAAATCGTCTTCTGAGATAAGGGGTGTAAGAATGACTGAGGAATCACAGTTCTCCTGAATTAACTCAGGGCTTTCATTACTCAATGCAGCAGACCTGTTATTTAGGGTAATGGTAGATGAAAAAGGCAAATTACTCACAGGACAGTTAGCTGTTAGAAGTTCATCAGTCTTCAACTGCTTCACTGCTTTAGCCAAAGGTTGACATGGGCTAGATCTCTGGCATTTATTTCCCATTGGATTATCAGTTCGAACTTCCACTCTATACTCAGATGCAAAAACTCCAGCTATTCAATTCAGACACCTAATTCTTCCAAGCAACTCAAAGCGACTCCCTGCTTCTTTCTATAGAGCAAATGGAGCTGCAAAATCTGCCTGGTGTTTCTTCAGTCAAGTAGGTCTAGTTGTTTATGTTTGTAGTCACTTACAAAGTCCTTGAAGTGTGGCTGAGATAATAAAACCATACAACACCAGCTCTGCTGCAGCCGGGGGAGTGAAGTTCCCCAAATAGGTTCAGTCGGTTGTGTTTTGTGGCTCATCAACAAACTGGTTTTCTTATCTGTGTCTACTCCTTCTGTCCCATCCAAAATAATAAACCATGCAAAAAGGCAACAAAAAGATAACCAAGGGATAAATCTTCAGAGGAGCTCTTTACAGCAGCTGCTGCCTTGTCGCCATCTTGCTACAATCGGCTTGCATGTTATTTTCACTCACCTCTTCTCAGAGCTACGACCCATTTTATAGTGTCTTACTGCTGCTGATGCAAAGACTCTGAAGCCAGGCAGATGCAGACTGGAAATGTCCTCCACCCACAATTCTTGGATAAAAATTATAGAAAACTGCTGGAGATATTCAATAAATTCCTTGTTCACAAATTTGCCAACCAACCCAGAGATATTCCAAGACAGTATTTGTAAATCTAACAATGTTTTCCTCTTTGTATCACTTCTTAGTCAGTGAGTGTGAGGATCACATAGAGGCTGAAAGAGCTGTGATCTATGCTCACTTAAGGATATATTTACCTTGCTTAATTCTAAGTGGCAATTAACCCCATTAGTATTGGGAGATCCCTTTGCTGCAAATTTGCCTTTCTCCTTACGCAGGGTTTCTTGCAGGGGTGCCTACTGCTTTTATGATCTTTTCCTGAGCTCTTAAATTCATAAGTTTGAAGCGTGCAACTAAGGTAGCTTCATCAGAAAGCAATTTTTCTTCCTGGATGGCAATCCCATCTAAGAGATATGATTCCCAAGATGGGATGGGATATATTTCTCTTTGCTCCTTTGCCCCACTAATCCAGCGGTAAATCTCCAACATTCCCTGGAGAGAGCTTAAACTGGATAAAATGTCCTCCAGCTCTGAGATTAGCATCACAGTAAAGTGCTTCACTAGCTCTAGTTCTTCTATTACTAAGTTGTCAATGCACTCCTCTAACATCTTAAAGCTCAAGCTATGCCTCCCCTTTGGACTAGGAGTTTTAACCTGCCCCACTGCCTCTCCACTGAGAGATGGGGCAAGAACAGTATTTGGGTCTCTGCACTTCCTCCTCCTAGTTACGTCTGTTTGCACCTGGTGTTTCCCAAGGGGGGGGGATTTAGTTTTCCAGCCAGAACTTTGTAAGTTATTAGGATGATGTTCTATCAAGGGGAGCCTAGAACACTGTTTGAAATATCTAGTGATCCCTATTCCCCCTCTCTCTAGCAGTGATTTAGCTTTTAGGAGATGGGAGACAAAAGATATATCTACAAATTTAACTATCACCCTTGTACATAAATTTGTAGAAGGAAGGGACTCAATTCCTACTACATCGGAGTAGTTAATCTGGTGAAACCTATGTTACCCTGATTTCTGGGAGTTACCCTGATTTCTGGGGGTCCCGAAAGGGACACCTAAATGCGCTCTCAATTATACAGGTTGGGGAAATTAGCAATAAGCACAGGCTAGCAATACGAGAGGCAGGGTAATGCAGCGAGATCTTGAACCCTATGTTTACGGGGTCAGGCCGAGTCAAGGAGCACGCAGAAGTTTAAATAAGAAATGTTGTTTTATTAAAAATACAATCAAACCGTGTATGCAACACACTCACACAAATAACTAAAGAAATAAAGGTTGGAGTGGGATAGAGGGGTTTTTAGAGGAGTCGTTGGTTTGGGTAATACTGCACCTGTCCTGAAGCCCGGTTAGAAGCGGAGAAGCTGGGGAGCGTGGATCTCAGCACGTGGGGCTGAGGGGAAGGCTCACTGGACAAAGCGACAGCAAGGCGGGATGGAAGCCAAGAGCGATCCAAGGAAGTCAGGGGTTTTTATAGGGAAAATTGTGACTGCAGGCTAGTTTGTACTTGGGGAAAACAATGGATTTGTGGCTGGAGACAAAGCCTCTGAAAGGTGAGAATTTAAATGATTGAGTTATAGCCAAATTGTGAATAGAGTGGTCCGTATGCAAAAGCAGAGTGTTTGGCAGATAAGGATTCTTCTAATCAAGTTGTCTGCTCAGGGCAGAGGATCTTTTGAAAGCTGTGTGCATACATAATAGAGTACTTGCCTTTGAAGTCTCCTGAAGCTGTGAGTCGGCTATTTCTGGCCTGCCTGTATTGTTTCGGAATATTACGGCAATTATCGGCCGTGCCTGTCTGCGAGTTTGTCCAGGGGACCTCGCAAGCACATGGAGAGGAGTGGGTAAAGGAGGCCGAATTATTGATATCAAGAGATATCTTTATATACCACAAGCTCGGGCTAGCCAGGGCAGTAACAATTCCCCCCCGAAAATGGGCGATGTTAGGGACAATATCGAACATTGTCCAATTAAAATCAAAAATAGTTTTAGAGCCAAACAGGGGTCTACAGGTTCAGAGGTAGTATTATTCCACAGGGAAAGGGAATCTTGGGGGAAAAGCAAAGGGCTTCTATCTTATAAAGACATTCCTAACTAAAACCTAAACCTAAACACATGCACACAAATGTCCATTAAACAACAGTCAATGTCAAACTGTCCTGTGAATAGAGAACTGTCAGTGAATGAGCAATGGTTGTAAATAGCAAATGCAAAACGTTTTGAAGCTGAAAGCAAAAGCGTGCCTTCCAATGAGGCACTGCAGGAGCGAGCAAAGCAAAGTAGTGAAAGTTACAGAGTATCCAATCTTGCAGACTAGCTAACAAGTGAAAGCTAACTATCCACTGCTTGCATCTTGCAGATCCTTGCAGGAGGAATAGTCCATTTTGCAAAGGAAAGATCCTTTGATTCAGAGTTTTTTGGCAAAAACAGTCTGTATCTCTGTCAGAGGGTGGCTGGATCACCACCCCCCCCCATGGTCCCACAGCTGCAGCGGAGGGATTGGGCATCTCCTCGGCCTGGGCTCCCGGTTGGAGCAGCGATATTTTGTCTTCACAATGGGGACGGGGCCAAACCACTTGACAGCGAGGGAGTGTTTGTCCTTATAGAAATTTCTATATAGGACTAGCTGTCCCTCCTCGCACTGGCAAGGGTGATGAACCTATCCCAGTCTCTTGTCCATTTTCTGCAGGTATTTGCCCAGCTGGGCAGCTGCCTGCCTATACACTTGTCCTATTTGCTGGATAAGATTCTTCACCCAGTCATTGTTTAGAACAACGGGTTCCAAAACTGATGGAAGGCTGGTGTCAATCCAGAAGGCCTCTGGCAACATCATTATACGCCCTGTCATAACCATGTGTGGCATAAAACCATGTGATGCCACAGTGCCTCTGAAGGCCATCAGGATGATGGACAGCTTGGTGTCCCAATCCTCCCCCAAGGAGCGCACAACCTTTCGGAGCGCTTCGTTCAAGGAACGATTGGTCCTTTCAATCTGCCCAGAGCTTTGCAGGTGATGCGCAATGTGGAATTGCTGGCGTATGCCCAATGCCTTGCACAACTCTTGGGTCACCTCCCCAGTGAAGTGAACTCCAAGATCCGAGTCAAGGTCATGTGACACACCCCAGAGAGCCCAGACATTGTTGAACAGCAGCCGTGCAGTTGTGCTAGCTGTATTGTCTCTGCAAGGAAACGCCTCAATCCATTTGCTGAAGGGATCGATGATGGTCAGGCAATATTTGTTCCCACGAGGGGTTGTAGGTAAAGGGCCTATAAAGTCTATCTGAATGCGATACCAAGGACCCTCGATTCGTTGGTGCTGGACGGGCACCTTGGGGCCGGAGGTGTCAGCTTTGACCATGGCACAAGCCAAGCAGTTGTCAACCCACTGGTCTATGTCTTGCTTGATTTGCGGCCATCACCCAATTTCCCTTACCCTGTCCAGCATCACACTTCGCCCCCGGTGTCCATGCTCGTATACAAACTGGATGATATCGCTGCGGAGGTCTTTGGGTACGATCCAGTGGCACTGGCCTCTGGTATCGATGGCCCAAAACACTCCTTCCAATTGGGACATGTAGCCATGCCCTTTTTCTGGTGCCCTCGGATGTGAGCAACCCATGCAGGGGCAGTTCGTTCTTCAATCTGGGCTGCAATCCTGACCCATTTCTCTAGATGGGCTATGGGTTTCCCATTGCATGTTTTTAGGTCATTTTGGAGCCAGATCGGTAACCAGACACTGGCTGCTTTGGCAGTCCAGTCAGAGTCTGTATAGATGGCCAGGGGGCAGTCAAACAGTTCGTGCTTCAGGATAGCCCTTAGAGCTTCTACTTCCGCCGCTTGGCTGGAGTGTGGCCAGGCTTTCCCCTGTAGGGTGAAGAAGTCTGTGACTCAGATCACTCCATAGCCTGTCCGTGGGCTGCCGTCCACGTGCATGGATGATCCATCACAGAACCAACAAACAAAGCCCTGTAATTGAGCTTCCTCAAGGGAGGCTCCCCATTCCACTGGCCACAGACTATTATTCAAAGGCGGTAATGGACACTCATGCATGGCTCCAGTCATCTCTAGACCATAGGGAGCTGGCGGGTCCTGCGGTTGCTTCTGAAAATCCACCCCACATGACATCAAGGAAACAGTCCATTTGGCAATCCGGGCGTTGGACACCTGGCCATTCTGGACTTTTCCTGAAAGGATGTACTTAAGAGGTGTAGGGGGGTCTGGACAATCACACGGGTGCCTCCAATCATAAACTTCCAGTGTGTTAGAGCCCAGACTAATGCGAGACAGGTCTTCTCGCAGGGGGTAAATTTGGTCTCGTGTGGGTCCAGATTCCTGGAGGTGTATGCTATTACATGCTGAGTGCTGTTGAGATGTTGGGACAAAACTGCTCCTATACTCCTATCCTAGGTGGCTAGTTGTATAAGGAACGGCTTAGCCATATTTGGGCGTGCAAGAGCCAGCCTTCATCAAGTCCTCTTTAAGCTGAGCGAATGTCTGTTGTTGTGCCGGTCCCCATTCCCACTGGGCATTCTTCTTCAATAGGGCATACAGAGGCCTTGCCTTGGAGGCGAAGGATTTTATTAAGTCCCTACAAAAGTTGAATGTTCCCAGAAGAGAATGCAGGGAGTGCACGTCCGTGGGGGCTGGTAACTTTGAGATCACTTCTACCTGCTGT
This sequence comes from Cyclura pinguis, assembly GCA_030412105.1. Classification (NCBI taxonomy): domain Eukaryota; kingdom Metazoa; phylum Chordata; class Lepidosauria; order Squamata; family Iguanidae; genus Cyclura; species Cyclura pinguis. The sequence continues at coordinate 111,126,842 of CM059603.1, forward strand.
GCATCGGGAGTGCGACCTTTGGTGCCTAGACAAAGCCCTAGGTATTTCACCTCAGTGGACACCAATTGGGCTTTTTCCCGGTTGGCCTTGAAGCCGGTGTCATGGAGGATTCCTAACACCTTATGAGTGGTTTCTTGGGTCTTTTCCTCCGAATTGGAATGAATCAAGATATCATCCATGTAGGACAGGACGTGGGACCTTGAAGCTGGCTGCAACTTGTTCCACATCTTGACCACGTGGGCATGGCAAATACTCGGGCTGGAATGGAAGCCCTGGGGCGTGCATTTAAACACATACTGTTGCCCCTGGAACATGAAGGCAAATTGATACCAACACGCCTCGTGCAAAGGGATCGAATGAAATGTATTCGCCAAGTCCAAAACACTGTAATATTTGGCTCCTGCCGCAATGGCGGACAGGATCTCATTATATTTAGCCATGACTAGTACCACGGGAGGGGTGACAGAGTTCAAAGCTCTGAAATCTACTGTCATCCACCACGCCTTGCCATCAGATTTCAGCACTGGCCATAAGGGCGCATTGCAGATGGACTGCATAAGGGTGACTACATCCCACTTGACGAGTCCCTCAATGGTTTTCTTTATGCCTTCCTCTGCTTCTGCTGGATATTTATATTGTTTTTGAGGTGGGGGATCCTGGCCTTCAATCAAGACACAGGCTTCCTTTACAGTCCCACACTCAATCTTGTCTTTTATCCAGACCTCTGGGAAAGCCTTCACCCATGGGTCACTGGTCACACAATGCACAGGGGCAGGAGCTTTAATGGCGGCACAATGGTGCGCAGCCGAAACCTCCGCTGGTCCCTGATCTAGTTGCCATAGAAACCCGTTCACATAATCAATCATAAGCCTGTTTCCTCGGAGGAAGCCAATGCCCAAAAGGCCGTCATCTTCTCCCCGGTTCTCGCACGCCCACAATTGGAAATGGAACGTTTCTATGGACATTGGTATGTCTGTCCAAGCTCGAGCTTGGTGACCCCCCCCCCGCCATATCCAGATAACTGGACATGTTTGGGCATAGGTTCACCGTGCCTGACTAGTTTGGGGTGCAGCACGTTTACTGCTGCACCCAAGTCTACAAGAAGGGTGGCAGGAGTCTTATCCCTCTCGGTCCCTATGCGTGCCTTCACCCAGAACCTTTCCCACTTGTCCGGCTTCAACCTAGCCACAACATTGCGGGGAAGCTTCCTGGACCGAGGGCACCCCTATTCTTGCAGATCCAGGTTAGGGTAGTATCCAGCCGGAGGGGGGCCATTGGTCACAACCTGGACCAGCTGTTTACTGCCCGCCTGGAGCTGCTTCTCTAGGGCCTCAATCAGTTCGGAGGTGGGCCATTTGTTGAACTGGCTCATGTCCAGTCCCAACCTACATAACATGCCCCAAAGTCATACTCGATCTGAGGAGTATGTTTGGGCCGTGGGATCGTAGCCTCCAGACGTCTCCCTAGGGGTGCTTGAGTCTGGGAACTGTTATGAGACAGCCGACAGAGGAGCAGAATTCCCTGCCTTTCCAGGCTGGCCTCGGGAGTCCCTAGCCTGCCAGCGCTGACTGTCTTGTCTATAGCTGGGGCGCGAATTCCAGTTCCCCTTGGGGATGGAATTCGGCGCCGTCTTACGATGTTCCAAATGGGGCCCATAGTTCAAGTATGTAACCTCGGCCATGGGTTCCCAATTCCCTGGGTCCTTTCGGTGTGCCTTGGTGGGAGGCTTGAGAGAACCTGCCTCACAGAGCAGGTCGGAGACCCGCCGGAGGTTGTTCCCAAATTCCTCCCAGCCAGTTGTTGCAGGATCCACTATGCCAAGGGCCATCTACGTCTCATGGTTAAGACCTCCGTAAAGGAGAGTCTTAAACCCGACATGATTGAAGTTGTACCCTCCTGGGGCAAGAGGGACCTTCTCGGCCAGAATGGCAAGGAGTTGCTTCCGTGCCATGTAAGCCTCAGGGTTCTCATGAGGACCCTGCTGCTCCATGACATACAGCAAGGTTGCACTCTGTCCGGGCCACAAAATTTGAATGACCTCTCTCATCCAGTTGTGGGTCTCAAGCCTAACCAGGCCTTGAGCTGCCACGGCCGATTAGAGAGTTGGGAGCTCCGAGGGGGACATATAAAGCTGAGCCAACTGGGTCAGGTCTTCGCCGTTGGCTGTGGGATGGGAATGTATGACTGCATTCAGCCACATTATTCCCGTGGACTTATTCAATGGACCCAGGTGGTCCGCTATCGCTTTTGTCTCAGTGGCTCTCCTGGGGATCCTAGTCTTAGTGACCTGCGTCTCCTGGGTCTCTGCCCTTTCTGAACTGCCATCGCCAAGGGGGGTGGCCTGCCTAGTCATGGACCGGGTCTCTATGAGACTGACTGGGACCTTAGGGTCACTCCAGTCAGGATTGTGGGGATGGGTTGCCCGAGCATCCTCCGGCAGCGTCTCCCCAGAAAAGTCCTCAATGAACGTTGGGAGCAGCTCCGGGCACACAGCCGAAATAAGGGCTTTGCGTGTTTGAAGCTGGCTCTCCAGCGCCGCAATCTGCTGGTGGCAAGCTGCATGGCTCACAGCCTCCTGCTGCTCCTTCACTTGCCCTACCATAAACTTGGCTGCAGACCTGGCGTGGGCAAGCTCAGCCTCTAAGGCATGGGTACGTTCCTCCCAAGTCTGAGCCAGCAAGGTGGCATCATTCAGCTTTTGTGCGAAGGCCTGCGCAATGGACACGAATGTTACTTTGTCCGCGCGCAGTGCCTCCATCTCGGACTGAAGCTGGGCATTCTTTTTCTCCATCTGTGCTAGCTTTTCTCTAGTCTCAACCAGGGCTTTAGAGGCATCTCTGGCAGTCAGCCAAAGTCTCCAGGCTGCCAAAGCATCCTTTGACGGCCCAAATGGGTTCTTTGACTGGTGTGCCTGAACATACGCCTCCCTTAGTGTGGCAAAGGGGTCTGTCGTCTGGAAGCTAGACTCCTTCCAGGGACATTTCCCTTTTCCTAACACCCACTTTTCTAACTTCCCTCAGACCTCCCTCTCTAACATGAGGTCCTTAAGTGTAACTTTGCTGCTCTCAGCCATTTCTAACTACTGAGTTTCCCAACCAAAAGCGGGACCAGGACCTGGAGTGATGGGTAGGATCACCTAGACCCCTGGGGGACTACAGGGAGACGAACTCTGAGGAACTTTGCTAGAAAAGAGGGATGGGAATCTATCTCCAGCCTGCCCAAACAAAGTCACTTTTATACACCTAAGCCCGGCCTTCCACCTCGACAGCTTAGAGACAAAAGGACGAGGTAACGGTTTGGGGACAGGGAGGTCACCTAGACCCAAGGGGACCCTCAGGAGTACTTCGCCTACCTGAAGGGGGGAAACGAACACTTTGGAACTTCCTACGCTGCCTGGCCAAGCAGCGGGGGGAAAGGGATGGGAACGTAGACCAAATCCATTCCTAACAGGTTTTTTGGCTGAGGGTCGCTTACCTCCACCTCGGGACAAACTTCTTAAAACCCTAAACAAGTCGGGACGCACCCGAAATTCAAACAGCCGGGATGCACCCGCACTTTTGAAACTACCAATGGGAAGCACCCGTGTTTCACACTAAAGGACGGGATGCACCCGTGTTCTACTCTGGGGGGAATTTCTTCCCTAAGTGCTATTGCCTTGCCGCTATGGTGTTGGATGTGTGTGGACTGTTCCTAACGTATCTCCAAATGCTTCGGATCCCAGCCCACGATAGCCCCAAGTTAGGGAGCTACTTCCCAGGACAGCTTGTGCACACCCCTTGCTATCGGTGAATGATTCACTGGCCAAGGGCCAGCAGTGACCACGCCGGGGCGGCTGACATACACAAACCAAGCAGGAAAGGGGGACAGATTCCCAACCCAGATAGAGTAGCTCCTAGAGCTCACGCACACAGATTTCACACACACGCATTTGTTCCTGCCTAACTGAAGCTCTAGCGACTTGACCGGCCATCACCTAAGTCTATACCAACCTGATTTGAGAAGGTTCATGACTCCTACTCAAATTAGGGGTACAGGGGTTGCCCACGTTACTCCACCACTCTGTTACCCTGATTTCTGGGGGTCCCGAGAGGGACACCTAAATGCGCTCTCAATTATATAAGTTGGGGAAATTAGCAATGAGCACAGGCTAGCTATACGAGAGGCAGGGCAACGCAGCGAGATCTTTAACCCTACGTTTACGGGATCAGGCAGAGTCAAGGAGCACACAGAAGTTAAAATAATAAATGTTCTTTTTTAAAAAATAGAATCAAACCGTGTATGCAACACACTCACACAGATAACTAAAGAAATAAAAGTTGGAGTGGGATAGAGGGATTTTTAGAGGAGTCGTTGGTTTGGGTAATACTGCACCTGTCCTGAGGCCCAGTTAGAAGCGGAGAAGCTGGGTAGCATGGATCTCAGCACGTGGAGCTGAGGGGAAGGCTCACTGGACAAAGCGACAGCAAGGCGGGATGGAAGCCAAGAGCGATCCAAGGAAGCGCTCAAAGTCAGGGGTTTTTATAGGGAAAATTGTGACTGCAGGCTAGTTCATACTTGGGGAAGACAATGGATTTGTGGCTGGAGACAAAGCCTCCGAAAGGTGAGAATTTAAATGATTGAGTTATAGCCAAATTGTGAATAGAGTGGTCCGTATGCAAAAGCAGAGTGTTTGGCAGATGAGGATTCTTCTACTCAAGCTGCCTGCTCAGGGCAGAGGATCTTTTGAAAGCTGCATGCATACATAATAGAGTCCTTCCCTTTGAGGTCTCCTGAAGCTGCGAGTCGGCTATTTCTGGCCTGCCTGTATTGTGTTGGAATATTACTGCGATTATCGGCCGTGCCTGTCTGTGAGCTTGTCCAGGGGACCTCGCAAGCACATGGAGAGGAATGGGTAAAGGAGGCCGAAATATTGATATCAAAAGATATCCTTATATCCCACAAGCTCAGGCTAGCCAGGGCGGTAACATGGGGGTCCCGGGAGGGACACCTAAATGTGCTCACAACAATGGGGAGGGAATTAGCAAAGAGCACTAGTTAGCAATGCGAGAGGCAGGTGTTACCCTGATTTCTGGGGGTCCCGGGAGGTACACCTAAATGTGCTCAAACAATGGGGAGGGAATTAGCACAGAGCACAAGTTTGCAATGCGAGAGGCAGGGTAACATAGCGAGATCTTTAACCCTATGTCTACGGGGTCAGGACGAGTCAATGATAAGGCAGATGTTGAAAATAATAATAAATGCTTTATTGAAATACACTCAAACACATGTATGCAACACACTCACACAAGGAACTATAGAAATAAAGGTAGGAGCGGATCGACGGATTTTGAGAGGAGATTTGGTATGGGAAATACTAAAGCTGTCCTGAAGCCCGGTAAAAGCAAAGAAGCTGGGGAGTGTGGATTCTCAGTATGTGGGGCTGAGGGGAAGGCTCGCTGAACAAAGCAACAGCAAGGTGGGATGGAAACCAAGAGCGATCTGAGGAAGCGCTCAAAGTCAGGGGTTCTTATAGGGAAAATTGTGACCGCAGGCTAGTCCATACTTGAGGAAAACAATGAGTTTGGGGTTGGAGACAAAGCCTCTGAAAGGTCAGTACTTTAGATGATTGAGTTATGACCAGATTGTCAATAGAGAAGCCAGTATGCAAACGCGGAGTGCTTGAGAGTTGTATAGTCTGCTCATCAAGATGCCTGCGCGGGGTAGGGGATCTTTTGTAAGTAGCGTGCATACATAATGTGGTACTTGCCTTGAGGTCTCCTGAAGCTGCATTCGGCAATGACTGGCCTGCCTAGATCAGGATTTGAATGGTTCGGCTATTGTTGGCCGCGCCTGTGTGCATGCTTGTCTGGGGGCCTCGCAAGCACGTGGAGAGGAATGGGTATGGAAGGCCAAATCATTGACATCAAAATCATATCTTAATATCCCACAAGCTCAGGCTAGAAACAGCGGTAACAACCCTCCCCCCGAAAATGGGTGATGTTGGGGACAATATCGATCATTTTCCAATTAAAATCAAATATAGTTTTAGAGCCAAATAGGGGTCTACAGGTTTAAAGGTAGTATTGGGGAAAGGGAATTTTGGGGAACCTGAAAGGTTTCTATCTTATAAAAACATTCCTAACTAAACCTAAACACATTCACACAAGTGCATAGCAACAATAAGCAATAAACAACAATAAATCATCCCAACAATTGGGAAACGGCAGTAAATGAGCAGTTAAGGCAAACAGCAAAGTGCAAAATAGTTGAGTCTTTGAAGCAAGGCTTGCCTTCCAATGAAGCACTGCAAGTCTTGAGCAAGGAGAAAGTGGTAGCGGTTACAATGTATCCAATTTTGCGAAACTAGCTAACAGTCTTGAGCTGACTATTAGCTGCTTGCACCTTGCAGATCTTGGAGAAAGGAATAGTCCATGAAGAGCTTCTTCGGGGAGCAAGAAGGCAAAAGTCTTTCAAAATGGGTTTTTAGGTCCAAAGTCCTTTGTCTCTGTCGGGAGGTGGTTGGGTCACCCAACTCCATCGTCCCACAGCTGCTGCAGAGGGCTCGGGCATCTCCTTGGACCGACTCCCGATTGGAGCTGCGATTTTCTTCTTCACCCCCCCCCGATACCCAGGGGAGATGGTCAGGTCCGGGGGGGTCTTCCTGGCTCTCCGGAGCTGTCGACCTATAGCTATTTTGGCAACAGAAATGACAACAAGGTTATCCAATACATAGATAAAACGCAAATTACCAGCTCAGTGCCTGATGGGAGTTCAAGCTGAAACAATTTTTGCTCGCTGTGAGCTAAAAGTGTATGTGGGAGCGAGGATTTAAATAGCTTCCAAATATAGAGCTGTTTTGGATGTAGGAAGGCCGAGAAGGCAGCAAAGCTGCTGATTCAGGACCCACATTACTCCATTGGCCCTTTGCAGTGATGCTAGGCTATTCAGGTAGTGAGGTTGCTAATTCAGAACCCACATCCATCCATCAGTCCTGAGAGGCCGATAGAGAATCGATCCCAACCTGACCACACCTTAGACCCCGCTGGCAGGCCAACCACCTGAGACCCCCCCTAACAGGATGGGGTTCCACTTGGCAGATGCTCGCCGAAGTCCCCTCCATCGCTCAGACCCAGAGCTTGGCTCCAAGCCTGATGATGTAGACTGAGGGCTTGGGGCCATTGCCAGTATGGTGCTGATGGTTAGATGTTGGCTCCGAGAGCGCAACTTCCCCATCTCACGAAAGCTGGATTCTGAGGCAGGCCTGAGAGATGGTCACCTTTGGATAGGCATTTGAAACCAGATGGGACATTCGATTCAAAACAATTCACACTAATAATAAACTATTTACAAAACTACGAGCCTCAGATCTCTCAGTAAAACTGGCCAGCTTGTAGCTGGAAAATTTGTTTCTTGACCCACAGTGCGAGGCCAATCAAGCATATGGCTAGTATAATCTGAAAGGCAACTAGAATTATTAAAGAGTGCGAAGTGAAGTGGGCGATCGCTTGCCCCGTGGACTACCAGCTGAAGGTGTCCCACCATGACTGTTGTGAGGCTTACTCCAAATCTTCTGAGGATTCAACAATTACTTTGGCAGAGTGATTGACTGTTAATGCAATCTGATGGAGCGAGTGCGATACCTCCTTTAATCTATTGGCGATGCGGGTGAGATTCCGTAGACACGGGAATCTCATCCTCGATGTGGAACCTGACTAGTTGAGATTCCCTTAGCACGTATCCAGCTTCTACGACATAATCTTTTATCTCCCGCCTGAGATAAAAGTTGTTCCCAAAGCAATCTTGTACGTGCTGCAAAAGCACAGGTTGCCAGCAGTGAGGTTGATACTTACGATCGCACCACTAGGCAATACTGTCACATTTGAACAACGGGTTCTTAAACAAAAGCACTCCTTATTAATCTGTGCCATAACTGTATAGTTCCCCAGTATTACTACATATTCAGAGACATTGCTATAACCAAAACTATCAATGTTGCAAAAACACTGTACCCAATGGTGGTGAAATAAACAACCGGATAAATCAAATGAGTGTGTACCGTTGGACCAATGGTTCATTTGTAGGGAAAGTTGGGTGGCATTAACGGCTATTAAGGGTAGTCCTAAATGGAATAATGGATGTAAAATTACTGGGTCCAGAATCCATTCGTGTACGACTTCCACCTTGAGAGTTAGGCTCTCCCAAGTGGCATGCCGTATCTGCGCCAAAGCGGCGGGATGTTCTAGGGACTCTGGGTAGCGCGCTCTCAGCAGGCTCAGGATCTCCAGGTGCATTAATCCCATGAGGCTGTCCTGAATCACCTGAGCGGCAAAAGTCATTATGTTGCTTTGCAGTTGCATACACTGAATAGCAACTGACATATTTTGTGTCGTGGTTTTTAAGACACGACTGAGGTCAGACACTATATCTCTCTCTGCGCCAGCCCATTGCAGTAACAATTGACTGATCAAATGCATTCCTCATGCTGGGTTAGTTAGACCAGCGGGGGAGGATACACCAATTTCTTTAGTCTTAGAGCCAATCATGCCTAATTTATTTGCCAATACCTCATTGTCCATAGCATTAATTACTGTGCCGCCGGTTCCTAATCCTCCTAAGATGGTCCCTAGGACGCTTCGCTTAGGGCGAGTGTGTGGGTGGGAAAAAGACAGTCACCGCTTTTCCCAGTGGTCCCACTGTGTCCATGCTAATTTTAGATAAGGCTGGCAGGCAGGAATTGCCTTTGAAATATTAACTACTGTGACATTTAAAACCATGGTGGTGACAACGGGTTGGAAGTTCGAGTACGCAACTACCTCTATATCCTTAAGTATTATGGTGCTCCTGACATACATGGCAGGGGAACTAGTGGAAGGAGTAGTATAAGCAGGGGAATCTGGGCACCACATTTTGCCACATTAGAATTTGCAACCAGTCGGGGTATGGATGAGGTTAGGGCACATGAATAGAAAGGTTTTCCACTCCCATGCCTGGTGACAATCGTAGGTGAGCCTAATCACAAACAGGGAGGCATTGCAGTGCCGACTCCAGACCATTTTGACGGTCAACGGAGACGGGGCTATGGCCATTTCCGTGTAGACCTTAGCTTCTCTACCAGCCACAGACATTTGTAGCTAAGAACTAAGCCTCCCTCGGGGGCGTACCTGTATCTGTGAAAATAATTCAAATGGGTACCTCTTCTGAAACCAAAGTAACAGCTTCGAATTTCGTAGCAGGACTTCAGCCTCCTGATAAGGATTCCAATGGCAGATCGCCTGCACGTTGAATTGCCAATTGGTGGTGAATTGGGTTGTGTATTTGGGAGAGGCTCCGAGGACACATTTAAATAACGAAAACAGTACTGTAATCCACGTTAACCATCACATTCCTTTTCCCTGTAGGGAACACAGATACAGGAGTCCGTCACTACTATAACTATGTACAAGAGCTATTTACAGAAACAGGAAAGCCAGAGGGGACGCCACTCCTCTCTGTCCCATTCAGACAATGTTCATTTACCCATTGTCAAAGGCCTCGTAGATTGAGACAAACGTCTCGGATAAGTTAACGGCTGGCATTTCCTTATTACTCATAGAAGTCTGGGTAACTATTGGGCATACAGTACTTGGCTGCTGCACAAAAGAGGGGGTTGCCCAGTCTGGGGGCCTTCCCTTCCAGTCCTTTTCCTGTGTTCGTTTGTAGGTCTCTGAAATTACTTGCAAGAGTGGCAGAGCCCACTCATGACTTGAGACCCTTTTGGCCAAATTAAAGTGGAGGCTGGTATCTGACCCAAGTGCCTCCTGAAGTATTGTCTTTTCTCTTGGCATCATGGTGACTGAGACAAAACCATGGACTGTCTTGGCCCCTCTCGAGATCACCAGAGTAAAAAAGTAGTGAGTGCCACTGAATATGAACGTAAGCTGGCACCAGTATAGTTCAGTGGAGGGGAAGGCAGTAGCCACATCCACCTCCGTGTGGTATTTGGGACTTGCAGTTGTTGAAATCTCCCCTGATGGAATGCAATCAAAGGGAGTGTGTAGTGTCAATACAGGGTGTGCCAGGGTGAGTGCCTTTACTAAACTGTGCTCTGGTTGGGCAGGAGCATCTTGATACTTGGATTCCCACTGTGACAGGAACTTCTCTTGAAAGAAGGCATGGAGAGAGTGAACTCTCTCTGCCAAGGATTCAAGAAAATTCCAGGAGAAACTGTGGGTTTCTAACAGGGGGCTCAAAGCAGGGACAATGGCAAGCTTTGGAAGCTTGGGGTTAGCTCCCACTTGCTGTGTGTTCTCCTTTTCCTGGCTCTCACATGGGCTGGCAATCTTTTGTGCCTGGTCAAATTTGGTGAGGGCTTCCTCCTAAACCTTAGCCTGGTGCGATCCTTCTCGGTGCTCAGAAAGCATTATGGTCTCAGAAGTGGTTGGATTCGCACTTGGCAACTTGCCTTGTTTTAGTGCGCACTGAGCACTCATGTCCTCTGAAGGACTTAGATTGCCCCCCCCCTCCCGCCGTATCTGGTCAACCGGATAGCATCTGGGGTGGGCACACCCTGTCTTATCAGGTTGGGGTGTGGCACTTTTAGCACTGCACCGGAGTCTGCAGGAGGGGTGGCAGGGGTCTTTTCCCTATTGGTCCTGATGCCTGCCTTCAGCCTATATCTACCCAATTTGTCAGGCTTCAGCCAAGCCCCAACCCTTTGGGGGAGATCCCGGGACTGAGGGCACCCCTATCCTGACAGCTCTAAGTCAGGGTAGTATCCAGCCAGAGGGGGACTGTTCGTCAATGCATTCACCGGCTGGCTACTTCCCAGCAGTAAATGCCTGTCTAGGGCATCAAGGAGCTCAACCGTGGGTCTCCCATCGAACTGGCTCATGCCCAGTCCAAACTTTCTAAGCATGCCCCAGATCTTCACTGTATCTGAAGAGTAAGTCTGGGCTGTAGGGTCATAACCACCAGATGTCTCCCTAGGGGCACCAGGGTCCAGGGTCTGCTTTGGGGCTACGGGCAGCTGAGAGGAGTTCCCTGTCCTGTTGGGCTGACTGCAGGAATCCCTAGCCTGCCACTGCCTGTTGTCCTGTCTGGGAGAAGGGCGCGAGTTCCAATTCCCCTTGGGAATGGAATTCGGAACCGTCTTCCTGTGTTGGGAATGGGGTCCATAGTTGGAGTAGGTAACCTCCTGTATGGGCTCCCAATTGCCTGCGTCACGTCTATGAGGTTTGGGAGGGGGCTTCAGGGATCCTGCCTCGCAAAGCAGGTCAGCAACCCACCAGAGGTTGTTCCCGAATTCCTCCCATCCAGTTGTTGTGGGGCCCACCAAGCCCAGGGCCATTTTAGTTACATGGTTAAGACCTCCGTAAAGGAGAGTCTTAAACTCTACCTGATTAAAATTGTACCCTTCCGGGGCCAGGGGGACCTTACCAGCAAAGATGGCCAGAAGCTGCTTCCGTGCCACATAAGCTTCAGGGTTCTCTCTGGGACCCTGTTGCTCCATGACGTATAGAACGTTAGCACTATGCCCAGGCCACCAAATCCTTATTATCTCCCTCATCCACTTGTGGGCCTCGAGTCTTATCAAGTCTCGAGCCGCCATGGCAGATTCCAATGTGGGGAGCTCTGCAGGGGACATACACAACCTAGCCAGCTGGGTTAAGTCCTGGCTGTTGGCTGTGGGGTGGGAATGGATCATAACATTAAGCCACATGATCCCTGTGGACTTATTCAGAGGACCAAACTTGTCCGCGATGGCTTTGGCTTCGGTCGCTCTCCAGGGGACCCGGGTCTCAATTTCTTGGGTCTCCCGCACCTCTGCCCTATCTAAACTTCCTTCTCCGGAAGGGGCAATCCTCTTTGTCATGGACCGGGTCTCCACGAGCTGGACTGGGACCCCGTGGTCGCTCCAGTCTGGGTTGTGGGGAAGAGTGACCAGAGCATCCACTGGCAGTGGCTCTTCAAGGGAGAACGATGGGAGCAGTTCAGGGCAGACCACAGAGATCAATGCCCTTCGGGTGTTAAGCTGGCTCTCCAACGCCTCTATCTGTCTCTGGCAGGTCGCATGACTAACAGCCTCTTGCTGCTCCTTGACCTGCCCTACCATGAACTTGGCTGCAGACCTGGCGTGAGCTAGCTCAGCTTCTAGAGCATGAGCCCTCTCCTCCCAAGTCTGAGCCTGCAGAGTGGCAGCACTCAATTTCTGGGCAGTGGTCTGCGCGACAGACATGAACGTTACCTTGTCTGAGCGCAGAGCCTCCATCTCAGCAAGAAGCCGGGCAATGTCCTTTTCTGACACTACAAGCTTGTCTCTGGTCTCTACCAGGGTCCTTGAGGCATCTCTGGCCATCAGCCAAAGTCCCCATGTGGCCAAAGCATCCTTAGATGGCCCGAACGGGTTCTTTGACTGATGCGCCTGAGCATAAGCCTCCCTTAAAGTGGCAAAGCGATCTGCCATCTGGAAGCTTGCTTCCTTCCAGGGGCATTTCCCCTTGCTCAGCACCCATTTCCCCAACTTTCCTCTGACCTCTCTCTGGAGCATGAGGTCTTTCACTGCTACTTTGCTACTCTCCGCCATTTTACACTAACACACAAGGGACCAGGATCTGGAGGGATGGGTAGGATCACCAAGACTGTCGGGGTTCCCCTCCATTTGCCTTCCATATGTAAGGGAAGATAGTATATTGTGTATTGTAACAATTAGTTGTGACACTGGGGCTTCGCATTGCTTATTAGTTTACAGTTATCCAGCAGTTGTGCTTTACATTCCATTCTCTCTTTTCCCATGACATTCCTCAGTAGTGGAGATAATTACTATAGCAACACCTAGAGGTCATTTTGACCTGCAAGCTGAAAGAAGACACCCCTTTATCTCTGTGTGAACCTGTGAAGATTAATACTAAAAGGCGTGGGAAATCTCACCACTTGGCTCTTTTAACGTCCGTAAGTCATAACGCTCTACTTTCAATAAATCTACTGTCAAGTTTATTGACTCGTGTATGAGTCTGATCGTGACAAAGACCCCTGGGGGATTTTAGGGAAACGAACTCTGTGGAACTCAGCGAGGGAAGAGGTTTGGGAACCTAACTCCAGCCTGCCCAGAAAAAGTCACTTTTGTCTGACTAAGCCCGGTCTTCCACCTTGACAGCTTAGGGACAAAAGGACGAGGAAATGGTCTAGGGACGGGGAGAGTCACCTAGACTCCAGGAAAAACTTCACGAGTACTCTGCCTGCCAGTGAAGGGGGGAAATGAACCCAGTGGAACTTTCAGTGCCACCTGGCCAAGCAGCGGGGGAAAAGGGGTGAGGAACCAAAACTGAACAGTCCCTAACAGTTTTTTGGGTGAGGGGCGCCTTCCTACACCTAGGGCAAAACCTTCTGAAACCCTATTCTAGGTCGGAATTCACTACCCGCACCCGAACTCAAATTTAGCCGGGATGCACCCGTGCTTTCTAACCTACAAACAGGACGCACCCGCGTTTCAACCTAAGGACGGGACGCACCCGTGCTACTCTGGGGGGGGGGATTTCTTCCCTAAGTGCTTTTTGCCTTGTCTAAAGTGTTGTGTGCATGTGGAATGTTCCTAGCACCCTAGCGCTTGGGATCCCAGCCCGCGATAGACCCCAAGTTAGGGATGTGATTCCCAGGACAGCTTGTGCATACCCCTTGCTATTGGACTGTGATTCACTGCCCGAGAGCTAGTGACCAAGCTGGGGCAGCTGACACACACAAGCCAAGCAAGAAAGGGGGACAGATTTCCAGCCCAGATAGAGTAGCTCCTAGAGCTCAAGCACACAGATTTCACGCACACGTGTTCCTTCCTAACAAAGCTCTAGAGACTTGACCGGCAGTCACCTAAGTCTATACCAGTCTGATTTGAGAAGGTTCATGATTCCCACTCAAATTAGGGGTATATGGGCTGCCCGCGTAACTCCACCACTCTGTTACCCTGATTTTTGGGGGTCCCAGGAGAAACACCTAAATGTGCTCAAACAATGGGGAGGGAATTAGCACAGAGTACAAGTTTGCAATGCGAGAGGCAGGGTAACGTAGCAAGATCTTTAGCCCTATGTCTACTGGGTCGGGACGAATCAATGATAAGGCAGATGTTGAAAATAATAATAAATGCTTTATTGAAATACACTCAAACACATGTATGCAACACACTCACACAAGGAACTATAGAAATAAAGGTAGGAGTGGATAGAGGGGTTTTGAGAGGAAATTTGGTATGGGAAATACTAAAGCTGTCCTGAAGCCCAGTTAGAAGCGGAGAAGCTGGAGAGTGTGGATCTCAGCACGTGGAGCTGAGGGGAAGGCTCGCTGGAAAAAGCAACAGCAAGGCGGGATGGAAGCCAAGAGCGATCTGAGGAAGCGCTCAAAGTCAGGGGTTCTTATAGGGAAAATTGTGACCACAGGCTAGTCCGTACTTGGGGAAAACAATGAGTTTGGGGTTGGAGACAAAGCCTCTGAAAGGTCAGTACTTTAGATGATTGAGTTATAGCCAGATTGTCAATAGAGTAGCCAGTATGCAAACGCGGAGTGCTTGAGAGTTGTATAGTATGCTCATCAAGATGCCTGCGCGGGGTAGGGGATCTTTTGTAAGTGGCGTGCATACATAATGTGGTACTTGCCTTGAGGTCTCCTGAAGCTGCATTCGGCAATGACTGGCCTGCCTAGATCAGGATTTGAATGGTTCGGCTATTGTTGGCCGCGCCTGTGTGCGTGCTTGTCTGGGGGCCTCGCAAGCACATGGAGAGGAATGGGTACAGAAGGGCAAATCATTGACATCAAAATGATATCTTAATATCCCACAAGCTCAGGCTAGAAACAGCGGTAACACAGGGTAACTTAGTGAGATCTTGAACCCTATGTCTACGGGGTCAGGCTGAGTCAGTGATAAGGCAGAAGTTAATAATAATAATTGTTTTATTGAAGCACAGTCAAACACGTGTATGCAACACACTCACACAAGGAACTATAGAAATAAAAGGTAGGAGTTTGGTAGAGGGATTTTGAGAGGAGGTTTGGTATGGGAAATACTACACCTGTCCTGAAGCCCGATAAAAGCAAAGAAGCTGGGGAGCGTGGATTCTCAGCACATGGCGCTGAGGGGAGGCTCGTCAAATGGAGAGATGGGAGGCAAGTCACAAGCAATCCAACGAGATGCTCAGAGTCAGGGGTTCTTGTAGGGAAATTGTGGCCACAGGCTAGTCCATACTTGGGGATAACAATGAGTTTTGGGCTGGAGACAAAGCCTCCGAAAGGTCAGTACTCTAGATGATTGAATTATGACCAGATTGTCAATAGAGTAGCCAGTATGCAAAAGTGGAGTGCTTGAGAGTTGTATAGTCTGCTCATCAAGCTGCCTGCGCAGGGCAGGGGATCTTTTGTAAGTAGCGTGCATACATAATATGGTGCTTGCCTTGAGGTCTCCTGAAGCTGCATTCGGCAATGACTGGCCTGCCTGGATTGGGATTTGAATGGTTTGGCTATTGTTGGCCGTGCCTGTGTGCATGCTTGTCCGGGGTCCTCGCAAGCACATAAAGAGGAATGGGTAAAGAAGGCCAAATTATTGATATCAAATGATATCTTAATATCCCACAAGCTCGGGCTAGAAACAGTGGTAACACCTATCTGCCCCAAAATATTTAGAAGATGACTAATTTTATTTACTTTTGGGAAATTTGCCCAGGTCTTGGGGAAAATAGAATGGACTAGATGTTTTCTCATTAAAATTAAAGAGGACTGAATACTTACTTGGGGTGGGGATCTCTTGCAGCCAAATGTGTGCTTACCAGCTAAAACTAGATCTATTGGGACTGTCTGGGAACTATTGTCCTGAGTGAGTTTGGTATGTGCACTAGGGACCTGAGTGAGTTTTCTACTATTTTTGTGGTCCTTAGCCTGATTAACCACTTTCCTCCTGCTCTTAGGCTTCTATTCCTTATCCAATAAAATAAAAAGGGGTTTGAGATTCAATCCTTTGACCTTCTTTCTTATGCTTATATATTTCCCAGGCAATTTCTCAGCTTTTGCAAGAGATGTTACACTAGATTTATTAATTCTTTCTATTTTTTCCTTTCCCTTTATGTGTTACTTTGTCATACCTGATCTCTTCTTTTGAGGCTTCTTATAATTACAGATTGGCATGGGAACCTCATTCATAGGCTCCTTAATATCTAACAGACCAGTCTCCTCGACCAAAGACCTCAAGTGAGGTAACAGAGGAGTAATCTCTTTCAAACAGGGAGATGGTTCATCTGTTTCGAACTCGAGAAGAGTGGTATTATCTGCTGCTTCTCTGGCTGCCAAATCTTTATTTACTGCTAACATTCCTTGACTAATTAAATCCGCCACGAGCCCAAGTTCTGCTTTGAGGCCTGTGACCATTTGTTTTAAGCCATGGATCTCTTGAAGAATTTTAGAGACTGATTTGGAGATCAGAAAGCAATGTTTGGAAAGTATATCCAGAGAATAATTACTGAGGGAACCATCCAAAATAGGGGGAGGAGTTTTCTCTGTCAACTTTTCCTGTGAGCTTAAGACCCCTTCAGAGCTATATAAATCAGTTCTACCATTCATACTTGGGCTTACGTTATCTACATTAAACAGATCGTAAGATGCAAATGTGGCTGAAACATCAAAATTTAACTTAAATTGGGGTGACAATTGCTCTGTCAGCGATGTATCCTGGGTTGCTCCATTAGTGGGTTTTGTAGCACAGGAGTTTAAAAAATCATCTATATGGAACTGTTTATATCTAGAGGGTAAACTCTACTCTGGGTTGACTCCCTTTAATCTGCACTGGGCCTGAGTAAAAACCATCCCTCGACTGGTAATTATACCAAAAATGTATTAAAATCTGGAGGGCAACCACACCCAATCAGAGACAGAACTTAGCAAGTAAGGGATATATTCTGGCCTCAAACCCTGGGGGATTAAGTATTTTGCCAGATTACTTCTTAAAACTTTCCCTTAAGTTGGTAACTTAGACCAATTTGGGTAAAACTGCAAAATTTTACCCGCGCACAAACAAAAGTGAGGGAATTAACTAAATAAATAAATAAAACACTGGCAAAGGGGAAATCCCCCAATTAAAACAAACTAATTGTTTGAAGGTTAAAACTAGACAAATAAGCTGCCAACCTCTACAGTGCCATTTTTACAAGAGATCCATCCCAGCACAGTAGCTAGCCCTCACTCCCTCACACTATAACCATAAAAGGAACGAATTAGTTACAAGGAAAATGAATTAACTCCAACTTATAATAAGGCCCAGGTTATCAATTGTCTATTGGATGGTGATTCTTGAATTTTCCTTAGTGGGGGTCCGGGCCTGAGACTGCAGAGAGGCAGTTAGAGGCCCAGTAGAAGGCCCCAGGAGAAGTAATCACTAGAGTGGCTGCAGCTTCGGAAGCTAGAGGGCTAAACTTGCCTTTGCAGATGGGATGGTCTCTTCTACCCACGGAAAGGCTGTTGCAACAGGTCTGCTCTGCCTTTATACCCAAAGAAAGCACAGCTGGGTGAGGAAAGGTAGCTCCTAGGTCTAATTCTGCAAGAAGGCAGTTGGAAGCCTAGCAGAAGGCCCCAGGAGAGATAGTCAATGGAGTGGTTGCAGCTTCAGAGGCTGGGGGCTAAACTTGCCTTTGCAGACAGGATGGTCTCTTCTGCCCTGGGACCTCCTCAACCTATTGTTCTCCCCGGGAAAGGATTAGCCCTCCAGGTACATTTTCCCCTATAAAAAGACCTGATTTTTGAGAGGTTCCTTGGATCGCTCCCGTTTACTCTCGGTTCCACGCCACTCTGTCCAGCTATCCCCTCAGCCATCCACGTGCTGAGCCTCTTCTCTCGCTCCACTGCAGTCTCGAACTTCGGACTTCAGGGCCAGGTGCAGTAAACCCCAACAACAACCCTCCAAAATCCCCTATCAAATATCCTCTCTTTTATTTCTCGCTAGCTCTTGTGTGAGTGAATGCATAAGTGCGAACATGCATAAGGACTTATTGTAAATAAAATCATTTTATTAGACAATTTTGCTTGGGTTTTGGCTCAGCCTGACCCCATAAAAATTGGGTTAAAAGATCTCACTAGGTTGCCCTCTGTTACCCTGTTTACTGGGAGTCCTGTGAGGGACACCAAAATGTGCTCAACAATAGGTGAGGACGATTAGCTCTGAGCACTGCTTTAGCATTACGAGAGGCAGGGTAACTTAGCAGGATCTTGTAACCCAGTAACCCAGTGTTTATGGGGTCAGGCCAAGCCAAGAAGCAGATCGGTTGGAAAATAATGAATGATCTTTATTAAATACAGGCACACAGTGTAAGCAACACAAGCACACAGATAACTAAGGAAAATAAAGGTGTGAGTAAGATAGCGGGATTTTCAGAGGGATAGTTGGTTCGGGTGATATGAAACCTGTCCTGAAGTCTAGAAGAAAATGGAGAGCAAAGCTGGGGTTCAATGTATCTCAGCACGTGGAGCTGAGGGGAAGCTCGCCAAGCGAAGCAGCAGCAAGGCGGTCTGGAATTCGGGAGCGATCCAAGGAAGCACTCAAAATCAGGGGTTTTTATAAGGAGAATTGTGACCGCAGGCTAGGTCGGACTTGGGGAAAACAATAGATTTGGAATTGGAGACAAAGCCTCCGAAAGGTCAGAATTTGAATGATTGAGTTACAGCCAAATTGTCAATAGGATAGCCGGTATGCAAACGCGGAGTACTTGAGCGTTGTATAGTTAGATCATCAAGCTGCCAGCGCTAGGCAGAGGATCTTTTGAAAGTTGCTTGCATACCTAATGGAGGTACTTGCCTTGAGATCTCCTAAAGTGGCGAGTCGGCTGTTTTTGGCCTGCCTGTATTGTCTAGGAATATTATGGCAATTATCGGCCGAGCCTGTATGCGTGCTTGTCCGGGGGCCTCACAAGCACATGGAAGGGATATGTGAAGCTGAATTAGTGATATCAATAGATATCTTTTATATCCCCAAAGCTCGGGCTAGCCAGGGCAGTAACACCTGCCTCTCGTAGTTCTATAGCTTGTGCTCTGGCTAGTTCTCATTCCCCATTGATTGCAGCATATTGAGTTGTCCCCCTCGGGACCCTAGAAATCAAAGTAACATCTTTTTAATGTTTAGGTGGAATTTCTTTTCATACAGTTTCAATCTACTGCTTTGTGTTCTAGTCCTTGGAGCAGCAGAAAACAAGCTCATTCCTTCTTTTGTATGACATCCTTTCAAACATTACAAGATACTTTTGTCTTTTCAGTCTTATCCAAGGTAAACATAGCCAGCTTCCTGTGCTGTTCTGCCCAACTGATCTGAGATAATTATACACAGCACTGCAGTCATGCCTCATAAACACAGTACAATGCAAGCCTAACTCAATGAAGTATTTGCTGTACTGGTTTAGGAATCAATGGAAACCATCTTTTGTCTGTTGAACAATGTATTTTATGATGGCATAACTATATTCTGAAGTGAGAAATCAGCAGAAGAATCTGTTGGGTTAACTGTTATGCTTCCTGAGATCAACCATGTGTGTATGTGCCTTCAAGTTACTTGTCAAGTTATGGTGATTGTGAATTTCATAGAGTTTTCTTAGGTCAGGAATATCAGAGGTGGTTTTGCCAGTACAGAAACCAAAACAAGAACACAGAAAGTGTACAGTGAGCTCCAGATATCTCCACTGCCAATTCTTTGATAGGAAAGGGAGAGGCAGACAGACAGAATCTTCAAAGATTAGAGTCTTCAATGGTGGATCCTTGGTGCTTTTTCCTTTGCCTGCCTCTGCCCGAGTTATGCCATGAAGTGATTGGAATACTGTGGGCATAGGGAACCCTTTATTATGTGTCTCTTATTCACTATTTGTATGACCTAAATACCCCAAAGGCTGCAGATCCTGTCTGATAAGAAGCCAAGCAGGGTCAGCTATGGCTAGTACCTGGATGGGAGGCCACCGATTAATTTCAGGTACTGTGGACTATATTTCAGAGAAAGGAACTGGCAAAATACCTCAAAGTATTCCTTACCTAAGAAAAAAGCCACAGGTGTTAAAACTACAAAGACCTATTTTGCCCTCCTCAATCTGTAGTGAGGCAGAATCAGATGAATTCTGTCATTTAGCTATCTTCTGCAGGCAACAAGCATACCTATCTTCATAAGCTGCTATTTCTAAGCCTGTTTGCAGCTGCACCTGCTTCTTTTTTTTCCTGAAGTTGCTATGGTGACTTTTCAGGTAGCAGCTACTGGGATAAGGTCCCTGGGTGCCTTACAATGATAAAGAGCACAGTATTTTCCTCATCATCTCTTTTAGTCAGATCTGTCTTGCTGAGTTTCTTGTGGATTTGTATGTGTGTGTTCTTCTTCTTTTCACCCTTTTATTTCCACAAAAGAACAATTGATAGTTAGGAACAATATTCCCTAAAACCACCTAATGGATTTTTTTGGGGGGGGGGGGGACTCCTGGCTGGATAAGCAACTAGGAAATGGTGACGTCAATAGATGTGGACTGCACTGTGTATCTACTTTTTGAAAAGATAGATTGGAAATCTGAGCCTAGAAGTTTTTACCTTGGCAGAGATGGATTCAGAGAATTTGCATAGACTGCCTGTAAGTATAATATAAAATGACAAAATGGGGACATGCTAAAGTGGACCAAGGGCAAATAGATATATTCAGTAGTATATTTCTGTACATATAAAATTTCAACTCTGAAGTTGAAAATTTCAATGAAAATTAAGCAGATGTGCAAGGATTCCCTTGATTTACTGAAATAATTATGCTTTCTCTGGTCATAGCAAGGAAGTGTGATTTTTGCATGGCCTTATTATTATACCCCCAGCCAATGAAAATTTTCCAACCTCTCCTTCTGTTTCGGAGGTTTTAAGAGGCTTTATCTAAACTTTGAAATCTACTTGCTTTCCATATTAAAGTGCTTTGTGCATTAAACCGGAATAAGATGTGAATGACAGGTGCTTACTACTTTGTCTATATATATGTATGTATGTATGTATATATATGTATATGTATATATATATATATATTGTCTATATATATATATATAGTGTGTGTGTGTGTGTGTGTGTGTATATGTCTATATACTTTGTCTATATATATGTAAGAAGCATTTATGACTTTTTAATACAGCATGCTGTGAAAATAGAAGGGGGACCAACATGACTGAGGGTGACTAAGATGTAAGGGTGCATGCACAAAAGATGGAGAAGGATAGAAAACAATACAATGGAATAGTGAAATTCTATCTTCAGTGAAGGTGAAAGGTTGAAAAACAATCTCTTAAGAGGGATATGGAAGATAAAGACTGTTGTTCATCACTGTGTATGTGACAATATGTGACATGAGTTTAAATAAGCTTTTTTTCTGTGTATCAATCAAGTATAACAAGAGTCGTTCAAACATAGAGACAGATTCTTGTCCCAAAGAACTTACATTCTAGATTTCAACAATGAGAGGACATAAAGACAGGAAAGAGAGGAGCAGTAAAAATATTAAGGAATTAGTGCAAATATTGTTATATATGTAGATTTTGTTTCATTTGGGGAAAAACAGTTTTTGAGGAGGGATTTCAAAAAAAGAGATTTGAGTTAAAAGGTTTCATGTCATAAGGCTGCATATCTCACAATCTATTTCATTATAAAATAGTAGAGGTGAAAGTTGAATGAATAATCTGCTCATTTGCAGGATTCTGCCAAATTAGGCTTTCAAAGCAGGATTTATTTTCAAATACATCTATCCCAAGGCAATAATTTTTTTCACTCACTGGTCTTCTGTTGTTAGTACAACTTCACTGGAAGCATGATTAAATGAAAATTGTTGCCTTCCAACCCAAGTAAAGGAAGAAGTAGTGTCATGTTGTGCTCTTTCCATGCCATGTGATTGTATATGGGATGTGGGAAATGTGTATGTATTTAGGATGTGCTGGGAATGATAGCGATGAAAGGGAATATAACAGAAAGTTCTAAGAGACTCAAGATGTTGCCAGACTGTCAACATTGTTTGCCAGCTGGAGCAGGAAATAGTATTTAACCAGCCTAGCTAAGAAACAGTTGTTTGTGTTTGAGTGATAGCAATCAACGGGTGATTTACTAGGATTAGCCTGTAGGTTATTAGAATAGGGCATGTAGTTAAAATCTCAAAGGAGGAAATTCAAAGGATCAAAGTAACTAATAGAGAGGGGCTAGTGCAACAAAAGAAAACAATCTAGAAGTGTTTTTTTTGGGGGGGGAGGCTGAAGCTGTAGCAACTACCAATGGCATCATGCATGGATGGTAACGAATTACTGTGTTTTACTATATAACCAGATGAGTGATGCAGATTGCTGATGTCAGCAACAGTTGTTAAGTTGCTTCTTGTGTCCCAATAAACATCATGGACAGTGGATGTGTGTGTTCTTGAGAGATACAGAGTAGCAGGATACGACAGGTAGTTGTTTCAATTTAACCATATACCAAATGTCTTATACATTAAGGTAGCAATGATCTAGATCCAGCTGTTAGGCAATCCGCTAAAACTACTCCTCCTGCTCATCTTGTTTTTAGCTGATAAAAAGTTTGTCATATGGAGAACCTATGCCAGAACATGTACAAATGATCCTTCCATCAGAGGTGCAGTGAGACATTAGAGAAGGTCCCTGATATGAGGTTGTTCTAGACACACAAAGATTAGTCTGGTGTGACTTGATTTTGAGAAACTCATGTTGACTTTTAGTAATCACAGCATTGTTTTCTAAGTAATTACAAAATGTCTGCTTAATTATCAGCTCTAGAATCTTTCTGGGTATTGATATCAAGCTGACTAGGTGATAATTATTTGAGCCCTCTTTTTTTCCCTTTCTGAAGATGAGGACAATATTTGCCATCCTCCAGTCTGCTTGGACTTCTCCTGTTCTCCAAGAATTTTCAAAGATTAATGCCATCAGTTCTGAAATTACTTCTGCCAGTTCTTTTAATATCCTTGGATGTAGTTGATCTGGCCATGGAGACTTGAATTCATTTAAAGTAGATAGATATTCCTGTACTACTTCCCTACCTATACTGAGCTGCATTTCCCCCACTTCGCTACCTGCTCCTCACCCCTGCAAGTTTGAGTACTTTTTTTGTTTGTTTGTTTGGGGAGAAAACTGAGGCAAAGAAAGTGTTGAGTAGTTCTACTTTCTCTCTGCTTCTTGTTAGCACTTGGCCATCTTCACCATGTAGCGAAAAAGCATGTTTTTCCTTGTTTGCTGCAGATGTACTTAAAAAAGCCCTTTTTATTGTTTTTAATCTCTCAGGCAAGCCTGAGTTCATTCTGTGCTTTAGCTTTTCTGACCTTCCCCCCACATATCCTGGCAATTTGTTTAAATTCCACTTTGGTGATTTTCCCATTTTTTCCATTTCTTGAACATGTTTCTTTTAACGTTTAGCTCAGTTGAGAGTTCCTTAGTCACCCATTCTGGTTTCTTCAGACACCTCCCATTTTTTCTCCTTTATGGAATACTTTTAAATTGTCTCTTCAGTATCTCACTTTTAAGAAATTCTCATCTGTCATGAACTCCCTTCGCTTCCAGTGTTCTTGACCATGGAATTTCAGACAGTAATTCCCTAAGATTACAGAGAACAGCTTTCTTAAAATCTAGAATGCATGTCTGGCTACATTTGGCTTCCCCTTCCCACTGAATGACAAATTCCAATAGAACATGGTCGCTCCCAAGTAAGGATCCCACCTCTTCCATCTCATTAACATGGTCATCCCTTGGTCAGGATCAGATCTAAAATAGTTGATCTCCTTGTTGCCTCTTCCACCCTGTGGACAATGAAAATGTCTGCAAGGCAAGTGAGGAATTTGTTGGTCCTTATGCCCTTGGCAGAGTTTGACTTCCAACATAAATCAGGATAGTTGAAATCTCCCATTACTACTACATGTCTCCTTTTTGAATGTGTGGTTATCTGCTCCAGGAAGGCGTCATCCAAATCCTTGGTCTGGCTTGGGAGTCTGTAGTAGACCCCCACAATGACATCCCCATTGTTTCTCACCCCATTAATTCTTATCTAGATGCTCTCAACCTGGTTCCTGGATTGAAGTCATGAATCTCTTCATAGGTGTAAATATCCTTGATATATAAAGCTACTCCTTCTCCTTTGGTCTATTTCTCTGAAATATGTGATACCCCCTAATTACTACATTCCAATCATGAGACTCATCCCACCAGGTTTCAGTAATGCCAATTGTATCATATTTATTCTGTTGTATTTAGAGTTCTAGTTCGTCTTGCTTATTTCTCATGCTCTGTGCATTGGTGTAGAGACATTTAAGACCATATGCTCTTAACACAAGGCCTTTACTAGAGTTGTTTTTCCTACCACTGTTGGTCTCTAGTACTACTCGGCCTTCTCTTTCTATAACATTTGGGCTGTTATCCCCAGAATTTGCTGAGCTCCTTCCCTGAATATTACTATCTCCTCCCCCCCTCCCAGAACTCAGTTTAAAGCCCTTCTGATGAGATTTCTGAGACTCTTAGCAAAAACATTCCCGCCAAAAGCTGTGAGGTCCACCCCATCCTCTGCCAGAAGACCACCTCTGTAAAAATGAAGACCATGCTCCAAGAAGTCAAATTGTAAATCATTAGTCAAAATATGTATTGTCTGAAATAGAAAAAGCATTTTTTGGTGACGTGTATTTTTAAGGTTGATATTCTGCCTAATTTCTGCCTCATATTCTGCCATTTCAATTTAGTCTACCTTTGTAGATCCTGCTTAATACCACACCATAACTTTGCATAGTTATTCTGAAAAAGTTTACTATTTTGAATTTCAAAGCAGCTTGCCATGTGTGATCTGATCTTTGGCTTTCAAGAAAACACACAGGGCTTTTCCAATTTATTTAATAAGGCATACTAAGCTTAATCACAAAGCGGTTGCTGGATCTACCTTTTCACATCACATACTTTGGTTTTATCTTGATATAATATTTTCATACTGTCAATTCCCATTGGTGGAACCTTTGCATCTTCCCTCTTCTCAAATTTCCAGTGGTCCCCTAGAAGACTTCATTTCCATACTTTGATCTAATGCATCTCTGTTGTATTTGTTATTTGTTTCTATAGCTTTACATGGGCAAGATGCCTGTGGATGTCTGCTCCCAGGTTCTCCTCTTTGATCCTCCTTAACTGCTTCCTTTGATATGAAATCCAAGGTCATCCACAACTTGCAGCTTAGGTACTATCCAACGGTGTCATGCCCTGCCTTGGGGACTGCGGCAGCAAGGAGGAGGATTCTGACTCTGAGGCAGAGGTTTCCCCATGGACTGTTGGTTGGCCTGACCAGATGCCAGGAGACGTCAGCCCTCCAATTGTGTTATACCACTGGGTTAGACCGGGCCTGCAAAGTTCAGGGATCAGATGGACCACCTGAGCGGAGCGCTTTGTTTGAAACAGTCACACATAAGTTGCTCCTGCTGAAACCCCGTTTCCAATGGCCGTGGTACACCCTTGCTCAGATTGAACTGGGTTAGGCTCTGGTCTTCTTCTTCTTCTTCTTCTTCTTCTTCTTTTTTTTGCTCTCTCCCTGGCAGCGGGGGCTCCCAAACTGGTGAGAAAGACAGAATGAACCAAATCAGAGACAAACAAGTGTATGCTTGCTTATTGCCAGAGCAGACGCTGACTATGTCGGTGATTGGTCAGGATTGTCATGCGTATGCAAATTAGACACAGTGCACCGGGGCTGGGGTTCGAGCCAATTGTGTGGGTCTCTGGCCCTTATGGGGCATCGGAGAGTAGTTCTAAATTTGTGAATTCAACACTGAATTGAGTAACAAGTGAGGTAGCGGTGCAGATTGTTCTCACCCTAACAATCCAAGCTCGTGGATGGAAAGAGGAGAGAAATCTCTGAAAGGTGGGGGTCATTCTGGGCAGTAGACCGGGATTCCAGAGTCAGAGCTGCTTCCGCTGAGAGGGCCGTGAGGCCCCCTTGTCTCGCCCTATCGTCACCGGATGCCATTGCACAAGGCAATCCCTCAGAGTGAGAGAATGCCGGCATTCTGGTCTGACTCATGTCCCTTCCTCAGGACACCCAGGCTGATTCTGGAGGCCTGATGCACCTCAGAGGATCGGAGGACCTCGGGACAGCCATCCCGTAGATCTTCCCCAAAACTGTACAAGGAAAGAACTAACTACTTAAACCATACCAAAACTAACAAAACTATTTACATAGCGGAACTATTTACGGTATCAGGGGATCCAGGGGGGTCGCCACTCCGCCTCTATTCCCTTCAGACAATGGCCGTTCAACCATTGTCGAATGCCTCATAGATGGAGGCAAACATCTCTGACAAGTCAATCTCCGGTAAGTCAGTGTAATTTAAAGACACTTGAGGAGCAATTACATGCACAGGAGCCATCCCACCAGACTCCTCAAGCAGGTCAGGGTCAGCAAGGTCCTTTGGATCAACTGGCTGGCCCTTCCACTCTTTCAGCTGAGAGACGTGGAAGAATTTCAGCCAGTCTCCCTTCCTTCTAGCAATCCTCACCTGGTAAACAGCGGGGAAAATCCGCTTCACAATGGGGATGGGGCCAACCCACTTGGCAGCGAGGAAGTGCTTGTCCTTATAGAAATTTCTATACAGGACCAATTGCTCCTCCTCCCACTGGCAAGGGTGATGCACCCACCCCAGTCTCCTATCCATCTTTTGCAAGTTCTTTCCCAACTGGGTGGCCACTTGATGGTGAACTTGCCCTACGTGCTGAATAAGGCTCCTCACCCACTCGTTATTTAGAACCACCGGTTCCAAATCGGAGGGGAGGTTGGTGTCTATCCAAAATGCCTCGGGCAGCATCGTCTTCTGCCCAGTCATCACCATGTGCGGCGTGAAGCCGTGGGACGCCACCGTGCCTCTGAAGGTCATCAGAATGATCAGCAGCTTCTTTTCCCAATCTTTGCCAGAGGAACGCACCACCTTCCGAAGGGCTTCCTTCAAAGAGCGGTTCGTCCTTTCGATCTGTCCTGAACTCTGAGGATGGTGGGCGATGTGAAAGCATTGGCGAATGCTCAGTGCCTTGCACAACTCCTGGGTAACTTCACCAGCGAAGTGTACCCCTAAGTCCGAGTCAAGATCACGTGACACTCCCCACCGTGCCCAGACATTGTTAAAGAGCAAGCGTGCTGCCGTGCTTGCAGTGCTGTCTCTACAAGGAAAAGCCTCGATCCATTTGCTGAATGGATCGATGACTGTTACACAATATTTGTTCCCACGTGGGGTTGTAGGCAGGGGGCCTATAAAGTCTATATGAATGCAAGACCAGGGACCCTCGATGTGTTGGTGCTCGATGGGCGCCTTGGGGCTGGAGGTATCAGGGTTGACCATGGCGCAAGCCAAGCAGTTGTCGACCCACTGGTCTACATCCTGTCTGATTTGCAGCCACTACCTGGTTTCCCGAACCCTGTCCAGAGTCACACTTCGCCCTCGGTGTCCCTGCTCATGCACGAACTGTATGACGTCACTGAGGAGGTCCTTGGGCATGATCCAGTGGCGTTGGCCATTGGCATCAATAGCCCAATACACTCCCTCTAGCTGGGAGATCTTGAACTGGCCAGACTCGTCTGATCCTTTCCGGGCCAATTCCAGGATCTTGGAATCACCTTTCTGCAACACTCCCAGGTGGAACATGGGAGGGACTAACTGTTCCTTTGGGTTAACATTAATAGCGGCGATGGGGGCCCCATCATCCAGCAAAGCGGCATCCCAGGCTATGGTGTCTGCCCTGGTGTTCAAAATACAGGTAGCCATGTTCTTTTTCTGGTGTCCTCGGACGTGAGCAACCCACGTACGGGCCCTCCGCTCTTCAATCTGGGCTGCGATTTGGACCCATTTCTCTAGATGGGCTATGGGCTTCCCATCGGATGTTTTTAGGTCATTTTGGAGCCAGATCGGTAACCAGACACTGGCAGCCTTAGCAGTCCAGTCAGAATCTGTATAGATGGCCAGGGGCAATCAAGTGGTTCGTGCTCCAAAATAGCCTTTAGAGCTTCTACTTCCGCCGCTTGGCTGGAGTGTGGTTGGGCCTTCCCCTGTAGGGTGAAGGAGTCTGTGACTCGGATCAGTCCATAGCCTGTCCGTGGGCTACCGTCCACGTGCACGGATGATCCGTCACAGAACCAACAAACAAAGCCCTGTAATTGAGCTTCCTCAGGGGAGGCTCCCCATTCCACTGGCCATTGACTAGTACTCAAAGGTGGTAAAGGGCACTCATGCGTGGCTCCGGTCACCTCTAGACCATAGGGAGCTGGCGGGTCCTGCGGTTGCTTCTGAAAATCCACCCCACGAGACACCAAGGAAACAGTCCATTTGGCAATCCTGGTGTTGGACACCTGGCCATCCTGAACCTTTCCAGACAGAATATACTTAAGTGGCATATGGGGGGTCTGGACAATCACACAGGCGCCTCCAATCATGAATTCCCAATGTGTTAAAGCTCAGACTAATGCGAGGCAGGTTTTCTCAGAGTAAATTTGGTCTCATGTGGGTCCAGATTCATGGAGGTGTATGCTATTACACGCTGAGTGCCATTAAGTTGTTGAGAGAAAACTGCCCCTATACTCCTATCCTAGGTGGCTAGTTGTATAAGGAACGGCTTGGCCATATTCGGGTGCGCAAGAGCTGGTACCTTCATCAAATCCTCTTTAAGTTGGGCAAATACCTGCTGTTGTGCTGGTTCCCAGTCCCATTGGGCATTCTTCTTTAGTAGGCCATACAGAGGCCTTGCCTTGGCGGCGAAAGCCTCTATAAAGTCCCTAGAAAAGTTGAATGTTCCAAAAAGGGACTGCAGGGAGTGCAAGTCCGTGGGTGCTGGTAACTTGGAGATCACTTCTACCTGCTGTGCATTGGGAGTGCGACCTTCGGTGCCCAGACAAAGCCCTAGGAACCTGACCTCAGTGGACACCAATTGGGCCTTATCTCTATTAGCTTTAAACCCAGTGACACGGAGGATCTCTTAACACCTCATGGGTGATTTCCCTGGTCTTCTCCTCCGAATTAGAGTGTATTAAAATATCGTCAAGACGTGGGACCTTGAAGCTGGCGGCAGCTTGTTGCACATCTTGACCACATGGGCATGGCAAATGCTTGGGCTGGAATGAAAGCCCTGGGGTGTGCGTTTAAACACGTACTGTTGCCCCCGGAACGTGAAGGCAAACTTGTACCAACAAGCCTCGTGTAATGGGATTGAATGGAACGCATTTGCCAAATCCAAAATGCTATAATATCTGGCTCCTGCCGCGATGGCAGACAGGATTTCGTTATATTTAGCCACAACCGGCACAATGGGAGGGATGACAGAGTTCAAAGCTCTAAAATCTACAGTCATCCTCCACGTTTTGCCGTCGGATTTCAGTACTGGCCATAAGGGCGCATTGCAGTTGGACTGCATAGGGGTGACTACATCCCACTTGACGAGTCCCTCTATGGTTTTCTTTATGACGTCTTCTGCTTCTGCTGGATATTTACATTGTTTTTTTGGGGGGGGGGTCCTGGCCTTCTATCAAGATGCAGGTTCCCTTTACAGTCCCACACTCCTTCACCCATGGGTCACTA
The DNA here is from genome assembly GCA_030412105.1 of Cyclura pinguis. NCBI lineage: Eukaryota > Metazoa > Chordata > Lepidosauria > Squamata > Iguanidae > Cyclura > Cyclura pinguis. The sequence goes on from CM059603.1 coordinate 111,156,384, forward strand.
GTCACGCAGTGCACAGGGGCAGGAGCTTTCATGGTGGCACAATGGTGCATGGCCGAAATTTCTGTTAGTCCCTGATCTAACTGCCATAGAAACCCGTTCGCGTAGTCCACCATGAGCTTGTTTCCCTGGAGGAAGCCGATGCCCAAAAGGCCATCGTCTTTGCCCTGGTTCTTGCAGGCCCACAGCTGGAACTGGAACGTTTCTATGGACATCGGGATGTTGGTCCAAGCTCAGGCTTGGTGACCCCTCTGCCATATCCAGAAAGCTGGACATGCTCGGGCGTAGGTTCACCGTGTTTCACAAGTTTGGGATGCAGCATGCTTACTGCTGCACCAGAGTCTACAAGAAGGGTGGCAGGAGTCTTATCCCTCTCTGTCCCAATGCCTGCCTTCACCCAGAACCTTCCCCACCTGTCAGGCTTCAACTTAGCCACAACATTGCGGGGAAGCTTCCTGGACCGAGGGCACCCCTATGCTTGCAGATCCAGGTTAGGGTAGTATCCAGCTGGAGGAGGGCCATTGGTTACGGCGTTGACTGGCTGGCTACCTCCCGCCTGCAGCTGCTTCTCCAGAGCTCAATCAATTCGGAGGTGGGACGTTTGTCAAACTGGCTCATGTCCAGTCCGAACTTTCTGAACATGCCCCCGATTCTCACTCTGTCTGAGGAATACGTCTGGACCATGGGATCATACCCGCCAGATGCCTCCCTGGGAAAGCCTGAGTCAGAGGGCTGTTTGGGGGCAGTTGGCTGCTGTGGGGGACTCCCTGCCTTGCCGGGCTGGCTGCGGAAGTCCCGTCCCTGCCACTGCCTGTTGTCATGTCTGGGTGGCGGTTGCGAGTTCCAATTCCCTCGTGGAATGGAATTCAGAGCCGTTTTCCAGTGCTGGGGATGGGGCCCATAGTTCGAGTACGTGACCTCGACTATGGGTTCCCAGTTCCCGGGGTCCCTTCGGTTTGGCTTGGTGGGAGGTTTGAGAGACCCTGCCTCGCTCAGCAGGTCAGCGACCCGCTGGAGGTTATTCCCAAACTCTTCCCAGTTGATGGTGGCTGGATCCACCAAATCGAGAGCCATCTTTGTCTCATGATTAAGACCTCCATAAAGGAGCGTCTTAAACTCGAGTTGGTTCAAGTCATATCCATGGGGCATCAAGGGGACCTTCTGGGCCAGAATGGTGAGGATCTGCTTCCGCGCCACGTAAGCCTCAAGATTCTCTCGAGTACCCTGCTGCTCCATGACATAGAGCACGCTCGCACTCTGTCCGGGCCACAAAATCCTAACTACCTCTCTCATCCAGTTGTGGGCCTCAAGCCCAACCAAGCCTAGTGCAGCCACGGCCGATTCGAGAGTCAGGAGTTTGGAGGGGGACATACAAAGCCAAGCCAACTAGGTCAGGTCCTGACCGTTGGCCGTGGGATGGGAATGTATGACTGCATTCAGCCACATTATTCCTGTCGACTTATTCAATGGACCCAGCTGGTCCGCTATTGCTTTGGCCTCAGTAGCTCGCCAGGGGACCCTAGTCTCTGTGACCTGCGTCTCCTGTGTCTCTGGCCTATCTACATTGCCTTCGCCAATGGGGGTGGTCCGTCTAGTCATGGACCGTGTCTCTACTGGGTTGATTGGGACCTTAGGGTCACTCCAGTCGGGATTGTGGGGAATGGTTGCCCGAGCATCCTCCAGCAGCGGCTCCCCAGAAAAGTCCTCCCACAAACGTTAGGAGCAGCTCTGGGCACACAGCCGAAATCAAACCCTTACAGGTATGGAGCTGACTCTCCAGCGCATCAATCTGCTTATGACAAGCTGCATGACTAGCAGCCTTCTGCTGTTCTCTCACTTGCCCCACCATGAATTTGGCCGCAGACCGGGCATGATCCACCTCAGCCTCTAAGGCGTGTGCTTTCTTTTCCCAAGTCTGCGCCACTAACGTGATGTTACTAAGCTTCTGTGCAGAGGCCTGTGCTATGGACACAAAAGTTACCTTGTCCGCTCACAGTGCCTCAATGTCAGCATGAAGCTGGGCATTTTCTTTCTCGGTTTCAGCTAGCTTCCCTCGGGTCTCTACAAGTGCACTACTAGCGTCTCTGGCCATGAGCCAAAGTCCCCAAGCGGCCAAAGCGGCCTTAGACGGCCCAAATGAGTTATTTAATTTACGTGCCAGGGTGTACACTTCACGGAATGTGGCAAAGGGATCAGCCATCTGGAAGATGGAGTCTTCCAGGGGCATTTCCCCTTACTCAACACCCACCTTTCTAATTTTCCTCAGACCTCTTCCTCCAACATGAGGTCCTTAATGGTGACCATACTATTCTCAGCCATGCTACTATCCTACAAAATTCCCTAACACAAGAGCGGGACCAGGACCTGGAGTGATGGGAAGGATCACCTAGACCCCTGGGGGAACTGAAGGGAAACGAACACAGCAGAACTACTCTAGGAAAGAGGGATGTGTTGGAAAATGCAGGGGGGCATGCTGTAGCTTTAGCATGACCCACAAGGAAACCGTCCTTAAAAGCAAGAAAAAATACGTCTTCAGTCCCAGAAAACTGCCAGTGAATGAGGCCAGCCGGTTTGACTAAAACCTACAGTTTATTGAAGAGAAGCATGAGTACATAATCAGCAAATCTATGTAAATCTATGTAAAATCCATGTCTGAACACAGACAGCAACAGCTAAGAGAATACATGAAGAGAAAAAATACAGAAAAGAGACACTGCCTGTTTTCAGGCTGCTCTTAAGTAGAATCATGTCAACAAGTTTTCACACCATGGGACAGGGAAGTTCGTTAGACTAAACACACCTTTGTTATGAGAGAAGAAGCTGCAGAGATTCTCAGGCAAAACCTTATCTACTTGAGCTGGGAACAGGGACCTCAGCAGACAGAGGACAGTGGAGTAAACAAGAACACAATTAACCCTTAACACAGACAGAACGGTCTTGGCCTGCAAATGCCAACAGGATGGGAACCTATCTCCAGCCTGCCCAAACACAGTCACTTTGGTACACCCAAGCCCGTTTTTCCACCTCGAAAGTGTCGGGGACCAAAGGACAAGGAAACGGTTCAGGGACAGGGAGGTCACCTAGACCCAGGGAACCCTCAGGAGTACTTCGCCTGCCTGAATGGGGGAAACGAATGCCAAGAAACTTACTACGTCGCCTGGCCAAGCAGCCGGGGAAAAGGGCAAGGAAACAAAACCGAACCGTCCCTAACTGGTTTTCTGGGTGAGGGGTACCTTCCTTTACCATGGGCTAAACCTCTAAACCCTAGGCTAGGTCAGGAATCACCACCCGCACCTAGTCGGCTAGCCAATCGGGACACACCCGAAATTACACAGCGGGACGCACCTGCGTTCTCTATACAACTACTACAACGAGGAGCAGGATGCACCCGTGTTCTCAACTCTGGGGGGGGGGAACGAGGAGGGTCTCTTTTCTTAAGTGCTTTTTGTGCCTTGCTGCTATGGTGTTGGATGAGTGTAGACTGTCCCTACGGTGCTAACACCCTAAGACTTTGGATCCCAGCCCACAGTAGACCCCAAGTTAGGGATGTGATTCCTGGGTCAGCTTGTGCACACCCCTTGCTATCAGACAATGATTCACTGCCCAAAGGCCAGCAGTGACCACGCCGGGGCGGCTGACATACACAAACCAAGCAAGAAAGGGGGATAGATTCCAACCTCAATAGAGTAGCTCCTAGAGCTCACACACAGAGAATTCTCACACACACACATGTTTCTGCCTAACTGAATCCTACCAACCTGATCGACCGTTCCCTAAGTCAGTACCAGCCTGACTTGAGGAGGTTCGCGACTCCTTCTCAAATTAGGGGTACCGGGGTTGCCCACGTTGCTCCACCACTCTGTTACCCTGTATTCTGGGCATCCCAGGAGGGACACCTAAATAACCTTGCAATTACACAAATTGGGGAAATTAGTCTAGAGCACTAGACTAGTTGGCAAAACAAGAGGCAGGGTAACGCAGCAGAATCTTGTAACCCAGAGTTTACGGGGTCAGGCCAAGTCAAGAAGCAGACCGGTTTGAAAATAATGAATGATACTGATTAAAGATAGGCACACAATGTAAGCAACACACGCACACAGATAACTATGGAAAATAAAGTTGTGAGTAAGATAGCAGGATTTTCAGAGGGATAGTTGGTTCTGGTGATATGAAACCTGTTCCTGAAGTCTGGAAGAAAATGGAGAGCGAAGCTGGGGTTCGATGTATCTCAGCACGTAGAGCTGAGGGGAAGCTTGCCAAGTGATGCGGCAGCAAGGCTGTCTGGAACTTGGGAGTGATCCAAAGAAGCGCTCAAAGTCAGGGGTTTTTATAAGGAGAATTGTGACCACAGGGTAGGTCAGACTTGGGGAAAACAATAGATCTGGGGCTGGAGACAAAGCCTCCGAGAGGTCAGAATTTGAATGATTGAATTATAGCCAAATTGTCAATAGGATAACCGTTATGTAAACAAGGAGTACTTGAGCATTGTATAGTCAGATTATCAAGCTGCCAGCGCTAGGCAGAGGATCTTTTGAAAGTTGCTTGCATACCTAATGGAGAGGTACTTGCCTTGAAGTCTCCTAAAGCGGCGAGTCAGCTGTTTCTGGCCTGCCTGTGTTGTTTTGGAATATTACGGCGATTATCAGCCAAGCCTGCATTGCGTGCTTGTCCGGGGGCCTCACAAGCATGTGGAAGGGATATGTGAAACCGAATTATTGATATCAAAAGATATCTTTTTATATCGCCAAAGCTCGGGTTAACCAGGGCAGTAACACACATTTTGATTTATTTCATATGGGAAAGAATAAGAGATCAACAGAACTTTAAGAAAAAACTAGTTGTGAAAGACAAGAAGGTGAAAATATACAAAGACATTCAAACACAGATCTTGAAAAGGAGAACGGAATATTTCTTTTTTCACAAGTCAACTACAGAAAAGAAACCTGTGATACAGATATGAAGAAATAGAGGCTGTCTCTTTCTTTTTCAAAGGGAAAAACTACAAACTAAATGCAATTAAGAAGCAAAATAATTTATGGAAAAAAATTCAAAGACACTGGAAAGAAAGAAAAATGGAGACAATGCAGAAAGATCATGTGGCTATAAGATTGGACAATATAGGAAAACTGGAGAGCCCGTTAGAAGAAGAGATACAAGATCAAAAAGAAGATATCCCATCTAATGAGAATCAATCTGCATAAGATTTGGAAGAAGAAGACAAGGACACCCAAGATATCATAGAAGAGAGTACTTCCTAAAATTGAAATACGAAAATAGTTTCTTGGAATATTAAAGGATTGAACTCAATTTATAAAAGAAGGCTTTGTCACTACTTTGAAAAACAGAAAGCAGATATTATTTGTCTACAAAACACACATAAGACAAAGGGATGCAAGGTTTCTAAACAACTTCAAATTAGGAAAAAGCTTTGTATCAGCTTATCGGAAGAAGAAAAAAGGCATTGTATTTCAATTAAAATATCAACAGAATAAATATTCAGAGATGAAGACGAATGAGCAATTGGACTGGAAATCTCAACATAAAGACTGACTATTAATTGGCATCTATGAACCATGTGGAAAAAAAGGCTTCTTTTTTGAAAAACCAGAACAATTACAAGATTGTGAGTATGAAAATATTATGATGCTAAGAGATTGGAATGGGGTTCTAGATGTACAGTAGGATAAAAGTGATTGACAAAAAAGGAAAAAAAACAAGGTAAGCTTCCAAGCTTTGTTGAAATTATGAAAAATTTTACATTACTAGATCCCCAAAGGACTATGCATGGAAAAGAAAGAGAATTTACTTTCTATTTAGAAAACTATAAAACAGCATCTAGAATTGATATGTTTTAATATCAAAACATCTGACACCTAAAGTTACTAAGACAGACATTTTAACAAAATTCCTATTTGACAATCTAATTTTATTGAAATTTAAATTTCCAAGACAAGATTTTTTTTATTATAATTGTTATATCCAAATTCCAAATAATGAAAATAAAATATAATTACTTACATACTACCTTTTAAAAAATTTGCACCTCCAATTATAGAGTACCCCCTCCCCTCTGATTCCTTTTGATTCCATATTTAGCAGTCTCCCCAAAATATATATTATTTCATAAACTTTTATCCAAACCTACTTTAAATGAAATATGCTTTTCGTATTCAACCATGACTTACCACAAATTTATCTAAAATATGTAAATAAATTTCTTAACTTTTTTAGAATGCTCCCCACCTTTACCTCCTCTGTTATATAATTATCTTAGTTTTTAACCCAATACATTATTGGACTCCATTCTCACTCAAACTGTTGAAAGGAGTTCCTTTTTATCAAAGTAGAAATTTCTCCATCTTTATCATGTCCATAATCTTTTCTTTCCAATCATTGATCGATGGTTCCAATTTCTCTTTCAAATGTTGCACAAAGCATATTTTGCCTGCCATTATTAAATAAAGAAAAAAATTTCTTTTTCTCATGCAGTTAATTTTGATTTCTAATTATATTTAGTAAGTACTTTCCTGGTCTCATTTGAAATTTTCAAGACAATATTCTGTTTAATTTTTTTAAAAAAATTATTTATTATTACATATTTACAATTATTGCATATTTATGAAGTACATCTACACAAGATACAAAGACAAAGATCATATACTCAATACACAGGATAAAACAAAAGGAAGACGAAAATAAATAGAACAGAAGTAGACAAATATATAATTCCATATTATCTAAATTATTCTTTAAAGGCAATAACGAAGGATTCTCCTCATTTCCTACTAAAGTATATGATTAAACCTTCCCATTGTTCCCTAAAATTGTCTGATGATTTGTCTTTTAATAACATTATTAATTTATCAATTTCTAATATCTCATTTCTAATATCTCATAAACTTCTATAAGTCATGAATCAACACTAGGAATCTCTTCCTTTTTCCATTCCTTGGCGTGAAGGATTCTGTCCTTAGTTATCAAATTAAGAATGATTGTTTCTTGAATATTGTTTCTTGATATAATCCTGAACTGAATTAAACATATTTAACATATTTAACAAATATAATTCTGGTTTCATGGGGAAATTCTTTTCTATAATCTTTGTAATCTCTGCATGAATATTCTTCGAATTTTTTTTTTTTGCTTTCTTACAATTCCACCAGCAATGATAGAAAGAACCTCTTTCTGATTTACATTTCCAGCATTTCCTCCTTTATATATTTTAGCAATTTTAACTGGAGTTATATGGCATCTATATAACATCTAATAAAAATTTTCTTTAAATGATTGGCAAGCTGTAAAATTTAGATCTTTCCAAGCTTGTAGCCAATTCAAGAGGATATCCAATATCCTGAGCCCATTTTACCATACTGCTTTTCAGTATCTCGTGTTCTGTTTCCCATTTTAAAAGAAGTTTATAAAATTTGGCTGCAACGTGTTTTTTGCCAGCCACTAAGATGGTATCTAACTCTGAAATAGAATCCTTTAAATTCTCTTCCTTATTGTCCTGTATATAACTGTATATACAAAAACCAGGAGCAATTCATCCCTTCTGGTAATTGTTCTCCTCTTGATTTAAAAGTTGGTTCATTGTCTTGAAATTTTAATAACTTTTTATATGTCCACCATTTTTTTTGAGGTTTACTTACAGAATTATAGAAAGCTTCTTGTGGGGACACCCATAATGGCATTTGTGGACAAAGCCGATGTTTTATATTTAGACCAAATTTTGAAAAGTGAATTTTTAAAGAAATGTCATCTATGTTTTAAATCTGCTCCTTCCAAGAGCAGTAATCTTTTATTATTCAATGTAATCCAATTTGTTATCCAGGTTAAGGTGTTGGCATATGCATAAATTGTAAATCTGGAAGCCCTAGGCCCCCTCATTTTCTAAGATCTGCCATCAAACTCAATTTTATTCTTGGCTTTTTCCCAACCCAGATAAATCTGGTCAGATCTAGTTTCCATTGATTGAAGATGTCCCATTTAACTATGCTGGGGATATTTTGGAAAAGAAAATTCCTTTTAGGTAGTATGTTCATCTTTATAGTGGCAATTTTCCCTAACAAAGATAGTTCTAATTTATTCCATGATAAGTTTTTTTCTTAATTTCTTTCTAAATTTTAGAGTAATTATTTTCAAACAGCTCTCAACAATTTTTAGTTAGCCAGATGCCCAAATATTTGATATTTTTTCTATTTTAAATTTTGTCTTATATTTCAGTTCTTCTTCTTCTCTTGCAGATAAGTTTTTTGTCAATATTTGTGATTTTTCCTGGTTGATTTTAAATCCTGCAACTTTACCAAATTCTATCAAAATCTGACTGAGATTATCTATAGAGTCAAGAGGATTTGCTAAAATTAAATAAGGTTATGCTTCAAGTTCAAATGTTTATCTTTAATTTTTGAACCTTTTATATCTTTTTCATTCTTTATCATATTATTAAATATTTCAAATACAATCAGGAAAAAAGTGGCAAGAGTAGACATCTTTGACTGATTCCTCTTTTAACTCTACAAAGTTTCATTCTCTCTGAATTAAAAATTATAAGGGCCTCTTGATCTGAATAAATTGCTTTTGGCCATTTAAGAAAATTATTTCCAATATTCACCTTTTTAAGAATTTGATTCATAAATTGGCATGAAATATTGTCAAATGCTTTTTCAGTATCCAAAAAGATCAATCCCAGTTTCTTATTCATAGTATTGTATTATGTTTATCAAAGTTCGGATGTTATCCCTTAATTGGTGGCCCTGTAAAAAACCTGACTGGTCTTCGTGTATCCTATCAACAAGAATTTTCTTTATTCTTTCTGCCAGAATTGCTGTAAATAATTTGTAATCTTGGTTTAATAATGAAAACGGTTTATAATTTCATGAATTTGTTACATCTTTCCCTTCTTTAGGAATTAGCATAACATTTCCAGGAGTGAGGTTTCTCTCCATTTGCTATTTGATTCAAAGTTTCATACAATGACAGTATAAGCTCTTTCTCAAATGTTTTATAATAGGCAACCGAGAATCAGTCAGTTCCCGCGGTCTTCCCTGGTTTAGCACTGTTAATGGTTTCAGATGTTTCCTTTACTGTAATAGATTGATTTAACTGGTCTCTTTGTTTATCTGTTAATTGTTTGATAGTGACCTTCTGTAGATAGTGTTCTGTTTTATGCTGTTGAGTATCCTGCTGTTGATCATCACCATACAATTTAGAATAATAATCATGGAAAGCTTGTTTAATTTTCTCTTGTTGGGTGGTAATTTCTTCTCCAATTTTGATTTTGGCAATTATCCTTTTTTTTTCTTTCCTTAATTTATGTGCAAGCCATTTGCCTGGTTTTTTGGTGGATTAAAAATGTTTTTAAGATATTTAATCTTCTTCTTTACTTGTGAATCCAGGAGTGCTGTGAGTTGATTTGTACCTCCAAATATCTATCAGACCATAATCAGAGATATATCTTAGGAAATTCCTAGGCAGTTTCAACTTGTGATCTCTTCATTTCTTTGTGAGACTTTCTATCTAATATCAGATACATTACAGTGTTCCAATCCCCCATCATGATTATCTTCTCGTATTCTTGGCCAGCTGAGGTTTCAAAGAAGCTTTCAAAGAAGGTTGATTTATTCTCATTTGCAGTATAGATACCAACTAGCAATACTTTCTCGTTCTGTATTTTAATTTCAATGGCAGTAAAATGACTAGAATTGTCATGAAATACTTCTCTTGGTGCCAGACATTTATTTATATATAAGAGAATCCCTTTCTGTTTTCGCTCATTGGTGGAGATGAAGCACTCACCCAATTTAGGTCCAATTCTTTTACCTGCATTCCTTGTAAGCTAACAACAACATCTGCTTCCCTAAATAATAAAATATCTTCCTTTTCTTTGATAGAACATTAAGACCATGAACATCCCAAGTCAACACCTTAATATCCATCATACTTCAACTTCTAATAACCGACCCTCCTTGTTCAAATTTGAATTTCACTCTTGAGAGATTGTATCTCTCCCTCTTCACCAAGTACAATCTGTAATTCGTTTGCTAGTTCTTCTTCCTCCTCTATTTCTTCTTCTTCTTTTTCTTTGTCTTCATCTTCATCTTCCCTTCTTCCTTTTTGATGTCTTCAAGTGTCAATTGTTTTAAACTTTCTCTGCATGAACTTTCTTCTTCTCATTCTTGTTCTTGCATATCTTCTCTTCCATCCTTTTTCATCTCTTTCTTCAGTGGTTCTCTGTACTGTTCTAGGAACATGTCAACTTGCCTTACTGATGTCAAGTTGAATCTCCTCTGTTTGAAGTAAAAAGCAATCCCTGCTATATCCCTTCTTCCCCGTCTATAATTGATGCCAGCTTTCTTTAGCTGTTGGGTCAGGAACATATGCTCTTTCATTTTCTGAAGTATGGATCCAGGCACATCTTTGAAAATTTGAATTGTCTGACTATCTTTTGTCAATTTTTCAATGTACCTCTTTTGAATTATTAAATCTCTAACTCTCTGATGGACAAAACTAAAATGAGTATGTCATGAGCTAACTTGTTCCTTCTAGCTGCTGGACAACTTATTCGGTATAATTTATCAATTTCCAAATTTAGCACTCAGTAGGTCATCCTAAAATTTTTGCCAATACGGGTAGCACTCTCTCGGCCAGATTTTCAAATTTCCTCTCCTTTAGCCCTCTCAGTTTGAGTGATTTCTCTATGTGTCTACTTTCAGATAAATCTTGAAGTTTCTGAAGTTGAAATTGTGTACATTTATTATTTATTTCATCTATCTCTTGTATTTTTTCCTCAAATTCCTGCATTTTGGTATTTATTTTTTTCATTTCCTCCATTATCATTTTGAATTTGAAATTTTCAAGGCAATACACTAGAGAGTGAGTCATGAATTTTTTCCAATAATTCTTAGCTACATGGCAAGCCCACCACAAATAGAAATGGTTGCCAATAGTCTTCTCACATTTCCAACAAAACCCATTCCCTTTTTGAGAGATCTTCTCAAGTTTTTGTGGTGTCATGTACCATCTATGCAGCATCTTCCAAAAATTCTCTCTTAAATTCAAACTCAAGATTTCTCCAGATGTTTTTTCACTTATCTTAAAAGTTTCTTGTGTAGAGGTCCAGACTGGCAGCTTGCTGTAGAATCTAGTTTAGATTTTTCCCCCAGACCCTTATCAATGAATTACTGATACAATGGATAATTAAAGTCTCTATTTATTTTATTTTTGTTGTAGTAGATCTGTCAGATCTTCCCATCTTTGCCGTCTTTACTTATCTTTCTGTCTTAGCTAATTACTTTCAATCTGTTCTGTTCTTCTCTCCAAATGACATTCCAGTCTCTGCTGCTCTCACACCCTAGGAATTGTGGTTGTCATTTCTCACCATTTAACTTACTGGAACACATCTTCCCTGCCACTCACTGCTGCTTTCAGTAGACTTATCCCTATCATCTGTCTTTAGAGTCACTTTCTAAATGTCCTTCCCTTTATTTTGCCACTTTCTTTTCAACAGCAATCATCTGCCATTGTTGTCTGTCTGAAATCCAGTTCTCCTTCTCCTCTCACTAATTCAATACTCCGCTGTCTACCACGTGCTATCTTGCATTGTCTATCTCAGCAATGATTTTTCCTCCTTAAACAACTCATGTCCTTTTCTGCCTTTCTTAACTATTTATTCCCATGTACCCTCTCTCTTGCCTCCAGTATCACACACAGACACTCCTCCCTTGTTCTTCATTCATCCACCATCACTCACACCAATTTTTTCTTTTCACTTTCACTTTCCACTTTATTAACATAATGTCTAACACTTACTGTTGCTTCATAGATTTCTAATATCTTCTCAATACAACACAACACAGTTCCAATATCAGTTTAAATTATTCTGCAACAGCTCTTCTCTTCCTAGATTTTTTCCTCTTTTCACAAAACACGTTTCTATGAGATCAAATCTGTAAGTACAGTCCTCTTCTAGCCCATTTATCTGTTAGTGGTAAGAGTAGGATGGTTATTAGGTTCTATGCATAGTTTATAACTTAGGAACTCATGAATCTCATTGTTGTAAGTTCATAACAAGGCTGTTGGTGGCACTTATACAGGTTTTGCCTGAGGCTTGACCTGAAGATGTCTAGCTCCATCAACTTTGCTTCTCCTTCTCCATTATTGCTGGTTCGACTGTTGACTTGGTGAGCTGCTCTGGATCTCCTTTATTAGGGGGATCTTCTTGACCCTTGGGGGGGGCTTTTGATGTTACATTTCTCTCAGGTCTGGCTGCAGCCTGGGACTGTTCAACTTCAGCTGCCATCCACACTGACATCACAACCAGAAGTCCAAGACAAGGATTTAATTGACACCTTAAGGAAAACTTATTAAAAGATGAAGAAATACTGAAAAGGCAAAGAAAATATTGAACTTCTTTTTTCAAGACAATATCAGTTGAGAATGTGACATGCATTGTATATGGGACGCTAGCAAAGCAGTAATGTAGGGTTTCTTCATTCAGCAACAATTGGAACTACTAAAAAAATGAAGAGAAAAACACAAAAACTGTTAGATGAAATTAGAATTAAGGAAGAGGAGCTTTAAAAAATCCTAAGAAAAATAAATAAATAACCAAGTAAAAATATTACAGAAACAAGTATCATTAATATCAGTGGAAGAAATGCAGGGAAAATTAAAATATGCCAAATGAACACATGTTGGATATGCAAATAAATGTGCTAAGTGGTTGGCATTTAAGAGAAGAAAGATGAAGGAAAAGAAGCAAATCACAAACATACAAGAAAGAATGTTGATTTATACAGAACAAGGCATAATAAAAAAAAGTTTCTAAAGATTGTTATTCTAAATTATTCAAAGAACAGAAAAATGTAGAGAAATCTTCTGAGAAGATCATTAAATACACGGAGTCACAAAATCTCCAGCAAATAACAGAACAAAGAAAAATATTAAACGGTCCAATAACTATGAAAGAATTACTGGAAGCAATAAAGAAACTTAAATCTGACAAATCACTAAACCCAAAAGGTTTTACAAACGTATATTATAAGAAATTCAAATTCATCAATCCTTTACATGCTGTTATGAATGAATTTATACAAAAAGGAAAACAAGCTATGTGTGATAACTCTTTGATTACAGTGATTCCTAAAGAAGATAAAGGTCCAAACCACACACACAGACTCCAAAAAATTACAGGCTTATTTCACTTCTAAACATGGGTTAAAAAATCTTTACCTCAATCCTAGCAGAGACATTAAAGAAAATACTAGCAGAGGTGATACATGAAGATCAGAGCAGTTTCTTACCCAGAAGAAATCTGAAAAATCTAAGAACTGTATTAGAATATTATGAAAAAAAGCACTAGGAAAAACTTGCAATTATTTTTGTTGATACAGAAAAGGCTTTTGACAATGTAAATTAGCATTATATGATCAAACTTCTGGAGAATATAGACTTTTGTGAGAAATTTATTGCAGGATTAAAACTATTTATCAAAAAGAAAGTTCCCAAATTTTGATTAATCAGGAAAAAAATAAATTATATGAAATCTCAAAAGGTACTTGACAAGATTGCCCACTCGCTCCACTATTATTTATTAATAATGCAGGTTCTCATTAATAAGATTAGACTCAATGATCAGGTCAAAGGTATCAACATTAGAAGAAATAAATACTGATGCTAGGCCTTTGCAGATGATTTAGTGATAATTTTAGAGGGACTTCAAATCTCTGTTACAGAAGTATTGAAAATGTTTGAAGAGTATGGACAAGTTTCAGATTTCAAAATAAAGAAAAAGCATCAATACTCACTATGACTATATAAAAAAGGGATAAATTTAATTAAGAAATTTTCAAACTGAAAAAAATAGGAAAAATTCAGATTTTTTTGATAATAATTACCAGAAAATGGGGAAACAAATAACAGTTGACCTAAAAAGATGGAAAAAGTTAAACTTGATGGGTAGGATAGCAGCAATCAAAATGAGTAACCTACCAAAATTGTTGTTATTCTTCCAAAATATTCCTATAATATCAATCACAAAGCATGCATGGAAAAATTCATGGAAAAATGCATGGAAGAAAGAAATATCAAAATTCATCTGGGCAGTTAAAAAAAAAAAAGAATAAAATGGAAAATGATTATTGAAGCAAAAGAAAGATGTGGATTGGGCCCCCCGATTTTAAATTATATTTCCATGTGGTATGTTTGGATTGGGAAAAAAAAATAGAATAATTTAGAATACCCAAGACTCTTGCAATTGGAAGGATTTGGTTGGCACATATACTTATGGTATAATAAGACTGATGTGAAAAAGGATTTTTATGACTGATAAAAGTATGGAATATATATAAGAAAAAGTTTTATAATAAAATACCTGATTGGACATCCCCTCAGGAGGCCTTTTTAATAGGAGGAATTATCTCAAATTTTTTCAAAGGGAAGATATAAGGATTTGATTACTGTGGAAGAAAATGGTCCTAAACTAAAAACAAGGGATGATTTCAAAGAACAAGGAATTGAAGTTCATTGTTTTCCTTACCAACAGTTGTAGGACACACTTAAAATGGATGTAAAACTATTTGGAATTACAAATGAATATAATGAATTGGATGAGGTCTTAATGAAAAAAACACACAACTGAAAACAGTATCTAAACTATATAAGATCCTTCTTGAATAAGATATGGAAAAAGAGATTATAACAGTTAAATGGGCCCAAACATTGGTCACGCAATTAATTTTGAAGACTGGCAAAAAATCAAGGGGGAAGGACTAAATTTTCACACTAAATTTTAGTTTGAGGGAGAATTACTGCAAAATGTTATATTGTTGGTACATGACCGATAGAAACAAGGAGATCAATGCTTAGGAACAAATATCATCTGATAGTATGATAATTCCAAGTGAAAAGCAATATGATGGAAGATAGATAATAAGATGAGGGAGGGAGAGACAGAAATAGAGGAGGGAAGGGAGAGTATTTTATGCATTTTAATATGACAATATTTGTTTAAAAATGAAAGAGTACACATACATGTATATTTGGGTACATTTTATTTTTAATAAAAATAGTAGTTAAAATACACAAAAATAAACTAGATAAGAATACACTCGGACATCAAACTAAACTACAAAGCACTAACAAAACCACAAATAACCAAAAATTGTTTCCTGCTCCTTTTGCAAAACAGCAAACAGTAATCAAACAGTAACAATTATGTTCTTAAGTTTAGTTTGAGGTTAGTATTTGTTGCCTATTATTTACTTTCATAATAAGTATTAACCTACAAGATTAATTAATACAATACAATATGTAAAAATACAATCAACTCCCAACTCGTTCTGTAGTTTGTGTTACTACAGAGTATTTCATTAGAGATAAAATTAAAAAATTAATAGTAATGATTAATAATGTTTCTAGCTTAATTATTAACAATCAGTTTTAACCATTCAGTAATCGTATCACTTACAAGGTAACATTCAATAACAAATTACTTATAAGCATAACTCCTTAAAAGTCAGTCTTAAATTATTTTAATATATAAATCATCCCTAATTTGTTCTCATTCTATTCTATATTAAAATTATTAAGTCTTAAAATAATAATTCTCTATGTAGTAAGTAACTTTTAAAGGCAACAGACAAAGTAAAGCTATTAAGTCTAATTATTCTTCTTGCAGTAAGTAAAATTAGAAGATCTAGAATTAAAATTTTAATTCCTCATCATCAAATGCTCTCAGTCTTTTCATAACTTTTCCTCTCATAATCATAAGTGTTTTTCTTCATCTGGTGTCTTCATCAGATGGTTTGTTCTTTCTCTCCAATTTCTATCTTTTTTCCAAGAATTGGATCATATTTAAATAGTCTTCAAAGACTTCTTGTCAATTCAGCCATGCTTAGTCTGTGTTTTTTATCCTTGTACATAAAAATCAATTCTCCAAGCTGAAAAGAACATTTTTTTCTGGAAAGTCTTTTCATCAGTAAGTCCATTATATAGTAATATTCTCCTTTTCCCCAAAGGAAACTTCTTGTGAGATCACAGATCAGTTGCCATACATTCTCTAGGGTAATGTCTGTTCAGATTCCAAGTTTTAGCCATTCAACTTTACAGTCAGAGGTTGATTTGTAATATTTCTTAAGCTTTTCATCTTTCTAACATCAGCTGTACTGTCCATCTCTTGCTGAGTGTTTATCTCATCTTCTATAAACATCATTTCCAAGTCTCAGGTCAACTCTTGCGAAGGTGTGTTGTGTCTTCTTTTTTCTCAAGTTGCCAGTGTGTCATTTCAGCTACCTGTTGTATTTTAATATCTTCATCTGCATCAGGCCCATCTTTAAACTGTCATGACAATTGTTCTATAAATACACTGACTTTTTTCTTAGTAGATGCATTAATTTGTCTAAATTCAGCCAAAATAAAATAAAAAAATATGCAGGTACATCCTCAGACTTTCCTAGATCATTTTTAATTTGAGTGTTACAATCCACAGTCAGACCCATGATGAATTCCATCCAATATTTCCTGTATAAGCTGTGTTCCCAAAATGTTAGATAGCAGAAGATCTCATGTAAGCTTTCCCAGAGATGTTAAAATTAGCACAGTACTGCACAGCAAACAGGCTGGCAAATTCCTTTACAAATCCTATCTTCATAATATGAAGCATGATTGTCTTAGTAATAAAAACAAAGTCTTGATCAATTATTAATATAAACCATATATAGATATGATCCAGATTAGAGGCAAAAGAGTCCCATTAAGAGCTAAATAACACTAAAAATCAAATGTCAGAAGAAAGGCAATCAATCCCTTAAAAATTCAAAAAAAGGTTCACAATCCAAATCCAAACATGTAAAAAAATAATAAAAAAATAGACCCCAAAACAAAATTAAGAGGGAAAAGAGAAAAAAATGAAAGAGATTAAATATGTAAACTTGATTCATGTATACTCCCACTGGCAATTCTAAAAGGAGGTACTGTCGCTTTAAATGTAACACAAAAAGACTCTCAGACTCTATAGGAAAATACCAGCTGCTGCCGACAAAGGACTTTTGTCTTCTATAAATGAAAGTGAATAAAAACAAATTATATACATTACCAGAGGTCTGGAGATTGGCAATGTAGTGTCTGTATGGTGGGTGATACCCTCACCCCTGAACTCCATTGAAGTGGACTATTCTCCTGAAGCTTTAGGACTTGCTGTGGCCACTACATTCCTGAGCAGACACCTA
Organism: Cyclura pinguis; assembly: GCA_030412105.1. Taxonomy (NCBI): domain Eukaryota; kingdom Metazoa; phylum Chordata; class Lepidosauria; order Squamata; family Iguanidae; genus Cyclura; species Cyclura pinguis. Next base: position 111,173,606 of record CM059603.1, read on the forward strand.
GGAGTTCCTGATGCTTGCTCAAATGGAGTCTTCAGACTCCTCATGTATTGGGGAGTCCACTAACTTAACAAGGGGAGCCCCTAGCATCAGGCACAATGCTTCTGAGGTCGCTAGATTGCATCCACCATTAACACGACTAGATGCTGGAAATAAACAAACCATCTAATATCAAATCCTTCTTGAATCAATAAATCATTAGATTTTTTTTTTGCTATTGACCATTTTGCATTGTTAAGAAATCCTCATATGTAATCCATTTATCTTTATATACCATCTTGTCTTTTAAACAGAGCTTCATGTGGTAACATCCAAAGAGGTATGTTAGGACATTTATGTTTGCTGACCAACCCAGGAAATGATGAGACCACATGTCATCTTGGGTTAAACATGGACAACTTTATTTGAACTATTTCCTATTTAAACTTTACTTCTGATAAATGCAAAAGGGGAGAGACAAAATGCAGGAGCAAGTGGTCTCCGCCATGACCTCACCCCCAGTTTCCCTTGGGTGAGACACAGGGTCCCAAGGCAAATTCATGAAGCTGGGTTGTGACCTTGGGTGGTCCTTTTCTGGAAGGCAGGCCTAACAGTATAGCCCTCCTTGTTGCAAGACCTGAAGTGAGCGGAACCCCCTAAACCAGCCTCAAAGACATTCTCCTTTGCTGCCACCTCCCCATGTCACAGGACATATAGAGGCAGCTCCAGAGGCTTATCCATTACCAAATGGGTGCCATAGATGCTCACTGAAGCCCTACTTTTTCTGTTCCATTACCTGCCACAGATAAGGAAAAGCATTGGCTTAGTCCTTATCCCCCTACCCTGCCGGCAAGAATGGCCTTCAGGGGACAAGTGCACCCTGTCTGCTTTATAGATCTTGGATCTTTGAAAAACCATTTCCTGATGTGGGATGTAATGCACCAAGACTTGCCATAAAGCAGTTTGAATTTTCCTGTTAGCTGTCAAGCCACATCAACATGGCAGGGGTCACTTTCCCGCACCCATACTCTTCTAGGAACAATGACTGACCAAGCAATGCACACACCCAACCACTTGGCTTAGATGCACTGTACGTCTTTGTTACCCTGTGAACTGGGGGTCCCGGGAGGGACACCAAAATATGCTCAACTAAAGGTGGGGAAAATTAGCTCAGAGCACTGCTTAACGTTACAAGAGGCAGGGTAACTTAGTGAGATCTTGAACCCTATGTCTACGGGGTCGGGTCGAGTCAAGGAGAACACAGAAGTTGAAATAATAAATGAAGTTAATTAAATACAAGCAAAACAGTGTATGCGACACACTCATACAAGATAACTAAAGAAAATAAAGGTTGGAGTGGTATAGAGGGATTTTTAGAGGGGTTGCTGGTTTGGGTGACACTTCACCCGTCCTGAAGCCCAGAAAAATAGAGAGCGAGGCTGGAGTGCGATGTAGCTCAGCACGTGAACCTGAGGGGAAGCTCGCCAAGCAAAGCAGCAGCACGGCGGGATGAAACTCGGAAGCGTTCCAAGGAAGGTCTCGGAATCAAGAGTTTTTATAAGGAGAATTGTGACTGTAGGCTATGCCATACTTGGGGGAAAACAATAGATTTGGAGTTGGAGACAAAGCCTCCGAAAGGTCAGAATCTGAATGATTGAGTTATCGTAGCGGTTCTCAGTAGAGTAGCCAGTATGCAAACACAGAGTACTTGGGTATTGTATAGTTTACCCATCAAGCTGCCATCGCGGGGCAGAGGCTCTTTTGTAAGTGGCGTGCATACTTAATTAGAGTACTTTCCTGGAGGTCTCCTAAAGCAGTGAGTCAGCTATTTCTGGCCTGCCTGTATTGTACGGCTATTAACGGCCGAGCTTGTTTACGTGCTTGTCCGGGGGCCTCGCAAGCACGTGGAAAGGAATAGAGAAGTGAAGCCGAATTATGATATCATGGGATATCTTTTAATATCCCCAAAGCTCGGACTGGCCAGGGCAGTAACATCTTGAATGGCCTGGAGGATAAGCACTTTACTCTTCAGAAGCCCCAGGTCATTAGCACCCAGTGAATGACCAATATATCCAGTGGAAGTCCATGGCACTCCTGAAATGAGTGCTCATAGACCATGTCAGCCTTGCTTCCCATAGTCTCAGGTGAGGGTCAAAGTAGCTGCTGTGGGCCTGATACTCCACCCAGTAGACAAAACTGTGCCACAAATCAAGAGATGCTTCGTTCTCTGCTCTAAAATAGGATCTGTAAGAAAAATAGTGCTGTGACGTTATTAGGGTTGAAAAGGTCTTACATAACACCAGTGTACCATGGACTTCTACTGCCCAATCTGCTGTATCACTTTGGCATCTGTGCCATGGAGGTGACCCCTATGCAGAATGAATGGGTACTGAATTTCCTACTTTGCAATTCCAGAGCAGCAAGGGCTTGAGAGGTGATGGCCCAGAACTGGTAACTCGTCAGGGAAGGTGAATCCGCATGGCAGAACAGAGGGCCTATATCGCCCCATCTCCCATTTACTTACATATTCCTGTAATGCCTTTAGGAGCCCAGCACCATCTCATCACACATTTATAGGGTATGACTGTGCCCCAACCATTCTGATTGATCTAGGAGCCTTGTATTGTGACCTGTGCATGATTCCTTCTCAGGGCCAAGTCCCTGAACTCTAGTGCCCTGCCCAACTTGTCCCCTCTCTCCTGTACCACCAACTCACTGAGCCTGAGAGTGCCAAAAAAAGTCTGTGAGGGCAGCTGCATGGAAAACAGGGGCCTAAAAGGAGGAAGAGCAGATGGATGCTGAAGTGGATCCCAGCCCACCTAAGAATAGATGGGGAAAGCAGTTACTTGTCATTCTGGACCATCCCCCTTTCTCTGGCTCACCCTTTGAGGGCTTTGAAATCTTGAAATCACCAGTAGGGTCCCAGAAACCCTGGGCCTTGGGGCAGAAGCCAATGCTGTTAAACAGGCTTGTATGGACATCCCCTTTTGCCTGACAGCTATGCAGAACTGTAAGATCTTCTCTAAAAGGAGAAGGGAGGCCTCTTCTAGCTCCTGGTGAGCCCTGAACATTGCAGGCTTTCAGGTGGCCCTGATACTTTTCTTCATGCTAGGATCCAGAGACATACTGCTAGCCTGGACTGCTTCACCCCTCCAAGATTCCACAGGTTGTGAGGCATCGGGTCCAGCATACTCGCAGTGTCTAGGGCCACCTGTCTGCACTGCACCATCTGCATGTTGGAGAGATGAGCATTTTGTGCCCCTTCCATACGGACTGCTGTGAAAATTATAGTAAAGAGGAGGCAATGAAGAGTAAATGCCCTGACAAGGCACATCACTCATTTTGACCTGGATGTAAGGGAGTTAATAACCTGGACTGTAGCTATGTTATCGCACCAAAAGTGTATGCAATTATTTATAAGTATTTGTAGGCTTTTTGTTAGTTGTAGTTTAGTTATACATTTATAGCTTAGATATGTCAGATTTGTTATTTCATATGTCTTGTAATGTATTGATTTGTGTGGCGCAGTGGTTAAATGCTGGTACTGCAGCCACAAGGTTGTGAGCTCAATTGTGCCAGGCTCCAGGTTGACTCAGCCTTCCATCCTTCCAGAAGTCGGTTAAATGAATACCCAGCTTGTTGGGGGTAATTAGCTAATACATTGTAAACCACATAGAGAGCATTTAGTTGATAAGCGGTGTTACCCTGTTTTCTGGGGGTCCCAGGAGGGACACCAAATTGCTATAAGTTGGGGAAATTAGTTCAGAGCATAAGTTGGCAAAGCAAGAGGCAGGGTAACTTAGCAGGATCTTGCAACCCAGTGTTTACGGGGTCAGACCAAGCCAAGAAGCAGACCGGTTGGAAAATAATGAATGATCTTTATTAAATACAGGCACACAATGTATGCAACACAAGCACACAGATAACTAAGGAAAATAAAGGTGTGAGTAAGATAGCGGGATTTTCAGAGGGATAGTTGGTTCAGGTGATACGAAACTTGTCCTGAAGTCTGGAGGAAAATGGAGAGTGAAGCTGGGGTTCGATGTATCTCAGCACGTGGAGCTGAGGGGAAGCTCGCCAAGCAAAGCAGCAGCAAGGCGTTCTGGAACTCGGGAGCGATCCAAAGAAGCACTCAAAGTCAGGGGTTTTTATAAGGAGAATTGTGACCGCAGGCTAGGTCGGACTTAGGGGAAAACAATAGATTTGGAGTTGGAGACAAAGCCTCCGAAAGGTCAGAATTTGAATGATTGAATTAGAGCCGAATTTATTAATAGAGTAGCCGGTATGCAAACGCGAAGTTCTTGAGCATTGTATAGCTCGATCATCAAGCTGCCAGCATGAGGCAGAGGATCTTTTGAGAGTTGGTTGCTTACCTAATGGAGGTACTTGCCTTGAAGTCTCCTAAAGCGGCGAGTCGGCTATTTTTGGCCTACCTGTATTGTCTAGGAATATTACGGCAATTATCGGCCGTGCCTGTATGCGTGTTTGTCTGGGGGCCTCGCAAGCATGTGGAAGGGATATGTGAAGCCGAATTAGTGATATCAATAGATGTCTTTTATATCCCCAAAGCTCGGGCTAGCCAGGGCAGTAACAGCAGTATAGAAATACACATGCTATTGCTATGTATGGTTGCATAATGTTACCAACCTTCATGAATATTTACCACCTCACCAGTCTGCATAAACCCCTGTGATCCATTTGTCGCATGTCAGTGATGTAAAAGATAATTTAAATCCTGATCTTGCCTGGAAGAAGCAAAAAGAATTCATAAGACCAGAGATATCACTGCTCATTTGATATTGAAATGAATAATGTACTGATCTTAAAACATGCTGCAATCCTATCAACACTTACTTGGAAGAAAGACATATTAAATACAGTGGGAATTCTTTTGAATAAATGTGGACAAAAATTCAGCCCTATCTTCTGAATTTTCTTTACTTTTTACTTTACCTTTTTTAAAAAAAAAAAAAAAATTTGCCCCATTCAGACCTGGAAAGCTTTTTATCTCTACTCTTAGAATATGCTTTTTGAGTTTCTCTTCACAGATTCTCCTGGAGGAATATAAATTACCATAATCAAAGACAAGATGTGATAAGCTGTGACATGTGTTCTATTTAATTATCTCCGAGATGACTTAGTAAATGCATTCTCTCATAACTAGTATCTCTAATATTTAAAAACTAGCCCAGGAGAATCAGTCTTGAATTAACATGTTTCCTAAAGCCAAAACCACACTGAATGTGTAAAATTTACAGAGCAAGACTGAATGCTCATAATCTCTTTAAAGTCTGGTCCTAAGCATGCTTAAGAACATTAGAAGTGCCTTTCAGGATCAGTTCCAAGTCCCCTAAACACCTTTTTTCAAGAGACTGGTCCATCACAATATTCTTTTAACTAAACATTGCAAGTTCTGATGCAGAACAAGATAGGGTAGGGAGGAGTTGCCTTTCTTTTCAGCACATGGCTTGACTCTGTATCATCTTAGGATAATTGTATAAGTTCCTTTGTATAGTACACTTGCTCTCTGCTTGTGGAATCACACTGTATGATACTGCTTAATCTAAACTCAATATGCCTCATTCAGCCTTAATATCTGTGCATGTTGCACACATTGTGTGTCTTCTTGGATTTATGGTTAGGAAGTCATTGAACCCTTCTGTTCATTTTATGTCAGGATATTTCCTCCAATTTGTTTCCTCTAACTTTCTTCTAGGTTATTAACAATTATCTGGATGGAGCTCAAGTAGGTGTCACAGAAAGAACAGTACCAGGAGGGATGCATTTCCGAGATGGCAAAAGAAAAGTGGACTATGTTTTAGTTTATCACTACCGAAAACGAACCTCCCATGTCGGGGGTGGTTCTCCAGGAGTCTTGCACAGAACTGCATCTTTGGCTATTATTTCTAACAGGGAAACAGCCAAAAACCAACCTGAACAACAACAGCAGCAACATGCCCAGGATGTACCCTGTCCGGATACTGAAATTATTGATCTGGCTCCACTGGACGTTTTGGAGGAAGCAAAATGGGAACAGAGGAAAGAGTTTGAATATAACCTGGTAGAAGGTGGACTGGAGATAGAAAAAGATGTGGAGGTAAGAGGGTGTTACCCTGATTCCTGGGGGTCCTGGGAGGGACACCTAAATGTGCTCTCAATTATATAAGTTGGGGAAATTAGCCAAGAGCACAGCCTAGCAATGCGAGAGGCAGGGTAGCGTAGTGAGATCTTGAACCCTATGTTTACGGGGTCAGGCCAAGTCAAGAAGCACACAGAAGTTGAAATAATAAATGTGGTTTTATTAAAAAATACAATCAAACAGTGTATGCAGCACACTCACACAGATAACTAAGGAAATAAAGGTTGCAGTAGGATAGAGAGATTTTTAGAGGAGTTATTGGTTTGGGTAATACTCCACCCATCCTGAAGCCCAGTTAGAAGCGGAGAAGCTGGGGAGCATGGATCTCAGTACGTGGAGCTGAGGGGAAGGCTTGCTGGACAAAGTGACAGCAAGGCGGGATGGAAGCCAAGAGCGATCCAAGGAAGCGCTCAAAATCAGGGGTTTTTATAAGGAGAATTGTGACCGCAGGCTAGGTTGGACTTGGGGAAAACAATGGATTTGGGGCTGGAGACAAAGCCTCCGAAAGGTCAGAATTTGAACGATTGAGTTATAGTCAAATTGTCAATAGGATAGCCAGTATGCAAATGCGGAGTGCTGGAGTGTTGTATAGTTCGACCATCAAGCTGCCAGCGCGGGGCAGAGGATCTTTTGAAAGTTGCATGCATACATAATTGAGGTACTTGCCTTGAGGTCTCCTGAAGCTGCGAGTCGGCTATTTCTGGCCTGCCTGTATTGTGTTGGAATATTACAGTGATTATCGGCCGAGCCTGTGTGCGTGTTTGTCCAGGGGCCTCGCAAGCATGTGGAAGGAAATGGGTATGTGAAGCCGAATTATTGATATCAAAAGATATCTTTATATCCCACAAGCTCAGGTCTGCCATGGCAGTAACAAGGGCAAGGAGATAATTATCAGCATATACCACATTGGTTTCTCTCTAAAAAGAAATAACTTCATTTAATAATGAGTGAGTCTTTGCAGAAGTGTATACATTCAAAGTTTCTTACATGATGTGCCTTCATTGTTGAAGCCATATGTAGGAAGTGAGGGATGTATTTTATGTGTTATGTGTTTTGCCTAATGCTTCTGTGTCTGTCATGTCTATTTTGATTCCTCCTTTTTTAAAAAAAAGAATAATAAAAGGAGGGCAGATTGGTGTGCTGAGCATTTTGCCTTTGCTTTTTGTGAAGGCTGCTAGTTTTTCTGGAATTAAACCACATACTGTACATATTTGAACATCATCATCATCTGAGCATAATCAGTTCACCTTCTATGAAACTGCAATTTATTTTGCTTTTATGCAAATATGTGATTTTGCAGTTGGGATTCAGACCCCAATGTCTGTCTTACACTCAATTATTTGGCTAATTTAACTGCTTCTGAGTCTTAACAATTTCTCTTCTATGAAATGAATATGGGAGCAGAAAACAGTGATGTTTTGAAATTATGATAACATCTCTGCATTATACATAGGTTACTGGGAAAGTTACTGTTTTTCTTTTAGACAATTTGCTGTCAGAAAAATGTTTTGTGATTTCCCACACCGTTTAAGACTGGCATATTTTGAGAAGGTCCATAACACAATCTAAAAATTCCAAATGTGCTGATTGGCCCAAAGGATGTAGGGATTCCTATTCTAGTGTTTGTGTATGGTTGTTGTTGTTGCTGCTGCAGTTGCTGCATGTTTATTCAGTGAGTCATTGCTGATTTGGATTATTGGATAACAGCCTGTTGACTATAGCTGTTCTAATCATTATGAACTAAAGAGATTAGGGATGGGTCAACCGAATCTTCAACTACTTGGGAAGGATTCAAGATTCGCGAATCCAAATCCCTGTGCCAAAATAGGCAAACCAAATCTTTCGAATCCATCATTCAAATAGTTTGTTGGAGACCAAAACGCCTGAAAACCTGGGAGACCAGACACACAAGGGGAGATGGCAAGTAGGTGAATTTTTCACTTGGAGTAATAATGGCCTTTGCTAACAATTTCAGAAATTACATCTGCAGTTGTATTCTAATATATTTAAATTGAATATTTAATTTTTAAGTTCAGCACTACTTCCAGTGCTGAAAGTCAATGGCATGTATAAATGCTGGGGTCAGTGGATCTGACACCTATCAGAAGTAGTGGAGCAGAGGACAAGGTCACACAATCTCATCCAGTGATTGCCACGTGTAGGCCAGTGTACTTCCCTCCACAAGACCAGTGCCTGGTTGTAAACCTATAGCTAAAATAGGATGAGAAGTGAAATATCTGTTATGGTTTCTCATGGGCCACATGACAAACCACATGTAGCAGAAAGGAAAAACTGTTTTTAAAAATGGGCGCCTCTGGGGCCCACCAAAGGCCTGATTGGCTGGAAGGTACAGTCTTCTTGAGATTTCAAGGACAGCTGAAAGATTCCTTTGCATAGCTCACTTGCAAAGCTCTTTCAGACACAATTCTGGGGTTTCTAGTTTTACCAGGTGTCACAGCTTTCTCTGCCAAAGTGTGCTGATGCATCATCAAATTACAAACCCCAGGATGCCATAAGGAGCTATGCAAAGATAATCCAGTTTTGACTTGGATTATCTCTATACCCTAGTATGTGGCCCTGTTTACACAGGCAGGAAAATGTGGGATTAATCCACATTTTCCTGCCTGTGTAGAAAGGGCCTTCATGTCAATTTCAATCTGAGGAGGTCCTGAAGCAAAACTATGGCAATTGTCCTGGCCAGATTTCTTCATAGGGAGGTTTGCCTTTGTCTAGGCTTTTGCTAAGGCTGAGAGAGTGTGTCTTCCCCAAGATTATATTTCTTTCTCTTGCTTTTTAAACCCTTTTTTTCAAAAAGGTTTTGAAAGATTTGAGATTCCTGAGATTCTTGGATTCCCAGAACCTTCCAGGGATTTGGATCCAGACCCAGATTCAGAAAATTCTGTATTCATCCCATCCCTAAAAGAGATATTCAACAAATATTGGGAATATTCAAAGCCTGTGACATGGTCCTTGCACCGAAATAGAGGCCAGATATTGTGTTATGAGTTAAATGTGTTGGCCACAACTTTAATACAAATACAACTATCAAAAATTAGCTATAGGTACATTCATAAGTATATTCTTCACTGAGTAGTCAAGTGTAGGCAAAGCTAGTTGGGGGACATCAGGATCAATGGTTTCCAAACTGGGAAATGCCTAGACAGGGCATCTATATGGTAAACATCTGGTTGGGCTTGTCATATCATCCAGCTCATGGGTCATGCCTCTACAGTCCGCTAGTGCTGAGGTCAACTGCATCTGCCAGACTACAGTTTCCCTACCCCTTGTGTCCATTTAGGCAGCCAAGGGGTTCCCTCCCCCCAATTTAACTCATACCCAATGTCCCCTCTTCCTTTCCATACCAGTCAATCCAGAAAAATTGGGAGCAAATAGAGTGCTGTTTACAGTGAGGCAAAGCAATGATAATATGCGCAAAATACAATGAAAAGTAAAAGAAGACCCTACAAGATGCAGAGAAGTTCCAGAGAATGTGAAAAACCCATGCTACAATATTCTAGGGAAAAAAATCCTTCCTAATCCACAGAGCCAACCAGCCACAGCCTGGGGATTCATGAGGAAGCATGATGCAACATAGGGAAGGAGGGTGAGTTGTGCTCACATATGTAGAGTTCTTACTGGCATGTTGCCAGGCCTATATATCAATTGGTCTGCCAGGTCTCACCTGAAGGCTCATAGGATTTATAGTCCCATGAGACTTAGGATCATAGAATTACAGAGCTGGAAGAGACCACAGAGGCCACCCAGTCCAACCCCCTGCTATGCAGGAATGCACATGAAAGCACTCCCAACAGATGGCCATCCAGCCTCTCTTTACAAACCTCCAAAGAAGGAGACTCCACCACACTTCAATGTAGCATATTCCACTGTTGAACATCTCTGGCCATCGTGAAGTTCTTCCTGAGGTTCAGGTGGAATCACTTTTCCTGTAGTGTGAATCCATTGTTCCTTGTCCTACTCTTTGGAACAGTGAAAAACAAGTCCATTCCCTCTTCAATATGTCATCCTTTCAAATATTTAAAAATGGCTATCATGCCCTTCTTAACCTTTTCTTCTGCACACTAAACATCCCCAACTCCCTAAGCCACCCCTCATAGGGCATGGCTTCCAGACCCTTCATCATTTTGGTCACCCTCCACTGGACACGTTCCAACTTGTCAATATCCCTCTTGTAATGAAGTGCCCAGAACTGGACACAGTATTCCAGATGAAATCTGACCAAAACAGAGTAGAGTGGTGCTATTACTTTTCATGGTCTAGGCGCCATACTCCTATTGATGCAACCAAGAATTACATTGGCTTTCTTGACATCACACCGCTGATTCATGTTCAGCTTTTGGTCCACTAAGACTCCTAGATCTCTTTCACATGTACCATTGTACAGCTAGCTGTCTTCTATCCAATATTTGCGCACATCATTTATGCCTAGGGGTAGGACCTTACATTTCTCTCTGTTGAAATTCATTTTGTTAGCTTTGGCCCAGCCTCCAATCTGTTAAGGTCATTTCGAATATTGATCCTGTCCAGTGCAGTATCACCAACCCATCCCAATTTGGTATCATCCACAAATTTGATCAGCATGCCTTCTATTCCTTCACCCAAATCACTGATAAAGATGTTGAATAGCACTAGGCCCAGGACAGAACCCTATGGCACCCTATTAGTCACTTCTCTCCAGGATGAAGAGAACTCATTGGTGAGCACTCTTTGAGTTTGGTCGGTCAACCAATTACCAATCCACCTAACAGTAGCCCTATCCAGCCTGCATTTTACTAGCTTCTTTGCAAGAATGCCATGGGGAATTTTGTCAAAGGCCTTACCGAAATCAAGATATGCTATGACCACAGCATTCTCTTCATGTATCAAGCTTGTAACTCTATCATAAAAAGGGATAAGATTAGTCTGGCATGACTTATTTCTGAGTAATCCATGTTGACTTTTAGTGATTACGGCATTGCTTTCTAAGTAATTACAAAGTGACTGTGTAATGATCTGCTCTAGGATCTTTCCTGGTATTGATGTCAGGCTGACCGGGCGACAATTATTTGGGTTCTCTTTTTTCCCTTCTTGAAGATGGGGACAACATTTGTCCTCTTCCAGTCAGCTGGGACTTCTCCTGTTCTCCAAGAGTTTTCAAAGATTACTGTGAGTGGTTCTGAAATGACCTCTGGCAGTTCTTTTAATATCCTTGGAAGTGATAAGGGTACAGGCGGAGGGAGACAGTCTTGGCTGCAAAGTCAAACTGTTGACAAACTGAATGAGGAAATGGGACGGGGAAAGAAGAGCCCAGGAAAGGACTTGTTAGGATTAGGTATCAAAGTAGAATTCTAGCATGTGTTAATTTGAAATGTTACACTTTATAAGGTGCTGCAGATCTCATTTCCTCCTTCAGTTTGTTTCTTTAGTCCCGGCAATTGCCAAGGTGTGTAGTTGTTTGCTTTTTTTTCTTTCCTGAATAAAGCTTCTGAAACTTCTAAGCCTAATAACTTGAATATGGATCTGTCCTTTACATCCCACTTGCCATATTGCCCAACTCATGGATTATAACCCTATGGTCTGCTGGTGATGAGTCACCTGCATCTGTCTAGACTTCATGTTCCACTCCCCCCCCCCACCAGTGTCTATATAGCCATCTCAGGGGTTACTTTCCCAAAATTTAATTCATCCCTGATATCTTCTCTTCCTTTCCATATCCGCTATAGGATGGGGCCAGCCTAGCTTGGCTCTCCTCCATCTCCAGTATACTTTGATTATAGTGCTGTAGCTGGCAGATCAGTTAGTCCAAGTACAGTTCACATCCCTCTAGAGAAAAGGTAGAAAGGTGCACGCTGTTGCCTCAGTGTAGGTGAACTAAATCCCAATGTATTCCTGGGTAAGTGATAGGAGCACCACCTATCCAAGTAAGTTTTGAATGATATCCTGATGGACCTACCATCAGGCAGCATTGATCATAGAGACAGTACAAGTGCCCTGCCAAACCCACCTCGGTAACGTCTTAGTTCATAAAATGTGAACCTCTGGGAATAGGTGTTAGAATCATAGAACTGGAAGAGACCACAGGGGCCATCCAGTTCAACCCCTTGCTATGCAGGAACACACATCAAAGCATTTCCAACAGATGGCCATCCAGCCTCTGCTTAGAAACCTCCAAAGAAGGAGACTCCACCACACTCCGAGGCATCATATTCCACTGCCAGACAGCTCTGGCCATCAGGAAGTTCTTCCTGAGGTTCAGGTAGAATCTCCTTTCCTGCAACTTGAATCCATTGCTCCTTGTCCTAGTCTCTGGAACAGTGGAAAACAAGCCTGCTCCTTCCTCAACATGACATCCCTTCAAATGTTGAAGCATGGCTATCATGTCCCTTCTCAACCCTGTTACAGCTGCAGCCAAGAAAGTTGTGGCCTTTGTTTCCCAACAAGTGGTGTCTGTGTGGTTATTGCTAGCAGCTGGCTCAGCCCTGAGCACACAAAGTGAGCTTGCATTTTGGGAGTAAGCACTGATTGTTTGCATTGCACTGTTTAGAGGTTTCTATGGTTGTGCTCATTTGTTTTTAGCCATGTGCCCTCCCTGAGCAAATAGTATAAGGGGCTGGGCTTCTGCTGAGTCATTGACTTGGATTAAGCCAGAGCTAGCAGCCACTGCTGCTATATAGCTGCTGCCTTAGTATTTGGAGGTTAAAAAACTGAAAGAAGAAAATAGGCATTTTTGTGTGTACTTTGGGGGAGAAGTTAAGGATACCAGTGCTGATGTGTTTATGGGATGATGAACACAGATGCCGTGTTCACAGATACCAGTGCTGCTGTACAGTGTTTGTTTTCTTGCCAGAGGATCTGTTGTGCTATACCTATGATGTCCAAAGGTTATAGGTCTTTGAAATAGAGTAATTTATCTCTTTAAAGCAAATAACACATCAAGAATTGTACCCCATTATAGTTATTATTAACTGTTTTTGAAGGGGTTAATGCAAATGGTTTCCTTAAAGATCTTATTGCTATATTGCTGGTGTCTGGATGGCTAGAATTTACAGAAACGTTGAAAACTTGGGAAACTCTCTATTTCAGTGTCAGTTATATCATGTGTAGAGAGTTGCCTTCTCAGAAAAATGATGTGTAGAATCAGAATGGCTAAAGGTGAATGCTAAAAAGGCGTGTTTGCGACAGTCTGGGCTCCTTTCATCTCATGAGGAAGATATATGGGGAAATATGCTAAAGCATGTCATTTGATCATTGGATTTTAGGGTTCAAATCCCTGCTTTGCCATGGAAACCCACCAGGTAACCTTGGACAAGTCACACCCTCTCAGCCTCAGAGGAAGGCAAAGGCAAAACCCCACTGAACAAATCTTGACAAGAAAACCCCATGATAGAGTTCCTTTAGGATCTCCATAAGTCAGAAAATAATTGAAAACATGCAAAAGCAACAAACCCTAAAGGCAGCAGATCTTGTCTGATCTGGATATCTAACCCAAATCAGCCCTGGTTAGTTAGGGGAGATTGCCAACAAGTACCAGGTGCCATAGGCAATATTGATTAAGTGGCTAATTTCAATAAGAAGAGAATTTTCTTTGTAGTGATGAAATAATGCAAACAATATAACTGTGCATTTGTAATAATTAAATTAAATTTTAAAATAAATCATTTTAATTCTTAAAAAAAAAAAGGGCAGCCCTCCAGCATATCTAAAACCTAGAATGTGTTCCTGGCCTCCCTCGCAGTGCCTGACCCTGCTTTGCTACCTCTTTACCTCTTGTGGGCAAGAGTCCCCTTTTTGAGGGATTTATTTTATTTTCCCCAGTTTGAGCACTGTTTTTCTTTGGGAAGGAGACTGAGACAAAGGCCATTTCTGCACTAGACTGTCATGGTGCTACTATTCTACTTTCAACATCCTATGGAACACTAATGAGAACCTATCACGGTTTTTTTGGGAGGCTGAGAATGTGTAACACACCAGGGTCACCTAACGGTCTTACATAGCCAAGTGAGGAATCGAACCTTGGTTTTCAGGGTCATAGTCCAATACCAGACCACTATACCATGCTGCCTCTCTTACTTGGGGATGAAAAGAAGGTTTATTTTGTTGGAGGTGGAGATCATTGGGTCTGGCCTTTATTGAAGGGAATGAAACTAGATTCTAGAACTTGTTACAGAGAGACCTCTCCCTTAAGGTTTGTTAGCCTACCTCAGTTACACCTGAGGTTTGGGTTACCGATTTGAGGTACATTTTTGGAAGCAATTTAACGATATAGCATATTCAGAGTTCTGATAAATTTCCTGAATGGCCACCCATCTCTTCTGCTGAAATAAAAAACCTGATTTCAACGCTCCGAAACTGTAAGACTCCTGGAGGAGATATGATTCTCCCTGAGGTGTTCATAATAGATATTGAGTAGTGGTCCCCTATGGATGCTAAATTATTTAGATATATTAATTCAACTCACAGCTTTCCCTAAGAGTGGCAGTCAAGTACTGTTGTGCCAATCTTCAAGAAAGGGAACATAACAAATCCTTCTAACTACAGGCCTATCAGTCTGTTAGATGTGGCCTCTAAACTCTATGCACAATATCTCTCAAACAAGCTCCTGGAATGGGGCAGTAATTAATCTATTATCCATGAAGAACAAGTAGGTTTCAGGAAAGGTAGAAGTACTATGGAACAGACCTAGTATTACAACATCTTTTACATAAATTTAACAGTGGGCTCAAATAAGTTTATTCATACAGCTTTTGTAGACTTCTGATTAGCACTTGATTTGATAGAAAGATAGTATTTATAGCAGAAATTGGTTCAAACAAACTGATAAAAAACTGTTGTCCAAAGTTTCCTATTCTGCTTTATGTTGATTATTTGGTTTTGCTATCTTTGAACAAAATTGGCCTCAAAAGGACGTTAGCCAAATTTCAGAGTTTATATAAAGAGGAACAAATGGTTATCAACTAGTCTAAAATTAAAATTGTGATTTTTGGGGGAGGAGAACACCTTGATGGACATCATTTAGAACAGGTGCACTCATTTAAAGATGTGGGGTTGCAGCCGGATGAGAAACTTTCTTGGAGAAAACATTTGGAGGCCACTGAAATCAGTGGCCAAGATCAGTTTTAAAGATTTTTCTACTTGGGGGCAGGGGGGCAGTTAACATATTCTGTCCTAAAGTTTTTCACTGCTAAAAATATTCTGGAAAAGTTGTTTGGAGCTGAAATCAGGGAAAAGGATGGTAATTCCTGTTCTTGTCTCAACTCAACAATCAGTCTTCATGTAAAGGTTAAAGTATTTATTAAAAGCTAAGCTCAGAAAACAGTGTCCTTGCCAGAACTGGGAATGAACAGACACCTCAGATTCCAGCAGATGCCTTCTCCCTATCGTGAAGGGATATTTTGAAGTACTTCAATTACAGACAGAAAATGTGCATTTGGTTGTAATCAGATTAGTGATATAATTCATTACTTATTATTCTGCCTCCTTTATTCTGCTCCTAGATTTATGTCTCCTATTATTCAGTTATATACAGACTGTATACCTCAGGAAGTAATTGCAGAATTTTTATTTGATAATGCAGCTATTGGTCACATACTCAATAGCCCAATTTGCATTGGCAGCTAAGAAACTATGTGCTTACTTCATTAAGGAACATGTTATGATATAAATATAAATTTCACACTTTTTATTTGGTTTTACAGGAGTCTCTTAAATGGTTTAAGGTTATGTCTATTATTTTTAATTATTTTTAATTCTGTTTATTCTTTATTCCAAACATTGTAAAGACAATTGGCTACATGCAATAAAGTTTATGATTGTAACATTTTAACTAATGCAGTTCTATGAAATAAAGTCAGTTTAAGTTGGGTTGAATGAGCTCATCTTAATCCATTTTGGGGTTATAATTTCTAGGTATGATTTGCATTAAATCTTTAGTTATTATAATTCCTAAATAGCAAATTTTATAACGGTATAAAATAGGTTCACTTATTTGTTGCCATTTTTGTTGTTGTTCTGTGTTGCAATTTAAACCTCAAATTCTTGATCTGTCAACTTTGTATTAAACAAAATTATATGAATATTGTTGCTGTTCTTTGATGTACACATTCACTTCATGTGGTTCCCTCTCCTTTTTAATCACCACAGCAATCCTGTAAAGTACATTTGTTGAGAGGTAGTGGCTGCCCATAGCTGTAGCTTAGCAGAGATTGAACCAGGGGCTCCAAAGCTTCAAGTCCAATACATTAAACGTTAGTCTATATTGGTTCTATCAGGTAGGTTGTGATTTTAAAAAGTTGTATGAAGTTTGAAAGCTAATGAGAAAAAAAGCAGCAATTGATGTTCCTGATTCATATAATTGGAAGGTAAATTAGAGTAATTTGCATAATTACAATAATTTTCATGATATGCAAGTTAGATGCCCAGATTTGAGGATGTGGAATATGGCAATCCAGCAGGAGAGGCCTCTTTTATAACAGGCAATGTTTTTAAAAAGTGAGCACTTTCTGCTCACTTCCTATTTCTTCTGGACCTAAATTGGCCTAGGTTGGTGGGTCAAAATTGGCCCAAGGTGGTGGGTCACTTTAATTAATTAATTAATTAATTAATTTTCTATGCCACCAGGATGCAAGGTGGAGTACAGTGTTTAATATTGCAATACAATTTAAAAACTCTTAGTATAAAAGTTAAAACGCAATTAAATTTCTATGCAAAAAACACAAAACAAGGAAAAACAGAATTAAAAATAAATTCCCTTGGTGGCCTTAGGGTACATTTGGGGGAAAATTTTTGGCCACAGGAGGCACACTTTGCCCACTCCAGAATTACATCAAGAATCCTAATTTTAAAGGTGTCTACTTTCCCTCGAAACAGTTACTAGAAAGCTACTGTATGTTTCATACAAGGAACTGAAGGCTCTTAAACAGGAAATGACTGATAAAAATGAAGTCAGGTTCTGGAGACTAGTTGCAGACAGTTGGAGAAAGGTGAGAGAGAATTCTAGAAAAAAATTAACCAAATTGAATTGAGTCTTGACTATAGTTTGTCACTGATAATCATTCATTCAGGTAGACCCTGTTTCAAGGACATAGTAGTATACAATTGAACTGAATTAAATTGCAGTATAGGAAGGTATAATAAGCTCTACCTGAAGGAATGGTCTCCAGTAACTCCCAAGGAGTTATTACAGAGTGTTAAGATTAATTTTTCATGGTTGATTGCTATACTTTCCAAACTATAAAGAAATACAACAGGATTTTTATTTTCTCACTGAACCTCTAGAACAGTTAGCCCTATATCCTAAAAAGGCAGCTGCTAGGATATTAAGTGCCATTGACCTATCAATTTACTAAATGTAGCTTGCTTTGTACTTTTTATAGATTTGATTCAATTCAGTAAATTAGACCTGACAGAAGCTAGCTAACAGCAACATTGATAAAATATTACTTTAGGTAGTCCAAAATCCACATTTTAGCAATGTTAGTCAAAGTAAGAGTGAGGAGCTCACAGATGACATGAAAGTCTTAAAGACAGCAATATCATAGGACTTGATAAAGCAACCCACAACAATAGAAAAACAGAATTTATTGCTTTAACATCACAGGATTAACAGGACAACCTTAACAGATCTGTATCATCTTACACAATATTTTGAAATAAAGCAAAATCCACAAAAGAGTGATACCTTTATTGGCTGAACCAAAATGCACAGATACATCTTGCAAACTTTCAAAGCTCTGCTGGCTTTTCATCTGGCAAAAGATGTTAAAATTCATACAGGAGGAAAAAAGGGGTGGGGATTGGCTGTATGGCCAACACAGCTACCCCATGGAACTGGCTAAACTTACCGAGGGAACTGATTGGGAGCATACTCAGGCTGAGGACACTGGCCTATGAGAGAGCTCTTGGGATGTCAGGGGAGACAGCTGCAAAGGAAGAGCCCAAGCCCAGCAGCTTGGCCTTGGTATAAGTTTGGAAGGCATAAGGAGAAGAGTGTGGGGCCACACGTCAGTCCTTCAAATGGGCAGGATGCCAAGCAGAGGCAGAGGAAGGAGAATGTGAGATAGGGTACAAACAGTGGAAAGCAGAGGTAAGAAGCAGTTGGGATGTGAGTTGAGGGAAGAAGGAGCTGATGGTTTTATCTCAGCACTGGCAGCCTCTGGATTTATTTTACCATGGGATTCTCAGCCAGACAACAGGGCAAGCAACAGTCCCAGGCAGAGTGAGTAAAAACAGCTACCTTTCACTGGAAAGACTCTTAAAAGAAAAGGCAGTGAAATTGTTTAGACGTTGCCATCATCTAGTGGTCTGTGGTGTTATAGCAGATCAAGTATGAATGTTCGATGGACTGGAGGGATTTGAGTATGGTGGTTCTCCCTGAGACAGGGATAAAATACTGTGTTACCAACATCTGTTGTCTGTAATAGACTAGATGGGGACAAACAAATCAAAGCAAACAAGACTGAGGTGCTTTTGGTCAGTCGAAGGGCAGATCAGGGAACAGGGACTCTGCTAGTGATGGATAGGGTTACACTTCTCACCCCAAAATCGCAGATTTGCTGTTCTCCTGGACTCTACTCTGATCCTGGATGCCCAGGTTTCTTTAGAGGCCAGGAGTGCATTTGCACAGTCAAAACTTGTTTGCCAGCTGCTCATGTTCATTGAGGCATCAGATCTGGCTACAGTGACACATGCTTAGATTGCAATTTAGTTGGACTACTCCAATGTACTCTACTTGGGGCTGCCTTTGGAAACTGTTCAGATACTTCAGCAGGTTCAAAATGCAGCAGCCAGAGTCCTGACCAGGGCCAGTTATAGGAAGCATATAATTCCCTTGTTAAATCAGCTTCACTGGCTACCTGTTTTGTTTCCAGGCACAATTCAAAGTGCTGTTCATGATCTATAAAGCACTGTATGGCTTAGATCCAGATTATTTGAATGACTGTATCTCCTTATACAATCTACCAGACTTCTAAGTTCTACAGAGGAAGGCTTTCTCTTGGTCCAGCCATCATCACTGACTTGCTTGATTAGGACATCAAAGAGAATGGCTGCTCTCAGTGGCTGCTCCCACCTTTGGAACTCCCTTCCATGGGTGGTTGGAATGCCCTCCCTCCTTGCTTACCTTTCACTGGCAGGCAAAAGCAAGCTATTCAAGCAAGCTTTTAATGAGTGAGCAGGTGAGCTTATTATTTTATTGAGATACATGACTAATTTATTTTAACTTTGGCATGTTTTATATGATTTTATATTGTTTTATGTGATTGTTTTAATTATTTTAAACTATATTGTATTTGTTTTTAACTTTTCTGGAATCTCCCTTGGTCCCCACTCTGGAAGAAAGTTGGTTTATAAAAACAATAAATACATACCTGTACTTGAAGAGAAACTGTCTTGAAGGAATTGGGTTTGCCAACAAGAAATCAAACAAATAACTGCCAAAAGTGATCTGAAGCTTTGGGTAAACCATGTAAGCTGGGGCTTTTGATGTCTCATAGAAGAGGGGCGAGCTATGACACTGGTGGAGAATGAGGGCAAAAGGTCTGGGGAGAATTCCCCCCTCCAAGAAACTCTATTTGCATGATTTGCAGAACAGAAGCAGCAACCAACTACAATAGTCAGCCATGCAACAGATTTAGGTGCCAGAACAGCAACAATGTTTCACAGCAACAATGTGATGTGCAGAATAGCTCAATGGATCTCATTATCCCCACCTACATAACAAAACACACAAGCACTAAAACAAAGTCATCTTTCTTAAAAAAAGAAAAAAACATGGCAGAGAGAGCTCAGACACCCTGACATTGCACATCCCCATGACTAACACCCTCCATCTCTCCAGTCTTATGTGGGCCTGCAGCATGGAACCTGTGAATTAAATGGGAGGTATTAACATGCTGGACATTCACTGGTAGGCAAGTATTTCCAGTTGACAAAGTATTGCAGTCACCCTTCATGCCATCAGGAATCCAGAATCTCAGAAATCTCAAAATGCTGATCCCGTCCCACCACAATACTTGGAGAGGGGGTTGGGCATGCAGAATGCCATTCATTAGGAGTCACTGTCAGTTTGAGTAGGTTGAACTCGAAAACAAGGGTGGGTTTTTTTGACATATAGGCAACTCCAATTCAGCCATCACATCATTCACCAGGTGTTAATCTGAAACTGAACTGAAGGCTCTGGGCACTTCAAACCACCCTACTTAAATCCCAATTCTTAGCTTGTTTAAAGTAGGCATACTTTTTATAACTGTCTTTAGCACAGTCCAAAGCTAACTTCATGGCTGGCCAAGCCTTACCCATGGCTGGCCAAGCCCATTCAGTCAGCAGGCATGGATCAGTCTGGATGATCTCAGGGGAAAACAACATCTGCTGTACATGATTTCAACATCTGCTGTACATGATTTCAAAAGGGTGTCCCTCATACTTTAATGGACACCATTGTTGTGCATCATTTCTGCAAAGGAAAGAAGGCCCAACCATCTTCCTGGAAATTAATGTAATATCATAGAATCATAGAATCATAGAAATGTAGAGTTGGAAGAGACCACACGGGCCATCCAGTCCAACCCCCTGCCATGCAGGAATACCCTCAAAGCACGCCTGACAGATGGCCATCCAGCCTCTGCTTAAAAACCTCCAAAGAAGGAGACTCCACCACACTCTGAGGCAGCATATTCCACTGCTGGACAGCCCTGACCGTCAGGAAGTTCTTCCTGAGGTTCAGGTGGAATCTCCTTTCCTGCAGCTTGAATCCATTGCTCCTTGTCCTCGTCTCTGGACCAGCAGAAAACAAGCCCTCTCCCTCCTCTACATGGCAGCCCTTCAAATATTTAAACATAGCTATCATGTCCCCTCTTAACCTTCTCTTCTGCAGACTAAACATACCCAGCTCTCTAAGTCTATCCCCATAGGGCATGGCTTCCAGGCCCCTCACCATTTGGGTCGCCCTCCTCTGGACCTGCTCCAGCTTGAACATGTCCTTCTTGAATTGGGGTGCCCAGAACTGGACACAATATTCAAGATGAGGTCTAACCAAAGCAGAGTAGAGTGGTACCAGTACCTTCCTCGATCTGGACACCATACTCCTATTGATGCAGCCAAGAATTGCATTGGCTTTCTTGGCTGCCGCATCACACTGCTGACTCATGTTCAGCTTGTGGTCTATTAAGTCTCCTAGATCCCTTTCACACGTACTGCCATCCAGCCACGTGTCCCCCATCCTATATTTCTGCATTCCATTTTTTCTACCTAAGTGTAGGACCTTACACTTCTCTCTGTTGAATTTCATTTTGTTAGCCTTGGCCCAGCTCTCCAATCTATCCAGGTCATTTTGAACTTTGATCCTGTCCTCTGGCGTATTAGCAACCCCTCCCAATTTGGTGTCATCTGCAAATTTGATGAGCATGCCCTCTATTCCTTCATCCAAGTCGTTGATGAAAATATTGAACAGCACTGGGCCCAGGACAGAACCCTGTGACACCTTGCTAGTCACTTCTCTCCAGGATGAAAAGCAGCCATTGGTGAGCACCCTTTGGGAACGGTCAGTCAACCAGTTACAGATCCACCTGACAGTAGCTCTGTCCAGCCCACATTTTACTAGCTTCTTTGCAAAAATGTCATGGGGAACTTTGTCAAAGGCCTTACTGAAATCGAGATATGCTACATCCACAGCATTCCCTTCATCTATCAAGCTAGTAACTCTATCATAAAAAGAGATAAGATTAGTCTGGCATGACTTATTTTTGAGAAATCCATGTTGACTTCTCGTGATTACCATATTGCTTTCTAAGGGATTAGAAACTGACTGCTTAATGATCTGCTCCAGGATCTTTCCAGGTACTGACGTCAGGCTGACTGGGCGATAATTATTTGGGTCCTCTTTTTTTCCCTTCTTGAAGATGGGGACAACATTTGCCCTCTTCCAGTCTGCTGGAACTTCTCCTGTCCTCCAAGATTTCACAAAGATTATAGCAAGCGGTTCTGCAATGACCTCTGCCAGTTCTTTTAATATCCTAGGATGCAATTCATCTGGCCCTGGAGACTTGAATTCATCCAGTGTGGCCAGGTATTCCTGTACCACCTCTCTACCTATTATGTACCTCATTTCCCCTGCTTCCTCCCCTGCTCCCCAATTGCCAGGTTGAGTGCTTGTATCCTTCTGGGAAAAAACTGAGGCAAAGAAGGTGTTAAGTAGTTCTGCCTTTTCTCTTCCCCCTGTTAGTAATTCACCATCTTCTCTGCGCAGCAACCCTATCATCTCATTCTTTTTCCTTTTGCTGCAGACATATTTAAAAAAGCCCTTTTTATTGTTTTTAATGTCTCTGGCCAGCCTAAGTTCATCTTGTGCTTTAGATATCACAGGTATTGTTTCAATATTTGGTTCATCCTTTCCATCTGTCTGTCTATTTCTGGATGGTGTGCCATGCTCATGATCTGCTCTACTCCCAAAAATTTCAAAAAAGCCCTCCAAAACTGGGATGTAAATTGACTTCCCCAGTCCAACACAATCCTGCCAAGCATCCTATGCAACTGATCTGTATGTTAGATAAAACATTTTGTCAACTAGGTGTTTGTGAGAACGGTCTTAGAAGCAATGAAGTGGGCCTGCTTAGAGAATAAGACCACCCAAATAGCAGTCTTTTGGTCACTCACTGGAACATCAGTTATGAAATCTATACCAACATGCCCCCATGGGTGCAGAATAGTGGGAAGTGTCTGCAGCAGACCCTTTGGCTTTCCCTCTTCCGAACTGCTCACTACACAAACTGGGCACCCCTGGATATAGTTTGCCTACAATCATTCTGAGTCCAGCCCAGCAATAGTCACAACACACAAGGTGCAACATTTTGATGAACCCAAAATATGCATCTGACTTGATGACATGGCTGTGTTGCAATATCTGCCTTCTCAATGTCTCTGGGACATAATTATTTTTCTCCTTTGCATCTCACTCCACTTCTTTCAGTCAGCTCATCCCTATGCTCTTTGGCTCAGCCATCTTCCTTCATTATACTCTGCAGGCTTTTTAGCAATGTCTCTGCAACCATTCCACCTTTGTTTTTCACTCAAGCCTTGCTGCATGTGGCAACTGCCAACTCCAGCTGCTGAGGGTGAATACAATATCCATCACTTCCCTTTTTTGATTTTCTTTTTTGAGTAATTAGATAATACTTCTGCTAAAAAAAATTCTTTCACCCTGCAAGATGCCTCAATTTGACCTCAGTCTGGAAAAAAAGAGATCCATCTTACTTATTTGGAACTCAATTTGCATGCAGCCTGTAAGCCTTCTTGATTGTGATGATCTGCCCAAATCTCACAAGGGCAGGTGGCTCCCTTCATGAAGTGTCTCCAGATTTCTAGAGTCCAATACCTAGTGCCCACTATCATTCTCTGGGGACTCCACTTAACCTGAATGGCATCACCAAATACTCAAAAGCCCCAAATGGCAATTGAAAGCAGTTTTGCACTCATCCCCTGCCCATATGAGCACTTGGTAGTATGCTGCCATGGATGTCTGGTTTGGCCTGATGAACCCGTACTTTAAATTCTTGCCAATGATCTCCTTCTGTACCTCCATCTGTTTGGCAGACATGGAGTACAATTTGGTAGCTTCGCACCCCCTCTAGTTCAATAGCACAATCAGAGTCCTGATGAGGCAGAAGCACATTGCACTGTTTTTAGGCCCCTACCTCTTGCAAGCCCACATACTCTGCTGGGATTCCCTCAGTGTCCAAATTTGTAACTCCTTCCCTCATTAGTTTAGCAGTTGGGGCCATTTCTCCACCTCCTGTGGCTCTGATTGGAGCTACTCCGGTGGTAGTTCACCCATGTATGCTCCTGACATGCCCGCAAAGGGAAACATAGAGTCCCAGCTTTCCATCACAAATGAGGGTTGTGGAAGTGTAACCAGTTCAGACCCAGTACTACTGCCTAGTTAGCTGTCAGGGCCAGCATAAATTATATAATCTTCCAGTGTTCCCCTACTGCCAGGTAAACTAGAGCGGACAGGTGTTTAGCCAAGACCCCTCTCATTTTACTCTCATCCATCTGGACAAAATTAACAGGAGTCTCCAATTTTTCCAAGGCAACTATGGGATTCATCAAAATCTTGTGCAACCTGAGTCCAAATTGTCCACTAAGTCCATGCTACCTCCACTTCCCAGGTGTCTTAACTTGACCGTGATGAAAAGCAGGATAGTGCTCGCACTCATCATAGTCTCAATGAACCTCTGTAGTGCTACTTACCCTTTGGTGCTCAGAACAGGCTGTCCTCATTTTCCATAAGCTCTTCTTTGCTGTCCAGCACTTTCTGCTCCAGCACTTTCCTCTGCTGGATTGTCATGCAGTGTTTCCATGGTCAATGCTGGGATCAACAGTTTCCCAAGAGCCTTTCTTTTGTCCCCCGTCTTCCTTGGCCAAATTCCACCAGTCTCCTTCTGCCTCTCTGGGGAAGTGGCCACTTGGTACCCATCTTGTGCACTTCATAAGCACAGCCCCAGACACATCGAGTGATCCCTCTCTTAGGTGGCAGACTTCTGCTATCCTGACAAGTTCTCTTGCAACTGCTGCCTCTGACCATAGACTTCAGAGTCATTCCTTGCCATAGCCAGGCAAACTTCACCATCTGTTTCAGTAACTCAGCTTTGCAGGAACATCTAACCCATCACTTGCCCAGATTCTCTTGCAGTATTGCCCACTCAAGGAACTCCAGCCTCAACCATCTTGGAAATATTGTATCCTTTTAGCCTCCAACCAATCTGACACCTGTGATGCCAGTCTCTAAAACTCGTCTGCATACTCTGCCACCAAACAAGTCCCTTGTCTCAGCTGGGAATGGGCCTTCTCCTGCCACAAGGGATCTTCAAACTTGCTCCTTAGGCTGTTCATAAACTGCCAAAAGTCAGTGAGTTCTGGGGCTCCCATATCATAGGGGGCCACTAACTTACTCACAAACCTTTCTCTTCAGCTGTGCTGTCACACACTGGACCTTCACTTCTTCCTTAGTGAAAGTGGGCTCTCAGTTGGCCATGAATCCCACTACCTGGATTAGGAAGTAGGACACACAGGCAATCTGGCCATTGAAAGTAAACTTCAACTGTCACTTTGCATACTGCTGCTGCTGATCCTGTCAGGACCAGTGGCACTCCCAGAACTCTTTACCACCAGGACTGCAGTCACTGCCTGGGCTGCGTGGGCTCCTCCATCGAAGAAGCCCAGGGTCACATCAGCCATGGCCCCTCCACACCCTGATTTTCTTTCAGGCCTTCCAACAAATGTGTCAGGAGATTGATTTACAGCACCTAGCACAAAATCCTCCCAGAAACCACTGCTCTCTGGATACTGTGTCCCAGAGGCAGGCATTAAACATACAGCAGAGTTTCAAAACAGCAACAAGAGTGAGCAGGAGAGTGTAAATTACAGCATCAGCTCTGATCCCTCTACCCACTGGTTAGTAACTCTAACACACAGAGTTGTCATCCAAAAATACCTGGAGGCTTTTAATCTTCAAGTTCCAATATATACACATCTGTACAATCAGGATACGCAGATCCCCAGTCATAGGCTCAGCATCACAGACACAGAGGTTTGCTCGGACAGAGGTTCAGTGTCATAGAGTCAGCAAATAGTCAGAGAAAGAACCAGTCTGAGCTCCCCTCTTTTATGCACACCAGCTAGGGACAATGGCTGCCGCAACCCCTTGCCATGATTTCACATTACCATGACTCAACCTTACTGTCCCCTAGGGATTACATCATGACTTGCCAAGTCATTCCCCAGGTGTATTCCACATGCTCATCAAATGTATTTTCAACTGGGGCAAATGTCACAGCATTTCTATCCAATAAAATGGTGGATCAGCTTCCCTGCCTCCTCCAACTCATCTCTCAGGATTTGGTTCTCCCAGTCCTTGTCCTTTGCCTCCAGTGCACAGCCAAACATGCTGCCAATCTAAACATCCCAACCAGCCAGTCCCCTGGCTTACCATCACTGTCTTGGAGCCTGTTCCCTGCCCAGAAAACATGACACTCCAGCATCCCAGGACAGAGTAGCCACCAGCATCCTGGCAACCAGAGCTGCTGGGATCTTGGTCTTAGGGTGAGTGCACACCATCACTTTAGCTCTCACCTCCTTGTCCTCTCAATCTCCACTGACAGTGACTTTGTCATCCTGCCATTGCCAGTCATCCCCAGGCAAATCAGAGGTGAGACTCTCCATCTTTTCATAAGCCAATGGAACACCCAGCTCCTCAGTGAGAGCAATAAACTCCTGCAACAAGAATGGATATTGTCCAGACTTAACAATACCAACAAATAAAAATCACCCAGGTAATACGCAACTCCTTTCAACCCAGCTCTAGCCTTCAAAGTGCACTCAAAAAAAGTACTGAATGCTTCAAAAGCAGATCAAGATACTGAACTACCCATTGGTAACACCCTATACATGTAGCATTGCCCCTCAAAGTAAAATCCTAGCAATTCAAAATCTCTAGGGTGAACAGGAATAGGTAAAAAGACAATTTAATATCACGCTTCACAAGTTTGGTGCCAAAACCATGGCACTGTACTGATGAAGTAGCCTCATCAAAAGACATATAGTGAACTGAACACAACTCATCCAGAATGGCATCATTCATGGAATTCCCCCCCACGGTAAGAAAAATGGTAAATCAACCTGTATTCACCAGTAGCATCCTTTGGAACCATTCCAAAGGAGGAAACCTTAAGTTTTGGCATTGGCAGCTTAGAAAAGGGACCCACAACATGGCCCTCTCCAACCTCCTTAGCAATCTTAACCTACAAAACATGTTCCAAACCCTTGACAGACTTAAGGTTATAGGCAAAGAAGGGCTTCCTACAACTTTCAAAGGGGATACAAAAACCTTCCTGAAAACCAATATTCAAGTACTGAACCACCACCCTATTGGGATATAAATACAGCAAAAATTCCAATCTATCTAACTTAATTGGGCTGGACCTCTTCTGCAGAAATGGAGGCATCTCCTGTCCCTCTTTTCCCTCCTGCCACATCTTTTGGTCTGCCTGTGCCTTTTGACTTGGGGCAGCTACAAAAAGAAAGAGAAGCTGAAAACTGGTGGGAAGAATCTCATGATTGGAATGTAGTAATAGGGGGGTATAACCTGTTTTGCAGAAATAGACCAAATAAGAAAGGAGAAAGAGTAGCCTTATATGTGAAGGATGTTTTCACCTGTAAAGAGATCCATGACTTAAATCCAGGAAGCCAAGTCGAGAGCATCTGGGTAAGAATTAAGGGAGTGAGAAACAATAGAGATATGATTGTGGGGGTTTACTGCAGGCCTCCAGGCCAGCCTAAGAATGTGGATGAGGCCTTCCTGGAGCAGATGACTACACATTCAAAATGGAGAGATGCAGTAGTAGTGGGAGATTTCAACTATCCTGATATATGTTGGCAGTCAAATTCTGCCAAGACCGCAAGGTCCAATAGGTTCCTCGCTTACCTTCCAGACAATTTCGTGGTCCAGAGGGTAGAAGAGGCAACAAGGGGATTGGCTATTTTAGATCTGATCCTGAACAACAGGGATAACCTAGTTGATGAGGTGGAGGTGATGGGATCCTTAGGGGGGAGTGACCATGCTATATTGGAATTTGTCATTCAAAGGGAAAGAGAAGCCAAGTGTAGCCAGACACACATTTTAGACTTTAAAAAAGCTGATTTCTGTAAACTTAGGGAGTTACTTGCTGAAATTCCATGGTCAAGAATACTGAAAGAGAAGGGAGTTCAAGATGGATGGGAGTTCCTTAAAAGTGAGAAACTGAAGGCAAAATTTAAAACTGTGCCATTAAGGAGGGAAAATGGTAGGTGTCTAAAGAAACCAGAATGGTTGACTAAAGGACTCTCAGCTGAGCTAAGTGTTAAAAAAAACATGTACAGGTAAAGGAAGAATGGTGAAATCACCAAGGAGGAATTTGAATGACTAGCCAGGATATGTAGGGAGAAGGTCAGAAAAGCTAAAGCACAGAATGAACTCAGGCTTGCCAGAGACATTAAAAACAATAAAAGGGCATTTTTAGATATGTCTGCAGCAAAAGGAAAAACAAAGATATGATACGGTCACTGCATGGAGAAGGTGACCAACTACTAACAGGACAAAGAGAAAAGGCAGAACTACTCCACACTTTCTTTGCCTCAGTTTTCACCCAAAAGGATAGAAGTACTCAACCTGAGAGGTGGGAAGGAGGTGAGGAAGGTGGGGGAAATGTAGCATAGAATAAGTAGAGAAGTAGTACGGGCATACCTGGCTAACCTAGATGAATTCAAGTCTCTAGGGCCAGATGAATTACATCCAAGGATATTTAAAAGAACTGAGAGAAATAATTTCAGAACCACTCACAATAATCTTTGAGAACTCTTGGAAAACAGGAGAAGTCCCAGAAGACTGGAGGAAAGCAAATGTCATCCCCATCTTCAAGAAGGTAAAAAAGAAGATCCAAATAATTATTGCCCAGTCAGCCTGATATCAATACCAGGAAAGATCCTAGAGCAGATCATTAAACTGTCGGCTTGTAATTACTTAGAAAGCAATGCTGTAATCACTAAAAGTCAATGTGGATTTTTCAGAAATAAGTGATTCCAGACTAATCTTATCTCTTTTTATGGTAGAGTTAAAAGCTTGATAGATGAAGGGAATGCTGTGGACGTGGCATATCTTGATTTCAGTATGGGCTTTCACAAAGTTCCCCATGACATTCTTGCAAAGAAGCTAGTAAAATATGGGCTGGATAGGGCTACTGTTAGGTGGATTTGTAATTGGTTGACCAACTGAACCAAAAGGGTGCTCATCAATGGCTGATTTTCATCCTGTAGAGAAGTGATTTGTGGGGTGCCACAGGGTTCTGTCCTGGGCCCAGTGCTATTCAACATCTTCATCAATGACTTGGATGAGGGAGTAGAGGGCATATTGATCAAATTTGCAGATGAAATCAAATTGGGAAGGGTTACTAATCCACCAGAGGGCAGAATCAAAATTCAAAATGACTTTGACAGATTGGAGAGCTGGGCTGAAGCTAACAAAATGAATTTCAACAGAGAGAAATGTAAAGTCCTACACTTAGGCAGAAAAAATGGAATGCAGAAATATAGGATGGGGCAGACGTGGCTGGATCACATTATGTGTGAAAGGGACCTAAGAGTTTTGGTAGATCACAAGCTGAACATGAGTCAGCAGTGTGCTGCAGCAATCAAGAAAGTCAACGCGGAGTATGGTGTCTAGATCAAGAGAGGTAATGTTTCCATTCTATTCTGCATTGGTTAGACCTCATTTGGAATATTGTGTCCAGTTCTGGGCACCTCATTTCAAGATGGATAGCGACAAGCTGGAATGTATCCAGAGGAGGGCAACCAAAATGGTGAAGGGTCTGGAAGCCCTGCCCTATGAGGAGTGGCATAGAGAGCTAGGGATGCGTAGTCTGCAAAAAAGAAGGTTAAGTGGGGACATGATAGCCGTGTTTAAATATTGGAAGGGAAGTGTTGAGAAGGGAGTGTGCTTGTTTTCCACTACTCCAAAGACTAGGACAAGGAGCAATGGATTCAAGCTGCCACAAAGGAAATTCCACCTGAAACTCAGGAAGAACTTCCTGACAGTTAGAGCTGTTTGGCAGTGGAATATGCTGCCTCAAAGTGTGGTGGAGTCTCCTCCTTTGGAGGTTTTTAGGGAGAGCCTGGATCATCATCTGTTGGGAATGCTTTGATGTGTGTTCCTGCATAGCAAGTTGCTAATACGCCAGAGGACAGGATCAAAATTCAAAATGACCTGGATAGATTGGAGAGCTGGGCCAAAGCTATCAAAATGAAATTCAACAGAGAGAAGTGTAAGGTCCTACATTTAGGTAGAAAAAATGGAATACAGAAATATAGGATGGGGGACATGTGGCTGGATGGCAGTACATGTGAAAGGGATCTAGGAGTCTTAATAGACCACAAGCTGAACATGAGTCAGCAGTGTGATGCGGCAGCCAAGAAAGCCAATGCAATTCTTGGCTGCATCAATAGGAGTATGGTGTCCAGATCGAGGAAGGTACTGGTACCACTCTACTCTGCTTTGGTTAGACCTCATCTTGAATACTGTGTCCAGTTCTGGGCACCTCAATTCAAGAAGGACATGTTCAAGCTGGAGCAGGTCCAGAGGAGGGCGACCCAAATGGTGAGGGGCCTGGAAGCCATGCCCTATGAGGATAGACTTAGAGAGCTGGGTATGTTCAGTCTGCAGAAGAGAAGGTTAAGAGGGGACATGATAGCTATGTTTAAATATTTGAAGGGCTGCCATGTAGAGGAGGGAGAGGGCTTGTTTTCTGCTGCTCCAGAGATCAGGACAAGGAGCAATGGATTCAAGCTGCAGGAAAGGAGATTCCACCTGAACCTCAGGAAGAACTTCCTGACAGTCAGGGCTGTCCGGCAGTGGAATATGCTGCCTCGGAGTGTAGTGGAGTCTCCTTCTTTGGAGGTTTTTAAGTAGAGGCTGGATGGCCATCTGTCAGGAGTGCTTTGAGGGTGTTCCTGCATGGCAGGGGGTTGGACTGCATGGCCCGTGTAGTCTCTTCCAACTCTACAGTTCTATGATTTTATGATTCTATGATTTATGATTCTATGATAGCAAGGGGTTGGACTGAACGGCCCCTGTGGTCTCTTCCAACTGTATGATTCCTTGATTCTAAGCAGAGCAGAAGAAAGAAGCATGTTTAAATTTACAAAGCCACTTATTACGGAAACCTTAAACACCAAAATCCCAACATAAATTGTTTTGCTGAAACAAAACACCCTGATTGTTACTTGAACCAGCATGCTGAGGCTTGTGCACCACACGCTAGATGAGAGAGTGCTCACCTAGAATAGGACACACTGGTGTCATGAACTGTATCCAGAGCTGTGTGTGTACCCAATCCCAGTGCAATGCTGGGTTCATAGCCACCCACATTTTGAAAAATCCATGTATTTAATGAGTGTATGAATTCTCCGTGGTTGAGCTCTGACAATGAAGCCTGAATAAATCAAAACAAAAACAAAAACACATTTCCTCCAATTCTTCTCAATATTCCTTTTTTGCACCTTATCTCTCTCCCTCTCATTTAGTATCTCCCAGTCCTTTCCCCCCACTTCTCTCTGTAGAACAGTTGGAAAAAGTCCATATATTCCCCTTGGAAACAAATGATCTCCTAAATCCATAGAAAGATCTCTGAAGGGAATAGCACTGTAGTCAACCAAACACAAGCCACCCACATTAGTCCACTGATTCTATGTCATAAAAGTTGCAGGCATAGTGGTTGCAGGCCAATGGAGAAAAGACCTCTGGGTTTGTAACATGGGTGAAGATGTCACCAACCCCCCGGCCATGGGTATGCTTCCTTGACTAACATGAGGATAAGAATAAAATGAAGGGTTGCATACACATATTGCAATACCCCTATGCTGTTCTGAGACAGGTGTAGGTTATGACGAATCAATCTGTGCTTTCACAACTCCTCCTGCACCAACCAATGGATTCCAAATTCCACAGGGCCAACACAATATCCCCACTCCAGGGAATGTTGCTGATGAAGGTGTGTGGGTGCATGGGAATGCGACTGCTGAAGCAGTGTTGGTGCATGACTCACTTGGGGGGGTGTGCTTGACACCAGGATTCAAGGACACAGCAACTGAAGTACCCTGCTCCCCTGAAGCAGGCAAAGATCCTCTCTCATCTCTATATAGATTGTTGTTCAAAGCATCTAGATGGGAAGGAATCATAGTATTAAAATCATCCCTGTGAGAGATGTCACCATCCTTCCTGGCTTCCTTCTTCTTTTCCAGTTCCTCCAACTTCGCTAAAAAAAAAAAGCTGTTCTCTCAGTGAATTCACTTTCCTCATCAGAGAAAGGGGTGATAGGGGAGGGCACTTAACAGATCACCTAGCAGTCTGCTTTTTTGCCAGCCCTTTACCTTTAGACACACCAGAACCCTTCGTAGATACCATAGTTGAAGTGAAGCTAATATACAAAAACTAATCAATTATACTAGTATAAAACACCAGGAACAATGAAATGAACTCTCAGCCACAACCAACCCTGTATCCAAATAACTATGAAGACAATTAACTGCCAAAGATAAAAGTGGATCACATGACAGGTGTCACCTGCAAAAGAAAAATTGCTAGTGACAGGGTCATCGATCTGAGTAAGGGAAGGAATTAAAGAACAGAATAGCCCTTCAAAGCAGCCTCCGAACCCCAAGAAAGCCAAACAATGTCGAAAGGTAAAAGTTGGACAGCAGATGCTGAATGATGGAACAAGATAAAGCTAAACCCCCTAGAATGGCTCAGTATAAATTACAAATACAAAATGGCCATCATCTCCAGCCAGCAACTCAAAATGGCCAATGACAAAAGTAAAGTCAAAAATATGACTGCTGTCTCTGGGCCCTCTGTTACAGCCCATGCTTAACAGCTCAAATTGCACAACACCAGATCAGCCCACTTAGAGACAATCAGCAAGAAATCAGCAACCGTTAAACCAATCACGGACCAGCACAATGCCACAGATGACCATCAGATCAGCTCAATAAAAGCAATCAACAAGGAATCAGCAACTCCTAAACCAGTCACAGGCCAGCACAATACCACAAACAACCTGTCCAGATGTCCTAAGGCTGTCCAGCTGCAATCCATGGCTGTTTAAAATTATCACACAAAATGAATTCAAAAGGGAAGGGACAAAGCTGATCAAACATAATGAATTCAGAAAAGGAGCTGTCATGCATACTAAATTCATAGAAGTGAGGAGAGAAAGAACATTAATATCTCCTTTAAGCAGTCCACGGCTGCTGGCAGCCATCCTAAGCAGGCAGGGAAGGCAGGAATGTGAAGAACAATGTCAACCAACAATAAAAGAAAACAGCAATAGGGCCCAAAAAGGGCAGGATGAGAAACGTACATGAACCTTCACAGACAACTACACACAGGTTCAAAATGCATGCACAAACTCCCACATGTCAAACACCAGTCCAAGTGAAATGACCACCAAAGACACCAGACAAAAAACCCCAACCCTCAAAACACTCAGCCAGCTTGATGATCTGATGACAACCACCCCCTACCAAAGTCAAGTGCCAAATGACAGGTTATAGGTGGTGAACTGCTTTATTGTCTCCTTTGCCCCATCACATGTCTTGATTTGATGCTTAGCACCAATTGAGCATAACACTCTGGTCTCACTCCACAGAGACCATCAAAAACTTACCCTCCCCTGCAGTAACCCCTTCCTTAGGGTTTCTCCACCCACTGGGCCAAAGGAATTACTTTTAAAGGTTATGTTGCCATTCAACATTGTGCATTAAACACCAAACCACAGTTGCTTCCAACTTTTAATTCAAACTCACACATATATACAGCTGATACTTTGATGGCTGGAAATTAAGACAGAAAGCCTAATTAAAAATAAAGGATAGGGGAAATCAATATGATGGTGTTAGACATGAGCTTAGGACAGAGACAAGATGAATGTCCTTGGAATCGGGGGGACAGAGGCCAAATTTTCCCCCCAGACCACTCCCTGCAAGCCACATCCCTACTGGCACATTGTTGTTATTCACTGTCATCAAGTTGACTTCAACTTATGGAGACCTTATGAAAAAGAGAACTACAAGTCACCCCTATCATCCTTCTCAAGTCTTGCAGATTCTAGAATGTGTCTTCATTGTTTGAGTCTATGCATCTTTAATGTGGTCTTCCTCTTTTCCTACTGACTTCTACTTTACCAAGCATTACTGCCGTGAGTCATGTCTGCTCATGATATGACCGAAGTATGACAGCCTCGGTTTAGTCATCTTGGCTTTTAGGGAGAGTTCAGCATTGATTTGCTCCAGGACCCATTCATTTTTATTATTTTTTTAGCAGTCCAGGGTATCTGCAGAACTTTTCTCCAGCACCACATTTCAAATGAATTGATTTTCTTCCTATCAGCTTTCTTCACTGGCCAGCTTTCATAACCATACATAGAAATGGGAAATATGATGACATGGACAATCCTAACTTTAGTATTTTAATGATCTATCTTAACACTTCAGGGTCTAGTCTCTTTCCTCCTTCCTCCTTTCCTTCCTTTCCTTCACTCTTTTCATCTATTTATGGTGATACTAGCTGCAGAGATGGTCCAGTTTAAAGATACACAATATGTTTTATTGGAAACAACAACCCACCCACAAAGCAACAGACGCTTTCAAGAAGCAGACAAGGCTATCAGAAAATAAAGCATAAAAGGTTGGATAGAGAGAGATTAGGGATGAAAAAGGGTAATAGTTATCAGTCCTGAAGAAAAGAATTGAAGTGGAGAGGCTCAGATAGCACCTGAGAGTAGCATGGACTAATAGCAATCTGGACATCATTCATTATGTCCAAAATGCTACCATTTGCTGGGACCAAAGGGAGGGTTTATATACCCTTTTTCCTATCCTGAATGAGTGTTCTGGCAAAGGCTAAAACTTTCTCAAGGGACTAACCAAAGGTTTCTGGGGTAGGTGACTGCTTTGACACAGGAGTGACAAAATTTATGGGAACTGTGATAACCTCTTGAAGTTTGAATCTATAGAGGGTGTAGGAAGGGTCTTTGTAGGGTGAGATCAAAAGGGATGGTCTCTGATTGCCTTTTCTGGGCTTGTTCTGAAATGTAAAGATCTGAGATCAGGGAGGAGATTAGCTTGAACTCTTTGAAGCTAGGGTTTTCTGCTTACTCGTCTTTTAATTTATAGCCTGACCACGTCTGGCAACATGCTCGTCTGGTCAGCATGGCTTTGAAAAAGGCACATCCCACAGAACAGGGATGTTGAGGGTGGTAACAGTGAGACTTTGCACACTATTCTTTGACTTCTTTTTAAATATCTCTTCTCATAATAAATAAATATAAATGCCACTCCATTTCTTCTTAGATTTTCATTTTCCTTGTAAAACAATGTGCAGTTAACTGACTTTAAATGTCCTATTTCTGTCCAGTTTATCTTACTCATGCCAAATATTGTAATGTCTATACGTTCCATTTCTTGTTTTACTATGTTTAGCTTCCCCTGATTCATACTTCTCACATTCCATGTTCCTGTAGTATGTGTTGTGAAACTTTGGACTTTCCTTTCACCACTGAGTATATCCTTCAAGGGCCCTCACTCCAACTCCACATCAAGAGCCTCTAGTCCTCCCACCTGAACATCATATCTCTAAGTCAGTGTGTTGATGATTGCCTCATTCTTTGCAGTCTGCAGCTCCACTTGTCTGGGACAGATCAGCATCAGTCCATGAACAGTAACTTTATAATCAGTGCTACTGCAAAGGTTCTTTATTGTCCTTGACATCAACATTGATACTGAAATCTCCTGGGGCTCAGACTCCATTGCTACTGGTTCTTATGCATATGGTCCTCCACAGTTGAAACTGTCTCACACATATCTCTTGGTTCTGTCAAGAGAGAATCCCTATCATCAATACTAACCTTGCTACCATGATAACAATTGTTATCATCATAGTAAGATGTGTTATCGCTACTGGTCCCCCTCTGTATCTTCTCAGCTGTGCTACTATCAGCCCCCCTCCCTGGCACCAGACCAGGCCCAATCTAATTCCCAAAAGGGGTGCATCCTTCTACCATCATTGACCACTCTGCGCCTATATCAGTCTGGGCCCCTTCTCCACCTCAGGAACCACTATCCAAGGAGTTCCTTCCTTGTGGAACTCATTGCCTCCTTCCAGGACACCTTTGCTTTGTTCCTCCTTCAAAGATGAGGCTGCAGAATCTTTTGAACCTCTCCTCCTGGGAGAATGAGGTAGGTGAATCAGACCATGTGTTGCTGTCAGAAGACATGTGCCCCATCCTTTATCTGGCCAAGTCACTCGGGCTCGAGGTTAAAACTTCACCTGCTCTCTCCCATCTACCAATAGTAGAAGTCCACAGCCCATGCCAACTATGCTACCACTTCTGCCAGCACTATTGGATAAAGTCAAACCATCAGGAAACTCTATACCTCTGCTGCCTTAATTATCTGTGTTGAAAACTGTCAAGACTTCATGGCAGACTACCAAAAATTCCTCTGGGGAAAGATCACCTCCTTCGTTCCCTATCTCCCTGAGGACGAGAAAAATGTGGCCACTCTCTTTCGACAGGAGGCACACCACCTTTCCATCTGTCAAATTTCAGCAGCATACCATGGCACTGACTGCACTGGTAAAGTCATGGCCCCCTCCATCGGACTCCACTGCTTCGCTTAAGATCGTCATGTCTCACCGAGGATGCTCAGAACCACATCAAAAACCTCCCATTTGATGGAGAAGGTCTTTTCAACTGTTGGACCAATGAGGCCATGGATACACTCTTCAAGGCACAGACCACAGCAAACAAAATGGGCTTTGGCCTTGCCATATACTACCTTGGCAAAGATCAAATTACTCATCTCTATTCTCCTCCCACTGTTACCCTGATTCTTGGGGGTCCCGGGAGGGACACCTAAATGCGCTCTCAATTATATAAGTTGGGGAAATCAGCCAAGAGCACAGCCTAGCAATGCGAGAGGCAGGGTAACGTAGCAAGATCTTGAACCCTATGTTTACGGGGTCAGGCTGAGTCAAGGACCGCACAGAAGCTGAAATAATAAATGTGGTTTTATTAAAAATACAATCAAACAGTGTATGCAGCACACTCACACAGATAACTAAAGAGGGATTTTTAGAGGAGTTGTTGGCTTGGGTAATACTTCACCTGTTCTGAAGCCCAGTTAGAAGCGGAGAAGCTGGGGAGCATGGATCTCAGCACGTGGAGCTGAGGGGAAGGCTTGCTGGACAAAGCGACAGCAAGGCGGGATGGAAGCCAAGAGCGATCCAAGGAAGCACTCAAAGTCAGCGATTATCGGCCGAGCCTGTGTGCGTGCTTGTCCAGGGGCCTCGCAAGCATGTGGAGGGGACAGAAGGCAAAATTATTGATATCAAAAGATATCTTTTAACATCCCTCAAGCTCAGGCTAGCAATGGCGGTAACACCACCACTATCTCTGTCTTTGTGTTGATGTCTTCTCCTCCATATGCCTCCCTTCCTTCTTGACCACCTTCCATCATGAGATCACACATGCTGAGACTCTTGGGCCCTCACCATGTTTGACCTCAGTTCAACTGAATGGGCACAGCACCTTTCACTCTGAGTTTTCCTGGCCACTCCAGAATCAAAGGTCCTCTGGCAATAAGTTGACATCCTTGTTTGAAAGGATGCAGTCAGACACCTCCCTCCACAAGCCATCCACATCAGCTTCTTCAGTATTTTACCATACTGAAACAAAATGGCTCCCTCAAACCCATCATTGACCTCCAGGGTATAAACTTCTACACCTGCCCCCAAATATTTTGGATGGTCATATTGTCCTCCTTGCCACTCTTCAAGCTCAGGGATTGGTTTACTTTGTTGGACCTTCAGGATTCTTATTTTCTTACTCTCAACCATCCTCAGCACAGAAAATATCTTCACTTAACCATCAGTTCAGTGATTTTCCAATACAAGTTCCTGCCCTTCTTTCAATACCAAACTCAGAGTTTCTCTCTTGAGTACCTATTTTGGTTGCTGGGTTACTCTGGCACTCAGAACAACCACAGCCCCTAGAACTCCCTCGTACTCTCCCTTAAGAAACTTACTGTAAGTTATGGTCTTCTTGGAGACAGAAAGTTTTCAGGGGGTTCTGTTACTCTAGAAAAGGTTGTGAGATGACCCTCCTTTGAAAATACAATTTTGATTATTTCCGGAAGATAATTGAAATTGCTTGTAGCTTCTATGTGCCATGGTATTGTGATCAGTCTAGTTTCTTTTTTGCACAGCATTCTTGCAACGTACCAGATTTTCCATCATTTTGCAAAATGATTTATTGTTGAAATTCTCTAACCTAAAGGAGTATTCAACCACCACCAAAAACATTTGGAAAGAGGAAAATTTTGTCAAGTTTGAGTCTGAAAAATTGGTGGAATGAGTCATCCTTCACAGAATGTCTTCTTGAAGATGAGGGAACACTTTCATTATTGTTCTGCTTTGGATCTGAGCCACTGTTATTCTTTGATATGTTTGAAGCTTATGCTATTATAAACTACATTTGGTCCCTCATAACCATAGGGAATACTATCTGGGACTTACCATGAATTGCAAAAAATGTGGATAAACCAATTTTTTTTTCCAACAAGATGAACATTGTAGATATTGAAAGAAGTATGACTTCCTGTAGCATGGAGGTCATGAAGGACAGCTTGGAGTAACTTCTCCTTTCTGAGCTGCCACCTGGTGTGGGCTAACCAGTCAATTAGTCATCAGTCCTGATCATTGTGCCCCCCAGTAAAAGGGGTCCTGAGGGGGTTTGAAGGGGGTCTGGATTCTTACCTCCAAGCTCTTTCTGTAGGTTCTCAAGTGGGAGTGGACGGAGATCAAGGGGACCGAAGAACCATCCATGACCTCACCATCATCACCATTTGATCAGCACAAGAGCTGCCTCTGACTTTTAAACTGAAGTTTCTGTTAAGCTGTCTACCTTGGAAAACCCTGCCTAGGATCAGATTCAGTTAAGACTTCATCACTATGGTTCTTGAGAACAGTTTGCAGGAATGGACGAATAGATGTAAGTTACCCCATAGGGCCTTTCTTGTATTTTTCCCATCACAAGTGGACAATCAGACAGACTGTTTGCCTGAAGGACATTAACCTAAACAGCTTTTAGCAATAATCAAATAACTTGCATTTATTATCTATAAAGAACCAGATCACACTTAGCAATAGTAGAAAGCCTGATTTGACTGGCTTATGATAGTCTGAATTGTATTATACTTAGCAAAGCTAAACCAGAGAACTTTAGTAAAATGTTGCAAAGAACCATGATAATGAATACACGAGGGCAACAAATGTAAGAAAGCGGCATATGTGAGCTACTTTTGAGATACCTTTATGGACTTCAGTTTGCAATAAATTGCTACTTCAACTGACTCAGACACAAAAACATTTAATAACCTGTTAATTCATTAGCTTATTAAGATTTGATTTGATTCCATGGACATTATTATCTTTTGTGAGAACTTTATCATCAACTGCATTGACTCAATATGCATGGCTATAAAATATCAAATACAAAGATTCTCTTTGCAAAGCAACTGGTGTGACTGTATTAACTTTAAGGCAACAAATTTCTTCCAAAAGAGACTGGACTGAGCAACTTTTACATTTATACTTCATAGACTTGACTAAATTCTTGAAGGATTTACTTGAACACAACAGAATCTATCACTGGACCTTTTCTCCTTTACAATTTCTGATGAATCCAATGAAATTCCAAATTACTTTCTTGTGGTGTGGGTACAATTGATTACAGTGACTTTCTGTATTGAAACTGCTTTACTGTCTTACTATTTAACTATTTAAAAATTGAGCATTCAATTTGTACCACGTTTTACTTATGTGGTAATTAATTTAACCCAAAAAATATCTAACTCATTAAGCTTTAAGACTTCATCTAATGGAAATAAGCCATGTAAACGTTTGATATAAATATTAACTTATTTAGTATTTAGGATCAATTAATTAAAGAATTTATTAATTCTATATTGACAATCAACTTGAATATTACTAATGAATTGAATTGATTGCTTTGAAAGTTAAATACAAAGTGCCTTTTTAGATTGGTATAGATAGAACTGGAGAACTGGTTTTTAAGTATTGGAATCTAGACTGTCCCTGTGCCCAATCTGACCTTGGCTCAAACTTTGCTTAGCTGTGTCCTTGAAGATTAAAGAACAACAATTTAAAAACAGAGTCAAGGAGGAGTGAAAGACAGAGAAACATTGTTCTGGGTATAAGACTGCCACCTTCTGGTTAAATAGAAATCTTTGTTTTTGCTTTGAACTTATGAACTTCTGCTTAAACTACTTTTTTAAAGTTCTTGTTATGTTTTTGAACTTGCTGTAAGACAACAGTTTTATACGCACTTTGTTATAACATATATTTGGCACCTGATAGAAATTCAAGTACTGTTCAGCTGGCCTTAACTATTATTTACCCCTGAAAATAATTAGGTTCATATATCGGTGAAATTGACCTTTAGACAGATTGATACATTTTCTAACACCTTCTCTTAGAATAAATAAATTTCATACCAAGAAAGCTGTGGTAAACACTGTGGCAAGTGCATCCACTATTCCCAGAAGGCCTTCTATTGATGCACTACTTAAACCAACTGATTTGATAATGCAGATTTTGGAAGATTTTAGAGGCTTTAAAGATGAATTCGGGCAAGAGTTAAAGGAAATGCAAGCAGAGATCCAAACAGACAGGAAGAGAACTGATTGCCCTTGGGAGAAAAATGGACCATATAACTAAGGACATCTTGAAGTCAAAAACAGAAACTAAGTCTCTAAAAGAAAAATAAACCCACCGAGCGGAAGAGTCTGTTGAGATATTACAAAGAAACCAAGAAAAAGAAAAAACTCAATTGGACCTTCAGGAACTTTCTTATCAAGATCGATGCCTGAAGCTGAGAGGTATATCTGAGATGACTTCTGAAAACTTGTATCAAAAACTGATCTCCCTTCTGGCAGAATTTATTGAAGTACCAGAGGAAAGAATAGAATCAACCATTGATAGGTGTGATGAACCTGATGGGAGGGGGTCTTGACAACAGAGCCTCCTTGGCAACTGAGAGTGTTTAAGCTGATTGGCTGGTGAAATGGAACCTTGGATAGCCCAGGGGAGGGGCTGGTGGAAAGAGGAAAAATAACGGATTTTAACTGTCTGGTGTGTGTTTGAAGAGGTGTGTGATTTGCGGTGTGTTTGGGGAAGGTTGGAGATTTGAAGAGCTCTGTGGGAGAGAGAACTGAGAAATTGGGTGTACAAGAGATAGTGAATGAATTGAAAGAGAGAGAGAGACAGAGAGAGAGAGAGACACAGAGGCAGAGACAGAGAGACAGAAGAATAGTGTGCTGTTTATAAACATTTAGATACAAAACACATTTAAAGCTACAGTGTTACAATAAATGTTTGAAGTTCTGTGTTCCCTAAAACAGTGTCACAGAGTCTTATTTTGAATTCTGGAATATGCACTCTACCAATAATATCATCTTGACCTTAGTGCCAACAGTACCACAGTCTTGGAAAACATGAATCACTGCTGATCCTTACATCTGGGAGAAGGGCAGATTTAGGGAAAGCAGTAAAGGGGGAGAGTCCTGAAAGGAAGAAGCCAAGAGGGGACAAGAGTGAGGAAGGAACTGCATCTCAGAAAGGGAGAACTGAGG
Organism: Cyclura pinguis; assembly: GCA_030412105.1. Classification (NCBI taxonomy): domain Eukaryota; kingdom Metazoa; phylum Chordata; class Lepidosauria; order Squamata; family Iguanidae; genus Cyclura; species Cyclura pinguis. The sequence continues at coordinate 111,215,004 of CM059603.1, forward strand.
CAGAGCTGTTTGTCCTAGCCCTGGCTTGATTCAGAGATCTCCCTGGCTGTTCAGTTCTGATCACAAAGAGGTGTTAGGCTGGGCAGGCCTTGAGTGCAAGTCTTGGGTGCACCTTTCGCACTCTGCACTGGCAGGTGGTGGTTTTTTCCATCTGCTTGTTACAATAGGATTTTCAGAGTTTCTTCCAAAATAGTCAGAGACAGAAATATTCCATACAATGTAGTTATTTGTTTTACAAGAACCAAAGAGAGGATACTACCAGAAAAAGCTACTAGTTGATGCTAAGGAGATGAAAATATTTAAAGACATTCCTTTTCAGATTTTAAAGAAACCTTTGGCTTACTTTCTCTTGAAAAAAACCAAATCAATTACAAATGGGAAAAGCTTGAAGGTTTATTGTTCTCATATAAGCAACAGAGATACAAGATCAATTCTCCAAATAAAGCCAAGGAAGCTTGGAAAGACTTAAGAAAGACCATGAAAAACTACCCTGTTGGGGGATGATAGGAGTTTCAGCCCCACGGAAATGCAGCGGAAAAGCCAGAGTTCAGCGAACCAACAGCAGCAGCCTTGTTCCTCAGTAAGGATACTCACACACAGAGGAGTTTCTTCCAAACAGGAGGCACTTTATCTTGCATCAAAGTTCCGTTATATACAAAACATAGAACAGACAGACAAAAGCTTGCGCCAGACACTGGGTTTGGTCAACAGACAATTACAGACTGGGGATTGCTTCCTTATGTACATATCTACAACCAATCAGGTAGCGGGTTTCCACACCACCCTGTACCTTTTGCACCCCACTCCATTTTCTGATGCAATGTCCAGCAATCACACACACCTGGAGCATGACGCAATGTCTTGCAGTGGGCTGAACATTTTCCCAGGGTTCCCTGCTCTGAATCCCTGACATACCCTTCTTTGAGAAAGAGACCAATACCAAGCAGAAAGCTCAAAGTGGTGTAGCTAAACAAACTTCTGACATGAATAATGGAACTGGAAGAAGATATTACAGTGGAAAGAAATTAGAAGATCAAGAACTAGAAGAAGGTAAGAAAAAAGTTGAGAAAGAAGACTCTGATAATCTGGAGAAATTAAATTGAGTTTAATGAAGAGGAAATATAATTGAAGATGGTCATTAGTATACAATTGTGGAAGGTAAAAGGCTTGAACTCCACTTTCAAAAGAAAGCAGATATTTCATTTTCTAGAGAAACAACACATGGATATTATTTGTCTCCAGGACAAATAATTTGCTTGCAAAATTTAAAATATGGGAGAAATCCTAAATTGGGGAAATATAATGTTTCAACCTTCAAGAAGAAGAAAAAAAAGGAGTTTTGACATACATTTATAAAAATTACCCTACTGAAGAGATTTTTAAGGATAACAAGGGAGAATATTTGGGTGTGGAGGTGACTGTTTTTCAAATCAAATTATTGATCATGGGAATTTATGCTCCGAATGGTAGTAAAGGTAACTTCTTTATTAGACTCCATGCTGAGATTATGAACTATGCCCAAAACACAAACCAGGATAATATTATTCTTCTGTGCAATATGAACGAAGTCATCAACCTTCTATGGACAGAACTATCCAGAAAAAAATACAGAGTAACCATGGCAAACTCCCTAAAAATTTCTTTATTATGATGGATGATCTTTCACTAGTTGATATATGAAGATTCAAGAATGGAGATGCCCAAGGATATACTTTCTTCTATGATCAGCATAAGTTGATGTCAAGAATTGATTTAATCCTGGCATCAAAAATCTTCTGGACCCAAATTGCAAAAACGGATATCTTGCCAAAATTATGCTCAGATCATAACCCCATCCAAATTGAACGATGACTGAAAATGAGAGAAAAGTCTTGGAGACTAAACGATGTTATTTTCCATAAAGAAGAATATATCCAAAAAGCCAAAACAGCAATCAAACATTACTTTCAAGAGAATTCTACATCTGAGGTACCAATTAAATCAGTCTGGGATGCCAGTAAAGCAGTACTCAGAGGATGTTTTATCAAATGGAGTTCTGAACTGAGAAAGAAAAGAAATGATAGAACTCAAAAGAACTCAAAAACTCAAGACCATATGACAGAACTGGAGAGATAACTAAGAAGAAATCCCACAAACAATAGCATTATGAAAGAATACAAAAGTTTACAATTGCAACTAAACAAAGAGAATTTGACTGAAATTGAAAACAAGATCAAACAAGCTAGATAAACCTTCTTTAAACAAACTAATAAGCCTGGCAAATGGCTGGCTTATCAATTAGGGAAAGGAAGAGAAAATAGAGTGATTCTGATGATAAAGAAGGGCAACATAAAATTTACTTACCTGGAGGATAGTAAACAAGCTTTCTCTAACTACTATGAAAAACTCTTTGATGTAAAATCACTTTCACAGCTTGAGACTCAGAAGATGCTTTCTTCCTTGGGAAGACGTGACATTCCCAAACTTTTTGATGGTCATAAAACCATCTTGAACCGTTCAATAACCATGGCTGAGATTACAGAAGCTATCAGAAAATTGAAGCAAGATAAAAATCTGGGTCCTCATGGGTTCTCAGCTAGGTATTATAAAACATTTGAAGAAGAAATTTCCCAACCTCTTCAGAAAACTTATAACGACATTCTTAATACAGGTAAACTGGAAATTTGGAAGAACACTAACATATCCTTGATTGCAAAGGAGGGGAACAACCCTACAGACGTCAAAAATTACCACCCAATCTCCTTTTTAAATGTTACAAAATCTTCACATCTATATTAGCTGACAAGTTAAAAAGAGTTCTCCCAGCAATAATTCACAAAGACCATAATGGTTTTCTTCCAAAAAGATCACTTAAAGACAGCACAAGAACCATTTGAACATAATTGAATACTACAAAAAACATAACAAGAAAAGTTTGGAATGATATCTGTGGACACTGAAAAAGCTTTTGGTGTTGTCAGATGACCTTTCCTAAAAGCAGTGTTAAAGAAGATAGATGTGGGGTTAAAGTTTATATCCTGATTGAATCAATCTATGACAAGCAAGAAACACAGTTGCTGATCAATGGTAAAAAAACAAAACCCATAACCATTAAGAAAGGAATCAGACATGGATGCCCTCTGTCACCCTTAGTAATCACCACAGAGACTGTAAATAATGCAATCCATAATGACCCTACAATTAAGGGTGTACAGATAAAAAAGCACCATTTCAAGTTAAAAGTATTCATGGCTGAGCTGGTCCTTTTCCTAGACTACCCAACAAGCAGCTTAGAACATCTAACACAACTGCTCAATAATTTTGGTGAACTCTCAGGATTCAGGGTCAACAAAGATAAAACTGCAATCTTGACAAAAAAAACATAAGAAAAGATGAAGAAGCAAAGTTAACTCAAATTTCTGGTTTAAATATAGTCAGAAAGATTAAATATTTAGGAATTTGGATTTCCGGGTGTAACAACAAACTTCATGAAAACAACTATGAGAAAAAATGGAAAGAAATTAAGAAAGAATTAGAGTCTTGGTCAAGACTTCATCTTTCTTTTATGGGCAGATTAACTTTGGTGAAAGTGAACATTCTACGTAAATTAAACTTTCTATTCCAAAATTTGCTTATTATTACCAGTCAAAAACCATTTCAGCAGTGGCAGAAGGATTTGACTAAATTTATATGGGTGGGTCGAAAGCCAAGAGTCAAGTGGACAATTCTTTCTGATCTAAAAATTAGAAGTGATGGAGGAGTTTGTTCCTGACCTATACTTATACTATTAAGCCTTGTCAATGACCTGAATAGCAGAATGGCTCACCCTATGAAATGAAACATTGCTAGCCTTGGAAGGTGGCGGCCTAAGCTTTGGGTGGTATGCTTTTGTTTGGAATGAAAAGGTGAAAATTGGCAAAGGCTTTTCAACCACTATATTAGAAAAGCCCCACTGAAAACATGGAATGCTTATAAGACATTGGATTCTAGACAGATTCCAATGTGCATTTCACAACAAGAATCCTTCTTTGGAAAGAAGCTAGCAAAATGTGGGATGGACAGAGCTACTGTCAGGTGGATCTGTAACTGGTTGACTGACCGTTCCCAAAGGGTGCTCACCAATGGCTGCTTTTCATCCTGGAGAGAAGTGACTAGCGGGGTGCCACAGGGTTCTGTCCTGGGCCCAGTGCTGTTCAATATTTTCATCAATGACTTGGATGAAGGAATAGAGGGCATGCTCATCAAATTTGCAGATGACACCAAATTGGGAGGGGTTGCTAATACGCCAGAGGACAGGATCAAAATTCAAAATGACCTGGAGAGATTGGAGAGCTGGGCCAAGGCTAACAAAATGAAATTCAACAGAGAGAAGTGTAAGGTCCTACACTTAGGTAGAAAAAATGGAATGCAGAAATATAGGATGGGGGACACGTGGCTGGATGGCAGTACGTGTGAAAGGGATCTAGGAGTTTTAATAGACCACAAGCTGAACATGAGTCAGCAGTGTGATGCAGCAGCCAAGAAAGCCAATGCAATTCTTGGCTGCATCAATAGGAGTATGGTGTCCAGATCGAGGAAGGTACTGGTACCACTCTACTCTGCTTTGGTTAGACCTCATCTTGAATACTGTGTCCAGTTCTGGGCACCTCAATTCAAGAAGGACATGTTCAAGCTGGAGCAGGTCCAGAGGAGGGCGACCCAAATGGTGAGGGGCCTGGAAGCCATGCCCTATGAGGATAGACTTAGAGAGCTGGGTATGTTCAGTCTGCAGAAGAGAAGGTTAAGAGGGGACATGATAGCTATGTTTAAATATTTGAAGGGCTGCCATGTAGAGGAGGGAGAGGGCTTGTTTTCTGCTGGTCCAGAGACCAGGACAAGGAGCAATGGATTCAAGCTGCAGGAAAGGAGATTCCACCTGAACCTCAGGAAGAACTTCCTGACGGTCAGGGCTGTCCGGCAGTGGAATATGCTGCCTCGGAGTGTAGTGGAGTCTCCTTCTTTGGAGGTTTTTAAGCAGAGACTGGATGGCCATCTGTCAGGCGTGCTTTGAGGGTATTCCTGCATGGCAGGGGGTTGGACTGGATGGCCCGTGTGGTCTCTTCCAACTCTACATTTCTATGATTCTATGATTCTATGATTCTATGATTCTATGAAAGTGGAAAAATAAGTCATATGAATGGCTATGATATGAAGACATAATTGATAAACTCCCCAAAGGCACAATAACAATAAAAAGCAGAGAGAAGCTTGAAGAAGTTGAAAAAGCTTTGAACTGGTTTCACCAACTTGTGGAAAGATTCCATATGGATCTGAAACTGCAAGGTTTCAAAACCAGCAAAGAGATGAATGCTATGAGAAGCTTCTGTTAGAAAACCTTCCACACCTGATGGCTGAATTATGTAAGATTTTATTGCTTTGAGAGAAAGAGGAGGAAACAATCAAAGAAGCAATGATTAAGTGGTCTCAAAACATTGGTCATTCAATACAGGCCCTTTCCGCACCAGGCAATTAGAATGGGGCAGTCAGTCCTCACAGGGAGCATCTGCACCTTGGAGCGGACTAACAGTGGACTACTTACCGGAGACCCACACCTCAGTCTCCTCCAAGATGACCCCAAGTGGTCCTCCAGCGTGTTTTTGAAAGACTGGAAAAAACAGGTCTTTATTTTCCTGCAATGCACCATTGCATTCCTGCTCCCTTGTGCAGATTTGCAGGCTCGCACCAGTGCAAGCCTGTGATCTGCGGAGGGCAGGCTTTAGGCATGGCGAGCTTCAGTGGTTGGTCAGGATCCATGACCAACTGGAAGCCGCCATTTTGGAACCCGGAAGCCACCATTTTGGAAGCTGGAAGCTGCCATTTTGGAAGCTGGAGCCATCATTTTGGAAGCTGGAAGCCGCCATTTTGGAAGCCGAAGCAGTGCAGATTTACAGACCTCACACTGCTCCAATTCGCCCTGGACCAAGGAGGAGCCCTGTGGAAGGGCTTCAGGGACAGTTTGCATTGCTTCGGACCCCAGAAGAAGTGGTAGGTAACGGCACAGAGCGATTCCCTTGCCTCGTGCAGAAAGGGCCACAGTTTGAGCACTGGGAACATAGCTGGAAATTGACTCAAAAAAATCACAGTAGCCCAGAATTTGAAAGAGAAGTGAAGCTCCAAAGATGGTACATGGCCCCAGAAACACTCAAAAAACAAACAAAAAAACCCCCAAACCACTCCAGCATGGGAGAATGTTAGATAGTCCGTGCAGAGACTGGTATGATGTACCATATGCGAGGGACGTGTCAGAAGGCTAAAGAATATTGGTTTGGAATACACAAAATAATAACAGATTTTTTTTCAAACTGAACTTGCTATGTCTGCAGAAATTTACCTATTGAATATGTTACACAAAATTGATACAAATAAGACAAGGAAATTTTGGAGGATCTTGCTATACATGATAATGTCAGTAAGAACTGAATTTGCAAAACTTTGGCAAAATGAAGGGGCCCCCAAGATTGAACAATGGTTCTATAATCTTTCAGAAATGAAAGTGGCTGATATTTTAACCCAAAGACTCAAATGATCTACAGATGATAAAATCAACAATGAATGGGCACCCTTAGATAATTTTCTCCAAAAAAAGAAATGCACAAGGCCAGTTGACACAGTAAATTTTGAGAAACAAATTTTGATAGGGAAAATTTGACTAGAAATAAAAATGGGGGTAATAAATTACACCTTGTAAGGTATGGAAAGCAAAAGTGTATACTGAATTAAGAATATGTGAAAAATAAAAGCCTTTTTTTTCTATGTTAAATGTCAGGAACAGACAATTAGATAAATTTTTTTGGAAGTACTGTTGGAAATAGAAATGTAAGTAGTACTGTATCCTGGGGGGGGGAGTGAATGAAAGTTGAGAAGATATTTAGAACTGCTTACCTATGAGTGCAAATAATACTGCTATTTTATAAATTATGTAAAATGTGTGTGTATAAATAAATACAAGGTCTTGCCCTTCAGTGTCTCCACAGTACCCTACATATTCATCATGGTGATGGTGGTAGTTGTTTCTCACCTTCAGACTCAAGGCATAAGGGCGTCCCTCTATCTAGATGACTTATGCAAAGTCATAAGTAGAACTCTCACTCTCCTCTTGGACCTCAGTCTCCAAGTAACATAGAAAAGTCTTTGCTCCTCCCCTCACAACACCTACCATTCATCAGAGCTCTTCTTGACTTCAGAGTTCTAGTCTGTTGACTGCTCTTCAGACCATTCACCACAGCCCACATTATAACATGCCTTCTAAGCACCTTCACAGCCATGACCATGGTCACACCCTGTGCCAAGTTCCATTTCTCCTTAGTGCAATTGTGGTTTCTTTGCTGATTTGATCCTTGGTGACACAACACCAACCTGCAACTAGTACTGCCCAAGCACATTCACTCCTCCTGTCGGCGGCTTCCCCATTCCAATCATTTCAAAGGAATTCCTTCTGCCCCCTCAACCAACCACCCTTATCACATTGGATGCATCCAGACAGGGTTGAAGTACACACTGCCAGGACCTCCAAGTCCAGGGCACATGATTTCATGTGGAAGGTCACCTCCACATCAGTCCTTAGAACCATGTGCAATCTTCAATGCATTTCATGTTTTTTGAGACTTCTCTTAGGGGCAAAGAGACTAAACTCCTGTCGGACAACATGACACACTTTTCTATATCAACAAGTAGGGAAGCACCAGTTTGCCTTCAGTGACCACACAACTTTGGGATGGGTGCATCAACAACAACGTACTGTAATCTCTGTTCTTATCCTAACTCAATAAGCAGTCTTCATGGATAGAACCAAAAGGTTTTAGTACAGATTCAGTTCAGCACACAGACAATGTCCTTGCCAGAACTGAGGATACAACGCAGATTTTGCTTTTCCTTTCACCCCTTCCAACTCGTTCACATTCCATTCTGACATCCCTGACCATACCAGTCTGTTAAAATGACCTTGGTTCCCATGCTCCAGTCAGGCTTCCCTTCCAATCAACCAGACACTGAAGGAAACACAGCATTGAAGGGAATACAGCAAAATGGCTACAGTACAGCTAAGCTAGACATGGCAGAGGCGGTGGTTGGTCCTCTGACACATACTGGCATTTGCAGTTCACATTTCAGGCTGTTTTAGTGCACTACCAGACTCCCTGAGAAAGATCCCATTTGACCTCCATGGGTGGATCCTATCCAACAGTCTTTGCTACTATTTGGCACTGTTGGGGCTGTCCAAAAATTGATGTGTTCACTTCTCAGATGAATGCTGAGTCCAACCTGTATTGCAGCAGGGGAGGGTATGGTCACAACTCCTAGGGGATGCATTTCTTCACTCCTGGACAGGCCTTTATCCCTTCCTTTTTCTTATTTCTGTCCTTTCCCTTTCTCAAGCAGGTTTTGGTCAAGATCCAGGAAAATTATTCAAACTCCATCCTGATCTCTTCCTGGTGGTTCACCACTCTCCTTTAATTCTCCTGTCAGGAGGATCTCTATCTTCCCTTCATTCTGACTCTTCTGACTTAGGAGAACAGCAAGATCCACCACCCAGACTTCAAACCTGTCCATCTCACTGCATGGCACATCTGCAACTGCTAGATGGCCACATCCATGCCATTCTGCTTGCATCACACAAGCCCTCTACTTGTGGTTGCTATCCCCTGAAGTGGCACCGCATTTGTTCCTTTGCCCAGGCCACAGGTCTTCTTTCATTTCCCATGGATGAGTGCTCTGTCATGACATTCCTCTTTCACTGAAATGATTTGGGTACTTACCCTCTCTTCCCTTAAAATCTTTTTGGCAGTGATAGTGGCCCACCAGCTGCAGGGACATCCTTCTGTGGCACTCTTTTGGATTCCTTCCAACTTCTACCCTCCAATCTGCAGCACCATGCCTTCATAGTCTCTCTCACTTGTCCTGTCTCAGCTCATGTGCAAACCAATCAGACCCATGGCCACTACAGATCTTTGCCTCCCCATACTTAAAACAGTCTTCCTCATTGTGATCACTTCCTTCACATGCTCTGGTGAGCTCTGTGCCCTGCACTCGAATTAACCCTACTTGATCTTTCACAGGGACAAAGTGGTCTTCAAATTTGACTCAACCTTCTTCCTGAATTGTCTCCCCATTCCACCTAAATCAGGACATTGTCTTACCAGCCTTTCACCAAAATCCCTCATCCCAGGTAGAAAACACTCTTCACACTCAGAAAGAGGCATGAGGGAGGAAACTGTATGATAGGAAGATAAATTGTGCTCCTTGAAGCTTCCGGGAATTTACTTATCTGGCTTTAAGTTAAAAAAAAAAGATGGGGGGGTCAGGCTCTGCAAAAAATATGGGACCGCATCATGCCATTCTGCTATCTGTACCATTAAACCATCTAGACCAGGAGTTTTCCATTTCTTAGAGTTATTATTTCCCATTTCTTAGAGTTTTAGTAATCAGCTTACCCCCTTTCATCCGCAAAGGTATTGCAAGTTGTTCATTTTGTTGTGAATCCAAATGCAGCAGAATTAATCATGACAAAAGAAAATTCTGAGTGTTTATTGGCTGGATTCTTATCTTTCATGTATAACTTAGAATACAATTTTTAAAATTCCAAATGTGTGTTTTGTAATGCAATACTAGTGTAATCACTGTTAATTAACATACTTTCCCCTGCCTCATCTTTGAGTTAAGATCTGACTAGGCTTCTTTCCACCTTTGATACTGTGATGTAAGCACAATTCTGTTTCATATCAGAATTATCTAAATTATATTTTGATGTTTCAAATTATGATTCAGATCTGAAGAAGTATATTATATCCCTATTAATTACCACCTTCCAGAAATTAATGCAAACAACAAGAAACATGAAGGGCATGGCCCAGGAAGCGTGACAACAATAGTGGAGGTGAACAACTGGATCCACAGATGGTGCAGCTGGGAATGATTTGGCTTCTTGGATCATGGTCTGCAGTTTCAGGAAGATGGACTACTGACAAGTGATGGCTTGCACCTCACAGCAGTTAGCAGAAATGTTTTTGCTAAGAAGCTCACAAACTTGAGCAGGAGGGTATTAAACTGAGTTATGTGAGGAAGGATGACAGTATTTTTGAGGGCAGAAGTTCATCAAGTGCTAGAGATAATAATGCAAATGTTATTGAAGGAACTAAGTGAATAGTACAAGAGCCAACCGTAGGAGGAGAAAAACCTGTAATAAGCAGCTAGGGGTCTTAGATATCTAAGATGTCTAAGGGGTCTGCACATCTAGAGGTCTTAGATGTCTCTACACTATTGCACAGAGCATGGGAAATGAACAAGCTGAAGTTGAACTTTTAACACAGCAAAGCAGATATGATAGACATCACTGAAATCTTGTGGGATGAGTCTCATGATTGGAATTTAGTAAGAGAGGGGCACAGCCTATTTCAGAGAAATAGACCAAACAGGAAGGGAGAGGAGTAGCATTATATGTCAAGAATGTTTACACCCATGAAGAGATCCATGACTTAAATCCTGGAAGCCAGGTTGAGAGCATCTGGATAAAGATTAAAGGGAAGAGAAAAAAACAGGGATGTCATTTTGGGGGTCTACTATAGACCCCCAAACCAGACTGAGGACTTAAATGAGTCATTTCTAAAACAGATAACCACACATTCAGAAAAAAGAGAGAGAGTAGTAATGGGAAATTTCAACTGTCTTGATACTTGTTAAATTCTGCCAGGAATGTCAGGTCCAGCAAATTCCTCACTTGCCTCGGGTAGGAGGCAAGATGGCGATGAACTAACAACTACTGAAATAACCTCCCAAAGTAATCTGGCCCTATCACCTCCATACACATCAAAATGCCTTCCAAAGGCAAGAAAAGAATCCAGACCAGTCCCAACAATAATATGGGAACCCAGGAATCCCACAAAGTGGAGAAACAGATGAGGATTAACTCACTTTTTCTGTCAGGAGAGACAACACAAGCTGTGAGTAAGAGATATGAAACCAAAGCTACTTTTTCACTCCCTAAGTCACCACAGAAATCTGAAGTAAGCAAAACAGCCTCCCCAATCCTTCAAAACTTAAACATAAACTACTCTTCAGAAAAGAGAGATAAGGGGATGACAGTGAAAACAGAAATAAACTCTCAGGACTTGCTGGCAATATACCCCACAGTAATTTTGCTCAGCCTTTCCATGACGTCTGCCTACTGTCTGCAGAAACTTTGATTCTTATTCTGCAGAGATTAAATGATATAGCAAATAAAGTGGAGCAATTCCAACAAGCCTTACATATGCAAATCCCTCATGGCAAACAGGGGGTTGAGAAGGCAGATGATATTGGTCATATGGAGGAAGCTTGCCCTGCTGAGTCAGCTGATGTACACCGGATGTAGCCAAACACTGCCATGTGCTACAGAAAAAGCAGCTCCTCATACAAATACATCACAATGCCCATATTTAGAACAGCCACAAGTCTATTGTAAAATTCCTTTCCCAATCGTTAAACTGCCACAGCAGAACAATTGACTTAAAAGATTTTTACTACTTACCCAGCCCAAGAGCAACAAACACATTTTTCTGACCTTCAATCAAGCCTCTGTTCCTAACAGACAGATAAAAAAAGTGAATTTCTTTGGCAAATGTTCTATATCAAAACTATCAGAGTCTTTAAGGTTGAGGCAGTTCATGACCTCATTTTGGGAGAACCAACACACAGACATAACCCTGCTGATAAAAGGTGTAAGACCCTAGGCAATAAAAGTGCCAGCCAGAACCAGGAGCATTCTCTAACAGAGGTTGCTCAGGCTATTAATCAAGAAATATTTATGCTAAGAGGAAAACTTACAGATATCTGGACACACACCCTGACAGCCCAACAAAAATCTAACATGAATAAAGCCCCACAGAAATCACCTCTCTCCCCATGGACTCACAGAAAGCTGTCAGTACATTACACAGATTTCGATGATACGGTCAGTGAAAGTGGAAGTGATTATTCCCTACATCTACTCAAGGAACGCATAACATCCCGAGTAGTAAATACCTCTGCTAAAATGCTTTGTACTGAAGCTGCATCCACATCCTCATCTACAATTAAATCTCAGGGGCCCCAAACAAGCCAATGTGAACCCTACCTTCAGAAAAGACAGCTCCCACCACCCCCTACTTCATCTCCTATTTCACTAAACAAGCCAAAGGATGCTCCTCTCACAAAACAGATGGGATCCCTGCTCGCTTGTGACCCTCATTTTTCAGCTCATGCTGTGTTGATTCTTCCAGCTTCCCCACCAGAACAGATGGAGCAGGAAGAGTGGGAACATGATGCACTACACCATCATCCACACCAACAGCCATCAGCTAATGTGAACCAACTGCCCCTGAATGAATTACCCATCCAGCCTGTAGCCTGCAGTGCAATCACTTGACAATCAAGTGACCAACACAAGGTTGCTCTTATGATATGGAACATTGTGGACTGGCACACATCTATCAGAGACTCCTGTTTCACTGACTTCCTCATCCAACATGACGTTATACTGATTCAGGAATCATGGACTGCTAAGGAACTCCTACTAAATGGCTTCTACTCATTTTCAGTTGTGGCAGAGCCAGGAAAAAAGCATGGAAGAGCAAAGGGTGGCTTGGAGTCCTGGTTTCTGCTAGTCTATGTGCTACAACAAGGTCTCTCCCCACGTTTGAAACATATGCCATGACAGTGCTAATCCAAATCAACCACTGCACTCTGCTGATAATTAATGTCTACATGCCTCCAATGAAGAAGAAATCCCAAATCAGAACCTTGTGGGCTGAAATGGAATCATACACTGCTAATCTCATACTGTAGAATCCAAATGCATTTGTAATCCTGGGGGGAGATTTGAATGCTAGATTGGGCCCCAATGGTCATACCCTAAAAGCCCAGCACAAATGTCCTCTTTGTAACTTCAAAGATGATGGAATTCACTTAACTCACTGCTCAAAAGACAAGAAATCAAATTTTGCAGGTCTCTGTCTTGCTCAGACAGTCTTCAGGTTAAACCTTGATATCCTGAACGGTACTCTGAAAAGCAACTGTCCAGCAGAATTCATCTATCTCTCTGGGTCCAGAATGAGCGCCATTGACTACATAATCATTTCTAGGGACCTTCTCCCCTACGCTAAGGACCTAAAAGTTCTCCCGAGATTTGAAAGTGATCATTTTCCAATTCAGCTACACCTAAGTGACTTCACTCAAGAGACACATATCAAGGACTGTTATCAGCTCTTTTTAATGCCACCAGGAAGGACTTATTACTGAGCTAAATGGGTCCCCCAGTTAAATCAAACAATAAGTGAAGTATTGGCCTCAGACCGCTTTCAGTGTCTTTGGATTGCCCTGATATCATATGAGTCCCCAGATGAACTTCTGAAGCCCTACAGTGGTCTTACCAAAGAGCTACAACTGCATCTAAGCCACCAAAATAGTGCACATTGGAGACAACAACAGCATCACTCAGAGCCATGGTTCGACAAAGAATGTGCCAATGCAAAAAAAGCTCTCACCTCTACTTACCAGGCTTATCTATCCAATACTACACCAGATGTTGTGCTAAAACCGCTCCAGCAAAAGAGAGAGTACAAAAAATTGCTGATGTATAAGAAAAAAGAAGCCATGAAGAATAATTGGACACAACTTATTCAGGAAGTCAAATCTAATAGCTCTATTTTGGCATATTACAGCAAGCGCCCAAAGTAATGCACCACCTATGGTGGACTGCCATATTCCCTCAGGGATCTGGGAGGATCACTTTGAAGCACTCTATAAGGACACCTATCTTGGAAGGGAATGTGCCAGCCAAAATATAGAGAATCTCCCAAAATGGGCACCAGTGACAGTGTCAGAGATGAAGAACCTTGTAGCGCAACTGAGAATGAGGAAAGCCCCAGGGGAAGACTTAATCCTTCCAGAAGTCATCAAAAACAATTTGGAATTCTGGGCCCCTATCCTGGCCTCACTTTTCACCTTCTTTGACAACTACAGTCGTGCACCCAAGGATTGGGGGCTTGCGATCATTGTCCCCATATATAAAAAAGGAAGGAAGGATGATCCTGCCAACTATAGACCAATCAGTCTCCTCAATACAATCAGGAAACTATACGCAAGACACTTACAGTGGAAATTCCAGACCTGGTTGGAGCAAGAAAACATACTTGCAGAGGAACAAGCTGGCTTTAGGGAAGGCCGGTCCACCATAGACCAAATACCTTATTGAAAAATATTCCTTCCGCAACACAGCCTCTCTCTATGTTGCCTTTATAGACTTTAAAGCAGCTTTTGACTCTATATCTAGAACCGAACTGTGGGAAAAACTGGAAGTTTCCTCGATTGATCGGCGTCTACTCCACTTAATACATATGCTTGCATGAAGGAATTTCACTCAAAATAAGTCATCTCACCAATCCCATCAACACTGAGAAGGGCGTCAAGCAAGGTTGCATACTAGCTCCACTCTTGTTCAACTTTTACACCAACTGTATGATGGGCCATCTTGACAATACAAACTTCCACCCTCCAGAACTAGAGGGAAAACATATCTCAGCTCTGCTTTATGCAGATGATGCAGCAATACTTTCAATACTAACAAGAGCACTAAGAGCACTAGCACAGTACTGCAGAGAGGATCAGCTAGTACTCAATTTCCAAAAAACTAAAATCATGGCATTTGCTAAAAGGCCCAAGAATCATACCTGGAATATAGATGGACAAAAGATTGAACAGGTCTCCTGTTTCAAATATCTGGGGGTAATCTTTCATGCTACTGGCAGCAGGAAAACACATGGAGAGTATGTGGCTGGTAACACGCAGAGGAGCTCATCAGCCATCCTCAAATTTCTTAAGACAAGAGGAGGCCATTATATACCCGCAGCGCTCAAACTTTTTGAAGCCAAATCAGTAGCACAACTCCTTGATGGATCCCAACTGGGACCCTTCCTGAACCCTGCACCATTAGAACTTGTGCAATCCAAATTTTTAAGATCAGCTTTCCAAGCTCCAAAATGCATCTCCAACACAACTCTGAGACTGGAGTCAGGCTTTATGAAAGTGGAGGCCAGAGTGTGGGTAACTATAATCAGCTACTGGCTTAGACTATCCTTCTTTCCCACTGGCCTGGCTCCACTAACCTTGAGAGATGACTTCCAGTCTATGTGGAAACAGACAGTGACAACCAAAATCTCATCACTGGGTTTTTCCCGAGAGCTTCTGCTCAGCATGGGGTATGATAAGACCAAAGCAGCTATCAAACAATGAGTGGTAGATACAGAGTGACAACTGGATCTAGCTAGCACCTCAACCTTTATTGTTATTGACCCCAACAGATATCAAGCTTCACCTATGGCGTACTTAGCAAAACTGGAAGTACCTAAACACTGGAGGGCCTTCGCTTTGGCATGATGTCATGCCCTCTCATCAGCTGTCCTGGAAGGCCGATGCAAGAAGATCCCTTTCTTAGACAGACTGTGCCCCTTTGGCTCTGGGCAAATTGAAACAACAAAGCATGTGCTTCTCCAGTGCTCCGTACTACAGAGACATCCGCCTCAGCCTTATTTCTCCTCTCTTGCATAAATACCAAGGATGCACTGGAGAATTCTACATTTCTTTGTCACTTTCAGACAACAACCCCCATATAACATATAGTGTTGCCAGCAGTGGTTAAAATTCATCAGGCACTGACCTCTGCAGTAGACTAGTTCCAAGCTTGTCTTGTTATATGGGAGCTGTGCAACCTAAAGGGGAATTTCAGCGCTGTCTTTAACCTGTTTTTAACCTGTTTTTATTCTTTTTTCTGTATCTCCTTTTTATCTGTGCTGGTCTATGATCGTAATAAAGATTCTATTCCATTTCTCACTTGCCTTGCAGACAATTTCATTGTGCAGAAGGTGAAACAGGCAACAAGGGGATCAACTATTTTGGACCCAATCCACAGGCTGAATGCTATTCCTCCTTATTTCTTGGAATTATTCAAAACTGTTTTCACTTTAAATATTTTTGTGTCATATGATCATTTATGCCAGCAGAGAAAAGGTTTCTCAATTTGTTTTCCTCGCAGTTTAGGGAAAAGAAACCAAACAAACAGCTATTAGTTGATAGTCATAACCCAGTCTCTGGGAACACTTTGTAATTACCACTGGCTTTGTTTTCAACAGAAATTAATCTGTAAATTAAACTCTGTGGGATAACAATACAAGTAATGCTGGTTGCCCATAGGGAAGATGTAGTGGTATAGATGAGATTGAAAGAAACACATAAAAATCCCACGTGGGAGATCAGTTGGGTTTTGATTTGGAGTGACAAACAGCTAGTGTGGAAATAATTAAATGCCTTTGTATACTTCCCCACTCAACACAACCCCACCCCTCCCCAGACTTTTGTTCTTCTGGGGAAAATGGCATGGGGCTTTTGTTACAGGCATATAGATTTAATAATGTGCAGTTAAGCCTGAACAGATTATACAACAAGCCTCTCCAGACAAGAAAAAGTCTCTGAAAGTCCCAGGTTTTGTTTCTGTCCAAACCAATTTTATTTTGGAGATCTGCATAATGCTCTTTCCATCCCAAAGTATTCCCAGGGAACTCCTGGCATTACCAAGGACCTTTCCTTCCCATTCCCTAGATCAATTTAAATTAACCCAGTATTTCCCCAAATAACTTGTTCATCTCCACGGCTGTCTGCTTTTGTTATACTGGAACCAGCTAAGATAGCTGCCACAGAGAACCCATCAACTTTTCCATCTCTGCCATATCCATCAATTTTAATATCCACTCTTTTTGCAATGGTATCATGTTGTCTTCCCATTTCTGTACATACAATAGTCTTGCTGCAGGAGTAGTATATAATGCTTATACAGTTTTTAATAAGCTGGTCATCCACTGGACCCAGTAAGAAAAATTCAGGTCTCAATTGAATCTTTGTCTTAAGAATTTCTTCCCTCAGATGCTATATCATCTACTGATCCACCTTTGCTTTATCACAAGTCCACCACCTATAAAAGAAGCTCCCTTCCTTATAATTACATTTTGCACATTTAGTTAATGAACCTTTATATGTTTTTGACAATTTTTCTGGAGTCAGATATCATCTGTACATAATCTTATAGAAATTCTCTTTCAAATCATAACTAAATAAATTTCAAATCTTTTGTCCATATGCTTTCCCATTGTCTCATCTTAATTGAATGCCCCACATTTTGGGTTCATTTAATCATATCATCTTTGACTTGTTCTTCCTCCACCTCAGATTTCAACAGGATCTTGCACATTTTTGCTATCAACTGCTCATAGTTTAAACATTTGCTTATCAAATTCAGATTTACCACCATAAAAGTGAACAAGGTTTTTTTCCCCCATCTTGAATCCCTCCCATAACAGCCTATAAGCAAACCAGCTTATGTTATAGCCACTTTCAATCACT
Source organism: Cyclura pinguis (assembly GCA_030412105.1). Lineage (NCBI taxonomy): Eukaryota > Metazoa > Chordata > Lepidosauria > Squamata > Iguanidae > Cyclura > Cyclura pinguis. The sequence continues at coordinate 111,232,422 of CM059603.1, forward strand.
TCATCAGTCGTTTTCAGTCTTAATTCATATCCAGAGATCATATTTTCTTGGTTGGAAATTTATACAGAAAATCTATCTAAGGTTATTTCTGCACTACACCCTTATAACATGATTATTCCACTTTCAATGTCCTATGGAATCCTGGGGCTTGCAGTTTCGGGAGGGGCCAGTGGGCCCCTCCCAAAACTGCAAGCCCCAGGATTCCATGGGACATTGACAGTGGAATAATCGCGCTATAACAGTGTAGTGCAGAAATGGCCTAACACTATAATAAAGGGAAATACAGTGTAGTGATCTTAAACAGAACTCAGGATAGAGAAAAGATGGATACCCTTGCCCCTTCTACACAAAGTACAGTGAATAGTTGGTTGAACAGCATGCAGACTGGTGCTAGTGATATGACACTGTGAAGATATTAAAATGTCAGAAAGAGATAAACTTCAGTAAAAAGAATGATGTACACTTTTCTTGCATGGCACTGACTTATTTAACAGTATTTGCTAAAATGTATTTAAAGCTTTTTTAGAAAAAAAAACTTTCAGCAGAATATTCCCTCATTACATCTTTCAGAATAAGACCCAAGGACTGAGTTTTGTCCGGATCCATGCGCCATGGAATGTGCTTAGTCGGGAAGCAGAGTTTCTTAAAATAAAAATGCCCACTAAAAAGGTAAGTAGGATTCAGTTCATTTTTTCTCCAATTTGGTGAATATTTTGAAAGACAAAGCATTGGAAGGGTGTTAGTGCTGATTTCTATATCTCTTTGGAAGAAATGTGGCAGGTAAAAAAATTAGTTTGAGAGCAGGGAAGGCAAATTGAGAAAGATTTCCATGCCCTTTCTCTGTGCCTTAAATACATTTCAGTTGTTCTTTATTTGGGAATTTGGCATAGACCCTGTTTTCAGATTGGTCATGTTACCATTACGTTGGTATGAACCTAAGATCTTTTCTAGTTGCCTGTGATTCTCATATCAATCACCTTGCTCCTATCAGGAGACATAAAATAAATTTCCTTTGCTTATGTTTCAAGCAGTATGAGACAGGACAGTGTTATAAACCTAATAGAAATAACTATCTGCAGTGAGATTTTTATCCCAGTTTCTGAGATTTAGGGCTGAACATTAAAAAAAAAAAAAGGAAATAAGACCAATTACAATTATCAACGTTCTCCCTTTTCCATTCCAGTTATTTTTAGTGTACTGCTACCCTAAAAGGTAGATGTCCTTGAGGTCTACCAGCAGCACCAGAGTCTCCATATAATTTGGGGAATTATTAGCTCAAAAGAGGTCTGCAAAATTTAGAATCCACATCTACAGAAATCCTAATGCTACTGGAACTATGTACACAGGGGTGAACTTTGCCAGAGTGTATCTCCTCAAGAGGGTTGCCACTCCATGACAGGAGTTGGAGCAATTGCCTCACTTTTTTGCTGCCCCATAGGAGAGGGGGCTGCCCAGTTTGGGAGCTTGTCCCTTCGGTCTTTTGGAGCTGCCTGCCCATGTGTTTAGACAGTTCTGGCATGAGCAATCATGTCCACTCATGTCTCGGAAGGGAGACTGGTGATTGTCCAGACTGCCTGTGGGAGTGACATCTCTCTTGGCAGCATGGTGACCAAGATGAAGCTGTGAACTATCTTGGCTCTTCTCAGAATCACCAGGACTAAAATATATTGCTGACTGCAGAATATCAAGGCTACTTGGCACTAGTACAGCTCCGCAAAGGGGAAATCAGTAACCAAGTCCACCTCACTGTGACATTTGGCTCCTGTAGCTATGGTTGTTAAGATATCCCCTGATGGAAAGCGTGTGGGGACTATGCTGTCATGTCTGGGTGTTCTAGTATCTGTCCTTTTCCCAAGCTGTTCTCTGATTTGACAGAAGCACTCAGATGTTTGGGTCCCCAGGTCCACAGGATGTTCCTTTTGAAAAGGGCATGGAGAAGGCAGACTCTCTCTTTCAAGGACTCAAGGAAGTCCCAGGAGAAATGAGGGTGCTTAGCAGAGCTCTTTGAGAGGAAATGATAATGAGTGCTGGAAGCTTGTGAGTAGCTACCACTTGCTGCATGTCCTCCTCTCCCTAGTTCTCACATGCGCTGGCTTTGCTCTGCGCTTTGTCTGCATCTATGGGGGGTTTCTTTCCATATCTAAGCCTGGTGTGAATCTCCTCTGTGCCATGAAAGCACCATGGTCTCAGAGATGGGCTTCCCACTCATGGCTAGGTTGGAGTAAGGAACATTTTGGGTTGCTTCAGTGCCCACTTGGAGTTTAGCAGGGGGATTTTGCCCACGAAGTCCCAGTGCCTGCTTTGACCATCAGTTTTCCCTAGCTGTCCCTAATATGTAAAATCAGGGTTGGATGTGTTGCTTGGTAGGATTGTGTCCATTGGTTGTGTCCTTCCAAAAGAGCCATCCTACAGCTTCAACAATGTGTTGATCAACTCTGCGGTTGGACACATGTGAAACTGAAACATGTTGGTCCTTGCTCTTGTCAGCAACTCCCAAACACACAGCTCCTTGCCACACACTGACAGCTGGGACTGTAGCCTCCAGACTGCTGTCAAGGGTTTGAAGCTTGGCTCAGGTTCCTTGGATCTTGCCCTTGCACAGGAGCAGGAGAAGCATTGCCTCGACTATGACCATTGCCAGGAAGAGAGCTACTGTGCTGGTCTTTCCAATTCCAACTACTGTTACTGCTGCTGAAGCAGTTGTCCTCCCTGACTCTACACCAGCTACCACCAGAAGTCAGGTTTCCTGGACTGCCTGCTTTGTTGTACTGTGTGTGCAGACTATGGTTACTATAGGTCACCAGCTGGACAGGCTCCCATGACTTCATATCCTTGGACTTCCAGGGACCTTTATGTTTCTTACAGCACCTGATTCCTGTAGGAGATCTGTCACTCTTCTTCCACTGTGCATGATAGGCATCATGCAGGGTATTGAATGGATCCACAGTTCTGAAGGATCTCTGCTTCCATGGGTTGTTCCCTTTGCTGACAACCCATTTCTCAATTTTATTTAATTTGTTTCTGTTTCTGGAACATTTCTGCCAATTTGTTCTGACAATTAAGTTTTGAAAAATGCTAGGGTGCTTCCTTAATAACACTTGCACAAGCACACAACGCCTTCTGCGGCTTACAAAGACACAAAGATGTTCCAATCAAATGTCTCCAAAGATTCCACTTGTGAAGACACACCCTTGAAACTAGAGACAAATGGCCAGGCACTAGGGGATAGGGAGACCACCAAGTTCCTTTGGGAAACCCCTAGCATCTGTACCAAGTAGAACAGCTAAGGGGGAAAATGAACACTAAGGAATGTGCCATTGCTTGGCTGAACAAAAAGAATGAAGGGATCAGGGGCCTGGCGAAGTCTTGCCTTACTGCTACTTTTTGGACTGAGGGGCATCTCCGCCTAAGTCCAGGCAAAACGCTGAAACGCAGAGCCAGTTTTTGCAACATGCAATGCACAAACTGTTCAAACTATCAGTTGCCACCACACATGACACACTAACTGTAAGTCCCTCAGGGAGCTACCCTGCAGACATACAACATAGGAGGGCTTGGGGCTTGCTACCCATCCTATTGTCTTTCCTCATCAAGGCTGCTTCCTTGGTGAAAGGATCCCCTTAGTTATTCTAGATGCTCACCTTGGAGGCACTTTTCTGATGGCTCTTCACATGCACTATCCACGTGGGGGTGGTCCAGTCCCATAGTCAGGTAGCTACAAGCAGCCATTTATCTAAGTATGCTATAGTCTTCCCTTCTGAGGTCTTGCAGTCATTGGCAAGCTAAAGCCAGATTGTCACTGGCTTGGCAGTCCAGTTGGAGTTTGTGTCTATGGCAAGGGGGCAGTCAAGCCATTCATAGTCTAAAATGGCTCTAAGGGCTTCTACTTTTGCCACTTGACTGATGAGAGGGCAAGCCTGGTTGGTGAGAGAGTCATCAGCTTGGATGGCTCTGCAGCTTGTTCTGGAGGTGCCTGAAACATGGATGGACTACCCTTCACAGAAACAGCTCACAAAGCCTTGTGGCTGGTCTTCAGCAAGGGGTTCTCCCCACTCTGCTGGCCACTGAACATGAATAAATGGAGGAAGGGGGTACTCATGCTGCTGTCTGTTGGCTATCTAGCTGCTGGGGATGATAGGAGTTTCAGCCCCACGGAAACGCAGCAGAAAAACCAGAGTTCAGCAAGCCAACAGCAGCAGCCTTATTCCCCAGTAAGGATACTCACACACCAGAGGAGTTTCTTCCAAAACAGGAGGCACTTTATCTTGTAGCAAAGTTCCGTTATATACAAAACATAGGACAGACGGACAAAAGCTTGCGCCAGGCACCAGGTTTGGTCAACAGACAAATACATACTGGCGCTGCTTTGTTATATACATATCTACAACCAATCAGGTAGAGGTTTGCACACCTCCCTCTACCATCTGTACACGACCCCAGTTTCTTATGCAACCTTGCAATTACCCACAGCTGGGGCATGATGCAACATCTTTGCAGTGGGCTGATCATTTTCCCAGGGTTCCCTGCCTGGAATCCCTGACACTAGCTATAGGGGGTGGGAGTTTCACTCTGTTCTTTCTTAAAATCCTCCCCACAACTGAGCAGAGCTAGGGCCGATTGGAAAGGCATTGATGAGTTCAGTGAGGCATGAATGGAACTGGGACATGTCTGTGTCAGTGCACTTCAACAGTTCCCAGATATGTCTCCTTTCCTCACTGTAAACAGCCCAGTGAGGATCGTATCCTCCTGACTGTGGTCTATCTTTAGGAACCCTGTTTATGTTCTTGTGACCTTTGTTACCGCGTGGCCGACAATAGCCGAACCGTTCACATCCCAATCTAGGCAGGCCAGTCATTGCCGAATGCAGCTTCAGGAGACCTCAAGGCAAGTACCACAATTATGTATGCATGCTACTTACAAAAGATCCCCTGCCCCGTGCAGGCAGCTTGATGAGCAGACTATACAACTCTCAAGCACTCCGCGTTTGCATACTGGCTACTCTATTGACAATCTGGCTATAACTCAATCATCTAAAGTACTGACCTTTCAGAGGCTTTGTCTCCAACCCCAAACTCATTGTTTTCCTCAAGTACGGACTAGACTGCGGCCACAATTTTCCCTATGAGAACCCCTGACTTTGAGCGCTTCCTCAGATCGCTCTTGGCTTCCATTCCGCCTTGCTGTCGCCTTGTCCAGCGAGCCTTCCCCTCAGCCCCATGTAATGAGAATCCACACTTCCCAGCTTCTTTGCTTTTACCGGGCTTCAGGACAGGTATAGCATTTCCCAGACCAAACCTCCTCTAAAAATCCCTCTATCCACTCCTACCTTTATTTCTATAGTTTCTTGCGTGAGTGTGTTGCATACACTTGTTTGATTGTGTTTCAATAAAACAATTATTATTATTTCAACATCTGCCTCATCCTTGACTCTGTCTGACCCCATAGACATAGGGTTCAAGATCTCGCTACGTTACCCTGCATCTCGCATTGCAAATTTGTGCTCTGTGCTAATTCCCTCCCCATTGTTTGAGCACATTTAGGTGTCCCTCCTGGGACCCCCAGAAATCAGAGTAACAGAGTAGTGGAGTAACGCGGGCAGCCCATGTACCCCTAATTTGAGGGGGCATCGCGAACCTTCTCAAATCAGGCTGGTATAGACTTAGGTGACTGCCGGTCAAGTCTCTAGAGCTTTGTTAGGAAGGAACACATGTGTGTGAACTCTGTGTGTGTGAACTCCAGGAGCTACTCTATCTGGGCTGGAAATCTGTTCCCCTTTCTTGCTTGGTTTGTGTATGTCAGCCGCCCCGGCTTGGTCACTAGCTCTTGGGCAGTGAATCAAGACTAATAGCAAGGGTTGTGCATAAGCTGTCCTGGGAATCACATCCCTAACTTGGGGTCTATCGTGGGCTGGGATCCGAAGCGCTAGGGTGCTAGGAACAGTCCACACGCACGCAACACTTTAGGCAAGGCAACAAGCACTTAGGGAAGAAATTCCCACCCTTCGTTTGAGACACGGGTGCATCCCGTTTGTAGGTTAGAAAGCGCGGGTGTGTCCCGGCTGAATTTGAATTCGGGTGTGTCCCCATCACTAGGGAAGTAGATGCGGGTGGTGAATCCCAACCTAGAATAGGGTTTCAGAAGGTTTTGCCGAGGTGTAGGAAGGTGCCCCTCACCCAAAAAACTGTTAGGGACGGTTCAGTTTTGGTTCCTTGCCCTTTTTCCCCACTGCTCAGCCAGGCAGCGCTGTAAGTTCCACTGGGTTCATTTCCCCCCTTCATTGGCAGGCAGAGTACTCGTGAAGGTTTCCCCCAGAGTCTAGGTGACTGTCCCAGTCCCTGAACTGTTTCCTTGTCCTTTTGTCCCTAAGCTGTCGAGGTGGAAGGCCGGGCTTAGTCAGACAAAAGTGACTTTCTCTGGGTAGGCTGGAGTTAGGTTCCCAAACCCCTTCCCTCACTAAGTTCCGCAGAGTTCGTTTCCCTAAAATCCCCCAGGGGTCTCGGTGATCCTACCCATCCCTCCAGATCCTGGTCCACTTGTGTGTTAGTGTAAAATGCCTGAGAGTAGCAAGGTAGCAGTGAAGGACCTCATGCTAGAGAGGGAGGTCAGAGGAAAGTTGGAGAAATGGGTGCTAGGCAAGGGGAAATGACCCTGGAAGGAGACAAGCTTCCAGACAGCAGATCCCTTTGCCACATTAAAGGAGGCGTATGCTCAGGCGCGCTAGGCAAAGAACCTATTCGGGCCATCTAAGGATGCTTTGGCCACATGGGGACTTTGGCTGATGGCCAGAGATGCCTCAAGGACCCTGGTAGAGACCAGAGAGAAGTTAGGAGAGTCTGAGAAAAAGAACACCCGGCTTCATGCCAAGATGGAGGCTCTGTGAGCAGACAAAGTAAAGTTCACGTCTGTTGCGCAGACCACCGCCCAGAAATTGAGTGCTGCCACTCTGTAGGCTCAGACTTGGGAGGAAAAAGCTCATGCTTTAGGAGCCGAGCTAGCTCACGCCAGGTCTGCAGCCAAGTTTATGGTAGGGCAGGTCAAAGAGCAGCAAGACGCTGTTAGTCATGTGGCCTGCCAGAGACAGATACAGGTGTTGGAGAGCCAGCTTAACACCTGAAGGGCATTGATCTCTGCGGTCTGCCCTGAACTGCTTCCATCATTTTCCCATGAAGAGCCGCTGCCAGAGGATGCTCTGGCCACTCTTCCCCACAACCCAGACTGGAGCGACCACGGGGTCCCAGTCCAGCCCGTGGAGACCCGGTCCATGACAAAGAGGATTGCCCCTTCTGGAGAAGGAGGTTTAGATAGGGCAGAGGTGCGGGAGACCCAAGAAATTGAGACCCGGGTCCCCTGGAGAGCCACTGAAGCCAAAGCCATCGCGGACCAGCTTGGTCCTCTGAATAAGTCCACAGGGATCATGTGGCTTAATACCATGATCCATTCCCACCCCACAGCCAACAGCCAGGATTTGACCCAGCTGGCGAGCTTGTGCATGTCACCGTCTGAGCTCCCCACATTGGAGTCTGCCATGGCGGCTCGAGGCTTGGTAAGACTCGAGGCCCACGAGTGGATGAGGGAGATGATAAGGATTTGTGGCCTGGGCAGAGTGCTAAAATTCTGTATGTCATGGAGCAACAGGGTCCCAGAGAGATCCCTGAAGCTTATGTGGCGTGGAAGCAGCTTCTGGTCATACTTGCAGAGAAAGTCCCCTTGACCCCAGGAGGGTATAATTTCAAACAGGTGGAGTTTAAGACTCTCCTTTATGGAGGTCTTAACCATGAGACCAAGAGGGTCCTGGGCTTGGTGGACCCTGCAACAACTGGCTGGGAGGAATTTGGGAACAACTTCCGGCGGGTTGCTGACCTGCTTCGCTAGCCTGGTTCTCTGAAGCCCCCTTCCAAACCTCATAGACGTGACACAGGGAATTGGGAACCCATACAGGAGGTCACATACTCCAATTATGGACCCCATTCCCAACACAGGAAGGCGGCTCCGAATTCTGTTCCCAAGGGGAATTGGAACTTGTGCCCTCCTCCCAGACAGGACAACAGGCAGTGGCAGGCTAGGGATTCCCACGGTCCTCCCAACAGGATGGGGAACTCCGCTCAGCTGCCTGTAGCCCCAAAGCAAACCCCGGACATTGGTGCTTCTAGGGAGACGCCTGGTGGTTATGACCCCACAGCCCAGACGTACTCTTCAGACAGAGTAAGGATCTGGAATATGCTTAGAAGGTTCGGACTGGACATAAGCCAGTTCGACAAGAGGCCAACATTGGAGGTTATAGAGGCCCTGGAGAAGCAGTTTCAGGTGGGAGGTAAGCAGCCGGTCAGTGCCGTGACCAGCGGCCCTCCTCCGACTGGATACTATCCTAGCCTGGACCTGCAGGAATAGGGGTGCCCCTGGTCCAGGAAGCTTCACCACAACGTCATGGCTCGGTTGAAGCCAGATAAGCGGGGAAGGTTCTGGGTGAAGGCAGGCATTGGGACCGAGAGGGATAAGACTCCTGCCACCCTTCTTGTGGATTCCGGTGCAGTGCTGAATGTGCTGCACCCCAAATTAGTGAGACATGGTGAGCCCACCCCGGAGACTGTCCAGTTGACTGGATATGGTGGGGGGGGAACACCAAGCTAAGGCATGGACTAATATCCCTATGTCCATCAACACGTTCAGTTTTAAACTGTGAGCTTGTGAGAACCGCAGGGAAGATGAATGCCTTTTGGGCATCGGATTCCTCCAGGGAAATAAGCTTACAGTGGACTACATGAACGGGTTTTTGTGGCAATTAGACCAGGGACCCCCTGAGACCTCCGCGGTACACTGCTGTGCTGCTATTAAAGCCCCTGCCCCTGTGCAGTGTGTGGCTACTGACCCATGGGTACAAGCATTCCCTGAAGTTTGGATTAGAGACAAAATTGAGTGCGGCAAGGTGAAGGGTGCTTGTGTGTTAATCGAAGGCAAGGATCCCCCGCCACAAAAACAGTACAAGTATCCTGATGAGGCAGAGGAACGCATAGGACAGACGATTGAAGGACTTGTCCAGTGGGACGTAGTCACTCCTATGCAGTCCATCTGTAACACGCCCTTGTGGCCGGTGCTCAAGGCCAACAGTAAAACGTGGTGAACGATGGTGGATTTCAGAGCTCCATCACTCCCTCCGTAGCACCAGTCGTGGCCAAATACAATGAGATCTTGTCTGCTATTGCGGCTGGAGCTAAATATTACAGCGTATTGGATTTGGCTAACGCCTTCCATTCAATACCGCTACACGAAGCCTGCTGGTATAAGTTCACCTTCATGTTCCGAGGGCAACAGTACATATTCAAAAGAATGCCTCACGGTTTTCACTCAAGCCCCAGCATCCGCCATGCGCACTTGGTCAAGATGTGGTCTAGGCTGCAGCCAGCCTCACGGGCCCACGTCTTGTGCTATGTGGATGACATCCTCATCCACTCGGATTCGGAAGACAAAACTAGGGACATTACCCATGAAGTACTGGCTATCCTTAGAGACACCGGATTCAAAGCCAGTAGGAAAATGGCACAGTTGGTGACCACGGAGGTAAAATACCTAGGTCTTTGTCTACGACCAGAAGGACGCACTCCTGATGCACAAAGGGTTGAGGTAATTGTGAAATTACCTGCCCCCACCAACGTGCATTCTCTTCGCTCGCTCCTGGGAACTTTCAATTTCTCCAGGGATTTTATCGAGTCTTTCGCCACCAAGGCAAAGCCTCTATATGCCCTGTTGAAAAAGAATGCCCAGTGGGAGTGGGGAGCTGCACAACAACAGGCTTTTGCACAGTTAAAAGAGGACCTTATGAAAGAGCCAGCATTGGCAAACCCGAACATGTCTAGACCATTCCTCATACAACTAGCCACCTCGGATAGGAGTATAGGAGCAGTCCTATTGCAGCAAATGAATGGCACTCAGTGAGTAATAGCTTACGCATCCCGTAATTTGAACTCCCCTGAGACTAAATTCACCCCCCGTGAGAAAACATGTCTCGCATTCGTCTGGGCTCTAACGCACTGGGAATTTATGATTGGAGGCACCCTTGTGATTGTCCAGTCCCCCCCACACACACACCGCTTAAGTACATTTTATCTGGAAAGGTCCAGAACAGCCAGTTATCCAACGCACGGATAGCCAAATGCACCGTTTCCCCTGTGTCACGTGGGATGGATTTCCAAAAACAACCACAAGATCTACCGGCTCCCTATGGTCTAGATGTGACCAGAGCAATACATGAGTGTCCTTTACCACCTATGCATAAGACCAATTGGCCGGTCGAATGGGGAGCTTCACTCGAAGAGGCTCAATTACAAGGCTTTACATGTTCGTTCTGTGATGGTTCCTCCATGCACATGGACGGTAGCCCACGGACAGGCTTTGGAGTGATCCATGTCACCGACTCCTTCACCCTACAGGGAAAAGCCAGGCCCCACTCTAGCCAAGCAGCGGAAGTAGAAGCTCTAAAGGCTATCTTAGAGCACAAACCGCTTGAATGCCCCTTAGCCATATACACTGACTCAGATTGGACTGCTAAAGCAGCTAGTGTGTGGCTTCCAATCTGGATCCAAAATGACTTGAAAACTGCAGATGGGAAACCCATAGCCCATCTGGACAAATGGGTTCGCATCGCTGAAGAGAGAACTGCCCCTACTTGGGTTGCTCATGTCCGAGGGCACCAAAAGAAGGTCACGGCTACTTGTGTGTGGAACAACCAGGCAGATGCCCTTGCCAGGGACACGGCTTTGATGGATGATGGGGCCCCCATCGCCACCATCAATGTCAATCCCAAACAGCTGTTGCTTCCCCCTGTGTTTGACTTGGGCACCCTTCAGAAGGGAGACCCAGATATTTCAGAACTGGCCAGAAATGGCCCTGACGAGTCTGGCTGCTTTAAGATAGAACGGTCAGATGGAGTATTTTGGGACCTCGATGCCAGTGACCAGCACCATTGGATAGTGCCCAAAGACCTCCGTGGAGATGTGATCCAGTTCGTTCATGATCAGGGACACCATGGAGGAGGAGTCACGTTGGACAGAGTTAGGTAAACCGGTTGGTGGCCCCAGATGAAGCAAGACGTTAACCAATGGGTTAACAATTGTTTATCTTGTGCCATGGTCAACGCTGACCCCTCCGGTCCCAAAGCTCCCATTCAGCATCAACAGATTGAGGGTCCCTGGACCAGAATCCAAATTGACTTTATAGGTCCTTTGCCCACTACACCTAGAGGGAACAAATACTGCTTGACGGTAATTGATCCCTTTAGCAAATGGGTAGAGGCATTCCCTTGCAGAGACAATACAGCTAGCACAGCTGCTTGGCTGCTGTTCAACAATGTCTGGGCTCGCTGGGGCTTGTCACGTGACCTTGACTCGGATCTTGGAGTTCACTTCACTGGAGAAGCGACCCAGGAATTGTGCAAGGCTCTGGGCATACGCCAGCGATTCCACATTGCGCAGCACCCGCAAAGCTCCGGACAGATAGAATGCACCAACCGTTCTTTGAAGGAAGCACTCCAGAAGGTTGTGTGCTCCTCGGGGAAGGATTGGGACATCAAACTGCCCATTATCTTGATGGCATTCAGAGGCACCGTGGCATCACATGGTTTTACACCACACATGGTTATGACAGGGCGTAAAATGATGTTGCCAGAAGCCTTCTGGATCGACACTAGCTTGCCTTCAGATTTGGAACCCGTCGTTTTGAACAATGAGTGGGTGAAGAATCTGCTTCAGCATGTAGGACAGATACATAGGCAGGTAGCAGAACAACTAGGTAAGAACCTGCAAAAGATGGATAAGAGGCTGGGATGGGTTCATCACCCATGCCAGTGGGAAGAAAGGCAGCTGGTCCTTTATACAAACTTCTATAAGGACAAGCACTCTCTTGCCACTAAATGGGTGGGTCCCGTCCCCATTCTGAAAAGGATTTATCTTGCAGTCTACCAGGTCCGCATACCAAGGAAGAAAGGAGACTGGCTTAAATTCTTCCACATCTCCCAACTTAAAGAATGGAAAGGTCAGCCTGTTGATCCTGCCTCAGTGGTAATTCCTGAGCCAGAAGATCCAGGCTCCCAAAAACCTAATGTGAGCCCAGTGATTTTCCAGACTTCTGTGAATTGCAAGGAAATGCCAGCCGTTAATTTGTCTGCGACATTTGTCTCGATCTACTAGGCCTTTGACAATGGGTAAATGAACATTGTCTGAACGGGACAGAGAGGAGTGGCGCCCCTTCTGGCTTCCCCGTTTCTGTAAATAGCTCTTGTACATAGTTTTAGTAGTGATGGACTCCCGTATCTGTGTTCCCTACAGGGAGATGGAATGGGACCGTTCACATGGATTGCAGTGCTGTTTTCATTAGTTAAATGTGGCTTCGGAGCCTTTCCTGAATACACAACCCAATTCACCACCAATTGGCAATTCAGTGTACAGGCTATCTGCCATTGGAATCCTTACCAGGAGACAGAAGCCCTGCTACTAAATTCACAGCTGTTACCTTGGTTTCAGAAGAGGTACCCATTTGAATTATTTTCACAGATACAGGTACACCCCCGAGGGAGGCTTAGCTCTTAGCTACGAATGTCTGTGGCTGGTAGAGAAGCTAAGGTCTACACGGAAATGGCCATTGCCCCGTCTCCGTTGACCGTCAAAATGGTCCGGAGTCAGCACTGCAATGCCTCCCTGTTTGTAATTAGGTTCACCTATGAGGATCGTCACCCGGCATGGGACCGGAAAACCTTTCTATTCACGTGCCGTAACCTCATCCGTACCCCGACTGGTTGCAAATTCTCATGTGGCAAAATGTGGTGCCCAGATTCCCTTGCTTACATGCCTCCTTCCACTAGTTCCCCTGCCATGTACATGGGGAGCACCGTAATACGTAGGGATATACAGGTAGTCACGTACTCGAACTCCCAACCCATTGTCACTACCATGGTTCTAAATTTCATTGTAGTTAATATTTCAAAAGTCAGTCCTGCCTGTCAGCCTTATCTAAAGTTAGCATGGACACAGTGGGACCACTGGGAAAGGCGGTAGCTGTCTTTTTCCCACCCACACACTCGCCCTAAGCGAAGCGTCCTAGGGACCATCTTAGGAGGAATAGGCACTGGCGGTGCAATAATTAATGCAATGGACAATGAGGCATTGGCAAATAAATTAGGCATGATTGGCTCCAAAACTAAGGAAACTGGTATATCCTCCACTGCTGGTCTAACTAACCTGGCATGAGGAATGCATTTGATCAGTCAATTGTTACTGCAATGGGTTGGTGCAGAGAGAGATATAGTGCCTGACCTCGGTCATCTCTTAAAAACCACGACACACAACATGTCAGTTGCTATTCAGTGTACGCAACTGCAGAGCAATATAGTCACCTTTGCCGCTCAGGTGATTCAGGCCAGCCTCATGGGATTAATACACCTGGAGGTCCTGAGCCTGCTGAGAGAGCGTTACCCGGAATCCCTGGAACACCCCACCACTTTGGGGCAGATATGGCATGCCACTTGGGAGAGCCCAACTCTCAAGGTGGAAGTCGTACACGAACGGATTCTGGACCCTATAATTTTACATCCATTATCCCATCTAGGACTACCTTTAATAGCTGCTAATGCCACCCTATTCCCCTGACAAATGTACCATTGGTCCAACGGTATGCACTCATTTGATTTATCTGGCTTTTTATTTCACCAATATTGGGTACAGTGTTTTCGCAGTATTGATAGCTTTGGTCATAGCAATATTTCTGAATATGTGATCGTACTGGTAAACTATACAGTTATGGCACAGATTAATAAAGACTGCTTTTGTTTAAGAACCCCGTGTTCACATGTAACAGTATTACCTAGTGGTACAATCATAAGCATCAACTGCACCACTGGCAACCCTTGATTTTGCTCGCAGCACGTACAGGATTGTTTTGGAAACAACTTCTATCTCACGCGGTAGATAAAGGATTATATCTTAGAGAATGGATATGTGCCCATGGAGTCCGAACTAGTCGGATTCCACATCAAGGATGAGATTCCTGTGTCTACATGCCTATGGAATCTCACCTGCTCTCACCAGTAAGGTACTGGAGGTCTTGCACTCCCTCCATCAGATTGCATTAACAGTCAAACACTCCGTCAAAGTAATTGTTGAATCATCAGAAGATTTGGAGTCAGCCTCACAACAGTCATGGTGAGACACCTTCAGCTGGTCGTCCACGGGGCAAGCGATGGCCCACTTCGCTTTGCACCCTTTGATAATTCTGGTTATCTTTCAAATTATATTAGCCATATGCTTGATTGGCCTCGCACTGTGGGTCAAGAAACAAATTTTCCAGCTACAAGCTGGCCGGTTTTATTGAGAGCTCCGAGGCTCGTAATTTGTAAATAGTTAATTGTTAGTGTGAATTGTTTTAAATTCAGTGTCCCATCTGATTTCAAAAGCCTATCTGAAGGCGACCGTCTCTCAGGCCTGCCTCGGAATCCAGCTTTCTTGAGGTAAGGAAGTTGCGCACTCGGAACCAACATCTAACCATCAGCACTGTACCGGCAACGGCCCCAAGCTCTCAGTCTACATCATCAGGCTTGGAGCCAAGCTTTGGGTCTGAGCGATGGAGGGGACCTCGGTGAACATCTGCCAAGTGGAACCCCATCCTGTTAGGGGGGGTCTCAGGATGTTGGCCTACCAGCAGGGTCTAAGGCGTGGTCAGGTTGGGATGAATTCTCAGTCAGCCTATAGGACTGATGGATGGATGCGGGTTCCGAATTAGCAACCTCACTACCTGAATAGCCCAGCACCACTACAAAGGACCATGGAGTAACGTGGGTCCTGAATCAGCAGCCTCGCTGCCTTCTCGGCCTTCCTACGGCCAAAATAGCTCTATACTTGGGAGCTATTTAAATCCTTGCTCCCACATACACTTTTAGCTCACGGCTTGCAAAAATTGTTTCAACTTGAACCCCCATCAGGCGCTGAGCTGGTAATTTGTGTTTTATCTGTGTATTGGATAACCTTGTTGTCAACTCTGTTGCCAAAATAGCTATAGGTCGACAGCTCCGGAGAGCCAGGAAGACCCTCCCGGACCTGACCATCTCCCCTGGGTATCAAGGGGGGAGTGAAGAAAAAAAATTGCAGCTCCAATCAGAAGTCGGTCCAAGGAGATGCCCGAGACCTCTGCAGCAGCTATGGGACCATGGAGGGGGGGGTGACCCAAACACCTCCCGACAGAGACAAAGGACTTTGGACTTAAAAACCCATTTTTTAAAGACTTTTGTTTCTTGATCCCCGAAGAAGTTTCAAGGATGCATATCTAATGTGGCTAGGTCATGGGCAGCTAGTGCTGACTCTAAGGCAGGCTAGTTCACAAGGGAGATGCATAGCTAGGCAAGATGAGTCAATTTCTCACCATTGGTTGTTAGATTGTGTGTGTGTCACAGCATTCAGCCACACAATCCTTGTGTCCTTATTAGGGAGTCTAGCTGCTCAGGGATGGCCTTGGCCTCTGTTGCAGACCAGTGGACCCTCTCTCCAAAGTCTTGGAACTTGATCTGGCCATTAGTTGTGCACATGATAAGCATTTTGATCTGGATCAGGTAGAGAAGAGTGGGCTGTTCCCAATCTGAGTTCTAAGGAGCATGGGAGATTGTGTGATAGATGATGCCTCTGAGATTGAGGACCAACTGATTGTGCCAAGAACCGAGCCACTGAGTGAATAAATCAACTTGTAAACATCCCCTGCATTGGAAGGTCAAGCAGAAACAGAGTTGCCCCAGCCAGCTCATAATGAAGAGGGAACCAGCAGTGATTCAGAGGAGTTACAGCCACCTGTACCCATCAGCCCTCAATCACGAAGAAGGCTGAGATGGACTTCTCAGAGGGAGGCTGCATGGACTAGCTTGAAGAAACAATAACAAGCAGCACCTGTTCACAGTGGCTATTTAAGTCTGCTGGCATGGCTGCTGTTTGCTTGCAGCAAATTACTAGCAAGCCCTCATGGCCTTCATGCCTCCTGCTCCCTGAAACCCTCTGGACAGATCTCTGCCTCCTGAACCTTAGGACTGGACCTTGACCTGGCTCGGTTTGCATTTTTCCTTGTGTTTGATGAATTCAGACTCTCCCTGCAAGTATTCCCAACCTCCCTCCTCCCCTTGCTGGCTGAGGCTCAGCAGGGAGGGAATCCCAGCAGATTGCTTCCTCCAGCTGGGACTCATCTGGAGCATATATGGGAAGCAGGGGAGGTGTCTCAGGGCAAACAGTAGCAATATTTGCATCTTTGGTTGCTAATTTTTGAGTCAGCTCTGCAATTCTGTTGCAAGGTTTGTGGCTCACACTCTCAGGCTGGGCTTTTGCTTGGCTGGCCAGATACTGGGAAGCATGTTTTGTCTTTGTGTGTTCTTTTTTTCTAGGGTGGTCAGCCTGTACTGGAGTGCCTGAACCTGGACTGAGACTTTCTCTAATTTACAGTGGGCTTATTGTGCTGTGGACAAAAAGGCAAATTTGTCCACCAGTAATGTACTGTCTTGGGCCTCTAATTGTTCAAATGTTTAAGCCTGCCTCTTGGCCTTTTGGGTGAGCTCCTGAATGGTGCTTGTAGCATTCCTTAGGCTGTCCAGAATCCCCAGACTGCCATGAATTCTTTTGAGGGGCCAAAAAGTGATCTCTCTTTGCACTCTGTGCAAAAAGCGTCACACAGGTTTCTGAACGGGTCTGCCTTTTTGAAGAACCCTTCCTTCCACAGGTTGCTTCCTTTAACAGCAACCCATCTTTCTAATTTGTCCATTTTGTTGGACTCTTTGAACATGCTTCCTGATTGACTTCAAACACTAATTTAAACTTATTTTTTTTAAAAAACAAAACAAAACATGAAAGTGTTTCTCTAAACACCTTCGCAATGCCTCTGTGGGTTCAAATGTGAAAACATCTTCTCTATAATGTCCCCACAATTACTGAGCAGCTTCTGGCCAAATTAACCCTTGGAACCATGAAAATGGACCTGGCTTTCAGTGATGGGGAGACCACCAGGGTCCTTTGGGGAAAATGCTTGCATCCACACTGAGCAGAGCTGCAAGTGGGGTGTGGAAGTGAACTCTAGGGTACTTACTACTACCAGGTTGAGCAGTAAGGGAAAGAGAGATCTAGGTCCTATCTGTGCCTTGCCAATTAAATGCTGCTTTTTCAGAAGTGAAGGGGAACCACCTCCAAATTCAGGCAAAACGCTAAACCCAACAGTAAGTTTTTGCCATCTCTGATGTACAAAGTGCTCTTCCTCAGTGAGCTACCCTGCAGGGAACTACCAAGGGGGTCCAGGGTTCCTCCTGCCCTGCTGACTTCTCCTAGTTAGGAAAATTCAAAGTACATTGACCTAAAACAGTGACGCACAGGTTGGATAAAATGAAGTTACGAAGTTCAGCTTGTTGTATCCTCTATAACTATGACAGGGAAATGCTTGTCCATAATGTGTGGGGTGTGTGTGTGTTCCTGGTTGCACATTCCTATCTCTCAGATCCCACACTGCAGTAGACCCAGAGGTAGGGAGAGATTCTTGGGCACTGTCATACCAAACCTTTGCAATCTACCACTCTACTCTGCTTTGGTTAGACCTCATCTTGAATACTGTGTCCAGTTCTGGGCACCCCAATTCAAGAAGGACATGGTCAAGCTGCAGCAGGTCCAGAGGAGGGCGACCAAAATGGTGAGGGGCCTGGAAGCCATGCCCTATGAGGATAGACTTAGAGAGCTGGGTATGTTTAGTCTGCAGAAGAGAAGGTTAAGAGGGAACATGATAGCTATGTTTAAATATTTGAAGGGATGCCAAGTAGAGGAGGGAGAGGGCTTGTTTTCTGCTGCTCCAGAGACCAGGACAAGGAGCAATGGATGCAGGAAAGGAGATTCCACCTGAACCTCAGGAAGAACTTCCTGACAGTCAGGGCTGTCCGGCAGTGGAATATGCTGCCTCAGAGTGCAGTGGAGTCTCCTTCTTTGGAGGTTTTTAAGTAGAGGCTGGATGGCCATCTGTCGGGAGTGCTTTGAGGGTGTTCTTGCATGGCAGGGGGTTGGACTGGATGGCCCGTGTGGTCTCTTCCAACTCTACATTTCTATGATTCTATGATTCTACCACAGTTCATGGATAGTTTATACTAGGGATGGGCCAACCAAATCCTTGGTAGGGATTCGAGATTAGGGAATGCAAATCCCTGTGCCAAAATAGGCAAACCGAATCTTTCGAATCCACCACCCAAACAGTTTGTTGGAGACCGGGACGCCTGAAAACCTGGGAGACCAGGACTCCTGAAAATTTGGGAGACTAGCAATACAAGAGGAGATGGCAAGTAGAGTAATAATGGCCTTTGCTAACAATTTCACAAATTACATCTAGGGCTGTATTCTAAGATATTTAAATTGAACATTTCATATCTAAGTTCAGCACTTGACTGGAAGCTACAGGTTTGAGATTTCAAGGACAGCTGAAACATTCCTTTGCATAGCTCATTTGCAAAGCTCTTTCAGACACGATTCTGGGGTTTCTAGTTTTACAAGGTGTCACAGCCTTCTCTGCCAAAGTGTGCTGGTGCATCATCAAACTACAAACCCCAGGATGCCAGAAGAAGCTATGCAAAGAAAATTCAGTTTTGACTTGGATTATCTCTGTACTCTAGTATGTGGCCCTGTTTACACAGGCAGGAAAATGTGGGATTAATCCACATTTTCCTGCCTGTGTACAAAGGGCCTTCATGACATTTTCAGTCTGGGGAGATCCTGAGGCAAAACTAGGACAATTGTCCTGACCAGATTTCTTCAGAGGGAGGTTTGCCTTTGCCTAGGCTTTTGCTAAGGCTGAGAGGGTGTGTCTTGCCCAGGATTATCCTTCTTTCACTTGCTTTTTAAACCCTTTTTAAAAAAAGATTTGAAAGATTCGAGATTCATGAGATTCATGGATTCCCAGAACCTTCCAGGGATTGGGTCCAGAAAATTCTGGATTCATCCCATCCCTAATTTATACCAAGCTTGTGGCTGCCTGGTTGCCTGGTACAGACCAAGAAAGGGGATCATATTCCAGTCCACAGTAGTCCTTATGGCTCCAATCACACACAGATTCACTGTCTCTCTCTGTCTCTCTGTGTCTCTCTCTCTCTCACACACACACACACACACACACACACACACACACACGCCTACTGGAGTCTCTACAGATTTCCTGAACTTTGTGCATCAATTCATGAGTCAGTAGTGCAGGGTGCTGCCTACACTCTTAATTAATCTTGCTACCCTAAAAGGTGGGAGACCTTGAGGTCCACCAGCACCACCAGTGTCCCCTTACAATTTGGGGAATTATTAGGTCAAAGAAGACCTGCAAAAAGAGGGTAGTGGCAGAATCTTTTCATAGGTATATAACAATACTAACTGTAGACATGACTCCATTTAAGAGTTAAAAGGGGTGCAGGATGGTGTGTGTGTGTGTGTGTGTGTGTGTGTGTGTGTGTTTAAAGGGTAGTAACAGTACTCCTCTGACATATGAGAAGAGATCTTCCAGTGCTAGAGACTTGGGAAAAGTTTACACAGTAGACAGAATGAATAACTCAAATGCATAAAGAAAGAACTTTGGTACAGTCTTGGTTACATCTTGTGGTACATGTATGTAGCAGAGTTAAATAACAATTTGCTTTGTTTCTAGTTGAGCATGAAGGGAGTCTATGTAGAGTTGCCATATTACTAGTTTGCTGCATTTTACGCAGTTTCTATACATTGTACATTTAGACTACTAGCTAGCCAATACTCCAAGCATTAATTGGAAAATGAACTAAATCTCTAGCCTTTCTGGGAGCAGCACATAAAGCCTTATTGTTTTCAAAGAAACAACACTGCTATGAATTTATGATTCTATTGTCAGTGTTTTATCAATTAGTGAAATCACACAGTTTCACAAAGATTTAAATTGTAGAGTGACTGCGATATATGAGAGGTTCACATTAAAGCCAGGTTTCTCAGACTAACCTCCACTGGGCCCCCAGGAATCTTCTGTGCCAGAGTTGTCCCCCAAACTTCATATCACTTCTTTTGTCTCACAACCTGAGTACTCTGGTACTCTGCATCTTAAGCAAGTCCAGAAAGATCTGAATTCTACCACATTGGACTAGACCCTGAAACTAAACCTGCAACAAATGACTGATTGGTTAGACAGTGCTTTCAGCTCTGAACAACCTCAGAATTAACACTTATAACCCAAATGGAAAGAAAAGAAAGGGATATTTTAGAAGGGAGAGCAAAATTGGGTTGTAATTCAGGGAAGAACCATACATGATTATATCTTACTGGGAAAAGAACATATAGCAAAGTGTTGACTTACTTTCTCTCTCCCTCTATCTTTATCTCCTGCAATGAACACAAGGTCCAGAACCATCGTATAGCAAAATGGGTCAGTGATCTTCCCACATCACTTAATCAGTAAAAATTCCTCAATCTTTGAAATTTCCAGACTTCTGTGTATTTGCAGAGTTCCATGAGAAGTTATTAATGACCAAATCACTTGCATATATAGAAGTATTATCAGTGGTGTTGGGAATCTTTTTGGGAAAAATAAAAAGGCAGGTACATCTAATTAGGTACATGGAGAAGCTGACTCCAGCTGAGTCCTGCTTCAGAAGGAGCAGAAGAAAATAATAGCCCTGCTGGTTTTGTCCTTAACAATTTTTAACAGCTTAGCTTTAATGAAAAGCCTTTTTTGTGACAGTGGTTCCAATTCTCTGGGTAAATATAGCCTTATGATGGCAAGCCTAATTTGTCTGCAGAGAAGTAAGGATTTGTAATTATTGTTACAGATCTGCCCGCCGAGACTGTATAGAAAGCAATGAAGTCAAGAAGCCATAGGAATGAATAGGTGGGAAATGCAATTCAACAAAGTACACAGGAAAAGCAGAGTAAAATGCCATAATTTCTGCTGCTGGCTTAAAATGCCAACTTCTGCTGCTAGGGGTTGGATTGACATCTTTCAGGAGAGCTTTAGTTATATATTCGTGCATGACAAGAGACTGTTGGGTTACCCTCCATGATATGTTAATGGACTATGTAGTATGTAGTAGATGTAGCTGAGAACCCTTAGGTAAACAGTGCCTGGCACTGGAATGGAATGCTCTGATAGCAGCCAGATTCCCAGGAACTCCAGATGAGGGAGGGGTTTTGGGGGGGGATCTTAAGCTCAATCACTTTTGCTTTGAAACCCTGATGAGGAGAATACTCCTGAAGGTACATATTCTTTTCTTCCCCCGAGACTTTGAATACGTTCAAGGAATTATTCCTGCTTCCCTGCCAGGAGGAAAGACAATTGGTAGCTGATGATTGTTGCTAGCTGTGTTCCAATAGCTGGCACATAATGAAGACATCATCTTCTGGGATCTCCTGAGGATCCCTGGAATGTCTCTAATGCTGCTTGCATTCTTGTGTGATGATTCCTGCTCAGCGTTCCTTCCCTTCAGCCTTATAGAAACAAGTATTTTAAACAAGCATAACCCTGTCTGATTGTTACTTGCTTTGAACAACAGATTTTTATCATACATCATACATTTCAGAATTTTTATCATACATCATACATTTCAGAATTTTCAGGGAGAAATCCATAATAGTAGAGTGATGTAGACTTGACTCAATTGACTCAGACTCAAGTCAAACTTAAGTCACTTCTGGGACTCAGTGTGGACTTGACATGGCAATAAGTAATGCACTGACGCAACTCAACTCATGACTTGTATATTTTTAGTGAACAACTTGCTGCCTTTGGTTCAGTAATACAAGACATTCATTGAGAAACCTTACAATTTGAAAAAAGCTTCCATCTCTTTTTGCCTACTGGTCATGTGACAATCTGTCTCAAGCCCAAATTGTGGGTGTATTTGCCAGATAAGAACGGCAAATGTGTTAAGCAATGGGCTTGACACAGGGTTGAACAGCTAGTCCCCACTACATATCAGAGGAGCCTTCTTAATCTTTACCTAAGAGCAGAAGGAAAGATTTGTCCGCAAATCGCAGGGCATGTTTCTCAGAGGGAAACAGCAAATGTATGAAACAACAGGCTTGAGAAGGAAGGATGCTTCCTTCTAAAGCTTTTGGAGCTTCAGTAATGGGGACTAAGAAGCATCCTATCCTCACTTCCAAAAAAAGCCTCCAGCTTCACAAATGGGAAGTTAAGAAGGATCTTATTCCCCACTTCTAAAGCTGCAGATGGCAAAATTGCAAATGTGGAGGTTGACTGGAAAAGGGGATCTTGAAGATTTTAGTAATACTTTCATGGATTTGTTTCCAAATTAGTTTTGCTTGCTCGCAGCTCCAGTATAAATGGTAAAAAGTCCCTCACTGATTACATTTCCAACAAAGATTGTTTGTGTTTTTAATCATTTTGGAAATTTGTGTCTGCAGAAGATACCATCTAGAGACAATTTTGTAATGGTTGTCTTTCAGGTTTGTACTTTTCATAAATTTTGCTGTTTCTCTCCACTTTACCATATTTTCTTTGATTCTTGTTCAAGTCCATATGTTAGTAACAATTTATGTATTTTCCCAATCATCTGCCTCCAGCCTTAGAAGTTTATCAAATTCTTTCTCTTTAGTTTCAATTGCTACTGTTTTTATGTTCATTTTGAATTTTTCCATCAGCTGTCTCAGAAGGAGCCAATGAACAGTGAAGCCTTGTTTTATTAGTTCATCTTCAGGTTTAAATTTAATATTATCCCATTATATGTTTAATAAATCTTTGTAAGTTACCCACTTTCGATTTTTTTTTCTTTTCTATAGAATGCTCCATGTAGCTAAAGTCCAAAGGGGTGTCTTCAAATATATTTTTGTTTTATAATACTTCCAAAGCTTCAATAGAGACTTCCTTATAAAGCGGTTATTAAAATTCTCTATTCACCTTATCTTTACTATAACAAAGATAAGTGTGCCAGCCAAATGTAAGTTCAGCTCTTTCCATTTCAAGTAGATGTGTATTATCCAATGCAATCCAGTCCAAAATCCAGCTGCATGGCAATGTATTTTCAAATCAGGGAGGCCTACTCTCTTCTTTCTTTTGTGTCTTTGAGGAGGAGTAGGCCTACAGTGACTTTAACTGACAATTGTTTTTGTACAGCTTTCTACATTGTCTTTAATTGACAATTGTTTTTGTATGGCTTTCAGTTCAGATTTTATGTTTAAATTTTTAGGGTCATTCTTTAACACTGTTTCCTTCTTCTCCAGTTCTTTATTTAATTTTTGTTCCTGCTCCTTTTTTTTTTTTAAAAAAAAAAAAAATAGACCTCTGAGAATGTTTTGATGTAGTCTTCCGAATGCTGTTATGACTGAATCCGAAAATGTGGAATCCCTTCTGAGTAGGAAAAAAAAAGAACTAAGTTCAGAAACTTCCCATTTCTTTCTAAAAAGAATAACATATATTTGCAGCACAGAATGGGTGAAATAGTACAAGAATACTTCACTACTCTTAATGCTGAATGCGACACAGTCACTGATTTCTGAACAAGCACTGTCCTTAGGCACACATCTAAATCACATTACTGCTTTCTTCGCTGCTGTCCAGATCCATAATTATCACCCATTCCCTAAAACTCTGCTATCAACATTTTTCCTCCTTTTATCCTTCACTTAGTTCTTGTGAGAGTGTGTGAGTGCTTGAACCTTTTGCGTGCATGACTGAACTCTTCAATAAAACACATTTAGCTTATTTTGAATCTCTGGTTGGTTATTTCCTGGTAGGACCTCATAAATATTGGTGGAAGATCTCTTTAGGTTACCCACTTCTCACAGGCCTCTTAATTGAGCTAATTAATTCCCCATTGTCACATGGCATCATGGGTGGGCCCTGAGTCACCCACATTTTGGGGTAACAGTATAGTTCAGAGGGAAGGCAGACAGTAACACTGTCTTACTGGTGCTGTTTTCACTAAGCTTTTGCTGGTGCTAGATCATTAGACCTAGATCCTTGGATACTGTTTGGTCTACGTATTTATCTATCTATATTGGCCACCTTTTATGCATGATTTTTTAAAATTTCTCCAGACATATGAAATAAAAGAAGGGAGAATTGTCAAGAAGCTGTCTGAAATATGGCACAAATTTACAGAACCTTTGCAGCCCAAAGTGCCATGGAAAAACAATACAAGGATGAAGAATTTATCTTACCCTTTTTCCAGAGAAAAAATTTATTTGTGAGTATCTAACAAATTTCTTTTTTCTTTTTTCATTATGCTTCCATCAGGAATATAATTGAACGAGGAATGCTATGATAGCTTACTAGTGCAAATTCCAAGCCACCAAGGACTCTAGTGGCAGTGATAGATCCAATAGCTTCCCCAAGCTACAAATTTACTATCTTTAGGACGAGTACAACCTGCTGCAGTGCAGGCTGAACAACATTTAACTGAACAGATGAAACACCCATGAAGACTGAATTGAGTCTCAGATTATTGGTCATCTTCCTGGCCATTACCCTAGCCATGCACTGATTCAGAACCTCAGCTGTCTCACCTTTGTTAAAGGAAAAAGAGAGGTAGAACTGCTATCAGCTGTGTATAACGATACTTCCACCACACAGGTAATCTAAGTAATTTCATGTAAATGTTAAAAGCATAAAATCACTATAAAATATTCCAAGAGGAATCACAAAGTATAACTGCCAAGGAGCCAACTATCTACACAGTAGTAGAATTAATGCACCACAGTGCCTCCAAATTTTAAATTAAGATAGTTTGTCCAAGGGAATACTATGGCTCTGATGTTAATAAGAACCACTGAAAATTCAAATAAAATCCCACTCTTCCCTTGGCATAAGCAGTCCACCTAAGCCTTTTTTCAAAATCAGGCATGAAACAAAATTAAAATGGTTCAAGAAAGTCCTTTTAATTCAAGAGTGCGTGGAGTTGATCAGAGACACTAGTAAGAAAATATGGTGAACTAGCCTATGACACTAGGTTGGGTTTCTTCAATAGCTGCCTGGTTCTTCTATAGCTGCCTGGTATATTCAGAGGAATGTATAATCTCCTGAATCTCCCTAGAAGTGAACCCGGAAACATTTGGCAACCTTTTCTATACAGTGGCAACATGATAATGATACCATTCACCAGTTGGCAGCTAGCTGCTACATTTTACATCCACTGAAGTTCTCAGTTTTGCCGTGGTCTAGACATGATAGAACCAGTGTCATGATAACTGTTGCCAGCACAAAGACACTATAAATGTCCCAGGTGGTGCACTAAATGTTTTTCAAACACACCACTTAACACTACCTGAAATTCCTGGGAGAGGGCAGGATCAAGAGCTCCCAATCTGTAAACTTGATCTTTCATAATGAGAAGAAGTCTTTCCAGGGTAGTTTGAACTGACATCCAAGAACCAGACTTTCTGCTCACCAGTAGTATCTCTGTCTTGTCTGAGTTTAATCTCAGTTTGTGTACCTTCATCCAACACAATATCACCAGTTTTGGCCTCTTCCAACTCTATGATTCTATGATTTTATGATTCTATGATTCTAATCCTGTTAACTATGTTTGATCTTGTCTCAATGTTTTCCGAGGTACAACATTCAGGACAAAGATACATTTTTTGACAATGCTACTCGCAGTCGAATAGTAAGTAAATATTGAGGGGCCTGATCTCTGAAAGAATTTCTCTATGTTTAATGATTCATTGTTAGTGATGATAAAAATACTATTATTTAAACAACCAGATTAAGGTCATGGAACTTTACAAGGTAACATAAGCAAAAGAATCCTTTCCACAAGATATTTTCAATATAAATTTCAAAAGTAGAGAGACAACAGAGGGAGGTATGAAAAAGGCTAAGCAAGTTATGTATGAAATGCATTTGCACATATTTAGACTTAATTGAGCTATGGGAAGAAGACAAAAAGATGAAGCCAAAATTTTTCATGGACAAGATGGGTTTGAGGAGGGATCTGAATGCATCCATGCAAGTATGCTTGTTCTGTTTAAGAATAATAATACAAAATTCAATAGTAGAGTGAGGGCTTTATCACATCAGACTCTTCTCCTGCTACAATAGCATTGTTTCTAAAAATGCTATTCAATCTGGTTTGCTCTATTGGCTTTATGCCTTTTGAACCATTCCAGGATTACAGTGTTCATTTGCGCTAAAAGCATATCACGCACAGCCCTTGGGACTACCCACTCACTACTGCATCCAAGACATTCCCCCTGCCCCTTTTTTTACACACACACGTGCACACACACTCACACTCACACGATCTCGCCACACACAAAGAGATATAAATGAAAACAGCCTTTTTTTTTTCTTTTTTCTGGCAGGGAGGGACTTCCAGAAAGGAATAGAATAGGCTTCTAGCTTCAGACTTAACTAATAGTTGGCAAATGAAAGGCAGAAGCTACTGATCTATCCATCTGATCTATCCTGATTCTGGTTTTCATATGCCATTGATTAATGAAGTCTGAAAGCAAGAATTAATAAGCTAATGGAAATAAATGCTTTCTTGAAACTGTAAGAATTATTTCTGCTTACATTTCCAGGTGTGTGTGAGTGTGTGTGAGAAAGAGTGGGTGAGAAAGAGAGAAAGTGATAGAATGAGAGAGAGAGAGAGAAAGAGAGAGAGAGATTGATATTCTGGAACAGGACTGGAATAGAATTTATTTTTCTGAAGAGAACAAAAGCTTTAAAAGTTTCTCAGTTACTTTGCCAATTGAAAGGAAATCAAATTGAAATGTCCACCCCTTTTCCTGATCACTGGAGGTAGACTGTGTTTCTCCACGCACAGAATGCCCACTGAACACCTCCTGGCCATGCAAAATCAGCGTGAAAGCACAATTGAACTTTCACACAATAAATCATGCCACAACAGAGGCAGGAAAGGAAGTTATTAACATTTTTTTTGTATTAATAAAAAGAAAAACATTTCAAATGGTCTTCTGTGGGAGAACAAGAGAGGGTAAATGACATCATATGGTAAGCCCCAACTAAAGGTGCTATTTTCCTGATGTAATTAAGAATTATCTGCCTTGTGTGATAAAGCCCTAGGAGGCTGTAAAATCATCTTTTATCAGCTAAGGCTGACAGAATATGTCTCTGCCTGAATAGAAATAGTCTTGCAGCACTTATTCACAGCCTGGTAAATTTCCATTTCAATTTCTACCTACAGGGAATGATGATGATGATGATGATGATGATGATGATGATAGAGCATTATTTTCTATGAGTCTCCACCCACAGTCTGAAATGATTCAAGATCAAAGAAGCCATGCTAGTGTTCCTCTATTTTTAATTTTTAATGAGTATTTATCATTAATCTTTCAAGCCATTCATTAATTGTTGGAATTTCTGTTTTCTTCCAGTATTTTGTGTAGAGCAGTCTTGCTGCTAATAGCATGTGTGGAATCACCCTCTGCCTTTGTTTAGCATAGCTGGCATCTTCTTGCCAGATTCCCAACAAAAACAGTTCTGGAGACTTAGCTGTTACTCTGATTTCTGGGGGTCCCAGGAGGGACACCTAAATGTGCTCACAACAATGGGGAGGGAATTAGCACAGAGCACAAGTTTGCAATGCGAGATGCAGGATAACATAGCAGGATCTTGAACCCTATGTCTGCGGGGTCAGGCAGAGTCAAGGATGAGGCAGATGTTGAAATAATAATAATTGTTTTATTGAAACACAATCAAACAAGTGTATGCAACACACTCACGCAAGAAACTATAGAAATAAAGGTAGGAGTGGATAGAGGGATTTTTAGAGGAGGTTTGGTATGGGAAATGCTATACCTGTCCTGAAGCCCGGTAAAAGCAAAGAAGCTGGGGAGTGTGGATTCTCAGCATGTGGGGCTGAGGGGAAAACTCACTGGACAAAGCGACAGCAAGGCAGGATGGAAGCCAAGAGCGATCCGAGGAAGCGCTCAAAGTCAGGGGTTCTCATAGGGAAAATTATGGCCGCAGGCTAGTCCGTACTTGGGGAAAACAATGAGTTTGGGGTTGGAGACAAAGCCTCTGAAAGGTCAGTACTTTAGATGATTGAGTTATAGCCAGATTGTCAATAAGAGTAGCCAGTATGCAAACGCGGAGTGCTTGAGAGTTGTATAGTCCGCTCATCAAGCTGCCTGTGCCGGGCAGAGGATCTTTTGTAAGTAGTGTGCATACATAATTGTGGTACTTGCCTTGAGGTCTCCTGAAGCTGCATTCGGCAATGACTGGCCTACCTAGATCGGGATGTGAATGGTTCGGCTATTGTTGGCCGCGCCTGCATGCGTGCTTGTCCAGGGGCCTCACAAGCCGGTGGAGAGGAATGGGTAGAGAAGGCCAAATTATTGATATCAAATGATATCTCAATATCCCACAAGCTCGGGCTAGAAACAGCGGTAACAAAGCAATCTGGCACTTCAGAACTTTTTGCATTGTATTCTGTATAATTTTCCTAAACTTTTTAGCCTTCTCAGAAGTCCACCACTTATGGTATAAAGTGTTTAAATGTTCAAAACATTTCCAACAGCTATTATTCATCTCCTTATGTATCTTGGAAAGTCTTTCTGGAGTAAGATACCAGTGTAATATCATTTTGTAATAATTTTTCTTGTAAATCATAGCAGAGTACATTTTAATTTCTTTTGTCCATAGCTTTTCCACTGATTCATTGATATTGGATCATATATTCCTTCACCTGCTCTTCTTCCATGTTGCTTTTCAACAAAAATTTATATAGTTTGGGAATCAAATATTCTTCAATATCACATACCAAAACTTCCAATACAAATTTGGTCTTCTCAAAATTCTTATTCTTTTTATCTTCAAAGAATTTTAAATAGTATTGTCTGTGTGAAAGCCACTGTATTGAGTAACCCTCTTCTTGAACTTGTTGTAATGTTTTCATCTCATAATCTTGCTCTCATTTCCTTAGCAGATCGTACTAGGTTATCCACGTTTGGTCTGTTCTCATTTCTGTTCTATAGAAGGCTTCTTGCGGTGAAATCCATAATGGAGTTTCTGAACAAAGCCTCTGTTTGTATTTGGACCATATTTTTAGTAAGACATATTGAATACAATGATTGTTAAAAGCTACATTAACCTTAACTTTTTCCTACCAAAAGTATGCAGGCCATCCAAATCTTAAATCATATCCTTCTAAATTAAGAAGATTATTGTCTTTTAACCCACTTTTTTTATCCAAGTAAAACATATGGCAGCCAACTAAACTTCAACATTTGGTAGTCCAAGACCACTTTGTTATTTGGCATCTTGTAGGACCTTAAATCTTATTCTAGGTTTTTTACCTCTCCATATATATTTTGAAATATCCTTTTGCCATATTTTAAATGGTGTCTCTTTGGTTATAATTGGAATAATTTGAAAAAGAAATATCATCTTCAGAAGAAAATTCATTGTTACTCTAGAAATTCTTCCAAGCATAGATAGATATAATTTCTGCCATTTTTCCATATCAGCTTTAATTTCTTTCTAAATCTTAAAATAATTATTTTCATATAATTGACTTGTATATCCAGTCAGATTAATGCCTAAATATTTAACTTTTTTTTCCCAATTTTAAATCCAGTTTTTAATTGTAACTCATTTTTATCCTGTATAGTCATATTTTTGGTCAATACTTTTATTTTTTCTTTATTTGTCTTCAGACCAGCCAACCTTCCAAATTATTTTATTTTCTCTTGTAGTTTCATTACAGATTCAAGAAGACTCTGAAGAATTATTACTGAGTCATCTGCAAAGGCTTTTAGTTTAAATTCTACTTTTCTAATTTTAACTTCTTTAATCTCTGTATCTTTTCTGATTTGAGAGCCCATCAGTTCCAAAACTAAAATAAAAGTGGAGACAAAAAGGCATACTTGTCTTGTTCCTCTAAGAATTGGAAAAGATTTAGTTGTATCTCCATAAACTCTAATTATGGCAAATTGCTAGAGTAAACATCTTTTATCCACTTCACAAAATTGGAGCCAAAGTTCATCTGTTCTTAAACCTTAAAGAGAAACTTCTAGTTTAAATTATCAAAGGCTTTTTCAGTATCAAGAAATATTAGTGGTCCTTGTTTCTCATTATGGCTCTTGAGGTATTCGATCATGTCTATCACAGTCCTAATATTATCTTTCATCTAACAACCTGTTAAGAATCCACTTTGATCTTCATTTATATATTTCTTCAATAAGTTCTTCAACTTTTCTGCTGAAATTAAAGCAAATATCTTATAATCATTATTCAGTAATGAGATCTGCCTACAATTTCTTGATAAAGTCCTTCTTTTGCAATCAATGTGATCATCGCTTCTTCCAGGAGTCAGGAATTAATCCTGTCACTAAAACTCCATTCATTACCATCTATAAAGGGATAATTAATTCTGCTTTTAAACAGAAACAGTACCAAGTCCATCTGATCCTCATGGTTTCCTCATTTTTAAATTCTGAATTGCTTGTTCAATCTCCATAGAAGTAATCTTACAATTAATTTGTTCTTTTTCTACTTCTGTTAAGTTGGGCAGATTTTGTCTTTTCTAATATTCATCAATTTTCATAACCTCAATATCAACACCTGAATGTAACATAGAAAAATATGCTATGTAGACCCTTATAATTAATATATAATTAATAAAACATTAATATTTATCACTTTCTCTGTTCTGCTCTGTTCTGTTTTTCTTTTCTTTAACAATAAGCTACCAGGTTTATTGGCATATTCAAAATTCTTTTGCTTCAGAAATTTCAATTTCTCTTCTGTTATTCTGACATCAACATTGAAAGTTGGTTTCTCAGTATTCCCAACTTTTTCTGAGCTTCAAGACTTTCCAGGGATTTCTTTTACTTCTCTTCTTGAATCTTGATTTTGTGTTTTCTCCATCTGTTTTCTCTTGATCTCTGTATTAATTTGAATATAATATCCTCTCATATAAGCTTTGCTTGTGTTCCAAAGAGTTGGTACATTTACTCCTTTATTAAGATTTCTAAGAAAAAATTCTCTAATCTCTTTCCTTGATTCTTGGATAATATTTTCTTTAGTCAAAAAATATTCATTCAATCTCCATCTAAATTGTCTAGCTGATTTTCTTACATGCATTATTACTGGATTATGGTTGGAAATAATCTTAGGTAAAATCTCAACTCTGTATCTCATCAGTCTAAGTCTTTGAAAGCCATCATCATGTTCAATCTTGAAAAGGATTTACATCTATCAGAGAAGAAAGTAATATCTTTTTCATTTGAGTGTTTCAATCTCCAAATATCAACAGTTTGTAAATTCTCCATTAGATCAAAAATTCTTTTGGCAGTTGTTCTTAAGATTTCTTTATCTCTTTCAAGGAAGATCTATCAATTTGTGGAGAGATGACTCCATTCCAATCCCCCATCAAACACTACTTATCATGAGACAACTCAGTTAAAATATTCAGTTTTTGAAGCAAAATTGACCTCTGTAAAATAGGTACATAAACACCCACAATTAGAATTTTTCCCCATCTATAGTGATTTCAACCACTACATACCTAACCCTCCTCATCAGATATAATCATTTGTGGAGACAAATTATATTTTATGTACAAAACTACACCATTTTTCTTTGACATTCCAGAAGAAATAAATTCCTTCTCTAACCTTTTCTGAATTTACAGTTTTTCATCTCATCTGTATATATGTGTTTCCTGCAAAAAAAAAAAAAAAAAAAAGGGACATCCAAGTTAAGCTTTTTCAAATAATGAAAGATCTTATTCTTCTTTTGTGAAGTGTTAACCCCATTAATGTTTCAAATTAAAAATGTATAATCCATATGTAATCAGTTAATGAAAAGTCTAAACTAGTCTCTGTTCCAAGTGCTTATTCTCCTTATCCTTCTTGATCTTCCTGATCTTTATCCTGCCCTTTTTCTTCTAAATATGGACCAGCTGAGGTGGCAGCTTTATCTTCTAGACATTCTACCTCTACAGTTTTCCTTTTAGTGTTCTTTTCTGCTTCAATTGTAATTTCTGAGTCTTTAGACTCTTCTTGTTGAAATTCTTCCTTGTTTGATCTTACAAAGTCATTCATTTTGTCAACTGAATTTAGTGAAATCTTTCACCCCCATATGTGAAAATCACTCCTTCCAAATGATCCCACCTAAAAGGGATGTTTTTTCTCCTGAGCATGTTTACTAATGGGTTGTATATCTTTCTCTTCCTTAAAATTGTTATGGTGATATCTTTCATCAATATTAGTTGTGTCCCTTGTACATTCCGTGATGTAGTTCGAGTACACGATCTCTCCACTTTCTGGATGATAACTGAACAATCACATCTCTAGGTACCTTCATTCTTCTAGCAGAAGCAATATTTAAACAATAAGCAACAGTGATGTTCAGTTCTATCAAGTCTTCATCAATTTCCAAAAAAAAATGCTAAATTTTCAATTGTCTTTAGTTGTAGATTCTCTTCCTTCTTCTCTGGCAACTCCTGTACTCTCAAATAGTGTTCTATATCTTGTATTTTCATTAATGCCATTTTATCTAAATGTCTTTCCAATTCTTGTTGTGGCTTTGTCTCTACTTGTGAAGTCTTCCCTTTAGCTTATGTGGTCCTCTTTTCATAGAAGCATAGAATCATAGAGTTGGAAGAAACCACAGGGGCCATCCAGTCCCACCCCCTGCCATGCAGGAACACACATCAAAGCATTCCCAACTGATGGCCATCCAGTCTCTCCTTCAAAACTTCCAAAGAAGGAGACTCCACCACACTCTGAGGCAGCATATTCCACTGCCAGACAGCTCTGACCTGAACCTCAGGAATTTCTTTCTGAGGCTCAGGTGGAATTTCCTTTCCTGCAGCTTGACTCCATTTCTCCTTGTCCTAGTCTCTGGAGCATTGGAAAGCAAGCCCACTCCCTCCTCAACATGACATCTCTTCAAATATTTAAACATGGCTATCATCTCCCCTCTTAACCTTCTCTTCTACAGACTAAACATATCGAGCTCCCTAAGCCACTCCTCATAGGGAATGTCTTCCAGACCCTTCACCATTTTGGTTGCCATCCTCTGGACACATTCCAGCTTGTTGATATCTTTCTTGAATTAAGGTACTCAGAACTGGACACAGTATTCCAAATCAGATCTAACCAAAGCAAAATAGAGTGGTACCATTATCTCTCTTGATCTAGACACCATACCCCTATGGATGCAACTAAGAATTGCATTGGCTTTCTTGGCTGCCACATCACACTGTTGACCCATGTTCAGCTTGTGATCTACCAAGACTCCTAGATCCCATTCACATGTACTGTTATCCAGCCAATTGGCCCCCATCCTATATTTGTGCATTTCATTTTTTCTGCCTAAGTGTAGGACCTTACATTTGTCTCTGTTGAAATCCATTTTGTTAGTTTTGGTCCAGCTCTCCAATCCATCATTTTGAATTTTGGTCATTTTGAATTTTGATCCTGCCCTCTGGTGCATTAGCAACCCCTCTCAATTTGGTGTCGTCTCCAGATTTGATCAATATGCCCTCTACTCCTTCATCCAAATCATTGATGAAGATGTTGAATATCACTGGGCCCAGGACAGAACCCTGTGGCACCCCGCTAGTCACTTCTCTCCAGGATGAAAAGCAGCCATTGGTGAGCACCCTTTGGGTTCCATCAGTTAATCAATTACAAATCCACCTAATAGTAGCCCTGTCCAACCTGCATTTTACTAGCTTCTTTTCAGGAATGTCATGGGAAACTTTGTAAAAGACCTTACTGAAATCAAGATATGGTATATCCACAGTATTCCCTTCATCTATCAACCTTGTAACTCTATCACAAAAAGAGATAAGATTAGTTTGGCATGTCTTATTTGTGAGAAATCCATGTTGACTTTTAGTGATTACGGCATTGCTAAGTAATTACAAAGTGACTGTTTAATGATGTGCTGTAGGCTCTTTCCTTATGTCTTATGAATCAAAATTCCTCTTGCTTTTTTATTCTCTTGGATGTCTATGTTTGTCTTTTGCAGTATCTGTAGAATCTTATTAATTTCACCTGTTACTTGACATTTTTCCTGTTTTAATTCCATTGTGTTTGATCCTGTTTTTTCATCAGAAGCATCTGTCTTTTGTCTGAATTGCACCAGGAATCTAGCAAAGTAATCAGGCACCTTACCTTCCTCCATTGAGTCTTTTCTTGCCAACATTCCTTCTATCTTTGTACTAGAAGCACTCATTTAATTTCCAAGCATATTCCAAGAAATAAGAAGATGGGAAGAAAAGTAGTCAAAAATAGTAAAAAGTAATTCAAAATTAGCATCTGGGTAGAATCCAGGCAGGTATAGTGATGAAGAAAATGTATCCAAAGCTTCTACGTAAAAAGTCCACTTTATAACACAAATTCTTTCTCTGTACTAGAAGCCATCATTTAATTTCCAAGACTATTTCAAGAAATACGAAGGTGGCAAGAATGGTAAAAATATAGCAAAAATAATAAATATAGTAAATGTGGTAAAAGCAAAACCATCACAAGTCAGAGTAGTCAAAAATAGCCATAAATAGTCAAAAATAATCCAAAATTAGCATCCAGGTAAAATCCAAGCAGGTACAGTGATGAAAAAAATATATACATCCAAAGCTTCTACATAAGAAATCCACTTTATAACACAAATTCAATTAAAACTAGGCTTTTAGTGCCCTCCAAAGGCAGTTCTTAGTTCTCTCATATAACAGCTACTCAAAAAGACTAGGCTATATTAATGTTATGTTTGAGTTTCCAAAATAATCTGAGCAAAGCCAAAACATTGCAGAATTTCTCAAAACAAGTTCTCAAAACAATGTTCCAACTGAAACCAAGATTGACTTGGCAGTAGGCCAGATGATTCAAAAACTACACCAGCAGCCCTTTATTATTAAGTCAAACTCAAAAGTTAAAAAATATAAAAAATCTTAGTCCTAAAACAGTATAATGAATAATAGATTAGAAAGAAGAAGTAAACTGAAATGTATGTCACTTAAACGTGTATAAAGGTATAAAACAAAAACAATGTAATTAATATTCACACAGAAATCTATAAAACCAAAAGTTAAGAAAAAGAGCTTATCCTTGTACATCTACCTTTACATAGATATTTAAATTAAATAGCCCCAAAAGGAAAAGAAAAAAAAAGAATAAGATGGAGTCTAAGGCACATGTTCTCATCAACAGTTTAAAAATAGTTTTTTAAAAAAAGTCCATCAAACTCTAAAATCACATCCAAATCCTTAAAAATCCATCTTTAAAGTCTTTGAAATGAAGCTAACTTTTCAGGTTTATAAAAATAAGTGTCTCTAAAAGGATCCTTTTACCGACTATCACTTAAACTGTAAGAAAGACAAAAAATTCTAAATAGAGTATTGTCACTTTAAATCCAGTGTCCATGCTAATAATAAGGAACTAGGCAAATATACAGCAGTTAGTAGACCAGAGTTCCCAGGTCCTTAGCAAGTAACATATTGCAACAAAAATCCAACCATATTTACCAGAGATTCCATCAGATCTCTAATGTGGTGTCCATTTAATGAGGTGGAGTTCCTTCCAGCCCATCCCCTCTGAAGCCAGTGATTGTCTTTGGTAGCATGGGGCTCTCCGTGGCAGCTACTCCATTCCCAAGCAGCCTCCTGGTGGGTCCCAAATGGCTACTTAGAAGATCTTCAGAATTCCCAGTGAACTGGGGAACTCCTTATTTGACAGGAGAATTAACTCCTGTCAAAAAACAGAGCTTCGGGGCATGCAATCTAGCCCGTCTTTTCCAGATGAGCAAATGACCACATCAGCCATTATAAGTGCCAGAAATGGAGCCCTGCCATGCTAGTGTTCCTGAATGTGAGATAAACAGAAAGAGCAACATTAGCTTCTACCTGTGAGACGTTCAATTCCAGTAGTAGAAGCCAAAAGTCCTTAGATGGGTTTCTTCTCACACGAGGGAGAGGAAAGGTACAGACCTTTTCAGATCACCATCTGGTGTAGCAATCCCTCCTTATGTCATTTCAGTGATACAGCTGAAAGAACTGTCTACAAACTTAGACTCAAAAATAACCTGAGGAACCAAAGGAATGTGAATAACAGGAAAAGAAAAAAATAAAAGAATCAGTGGATAACAAGAAATATCCCTAGCAAATCCCAGTGTCAAGTACAGCATTCATGCTGGGTGGGAATGATGTTCTCTGTTTACAGCTGGAAATGAATGTCTCCCGCAGAAGAACCAGCATGGCTATTCCCAGCAGTGAATAGGTAATGTTCTCAGACTGGATATACCAGAGCTCCCTATGCCAAGGTGGGAAACTACTGGTATCACCTGACTTGCTTTTTCACTATATATTAGAGTACCCATCTGCTGAAGTGTTTCCACAAAAGCATATTTGTAGTGCCTCATAAAGGTGGAGACTGGTTTTCAGGTAGCAGATGTCCACTAAAGGGGCATTAGTACCAAAAGCTGCAGAGGTAGCAGCACTCCTGGTGGAATGAGCAACCATATTCCCAGGCAAAGAGACTCCAATGACTTGTAGCAGACTGAAATACAACCTTGAATCCATCTGCTGAAAAAGGAGACTGATATTTTCTTCCCAGGGACTTGCGATGGAAGTAAACAAAGAGAAAGACAGAAACTTGAAAGTTCTTGGTCCTCTTCTGGTCAATGCAAATAGTGCAGACATCCAAGGAGTGTCAGATCCTTTCAAGAAGTTTAGATGGAAGAGGGCATAAGGAAGGCGAGATGATATCCAGAGCCTGGAAAATGAAGTTCAGTTTTAGAGTGAAAGTGGGATCCAGGCGCAGAATGACAGAGTCAAATCTGGTAATGCACAACTCTTCTCTGGTGGGCAGCACTCCCAGCTCAGAAACCCTGCAAGTAGATGTGATAGCTGTTTGATGTGATACCTGTCCATGGCAGATGCTTTAAAGGCTATTTCCACACTACACTGTTATAGTGCTATTATTCTGCTTTCAACATTCTATGGAACCTTGGGATTTGTAGTTTAGGGAGAGGCATTTAGAATTGTCAGCCAAAGAGCTCTTTGGCCTCAACAAACTACAAACCCCAGAATTCCACAAGATGTTGAAAGTGGAATAACAGCACTATAACAGTGTAGTGCAGAAATGGCCAAAGACACCTTGTATAGGCACTTGAATGCTGTCAATGCTTTCAAGACTGTATGAAGGTACCATAAGGAGAACTTGTGCATTGTTGGAGGAGAAATTAATGAGAGGCCTTTCCAGAACCTTCTCACATAAGGTTGTGAAAAGAGCTTAATGTCTTGTTGGTGTGATAGGAAAGAATTAATTACAGCAATTTGCCTCTTGTCTGTTTTAAGGTGCAGACCTGTGTTTGTGCCCTCTTGCATAAACTGCAACAACATTTGAACCAAAATCTTGAGGAATTAGAGGTTTGTGTTCACACCACCTATGAAAAACTCAGAAGGAATATTCACATACCATGTTGGTAGAGGTTAGTCTGGATAACAAAACAGTGTTAACCATTTTGTTTTAATAGCTCCAAGTTCTCAGCATGCTTTGTTTAACTTCCAAGCATGAAGCTGGAGCCAATCTGAATTGAGATGCCAAATTTACCCCTGGAACAGGAAATCGTCATGAGTGAGAAGGGTAGAGCTCTGGACCAAGGGCACTGTCTCAGAGAATTGGGCCCTTTTTGGCTCAGCTGGAGTCAACAGAATGACATAAACTTGTTTGTGTCTTATCTTCTTCAGGACTCTGGCCAGCAGGGGGAGGGGAAGATATAGAAAGTCTTGGGGACATACGGTAGTATGAGCATCTACCTCTTTGGCCCCTTCTGAGTGGAACCTTGAGAAGAACCTGCCCACTTTGTCATTCACTGGGAATGCAAAGAAATCTGTCTTAAGGATACTGAACCTTCTCACAATGACCAAAAAGACATCCAGATGGAAACTACATTCTGCCTGGTTAATGTCAATTCATATGCACCAATTTGCTGAAGACGTTGCACCTCTATCTAGATGATTGCAGAATCATAGAATTAAAATGTAGTCCTAAGGGAGGGACATCAGTCGGAAATTAACAGAATATTTTATTGAGGGAAAATCAAAAACTCACACAAGATTCAAGCAGTCTCACAGCCATACAAGGTTAACTGAAGGAAAGGAAGGAGAAATTGCATTCTGAGAAGTTTAGGACAGGGTGGGCTATAGGTACCTATACTGAAGAGAAGAGACAAAGTGATGTGGCTCAGACTAGGGGTCTGAGGGTAATACCAAAATGCAAATTTGAGCAGCAAAGTGATAGCCTATGTCCAGTGTACTATAAGTTGTCTGGATCAGAGACAGGGTTTAAATACCCTGTTTCTGATGTGGGGGAAGGTGTTAATGACCTGGCAGAGCAAACAATGGGGTCCAGACAGGCTAATGGTCTAAGCACTAGGTGACAAAGAACTGATAGGAATTGTGATAGCTTCTTAATGGCTGGGCAGGTTGGGAAACAAAGGAGAGCTTCACCGAGAGGAGGAAATAAGTTGATGACATTGGGTTGCTCTACTGATACAATTTCATGAGCTATTGTGTTGGAAGGTTGAGGGGTTGAGCCGATATTTGCAAGTTTATTAGCACTGGAGCTTCCCAACTGATATTACCTGGTTATGCCCTGAGGACCTATCTGACGTATTTTGCATGTGTTCAGCCAGTCCTCTTTGCCAGTATGGCTTTTCAGCCATTACAATGTATGATTTATATTTAGTGCCAATTAAATAATGCTCACTGTGAATCATTATCATGGAGTGGGGGGGTGACATGGAAAACCCCCCCCAAAAAAAGTCACAGAGTTTCATTTTATGAGGAAGGTGCCACACATCTGCAATCAGTTGGCTTGGAGGATAGGAGACATGGGGTAACAAGGAATAAACATATAGGAAAGAAGGTAAGGTTGAGAAGTAACCTTATGTCCATCAATTTTGTTAGATAATTGCTTGGTTGAGGGGGAAATCTAGCACAAGTGAATGTTCTCAAAAGGGAAGAGGAAGAGATAGAGAAAAGAAGAGATGGGCTCTCAACACATTCATATACATATATACACAATGCAAAATGCTAAACAATTGGAATTGAAAATACAAATACAATAATATTAAAATAAGCAGTGCTCCACCAATTGAAGCAGCAAAGAAAAAGTCCCAAACAGCTGAATCATGGCACAGTTTGGCTGGCTTCAGGTTCAAAGAATACAGTGCATCAGGTAGCGAGGAGATTCCTCCCTGCCATGAGTCCAAAAGAGTTAGTAGTCCTTTGCACATTTGGAGAGATGGAGTAGACATTCCACTCCCCAGTGTCCAAAATAATTGAGGTGCAGTCAAGTGGGTCTTTTGGCCTTTCAGGGCTTTCTAGGATTGGTGGTCCCCTCACACATCAAACAGTGTACACCAGCAGCAGGCTGTTCTTGGGTCAATGGTAGACAGGGCTGATATCTTTTGGGTGGTTTGGGGCTGTCAGTTCCACAGTGAATTTAATGGTCTTCCTGTATAATAAGGCAGGAAGCTTGGAGAGAGGTTAGCCCTGGAGTCCCTC
Source organism: Cyclura pinguis (assembly GCA_030412105.1). NCBI lineage: Eukaryota > Metazoa > Chordata > Lepidosauria > Squamata > Iguanidae > Cyclura > Cyclura pinguis. The sequence goes on from CM059603.1 coordinate 111,271,903, forward strand.
CAGCAGAAGCTAGGGGCTATGCCACACAAAAACACTGGCGATTAAGGTTGCTGCATCTTATGAGTATGCAATCCCTTGAGGGAAAAAACACAAGGGACATGAGAAAGGGGCGTGGGGGGTAACACCTTGTATACCAGACCACCAGTTTGCCAGGTACTGGATCTACAGAAGTGTCTTGTGATCATCAATATGCATGAAAGAGTTGGAGAGCTAAAAAAAAAGATTGGAGAGTTGTAGTCAGGATGGGCTGGTTCTCTAGAGTCAGGAGTGAGCCATCTGCCTAAGGTTTTCCTCTGTGAAGTTTTCCTCTGCCATAGCACCTTTCACTAATACCCCAATGACCCTGGGCTGGGATGGCTGGCCTGGGTCAGATCTCCTTCTTTCTGAGGAGGACTCCCTCTTATGGAAGATACTAGCTAGGCTTATTGACAGCCATGGCACTTCTGGGAGAAATTCCTATCCTCCCTCCTTTTGGGCAATGGCCATTCTTGACTCTGGTGATGCCAACTCAACCTGACTGGGGGCACCCATTGGCGAGTCTTGGGGGCCTTTGGGCCTCTGAAAAACACATTTTAAAAAAGATTGAGCCTTGGCTGACTTGATCAGTTCACCAAGGGCCTTTAATTTGCATAGCTGGTGGTAAACCCAATATCCCAAACCACCCAAGCCAATCACTAATAGAATTCGGAACGCCAGAATTATGACTAGTGGAAGCAGCAGTGCACTGAAGACTCCAGTTGCAGTAGAGGACCATCCAAGGAGGGACTCCCAGCATGAATGGTGCTCAGTGGAGGCAGTCACTCTGGAGAATCACTATGGCCTTGCTGTTGTGAGGCACAACCAGAGTGGTCTTGTCTCTGGGTGCCTTTATTTTTAGCAGTTGTTCTTTGTGGTTGGGATGAGTGAGGAGTTTGTGCAGGATTTCTAACTTAAGGCCAAAGACCATAAGGGTGACTGAACTATATGGGGACAGAGATGCAACCATTTCTTCTTTGGTCCAAATGGAGACAGAGTAGTCAATGTCACAACCATGGATGATTGACAGTTAATGATGGCACCATGGGCCGAATTTGGTACTCATTTATGGTGATGGTGCAGCTGGCTGTCCTTACACACATGCATTCCTCCCTGTATAAACAATGGCTGAATTGTCTCCCTGGTTGACTTTGTATGCACACTGATTATCTGTGCCCTTAAGGAATATCAAGCAAGGAAGAGGGGTTTTCAGGGCTTGGCCCTGGCAAATGAATCCCAGGTTTTCTTGGTATCAGCACCCTTCAACATTTACTGTCTGCCATCTTGGGCCAGACGCTGTAGCCTAATGGTTACAGTCCTTGGAGTACAGCATGTCTCCCTAGACTGTCTGTATTCCAAGGGAGATGACCGGATGTATGGGTAGTATGGTCTTTGCTGCGACAGTAGCAGTGAAGAACTGAAGTTGATTCCATTGGGGAATGAAAGTGGCATTTACAAGTTTCCACCAAACCTCCAATTGTACCTCCTCTTTTGTCAGTTTTGGCCTCGTCATTTCTCCTATTTCCTTAGGAATGTGTCCATCGTGGGCATGCCTAATCAAATCCCTAATCGTGATTAAAGTGATGGTATGAATTTTGGTGCATGTGAAAGCTATTGAATCATTCCTTTCTGCAAAGTGCATCTCATGTGCAAGTATCAAAGAATTTATTTCCATGGCCAATTCCCAGTTCATGAGTAAAGCGGTGATGTTACCCTGGCTACAGGAGTCCCTGGGGGACACATGGATTTTTTTTATTTGTTTTTTTTATTAAAATCAGTTCATATTTACAAGTATCATAACAACAATCCTATTTGTTTTTTCCATTCCATTCCACACACAAAAAATGTATATCTAGAAAAGCAAATTGTAAATTATAAACAATTCTTCTATCGTTTGTTTTATATCATTCTTTTTTACATCATCAAAGTACTAACTATACAAAAGTTCTATTTATTTGGTTTACCCTTATTGGCATTCTAAATATACAAATTCTACTTCCTTCCATCCTCTTGTTTGGTTGATTGTCTAGTTTGTTACCATTTCTTCTAAGACTTTACTGCTTCTGTTGGCCTGCCTGATTTCCTTTAAGTATTTCAACTTCCTCAACTTTCCATATCTTTGCTTTCCAAATTACCCCTTCTTGTTCCTACTTCGTATTCACCATTCTTTAAATTTGTAATGCCCATATTTGTTTCATGTAATTTTTGATTGGTGCCATTTCATCTCCATTCTTCCCCCGCATCTCGCCCCTGAGAGCTATAGTTAAATCATCTAAAGTTATCATTTCAATTAATTTAACTACCCATTCATCTATTTCGGGGATAGCACTATTCTTCCAGAATTAAGCATATATTATTCTTGCCGTCGTTACCATATAAAGTATTATCCTCCAGTATTTCATAAATGCCTTATCTATTTCATGCAACATGTTTAATGAGAAGATCTCTGGGGATAGTGGAATATTTATGTGCAATATTTCAGTAATTTTCTTATGAATGTTTTTCCAATATTTTTTGGCTTTAGGGCAAGACCACCACATATGAAAAAATGTGCCATCTTCTTCCTGGCATTTCCAACATTTATGTTGGGTCTTGTATATTTTACTCAGCTTTGCTGGATCTAAATACCATCTATACAGCATCTTAAGATGGTTTTCTTCCAGATTCTGGGCTAGTGTAAATTTTTGCGTATTTTTCCAGCTCTTTTCCCAATGTTCCAATTTAATTTCATGCCCTATAGTATGTGCCCATAAAATCATGGATTCTTTAATCATTTCTGTTTCCAACTCTCTATTTAATAGAATTTTATATATTTGTGAAGTTAAATGTTCTGACTTCTCAAAAATAGCTTTCTCAGATTCATTTAATTGTTTATTTACTTCGAAGCCTTCAAGTTTCAGGTCCATTTTAAATCTTTCTTTAAGTTGAAGATGGAAGAACCATTGACAGTGAAGACCCTTCTCCTCTAATTCCTCTCTTGATTTTATTCTTAAGTTTGCTTTCCCCTCTTCGATTATAATATCTTCATATCTAAGCCATCTTTCTTTCAGGTCTTTCCATCTTCCAAATAGGGCCTCATGTGGTGATATCCATAATGGAATTCTGCTATACATCTTATATTTGAATTTCTTCCATATTCCCAGTAGAGAGAGTCTTAGGTAATGATTAAGGAAGTCTTTATCCACTTTAGCCTTTTTATACCATAGGTACCCATGCCATCCAAATCTCAGCTCTGGGCCCTCCAACTTCAGCATTCTTTCATTTTTTAGTGTAATCCATTCCTTTATCCAGGTTAGGCCATTTGCAAGATAATAAAGTTTCAAATCCGGAAGTCCACATCCACCTCTTTATTTCCTGTCCGTTAGTATCTTCCATTTTATTCTTGGAAGGAGAGATGAAGAAGTCCTGATGTCTATGAGCAATATTTTTCAGGGTGTTCAGCATTCACTGATATGAAGTTGATTGCTGGGAGAGCCACTGAAAATGAAAGAAAAGCAATGGCAGTGACAGCTGCCTCCACTGAAATGAGATCCTTAAGCAAGGAGTGAAACTACAGCAATTGGAGGGTCGTGGCCAGCAATGGGAGGGGGAGGGAGGATACACAGAAATTCTGAAGTTAGCCCAGTTAAGTCTACCTTGGACCCATTGTATATCAGGAGATGGTAGTGGTGCAAGGAAGCCCAACTTGGAAAGAATTTCCCTCATTTGCTTGCACTTCCATAACGTTTCTCTGTCTTATCACATATTCAGCTTTGGTAGAGTGTAGAGGTGGAGAGAGATAGAGATAGAGAGTAAGAGAATGCACAGAGAGTAAAAGGCGAGAAAGAAAGAAAAAATACCTATGGCATTAAAGGCTGGAACAAAACTGGCGTAAGGAGGGTTTGCTCCACTAAAAGATTCTCCCAAAAGATCTCTACCAAAAGACTGAACTTACCTAGTTCTGAAGAGATATGACTAGTGAGGTGCCATAGGTGTTGTGTTGCCCAGTGTTGTTTAACATCTTTATAAACAACTTGGATGATGGAATACAGGGTATATGTATCAGATTTTCAGATGACATCAAATTAGCCAGGTTCCTAATACCCCAGAGGTTTGGATAATGATTCAAGGTGACCCTGGCAAATTAGAGATCTGGACCAAAACTAACAAAATGAATTTCGGCAGAGATAAACAACTGCTTCAGAGGGTGGTGGATTTTCCTTCTTTAAACAAAGGTTGGTTGCACACTCCTCAGGAGTGTTTTAGCTATTGATTCCTGCACTGGAGGAAAGTTGGGCTAAAGCATCCTTAGGGTCTCTTTTAATTCTATAGTTCTATGTGCAGGCCCCAGAAAGTGACATGGCTCTGGAGTTCTGTTGGAACTATGTCACAGCTTTTCAACAGAAACAGATTTAAAATGAGAGGGGGTCTTTTTACAGAAGACCCCCACCCCAGAACGTCATCAGGTAATGGACTTTGCTTTTCCCACCTTTTCTTCTTTAGTCCAAGCTGTGAAAAATGTGTTGATAGAGAACTTTTGGTTCACTAGTAAAAACCTAGTAAAATCAGAATTACAGTGTCCATTCTCTTTGTGTGCAATGTTTTACAGACACCTACTAGGACCATTTGGAAAAGTTATCTGATAGTTTCATCACTTTTTTTTTTTAAATGTAGGTACATGAAATTTTGAAGCGCACATACAGTTCAAAAGCAAAAAACAGCATGGGTAAGAATGAATTTGCTTTTTTTAAAAAAGAAAAAAAGATGTATTACTTGAGAAGTGTTGCTAATCATGCATATAAGTTAAATTTCAGAAGCTTGTGAAAACATGGTCCAGATATGTCCAGGTAGATCCAAACCATTCTTCACAGGGCTATCTGCCTCCGTTAGACGGTAGCCTATGTTTTTGTTCTCTTAAAAGTTATTCCCCCCCCCCCGCATACTTTCACAGTTACTGAGGGTTTCATCTATATGTGTAACTCTCACATATCCCATAATCAACTTGGCCTCTTCTGGTTCCTGTTTATATAGGAAAACTGAATTAACCAAACAATATATTTTTGGCACAAAACCCAGTGGTTTTGATGTCTGTTTTTACTGCTTAGGAGGTTCAACAGGTGATTAGTAGAAGAAAAAATGTGGCTGCAAAAGGTCAAAATAAATTCAATATTGTCTCCAATATGTTGACTCCAATATTTTTCAGTGGTCAAATGTTGTACATTAATTTTTTTGTACAAGCATAACACAAAGTAACAAATTCTACAATGTTATGTGCAGTCTTAATTATCACACACTTTGGTTTAAGAATTAAGCAGTAATATATTAAATGAGATACTGTTGAAATCAGAAAGTTATAAATGTTGGTGAACGTTTCTATTTATTCATTTGAAATGGATTTACTACAAATGAAACTCTTAGCCCTCAGCATGCCACAGATGAAGGTGCCTTTTAATTTCTCTCTCTAAAAATGACACTGAGTTTCTTCTGTCAGAAGATTACTTGTGACATCATTGGTGAGCATATTTTAAGTCTGAGAAGAAGTTAAGATAAAAGTTGTGTTGTGGCTCCTGAATGGAAAAAAGTAAATGACACGAAACCATATGCTGCAAAATTTCCATTAGTATAGGATTATTTCCTTAGTCTTCTGCTGTTATTACAAGTAGGTCTTGTTGCTGCTTCTGCTGTTGATATTGTCGCTGTTATTGTTGTATTCCTTCAAGTCATTTCTGACCCTAAGGTAAACCTATTACAGGATTTTCATGATAAGATTTTTTCACAGGGGGTTTTGCCTTTGCCTTTGTCTGAAGCTGAGAGGGTGTGACTTGCCCAAGGTCAGACAGTGGGTTTCCATGGCTGAGTGAGGATTCCAACTATGGTCTCCAGAGTACTAGTCCAAAATTCACATATGCCTTACAATACTCTTAAGTCCTTCAATTACATAGTGCTTATGAAAAACTTTTAATAACAGCAAAATAGTGTGGAAGCTCCCCAGCAGGAACTTGATCATGGCCCATTTTTCTGGTTCTTTCCATAAAATCTGAGCTAGCTTGGAATAAATGGCAGAGTTGCTGGGCACAAATGCAGGTTTTAGCAGAAGGTCATTTTTAGATCAACTACACAGTACCTTACAGATGTGTTAATGTAGAACATGGGGCAATGATTCATAGCATAAATTATATGTATTCATTGCCACAGTCTCTTTGTTACATGAGACCCATGAATCAGCTGCTACTAGGTATGGTTCTGTTTTATTATCTTCAAACCCTCTTCATCTACCATATCTGCCTTGCTCTATCTTCTTAGTTAGAGGTGTATTACTTGAACTATATAACAGACCTAAAAACAATCATCAGCTGGTCTGCTGCCTGAAGATAATCTTATGTTTGTATATTTTACAAGATATTTAATTTTTTAAACTTTATATATGCATTTATCTTAAGACCAAATGTTGTGATAAGACAATGTGAATAAATGAATTTTCTGATTCCAAAACTATTTCATTTTAAAGTACTTTTTTGCTATCGCTATTGAACCAGACTGAGATGCACACTATTTCACGATGAGAACTATATATATAATATTCTAGAATATGTTGATGTATACTTTGCTCAGCAAATTAATGTACAACCTTTGACAATTTGAAATTTACCGGAGAACATCTACTTAACAACCCCACAAAAATACTGCCATTAATAACACAAACTTTTCGTGCTTAGTTCCAAAACTATGCAATATTGTGAAAAATGTTCCCCTTTCAAATAACATAAGCAACATCAAAAATGGAATGCAAACTGTTCTGAAAAAAATGGACCCAGTACAGGTTATTAAATATGTGGTCCTGACTTATTTCTATCAGTCGTTAACTTACGTCAAGTCAGAATTACCAGGGAGTGGATGCATGATGACAAGGGAAGAGAGAACTGCTTGGCTCCAATCATCTTTCTTGTCTTGAATGTTTCTCAAAAATACAAATGAGGGGGGTGCACAATTCACTGCAAGAAAACAATATTGCTTTGATTTTTATAGCTAATACTGAGCCCAGAGTTATATTGTTGCTACAGTAAATGGAATTATAATGTAAACATTACCTTTCTCAAAAAATCTCTTCTATGAATTTTAGGAGCGGACAAAGTGCAGCTCTTATGTGGGCCTCTGGGCTCTCCACGATTCAGAACAATTTGTTCCCAAATGCCCTCTAGGAGGCCTAGGAGACATTTTTTAGTATGTTCTTCTCCAAGGCCATTTTAGGCCCAGGGATGGCCTTTTAAAAAAAACACAAAAACACAGAAGTAAACTGGAAATGACATCTGGTCACTTCCTGTTTTGAAAAAAGGCCTTTCCTAGGCCTAAAGTCTCCTTGGGGTAAACCATAACAAAAGTGCCTCCCATACCCCACAGAGGGCATTGGGGGATATTTGGAGGTAATTTACTTATTTATTGTAGTTAGGGGTTTTTGGGGGGGGGGGGTCAGCCCTTCCAGGTCTTTTAGCAAGGTGATGCAGCTCTCTAGCCCCTGACATTTGCCCACCCCTGGTATATTCTTTGGGTACTGAAATATTCAGTTGGTTTTTAATATTTGGCATCAGTATTTGTGATAGATTGTATTTTTTTAGTAAAAATCAATATTTAATCATGCAGTGTTGAATAATTTACATTGCAGGTAAACTGGATGAATTAAGTTAGCTCAGTCAGAAAACACAATAAATATGTGAAAAATTAATCAAGCAAATCCAAAATTTGGATGTCTGCTTTGTAATCCAAAATTCAAATGAGATGGTTAGATTTCAGCATTAAATTCTAAATTGCATAATCTGTTTTTCCCTTTGATTTTAAATAGTTTAGAAATTTCAACTGTAAATTTAACCCTCTGTGGTACTCCAGGACAAGTTATAAATAACATCAATTGTTTTAGAAAAAAAAAATTTAAAAAAAGATATTGTTATTGAGTTATCTGTTGTTTTTTTCTTCCTAGGAATTAACACACTAATAGCAAACAATATATATGAAGCAGCCTATCCTCTTCATGATGTAAGTATTTGTTTTTTAATGTTCATTCATGGAAGGGCCTTACTGAAAATGAAAGCAGCTTTGTTTGCTGTCATATATGAATTGCATCTGGGATATAAAATGTTTTTCTAAGGAAAAGTTCCACAGATTTGGGTTACACCTGGCTCATGGAAGGACCTAAGCTATTCAACTGCCTACTGCAAAGAACTGACCCAGTACATCTACCATATAAAAGTCAATGTTTGTCTGTGCATTTGCCTGTTTGTCTGAGTCAACATATGATTGGCTGTGTGAGGTGAGAAGACCTCATAGGATTGGCTGGCTGTGAAGATTCCATGGAATTGGGGTTGGCAGTTTAGGGAAGGGCCTTTAGAATTCTCAGCTAGAATGTTCTTGGGTCTCAGGCTAGTTACTATGGAGATGAGGCCTACCATCACTAAGGATGCCAGAAAACTTTTGGGAGGCATATGTGAGAAAAGTTAAAGTGATATACACAAATATATGTCATAGTGCTATTATTCCACCTTCAACATCCTATGGAATCCTCGGATTTGTAGTTTAAGGAGGGGCATTTAAGAATTCTCAGCCAGAGAGCTTTTTACCCTCAATAAACTACAAACCTCAGAATTCCACAGGATGTTGAACGTGGAATAATAGCACTCTAACAGTGTAGCGCAGAAATGGCCATAGTTACAAGGTCTTCTCTCCTCACACAGTAGATTGTATGGGTTCCATATGTGAGGAATCTTAAAGCTGAAATTCAAAACAAAAAATGTATTCTCACAGGAGCCCAACCTCTGTATGTTAACAACTATGAATACAGATTGGATTGGGAAATATGGGGAATATTTACAGGTACAGAAATATACCAGTTGCTATGGACATGAGGCCTAGCAGCAAGGAGGAGGACAGCATACTCCCTCAGGAACCTAAACTGTGTATGTAAGTAACTCTGAATATAGATTGCATTAGGAAATATGGAGCAAAGTTACAGGAAATGGAGAAGATAGTTTGGTGAGTTCTTAAGAAGAAAATAAAACCCCCGGGTGTTTTGGAAATCACTGGCAATATAGCCTCTCTTTCCACACAAGAAGCAGATCCCTTCATGCAGTTGTTTCTTTCTTTCTTCACTCCTTAAGAAGGTAGATCTTCTGGCTCCCGGGGGTCTGCAGCTGCTTTCTTGGGCTTCTCTTTGTCTAGAGAGTTGGACACTTTCCAGGAGACTTTCCACTTCCCCCGCTAGCTTCATCCATACCAAGAGACTGGCTGAGTTTTCTTGTGAAAGGCACCAATCCAAAATGGTGGGGTTCAACCCATTCTGAAAAAAATTGCTGAAGTATGTCTTCTGTACATTCAGGGACCTTAGTTACTATTTTTCTGAATTCCCGGGCATATTCCCCAATGGTTCCTTTTGTTACCCTGTTTACTGGGGGTCCCGTGAGGGACACCAAAATGTGCTCAACAATAGGTGGGGAAGATTAGCTCTGAGCACTGCTTTAGCGTCACGAGAGGCAGGGTAACTTAGCAGATTCTTGAGTCAGGGATTTTTATTAGGAGAATTGTGACCACAGGCTAGGTCAGACTTGGGGAAAACAATAGATTTGGGGCTGGAGACAAAGCCTCCGAAAGGTCAGAATTTGAATGATTGAGTTACAGCCGAATTGTCAATAGGATAGCCAGTATGCAAACGTGGGTACTTGAGCGTTGTATAGTCAGATCATCAAGCTGCCAGCGCGGGGCAGAGGATCTTTTGAGAGCTGCGTGCATACCTAATGAAGGTACTTGCCTTGAGGTGTGCTAAAGTGGCGAGTCAGCTATTTCTGGTCTGCCTGTTTTGTTTTGGAATATTACGGCGACTATCAGCCTAGCCTGTATGCGTGCTTGTCCGGGGGCGTCGCAAGCACATGGAAGGGAATGGGTATGTGAGGTCGAATTATTGATATCAAGAGATATCTTTTTATATCCCCAAAGCTCGGGCTAGCCAGTGCAGTAACAATTCCCCCCCCCAAAAAAATGGGCTATGTTGGGGACAACATCTAAACATTTTCCAATTAAAAATCAAAAATCATTTTAGAGCCGAATAGGGGCTTGCAGGTTGGGTAGCCGTATTACTCCACAGGAAAGGGAATTTTGGGGGAAAGCAAAGGGTTTCTAGCTTATAACAACATTCCTAGCTAAAACCTAAACCTAAACACAAGCACACAAATGTCAATTAACAACAATCAACAATTAAACAATAAGCAATGTCAAACTGTCCTGTCAATAGGGAACTGTCGAAGAATGAGCAATGGTAGTAAAATAGCAAATGCAATCAATGAAATAATCAATGGAATACTGTAAATCTAATGCAAGGTCTGGCAATAAAGGCAATCCAAGGAGCAATCAGTTCAGTGTGGATGATGGGATGAGAGTTCGTAGTCCAGGGGAGGTGAGGTGCAAGCAAAATCTCGGCACCCCTCCCCTTGCAACAGGAAAAGTCTTGTAGCTGGAGCGAGTGAACAAAACATAAGTCAAGGGAGCAGGAACAGCAACAAAATGTCCAAGTTGGTGCAGCTTAGTTGGCTTGCTGCAAGTTCAGGAACAGTGAGGCTTTGCAGAGTTGGGAGCCTGGAACAGTCCATTGGGCTTTTTCGGGTGAGTAAGTGGCTGGGTAACAAAAGGAACCATTGGGGAATATGCCCGGGAATTCAGAAAAATAGCAACTAAGGTCCCTGAATGGACAGATGACATACTTAAGCAATTTTTTTCAGAATGGGTTGAACCCCACCATTTTGGATTGGTGCCTTTCACAAGGAAACCCAGCTATTTCTGGTCTGCCTGTATTGTGTTGGAATATTATGGCGATTATCGGCCGAGCCTGTGTGCGTGCTTGTCCGGGGGCCTCACAAGCACGTGAAGGGGAATGGGTACGTGAGGCTGAATTATTGATATGAATAGATATCTTTTTACATCCCCCAAAGCTCAGGCTAGCCAGACAGTAACACTTTCCCCTGGCACAGTTTCCTGAGCTGGTGTCTGGCTTGTTCTTGAATAAAGAGGTCTTCAAACTTCTCTCTGAGGCAGTACATGAACAGCTGGAGGTCTGCTGTTTCCTCAGCTCATGAATCGAACAAACTGGTGACTCACTCCGCTGCTTCGCCTCTGAGGTGCTGGTTTAGGTGTCTTACTCTGGTGGCATTGTTGTTGGAGCTGTTCCCATAGTCAGCCATGTAATTGGAGACCACATTGAGGAAATAAGTAAGGGTTGCCCCATCTCCATCATACATAGCTTTCACCTCTTGAAAAGGTCTCGGTCCTGCTTGAAGCGCCAGTCACTCAGGAAGTGCAGGGGCTGCAGCTACGGGTGCTGCTGCGGGCATTTGCTGTTGGTCACATCTCAACTGAGGTACCAGGATTCTCCAGTCAGCTAGTTGAGCTCTCAGCCTGCATATCTCTTCTCATTGTAGCTCCACTTCTTCTTCTCTGGCTAAAAGTTGCTCCATCAGTTTCACTGATTGAAGCATCCCATCGCGTAGCAAGGTGGAGTTGTCTGTGAGCTGTGTCGGGATGCTCTCCCCAGGCCCAAGTTTGACCAGTAATCGGGGTAGTCACAGGAACTGCAGGTCGCGCTTTGGCTCATGCATCTGGGGGCCAGCTGGGTGTCGGTTCGGCTCCCTTGGCTTGTTCATCACCTTGGGTTTTTTTGGCTCTGCCAACTGTTCCCTCTTCCAGTGTTTCTTCTTCAGATGTTTGGTACATGTTGTAGAATTTTGAACTTGAGTCTTCTCACTCTGTCAGGAACTGAATCCACACACGCAAATAGTACAGTGAATAAACACTATTTATTTGGAGTGAGATACATCGTACAAGACTTCAGTGAGAAGACCAAAGTTCAAAAGCAAAACGTGTGGCTTTAGAATCCCCACTTTCCCCCTCCCTTTTCCAAGGGACATTGAATATGTGAGAGCCAGGCAGAGCTTATCAGTGCATTCTTAGCTATTGTTTATCTAACGGTCTTTGGTTCCTAGGCGTCTTGGTTTCAAGCAAGCTGCTACTTATGCTGGACTATATATCCCATTACTATATATGGAGGGCATCCCGACATCGGGCAAAGCCGGGTAAATACGCTAGTTGTGGATAAAACTGTTTGGATTCACTCCAAATTAGATAGTATGGTTGATAAAGATCGAGTAGATTTAATTCTGGACCCTGCTTGTCCAATGATAATGGATCCTTTTTAGCCTGAAGATGTGGAAAAAAAATTTCCCTGGATCTATCATATTGCGTAACTATAATCCAGGCTCCAATATTCTATTTTTTGGTGGAGCACTAGAGCATGTGGCAGCATCTGAGCTCCAAATGTTCCTGAATGGATCCAAATATGTAGATCCATTTTAGTCTGGTTTCAGGCTTGGTTGTGGGATGGAGATGGCTTTAGTTACCATGAGGGTCAGACTAATACTGGGACCTGGATAGAGTGAGTGTATCCCTTTTGGTTCTTCTAGACTTCTTGACAGTTTTCAGTACCATCAACCATGGTATCTTTCTGGATTGGCTCACTGGGATGGGATGTGGAGGCACTGTATTACAGTGGCTCCAGTCCTTCCTGGAGTGGTGCTCTCAGAAAGTAGTGCTGGAGGTTCCTAATTGACCTCTTGACCATTAGACTGTGAAACTGGTTTTGAGCTATTTGAAAAGCACTCAGCCACGGAAACCCACTGGATGATCTTAGGCAAGTCACATTCTCTCTGGCCCTTTTTGCATGACATTTTCCATGTGAAAGAGGGCCTGGAGTGTTGCATGATTGTGGGGAGCGATCCGAACAATGCACTCACAATCGTGCGATGCTGCAGGGGCTGGCAGGTGCCGATCACGCACCTTTTCATTTTCATTTTCAGGATGAAAGAAGCTGAAAATGGTGCATTGCTCCTGGGCCCCGTGTGCACTTACCTGGTATGCTGAGTCTCTGGAGCTGCGCTGGTCATGCTTCCTGCCCCAGCGCAGCCTGGGAAGAGGCGGGGCTCTCATGCGAGCAAGTAGCTCGTGTGGAGCTGAAGCAGCAGGGACACTAGAGCCTCTCGCCGGAGGCTGCTCGCGCGATCCCTGCACCCCAGGCCAGAAGACAGTAAGGTGCAGAAAGGGTGTCAGACTCAGAGGAAGGCAAAGACAAACCCCTCTGAACAAATCTTGCCAAGAAAACCAATTCATGGGTCTGTCATGTCAGCTGTAAAGTGCTTTCCAGGGAGAATATCAGAATGTGGAAACACGCATGAACAGAAGCATACTTTATTGGATGAGTATAGATTGATAACAGACATTACTTCACTGGTTGAAACTGAGAATCATCAGTCTACTAAAGTTCATTAACCACTCTGATTCTGCCAGCCTTGCTTGGATTGTATACATTTCTGCATTGCCATCTGCTCTCCTTCTATTGCTCTTTTTTCCTGTCTGGCTTGGTACTCTAGTCCAGCATCCTTTTCCTCTTTGATCTTGACTGATATACAACTTCTTCACTGACCATCTTGGGTGTTATGCTAAATAATAAGACAATTCTTGAATGCTAGTTTGGCATCTAGTTACTCTCAAAACACCTCCAAGGCACTATTTCATTTATTGCTTTCAGTTTCCTAGCTTATCCCATTCTTCTTTACAACACAGCCTTGTTTTCCCAATTGTTGGTACCCCATCATCCCTTCACAGCACATCACATTTCTATTGCCTGACCCTTGTTTCCCAGGAACAAGTACAAATCATACATTAACAATTTACATTATCAAACTACCTGCCTTGGTACAATATACACAGTATATACAATCAATCAAGATATATAATAACCCCATTACATAAGGTCAAAAGCCAGTACTAACTGGACATGCTTAATACATATCAGGACCTAATACATTGGCATACAGCAAAAGACAAGACATCATCACATAAAGGGAAGTATTGACAATTAATCTCCAATACAACTACTTCCTCCTACAACCTGCTTATTGCACACAGTGTTAGAAAGCATAACATAATCAGCAAGCCTCCTTCATTCTGAATCATGTCATAGAGCATGCCAACATGACAGGGTTTGCCTTAGGGTCTCCATAGGAAACAACTTCAAGGCACACAAAGACAACAAAGTCCTATTTACCACAAACGTTAAAGTACTCTAGACCTTGCTTAGAGTCTGAGGATCAGGTGTCATCAGTATGTTTCTATTAGTTCTTCCCACCTAATTCCAAAGGAGCTGTTTCCATGCTAATTTGGTGCCTGGCATTTACAATGAACAGGATAAGAGAAAACAAATTGAAGCATAGTCTAGATAAGACAGAGGTTCTCTTGGTCACTGGAAAGACAGATCTGGGAACAGGGATTTATCTTATGCTCAACAGGTTTACATTTCCCCTGGATATGCAGGTTCATATTTTAGGTGTATTTCTGAGTCAGCCCTAAGTCTGGAGCCTAGGTTTAGATAGTAACCAAGAGTTCCATTTGCACAGTTAAGGCTAGTGTGCTAATGGTTCCCTTTCTTGCCATTTAACACATGGTTTTATTACACCCTATTTGGATTACTATAAGGTAACATATGTCAGACTGCCTTTGAAAAGTGCTCAGAAGCCTCAGTTGGCCCAGAGCTGCAGCCAATTTGATAACTGGGGCTGGCCATAGGGAGCATAAAATTCCCTTGCTGCAGCAGCTCCACTAGCTGCCAGTCAGTTTCCAGGCATAATTCAAAGTGCTGTTTATGATTTATAAAGTCCTGTATAACTTGGATCCAGGCTATTTGAAGGACTGTATCATCCTGTATGAGCCTGTTTGCACTCTAAGATCTTGAGAAATCATGTGAAATGTTTACTACTGAACAATTAATTAAAATAATCAAAATTCTATTCATTAGAGATTCTCCACTTTTTTCCTACAATATTTCTTATCTTTTCTTACCATCTTTTAAGGGAGAATATGAAGATGAAAACAAAGAAATGAATGACAGAAAGGTAAGTATTTTAAATCCTCACTTGGTTGGGGTCAGATTTATATGCCTTGATCTGTTCATTGTAGATGAGTTTTGAGGATACTCTTGTAATATTTCCTCCAGTATCTGCTAATCAGCCAGCCAGCATGATGTAGTGGTTTGCATGTTGGACTATGATCCTAGCGACCAGTGTTTGTTTTCATGCTCAGCCATTGAAACCTGTTGGGTGACTTGGGGCATGTTACAAACACTCAGTCTGTCATGTACTGGGTAGTCTCCATTTCAAAAAAGAAAAAAAAAGCTCAGAGTTTTTGTGAAGCCTTTACTTCTTGATCAAAAGGGAAAACAGTACATTGCAAAAGTTGCCAGAATTAAAGGAATAAAAGATTTGCAGTATTATGTAGCAATATATTTCAGATTTAGCCCATGCAATCATAGAATCATAGCATGATCCCATTTGTCAATGATCCCAAGCTATTTCCCTCTCCTCAATGTTCTCATGTTCTCACTAAGAATTTGACCTTGGAGACTCAACTGCCAGCCTGCCCCTGGATTCACTGTTACCCCAAAACATGGGTGTCTCAGGGGTCCACTCACAATGCCTGTTCAAAGGTTGGGAATTATTAGCTCACAAGTGGGGTAATCTAAGGAGATCTTTCCATCAGTGTTTACAGGGTCCCAGAAGGAAAGAACCAGCCAGAGATTCCAAAATAAGCTAAAATGTGTTTTATTTAAAGTTCAGTCACACACACAAAATATTTAAGCACTCATACAACAGCTAACTGAAAGATAAAGGGAGGAAAGTTGTGAATAAAGAGTTTTAGGGAATGGTCAATAATTACTGATATGAAGAGCAGTGAAGAAAGCAGCAATGTGGCTTAGATTGGTGCCTAAGAACAGTACTTGTTTGGAAATCAGACCAACAGCATGGATACCAGCAAGCAAAATACTACATCGAACTGTTCAAAACAGAGGGGTTTTATACCCAAAATCTACCTGGACGGCATGGATATTAGTGCTCTCTGGCCAGACAAACAACAGAAGTTGCCACATGGACAATGAGGTCTGGAAGGAGTTAATGGTCTTAGTGTTAGATGACAAAGAGTTAATGGGTATCATAATAGCTCTGTAATTGTGGGAAGGTGAAACAATCAGTGTTTTGGTGTGAACTTCCTTTTGCTATTGTGTGGAATCAGAGATATTACAACTTCAGTTATCTCTGGAGTTGGTAATCTGCCTGACAATGACCTTGGCTATGCCTAGAGAGGATTTCTGACCTACTTTGCAATCACATGTGTTCAGTCAGTAATTTTCCTCTGCCCACCTTGATCTTCCAGTCACCTCAGGTTCCATTTTATATCAATGCCAATTAATGTATTTTACCAATTAAAGAATATTTCACCAACTAAACCATATCAAAATATGGGAGATGTGTGGGCCAGTTACATCACAGTCCAGCATAGATGTAACATATTTCTTCTTCCCAGTACAGTAGTTTCCCCAGCCATTCCCATCATCCCCTCACAGTATCAAGCAAAGCAATACAAATATTAAATGGCATTAAGCAGCAAGTAACATGGTATGAAGTATATGGATGACAGGGATTGGTAACAAACATAAAAAACACTAGATGCCATTACATGGCATTATGTAAGGTATAAAGTCATGTAAAGTAACAAAGCATTAGAGCATTCAACCATCAAGGCAGGGTAGTATTTAAAACTTGTGAATGGGCAGTTTCCTTTATAAATTCCAAGGTTAAGCCCAGTATAACACAGAAACACAAAATCTAGATCCACAACACATAAACATGGCATAGAGACTGAAGCCGACTAGTCATAGCCCTTGAAAACCCAGTGATAGGTTCACATTAGGGTCACCATAAGTGGAAAGTGACTTGAAGGCACACAGCAACAAGAACTGCTAATTTGAAGAATACTATGTCTTGATAGGGAGGTTAAATTTCCAATTATCACGAGGCACACTTGTTGATATTTACATCTTTCAATCGTTGCATCTTTAAAACTATCCATACCAATGACTTTGTACAATATCTTGTGGCAATGAATTCCATAAATTAATTCTCCATTGTATGGAGAGTAATAAATCTTAGAATCATAGAGCTGAAAGGAACCCCAAGGGCCACAAATGCACAGCTAAAGCAACTCCTGTAAAGTAGCCATCCAATTCCAGTTTTCAAGACCCCAATGAAGAAGGGTCTACCTATTGTGAATCCTGATCCTGTCCTCTGACTATTAGCTACCCCTCCTAATTTGATGTCATCTGCACATCTGATAAGCATGCCTTCAATTCAATCATCCAAGTCATTTATAAACATGTTGAACAACACTGGGCCCAGGGCAGATTCCTGGGGCACCTGAGTGACTAGTCAGGTTATTTGAAAAGGAGTTGTTTGTTAGCACTCTTTGGGTTCAATCCATCAAACAATCCACCTAACAATAGCACTATACATCCCACATTTTACCAGCTTGTCAAAAATAATATAATGGGAACCTTATCAAAGGCTTATTGAAATCAAGATATGCTATCCACAACATTTTCCTGATCTACTAAGCTTTTAATTATCAAAAGAAAAGAAAAGATTGGTCTTGCATGATTTGTTTTTGAGAAACCTGTGTTGGTTCTTCACAGCATTCTTTTCCATTCACCACATTCCTGTTCTGTTCTAGAACATTCCTAGTATCGATGTCAAGCTAACCAACCAGTAGTTGCTTATGTCCTCCACCCCCCTGCTTTTCAAAATCGGGACAACATATTGCCCTCCTCCAGTCTGCTGTTATTTCTCCTGTTCTCCAAGAACTCTCAGCGAAATCACCTTTGCAAGCTCCTTTAATACTCTTGCTCCTAGAGACTGGAATTCATTTAGGATAGCTAGATATTCCCAAGGCTGGTGCTATCATTAGGGCAACAAGTCAACTGCATTGGATTAGACTTCAAAGGATGCAGTACTGATCTTTGAAGGTTAAAATTATATATAGATTAGTTTTTTTGACCTTTGTAAAAATGCAACTGACAATGTAATTTTTTTATATATTAAGATAAGTACCACAACAGTGTTATGGAATATAATTAATTATAAGGCCTTATGAAAAATTTCTATGTCCTGTTTTTATTTATCCTTTTTCCTATATCCTTTTTCCTGTCAAATAAATGTCCTATGTATTTTTATTTTTATCCTTGAAATTTAATTGTTTTTTGGCTAAGAAAAAAAATCAGTTATTCTTCTTTCTTAGAAGCATTTCTTGTTTTAAGCTGGGTATACTATGTTGTGTGACTCACGGCATCAGCCATCATTGAAAGAGTAAGAACTAAAAGCCAAATGAAAGTGACCAAGGCCTTTATCACACTAGTCTCTTCTACTGCTAAAACCGCATGGTTCTAAAATTGCTGTTGAATTGGGATTGCTCTCTTTGGTTTCACAAATACAGAACCATTCTGGGATTACAGTGTTTTCTTGTGCTAAAAGCTTATCACACACAGCATTTGGGACTTTCCACCCACTACCTCCTCCAAGACATTATCTCCACCCCTTTTCGTAGTTTGGTGTGCACACACAGATGCACACCACCCTCAAAAAATTTACATATAAATGAAAACAGCCTTGCATTTAAAAAGTCTTTTATTCCTTGGGGGGGGGGGCTTCCTGATTGGAATAGACTAGAATTCTAGCTTCAGACTTAAATAATCAATAGCAGATGAAAACAGCAGCCATTGATCTATCTGGCTCATCAATGCTGGCTTTCTTCTGTCAGAAGTCAGTTAAACCTGAAGCTAGAAGGAAGAAGAATTAATGAAATTAATGAAATAAATGCTTTTTATACAGTAGGACTCTTTTCCACTTATATTTCCAGGTGTGTGTGAGTGTGTGGGTCAGTGAGAACGAATGAGACTCCAGAATGGGGCTGGAAAAGAAAGGGGTGGGGAGGGTAGTACATAAAGTTTTGACTTCCCTAAGAAGGCTCAGTTGCAGGAAGGAGTGATCATTTGGCAATGGATTTTTTTTCCTGTAGAGCAAAAAAAGGAAAAAAATGTGTCTTGGTTACTTTGCCAATTGAAAGGATTTTAAATAGAAATGTCCACTCCTCCTTCTTCTCTTCTGATCACTGGAGGTGGACTGACACCCCCTGACTTCATCCCCAAATCATCATAAAAGTGCAATTGAACTTTCTCACAAGAAATCTTACTATAACAGAAGTGGGAAGGGAGGTCACTGATTCTTGGTGTTAATAAAAAGGAATGCTTTCCAAACTGTCTCTCATAGGAGACCAACAGAAGAGAAATGATGTCATGTGATAGGTACTAGCCAAAGACACTATTATTCAGCTGTAAGTGCAATTTACCTGCCTTGTTTGATAAGGCCCCAAGGATTACCTTGTGGGTTGCAGGTTTGGTGATGGTTTTCAACAAATGATGCTACTGAGATTGCAAAGGAGCTAGAAATGTTAGCGAATGTTGAGACAGAACACATTAGAAAAGAAGAAAGAAATGTATGAGACCCAAGAAGATCCACCATAAGATCCAGAGCAGGAATTCAGAGTAGGTTTCTACTATGTAAGGCCATTTCTGCACTACACTGTTATATTGCTATTATTCCACTTCTATTCCAGTTTGTGGAGGAGCATTTAGAATTCTCAGCCTCTTTGGCCTCAGTAAACTACAAATCCCAGAATTCCACAGGATGTTGAAAGTGGAATAATAGCACTATAACAGTGTAGTGAGGAAATAGCCTGAGTTATGTTAATCATAACTATACAATCTGTTAAAGAGAGATTCCAACAGCTGTGACAATATAATTCTCTATTTAGCTTTCTATATGATCAATTAAAAAAAAAAAAGAAATCTACTGAAGATATAATGAAGGCTTGCAAGAATTTGGAAAAATATTTGATGTACAGTGGAAAAACGGTATTAATGATGAAGATCTGTGCTGTGAACTTATAGCAATAGCTTAGAGATGTAATGATGAGATTCAATACAAGGAACCAAAAAGGAGCACAATAAAAACTCTGGTAGACCGTGCAAAAAGAATCTGTGAACCCCACCTCCTGAAAGACGAACTGAACCATCTAAACTGGGCTCTACAGGCCAATGGTTCAGACATCAGAAGAGCCTCAAGACCTGGAAAAAACCACAGCAGTGAAGATAAGCAGCCAACCAAAGGGATGTGTTTTTAGGGGAGGCACTGACCATATAGGGAAACTGATAAAGAAACATAACCTCCAAACAGTCTACAGACCAACCAAGAAAATTCAACAAATGCTACATTCATCAAAGGACAAGAGGGATCCTCTAACTTTTGCTGGAGTTTACCGCATACCTTGCAGCCGTGGGCAGGTCTAAATAGGGACTACAAAACGCAGCATCCAAACACGAATCAAAGAACACAAAAGACACTGCAGACTGATCCACCCAGAAAAATCAGCGGTAGCAGAACATGTTATAAACCAACCTGGACACAGAATGCTTTTTGAAAGCACAGAAATTCTGGACCATTCTGACAACTACTATGTCAGACTACACAGAGAGGCCACTGAAATCCATAAACACATGGACAATTTCAACAGGAAAGAAACTCAGAAAGTAAACAAGATTTGGCTACCAGTACTGAAGAACACTAAAGTCAAGGCTCAAAAATATACCAATGAATACCACCCAGACTCTGGAGGTCCCTCTACAAGAAACAATACAATGGATGGCTAATGTAATTAATGCACTGTTATGCATATCCCCTGACTAACAATACAACCCTGGGAGATATCTTATTTAACAACAGGCGATCACACGGGCCAACTGAACACATGCAAATTGCTCCCTCCCACCCGGGGACTACACAAGTATATATACTCTGTCTCATTTCCATGCCACCAGATCCTCTAAAGATGCCAGCCACAGATGCAGGCGAAACGTCAGGAGAAAATACCAATAGAGCACGGCCTCAAAGCCTGGAAAACCCACAACAACTAATCTGTAAGCACTTAGGAAGGAATGACACAATTGCTAGAAATCAACATGGGTTTCTCAAAAACAAGTCAGGCCAAGATAATCTGATTTCTTATTTTGATAGAGTTAACAAACTTGGTGGATGAAGGGAATACCATAGATATAGCATATCTTGTCTTCAGTAAGCCTTTTGACAAGATTCCGCATGATATTCTTGTAAACAAGCTACTGTGGACTAGACAGTTCTACTCTTAGGTGGATTTGTAACCAGCTGACCAACCAAACCCAGATGGTATTCACCAATAGCTCCTCTTGATCCTGGAGAGAAGTGATTAGTGGGGTGCCCCAGGGTTCTGTCCTGGTCCCAGTGTTATTCAATAATTTTATCAATGGTATGCTGATCAAATTTGCAGATGACACCAAATTGGAAGGGGTTGTTAATACACCAGAGGACAGGATCACAGTTCAAAATGACCTTAACAGATTAGACAGCTGGGTCAAAACCAACAAAATGAATTTCAACAGGGAGGGATGGAAGGTACTACATTTGGACAGGAAAAAAAAAATGAAATGCACAGATATAAGATAGGTAACATCTGGTTTGACCACAGCATATGTGAAAGGGATCTAAGAGTCTTAGTAGACCACATACTGAATATGAGTCAGCAGTTGATGCCGCAGTTAAAAAAGCCAATGTTATTCTAGGCTGTATCAATGGGAATATAGTGTCTGGGTCAAATGAAGTAATAGTACCACTTTATTCTGCTTTGGTCAGACTGCACTAGAAATACTGTATTCAGTTCTGAGCACTACAGTTCAGGAAGGATATTGATAAGCTGGAATGTGGCCAGAGGAGGGTGTCAAATATGATAAAAGACCTCGAAACCATACCATATGAAGAGTGGCTTAGGAAGCTGGGTATTTAGAGATAACATGATAGTTGTGTTTAAATATTTTTGAAAGGCTGTCATATGGAAGATGGAGCAGGCTTGTTTTCTGCTCTAGAGACTAGGACACAGAGCAATGGCTTCAAACTTCAAGAACAGAGATTCCATCTAAACATTAAAAAGAGTTTTCTGGTAAGAAAGAAAGAAAGAAAGAAAGAAAGAAAGAAAAAGTCTTGACAGTAAGAGCAGTTTGATAGTGAAATAGACTGCTTCAGAGACCACCTCCTTCACTGGTGGTCTTTCAATGGAATGCCCATCTGTCAGGAATGCTTTAGCTGTGGATTCCTGCATGGCAAGGAGTTGCACTAAACGGTCATTGTAGCCCCTTCCAACTGTATGATTCTGTGCTGTTCTGTACAATGGATGTTTAATTAATGAAATTTTCTGCCACTGGGTATTGTAAAGATCATTGGAACAAGATATTGTAAAGATCATTGGATATCTGTCATCCGACTTTAAAGATGTCATGATTGAAAGATGAATGCACCCAACGTATTCCTGAAAGCTTGCTGGTGTAGCACACTTCATCATCCACTGGAAAGGCAGATTTATTTTGAATCCTAAGGCAATCTGCATTCTGCACTTCTTTTCTGCCTCACTCCATAGGAAGAGGTGATGGTGGTCATGGTGGTGGTGGTGGTGGTGGTATTATTATTATTATTATTATTATTATTATTATTACTAATTATTATTATATCTGCTTTTTTGGATGACAAGTTGCCTAGTTAGACTGCTTTCACTTGTAGTTGTGTTGTTTTTCTTTGAGTTTTAGTGGGTTTACAGCTCAACTCTTTGCTCCATTTACTCTAGCTGAAGAACTGATTTGATCCAAATTTCTTTTTCTACTAGATGTTAGATTGGGACCATATGCCAGCCCACTATCTGCAATATCTGAGGATAACTTTACATTAATATCACCATATCACAGGCAGAGGCAGAGAAAAGGGATAGGCACTTCACAGACAGCGGGATTTTGCAGAATCTTATATTCCTTCACTGTGTCAATCATAGTCCCTAATGTTAAGAGCAGCCAACATGGTGTAGTGGTTTGAAAATTGGACTAGCACACTGGAAGACCAGGGTTGAAATCCCTGCATAGCCATAGAACCCTGTGGGTGACCTTGGGCAAGTTACTACCAGCCTCAGAGAAGGGCTAATGCAAACACCATCTGAATAAATTTTGCCAAGAAATCTGCTCTAAAGGTTCACCTTAAAGCCACCGTCAGTCAGAAAAGACTTGAAACTGCACAACAATGACAATTACAACAAAACAACAGCAAGCATATACCATGTTCTGTTACTTTGTTCTCTCAAGAAAACAGAGGTATTTTCCATTGTGTTTAATGAGGCACAGGATACTCAGTTTACAATGGCTGTTGTGGGTTTTCTGGGCTTTGAGGCCTAAGTTTACAATGGTTGCTGGAGCAAATAATTTACATCACACATTGAATTATAAAGGGAAACCCACTACCACTCATGCACAGTGCTCATTGCTAGATTCTCCAGGTTTAGGCCTTTCCTAAACTTCCAACTTTTTCCAAAGGCAACTTCTCCACATGCTTTAACCCCAAAACATTTCTGCGTACCCTGTGTCATCTTTATTACCCTTCTTCCAAGTATCTCTCTTAACATTGTACAGGCATTTTGAGCCATTGTACTCTCCCTCCTTTAGTTTCTTTGATTCCTCTTGGCTGGGCAGAGATTCCTGGCCATTCCCTTTGATATGCTATTCCATTGTTAACTGCATTCCTAACCCTAGTAATCTAAAGTCCATGCATAGTAAATCACCTGTCAATTGCTAGCACTCCTAAGTAAACAAAACTTTTCCTGGCCAGGCTGGTTAAATGTCCATTTACAACTCCATATAATAAACAATGCAATAAACAATGTTCAGCACTGACCATTTGGTCACACATTGTGTCCATATGAATCTTCTGTTAAGTCAATATGCATCAATATCATATTCAATATATTCTACATTCTTTTACATGGCATGGAGAGAATTCGACATGATGACAAGTATGAAAGTTGCAAGTTCAGGATAATCTCAAACCCTGAGATTTCCAAGCCAAAACGTTGAGGCTAATGGATGGGCCTTAGAGATTACACAAAGGTGGACCTTATGCATTATCCGTTAAGCATCAATCACAGTTGCTTATAACATTTCACTCAAATACATAATGTACACAGATCACAAAACAATGTTACGACAGTATCATGCCCTGCTTTCAGGACCTAGACATAGATTATGACTCAGAGACTGAAGCAGTAGAACCTGCTGAACAGGAGGAGACAGTACCACCCACCCTAGAGACAGTACGGGGGGCAGTGACAGCTCCAGCAGAGAGCCCTGCCACTTCTGACACAGAAGACAACTCATCTATACCCACCTTTGCCGAGTGTAGACATCAAAAGCAAAGCGTACACAGATCTCAACAAATGGATAGGAAACAAAAGTTAATTAGGCAACAGTTGGGTTAAGTTGTGGACCTATAAAAGCCCAGCTATTCCCCTCCAGAACTTGTTGGTGATTAACTGATCATTTCTTCTGCTGTGTCGCTGAACTCTGACTTTGAATTGTATTGGCTGTGCTTTGATTTACGAATGTTGCTGGGAATGTTGGTATCCTTTGTATTAGTTTAGAGTCTGTTTTCTTACTAAATTAAAATAAGGAAACTTGTTTTGGAACTGTTGCTTGCTGCTGCCCCTAATCAGCTGCTCATTGGCTGACTGCCCAGACTGAGAGTGGACAGACAACAAATGAGGTGGTGGAAAAAAGGGACATACAAAGGTGGCCAAAAGTGGCTTAATGGTCATCCATACCTCACATGCAAGTGAACTCTCTGTTAGTGAATGCCAGGCACTCCATTCCCAGCACTGCCACAAGTGCCCAAAGATGTATGAACACATTTGGATGGTTACCACAGAGTACAACAGATAATAACTAGTAATCATAGGCACATAGATATGGTGGAGGTGTGTCTGGTCTGGTGCACAAGGCATGCTGGGACCCTAAAACTGGCACAACCACTGCCAAAGATGTGAAGGCCCTGGAAAACAAAATAACAAACAAAAATCAGAAAAAAATGGGAAAAAGTTGTTTTCCTGAAGAATTTTTTTCTCAGAAAAACTGAAAAAATGGGATTACAGAATATGATGAATAAAATATTTAAGACACGGTTTTCACATGCTTACTTCCCCAAAATAATTTCCAAAAACTATGTTAGAGAAAGATCTTTATGAAAGACTACTATACAGAATTTATTCAGTATAATTCCTGGTTTTGGTTTCCTTTTCTTGGTTCTTCTCATGGGAACACATGTATTATGTTGGCTTGATACCAAGGAGAGTTAGCTAAAACAAACTAGTTTTAGCTGTTTTACTGATGTCAATGGGGTTTTCCCTGTTTTTATTGGGAATTTTTTTGCCTGCTCATCAAACTGGCAAAATAAAAGAGGTTCATTATACTTCAGGTGTTCCTTCCAGTTCAGGACCTTATATCTCCATTTGTAACAAAATAGTAAGAACGAAGTGGAAGCAACTCATAATGCATGGGAGTTTCTTGAAGGTGAAACACTGAATGCACAATTGGAAACAATGCCAATTAGGAAATAATGGGAAGTATTTAAAAGAAACCAAGATGGATGCATAAAGAACTTTCAGATGAGCTGAGATTTAGAACAAATGGAAGAAAGCAGAAATCACAATAGGGGAATACAAATGAAAAGATGTTACTTGAAGGGAAAGGGTCAGAAAAGCTTCTCCTCATTACTTGAAGGGAGAAGGTTTGTCCTGCTAGAGAGGTTAAAAATAATAAAAAGATGTTGAGGGCTATATTTGGAGTAAGAGGAACAACAAGAAAATGGTGAGAAAATTTTGAAATTCTAACATGGGAGAGAGAGAAAGCTTCTCAACACCTTCCTTGCCTCAGTCTACAGGAAAACAATGTTCTCCCTGTTGAAAATACAGTCCACATTTGTGGGCTTGACCTTTGCAAATTCGATTATTTGCAAGGTGCCCACTTACCTCCCTCCATTCTTCCCCTCCCATTCCCTGGCCTTTTGCCCAGATGCACTGTCTTCCTTCTCTGTGCCTCAGCAAAAGGTAAGCAAAGGGAAAGGAAAAGGCTGCATGCATGCACAGCTCTACCATCTCATTCTCTTGCCCTGTCTTCTTTCTCCACTTCTGACCAAAAGGCAAGTGAATGGAGGAGGAAAGGCTCTCTTGTGCACCTTCCCCCTCCATTCTCTTGACTTTTGTCTGGGAGTTCTGCCTTCTTTCTTCATGTCTGGACAAAAGGGAAGTGAATGGAAGGCGAAAGGCTCACACATGTGCCTCCTACCTCCATTTTCTTGCCTTTAAAGATTTAAAGATTTCAGTAAACACAATCCTTCAATACATCTCAAAACAATAGATTCTCTTGTTATTCCAGAGTATGGTAAAGCAATTGAATCAAGTGGATTTACCCAAGTGGGGATAGCTATTCAACAATTGATTCAATGGGCTTACTCTTTGTTCACCCCCAAAATCCAAATGATTGATTGAGTGATATATCAAAGTGTGTGTGTGTGTGTGTATGTGTGTGTAAAATAGTATCATCGAATCACAGAGCTGGATGATACCACAAGGGCCATAAAATTTAACTCCCTGCCATGCAAGAATATACATCAAAGAATTTGTGACAGATGGCCATCTAGACTCTGTTTAAAAACCTTCAGAGAAGGAAACTCTACCACAATCTGGGGCAGTATATTCCACTGTCAAACTGCTCTTTCTTTCTAATGTTTAGGTAGCATCTCTTTTCTCATAATTTGAATCTGTTGGTTCATGTTCTAGTCTCTGGAACAGCATGTTCTACATGACAACCCTTCAAATATTTATAAATGAATGTCATATCACTTCCTAGGCCATTTCCACAGTACACAGTTATAGTGCTACTATTCCACTTTCAACATCCTGTGGAATTCTGGGGTTTGTAGTTTGCAGAGGCCCAAGAGCTCTCTGGCTGAGAATTCTAAATGTGCCTCCTTAAATCCATGTTTTAGTTCCTGTTTTCCTATGAGGAGAGAGAAGGTGAACTTGTGTTCTGGTGGTCAGCATTGACTGTTTGCCTGCGGTATTTGGAGGCTGTATAAACAGGACCACAGTGCTCAGGTAAAAGGAAGTAACAGTCCCATTCTAACATGGATTGGGATTGCTCAAGTTCTGGGGCAAAAAAACCAGCCATCATTTTACACTGGCTCTCTACAGATTGGATTGTTTGACCATATCCAACTGTCTTATGTTGAGTCAGACTACCATTATATGCAGCCTAGATATGTTTTACTTTGTCCTTTGTAGATTGCTCTCTGTGTGAAGACTATGAATCACTCTCTTCCTTATCATTGTTTCTTAACCTGGTCCAGCTGGATTGGTGAAAGCCTGTGAGGATCTTTGAATAATAAATATTCAGATATCTAAAAATATTTGAAATAAATAAATTCTGATTAAACACATACTGCACAATCCAGCAAGTTCTCCAACATAAAACTACTCTGAAATGAATTGAAAAATTTTATACCAGATTGTTTTCCTAAAGAGAGTTTAATGAGCACAGTGCTTGGCCACTAAGTGGTGCTAAAAATCAATGAATGAATAAAATGTAGTCAGATGCAGGAGGCAAAGCCTGAGTAAATAAGCATCCTTTTTATCAGCGAAGAGAGGGGCAGTTATGTCTAACTGAAGGTAGCTAAAACTTTATTTTGGCAGAGGGACATACTGCTTTAAAAAGTCTGAATGCCTGGAAAAATATTCATCCTACAAGTTGGGCTGCCCTTCTTCTTATCCTCCCCATTTAGGTCCTCTTATGAAGTGTTAAGTATTAAAAACATAAAAGAGTCTTTCCAGAAATACTGCACTGATTGCTCACATATGTTTCTGTTGCACAGCCATAGGACATGGCTGTAGGATTTCTATGTGTAACATCATCTGTTTTCTATCTGAATCTGAATAGTTTCAGTGTTTAATTTCCTGAAATGCCTTCATCAGATTTAAAGGAAAGGGAGACATTTTTGAAGCTGTTTTCTTCTTTCAACCCTTTTGATAGTGTCACCTTTATGTATGCAACTTTCTTCCATTGCTAGCAGTGTGTGGCCTCCAGAGAAAGGTGAACTGAGACTGTCTGGATTGTATTCCCTTATAAGGAAGCCCTATTGATTAAGATTTATGTACAAGCTCATAAAGCAAAAGGTAATCCCAATTAACCCTCTTCAGGCTCTTGTTGCACAAAAGGGATCTATAAAACAAATAATTTGTGGCATACCTGAAAAGTAGCATCCTGTATAGCACAAGTGCTCTCAAAGTCTGTTAAGAGCAAAGGCATTTCTTTGCTTCAGATTATAATTCTGTATTCACTTACCTGAAAGCAAGATCCATTGAATTAAATGAGACTTACTTCTTGGCCTAAACACACTAAAGGTTCCGGATCTTGTCTGATCTTGGAAGCTAAGCAGGGTCACTCATGGTTAGTTACTTGGATGAGAGACCACCAATTAATACCAGGTGCTGAAGACTGTAATTCAGGGGAAAGAACTGGCAAAACCACCTCTGGTTTCAGAGTTCATGGGGTTGCCATAAGTTGACAGGCAACATGGAGGCACATAAGCACCCAAACATACAGAGGAGGGAAAAAAATAAGATGATAGATGTTAGAATCATAGTTTTAAGGGACTTTAGTGTTACCCCAAAACGTGGGTGGCTCAGGGTCCACCTGCAATGCCAGTCCTCCATGAAACAGTGAGGAATATTAGCTCAAGGAGGAGGTCTGTGAGAGAAGGGTAACCTTACAGGATCCTTTATGCCTGTGTATAGTGGTACTAGTGCAGGGGAAAAAGAGCCAGAGATTCAAAAGCAAGCTTGTTTGTTTTATTGGGGAAAATTAACAATCACACATGTACAAGATCCAAGCAGTCTCAAAAATCACACAAGACTAACTTAACTGAGTGAAAAGGGAGGAAAGGATTAGACAGCAAGAGTTTAGAGCAATGCTGGTGATATTTTCCTGTCCAGAAGGGAAGAGGTAAGATGCCGTGGCTAAGACCAAGGATCCAAGGATAGTACCAGAATGGGAATCAGAGTGGCAAAGTGACAAACTATCTGGTTCAGAGCCAAGTTTTAAATACTCTTTTTCTGCCTTGAGGGGGAAGGTGTTAATGGCAATCTGACAAAATAGCAAAGGAAACACAATGGGCTTTTTTAAAAGAATAAAATTTATTCCATCTACAAGCACATGGAGCTTAGTCTTTCTCCTTTGTTACCCTGATTTCTGGGGTCCCTTGGGGGACACCTCAATGTGCTCCATGTAATGGGAAATGGAAACTAGCCAGAGCATGAGCAATAGCAATGCAAGAGGCAGGGTAACCTAGCGGGGTCTTTTTACCCAGTTTTTACAGGGTCAACCCAAGCCAAAAACCAAACAAAAATGTCCAATAAATGATTTTATTGAAGGAAAGTCTCACGCAGCAATGCAATCACTCACACTCTCACTCAAGACGTATTAAGAAGCAAAAGAGAGGAAACTGCATAGGGGAATATTGAAGAGGTGTAGCTGAGGTGATACTGCACCTTTGTCCTGAAGTCCTTGGTCCAGGAAAAACAGCAGAGAGGTGGGGCTCAGCACGGAGAGGGCTGAGGGGATCACTCAACAGATGGAGCAACAGTCTGCTGGGATGACCGGGAGTGATCCAAAGAACTGCTCAAAAACTGGGACTATTTGTAGCGGAAAAGGTACCTGGAGGACTAATCCTTTCCCAGGGAGAACAATGGATGTTGCAGTGGGCACAAAGCTCCACACTGGTAATTTCCCTTGTGTGATGGGATTGCAAGGTGTTACCAAAGTCTCAGGATCTTCGGCTGTATTACTTTGTGGTGTGACTTCATGTAAATGGTTCTCGTCTGATGGGATATTTGCTCAACTTGGGGCAGACAAGCTAATCCCCTCAAGTTGGCTTCTTGGGGCTGAGGACCCTTTGTTTATTGTGGGTTTACACATCTTGAGGTCTCCTGGGGCTACGAGACTGGAGATTTTACTGGCCTGACCTGGTTTTTGATCTTTGACCATGGCTGCCTATGTGCCCATCTGGGTGACCTCTCAGGCACACTGAATCATATTTTAATATCAAAATTGTAGACCCCGGGATAGGGTTTCTTCAGTGGAGTAACACCTTTGCTAATTCAGACAGTATTTCAGTATTTCCAGTATTTGTTCCTGGTGTCTGACAGAATAGACAATAGTGTCCGCAGATGGACAATGGGAATAAGTTAATGACCTTAGCATTAGATGAAAAAGGACAAAGGGAAAAGGTAAAAGACAATCAGTGGAAGCACTTTCAGGAACTATTGTTCCTAAAGGTTGAGTTGTTGAGGGACATCTCTAAGTCCATTGTCTGGTGTTTCCCTGGCAAATGACCCAGCCATGCCCTGAGATCCTATTCTGAACTAGTTTTACAATGCATGTGTGCAGCCAGTCCTCTTTGCCAGCCAACTTCCCAGTCATAGCAGGATACAATTTATATTTCATGTCAGTTAAATATTTTTGCCAATTAAACTATATCATGGAGTAGGGGTGTAGAGCCTGATAACAATCCCCCCCCCAAAAAAACCCTGGAACTTCCATGGCAAAGCCACAGAACTTCATTTTTCCAAGAAAGTACCATAGATCTACAATCTGTTGGCTTGAAGAGCAGAATACACGGGTGACAAGGAATGAAACATGTAGGAAGGAAGATCAGGGTGAGGAGCTATCATACTTCCACCAGTTTTGTCAGCTAATCACTTGGTTGTGGGGAAAATCTAATAAAAATTATGTGCTTTCCTCAAAAGGGGCAAAGAAGGAAAGAGAGGAAAAGAGCATTCAACACCATGCATACTTACATACAATTTACAGAAGCAGCAATACTTTTCCAGCAATTGGAACCGAAACTACAAACACAGCAATATCCAAATTATTTAATGAAACAACAGTGTCCAAGTAGGCAATGCTCCTTCATTAGAAGCAATGAGTAAAAGTCCAATGTGGGTGAATCACAGCAAAGTTCAGATAGCTCTAAATTCAAAGAGTCCAATGCATCAGGTGGGGAAGAGATCCCTCTCCACCCCAGAGTCTGAAAGAGTTCATGGAAAGTAGTCCTTTGTACATTTGGACAGGTGGAATAAGATTTCCACCTCTACCCCAGTGTCCAGGAGAATTGGAGTGTGGTGAAGCGAGTAAAGCAGTGGTCTTGGGCCTTTTGGGGCTTTCCAGGCTCGGAAGTCTCCTCATGCACTGAGGTGGCATATAGCTGCAGCGGCTGTGCTTTTATGAATGAGAGACTGAGTTGACATCTTTTGAATCGTTCAGGGCTGCTAGTTCTAGAGCAAAGTCAATGGGGTTCCCGTATTTTCAGGGAAGAAGCTGAGAGAGAGATTAGTTATGGGACCTCTCTAGCCTAGGCTAGGAGTCATGCCACACAGAAGTGCTAACATCTATGTAATAATAATAATAATAATAATAATAATAATAATAATAATAATAATAATAAAAATATTTATTTGTTATCTGCCTCTCCCCAAGGCTTGAGGCAGGGCACAACATGAACTAAAATACAATTAAAAATACACCATAAGTTAAAATATACTAAAAATTGATAAGACTATTTAAAGTGCAAATATATCATAGTTAAAACACACCATTATTAAAATACATCATAGTCAAAAATAGATAGAGTAGACCTTGTGGGTATGCAACCCTGTGCGAGAAAACCAGTGTTTGGGGGCCAAAAGCACAGGTGACATGAGAGAGAGGGGGCAATACTTGGTATACCAGCTTGCCAGTTCTCCAGGTAGCCAGATCTACACAAGTCTGCTCTGATTGGCAGGGTGTACAGAAGAGTTGGGGAGTCTAGGAAAAACAGGAGCTTTTCCAGTTGGAGTGGGCTGGTTCTCCGGAGTCAGGAATGACTGTCTGCCTAGATTGCCTTCATGAGGCAGCCACATCTATTTCCCAATGATGCTGGGCCAGAATGGCTGTCCTGGAGTCAGACCCCATTTCCTCTAAGGAGGACCCCTTTGCATATGGGAGACACTGTCAAGGCTTACCTACAGCTGCAGTGTTCCCATGAGAACTTCCTCCTTCTTCTCTTTAGGCTTGGGCTGCCGTCCTTGACTCTGGTGACACTGACTCTACCTGATTTAGGAGCTCCCTGCAGGGAGTCCTGGGCTTCTTTAGGCCTCTGAAAAACTAGTTAAAGAAAAGATTGAGCCTTGGCTGACTTGACCAATTCTCCAAGAGAAGAATCTATAGGATTCTTAATATTTAAATCTTAAAATATTTAAAATATCTTAAAATTTGGAATGAAATTAAGAAAGAATTATTATCTTGGAATAAACTAAAACTATCATTGTTAGGGAGAGTTGTTGCTATAACGATGAATGTATTACCTAGAACGAATTTTCTTTTTTAATAATATCCCTATCATAATCAAGTGAGATATCTTTAACCAATGAAAACAAGATTTAACAAAATTCATCTGGGTGGGTAAAAAGCCAAGAATAAAATGGAATCCAATGGCAGAGCTTAGGCCCTTTTCGCACGGCATTTTGGAAGCGAAAGGGCCCCTTGAGCATCGCGTAAATGTGAGGAGTGGTCTGCATGATGCAGTCACATTTACATGACGCTCAAGAGCGTGACGCGCAGCGCATATGCACCTTTTTATTTTCAGCTTTTAGCCAAAAATGGTGTGCACTTGCGCACCAGTCAGGGGCCTGAGACAAACTTACCTGCCCTGCAGAGCCTCTGGAGCTGGGCCGGTCGCACTTCCTGCCTCAGCGCAGCCTACAGTTCCCAGGCTGCACTGCAGAAGGAAGGAAGGAGTGCAGGCGGGGCACTCGAGAGACCAGGAAGCTGCTGCGGAGCCCAAGCAGCAGGGACGTGAAAGCCTTCCTCTGAAGGCTTCTCGTGTGAGCTCCGCCCCCCACCTCCGCGAAAAGGTAAGGTGCGAAAAGGCTTTTAGAGAAGGAGGAGGCCCAGGTCCTCCTGATCTACAAGTGTATGGCCACACTAATGCCTTAACTTGGATAACTGATTGGATCACACTAGATAATAAAAGATTACTGCTCTTAGAAGGAGCAGATTTGGCTCAGCAGTGGCATTCATATATATGGTTCCTCAAAAAAAATTCAATAAAGAATTTTGCAAGCACCCAATAAGAAAAACCCTTTTAAAAACTTGGACTAAATATAAATATCAGTTATGTCTGTAAATGCCATTATGGGTGTCCCCACAAGAAGCGTTCTTCAATACCATGAGTAAATTTCAAAAAAACTAGTGGACTTACCACAAGTTGTTAAAATTTCAAGAAAATGTTCCAACCTTTAAATCGAGAGAAGAATTATTTGCTGACGAGGTGAATTGTTCCTGGTTGTTAATATATACAATTATATACTAGGTACCAGTGGGATATGAAGGAAGAACACTTAAAGAATTACCCTTCAGAGTTAGATGCCATCTTAGAGGCTGGTAGAAAACATATGATAGCTAAATTTTACAAACTTCTGTTAAAATGAGAGAGTAAGAGATAGTTAAAAGTAGTATGATTAAATGGGCCCAGGATATTGCTCATGCTTTTCAATTAGACGATTGGCTACAAA
Organism: Cyclura pinguis; assembly: GCA_030412105.1. NCBI lineage: Eukaryota > Metazoa > Chordata > Lepidosauria > Squamata > Iguanidae > Cyclura > Cyclura pinguis. The sequence goes on from CM059603.1 coordinate 111,305,422, forward strand.
CTTGGAAAGACTTAAATTTTACAGCATTTAAAGAAAATTACTATAAGATGCTTTACAGATGGCATCTAACCCCAATTAAAATTGCAAAAATCTACAAAGAAGTTAATGACAAATGTTCGAAATGTAAAGCAGATAGAAGTTCTTTTTATCATTGTTGGTGGAACTGTGGGAAAGCAAAAAAATATTGGAGGAACATCCGTTGAGAAATCACAAAGATTATAAAGAGATACTTTCCTATAAACTAGAATTGTGTTTGTTAAATATGTTTAAATCTGTGGGGAGTTATATTGAGAACTGTCATTAAAATTGTACTTTATTTAGTATCTAAGGCTAGAATCTTATTTGCCAAATATTGGAAAAAAGAAGAGATCCCTAGTATTGACTTGTGGCTTATGGATATCTACATGATATTAGAATTGGACAAATTAACGATGCTATTAAAAGATAAATATTTAAATAACTTCAGGAAACAATGGGAAGATCTAATCATATATTTGGGTCAGAAATGGGGAGACTCTTTGGTTATAGCTTTCAGAGATTGAGCTGGATTAAGTTTACCGTATTTTTGTTTTTTTATTTGTTTCATTTGTCTATTATTTCTGTTTCTTTTTTGTGTGGAAATTTCTTGTAACTTGTAATTAAATAATAACTGTAAAGAATTTGTAAATAAAAAAAATGATAGAGCAGGTGAGGGGACAAAGGAAAAGTTTTGATGGACGAAGGGAGAAGGTTGAAGATAATCAGTTGTTCCATGGAAGCACTTTCAGGTGATATTGTTTTTAAAGGTTGAGTTGCTGAGGGGTATCTGCAAGTCCATTGTCCAGGGTTTCCCTGGTTATGACCTAACCATGGCCTAAGATCTCAAACTGACCTAGTTTTGCAACACACATATGCAGCCAGTTCCTCTGTGCCAGCAAGCTTCCCAGTCACAGCAAGATACAATTTATATTTCATGCCAATTGTATATTTTGCCAATTAAACCATATTATGGAGTAGGGGTGTACAGCCTGGTAACTTTAGTATTAACAGTACAGTATGTTAAGAATTCCTCTTTCTTCTCTAGCAATATTTGTCAATCTCATGAAGAAATCTATAACCATACCCTTATATTGCAAATTCTCCAGCATTTTATAGTTGAAAGATTTTATTTAGCTGAAATACCTATTCCGAAACTGAGGATCACTGGCTGAACATACCACCTCACCCAATATTTGTTCATTGCTGAGGGTTTTATATTATCTGTTAGATAATGTTCCTTATTTATTTGTGAAAAAACAAAAACCTTTCCTCTGCTGGTAAATGAAGCAGCTTTGTAGAAAGATGCTAAAAAGAGTTTTAAAAAAACACTTCATTTAGCGCAATGTTTAATATCACAATTAAGGCCATAATGAACATTCTTCCATTCTGTTTTTGAACAAAAGCAATTCTATTTGTAGGGTGGAACTGAAAGGTATTCCCTGTCCATTTTATCATCGCCCTCCCCAAATTGGGGGAAGGTAGTATACATTTTTTCAGTATAGAACCCTGAAGCTTCATCAATAGTTTCAGGGGTAGGTGTTTATTATGACTGTGAGTCATTAATCCTAATCATTCTGAACAGGAGTTTTTGTATTGCTTATGAACTGTAACATCAATGTAATTTGTCAATGAGGAAATATGTGCAGATGCATTTTTGCTCTAGCAGCTACAATTGACACAGGTGCTCCCCCTCCCACTTTTTATGTTTTTCATGTTCTTTAAACTGTTTAGCAAAGTGCTATTTTTCTGTCCTTGCACACATGTGCACATATGAGCGAGCAATCAATCAATCAATCAATCAATCAATCACTATTCTCAAAAATCTTGTTGTAAAGCACTACGCTCAAGTGCTAAAGTGAAGAGACATGGAGAGCATCTGCTGGTCACTTGTTAATCCCCCTCCTCTCCATCCCTTCCATCTCCCATTCTCTCTCCCTTTTCCCTAGGTTGGAATCCACCAGTGGTACCTGGTTTGGCTGGATGATACTCATGAAACCAAACCTGCTCTGCTTAGAACAAGATCTGGAGCACAGAGTCTTAGCATTGAGAAACAAAAGGGGGGCAGGGGAGAGAGATCTTATGGATAGGGAGGTGGCAGGCACAACAAAGCATATTTGAATGTACTATTTATTTAGGCTTGTGTGGGGGCTATTTTTGTTTTGGCCTTTCACTCTCCCTAAGCTTATGGTCTAAAGAGGTGAGGCAGCTCTTGAGTCACTGACTAGCTTGGGGAAAAAGCTAGCAGCCATTAGTTCTAATAATGGCTCTCTTTGAAGCTCAGCCTCTGAGGAGAGAGTAGAAGGTGAGCTGTGTTTTGGGGGTAATCCTTGACTGTGGTTTTTTTAAAAAAAATGGCTTGTGCAATGTGTGTGTATTTGATCATGGTCTTCTTGAGCACATGGTCTAAGCAGGCAGGGCTTTTTCTTTGTCTCTGACTTGCTTGGGGGCAGAGCCAGCAGCTATTAGCTCTTTATAACTGCTTCCTCAGTCTGTGGAGCTCAGTCTCTGAGGGCCAGTGGCATGTGCCCACTCATATCAGTAAGAGTTATTACAGTCCGAAAGGGGTGAAAAAATAACTGCAAGGATGGATACAGAAGGATCTGTCCTTATCTGCTGCGATGTTTGTGCAATGTTTGTCTTTTTGCCAGAAAGCATCAACAAAGGTGGTAAAATGCTAACAGACCATAACAAAAAGGAAGAACTGATCAATTTCCCCTCAGTTTTTTCCCCCCAAGAAAAGAGGACTGTGTGCTTTGATGCATCAGCAAAGTCCTTAGTAAAGAAACAGGTTACAAATAAAGATTGATAAAGAGTCAGGAATCATCTAGCTAACCCAAATGAATTCAAGTTTGTCAGTCCAGATGAATTGCATCTCAGAGTTTTGATGGAACTTGCTGATATACTTGAGAAATAATTTGCCCTCATTTTTGAGAAACATTGGACAGCTGGTGAGGTGTCAGAGGACTGGAAGTGAGCAAACATTATCCTTCTCTCCAAAAAAAGAAGATCCTGGAAACTATGGGCCAGTCAGCCTGACCTCAATACTGGGGAAAATATTAGAACTGATTATAAAGAAGTCTGTTTGCAAGTATCTGGATGACAATGGAGTGATTAATAGGAGCCAGCCAGTTTTTCAAGAACTTTTTTAAAATTACATTGCTAGATTTCTAAATAGTGAAAATTCTGTAGATGTCACTTACCTATATTTCAGCAAAGCATTTGATAAAATCCCCCATGATCACTATCAATGGTTGCATTTAAGACTAGAGGGAAATCTCGAGCAGAGTGTCAGTGGGTTCTGTACTGCAACCAGCACTCTTCAATATTTTTATCAATGACTTAGATGATCAACTAGAGAAAATCCATATAAAGTTTGTAGATGATGCAAATCTAGTTGGAGTAGCTAGCAGATTGGAAGGTCGGAACAGAATTCAAAAGGACCTAGATAAACTAGAGAACTGGGCTGAAATTAACAAAATTAAATACAATACAGACCATACAAAATTCTACATTAAGTTCACAAAACCTAAATACAAAGGTATGAAGAGTACTTAGTTCAGTAGTACTACTTGTGAAAAGGATCTTGGGATTATTGTTGGACCTAAATTGAAAATGAGCCGTTACTGTGATGCTGCAAAAAAGGTGATTGCTATTTTAGAGTGCCTTAACAGAAGCATAGTTTCCAAGTCAAGGGATTGCCCCACTACATTTGACACTGATCAGGCCTCATCTGGTATACTGTGTGCAATTCTGTGACCCTCATTTCAAGAAGGTTTCAGACAAATTGGAGCTAGTTCAGAAAAGGGCAATGAGGATATGGTATGGGGAACAAAACACATGAAAGGTTGAAAGAACTGGACATGTTCAGCTTGGTGAAGAGAAAATTCACCAATTGCACTCTTTAAATACTTCAATGATGTCACAAAGAGGAGGGTGCAGGCTTGTCCTCTGCTGCCTTAGAGGGCAGAAATAGGTCTAATGATTTTAAGTTACAGAAGGGGAGACTGCAATTGAACATTAGAAGGAACTTCTTGACAGTGAAACCAGTTTGGCAATGGAACCAATTTCCTAGAGAGTTGGTGAGGTGTCCTTCTCTGGAAGTCTTCCAAAAGGGGTCAGACGGCTCCCTCCTGGAGATGCTTTGGCTGGAGGTCCTGCATGGAGTGGGGGAAGAGGTGGACCTGATGGCCAATAGAGTTCCTTCCAACTCTATGATTTTATGATTCTGTGATCAGGAAGCTGTTACCCTGATTCCTGGGGGTCCCGGGAAGGACACCTAAATGCTCTCTCAATTATATAAGTTGGGGAAATTAACCAAGAGCACTGCCTAGCAATACGAGAGGCAGGGTAACGTAGCAAGATCTTGAACCCTATGTTTACGGGGTCAGGCTGAGTCAAGGAGCACACAGAAGTTGAAATAATAAATGTGGTTTTATTAAAATACAATCAAACAGTGTATGCAGCACACTCACACAGATAACTAAGGAAATAAAGGTTGGAGTGGGATAGCGGGATTTTTAGAGGAGTTGTTGGTTTGGGTAATACTTCACCTGTCCTGAAGCCCGGTTAGAAGCAGAGAAACTGGGGAGTGTGGATCTCAGCACGTGGAGCTGAGAGGAAGGCTCGCTGGACAAAACGACAGCAAGGCGGGATGGAAGCCAAAAGCGATCCAAGGAAGCGCTTGAAGTCAGGGGTTTTTATAAGGAGAGTTGTGACCGCAGGCTAGGTCGGACTTGGGGAAAACAATGGATTTGTGGCTGGAGACAAAGCCTCCGAAAGGTCAGAATTTGAATGATTGAATTAGAGCCGAATTATCAATAGGGTAGCCAGTATGCAAACGTGGAGTACCTCTCATCAAGCTGCCAGCGCGGGGCAGAGGATCTTTTGAAAGTTGTGTGCATACCTAATGGAGGTACTTGCCTTGAGGTCTCCTAAAGCTGTGAGTCGGCTATTTCTGGTCTACTTGTATTGTGTTGGAACATTATGACAATTATCAGCCGAGCCTGTATGCGTGCTTGTCGGGGGGGCTCGCAAGCACGTGGAGGGGAATGAATATGTGAGGCTGAATTATTGATATCAAGAGATATATTTATATCCCACAAGCTCGGGCTAGCCAGGGCAGTAACAAATCAACACAGAATCATGTAACACAGGACAAATTTGCTAAGCTGGAGTAGAGTTGCCATTTCCCAAACCCTGAAAGTCAGACATTTGGTTTGCATAATATGGAAACTACTTTAGCTATGCATATGATATGGAAACCAGCATGACATAGTTGTTTGAGTGTTGGACTAAGACTTTGGGAGGCCAATATGTGACTCTCTGCTCAGCCACAGAAACCCACTGTGTGACTTTTGTCAAGTTACACCTTCTCAGCCTCAGATGAGGGCAATGGCAAATCCCTTCTAACAAATCTTGCTAAGAAAGTCCCATGTTAGGTTCATCTTAGGACTAACAGAAGTTATAAATGACTCAAAGCAAACAACAACAACAATTAATTTGCAGTCTAATCATGAACATAGTCACATTAATAGTTGCATTTTTCCTACTATTATGTTTCAACTTGGTACAATTATTTACAGTAACTACCCTTCTGAGAGAGTGGTAATGTTTAAAATGCTGGAAGACTTCAGTTCAAATCTCTTCTTTCTCATGCAATTTACTATATGGCCTTCCACCATATTATTTCTTACCTTATACATTTGTTACAGTGATTCATAGTTAGACAGGAAGTATGTACATTGGCTGTGTAAATCCTGGTGTAGCAATCACAATCATAATGACAATGATGATGCTAGTCAATGACTTTTAGTGCTTTTTCTTATTATATCACTATATTTTTTTTCTTCAGTTTTCCTTCACACTATTCCCCATAGTGGCACATTTTTGCTGATGGTGCCTTTAATGTACTGTTGTTATGGTTCTCCCTTCTTCATTTCCCGCAGCATACAGCAATCAAGTTAATACAGATAGTTCGTGGCCTATATGTAAAAGAGAGCAGTACTGTCAGCTACTTAAGCAGACTAATGTTGCTGTTGGCATAAGACAAAAAGGTGAGGTGGGAGCAGAATGCAGGGAAGTACAGCCAGATGGCGGAGGGATTATTTGGGGAAGGATTAGTGTTCAGTTTACTTGTATGCCTCATGTATGCTCATTCTCCCATGCTGATTGCCTAGAATGCATGATGTTAAAGCAAATCACCAGCATTTTACGTACAATTTCAGTTCTTATTGAATTAAGATCAAGGATTAATTTGTTAGTCCAACAAAACAAATAACATAAATGTATTAAAATTAGTTAATTGTTCTCCAGTTCCACTGCCTATTAAATTTATTTAGGAAGGCAGTCTTAAGGTTTATACATTCAATAATCATTTTAAAACATACTGAATGTATTCCACAAAGAAAGACTAGGTACGGAAGGAGGAATGGTGTACTAAGGGAAATATGTTAGAATACAGAAACTGCCCATTATAAATAGGGGTGCAGTATTCAAAACAAATAGTTTTGAACATATACTGTACTTTGCAAACCACCTTCATATCCTCAACCTTGTCCTCATTGAAAGCACTAAAAACCCAATTGAATTGTAATTAATGAAAGTTCAATTCAGCATTCTTCCAAACCTGTAGAAGTTTACCCACTCCTAAGTAAATATACTAGGATGCAGTGCCTTAGTTTTTATTATTCTTATTAGATTTTTCATCATTCAATTTTTCTTTTTTTTTAAATCATTTTATTCAAAAAATTCTCATTATAAAACATACATATTTGATTGTCAGCTTCATTGAAATATATCTGATCTTCCACATTGATCTAGATTTCATTTTCCAGATTTCTACAAGCTTTAGGTACTGTATAACATTATACTGTTAGTTTATCTGATAGTTCTTACGTTTCATTCTTCATATTTCCGCTTCTTGATTTATATCCTGTCGCCCCCACGTAATATAACTTTAATCATGAATTACGTATTTCCAGCTGTTAAAACCCAGCAATTACCCGTTACAATTTGCAATTCTTTCTGTATCTCATTGTCTGATTTCCCCTTTAATCTCTGGGAGATCATGTCCGCATTTTTATTTTCAATAAGTGTAGCCCACCATTGTTCTATTGTGGGTATTTGCTGAGTTTTCCATAACTTTGCATATTCGATACGAGCTGTTGTTATCATGTACAATAATGTTCTCCAATGCTTCTTTATACCAATACCCTCTAGTATATCAGTCATATTTAACAAATACAATTCAGGTGTCTTAGCAAACTGGCCTTTCACCAATGTACAAATCACATTATGTACTCCATTCCAATACTTCTTAGCTTTTGAGCATGTCCACCACTTATGATATATCGTACCGACCTCCTTCTGACATTTCCAGCACTGTCCGGTACCTGTATTATAAATCCTTTTCAGTTTATCTGGTGTCATATACCATCTGTGAAATAATTTGTAATAGTTCTCTCTCAAATTCTGGGCTACTGTAAATTTCTGCGTTTTTTTCCAACTCTGCTCCCAAGACTCTAAATGAATTGAATGTCCAATATTTTGAGCCCACAAAATCATTGTTTCCTTTACTGTTTCTTCTTGTCTCTCCTGCTATAATATCTCTTGATGGATTTGAGCAAGAAGGTGAGGCGGATTTTCAAAAAGCCATTTAATTACTCCAACTTTCTCTTTTAGTTCAATTCCATAAGTTTTTATGTCCATATGAAACCTTTCTGTTAATTCATCATTCAATTTTTCAAAGGGCCTGTTTGCCTTGAACAAGGATATGGGCAAATCTTGGATTACAAGTTGTCTTTTCTATCTGCATTGGGGAGAGACTTTGAAACCTTTTCATTCCATCCAAGCTCTGTAGTCTGCAACTTGGAAGTACAATCAGTTGTCAACATTCACTAAAGTTAGGGGCACAGGACCCCTGGAATAGTGGAATAAACATGTGTGTTTGTCTGTGGGTAGAAGGCCAAGGCATGGTGGGGAAGACATGCACCCAGGCTCCAAACCAGGTCAGGGAAAGGAGGTGGAAAGTGGTTGGGTCAGCATGGTGGCCGTATACTTCCTCTTTCATCCATCTCCTTCCTTGGGTGCAGCAGGGAAGTGGGAGAGGGTTCAAGATGCTAAGAAATCAGGTTGCAAGCCATCATTGGCTGGCTAGGCAGCTGCTGGTGGAGGAGGAGGAGGACCAAAGGTGAGTTTTAAAGGGCTGCATGGCCTGATTGAAGGAACTGAAAGTGAAGGTTCCCCTGGAAAAGAAGCACCTAAGGTGGGGGGGGGGCAGGGGTTGGAAACACTCACAAATAATCAAATCCATGAAAGTCAAACTAGCAAATCTGGAGGGCCAACTGTAGTCTGCTTGCAAAAGCAACGGATGAGAATCTGTCCCTTTTTCTGTTTCTTTTCCCATTCCCTACATTTTTTTTTACTTTCCAGCTTGTTAAATTTTCTAGAGAACTTGAATATTTCTCTGCGAAATTTTACTGACCTTAATAAAGATATTACACAACCCTGCATTTTGTTTCATTATTGTTTTTACATTCCAACATATTTGAAAAGTTATAATTATTTTTAACACACTGACTAGTAATCAAACTAGGTAGAAAATACTCTGGTAGAAAAAACTTTAAAAAAATCTAGAGCATGCCTTGTATAAATGCAAGTCCCATGTTACAAAAGCATTCACTGTTTATAATTTCAAAAGGAAGGTGTTGACCCACATTTTTTCCTGAGACAGGTGTCCTCTTTCCTAAATTTGCTGCATTTTAATCCCAGATACTTGAGACATGATGTGGTTATTTGCAAGTACTTCATTGTTACAGCACCCCGCTTTTACATTTTTACTCTCTGGCTGGTTCTTTCCTGCATGAACCTGGAAACATTGGTAGGCAAGATCTCACTAAGTTCCACCCCCTCACAGGCCTCCTATTTTAAGCTAATTATTCTCCAGTTTCAAATCGAGGTACTAGCATTGCAGGTTGGCCCTCATGGCACCCACAGTTGGCGTAATATCATGGTGGTCTTTTTTTCTTCATTATACCTCTGGAGTTAAGGACTATAACTCAGAGAGAAAGGCTTGGGGGCCTGAGCTGACATCTAGTGAACTTCAGTTCTGGTCCCAGGTAAGTCCTATTAACTTTTCTCCCTTATTTAGTATTAATGTATCAATTATTATCTCTTTTTTTCCTCAGTTGCTGTATCAAGAATGGGCAAGATATGGTGCATTTTACAAATTTCAGCCTATTGACCTCATAAGGTAGGTTCTATCAATTTCCTCAACATGAAGATTCTAGGTGGACTTGCATCTGGAGGTCGGGAAGTTTTTCCTCATATGACATCAGAGATAGCTTTGCCATATGCATTCATTCTGTTTTCAAAAAGATCATTTGCTTTTTCCAAAATCTTGTTTAATTGCATTTGAAATTTAGGTTAGATACTATTTACAAATAAGTTCAACGGGAGTCAAAGAGCCCATCATGGCTGGAGATCTGAGGTGTCATACTGCACCATTTAATGTTGCATCTTGATACCTGTTGTTTCCCCATCCAAAGATTCACCTGACTTTAAAAATAACTCAATAAAAGGCAGCAGATTTTGCTCATTTGTCTTGCTTGTGATGTGGGTTATAACCTTAGATGTGGATGTGTCTAACTCCCCTGCACCCTTTCCCATTTTGCCTCCAGATGAATTTCTAGATGTGTTGCAATCCTCACATGGTCACTTTTCTTGCACATATCTTTCTTCTCCTTTACAGTTTTTACTTCTTTATTTTCTCTTTTTCCCTTTTAAAGCTTTAGCACTATTACAGTAAAGTATTATATGGTATTATCCTTCAATCCACATAACATGTCTATTGGAGCTCATAGCAGTGGTACAGTAGGGCTAAAGTTCTAAGGAGATTTTTAAAAAGTCTGCCTGTCATATGGTGACCTAGTTCCCTAAAGACATGCTTGGCAAGAAGGAAAAAATAAAGCAGGCAGCAGGCTGCAAAAGTATGAAATATTAACATTCATAGCCCAGGTCACAAGGGACTATACAAAATCAGAATGAACTATTACCCTGATTTCTGGGGGTGCCGGGGGGGACACCAAATTGCTCTCAAAATTATGCAAGTTGGGGAAATTAGTCAAAGAGCACAAGTCAGCACTGCGAGAGGCATGGCAATGTAGCAAGATCTTTTACCCAATGTCTACAGGGTCAGGCCGAGCCAAGGAGCAAACCGGAGTGAAATAACCAATGTGATTTTTATTAAAAATACAATCAATCAGTGTATGCAACACAAACATACAAAGAAACTATAGAAAAAAATTTTGGATTGGGATAGAGGAGTTGTTGGTTTGGGCGATGTTGCACCTGTCCTGAAGCCCAGTTGGAAATGGAGAATCTGAGGAGCTTGGATCTCAGCACGTAGAGCTGAGGGGAAGGCTCGCTGGACAAAGCGACAGCAAGGCGAGATGGAAGCCAAGAGCAATCCGAAGAAACTCTCAAAGTCAGGGGTTTTAATAAGGAGAATTCTGACCGCAGGCTAGGTCGGACTTGGGAAAACAATGAATTTATAGCTGGAGACAAAGCCTCCGAAAAGTCAGAATTTGAATGATTGAATTATAGCCAAATTGTCAATAGGATAGCCAGTATGCAAACGCAGAGTACTTGAGTGTTGTATAGTCAGATCATCAAGCTGCCAGCGTGGGGCAAAGGATCTTTTGAAAGTTGCGTGCATACCTAATTAAGTACTTGCCTTGAGGTCTCCTGAAGCTGCAAGTTGGCTATTTCTGGCCTGCCTGTATTGTGTTGGAATATTACAGCGATTATCGGCTGAGCCTGTATGCGTGCTTGTCCAGGGGCCTTGCAAGCACGTGGAGGGGAATGGGAATGTGAGGTCGAATTATTGATATCACAAGATATCTTTAATATCCCCCAAGCTCAGGCTACCCAGGGCAGTAACAGAACAATACGTGCATAGAAGGATTTGGAATTCAGAATGTAACAAAATGTACTAGGACAGGGAATATGCTGCATTTGCCTATTGAATATAAAGTTGCTGTGATGGGAATTATTAGGAAATATATCAAGATAAGAAAAATATTACTAAGGCCCTTTCCACATGACAGGGTGCAGCTGTGGAGGGAGGGAAAGCATGCCAGGAATGCTCCCCCCCACACCTCGCCCGGTTGCTGTGGAGGGGAGTGCTCTGGCCCCGCCTCTTCCTTTCTGCAGTGCAGCCAGGCATTTGCCATTGCTGGGTTGGGGAGGGAGGCATTGCCAGCATGCTTCCACCCTTCTGCATGGCTGGAAAAGGTGGCAGTGTGACACAACGGTAAGTATAAAATGGATTTTTTCTGTTTTACAAATATCTCACTCATGCGATGAATGGGTACAAGATGGCAGTGGGACCATCGTGCAGAAGCATGACCTGCAGAGCACTGTGATCATGTTCCCATGGTGAGGCAGCCATGTGGGGCAGAAAGGGCCTGACTCTCAAAAAATAAAATTGGTAAGCAGTCAATGGTAAGAAATGAATACAGCCATATTCCAACACATTTAGCTAGTGTGGATGAAGCCAAAGTCTGCAAAATAATAGAGAAATCATTTCATTCCTATGCTAGCACAGCAACTAATTTGGAAGTTTTCTCTTTCTGTTTATTAATATGTTTTTCACTCCATATATGAATTGATGTCAATCCTGAATAAGCCTGTTCATGGGATGAGAAACTTTGAAATGTGACACCATTTTTGTTGAGCATATTATAGTTGGCTAATTGATCTTAATAAGAGCACCATCATGTCTGAACAACCCACATTTCATGTGTTTTGCTTGTGTTACACTTTCCTCTTTGGGATATTTAAATTTCTTTCCAATGTAGTGTAGGTTGTGTAGGCATTGTGTAAGCAACCTACACAATGCATTGTAGGTTGCCCAGACTTTTTTTCCCCTTTTCTTTTCTCTCAATCATCCCTTTATTTCCACTCTGAGTTCTGATTTGGATAACCAGAATAAACCCATTCTGCTTAGTAGCTATTGCTTTTTATGATGGCTTGGCAACACAAAAGAGAGAATGGCAGTGCAGAGGCCTATTCAAAGTACACATAGATAGTATCATTATAGGAGTGATGCAGACTCAAGTCAATAGTCTAAGTGATTGCCCGTACACCATTTTGAATGGAGTGTGTCCAGTGCTTTGGTATACAGCGTTCTTGTAAGCCATTTCTGCAAATGGCAATAATGTGTCCCAGTCATCCTGTTGGCAATTTACATAACAGCAGAGGTACTCTTCAAGAATTTGGTTTACCCATTTGCTCTGCCCATCTGTCTTCGGGTGGTACCCTGTTCTGCCTCCAACAACCTCATGAACGCCCTCCAAAATTTTGAGGTAAACTGGACCCTCTGTCAGAAATTACCTTGAGGGGGAGTCCTTGTAAACTATATAAGTGTTGTATAAATAATTTGGCCCAGCTGTACAGCCATAAGCAACATTTTACATCTGACAAAATGCGCCTGTTTTGAAAATATGTCAGTAACTACCGAAATTACTGTTTTCCGGTTACTCTCCAGCAAGTCCATTATAAAATCCATGCTGATGTGTGCCCATGGATAAGGAGGGATTGGTAATGGCTACAGCAAACCCCTTTGCTTTCCCCGCACCTGTTTATTTTGTGTGCACAGAGGACAACTTCTCATTTTTGGCGACTAGTGTTCCCTGTGTACCAGGTGCAAGGTTTTCAGAAACCTAAAATGACCAGCAGATTTGGCATCACGGCACCTCTGCATTACCTGGGCACATATTTCTTCAGGGATGTACACTTTATCTTCCTTGTACTTCCTATGCTCCTTTCTGATCGTTTCTTTTTTTTTAAATATCTTTTTTATTAAAAATAAAAAAAAGGAAAAGAAAAAAGAAAAGAAAAGAAAAACAAACATTGCATATCCATCTAACATCACATTCATAACATAATAGACTTGATAAACATTTAAAAACAAAACATACAAGTACACACATATAACAAACTACATGTCTTACTAACATAACGTCAACAAACAGAGCACTTCCCCCTTTTCATGAGATACAGACTTATATTATTTTGAAAAAAAGAAATTGCCTCTGTGTATCAGAAAGGAATAAAACAAATATTCATTTTAACACTCATTGTCTTCAACTCTATTTACAAATCTTTCTCATTACATTATTAATATATTCCAACATTCCTTTTCTTTCCAAAAAAAATAAACCTTTTGCATCAACATCTCTTCTCTTGCTTCTACCTCCCTCCACATTGATATCTAGGGCTTATCCCTCGTTATTTTAACAATTGTCATTTCCCAGCTTATTCCTTGTATGTATCACTGAAATTGCTACTCAGGGTTGAAAACCTTTAATTGGAATTCCCTTATTTTCCAAAAATTCTGTAAATGGTTCCCAAGCTTTGTAAAATTTACTGTCCATTTTGTTATCTAATCTATAAGTCATTTTGTCCATTTGTGCTATTTCCATAGTTTTTTCTATCCATTCCTCCACTGTTGGGATGCAAGTTGATTTCCAATATTTGGCATAAACAAGTCTGGTAGCCACAATTAAATGCCATGCTAATCTTTTGGTGCAGAAATCTATTGAACCATCTGCACCAAAAAGTCCCAATAGAAAAAATTCAGGAGCTAAGTCAATTTTCCTTTTCAGATTTTTTTGCATATTTGCTCGTATGGTGTACCAGAATCTCTTTGCTCTGTCACATCATCACCACATATGATAGAAGGATTCCACTTGTTCTTTACATTTCCAGCATTGATTATTCATATTCTTATTCATTTTAGCTAGTTTGCTGGGTGTTAAAAAGCAGCGGTATACCATTTTCAACACATTTTCTTGTAATGCCTAGGATCTGATATATGACATATTATTTTCCCAAATATTTTCCTCTTCTTCTAGGAGAATATTATGGTTAAAGTCTCTAGCTCATTTTATCAAACAGTCTTTGACTGTCTCCTCCTCTAATTTAAAGGATAGCAATTTTTTATACAATCTCGGAAGTAGCTTTTTTTCTCCTTTTAACATCAGTTCTTCCAATTCATTTTGTCTTAAATCCATTCCTTCTCCTTGTATGGCATTTTTAAATCTTTCTTTTATTTACATATACGGGAACCATTGTATGTCAAATCCTTCTTCTCTTAATTGTCTTTGATCTTTCATTAAAATTACCTTTCCACTTTGCTTTAATAAGTCTTTGTAGATCCACCAACTACCATGTCTTCTCAAACATTTGATAGAGAGCGCTTCCATCGGTGAAATCCGCAATGGTTTTTTGGGGCAAAAATAGGACTTGTACTTCTCCCATACCTTTAGGAGAGCTTTCTGTGTCACATGTTTTTTAAAAATCTTTTGGACTTTTGCTTTATCATACCACAAGTACGCATGCCAGCCGAAATGGAGATCGTGTCCTTCCAGAGCCAATATTTTTCTGTCATCCAGGAGAATCCAAGGTTTCATCCAAGCTAAGCATGCCGCCTCATGATATAGACCTAAATCTGGTACTGCAAAGCCCCCTCGTTGTCTTGTATCAGTTAATCACTTGTACTTCATTCTTGATTTCCTCCCATTCCATATGAATTTTGATGGTTCTTATTTACAGTCTTGAAACCACTTCTTAGATATCATAACTGGTATCATCATAAATAAAAAGAGTGTTTTGGGAAGAACACTCATCTATATCACTGAGATTCTGCTCATCAGTGAGAAGTCCAATTTTTCCCACATATTTCTTTTGAATTTGGCTCCAAGTCTTTTGATAATTGTTCTTAAACAGATGATTATTGTTATTGGTCACTTCTATTCCTAAATATTTCACTCTTTGGACACATTGAACATCCGCTTTCCTTTCGATCTGTTCTTTCTCCAGTGGTTTTATATTTTTCAGAAGAATCTTAGTTTTGACTTTATTAATTTTAAAACCAGTCAATTTACCAAATTTACTTAAGAGTTCATTAACTTTATCAATTCTGGTTTGGGAGTCTTCTAAAAATATCACCACATCATCAGCAAAGGCCCTATATTTAAACTGGTCTTGTCCGATCTTGACTACTTGAGTCAAATCTTCACTCCTTATTTGCCATAATAGAACCTCCAACACCAATACAAATAGTAAAGGAGACAATGGGCAACCTTGTCTTGTTCCCTTCAAGATTGAAATATTTTCTGAAAGGTCTCTGTTGATGATTATACAGACCTTTATCCAGTTTGTAAACGTCTCTCCTAATTCCATTTCTTCAATAACCTTTATTAAAAATGGCCAATTAACATTGTCAAAGGCTTCCTCTGCATCAAGAAAGATGAGAGAGCCTTTTTTTTTCATTATGGGATTCATAGAATTCAGTTACATCAAGCACCGTTCAGATATTTGATCTCATCTGTCTCCCGGGAATAAAACCACTCTGATCTTCATGTATAAATTCTGGCAGAACTTTCTTCAAACAATTTGCTAAGATAGAGGTAAAAATTTTATAATCCATGTTTAAAAGTGATATAGGCCAGAAGTCTTTGCATGTGGGGGTATCAAGATCATCTTTGGGAATCAATGTTATATTCGCTTCTGTCCAACTTCTTAGTAATGTATTTATGCCCAGTACTTCATTCATCATAACTTGCATCGGCCCCCACAGTTGTTCTTTAAAATGTTTATAAAAATTGGCTGTTAAGCCATCCGGACCTGGAGCTTTATTGGATTTTGTTCCCTCTATCGCTTCATTAATTTCATTGATTGTTTCATTCACTGTTCAGCTTCTCCCAAAAATTCTGTGGTTTTTTTGGGAGACTTTGTGAGCAGAGATATTCTTCCATTTCAGTTGTATTTTTGGCATCCTTAGCTTGGAACAAGTTCTTAAAATAATTAGCAAGTACTTTCCTTATTTCTTGAATTCCTGTAATTATATTATCACCTTCTTTAATTTTCGATATTGATCTTTTTTTTCTTTCCTTCCGAATTTTGTACGCCAACCATCTTCCAGGTTTATTTGCATGTTCAAATTGTTTTTGTTTTAAAAAATGAATCTTTTTTTCAATTTCTTCCATTGTGAGCATCAACAACTGTTTTTGTAGTACTTTCATATTCAGTGATAGCTCTTTGTCTCGGGGGTTACTTTTTAGTCTCGGGAGTTACTTTCCCTTCCAGATCTTTAATCTTTTCCATTATATCTGCCATTTTCTTCTTCTGTTTTCTTTTATACTCAATATTTTTTTGAATAAAGAACCCTCGAAGCACGGCTTTGAATGCGCCCCAAACTGTTTTAGTCTTAACTTCATTATTCAAATTCCTTTTAAAAAATTCTTGTATTTCTGTTTTGCATACTGTTACAATTTCATCTTGCATTAAAAGGGCTTCATTCAATTTCCAGTTCCATCTTTTGCTTTGACTTTCCAACCTTAAAGATACTGGGTTATGGTAGCTAAATGTCTTGGTCAAGATCTCTGTTTTTTAATATAACCCTGCCAACTACTTAGCAGCCATATATAATCAATTCTTGACCATGACTGATGTCGGTTGGAAAAAAATGTGAAATCCTTCTCATTAGGATGCTTGAATCTCCACACATCTAAAAGTTGGTACTCTTCAACCAAGTGGAAGAAATCCTCGGTTAACTTCCCTTTACTTCTTTTTTAGATTGGTGTGAAACTTTTATCCAATTTTAAATCAGCCAGTCCACTGAAGTCACCCATAATACAAACTTCTTCATAAGGTTGGCTCTGTATTGCTCTTTTTAAGTCATTATGGAAGGATTTGTTTTCGTTACATGGCACATATACTCCAATTAGTAATAGGCTTTTACCTTCTAAAATACATTCGACACCCAGGAATCTTCCTTTTCCATCACTGAATCATAATTTAGGAGACAATGTTGATCTTACATAGAGCACCACTCCTCTTCTCTTAACTGTTGCCGCTAATATAAATACCTCACCTAATTTTGGAGCCTCCAGCACTTTACCATCTTTTTTTTTTTATATGTGTTTCTTGAAGGCAACAGACATCCGGGTTGTATTTATAAAGGTAATGAAAAATCTTTTTCCTTTTAATGGGTGAGTTCAAACCATTTGTATTCCATGATATAATAGAACAATTCATTATTGCTGTGTCTTAATCAGGTCCATCTCTTCTACATCCAGATCAATAAGACTAGTCTCTTGTGGTTTACATTCTTCTGCAGTTTCCTTTGTAGTCTGTACCAAAGCTTCCATTTGTGTCAAATCCTTTGTCTTTTCTCTATCTTTCTCTAGGTTCCCCATCATGACTTCTTCTTCTATTGGGGTACTTACAAAAACCCTCTCTTTGGGTTTTTGTGAGTAATGTTGCACTTCAAATTTTTCTAAATCTAATCTATTTCTGTGAAGAAAGTCCTGCGCTTTTTCTACTGAGTTCAGTCTATACTGTTGCCCATTAAATGTAAACATCACCCCTTCGAGATGATCCGATCTGAATCTTATCTGATTTTGTTTTGTTTGGAAACTAGGAATTCATAATCCTTCTGTTTCTTCAATATTCTTACCGGGATTTCTCAAAGTATTATTAGTGGTTTATCTTGGTCCATTAGATGAGATCTATTGTGTTCTTCAATAATTTTGTCCCTTGTTGATTTTCTAGTAAGCTGTACCACCACATGTCTAGGTACATTCTTTTTCTTGGCAGGTACAGATCTTACTCTATAAATTGCATCTATCTCCATATCCATATCTTCTTCTTCCAAAAATTCAGCCAGTAGGGTTGTTATTCTCTTTTTGATATCTTCATTTGTCTTCTTATCTAGACCTCTTATACGTATCCACAAATCCATCTGTTTTTTTTTCGATCAAGGTCAACCAGTCTAACTGTTTTTCCATTTCTCTTGTTGAGGAAGACATTTTCTGTTTCAAGGTTGAAATCTCTTTCTTAGTCACTTCTATGTCTCTTCTATTAGCATTAACTTCTGTTTTGACCTGTTCTAAAGTATCTTGCATTTCTGTGACTTCATTTTTCAATTCATACAATCTTTTATTCAGACCATGTATGATCTCATTTCTTCCATAAATTTTTTCTGATAATCAGGTGGTTCGTCAAAGGAGTCACGTCCTCCTTGTGTGTCTGAAATAGAGGCAGTTGTACGCGTTTTGCCTGATCTAGTTTTTTGCATTATAAATCAATTTGCCAACACACTTCCTCACTGTAAAAATGTCTTACAACTAACATAAATTACTTATGAACTCACTTGGCAAAAAGTTCAGTACATACTTTAAGGATTAAATCACAATGTTCAAAAATTTATCAATAATCTCTTATCAATAGACAAATTGATTATTTTAGAAGTATTACAAGAACAATAAGTTATTAGACTTAATCTGTATTTGTATGAAATTCTAATAATAAATTAATAGTAGTATTAACTGGATATTTATCCCCTAGTATTCCCTCCCTCCCCTCAAATTATACTTGATTATATGTTTACATTTATTCAGAGCAATATTATATATATAACAACTCTATTTAAATTTTCATCAAAATCAATTGCTTATTCTTTACTAATCTGTAAAGGAGTTTCTTAATTATTACTTATTAGTTACTTATTAATTGGGGGTTAATAATACAATACAAAATAAATAATATACAAATCCATTCACCACTAGTTCAAATTCATTAGTACTATTTCATCTCACTATATAATTGTCCCTTAATTTATTTTCCTTATATTTATATACTTACATATTTCTCTTTCTCTCTTCTCCTCATCAGTTAGTGAGGGGTTAATTTCCTTCCAGTTGCCAGTTAAAAAAAGTTTGGTTTTGTGACCTTGAAAACGCCACTCCTCGGTCTTCTAATCTAAAAAAAAGTCCAATGATCCACTCAGTCCTATCTTCTTTCCAAGATACGGCTTCGCTATAAAGTTCTCTTTAATTAACAAGATCCCAAAATCTTTTTAAGTCCAAATGGTAAAATTAAATCTCATGTCATTGGTCAAAGGTATTCATGTTTAGGTAGTCTGGAGAGAAAGGTACAAAAAAAATGAAACGGAAACTCCTAATAGTACACTTCCAGTCACAAATCCATATATAAAAAGTTTCAGAAGTCCACAATTCCACAAACCGTGGTCAGCAATTTAAGTCTGTTATTTGTTGGGAACTGAATATGAATTAAAAAATCCAGAAAAGCAATACCAGTAGAAAGTGTTCCTTATCGCAGAGTCCCAGACACAATTGTAAGTCACCCAAGGGGGGGGGGGAATTTACCACAATTTCCGAAACGAAGAGGTTGAAACAATTAGGAATTGACCAGCGGATAGATTCTGCTCTCACTCAGGGTCTTCTGAATTGTAATACAGACCTTCAAAACAAAGGTCTCCACAGTCAATTTTCTGTTGCGGAAAAGTCTGTCGGCTGGAGTCGTCCGAGGGGGATATTATCTCCCTCTGCTCCTTACTGCTGTGGTGATGGTCTAATGGTGGTGACAGTCCAGTTGTCTTGCTTCCACGGTTTGTCTGATCGTGTTCAGCAGGTTCAACCTGGCTTCTGGTCGCTCATCTTCCTCTCACTGTCCTCTTCTTTCCGAGGCACAGAATGAACTTGATAGCGAAGTAATGTTCGTCCACTAACCAGCAGCAGCGGCGATCTTCCTCGCCGAGCTCAGAAGATCATGTCTTCTAGCTCTCGACTAGACCAGAAATCTGTGATCGTTTCTGTGGGTTGGTCTGTTCTTTCACCATCCTCTTTGCCAGGGCTTTCTACCATCTTTTTCTGCCCCTTCTTATTGCTTCTTTGACTGCGCGTAGTAACTGCCAACCATAGCTGATGGGGGGGGGGGACAGCATAAATATAATTGCTGGTTTTTCAGAGTTGTGCTGAGGTAGTCCAGAAAAAGCATAAGAGAAAAAAAATTCTTTTTCCTGGCAGATGTTTGATAATGAAATTGAATTTATTAAAAAAAAAACCTTCACCCACCTCCATTTTTTAGCAGTGAGACATCTTGATGTCTGCAAAGCCACTAAATTATGATGATCTGTCTAGATTTCAAAGAGGTGTGCAGCATCCTCCAACAAATGTCTCCATGTACCTAATGCATTTTCATGGCTGCTGCTTCCTTCTCCCAAATGGGCAAATTCATTTTCACTTGGTCAAACTTTTTTGACAGATAAGCACAGGGTATCACCTTCCCTTCTGCGTCCTTCTGTAGTAACACCGTTCCCATGGCACTGTCACTTACATCCACCTGTACTATAAAAGGGCAACTTGGGTCTGTGTTTTTTAATATAGGTTCTGAGCTAAAGAAATGTTTCAGATCATCAAAGGCATGTTGGTATTCTGTTGTTCATTGGACTTTTGTGCTAGATTTGGATATATCTCCTGTCACTGTTCCCTTATTACCTTTTTGTTTCCCGTTTTTTCTTTTCAGTAAATCTGTTAGTGGCAATGCAACCTGAGCAAAGTTGGGACTGAATTGCCTATAAAAGTTAGCAGACCCCAGGAAGCTTTGCAATTGTCTATACATTTTAGGTGGCTCCCAGCTCAACATACACTTAACTTTGGCTGGCTCCATTTCTATTCCCTTATCCGATATTCGATACCCCAGGTAATCTACCTTTTTGGTATGAAACGCACATTTTGACAGCTTGATGTAAAGCTCATTGTCTCTGAGTTTCGTTAACATTTTCCTCACTAGCACCATATGTTCCTTGTATGTCTGGCTGTAGACCAATACATCATCAAGGTAAACCAGAACTCCTTTGTACAAATGTTCGTGAAAATACAATTTATACTCTGCATGAAAACTCTCCCCCCCACACACTTGCAACCTGAAAGAGAGAACCCTATATTGAAATGCCCCCAGTGGGGTGTTGAACGCTGTTTTCCATTCATCCCCTTCCTTAATGTGCATTCTGTGGTACAGGTCCTGCAGATCCAATTTGGTGAAAATCTTACCTGTGGTTAACTGAGCCAGCAGGTCTTTCATTAGTGAGTGTTATTTGTTGGAAGTACTTACAGCATTAAGACCACAAAAATCCATTACCAATCTCAGAGATCCATCCCCCTTTTCCCTGAAAAACACTGGGGCTGCCAGTCTTGACCAGGCTGGCACGATAAAACCTCTCTTTAGATTCTTATCTACGAACTACCTTAGGGCTCCCATCTCCCCAGGAGACTTAGCATATAGTTTGCTTTTTGGCAGGACAGCCCTGGTTCCAGTTCAATGACACAATCAGTGTCCCGGTGGGGAGACAGCTGGTCACATTCCTGCTCCAATGCCACTTTGCACAAGTCTGTGTACTCCACTGGCAAGGTTCCTTTTTTCAACCTCATTCATCCTCTCCCAATCTCAGTTTACCCTTTGCTTTTACTATGGGGTTCTGGAGTGTGTGTGCTTTGTTTATGCTGTCTGTCCCATACATGTGCCCAACATGCTATCTCTGGGAAGTAAATCGTCCCACTGCTCCAATGAATGTGAGGGTCATGGAACTGCAGCCAATTGAGTCCCAACATCACTGGGTATTATGCGGTAGGGGTCAGAACAAATTGTATGTTTTCCCAGTGAGTCTCTACCCCCAGTAGTACTGGGGTGCTCTGACATCTCAGCAGTCCCCCTGCACTTCCTTCCCATCCATTTGCACAAATCAGATGGGTTGCTCCAAATTGTCCACCTGAAGCCCCATTCCTTTAGCCGCTGATGAGTTCATCAGACATCTGGTGCACCCAGAATCTATTATGGTCATGAGGTCCATATGTTTCCCTCCTCCTGAGTGTCTTAAGCTAATGGAGAATGGAATAGCACTGCCATTCATGACTGTCTCTGGGTCCCTGTCATTCGGAGCCTGTGTTGAGTTACCCTCCATGGTACGTTAATGGGCTATGTAGTATGTAGTAAATGTAGCTAAGACTGCCTGGTCCTGGAATGGAATGCACTGATAACAGCAGCCAGATTCCCAGGGACTTCAGATGGGGGGGGGAGGGTGTCAGGGAATCTTAAGCTCAATCACTTTTGCTTTCCTTCAGTCTTCGCACTCAAGTCATTATAGGTACTTCACTCCAAATAAATAATTCTTTAAGCATCATACTACTGCATGTGGATTCTGTTCCTGACAGAGTGTGAAGACTCACAAATCTAACACTACAAAATGTTTCAAGGCATGACAGTAGACACTGAAGAAGATGCCCAGCAGGAGGGAGCCCCTGGAGAGGCAGAGACTGAAGGAGCTGAACAAACCAACGGACCTGAAGTGATTCCAAATTTTTCACCTGCCGTCAGAGCAAAGGTGCTCCCTTCGAATCCCACAACCACTCCAACTGCTGGGCAAACCTGAGTCTGAGGAGAACATCCTGACATAGGGCCTTTCCACACTACACTGTTATAGCGCCACTATTCCAAGTTCAACATCCTGTGGAATTCTGGGGTTTGTAGTTTACTGAGGTCAAAGAGCTCTCTGGCTGAAAATTCTGAATGTCTTTCCCTCAACTGCACACCCCAGGATTCCAAAGTGTCGGGGTTACCCTCCATTATATGTGTGGGGAAGCACACCAGATGGGATGTGTAGTACTAAGATGCATGTGGTTCATATAACTGGCCTGTTTGCGAGCCGATGTTAACTGCTATTGCATTCCTTTGCTCACCGTTATCCAAACATGCAAGCTGAAATAAATAGTAGCCTAGCAACTGCTTCAAGACTGGAGATACAAGGTCATCCTTAACGACTTCTGTGGGAAGGAGGGAATTGTTATAATCTACTGCCTGTGAGAAAGTAGTCAGTCTGAATCACTGAAGTCATCTAGTCTGTTCAACCTCTTAAATAAAATCTTGCTTTTGCATGTTTGTTTTGTGTGTTTGAATTGGATCCTGACACACAGGGTGTTGAAAGTGGAATAATAGCACCATAACAGTGTAGTGCAGAAAGGCCCATTGCAAGGCAACAGCATCATTGGGCCCATCGTTGGGACATTACAGTGATCGAGGGTCTTTTGGTGGAACAATTGTTCACTAAAGAAGATGAAGTGGAGCAACTGCACACCAAGATGGCCAAAATGCACACTTAGTTGGCAGATTGGCAGTATCTAGGGCCCCAACTAGGCAGACTCCAGCAACAAGGAGCATCAGCAGTGGAAGCGGTCCCCTTCCCCAACAAGATGTTACCCTAATTTTGGGGGTCCCCCTGGGGAAACCTCACTGTGCTTCACTTGATGGGGAATGGAAACTAGCCAGAGCACAAGCAATAGCACTTCAAGAGGCAAGGTAACCTAGCGGGGTCTTTTTACCCAGTTTTTATGGAGTCAGGCCAAGCCAAAAAGCAAACAAAATGTCTAATAAATGATTTTATTAAATGTAAGTCTCACGCACCAACGCACTCTCACACACACTCACCCAAGAACTATTAAGAAGAAAAAGAGAGGAAATTGGACAGAGGGAGTATTGGAGGGGTGCTGTTGGGGTAATACTACACCTTGTCCTGAAGCCTGGGTCCGAGAAGGTAGCCAAGTGGGACTAAGCACTGAGAGGGCTGAGGGGATTGCTCAACAAATAGAGCGACGGTCGAATGGGATGATCAGGAGCGATCCGAAGAAACAATCAAAAGCCGGGACTATTTATAGGGGAAAAAGTAGCTGGAAGGCTAATCCTTTCCCGGGGAGAACAATGGGAGTTGCAGTAGGCACAAATTTTCACATTGGTAATTTCCTTTGAGTGACAGGATTACTGGGTGTTGCCAAAGTCTCCTGATTTTTGAAGGTGTTGTGGTGTGAATTCTGGTCCCCACCTGATGGGATATTTGCTCAACTTGAGGCACACACGTTAATCTTTTCAAGTCAGTGTCTCGGGGCTGAGGACCTTTTGTTTATTGTAGACTTATTTTTCCCAAGGTTTTCCTGGGGCTACGTGATGGGAATTTTACTGGTCTGATCCTAGATCTTTCAACCGTGCCTGCCTACGTGCCCTTTCATAGAATCATAGAATCATAGAATCATAGAAATGTAGAGTTGGAAGAGACCACACGGGCCATCCAGTCCAACCCCCTGCCATGCAGGAACACCCTCAAAGCACTCCCGACAGATGGCCATCCAGCCTCTGCTTAAAAACCTCGAAAGAAGGAGACTCCACTACACTCCAAGGCAGCATATTCCACTGCTGGACCGCCCCGACCGCAAGGAAGTTCTTCCTGAGGTTCAGGTGGAATCTCCTTTCCTGCAGCTTGAATCCATTGCTCCTTGTCCTGGTCTCTGGAGCAGCAGAAAACAAGCCCACTCCCTCCTCTACTCCTAGATCCCTTTCACACACACTGCTATCCAGCCACATGTCCCCCATCCTACATTTCTGTATTCCATTTTTTCTACCTAAGTGTAGGACCTTACACTTCTCTCTGTTGAATTTCATTTTGTTAGCCTTGGCCCAGCTCTCCAATCTGTCCAGGTCATTTTGAATTTTGATCCTGTCCTCTGGCGTATTAGCAACCCCTCCCAATTTGGTGTCATCTGCAAATTTGATGAGCATGCCCTCTATTCCTTCATCCAAGTTGTTGATGAAGATATTGAACAGCACTGGGCCTAGTACAGAACCCTGTGGCACCCTGCTAGTCACTTCTCTCCAGGATGAAAGCAGCCATTGGTGAGCACCCTTTGGGAACGGTCAGTCAACCAGTTACAGATCCACCTGACAGTAGCTCTGTCCAACCCACATTTTACTAGCTTCTTTGCAAGAATGTCATGGGGAACTTTGTCTAAGGCCTTACTGAAATCGAGATATGCTACATCCACAGCATTCCCTTCATCTATCAAGCTAGTAATTCTATCCTAAAAAGAGATAAGATTAGTCTGGCATGACTTATTTTTGAGAAATCCATGTTGACTTCTTGTGATTACCGCATTGCTTTTTCAGGGGGACCTCTCTGGCATACAGAGCTATATTTTAATATTAAAAATTGTAGACCCCGGGATAGGGCTTCTCTCTCGCAGTAACAAAGGACCAAGAGCCTTCAGGGAAATGAAACCTACTTACGATGGAGATGAACCGACCCTCAACTACTTCCTTAACATGGCCTCCAACTACATGGCAGACTATGGCAACAGCTTTAACCGTGATACGACCAGAGTAAGGTTCCTGGGCTGACATCTGAAGGGAGAGGCTTCAGAATGGGTTGCTTCTTTATTCGACATGAGAGCTGAGGAAACTGCAGGTTTGCAACTGTTCATGAATCAACTCAGAGAGAGGTTTGACCCCTTCATACATGAACAGACACCAGACTGAGGAAACTGCACTGGGGGAAAGGGACTGTGGGAGAGTATGCTCATGAATTCAGAAGACTAGCAGCTAAAGTCTCCAAATGGAACAATGAAGTATTAAAACCATTCTTTCAGGATGGCTTGAACCTGAGCTTACTGGATAGATGCCTTTCCCAAGGCAACCCCACCAGCTTGCTTGGCTGGATGAGACTTGCAGGGGAAACAGAGAGCATGCTTGAGAGTGTCCAACTTGCTCAACTGAGGCAAGCCCAAGAAACAGGATGTAGGACCACCAGAGGCAGGAAACCCGATGGTCTGGACAGTGAGAAGAGAAGAAGACGAATGAGGGAGGGACCTTGTTTCAAATGCAGGAAAAGAGGCCACATTGCAACAGAATACCAGAGCAAGGGGAAACAACCAGATAAGAAAAAGAGGCCTCCACCCACTCCCAAACTAGCATCCCGAAAAATCAAGATCCCAAAGCTGCTGACCAAGCGCTCAGGTGAGACATCCTTTGCACACACTTGTGAGGACAACAAAAGTCCCCCGCCACCTTCTGACTCCGGAAGTGATGAATGGACTCAAGACCAGTCTGTAAAGGTAAGTATCACCAACTCTCATCATGTTTTTGTTACAGTACAGTTGCAAGGGAGCAATGGGGCATTAAGGGACTACAAGGCCTTACTCGACTCAGGATGTACTACGAGTTTGCTGAACCCTCTAGTGACCAAAGAACTACTAGTTGAATTTGAACCAATGAAAAGAGCTGTTAATTTAACTCAGGTAGACGGCCTTCTGATGACGGGAAAACCACTCAGTGAGTACACCAAGCCTATAGATATCCAGATGGGAAGCATACAAGGCCCCTTACGAATTTTAGTGCCAGATAAAATCAGATTCCAGGTGGTCCTTGGGTTTGACTAGTTAAAATTACATAACCCTTAAGTTAACTGCTCCCAAGGCTTTGTGAGAACCAGGCGGAAGGGCACTAGGACCCCACAGAACTCCTCCACAGAGGCAACTAAAAATGCCATGGCACTGGAGATGAGTGCCAAAGAACTGCAAACATTTCCCCAACAATACTGGGACCTACAAGCGGTTTTTGAAGTGTGCAAAGCCGACAAGCTCCCTCCTCGCAGAGACTTTGACTATAAATTCAGACTTGTGAAAGGAGCTAAAATTCCAAAGATATACTGTATGACCAGCTAAGATATACTGTATGACCAGACAAGAACTGGCAGTGTTGCAGAAGTTCCTAAGCAAAAACCTGTAATGTGGTTTCATTAAACCATCCTCATCCCTTACCGCCAGTCCAGTATTCTTCCTACAAAAATGAGATGGGGGGCCTGAGGCTCATCGTAAATTATAATCTCATTAACCAAGCAGTGATCCCTAATGCCTATCCCATTCTGCTCATGGTGTATATAATGGCACAATTAGTACAAGGGAACTATTGAACAAAACTGGATCTCCGGGAGGCTTTTCATCGGAGCAGGATGGCCCCTGAGAGTGAATGGCTCACTGCCTTTTCCACCCTCCTTGGGAACTATCAATGGACTGTGCTTCCCTTTGGCTTGCAAGCAGGGCCTGCAGTGTTTCAAATGCTTTTGAACTCTATTCTGCAAGAATTTCTTTACAACGGTATTGTGGTGTATTTGGATTACGTACTGATTTATTCCAAGACTCTCTCAGAACAGGTAGTGCTTATCCGTATAGTGTTGCAAAAACTTATTGACAATGAACTGTATGATAGGTTGTCTAAGTGTGAATTCCACACACAGATATTTGACTACCTTGGATACAGAGTGTGCAACAATACACTAAACATGGACCCCTCCAAGATTCAAGTGATCTTGGACCTGTCTATTCTGAAAACAACTTCAACAGTTTCTAGGCTTTGCTAATTTCTACCGCAATTTCATTGACAACTTTGCCACCCTCGCATTGCCACTAACAGACCTCTTAAAGACTACATCTGCTAAAAAGAACCAAACAACACCTACACCAAAGAGACTGGTGTGGACTGAAAAATACCAGACTGCATTTGGTGAACTCAAATGCATGTTCACTACTGAACCACTGCTCCTTTTCCCCACCCAGAAAAGAAACTCATTGTGCAAACAGATGCCTCCAATTTTGTGATGGGAGCAGCACTCCTACAACATGACAACAATGGACAACTGAAACCATGCGCATTCATCTTAAGGAAATTTATTCCAACCCAATGCAAATGGTTAATATGGGAAAAAGAAGCATCAGCGATTTATTTCACTCTCTACACCTGGCGACATTTCCTAGAAGGTGCCAGACTGCCTTTCGAAGTTTGGTGTGATCACTGAAACCTCATAATCCTAAAAACTGCCAGAAAATTGAACCCCCAAACAAGTGCGTCGGGCAGAATTTTTTCAGTGCTTCAACTTCAAAATAATCTTCAAGCTGTGGAAGTCCAACACTCTTGCCGATCCGCTTTTGCGACTTCCTAACCATGAGGCACCTGAAGATATACCTGAACTGAAACAACAGATACTTTTAACCCTGAGCACACTTAGACTTGATGTGATCACCTGTGCTGAAGCTCAGTGTCAAGCTACTGTTTCCACAACCTTTGACACTGACTTCCTCACTTCACTGAAAGCCAACTACCTGAGAGACGCATGGCTAAAATCGCATCCTGTACAAGACTACATTAAAAATTGCCCCACCGGAATCACCTGTAAATCTAGGAACTCAAAACCACATGGACTTTTAAAACTGCTCCCAACTCCTTCTAGGCCTCGGGACACCATTTCATGGGACTTCATTGTTGGGCCGCTGAACAGCCAGGGGTGCCACGTCATCTGGGTGATCACAGATCAGTTCTCCACACAGTCTCACTTCATTCCTTTGAAGAAAGTTCCTACAGCTGAAAAGCTTGCCTAACTGCTTATCTCTCATGTACGGGACACCCTCCTGCATTTTATCAGATAGAGAGCCAATTTTCACTTCCAAGTTCTGGACCTCTTTCCTGAAATCCATTGAAGTAATCCAAAAGCTAGGCAGCAGTCATCATCCACAAATGGATGGGCAGACAAAAAGGGCTTCGATGTGTCATCAACTCCAACCAATCCAATTGGGTATCCCTCCTCCCATTTGCCAAATTCACCTACAACTCTGCTACGCACACCTGCACTGGAAAATCACCCTTTGAAGTTGTCTACAGAATGGAGCCAAAACAATTTCCTTTAATTGCTGTCTCTGATACATATCTCCTCTCTCTCAATGACTGGATCCAACACATTTCTAGTGCCTGGAACTCTGTGCACTCTGCCATTCAATTATCCAAGGCTTCTCACAAGGGATTTGCTTGTGCAAAGCAGCAACAGAACCCTCTCTTGTCTACCTGTCTATCAAAAACTTAACTTTTGAGGGCTCCTCTAAAAAACTTGATCCTAAATTCGTTGACCTCTTCCCAGTCAGAAAAGTTGTGAATGATGTAACTTTCAAACTCTCTTTGCCCCCGATTCACTCTGTTTTTCATTGCAGCTTACTGAAACCAGCCGCTTCTTTGGATTCTTCTCTGACTGACTCGGACCTCACCAAAGTATCTGAGATCCTCGATTCCAGGATCCAAAAGGGCTGGCTTCAGTACCTGATTCTCTGGAAGAACTTCCCGCCTCAATTGGCTGAATGGGTCCATTCAACTGATGTTTTTGCTCTTGACCTTGTTACCACTTTTCACAAAACTCTCATTACTAAGCCTTCCTTGCCTTAATACTAACTTTGGCTCACACACTTGTTTAACTTTTTTTTTTTCTTTTTGGGAGGAGCAGGATGTCCATGATATGTTAATGGGCTATGTAGTATGTAGGAAATGTCGCTGAGAACCGTTAGGTAACCACTGACTGGTACTGGAATGGAATGCACTGATGACAGCAGCCTGATTCCTGGGGACTTCAGATGAGGAAGGGGTGTTGGGGGATCTTAAGCTCAATCACTTTCTCTTTCCTTCAGTCTTCGCACTAAAGTCATTGCATGTACTTCACTTCAAATAAATAATACTTTAAGCATTGTACTATTGTGTGTGGAGTCTGTTCCTGACAGCCTGCCCCTCAGTGCTCAGGGCAGATTTATTCCATTTCCTGATTCCTCATAGTCACTGTCATCAGTTGAAGCTTCACTGTCATCCATCTGCGCTCCCAGATTCCGTACTGTTGCTTCCATGTTCCACCCAGGGTTGAAGCCCATATGCCTTGGCTTCTTATCCTGCTCCCTGTTTCCCTGGCTCTTTCCTTCCCCATTCTTGGAGAGGTTTGGGCATTTGGCTGCCAGATGTCCCCCTTTACTATGGTAAAGACACAAGCCTAGACCCGTTCTTGTTGCACTCTCATTGCCCAGCTCCTGGGGCATTTTCTTGCCGTGATTCCCTTTGTTTTTGGGTTTCACTGGGGGACTGTATCACTACTTGGAATGTTTGACTCTTTGGCGCAGGGTTTCTACTTCTCCAGCCAGTAACATCCATCCCATCGACATTTCAAGGTTGTCTTGCAGGGCTTCTCATTCCAATGTTTCTGGTCTGAGCCCCTCCTGGAATTATTGGATCTTTGTCACCTCAGACCAATCTGGAACTTGGGGAACCAGCTTTGGAATTCCTCCACATACTTGGCAACCGGTTGATTTCCTTGTTTGGTAGCCATCAGGTGCGTTCTGGCTTTAGCATGACAAAATAGGTCTTCAAATCTGGCTCTAAACCTTTTCATAAACAGGCAGAAATTTCCTAAATCTGTGGCACCTGCATCATACAAACCTACCAGCCAGTCACAGGATCGCTTCTCTAGTTGCACCGCCACAAACCTCGACTTAGATTCTTTGGAGTGGAAAGTATGTTACCACTCTGCCGTGAAACTGACCACTTGAGTTAGGAAAAATGGCAGACATTCCCCTTGCCCATCGAAAGTAACCTTGAGTTGGTGACCCCCCGATGCCAGGGGAACCATTGTTTCACCTCCAATTTCCAACGCTGTCAGAATACTTCTCACCATTTCTTGTGTTTCTCCCAGTTCCCCTCTCAGTTGCAGGACTTCCTTCTTCAAACTTTGGTCCTCATCAATTTGTGTCTTTTGGCCTCCCATCTGCATGTTCCATTTGGAACATCTTTCAGTTCTCCTCCGACGCCACACGGTATTTCCTTCTGGAAACCACCGCTGTTTATCCATGTTTAGTGGGCTTAGAATCATAGAATCACAGAACCATAGAGTTGGAAGAGACCACAGGGGCCATCCAGTCCAACCCGCTGCTATACAGGAACATACTTCAAAGCATTCTCAACACATGGCCATCTAGCCTCTGCTTAAAAAACACCAAAAAAATCCTACCACGCTCCGAAGCAGCATATTCCACTGCCAAACAGCTTTGACCATCAGGAAGTTCTTCCTGAGTTTCGGGTGGGATCTCCTTTACTGCAGCTTGAATCCATTGCTTCTTGTCCTAGTCTCTGGAGCAGCAGAAAACAAGGGATGGAGGTGTACAGCTGCTAACACCTCTGCTAGTTAAGACAAACTTCAGCCAAACAAATAAGGAAGTGAGCCTATGTATTCCAAAATAAGCCATGGATCAGTCCAACCCACACACTTTCTCATTGGGGTGGGAGAGTTGGTCAGGGATTCAGCCCTGCCATGAAAGTATTATCCTCTTTGATTAGCCATGATAGTAGTTTGCAAGGTGATTTACTATGTATTAGCCATAGGCTGCTTTGTAGTGGTAATGTAACTATGTTAAATACTGCTGGTATCAAAACACTGGTACCATTGTATTGTTTTCAGTAAAGGACAAAATCCATCTTGGGAAATAAAGGATTCTACTGGGGAGATGCATACCCTAGCAGCCTCTGGTCAGGGTTTAGAAGGAACATCAAGGATAAAGGTAGAGTAATCTCAGGGAGGCATTGTGTAAACAACTTGAAGGCAGATAAGAAAACCTCGGAAAGTTTTGAGAGTCACAAGATTAAAGAACATAAAACAATTGAGTTCCCATGGGAACATTGAGCGGTTTGGGAAATGGGAAGAAACCCAAGGTCCTAACAATTGAAACTGATCATGAATAAAAGTGTGTGCCCCTATATAACCAAGTGTGTACTGTAAAAAGTTAACTTTAGTGACCATCCTAATGCTATGCCTCATATACCTCATTAAATATACTAGTGCTGAGTTCTGAGTGGTTTTTTTTTTTCTTGAGAGTAAAATAGTTGCCAGCATATGACAGTCTTCTCTCCCTACTGGAACTGATTTTGATCCAGCTCAAAGTCATTTCTATCTATAGAGCACAGTCAAATACACTAACCTGTGCCAGTTAAGACAAAGATCAGCCAAAGAATTAAGGAGCTCAATCTAGGCATCCCAAAACAATGCTCAGGTCACCTCAAGTCTTATGGAAGTATCCTTTCTTCTATTTGATGGTACATATTGAAGTCCATGGCATTTCTAATGCCAGAACACATTGAAATGTGACAACTAGTCAGTGAAATGTTTAGGGAGAGGCATTTAGAATTCTCAGCCAGAGAGCAATTTGACTTCAATAAACTATAAACCCCAGAATTCCACAGGATGTTGAAAGGGGAATAATAGCACTGTAACAGTGTAGTGTGGAAAGACCTAGGAGTCCAAGGGTAGTACAATAGGGAATCAGAGTGGCAGAGTGGTGACCAGTGGTGGTGGTATACTGAGGCTTAATAGCATCCAGGGCAAGGGGGCTGGGTGAATAGTGGCAGGTGGGACAGAGCAAGCGAGAGTTGGGGTGAGCAGCAGGGGGGGGGTACAGATAGAGGGTTCCTTTTTTTGTGCCTCTCTGAAATTGGTGCCCAGGGCAAGAGCCCCAGTTGCCCCACCCTACATCCACCTCTGGCCAGCAGGCAGAAGTACTACAAGTTATCTGGCTCAGAGCCATGGTTTTTCATAGAATCATAGAGTTGGAAGAGACCACAGTGGCCATCCAGTCCAACCCCCTGCTATGCAGGAACACCCATCAAAACATTCCCAACAGAGGGCCATCCAGCTTCTGCTTAAAATCTTCCAAAGAAAGAGATTCCACCACACTCTGAGGCAGCATATTCCACTGCCAGACAGCTCTGACTGTCACGAACTTCTTCCTGAGGTTCAAGTGGAATCTCCTTTCCTGTAGCTTAAATCCATTGCTCCTTGTCCTAGTCTCTGGAGCAACAGAAAACAAGCCCATTCCCTCCTCAACATGACATCCCTTCAAATATTTAAACAAGGCTATCTTATCTTCACCTTCTCTTCTGCAGACTAAACATCCCGAGCTCCCTAAGCCACTCCTCATAGGGCATGGCTTCCAGACGCTTCATCCTTTTGGTTGCCCTCCTCTGGACACACTCCAGCTTGTCGATATCCTTGTTGATTTGAGGTGCCCAGAACTGGACACAGTATTCCAAATGAGTTCTAGCCAATGCAGAATAGAGTGGTACTATTACCTCCCTCAATCTAGACACCATACTCCTATTGATGCAACCAAGAATCACGTTGGCTTTCTTGGCTGCTGCATCACACTTCTGACTCATAGTCAGCTTGTGGTCCACCAAGACTCCTAGATCACTTTCACACATACTTTTATCCAGCCACGGGTTTCCCATCCTATATTTGTGCATTCCATTTTTTCTGCCTAAGTGTAGGACCTTACATTTGTCTCTGTTGAAATTCATTTTGTTAGTTTTGGCCCAGATCTTCAATCTGTCAAGGTCATCATGAATTTTGATCCTGTCCTCTGGCGCATTAACAACCCTTCCCAATTTGTTGTCATCTGCAAATTTGATCAGCATGCCCTTCGCTCCTTCATCCATGTCATTGATAGAGATGTTGAATATCACTGGGCCCAGGACAGAACCCTGTGGCACCCCACTAGTCACTTCTCTCCAGGATGAAAAGCAGCCATTGGTGAGCGTCCTTTGGGTTCGGTCAGTCAACTAATTATAAATCCACCTACAAATCCCACATTTTACTAGTTTCTTTGCAAGAACATCATGGGGAACTTCATCCAAGTCCTTACTGAAATCTAGATATGCTACATCCACAGCATTCCCTTCATCTATCAAGCTTGTAACTCTATCCTCAAAAGAGATAAGATTAGTCTGGCATAACTTATTTCTGAGAAATCCATGTTGATTTTAGTGATTATGGCATTGCTTTCTAAGTAATTACAAAGTGACTGTGTAATGATCTGCTCTAGGATCTTTCCTGGTACTAATGTCAGGCTGACCAGGCAATAACTATTTGGGTCCTTTTTTTCCCTTCTTGAAGATAGGGATGACATTTGCCCTCCTCCAGTCTGCTGGGACTTCTCCTGTTCTCCAAGAGTAGATTATTGCAAGTGGTTCAGAAATGACTTCCACCAGTTCTTTTAATATCCTTGGATGTAATTCATCTGGCCCTGGAGATTTGAATTCATCTAGTTTAGCAGGTATTCCTATACTACTTTTCTATATATTCTGTGCTTTTTTCCCTTCCCCTTCCTTACCTGCTCCCCACCCCCCAGGTTGAGTACTTCTATCCTTTTGGGAGAAAACTGAGGCAAAGAAGGTGTTGAGTAGTTCTGCCTTCTCTCTTCCACCTGTTGGTAATTGGCCATCTTCTCCCTGCAGTGACCCTCTCATTTCCTTGTTTTTTCTTTCCTGCTAACATATCCAAAAGAGCCATTTTTATTGTTTTTAATGTCACTAGCAAGCCTGACTTCATTCTGCACTTTAGCTTTTCTGACTTTCTTCCTACATCTCCTAGCTATTTGCTTAAATTCCTCTTTTGTAGTTTCACCATTCTTCCATTTCTTGAACATGTTTCATTTTAACAGTTAGCTCAGTTGAGAGTTTTTTAGTCAACCATTCCGGTTTCTTTAGATACCTGCCATTTTTCCTCCTTATTGGCACAATTTTAAATTGTGTTTTCAGTATCTCACTTTTAAGAAACTCCCATCCATCATGAACACCTTTCTCTTTCAGTATTCTTGACCTCAGGATTATGGCAAGTAACTCCCTAAGTTTACAGAAATCAGCTTTTTTAAAGTCTGGGATGCTTCTCTGGCTACACTGGCTTCACTTTCCCACTGAATGACAAATGCCAAAAGAGTATGGTCACTTTCCCCTAAGGATCCCACCACCTTCATCTCATGAACAAGGTCATCCCTGGGAGACTCCAGTCGATCAAAGGACAAGCAGCTATCCTTTTCCTGCTTCCCTTTCCAGGAAGGGCATGTCTGGCACTATCTCCGCTTCCCTTCACTTCTGAATCCCAGGGTTCAGATTTAAGGTCAGCCTTCATGTGAACAGTCTGCATGGTGCAGCAGAACACAGCCCTCAATCCTTTGTTTGGTTGCTCAGAGGAACTCCAGCAATCTGTCATGTTTTGCTGTGCTGTGTTTCTCAAGAAAACACATGGATACTTTCCATCTCATTTAACAATGTTGCTGTTTGCATCACCCCTCCTGTTATATATCACACTACAATAATTCATGACCTTTCACACAGGATATCCATTGGCAGCTTCTCTGCATACACGACTCCCCTCACTTTAGGTTGTTTCTTTTCTCTAAAATAACCCCTGTGTTTTAGTTGCTTTGATCCTCCTTGTTTCCTGGTTTGTCTTTAGATATTCTAACCCCTGTTTTGATCTAGTGACCTATAGCCTAACCCTCCTAAAGTAACCATTAATGGCCATCAGTCCAAACAAACAATAGTTCCCCAACTAGGCTTGCCAAATAATATTTACTATCCCAACCATTTATTCCTAAGAACTAACATCCCTAAGAACTAACATCCCTATTTATACACCTTTTTCCCATCCCTCATACAATCACATGGCATGGATAAAATGACATGACACTAGGTATACAAAACCTTTAATTATTTCAATGTTTTTGTTACCAATTTCAGAGTTATGTATATATTCTGTAGCCACTGGTTTTGTTTTCTTAATTTTCAATTTTAACCCTTCATTTGTACTTTATTCCTTAACTTTCATCAGTATTTGTTCTGTTTTTGCTATTTTCTGCAGATAATGTTGTCAATTGTATATCTGAAATTTGTGATGTTCTTTCAATTTTCATGCCTGCTTTCCCTGAGTCTAATCCTGCATTTCTTATGATATGTCCTGTATATAAATTAAAGAGATGGGGTCATAAAACACAGCCTTGTCTGAACCTGTTTGCCAATGGGAAATCATTCTGTTTCTCCATATTGTATCTGACAATGTCCTCTTGTCCAGTGTATAGGAGACATATCAAGACAATCACATGTTGAAGCACACCAATTTCTTTTACAGTGAAACATAATGTCTCATGATCTACACAGTCAAAGGCTTTGCTGTAATCTATAATGCACAGGTTAATTTTCTTTTAAAATCCTTTGATATGCTCCATTATCCAATATGTGTTAGCAACATGATCCCTAGTGCCTCTTCCTTTTCTGAACCCAGTTTGGATATCTGACATTTCTTTCTCAATAAAAACCTTTCCTGTAAAATGTTGAACATCTCTTGCTTTGTTGGGAGATCACTGCAGTAGTCTGATTATTACCGCAATCCCCAGTATTCCCTTTCTTGGAGACTGGAATGTATATTGAACATTTCCAGTCTGTGGGTCATTCTTTTGTTTGCCATATTTCTTGACAGTTGTTATTAGAGTTTGTATGAATTCCTTCCCTACAGTTTGAAACAGCTGTATTGGTAGACCATCTATTCCTGGTGATTTATTTTTCCCAAGTGCATTGACAGCCTTTTCCATTTCACTTTCTAAAATTGTGGGCTTGTCTTCAGATAGTTCTTCCTTGAAGGAATCTATCATCATTTAATCTCTTTTATGTAATTCTTCAGTTCTATATAGTTCTTTTATATAGTTTATTTATAGAGTTCTTTAATCGATTTTTTTCCCTTGACCACATAATGTGTTTGCCTGTTGGTCATAAAGTACCCCTGTTCTTGATTTCATTTTCCCTTTAATTTCTCAGATCTTGTGGAAGAGATCACTTGTTCTTCATTTTTATACATATTTTTGGTCATATTTTATTTCTCTGCATTGATTATTATTTTTAGTTGGAGTCTCCATGCAGTTGAATCCATTAATTTGTACCATAGTGTGTGAAGCAGAACATTTCTTGTTTTACATGACATAGCTTTCTTGAAATATCTGAAGCAATCACCTCTCAGGCCCTTTCTGCATTTTCTGCATCCTGCGACATCCTGGTGTCATCCCAGCAGTGCCTTTGCTGGGAT
The DNA here is from genome assembly GCA_030412105.1 of Cyclura pinguis. Lineage (NCBI taxonomy): Eukaryota > Metazoa > Chordata > Lepidosauria > Squamata > Iguanidae > Cyclura > Cyclura pinguis. The sequence continues at coordinate 111,341,885 of CM059603.1, forward strand.
GGGAGCATGTTCCGAACACTCCCCTCCACACCCAGCTGGCTGCCAGTAGCATTTGGGACACATTCCTTTCTTCCGCAATGCAACCTGCCTCTTCTAGTGCAGCACTGAGGAAGGAAGCACCTTGACAGTGCTTCTGCCTTTTCTGTACAGCCCCAGCAGGTGCAATAGTCACACAAAAGGGGCCTATTACCGGATCTTTTACAGTAATAGAATACCGTGAGATTGCGATGGCTGAGGATATGACAGGAGTGGAACCACAATGATGTCATGTAGTAGCATGCATCACGGATTGGCTTCAATGTGTCTCCATCCCAGAAAGAGGCCATAGTGTGGAAATGGCCTCAGTCTTTTCTTCCTCAAACTAAGCATGTCGGCTTCCTAAGTCCATTCCTCATATAGCTTGGTTTTCAGACCTTTGATAATCATAATCACTCTCCTCTGGATACATTCCAGACTGTGGATGTCTTCCTTGAATTATGATACCCAGAACTGGACACAGTATTCCAGGTGAGGTCTGACCAAATTATTTCCCTCAATCTGGACATTATATTCCTATTGATGCATCCTAGAATTGCATTATGTTTTTGGCTTCTGTTATCACACTGTTGACTCATGTTTAGCTTGTGTTCTACTAAGACCCCTGTATCTTTTTCACACACACTGTTGTCAAGCCAGCTGTAAATTCCTATAGAGAGAGAGATACACACATACACACTCCAACATCTATATCAATTTCTGTACACTTCCTCCATACTTGAAGTTATAATCCTTTAAGAGAAAGCATCTTTTATGAAAAAGGAGAAATATAAATAGTACATATCAGTAGAAATAAGTGAGTCAAATAGTGTCTGATGATACCATTCAATCATGAGCTGAAGATTGCCTTAGATTATCAGTTAGCACTTCTCAAGGGTACATATGAATCACTAAGATGAGTTGAACTTCTAACTCTCTGACTACGTCTTTGTTTTATCCATGTTTCTTTCTCTCCTCATGTTTGCCTACTCATTCTCATTGTTCATTCTTTTGTATAATATTGTTTTAAAGGCCTGACTATGCAACACTCCAATTTAATCTTGTGTAGTAAATTGGTTTGTTAACAATATAGCAAGCTTCATAATGGTAAACTGTTTAATAATATATAACCTTACTCTTTTCCCCCCATAAATTTTTAAAAAATATATGATGGCTTCAGCCTTCTGTCTTTATTAAAGCTCTGAGGAAAAATAAAGGCCTTCATGTGGTACTGCAAAATACATCAGACTGGTTGCCAAGAGACATTCAGATCATAAGGGAGAGTGAGGCAGCCACCTCTGTTAGCAGAGCTACAGACAGAGCTCCTATTTCACTCACATGTTGTTGCCTACTCCTGTCCTCCTTGTGCCTGCCACTACTCTGGTGCACATGTGCTCACCCCCCATGCATAGGGTTTCCATACTCTACTTCCTCAAAACAAGGGATTTAATTTGCATATTATGCAATTTTTTATGAATATTGTACTAGTTAAGACCATTTATTCAAAGAATTTCCTCCACTATGTCTCAACTGCACTTTTACAGCTACAGATGATCTGAGAGAATGAATGTAATGTTTAGAGTGCTGGACATGGAACAAGGAGAGCTAAGTTCAAAACTCTGCTTGGTCACAGAATGTACAATTCCACCTTCGGCGAGCACTACCTCTCACCAAACCTGCCTTACGGGTTTTATCGTGAACATGACTAAGGAGATGGAAACTATGTAAAGTGGACATGTACATTCCCAATGAAATACATACAAAGGAACCACAATCATATTAGCACATTGTTTAGATATTTAGTCTCAGCAGATTACTATCAGTTTTTCACTGATGACAAAAAGCTACAGATCCATAAAAATAGCACAGAAGCCGCTGAGAGTGACTGCCATCTCATTCACATGATAAAATACAAAAGAAAGTGAGGTCATCCTGCAGTAATTGAAAGAAAAAGGGATGGTCTGGTTTCCTTCAGAGATACAGAATAAATATGTTATAATTAGAAAACAATCTACCTTATCTTTCTTTCACCTAATTGACATTTCGTTAAAATGTACTTGCTAAGCAGCTCATCTGTGCTATACCTATTGTTCAATTCAATTGTTATTCCTTAATGCTTTTTACAGTAAAGATAAAATGTCTGTGCTTTTTACATTTCCATTCCCTCTCATGTCACCAACTACATCTTTCCACCCCAAACATGCATGCGTATGTTTGTGTGTGTGTGTGTGCGTGCGCATGTGTGTATCTGCCAACTGAGCCAACTCTCCATGCATCATATAATCATAGAGTTGGAAGAGACCACAGGGGCCATCCAGTCCACCCCCCCTACTATGCAGGAACACCTAACTAATTACAAAGTGACTGTTTAATGATCTGCTCTAGGATCTAGGATCTTTAAACATTCGGTTTGTAATCAGATGAAACAGATGAAGCAAGCTACACTCTGCAAAAGTTTATGCCAAATGAAGCTAGTTAGATACTTACCTACTCTTGGATAGATAAGGTTAGATAATAGATCTTGTTGCTTTTTCCGCAAGACTAATACAGCCACTCACCTGAAAACTTTGGAAAGTATTCCATCATGCCTATTGAATGTGGCAGATGTGTCTTCCCAACGCCACTCTTGTACTTCTGCTCAACTTATATCCTTCCTACATTCCCACCCTTCTAATGACTGTTTTGTTTCCCTGATAGAGTTTACACTGTGGAGATAAATGGTGTTCTTCTTATGTATATTAAACTTAGTAGGACTGGGACATATGTGTGAATAAACCATTCAAATGGCTATACTGTATGCCACAGACATATAAATATGAAGTCCATAAAAAAGCCTTTTTTTAAAAAAAAAAAACTATTGCTCAGATTTTCCTAAAATCCTGAACAAGTATCTACCTTAATAAGCTTCTACCCCCTCATATCTTGCCTTTTCTCAGCAACTGCTATCTTCACATTGCCATCATGAGGTGGCCATCTCAAGGAGCAGAGCATGGAAGCAATAGATGCAGTATTCCCCTCATTAAGGAGATGAGTTGATTGCTTATTCCCAGTTCCTTATTTGTGCAAAAATTTGAAATGCAGCTGAAACATCCAGATGAATCAAGACATGAGGTCTGAATGCTCCTGAGCCTCCAAAATATCTTCTAAATATCTCATATTGCATATTGCTATAGTCAGAAACTGTCCCCTTAAAAATGAAAAAAAAATTCTTGCCACTCTATGCAACCATAACTGACAATAACAGAAAAAGGAATGATAGCAGAGATGGCCATAATAAAGAAAGAAAAACCATTTTGCATGCTAAAAGAAGTTGTGGATACTCTAAATGATACACTATTACAATCATGGCAGTCTCCCCTGTGAAATGGCTCTCATTTCAATCTGACTTGAAATCATTACTATGTGCAGATGACAGTAAAATGTGTCAATCTCTGTTACCTCAAAATGTGGGTGACTCAGGAGTCCACATGGTAGAAGGGAATTAATTAGCTCAAAATTAGAAAATCTGAGAGAGGGGAGTAACTTTCCACCAATATTTACAGGGTCACACAGGAAATAACTAGCCAGAGATTCAAAAGTAAACTAAAAATGTGTTTTATTGAGGGGAATTCACTCACACATGCACACAAGATACAGTCACACAAGAGCTAACCAAAGGATGAAGGGAGGAAAAATTATGGATAACAAGGCTAAGGGTTTTGGGTTACAACTGCCACTCCAGAAGAGTAGTGAAGAAGCAGTGGAAATGGCTTAGACTTGTGTCCAAGGGCAATACACAGCTGGGAATCAAAGTAGTAAAGAGACATTCAGCAACTGGTGAACTGCAAACTAGTTGCTCAAAACTGGGGATTTTTATATTCTATTTCCCTCCCTAATTAGTTTTTGGTGGAGTGAACAAAAGGAGTCTTGAATGGACTGATTGTTTCAATGTTTTGGTTGGGTGAGGTGACTGAGGAAGGCTTCAGTAGGGAATGCACACAGCAGGGGTGCTTGCTTGCTGCATCTGGATTGACTATTGTTTTCTGTGGGCAGTTAAGAGGATTAGCTTAAAGCCAGTAAGTCAGGTTTTTCCAGCTAATTCTCAGTGAACTTATGACCTGGCCATGCTGAGGTTACCTTTGACCTGCTTTCCAGCCAGTGTCCTTTCCCCACATGGCCTTCCAGCCATACATGTGAATAATTTATATTTTATGCCAGTTAAACATATCTGTCAGTTAATGTCTTTTGCAATTAGACCACAGATAGATGACTCAACCTTTAGAAACAACAGCACCTGAAACCATCTCTACAGTCTAAAAATAATTCTCTTGTAGAAATCAATTGTTTGGAGCTAAAGTCATTTAACATCCCAGCTTTAGCCTCTGTAAACCAGACGGAGCTTCTGCACTCTCCTTACTCTAGCCAGCTTGTGGTTGAAGCTGAGATATATCCCGTCTCTACTAAGAATCCGTCTTCACTTGTTTCTGACTTAATCAGTTTATTGGGCTCTAGCAATATGTAAAACATGTGTGTCTAAAAGCTTCTGTAAATGGCTGCATTGTACCTAAGACCAATAGTTCCATTGAACTGGCTAGCCCAGAAGCCTGACGGGGCATTATCCAGGAGAATCTCGACCTCAGAGTAATCTCCTGGAACATTGTAGGATGGATCAACAGAGATGGAGACACTTCCTTCTTTCAATTTATTAAACAGTACAATATTATTTTATTACAAGAAACCTGGCTTACTGGGAATATTATCCTGGACGGATTCACTCCTATCGCTTTAGAAGCTTCCCAGTCAAACAAGAAGGGACAGCCAAGTGGTGGTCTAGCAATTCTGATCTCCAATGGCACAGCAGCAAAGATCATTTCCATAGAGAGATGTGAGCACTTAGCATTGGGGATACTATTCCATTTACCACCATTTAATTTTATTTTAATAACAATTTATATCCCTCCATTTAGTTCTAAAGTTTCAATAGAGGGTATTTGGGTTAAAATGGAAAATTTTATTTTTTCCTTTTATTGTTAAACATCCTACATTTTACGTTATATTCTTGGGGACTTAAATGCTAGGTCTGGCCATAGTGATACCAAATTGGAGACAAAATTCCCAACTCTTACTGAGTTAAGAGAGGATAGATATTTCCCACCCAGGTTTTCTAAAGATAAGACTTCAAATTTCTCAGGTTTTTGCTTAGCACAACTTGCATATAGGCTAGATTTATTTCTGTTAAATGGTGCTGTGCAGCATGATATTCCTGGTGAATATACATTTGTTACCCTGTATTCTGGGGGTCCCGGGAAGGACACCTAAATAACCTTGCAATTACACAAATTGGGGAAATTAGTCAAGAACACTGGTTGGCAAAACGAGAGGCAGGGTAACGCAGCGGAATCTTGTAACCCAGTGTTTATGGGGTCAGGCCAAGCCAAGAAGCAGACTGGTTTGAAAGTAATGAATGATCTTTATTAAATACAGGCACACAATGTAAGCAACACACGCACACAGATAACTAAGGAAAATAAAGGTGTGAGTAAGATAGCGGGATTTTCAGAGGGATCATTGATTCGGGTGATACGAAACCTGTTCCTGAAGCCCGGAAGAAGATGGAGAGCGAAGCTGGGGTTTGATGTATCTCAGCACGTGGAGCTGAGGGGAAGCTCGCCAAGCGATGCGGCAGCAAGGCAGTATGGAACTCGGGAGCAATCCAAGGAAGCGCTCAAAGTCAGGGTTTTTTATAAGGAGAATTGTGACCGCAGGCTAGGTTGGACTTGGGGAGAACAATAGATTTGGGGCTGGAGACAAAGCCTCCGAAAGGTCAGAATTTGAATGATTGAGTTACAGCCAAATTGTCAATAGGATAGCTGGTATGCAAACGCGTAGTACTTGAGCATTGTATAGTCAGATCATCAAGCTGCCAGCGCTAGGCAGAGGATCTTTTGAAAGCTGCGTACATACCTAATGGAGGTACTTGCCTTGAGGTCTCCTAAAGCTGTGAGTCGGCTGTTTCTGACCTGCCTGCATTGTTTCGGAATATTACGGCGATTATCAGCCTAGCCTGTATGCGTGCTTGTCTGGGGGCCTCGCAAGCACATGGAGGGGAATGGGTATGTGAGGCCGAATTATTGACATCAAAAGATATCTTTTTATATCCCCGAAAGCTCGGGCTAGCCAGGGCAGTAACACATTCATCAACCAATGCAGATCCAGTACAATTGATTATTGCTTAATTTCAAGGAATACATTTCATATGATCCTACACTTTGTGGTCATCACCAGAACTGAAAGTGACCACCTTCCGTTAGTCCTTACAATAATGACTTAAAGCAGAGTGATTTAGCAACCGTCGTTAAAAGTGGATACAGTTGAGTCAAGAACAACAAGAAGAATCAAATCAAACTCCACCCTCCCACTATTCCTTCTTCTTCCTGTTCTCTGTGCCTCACACATGGGTCTTTGCACCTGTGTAGATTCATTCATAGAATGTTCCAGAGCTGAGTAGCTTTTGACAGTAACCCCACCCATGTAGTCACTTGTATAAATAGCACCAAGAGGTACTGTCCTCAGATACTTTCTGTCTGTTGTTAGATTTACCTAACAGAACTACATCTGAGTGGCTTCAGCTTCAAACATCTTCCACTTCTTTTCTCTGATCTGGTTAGTGGTCATTCCTTTGTATGGCCTTTAAGGTCCTCATCAAGAACTGTTCCTTGTTTGGAGGAAAAATTCTCCACTTGGACAGCTATTCTGCATGTCTTTTTTTGCCTTGGAGAGGGTGACCGCATGAACTCGTGTTCCTTTTGTAAAGGGTTCACAACTCAGGGACTCAAAACCACCTCTCTTGCCTTCACCTCTTCCTTTGGGAGCAATCTTCAAAATCATGGATGTAGCTGCACAAAATTACCCACTCCACTCAGTGCCTGCTTCCATTTGTAATTCAAAGCCATTGACTTCATTGCTCCATTGCTAGCCTTCTTCCTTAAAATTGATGTCATCTCCTCCATCATCTTCAGTAAGGTCAGTCATGTTTCCAACCATAATATAGGGTGATCTAGAATTGAGAGTGGCCCCTCCTACACCAGACAAGTCCATTAGAGTATGATAAAAGTTGTCCTGAGGCCAAAAGAGGAGCACAGTCAAGCCTGCTGCTCCCAGGGAAACAAAGTGGCCATAAGGCAAGGACCACTGGACATTCACTTCAAGGCCAACTGCAAATCCTCTAGCCCATCATTTGTCATCTTGGGCCCGATACTGTGCCAGATCCTGACTCTCATGCTCAAGCTTTTATGAACTTTTATGAACTAGATTTCATGGTTTGCAGGATAGCCACCTATCTCTTTCTCAACAACCCAGATCTCCTTCAACAGGCTCCCACTCTGCTCCCACATCAGGCATCTCTAGTCCTCCTACATGATGCCATGCCTCTAGGTGAACAAGCCAACAGTCACTTCATCTTTTGCCATCACCAGGTCCATTAGTCTGAGACAGATCAACATTGGTTGGTGAACAGTATTGTTATGATTAGTAGGTCTGCATAGGTTCTGACAACCCTTGACATTGAAACCAGGAATTATCTTTGGACTTCTGGGTCCCATACCTATGATCCCCCATGGTTGGAACAGACAAAAACAGGTGTTACTTATCATTGTTCTGTTTATTCAACCTTGCCCAAACGGCTTCCCTTTGAGCTGCTCATTTCAGTCTCCTCCATGATTGGAGGTTGGGGGACAAAGGTGAATCTAATTCCTCTAAATAATTGCTGGTCTCGTCTCCCACTGGCACTGGTTGTGGCAGCTTGTCTTTCAGCTGATGGGGGTGTTTCCAAGATATTTTGGTCTATCACTGGCTCTGTTTCTAGCACAATCAATTGCTTATTGACCTCAGAGTCATTATCTATCACAGTACCAAGATGTGCTGTCAATACTGGCTCCTGTCTGTATCACCTCATTGCTATTATCAGTCCTCCACTACACCATACCAGGCTTCATAGCATTCCTGACAGTCTCTTCCAGCATCTTCCCATGCCAGCACACAGATTTTCCCATCCGTTTTCATGGCCCACTTCGTGCCTACACAGGATTGGGCCTCTTTTCTGCCTCTACCATCCAAAGAGTCAACTCTGTTCTCATGAAACATGCACTCCCAGGGTACCTCCTCCTTGTTGCTCCTCTGGAGATAAGGCTGCAGAATCTTCTGAACCTCCTCTCTTCCCTGGAATAGGAGGTAGATGTATCTGGCCAGGTGTCACAGGTGGAAGACACGTGCCCTTACATCAGCTTCATCTTTCAAGTCCCTTGGGCTTGAGGTTAAAGCATCACCTGCTCCCCACTTGATCCTGTTTTTCAAAGAGTAGGACTCCACATCCCCAGACTGGCTATGCTACCACTTCTTCCAATGCTATTAGAGGTAGTCAAACTGTCATGGAGGAAGCTGTCCTCTGTTCCCCCAACTGCAAAACACATGGAAAACCTTTACCGGATGTAGCAAGAGAGCACTACTTTTCTCCTAACTCACCCTCTCCCCAATTCCATCACAGTCCAAATGATACAATCCACTTTGTCTAAAAAAAATTTGTTCCATCTGGCCAACAAGACTACCATCTTATTCCCTTTGGCAGGAAGTTCTATGTCTACCTTAGCTATCCATGTTGCAAGCTATCAAACCTGCATGGCAGGATATCAACAATCCCATTGGAAGAAGATTGCCTTCTTCATTCCATATCTCCCTGAGGAACAGAGAAATGTGACCATCCTCTTTGATCAGAAGGTCCACCACTTATCAAATTACAATGGCATGGGATGGTGCTGACTGCACTGGCCATCTCCATCAGACTCTGCTGCTATACTTGGCTATGATAGTTGGGTCTCACCAAGGATGCCTGCAACCACAATAAAAACCTCCCTTTTCATGGGGAAGGCCAATTCAATGTTTGGACCAATGAGACCACAAATACTATCTTCAAGGCCCAGATACTTGATCTTAGCCAAAAGGCCGAGAAGCAATTCAAGGCCGAGACCACAGCAAAGAAGATGGTGTTTGGCCCTGCCACTCAGCCTTCACACTCTACTAGGCTTTCTTGGAAGAGATCAAGTTACTCATCTCTATACACCTCCTACTGCTTTTACCTCCCTCAGTCCTGCCAAACTTCATAATCTAAGTGGTCCCAGCACTTTTCCAAAATCTCTCAATATCAGACTTTTCTTCCATCCCACAGGCCCTGACCAAACAAAAAATGGCTTTAACTCTGGTAGTCTTCTGCCTGTTCTGCCTCTGTCTTTGTTTCAACTTTTTCTTCTTCATGTGCCTCTCTTCCTCCTGGTTCATTTTCCCACATGAAAATGCATAAACTGAGACTCATCATCATTTGCCTCAGCTATGTGATTTAATTCCCCTGGTGACCCCGACTGGGAATCTTCATCCATTCCAGAATCAGAGATCTTCTGGTGAGAAGTTGACACTGAAAGGATGGAATCAAGCACCTTCCTCCATGAGTTACCCACACTGGCTCCTTCTCCTGGTATTTTACCATTCTGAAACAAGATGGCTCCCTCTGACCCCCCCCCCCATGGACCTACGAAGTGTAGACAGCTATATCCAACCCACAAAATTCTGGATGATTACAATGTTCATTTTGCCTCTCCTCAAACCTGGAGACTGGTTTGCCTCATTGAAACTTTAGGATGTTTATTTTCATATTCGTATAAATCCTCAGCTCAGAAAGAACTTTCACTTCACCAATGGTTCAGGTGTCTTCCAATACAAGGTCCTACACTTTGGTTTATCCATGCCTCCCCACAACTTCACCAATGTAATGGCAGTAGTCATTTCCCACCTTTGAACTCAAGACATAACAATGTTTCCCTGTCAAGATGACTGGCTCCTCAAAGCTTCAATGGACTCTCAACTATCCAAAAACATAGGCAGAACTCTTGATTTACTCTTGAACCTTTATCAACATAGAGAAATCTTCTCTCTTCCCCTCCCATTCATCAGAGCTCTCTCTGCTTACCAGACTCCAAGCTTACCAGAGCTTTCTCCCCGCACCCATCCAGGGCCAAAATAATACACTCCCAGGTCTATTGAATACTGTCCACACCAACCACAGTCCATATTATAATGTTCCTCTTAGTCTTCTTTGTGACCATGACCTGTGTCAGATTTCATGCCTCCCAGTTGTTGTTTCTTCACCAGTTTGATCCTCAATGACATAACCCCAACTTGCAACTGGTACAACATCCAGACAGGGAAGGGATGCACACTGCCAGGAACTCTAGCTCCAGGCCGCCTGGTCTTCTGTGGAACTTTGCCTCCACATCAATGCCCTAGAACAGTACATAATCATCAAGTTATTTTGTGCTTTCAAGATTTCTCTCAGGGGCAAAATGTTCCAGGTTTTGTTAGGCAACATGACCACGTCAATAATTAGAGAGGTACCAGATCACCCACGATGACCACTCTGGCCATACACGTTCAGAACTGGTGCATCAACTGGGCGTTTTATCATAAGCAGTTCATGTCATTGGCCATTCCAACACACTAGTGCACTCCACCGCCGGGACTCTAACAAGTCACACAAGTGGATCCTATCCAATACAGCCTTCTTTGCCATTTGCTGCTGTTGGAGCTGCACAGCAATCAATGTGTTCTGTCTTAGATGAATGTGAAGTCCAACCTGCATTGCACCAGGGGAGATTCCAGTTGCAATGCCCTAGGGGACACACTTTTCCACTCCTGTTCTTTACCTCTTCCCACCTTTTCCCTGTCTCATGTGGGTATTGGTGAGGGTCCAGGACGATTACATAAAGTGAATCCTGATTGGTCCCTGGAGGCTATGCCAGCTGTGGTTTGCCACTCTCCTTTGTTACTCTAAAAGTGGGTACTCAGGGATTCACCTGCGATGCCAGTACCTCCACATGACAAAGGGGAATTAATTAGCTCAAAATTAGGAGGCCTATGAGAGGAGGGTAGCTTAATGAGATTTTTCCACCAATGTTTACAAGATCTTGCAGGAAAGAACCAGCCAGAGAATTCAAAATGTAAACTAAAAATGTATTTTAATGAAAAGTTTACACATGCAAGCAAAAGATCCAAACATTCATGTACTCACACAAGGACTAACTGGAAGAAAAGGAAGGAAAGTTGTGGATAGATGAATTTTAGAGTTTGAGTGATAATTACAGAGGAAAGCAAGGAAAAGCAGCAATGTGACTTAGATAAGCACTTAAGGATAGTTCTTGTTCAGGAATCTAGAAGACAGTGTGGCATTCAGCAAGGCGAGAGACTGTGCTGGACTGCTCAAAACTGAGAGTTTTAATACCCAAAAACTACCTTGTGGATATGGGTGTGAATTGCTTTCCCAGCAAAGTGGACAATGGGAGTAGCAACACAAACTATAAGGTCCAGAAGGTGTTAATGGTCTTAGTGTTCAGGTGAGAAAGGGGTAAGGGCTGTCATAATAGCTCTGTATTGTGGAGAGGTTGAGAAGACAAAGCAGGGGGACATCCAGGTGTGAGGTGTGTGATTGAACTTGAACTTCCCCTTTCTACACAGAGATGTCCAGCTTTAGCATAAGCCTATTGTCTCTGGAGTTGCCTTGTAATGTGTCTGATAATGATTTCAGTTGTGCCTAGAGGGGGGTTGGGCTGACTGCCTTGCAATCTCATGTTTACAGTCATTTACAATCATTAATATTCCTCTCCAGTTTGACCTTCCAGTCACCTCAGATTCCATTTTATATCAATGCAAATTAATGTACCACTTTTGTACCTTCACCCTGGCTTCATGCCTCTCTTCTCTTCCCCAAAATTAGTGCAGATGAGTGCTCTGTCCTGACCTTCCTCCTTCAATTGAAAGATTCAGGACTCACTGTGTCTTCCCTTAGTCTTTCTAAGGGTCTGGGTCCTTGATTAAGTCTTTGCAGGATTCTGACTGCAAGGATTTTGGCTCTGACTATAGTCTCTGCAGAATCCTACCCAGTACCTCAGGCAGAGCTGGCTGCTCAGACGCAGGGCAGCTGGAGCGGCCAGGAGCCGGCTGTATAAGGGCTGGGTTTTCTCTGTAGCCTAGGCCACATTAACATGCTTTTCTGTGCTGCTTGTAGCTTTTCCTGATGTTTCAGTGGTTGTGCTCATTCCTGGCCCCTTGGACTCCTGATACCAGGTCAGACCTCTGTTGCCTTGGGCTCTTGCTGGACTGACCCCTGGCCTCCTAACTCAGTGCTTGTTCCCTGTCCCAGCACTGGTGCCTGTGTCAGATAATCCTTGCCACCCATGCCCTGGATCCCCCCCTCTTATTTTTTTTTTTGGCAGTGATAGTGGTCCACCAGCCACAGAGACATCCTTCTGCAGCACTCTTCCACAACACTACCATCAAGAGATTCCTCCATGATCTTTCCAACCTCTGTCCTCTGGTCTGGAAACCCATGCCTTCATGGTCTCTCTGTCTCTTGTCCTGTCTCAGCTCATACACAAACTCTTCAAACCCATGGCAGCTACAGATTTGTGTCTCCACACACTTCAAACATTCTTGCTTGTTGCAAACACCTCTTCCAAATGTGTTGGTGAATTCTGCTGTGCACTTGGATCAGCCTTACTTGATCTTCTAGAAGGACAAGGTGGTCCTCAGGTTCAACCCAGCCTTCCTCTTGAAGGTGGTCTCCCCATTCTACCTAAATCATCTTTCCAGCCTTTTACAAAAATGTCTCAATGGAATTAGAAAAGGATCTCCATACCCTTAATGTTTGCAAGACCTTTGCTTTCTGTACCAACCAAACAGCCCCCATCAGGCATTCCCCTCGCTTCTTCATGTGATATGGAGGATGTTGCATGGGCTTCCCAGTTTCCTCCCAAAGACTTGTCCACTGGGTTGTGTACTTGGTTAACCTAGCCTAACGGTTGGCATGGAAACTTCTATCACTGCATGGTCACTCTACTTGAACTGTCTCTACCTCTTTCACCTGGCTCCAGGGTGTCTCCCTTCCAGAAGTTTACGAAGTGGCAATATGGGCATAGCTGTCCACCTTCATCTGCCACTACAGTCTTGACTGCAGTGCTTGGGAAGGCAAGGTTTTCATCAGGACAGTGTTGTCTTTCAGCCTAAGCTGACGCAACCCACCATCACCTATGGTAAGCTATCTATTCACCCATGTGTGAGGCACAGAGACCATGAAGAAGAAGGACAGGTTGCTCACCTATAACTGTAGTTCTTTGAGTGGTCATCTGTGCCCTAATATAACCTGCCCTCCTCCCCACTTTTCACAGGTCTGCTCCTGTCAACAGATGTTGGAAGGGAGGGGAATAGCTCTTGGCATTATTTTTATGGGTACTTAAATGGGCAGGGTTACTGTCAAAAGCTACTTAGCTCTGGAACATTCTATGAATGGATCTGCACAGGCACAAAGTCCCATATGTGAGGGCACAGATGACCATTCAAGAACCTGTAAGCAACCTGTCCTTCCTTCATCTCACCTCCCACAATCATGATGTTCCCCTCCCTTGCTTATTGTCCTCTTCTGCTTGCACTGCTCACTCTCCCATTTGTCTTTCTCCTTCCATTGCCTCCCCTCGCACCCATGCAGTGCACTCACTAGCTTCTTGTGAGCTGCTGCACACACTTTTTGCTTTCCTGACCATCATACTCTCTCCTTCACCTCACCTCCCACCATCATGGTGGGTCCCCACTTGCTTTGTGCACTCCACTACTTGCACAGCTTGTTGAACCATCTGTCTTACTCCCCACTTGCTTCATTTGCACCCTTCTGGTACACCCCTTACTTACTTTTTTGCACTCTGATGCTCATGTTCCTCATTCTCCCATCTCTCCTACTTTCTCCTTTCCTCACCTTTGCCCTTGCAGCACACCTCTTGCTTGCTTCTTGCACACTGCTGCTTGCATTTCTCATTTTCTATACTCTTCTAATCCTTCTCTTGCCTCAACTTGCACCCTTGTGATGCATTCCTCTCTTGCTTCTTGGACACCGCAGCTTACACACTGGCTCTCCTGGTTCTGCTACTCTCTCTTTCATGGCATTCCACTCCTTTGATTCTTGTGCTTTGCTATTTATACTACTTACTCTTCCATTTCTCCTATTCTCTCCCCTGACTCACCCGATACCATTGCAGTACACCACTAGCTTCCTTCTTGCACCCTGCTGCTCACACCTTTTCTACTCCCTTCTTGCCTAAACTTGCACCCTCCTGGTACACTCTTCACTTGCTTTTTTGTGCGCCATAGTTCATACTGATCATTCTCCTTATCTTCTTCTCCCTCTCTTGCCTTAGTTTGCATTCTTGTGGCATACCTCTTGCTTTCTGCTTGCACACTGGTCTTCATACCATTGGCTCTCTTATCTCTCCTGCTCTCCCCCTTTGAGTGGTCCCCTTCCTTGCTTAATCAAATTCTGTCTCTATCTGAAATAGCAAAATCATGATGAAGATCATAAACATCCCAACCAAAATCTCCTATATGGGGGTAATAATATAGGTTTATATTTACATTGCAGTGTTTAGAAAACCTCTAAAATGTTGTATGTTTTCCAAACAAGATGTAAATTCAAACAGAAACATTTTTGCTGTTGCTGCTGCTCCTCCTCCTCAGGTGGTTGTGGGATGGTTGTAATAATGTTGAGAGGCTACAACAATGACATCTCCAGGTCTTTTGTTAACTCATCTGAGTAGCTGTCACTTGTAGAGTCAAGAAATGGCCTGTAGACAAAGACACTGCAGGTCTCTTTTTTTTCTTATGTCTTGTGGTTTTACCAGAAGAAGAATTTCCCTGGGGGAAAATAGACAACTTGGCACCTCATTCAAATCCCTTTTCCTAATCTGTTGGGCAAACTTGCTAGATTTAATCCAGGTTTGAGTAAACTAAATCCCCCTTTTCTCTAATGCTAATGTCTCAACCCTCCCCTAAACTGTTTAAATTAAATGGCTTGTAGACAGAAAACTTTTATCAAGCCTACTAAAAATTGTTTCTGGTAGCTTCAACATTCTGCAGTGCATATATTTCATCAAGGTTACTTTCAAAAAGTAATTATTTGACAGATCAAGCAAGATCAACGGGGTTGTAACCCCTCTTTTCCTCCCACAGGAGATAATCAATCAGGGTGACCAAGACTGATTCTGTTCCAAAACTAGGGTTGAATTCAAAATGATATATGTCAAAAAAAAATTGTTGTTCCTTCCACCAAGCTTGCAAACACCTTGCCCCTCCCCCCAAGAAATGGTGTTAGTGATCTAGCAACAGGTCGTATGGATTTGGGGATGGCTTTTCCAAGAGGGGACACACTATCAGCTTTTTCAGCACAGTGGGCTTTACTTCATCATGTGAGGATGTGTTCATCATTCCCCAGATCCATCTAAGCAGTTTCTGCCCCAGCTAGCTTGAATAAACTAGGATGGACAAGGAACAAGAGAGCATCTTCTGACCAACAAGTGATGAGTTCTTGTCCATGTTTTTTATGTATTAAAGCCATCTAAGACAGCGTGAAGTTATGTAATTCTAATCTCAGAATATCTTGCAAAATTTTTACAGTAGATTTCTTATAGTTCCAAGGCCCCCAAAAACTAGTTATATATGGCTATAGATACGTACGTACATATGCTCTTCATTTTTCTTGTTTCTGTATAATGATTGCATCAAATAGTTAATCTCTTCACTGTTAACCACTTTTTCTATCTTGAAGATTCACTTCCATTTTTGAAAGAGTGGCCAGTTTTTTTCAGTCTCAGTGCAAATTAAGAGTGGAAAAATTAAAGTTTTATGAATTATGAAAGAGTGTTAAATGGATTAACTTTTTGCTGTCTGTTCCTCTTTAGCTTCTGCAGTTTATTTTGTGATCTGTGATCACAATGAACAACATTGCATTGTAGCATCAGCAGCAAAGTTTGATTGCTCTTCTAAGTGAGACAAATGTGTCAGGAAGTTCCAGTTTTCCCCCTGTAATTCTTGATTTTCTTTCTTTCTTTTAAACATACTATCCAAACAACTTTTCTGTCCTCCCAAATTATTTTCTGGTAAATCCCACACCATCAGCAATATGTTATTCCTACTCTTGAGTGAGTTTCTCTTTAATTCCAACATATATTGAAATTAAAAAAAATCTCACTCACTTGTCCTTCTTCCTGTCCTTTCTACCTGTCTTTTTTAAAAAAAGTAATAATGAATCATGTCTTCTTATGATATGTCCAAAGTACAGCAGTCTCAGTGAACTTTGTTTCAAGAGAAGTTTTAGGATTCATTTGCTCTAGGACCCATTTTTTGACTTTTTGAAAGTCCATGTTATCCACAGAACTCTCCTCCACATTTCAAATGAAATTGTCTCCTTATCAGTTTTTTTTCACTGTCCAGTTTTCACTACCATACAATAGCATGGGCAATTATGTCTTTAGTATTCAGTGATAAATATTTAAACATCTCAGGCCCTTCCAAGACCTAGTTTTCTTCTGATTTCTTGACTGATTAATGACTGAGCCAAGGTATGGAAAATCTTGAGCTATTTTATGTTGTTGTTGTTAAATATTCCAATATATATCAATTTATCTCAATTTTATTTTTTTAAAAAAACATTCCCATATATATAGAATAAAATTCTCCTCCCCCCACATTTATCTTCCATTTCATCACATTTTCATTGGAATTTATAATTTATAAACAAATACTGTTTATTCCTATAGGTCATTTTCATTGTATTAATCTAAGGAATTTTCATTTTTTGTACATATATATATTATATTATTATATAATGTAACATTGTTACTCTGATTTCTGGGGTCCTGTGGGGGACACCTTAACGTGCTCCAATAAATGCGGAATGAGAACTAGCCAAAGCACAAGCTGTAGCAATAAAAGAGGCAGGGCAACCTAGTGAGATCTTTCAACCCAATTTTTACTGGGTCAGGCCAAGCCAAAAACCACAACAAATTGCTAATTAAATTATTTTTATTAAAAAAATCAGTCTTTGTGCATGTTCGTACTTACGCAGTCACTCATACAGACTCTAACGAGAAATAAAAGAGAGGAAAATTGATAGGAGATTTTGGAGAGGTATTGTCGGGGTATACTGCACCTAGTCCTGGAGTCCGGAGTCAGAGACAGCAGCGGAGCGAGAGAGAAGAGACTCAGAATGTGGAGAGCTGAGGGGATAGCCGGACGGAGTGGCGTGGAGCCTAGAGTAAACCAGAGCGATCCGAGGAACCACTCAAAAACTGGGTCTTTTTATAGGGGAAAATGTACCTGGAGGGCTAATCCTTTCCCGGGCAGAACAATGAGTTGAGGAGCTAAAACAAAGCTCCAAAATGTGCATGATTAGAAGGACAAAGCTCCAAAATGTCAAGGTTCTTAGTCTGATTGGTTTTTGCCAGGCTTGTCAAAAGCCACAGCAGTACACAAATTGCTCTCGCTTGATGGGCTGTTTGTCAGGATCGCTAACCCTGTCAAGCTGGCTTCTTGGGGCAGAGGACTCTTTGTATAATCTAATGTGTGCGTGTCTGGAGGGCTCCTGGAGCTATGTGACAGATTGTTTACTGGTCAGACCAGGTTTTTCCTGATAGCGGCTGTTCGGCTGTGCTTGTCTGCCTGCCTGCTTGTCTGGGGGACCCTCTCAGGCACGTGGAGATATTTTTAATGTTAGATGTTAATAAATTGTAGAACCCAGGAGAGGGCTAACTACTGCAGTAACAATCCCCTCCCCCGAAAATGGGCAATGAGGGCACGATATCAGACATTTTCCAATTAACAACAAAAATTAATTTTTAGGGCTGAATTGGGGAGATAGGGCAAGGCTGCAGTATACCACCAGAGGGAGAATGGGAGAGCCTCAAGGGAAAGGGCTAGAAAGAGGAAGTTCAGCCTATGGTTTACATTTCTAATGTTTCTACTCACACTCACACACAATATACATAGGAAAATAAACAACAAAAGAGCTTTCTTACCAATGGAGAAGCGGTAGTGAAGTATCAATATACAAATAAGCAATTCTAACATAGGTAGTGAAACTGTACATTGGAAGGAAGCAGCAGCAGAGTCACCAGTCTGTGGCAGGAATCAAGCTTAGTCCAAAAGTCTTTGGGGTGCAATAAAAAAAAATCCTTGTCACCCCCCCCCCAAGTCCAGAAAACTTTCTTCATGCCCAGTGTCAAGGTCAGAGACCTGGGTGGTGAGCCAGCCCAGAGAAGAGAAAAGGAGACAAACAAGCACTTACTCAAGGAAGTTCATTTACCAGAGCACCAAGCAAAGCTGTAGTGAGAGTTCCAAAGCCAAGGGTCAAGAGTCCAGAGATCAGTTCAAGGTATCAGGAACCAGGTGCTGGGAGCAAGGTACAGGCAAGATGAGGGCTTGTAAGAAGTTTGCCACAAGCAAAAGGAAGCTTCCAGGCAGGCGGTTATATAGTCCCAGGCACAGGTGTGTCCAGTCACCACTTCTTAAACTTAGCCAAGAAAGCCTCCCTTTGCACAGCCCTCTTGAGTCTCCGCCTTGATTGGGGGCTTATTGAACCAGGCTCCAGACCTCTTCAGAATCGGATCCCTGTTGCTCTAAAGGAGCAGGCAGAGGGACGTCTGCACCTGCTTGGTCCATGGCAGCAGGGGGAGCTCTTGAGCTGCAGGACTCATCTCCACCCAGAGCCACAGGGACCAACAGCTGCTGCTCGTCATCAGCAGCTCTGACAGGGGCTTCAGTTATCACACCCAGAAACAAGGGCAATTACTGTAAGTCTGTCAGGAAGGCGAGCGGAAATGTCTGAAGTCAGGAACTGATGTGGGCAGCTGGATACTCATTGCTGCACCCCTTCTTTGACAACAGGGTTCGTTGATGTTGACAGCGTTGATGACTGCAGACCCGTCTGAGCAGTCCTTGGTGGGTGCTCGCTCGACTGCTGCATCTTCTGCTGGATTTGGTTCCCACAGTTGTCTGGAGCCTGTTTTAGGGAATGTCTAGACACTTCGATTAATGGCAGTTATGCAAATTGGGGTCCAATCAAAGACTGACGGGGCTTGTCATGGGAGTTAGACAAATTGGGGGAACCTTTCCTTTGTCAGAATGTGGGCTGTGGGGAGAAATTTGGGAATATTGAAGACTTGTGTGTTATCGAGTTTAACCCAGAAGATGGTACCAGAGCTAAAGCAGGCATGGATCACCCTAAGGCTTCAGGGAGTCAGTCGTAGCTTGGGAGGCTGCTCTCACAGCAAGCCTTCACCTCTGAGCTAGACCGGGCCTGCAATGCTCATGGGTCAGATGAACCAACTGAGGCCAAGTTGGCAAATTGTGCTCCATCTGATATTTCACTGGAGCATATATTAACATCCTCTCCTTGCAACACCAAGAGGATGCAATGGCCATGGTACCACTGTCTCAGCTTGAACTAGGTTAAACTCTGGTCTTCAACTCCTTGCTCTGGTGAGAGGAAGCTCCCTTCACAGTTGAAAGAAAGAATCCTTAAGAGACAAGCCTGGGTTATGCTTGCTCGTTGACAGAGGGGGTGCTGACACTTCCTGACAGCTTATCAGATGGGGCGGATCAGTCTATGCAAATGCCTTGAGGACATACGCAGGCGTCCCAGGAGGCACTTACACTTCAATTGTCACCTTTGGGCGCGGGTTATCTTTGGGTAGGACCATGGGGGAAGGTATTGCATATTCACGCATTTGATATCAGTAGCAACAGTGATCGTTGCGGTGGCTTTGACAGTTCTTACCCTAGCTGTCAAAGCTCTCTGATGGCACAGGGTTGATGGTCTCTTGGGGGTTCTGACATATCTGGGTGTTTAGGTTGGCTCTCCAGAGTTAGACCTAGTTCTCCTGAGAGGTTCTGTGAAGGACCTCTCATCTCGCCCTGTCGCCCCATGGCGTCATTGCACGTGGTGTCCCTGGACTTCGGAAATCCTGATGCCATGGTGTAAACTGCTCTACCTTCCTCAGGGTAGTAGGGCTAACTCTGGAGGCCCAATCTACCTCAGGGGACCTTGGGATTTTTAATCCCTTGGTTCCTCCATTTCCACATCCCCTTCCCCTTATACAAATAAAAGATAGAAAAGACTAACTCTTGCCTTATGGGCATGCAGTACCATGGGAGAAAAACCATTCTTACGGATTACAGAAAAGGTTGGACCGCGGTTGCCCTGTCCAATTCACTAAGGGCTTTCAATTTAGTTAGCTGGCCACGTATCCAATATATGAGGCCAGCGAGGCTGAACACGGATAGGATTTGGAATACCAGAATTACAACGATGGGGTGCAACATAAAGTTGAAGAACCCCGTTGCTTTTGGAGACCACCCTAGGAGTGACTCCCACCATGAATGATGACCAGCATTTACAATTTCTTCACCATTGTGTGAGACCAAAAGGGCTGCTTTGCTTCCTGCAGCCTTAATATTCATTAGCTGTTCCTTTAAATCAGGGTGAGTCAGTAACTGGTATAGTATACATAAATTAAGCCCAAAGAATACAGGGGAAACAGAACTGTACAGGGAGTGGATTGCAGCCATTTCTTGCTTTGTCCAGATGGGTATTGCGTAATCTATATCGCAGCCACTTATGGTGGTGACATTGCAGAAACAGCAGTGTAAGGTGGGGATCATGGGTTATAGAGTATATCCATTTATTACAATTAGGTGACATGCAGTTCTTATGCATACACATCCCTCTCCAGTGTATACGATGGCTGAATTAGAATCTTTTGTGATCTCATAGTCGCAACTGCCTTCTTGGCCCTTAAGGGGCATCAAACACGGATGATGGGACATTAAGTTTTCATCCGAACAGATGAAGCCTAAATTCTCCCGGTGTCTACATCCTTCTACATTTACAGTTTGCCATTTAGGACCAAGCACTGTAGCCCAATGATTACGGTCTTTAGAATACAAGATACCACCAGAAACGGTTTGAATTCCAAGGGGAATGACTGGATGGAAGGGGAGTATGGTTCTTGCAGTGACAGTCACCACAAATAATTGTAATTGATTCCGTCGGGGAATATATGTGGAATTTACAAGGGTCCACCATGCTTCAAGCTGCACCTCCTCTTTCCTTAGCTTAGGCCAAATCATTTCTCTAATTTCCTTTGGGATATACCCATCTTGGGTATGTCGAATTAACTCTCTAGCTGTCATCATGTTTGTGGTGTGCATTTGAATGCACACTAAGGCTGTGGAAATGTTTCTATTGCCAAAATGCATTTCTCTTGCCAGAATTAAATCTTTTCTCTCCATGGCCAATTCCCAATTTAAAAGCAATGAAGTTACAGAGTGATAAATGTTAGCCAAGAATTGGGTGGATTGCCTTATGGGCTTTCCCATATTTGCTATGTCGGTGGTTATGTAAGACAGCTTATTGACCAAAATTTCAACATTGGCTGCATCCAATAAAGACATACTGGCTTCCACGGGAGTGATCCAGTCCTGCCATACCCTTTTTACCCTAGAGGGACTTACAGGTCTGGACATTCCCAGCCTTCTTCATTGGGACATAAATAAGGAGCGCACTCCAGCCAATGTGCTGAAGTATTTAACTTGTGAAGTCGTATTTGGATCTCCTTGAGAGAGAGCGTTGGTTGTAACAACATCAACTCCCAGATGTTTGACTTCAGAATGTGAGATCCCATGATAGGGGACTCCGCCTGCATCAAGGTGTCAGTATCCTTAATCGATCGATTGAACACGGTGGCAATCGAGTGCCTATGGCCAAATTGGAGGGTATACTTGCCTTCCTCGTAGGTTAGATTTAGTGCTAGTAGTCCCCGTGACTGGAACCACAATGTGTCACTTGATGAATTACATACCGAACTATTCAGAAGCACAGGCCAGCTCGGTGGACCTTGTTTATATAAACTGGTTTGCTCTATGCTCCAGAATTGCTTCTGCCAATCTGCAACCTGGGCAGTTTGATGCTTCCCGGAGGGTGATATTAATGTGATTTCAATAGGGGCGGTGTGCCCCTCAGCTATTCTGAGGAGGACAGAGAGGGCAAAGGGGTCTCCCACATTCCAGGCTGCACCAGTAACAATAGCCAAGTTGCAGGCTGGTTCGGGGTTATCCGAATTGAGATTTTCAAAAGCTACAGCAGCCGTGCTAGGCTGGCACTGGACAATGTAGTCAGGGGCGTTTGCCTTTGGTCCTTCCTGACAGAAAACCTCCTCATTTCTATTTTCTGGGTATATACATTTGGCAATTGTACATGCAGTGGCCAATTTGTGATCAGCGAACCATTGTTGTATTTGCATGAATGAATAAATATGATTTGGATTGGTGCTGTCAGCTACAGGAACAATTCTGCACTGCAGTCCATCTCCTGGAAGGTGTTGGGGTTCTAGAATAGTACAGTTCCAAGGGTAAAATTTGCTGGGGGATTTGGCTGGAATGGGTCCCGAGAAAACTATCAAGGGGAGAAAAAGTAAAATGGTTCCTACAGCGTCCAATGTCCTTAAGTTCATGATTGCCACTTCCACACTGTAGAACAGAAAGGTACCCTCTACCATCTATAAATTCTAAACCTACAAACTATGTACAGTAACATGCAGGGGAGGGGAGTAAGAGGAAGGGGGAACCATAGCAGCCAGAAAGGGGAAATGTTGCTTGAGTGTGTCTCTTCAAGGTGGCTGCCATCCCATGAAGGGAAGTGGAGCTGTTTCTTCGCTCCTTGGCTGTTGCACAAAAGAGGGGATTGTTACTGTAATTTCTAGTCTGAACTTGAGGTATATTAGATATCATTTGATATCAAGAATTTGGCCTTCACTACCCATTCCTTTCCACGTGCTTGCGAGGCCCCCAGACAAGCACGCACACAGGCACGGCCGAAAATAGCTGAATATTCAAAAACAAATCCAGACAGGCCAGTAATTGCCAGACTGCAGCTTTAGGAGACCTCCAGGCAAGTACCTTCTTAAGATCACATTATATATGCAGGCAGTTTACAAAAGATCCCCTGTCCCGAGCAGGCAGCTTCACGAGCCGAATATCCAACTCTCAAGCACTCTGTGTTCGCATACTGTCTACGCTATTGACAACGCTGTCATAATTCAATCATCTAAAGTACTGACCTTTCTGAGGCTTTGTCTCCAGCCCGAAACCCATTGTTTTCCCTGAGAACGGACTTGCCTACAGGCACATTTTCCCCTATAAGAACCCCTGACTTTGAGCGGCTCATCGGATCGCTCGTGACTTGCCCCCGGACTTGCTGCCGCTCCGTTTGACGAGCCTCCCCTCAGCCTCCACGTGCTGAGAACCTATGCTCCCCAGCTTCTTTCCTTTTACCAGGCTACAGGATCAGGTGTAGTATTTCCCCAAAAATCCTCCTGAAAATCCCCTATCTATTTTCCTCTCTTTATTTTCTTAGGACTGTGTGCGTGACTGCGCAATTGTGCAGTATTTCTTAATTTTCTAAGTGAGTGAGTGCGTACGTTTGCTGTGACTTTATAAATAAAGGAAAACAATTATTATTTACTTCTGTTTGATTATTGACTCGACCTGACCCCGTAAACATTGGGTTCAAGATCTCGCTACGTTGCCCTGCCTCTCACATTGCTAACTGGTGCTCTAGCTAATTCCCATTCCCCATTATTTTGAGCACATTGAAGTGCCCCCCCCGGGACCCTAGAAATCAGGGTAATAGGGTTGCCCAGTCTGGGGGC
The DNA here is from genome assembly GCA_030412105.1 of Cyclura pinguis. Classification (NCBI taxonomy): domain Eukaryota; kingdom Metazoa; phylum Chordata; class Lepidosauria; order Squamata; family Iguanidae; genus Cyclura; species Cyclura pinguis. Next base: position 111,365,506 of record CM059603.1, read on the forward strand.
TCTTCCTTCCAGTCCTTTGAATGTGCTTGTTTGTGGGTCTCTGAAATCACTTGTAAGAGTGGCAATGCCCACTAATGGCTTGAGACCCTTTTGGCCAAATCAGATGGAGGCTGGTATCTGGCCCAAGTGCCTCCTGAAGTAATGGTTTTTCTCTGGGCGTCATTGTGACTGAGACAAAACCATGGACTGCCCTGGCCCTTCTTGTTGGAAAAGGTTGGACCAAACCTCAAGAAAATACTCTGTGATGTAAGTGTAAATGTCATGTTGCTTCAATTGCTTTAATTGTTAAGTGCACCTGTGGAAAGGAATGTGACTCGAGCTAGTTTATGCTGAGTCATGCTGATGAGCACCAGGTGCAGACAATGCAAGGGTTGGCCAGGATTGGCTAGGTGTCTGTATAAAGGTAGCACAATCGCAGTCAACAAGTGCACATGTTGCCTGATGCATCCTGCTGGAGGCTCTGCCGGAAAGAGCAAGCTAGATATGCTGGATCGCCATCTGGACTTTGTAAATATTGTACATATTTTGTAACAAAGAATAAAGAGCTCCATATTGGAAGATTACAAGCTGAGTGGGTGAGTTTTACTGGCTTAGTGCATTTGCTGCTAAACATGTTCTCTGCAGCTTGGCACGCTTTGACAACTGTGTGGAGCTACCTCTGCTTATCTATATAGAATTTTCCTTGTCCGGCTTTGTTTTTCCCTTTGTTCTCGTGACACTTCTCAAGATCACCAGAGTAAAAAGGTATTGGGTGGCACTGAATATGAATGTAAGCTGGCATCTGTATAGCTCTGTGGAGGGGAAGGCAGTAGCCACATCCACCTCCGTTTGGTATTTGGGGCTCACAGTTTTAGCTGAAATCTCCCCTGATGGAATCCAGTCAAAGGGAGTGTGTAGTGTCACGTCAGGGTGTGCCAAGGTGAGTGCCTTCACTAACTTGTGCTCTGGTTGGACAGGAGCATTGTGCTGCTTGGATTCCCGGTCTGACAGGAAATTCTCTTGAAAGAGGGCATGTAGAGAACAGACACTCTCTGCCAAAGATTCAAGAAAATCTCGGCGGAAAGTGCAGGTTTCTAACAGAGGGCTCAGAGAGGGAACAATGGCAAGTTCTGGAAGCTTGGGGTTAGTTTCCACTCTCTGTGTGTTCTCCTTTTCCTGGATCTCACACATGCTGGCGATGTTCTGTGCCTTGTCTGATTCTATGGGGGTTTCTTCCTGAACCTTAGCTTTGCACAAGCCTTCACTGTGCTCTGAAAGCGTCATGTTCTCAGAGGTGGTTGGATTTGCACTCATGGCTAGGTCAGGGTGAGGGGCAATTTGCTTTGTTCCAGTGTTCCCTGGGAACTTAGTGGGAGATTCTGCCCAGATCTTGGCTTGGTGTCTCCCCCCCTGGCCATTTCCAGTCAGATAGTTTCTGGGGTGGGCTCACCATGCCTTACCAGCTTGGGGTGCAGCACGTTCAGCGCTGCTCTGGAATCTACAAGGAGAGTGGCAGGGGTTTTGTCCCTATTGGTCCCGATGTCTGCCTTCACTCAGAATCTACCCCATCTGTTGGGCGTCAGCTGAGCCACGACATTTCTAGGGAGATTCTTGGACTGAGGGCACCCCTATTCCTGCAGCTCTAAGGTGGGATAGCATCCAGCCAGAGGGGGACCATTGGTCATGGTATGTACTGGCTGGTTGCTTCCCACTTGGAGGTGCTTTTCTAGAGCGTCAATGAGTTCGACAGTTGGCTTTCTGTTGAACTGACTCATGTCTATCCCAAGCCTCCTCAGGGCGCCCCAGAGCTTGACTCTCTCTGCAGAGTACGTCTGGGTGGCTGGGTCACAGCCTCCGGTCATCTCCCTAGGAGCATTATGGTCCAGGGCCGGTTTGGGAGCTTGGGGCTGAGGCACTGAGTTCCCTGCCTTGCCTGGGGGACCTCAGGACGCTCTGCCTTTCCAGTGCTTCTGTCTTCCTCTGTAATCCTGTCTTGGAGGGGGACGAGAATTCCAGTTCCTCTTGGGGACTGAAGTCGGGGCCGATTTCCTGTGCTGGGAGTGGGGGCCATAATTGGAGTATGTCACCTCCTGTATGGGCTCCCAATTCCCAGCCTCCTTCCTATGTGTCTTTTGAGGGGCTTTCAGGGGTCCAGCCTCAAGGAGCAGGTCAGCGACCCTCCTGAGGTTATCATTGAAATCTTCCCAAGGTGTGGTCTCGGGATTAATGAGCCCCAGGGCCATTTTTGTCTCATGGTTCAAGCCTCCATAAAGGAGCATCTTGAATTCCACGTGGTTGAAGTTCTAGCCCCCCCCACACACGGGGACCTTCCCTGCCAATATGGCCAGAAGCTGCTTTCTGGCCACATAGGCTTCAGGGTTTTCCTTGGGACCCTGTTGCTCCATCACGTATAGGACTCCCACACTCTGCCCTGGCCACAGGATCCAGATGACCTCCCTCATCCAGTCATGGGCCTCGAGTCTCACCAACCCTAGGGCGGCCATGGCTGATTCTAGTGTGGGGAGCTCAGAAGGGGACATACACAACCTGGCCAGCTGGGTTAAATCTTGGCCATTGGCCGTGGGGTGGGAGTGAATCACTGCGTTGAGCCACATGATCCCTGTATGTTTATTGAGAGGACCAAGCTGATCTGCGATTGCCTTGGCCTCCATGGCTCTCCAGGGGATCCTAGTCTCGATCTCCTGGGTCTCCTGAACCTCTTCCTCATCCTCTCCATCTCTAGAAGGGGACACTTTTTTCTTTGTCATGGACCGGGTCTCAACTGGGTGAACTGGGGCATTATGGTCAACCCAGTTCGGATTGTGCGGGTGCATAGCCACAGCATCATTGAGCAGTGGCTCTCTGATGGCAGCAAAGGGGAAGGAGGGGAGAAACTCCAGACAGACAGCCAAAATTACAGCCTGATGTGTCTGGAGCTGCTTCTCCAACTCCTCAATTCCCTGCTGGCAAGCTGTGTGACTAACAGCCTCCTGCTGCTCTTTAAATTGCCTTACCATAAACTTAGCAGCAGTTTTAGATTGGGCCAATTCTTCCTCTAAAGATTTGGCCCTTTCCTTCCAAGTCTGGACTTGGAGGTTTGCTTTGCTAAGTTTTTGGCGTGTGTTCTGTGCAACGGATGCAAAGGTTAATTTATCCGCATGCAGAGTTTCGTTCTCGGCTTGAAGCTGGGCAATTTTCTTATTTAGTTCTTCTAATTTAGCTCTGGCCACAACCAGGGTACTAGGGGCAGCCCTCACAGTAAGCCAAAGTCCCCAAGCTACCAAGGCATCCTTGGACAGCCCAAACAGGTTCTTTGACCTTCTGGCTTGGAGGTACACTTCCCTTAAGGTAGCGAAGGGATCAGCTGTCTGGAAGCTGGATTCCTTCCAGGGGCATCTCCCTTTGCTGATGTCCCACTGCTCTAGCTTCTCTTTAACTTCTTCCTCTTTCATTAGATTTTTCACCTCCATTTCTATACTTCTCCTAATACACTTAAACTCAAGTGGGACCGGGACTATAGTGATGGGAAGGATCACCGAGATCCCTGTGTGGGTTACTAGGAAAACAAACGCTATAGAACTTGTTCAGGGAAAAGGGTTAGGAGCCTGTCTACAGTCTGCCCAAAAATGTCACTTTTGCTTGTCTAAACCTGGCCTTCCACCTCTACAGCATAGGGCAAAAGGACAATTCAGGGACTAGGGAGGATCGCCTAGATCCTGGGGAAACCTTCACCTGGACTCTGCCTAGTGTAAAGGGGGAACACGAACTCAAAAGGAACTTACAGTGCCGCCTGGCCGAGCAGCAGGGGAAGAGGGCAAGGCACCTAATTGAATCATCCCTTACTAGTTTTTCGGATGAGGGGAGCCTTTCCTCTACTGTGGGGAAACTGTCTAAAACCCAGATCTAGGACGTACCTAGTATTTTTGGCAGTCCAGGACACACCCGCGATCTGCTGAATGGGACACACTCATGTTACTTTGGGGGATCCCCCCTTTACTAAAGTGTACCTAACCTGTCATGTGTATGTGTGGGCGAGCTCGACCTTGCCTAGCACCCTAGTGCTCAGGATCCCAGCCCACGATAGTCCCCAAGCTAGAGAAGTACTTCCTGGGACAGCGACGTGCACAGCCCAGTCCTCTACTATGGTTCACTGCAATGCTAGTGACAACGTAGGTGCGGCCACCATACACAGACCAAGAGAGAAAGGGGGAGAGATTCTCACCCAGATAGAATAGCTCTAGAGCTCAATCACACCGATCCACACTCACACATGTTCTTAGCACTCCAGGAATTTGGCTGGCCTTTCCCTACATCCGTATCAACCTGATCTGAGTGGGTAGTGACTTCCTCTCAAATTAGGGGTACAGGGGTTGCCCGTGTTATTCCACCACTCTGTTACCCTGATTTCTGGGGTCCCGTGGGGAACACCTCAATGTGCTCCAATAAATGGGGCATGAGAACTAGCCAGAGCACAAGCTGTAGCAATACAAGAGGCAGGGCCAACCTAGCAAGATCTTTCAACCCAGTTTTTACAGGGTCAGGCCAAGCCAAAAACCACAACAAATTGCTAATTAAATTATTTTTATTAAAAAAAATCAGTCCTTGTGCAAGTTCGTACTTATGCACTCACTCACACAGACCCTACCAAGAAATAAAAGAGAGGAAAATTGATAGGGGATTTGGGGGAGGTATTGTCGGGGTATACTGCACCTAGTCCTGGAGTCCGGAGTCAGAGACAGCAACGGAGAGAGAGAGAAGAGACTCAGCACGTGGAGAGCTGAGGGGATAGCCGGACGGAGTGGCGTGGAGCTGAAAGTAAACCAGAGCGATCCGAGGAACCGCTCAAAAACCAGGTCTTTTTATAGGGGAAAATGTACCTGGAGGGCTAATCCTTTCCCGGGCAGAACAATGAGTTGAGGAGCTAAAAGAAAACTCTGAAATGTGCATGATTAGGATTAGGTTTTTGCCGGGCTTGTCAAAAACCACAGCAGTACACAAATTGCTCTCGCTTGACGGGCTGCTTGTCAGGATCGCTAATCCTGTCAAGCTGGCTTCTTGGAGCAGAGGACTCTTTGTATAACTTAATGTGTGCATGTCTGGAGGGCTCTTGGGGCTACGTGACAGATCGTTTACTGGCCAGACTGGGTTTTTCCTGATAATGGCCGTTTGGCCATGCCTGCCTGCGTGCTCGCCCAGGGGACCCTCTCAGGCATGTGGAGATATATTTCATATTTGATATTAATAAATTGTAGACTCCGGGAGAGGGCTAACTACCGCAGTAACAATATCTTGTAGTATTTTGATTAGTTAAGTATCTTAGAACACTACACTACACTGTCACAGCACTATTATTCCACTTTAACTCCCATGGCAATATCCTATGGAGTTCTGGCATTTACAGTTTAGGGAAGGACATTTAGAATTCTCATCCAGGGAACTCTGGGCCTCCCTAAACTACAAACCCCAGAATTCTACTGAAAGTAGTTATGATAGATAAAATGGAATAATAATGCTGTACCAGTGTAGTGTAATAAGGACCTTAGTAGATTCATCTATTAGTAGCTTCTTTTTGCCCATCTTTTTTGATATAACCCAAGATCGGTTTTCACTCTTGTTCAGATTGTTGTATTGGTTTGTCCTTTAACAGCATTGTCAATTTCTCCATTTCTATCATGTCAGTCATTCTTACTAACCAATCATCTATCAGAGGTTTTTCTTTAATTTTCTATTTTTGTTCAAAATTAATTCTTGCCAAGGTTACCAAGTATAATGTCAGTTTAGTATTCTTTTTAAATACTGGCTGATCAGCAATTGTATTTAACAAATATAATTCAGGTCCCAATTCAAATTTAATTGTAAAAATTCTTGATATTGATGTATGTATTTGTTTCCAGTAGTTTTTAGCTTCAAAACATAACTATCATATATGGGAAAAGGTTCCTCTTTTTCCTTTGCTTTTCCAACAAATTCCATCACTTTTTCTATATTTCTGGGATAGTTTCACTGGAGTCAAACACTAGTGGTATAGCATTTTATAAAAATTTCTCCTTAAAATCCAGGCATGCTGTGAATTTTAAATCTTTGCCCCATGCCTTCTGCTGACTTTCTAAATTTATTGTGTGGCCCAGTTTCTGGGCCCATTTGATTGTAGTCTCTTTTATAATTTCTATTTCTATATTTCTCTCCATTAAGATATTGTATAATTTAGATATTGGTTTTGGCTGGTTCTTCGTTAAAATTTCATCCATTATTTTCTTTTGTAATACCTTGAAGTTTAATATCGATTTAAAATCTTTCATAAATTTGTCAATAAGACAACCAGTGAATCACTATTCCTTGTTCTCTTAAGTCTTCTCTTAGTTTAAGTCTTGGTCTGTCTTCCTCCCAATTGATTAAATCTCTATATCTTATATATGGCGATTCCTGTCTTGTTCCATCCATCAGAAAGGCTTTTTGAGGAGCTCTCCAGATGGGTATTTATATATAGAACTTTTTCTTGTAAACATTTCACACATTAATCAGTGATTTCTTTATGAAATTATCACAAAAATATTTGTTTACTTCTGTTTTGTTATACTATAAGTATGCATGCCAGCCAAATCATAAATTAAAACCTTCCAATTGTGAAAGTCTTGTGTTATCTATTATTTATTCTTCAATCCAATCTAAGCATGCTGCATCATAATATAATCTAAAATCTGGGAAGCCCAATCCACCTTTCTTTTGCTTCCAGTATCATCAACCATTTTATTCTAAGTTTCTTATTTACCTATATGCATTTTGAAATTTCTTTTTTACAGTCATTGAATGATTTTATATTTATTATTACAGGTATTCTTTGGAATAAAAATAGTACTTCTGGTAGAACATTTAATTCTTGTGATCCTTCCCATCAATGTTCAATTTAGTTTGTCCCAGTTTTTGAGATCTGAGCTTGTTTATTTCCAGATTTTTAGGTAATTATTATCAGAAAGTTCTGAGTTCTTCTTCATTATGTTGATTCTAAAAATATTTCATTTTATTTTCAATTTGGAAGCTTGATATATCTTTTAAATAATTTTGTTCCTTTTTTGATATGTTCATTAAAATTGATATTTTTTCTTTATTCATTTTAAACTCTGAGGCTTTTCCATATTCATCAAAAATTTCCAGTAATTTCATAATAGACTTTTGAGTTTTGCTAGGAATATTACCATGTTGTCTGCAAATCCTTGCAATGTATTTTATTTTTTTTATTGATTATAAAGAAAAAAACAGAACGAAAAAAGAAAAACACTATGTGATACACATAACAGTGAAAAAAGGAAATTTCAACAAAAACAAGCTTACATTATTATTTCTCTCCAATTCCATTACAATCATATACTTATTTAGCATATTCTATATCATACTGCTTATATACTTTTGTTACCTGTATTTAGATCTCGTTCTCATTATACTCATTATAATAATTTTATGCTTAACTGTATACTATTCCATTTAATCTATTACTATTGCTAAATATGATCTTATTACTAAACATATCAAACTCTTCCTAAAAGTAAACCTACCCCTCAGAGCCAATTATGTTTCAACTTACTCCACCTTCCAGAATTGTAATTGTTCTTGTGGAGGAATGACACCTTCCTCTTTTGTTAAGACCTTTTCCACAAATATCTTCCATATTGCTTTGAAATCATTCCTCTTCATTATTCCTTTTTTGGCCTTAATTCAACATGTTAACTTATCATTAATTGCAATTTTCCGCACCTCTTTATACCAATGCTGTATTTGAAAATCTCCATGAATTTTCCATTTTCTTGATATAATTAACCTTGCGGCAGTTAATAAGTTTATAATTAAATCCTTCATTGCCTGGGTACAATTAACCTTACCAAATATAGATAATAATGCTATACCTAGACATATTTGCAAGCCAATTTCAGTTATCTCTTTAAACACCCTTTGCCAAAATTTCTGTATGCTTTCACAATTCCGTCACATTTGAATACATGTACCAATCTCTTGACAACCCCTGCAACACAACCTTGAATAATTCTTATCTATATAATTTAACCTTACTGGTGTTAGGTACCATCTTCAAACCATTTATAATAGTTCCCTTTTATCCTTATGGACAAGTTTTTTAAATGACGCTGATTCCAAATTTTTCCCCAGTCCTGAATATCTATTTTTTGTGCTAGTTCTTACTCCCATATTTTTCTAAGATACTCATCTTCATCTTCATATTTTGCCAACATTTTATATATTTCACTTGCGGTACCCTTCAATATTTCATTTTCCTCCATACCTTCTCTTTGGATAATCATTTGTTGAAATTTAGTATATTCTCTGAAACCTTTATTATTCCTTTTCCAATTCCTTGTCCACTGCTCTAGCTGTATATAATTAAACCACAATATCTTAGTACCCTGTAATCTCTCCTTTATTTTATCTTTATTCGTCATTATATTCATCCAATCTTTTAACTTATTTATTCTCTGCTTCTTTAATTCCTTCTCTACTTGACCTCTCAAATTCATTGGAAATCTTGCCATCATCACTACAGGAGTAAATGGTGAAGTAGCTGGCATTAATTTTTCCTTATTTTTCTTCCAAATTTCTAATATATTTTTCAAAAAGGGGTTTTCTGTTTTTTCCATCTCTCTCAACAAGATTCCAAAAAAAAAAAAAAATTCTCTAATCTCTTCTCAATTTCTATTGTTCCCATCGCTAACCATTCTTCTACAGTACAGTAAATTTTATTGTATTTGACTAAAAGCCATTACAAATATAGTTAAAACCATAAAACCAATGTAAAGTATATATACATACATCCATATAAATATTAAGTCAGAGAGTCCCCGGCACAGTCTATGGCAATCTCTTTCAAATAATTTGCACGAATGCTTTTAGCAGCTTTGGCAAATAAAGCTGTTTTATATGTAATCAGTGGATCACAATCTGAGAGCAACCACCAAAGGTTTATGTATGGAGTCTCACCTTGCAAGGGAGCCAGAATATGTCCGAAAAATCTCTTTCGAGGATTTTGATAAAGGGGGCAGAAAAATAGGTAGTGTATGATGTCCTCTACCTCTCCCATGCCGCAAATGCAGATCCTTAGGTATCTTGGAGTGTTTCTATATCTGCCATCTAAAACAGATGTTGGCATAGTTTGAAAACGCAGTTCCGTGAATGCTATTCTCAAAGAGGAAAAAGTGAGTGTATGTAGATACTGGGTTCTCAGATGGTTAGGTTTCACCATATGATACCAGTGTGAAAACTTTGATCTTTTAATTACACTTAGGTCCTGCTCATTATCCAATTTATAAATACAATCCCTCACTTTAGTTTTAAATCCCTCAAAGACAAAAATATCTGTTGAGAAACTTTTGGTTATTAACTTAGCCCAGTCACCTATCTTCCATTGCTCGGCTAAGCACAACTTAGGCAGACGATCATCTGTCATGTCTAAGACCCTTTTATAATATGTAAAAATTGCCAACTCAGACCTTGCTTTTACAGATGGTACACCTTACTCTGTTCTGAGGAATGCAGCTGGAGTTCCTGGTGTTACTGCCAGCAAAGATCTAAAAAATTTATTCTGGCAGACTTCCAGGTCATTCAGATTCCTATGATTTACCCCCCAAATCTCTACACCATATAGCATTTGTGCCACTATTTTTCCTGAATACACTTTCAGAGCTGGGAGCATCAGTTTCCCCCCTTTGGAATAAAAGGACTTCAAAGTAGCATGGGCTGACCTCTGTACTGTTGTTTTTATATTGCATAATTGTGTCTTCCAGGTAAGTTTCTTGTCAAAGTATACCCCCAAATATTTAAAAGAAGGGACCTGTTCTATATTATTGCCATCTCTAACCAATCTAAATCCCTTTTTCCCAGAACTCCATCTATGATATATCTCAATTGATTTGCATTATAATACCATTTTAGATTTGGTAGGACCAATCCACCTTATTTTTGGGATTTGTACCTAAATTTCTTATTAATCCTCACTTTTATTCCCATTACAAAAATTGTTCAACAATAACTGCCAATTTTTCAATTCTTCTCCTGATACTTTTGTTGATAACATCCTAAACAAAAAATTAATCTTAAGTAGTATTTTCATTTTTACTAATGCTATTCTTCCAAATCATGATAACTTAATGTTTTTATATTCCTCTAATTTCTGTTTCATTTCTTGTCTTAATTTACTATATTTTTTCCTTCAGTCTTTCTATATCTTTTGTAATATTTATTCCTAAATATTTAATTAATTTAATATCTATCCTTCTATCTTTAAAAAAACTTGTTCTTTTATTTTAGTATAATTAAACAACATTAATTCCTATTTAGCCCAATTTATTTGTAACCCTGTCATTTCCACAAATTCTTTTAAGTGTTCAGATACTCTATCCGTTTTCTTTATTGGATCTTTGTCAGCAAAGTATCATATCATCAAAGTATCATACAGAAATAATAGGAGATTTCAATTACCCGGATATATGTTGGCAGTCAAACTCTGCCAAGACAGCAAGGTCCAGCAAGTTTCTTGCTTGTCTTGCAGACAATTTCATGGTCCAGAAGGTGGAAGAGGCCACAAGGGGATCAAATATTCTAGATCTGATCCTGACCAATAGGGATGACCTTGTTAATGAGGTAGAAGTGGTTGGATCTTTAGGGGGGAGTGACCATGCCCTATTGGAATTTGGCATTCAGTGGGAAGGAGAAGATAAGTGTAGCCAGACACTCGTCTTAGATTTTAAAAAAGCGGACTTCTGTAAACTTAAGGAGCCGCTGGCTGAAATTCCATGGTCAGGAATAGTGAAAGAGAAAGGAGTTCAGGAGGCATGGGAGTTCCTTAAAAGGGAGATACTGAAGGCAGAGTCTAAAACTGTGCCAATAAGGAGGAAGAATGGAAGGCATCTGAAGAAACCAGAATGGTTGACTAAAGAACTCTCAGCTGAGCTAAGCTTTAAGAGAAACGTGTACAGGAAATGGAAGAGGGGGGAAACCACCAAAGAAGAATTTAAGCAAGTAGCCAGGAGATGTAGGGAGAAGGTCAGAACGGCTAAAGCACAGAACGAACTTAGGCTGGCCGGAGACATTAAACACAATAAAAAGGGCTTTTTAAATATGTCTGCAGCAAAAGGAAAAAGAAAGAGGCGATAGGGTCGCTGCACAGAGAAGATGGGGAATTACTAACAGGGGGAAGAGAAAAGGCAGAACTACTTAACACCTTCTTTGCCTCAGTTTTTTCCCAGAAGGATACAAGCACTCAACCTGGCCGTTGGGGAGCAGGGGAGGAAGCAGAGGAAATGCGGCACATAATAGGTAGAGAGGTGGTACAAGAATACCTGGCCACACTGGATGAATTCAAGTCTCCAGGGCAAGATGAATTGCATCCTAGGATATTAAAAGAACTGGCAGAGGTCATTTCGGAACCGCTTGCTATAATCTTTGAGAAATCTTGGAGGACAGGAGAAGTTCCAGCAGACTGGAAGAGGGCAAATGTTGTCCCCATCTTCAAGAAGGGAAAAAAAGAGGATCCAAATAATTATCGCCCAGTCAGCCTGACGTCAGTAACCGTAAAGATTCTGGAGCAGATCATTAAGCAGTCAGTTTCTAATCCCTTAGAAAGCAACGCGGTAATCAGGAGAAGTCAACATGGATTTCTCAAAAATAAGTCATGCCAGACTAATCTTATCTCTTTTTATGATAGAGTTACTAGCTTGATAGATGAAGGGAATGCTGTGGATGTAGCATATCTCGATTTCAGTAAGGTCTTTGACAAAGTTCCCCATGACGTTCTTGCAAAGAAGCTAGTAAAATGTGGGCTGGACAGAGCTACTGTCAGGTGGATCTGTAACTGGTCGACTGACCGTTCCCAAAGGGTGCTCACCAATGGCTGCTTTTCATCCCGGAGAGAAGTGACCAGCGGGGTGCCTCAGGGTTCTGTCCTGGGCCCAGTGCTGTTCAATATTTTCATCAATGACGTGGATGAAGGAATAGAGGGCATGCTCATCAAATTTGCAAATGACACCAAATTGGGAGGGGTTGTTAACACACCAGAGGACAGGATCAAAATTCAAAATGACCTGGACAGATTGGACAGCTGGGCCAAAGCTAATAAAATGAAATTCAACAGAGAAGTGTAAGGTCCTACACTTAGGTAGAAAAAATGGAATGCAGAAATATAGGATGGGGGACACGTGGCTGGATGGCAGTACGTGTGAAAGGGATCTAGGAGTCTTAATAGACCATAAGCTCAACATGAGTCAGCAGTGTGATGCGGCAGCCAAGAAAGCCAATGCAATTCTCGGCTGCATCAATAGGAGTATGGTGTCTAGATCGAGGGAGGTACTGGTACCACTCTACTCTGCTTTGGTTAGACCTCATCTTGAATCCTGTGTCCAGTTCTGGGCACCCCAATTCAAGAAGGACATGGTCAAGCTGGAGCAGGTCCAGAGGAGGGCGACCAAAATGGTGAGAGGCCTGTAAGCCATGCCCTATGAGGATAGACTTAGAGAGCTGGGTATGTTTAGTCTGCAGAAGAGAAGGTTAAGAGGGAACATGATAGCTATGTTTAAATATTTGAAGGGCTGCCATGTAGAGGAGGGAGAGGGCTTGTTTTCTGCTGGTCCAGAGACCAGGACAAGGAGCAATGGATTCAAGCTGCAGGAAAGGAGATTCCACCTGAACCTCAGGAAGAACTTTCTGACGGTCAGGGCTGTCCAGCAGTGGAATATGCTGCCTCAGAGTATCGTGGAGTCTCCTTCCTTGGAGGTTTTTAAGCAGAGGCTGGATGGCCATCTGTCGGGAGTGCTTTGAGGTTATTCCTGCATGGTAGGGGGTTGGACTGGATGGCCCATGTGGTCTCTTCCAACTCTACATTTCTATGATTCAATGATTCTATGATCATCAGCAAACAAACTTGCTTTATTCTTTTGCTTAATCCCAGTTCCCTCCAAACTCTCATCCTTTCTAATAACATTTGCCAAAGTTTCAATGACCACCACAAATAAAATCAGGGATAACAGACAACCTTGTCTTGTCCCTCAAGAAGGCTTGCAATTTATATTTGTTCCCTCCTATATGAATCCCTTTGATCTTCTTGCCCAATCTTCTCATTTAAAATTTCTAATACCATAATAAAAGGTAATGGTAAAGGTGGATAGCATTGTTGGGTAACCTTTGTCACTTCACATGTTTTGATTTTTTGACTATTGACCAATATTTGGGCACTTTGCTTTTGATAAATTGTTTTAATAGTTCCATCCAATGAATTTTTCACCAAGGTTCATACTTGTCAATACTTTAAACTGCCAATTTACACTTCCACTTTCATTGGTGTCTTGATTGCCAGAACAGTGAAGACAGCTCTCACTGATTCTGGGATCCCATGCTGAACAGCCAGGAAAAATCCACCAGCCAACACCCCCCCCATAAAGGGGGTCCAGAGGGGCCCAATTCCACTCTCTAAACGAGAAGACCGACCAAAAGACAGACTGTCAAATTGATCGAAAAGCTGGGTGAGAGTGAGGGGGTCGAAGAGTTCCACAACTGCATGGGAAGTCACTGCTTGTCAGCACACGTGCCACCTGAAACTTTTTAAAATAATAAATTAAAAGACTGTAATAAGAAATCAAGACGGAACTCAGTTCAGTCTTTTTTTCTCCTGAAGATCCAAAGGATCATGCCATTTTATTTAGCAATAAATTACAATATAAAGTGAGAACCAGTCTTTTGTTGGAACAAGAACAATCAGCTGAGAAGGTAAGAGGGCTAGGAAAGTAGGGAAGTAAAACCCCCAATTCTCAGAGCAGTTTCCGTAAAAAACTGCAGGTATATAAAATAATGCAGAGACTCACAACATTTAAGACTGAAGATTGCTTAGCTGGAGCTCTTGGGGAAGGAAAATATATAAAGTCAGCAAGAATAATACTTACTTTGGTAACTGCTTGAGCTCACTAAACAGGTCAGGCATAAATCAAGAAAAACCAAAGAGACCAAGGATAGAAAGCAATCTCGTGATGGATGTATAAAATATTTTTGTGATTCTGACAACTAGAGGACATAGGAGGCACATAGAGACTTATAGACAAGGAAGTATACACAGCTTGAGCTCATGTGAAGAGACTAGAAAAGAGAGACTGAGATAGAGAAAAGGGAGACTGAACCAAAGGGAACAGAAGGGAAGCCACTCAAAGCTCTCTGTGAAAGACATTTCGAAGGAGAGACATCAGCAGACAATCGAATCAAAAAACACTGTTAAACACATTGAAAAATTAATTTATGAATGATTAATGCCTCATAGATATAGACTTGTGGAAGGAATTCATAACAGAAGAACATAGAGACAACGGAAAATAAATTAGATGGTAACAGACAGCGAAATACATACAGCTTGAGCTCTCGTGAAGAGGGCAGTGACGAGAGACAGAGACAGACTGAGACAGAAGAAAGTTGCTGAAACTCACTGTGACAACAATTGGAAGAACAATAAACAAAGGAGAGAAGAAAACGGATGATAAGAAACAAAATTTCATTAATTGACTAATAAATGAAATTACATAAGGGTAATTAAATTAAATAGTTGGGGAATTAGTGGAAAACTAATAATGTTATAAATAATAACTAATAATAATATATAGTACTTATACGTTTTTCAAAAGTAAACTGCTTAAAAAGATAAAGGGCAATTTTATGATGGTTGAAGAACAAAGAATTGGGTAATAGAAAAAACATAAAGGCATAAAAAACAAACATAAATTAATATAGATAAAGTACTAAGCATATAGTATAATAGAATTACATGTGATAAGTTTCTGATTTCATTTGACTGTACAATATTTAACATTTGATTGTTTGACTTGATTGATTGTACCATATTTATATAACTCATACAGATTTGTTTATTACAAATAATTAAGATATTATAAATATATCTTTTTTTATATAAGCAATAGAAGCAATATATGTGAAGGGGATAAAAGAAGGGTTGAAAAGGCACAGGAAAAAAGTACTCTATAGATGAATAGCCCAAGTTTTTTCAAGCAGACTGAGAAGACCTTGAAAAAGGATTAAGAGAAGGGAAAAGCTGGCAACATAATGATGCAGCTGGAACCTGTTAAGACATCATAACAAAGATAAGGAAAGACAGAGGGCAGAATCAAACATAAACAATTAACTCTATTAGAAGAGACAGCAAGAGAAAAGATTGAGCAAGTGACCCCATCTTGCGGCTATAATTAGTTAAGCTCAGAAATCTTTTCTGTCCTTAATAAGCAAAAAAAAAGAAAGAAAGAAAGGCCTCAGGGACAAGAAAAGGATCAAAAACTCAAACACAAATACAAGAAGGGCATCAACTGAAATGGGGCAACAAATGTCTGAGATTTTACAAGAATTTAGAAGTCTTAAACAAGAGATGAGACAAGAATTGAAAGATACAAGAACAGAAATTAAAGCAGATATATGAAAAGAAATTGAGACAATTGGGAAAAGAATAGATAATGCAAACAAAGAAATTAAAATAATGAAATCAGAAATTCAAGAAATACAAGTCAAAACTAAACAAATGGAAATAGAAAATAAAACACTAGCAGAGACTCAAAAACAGGAAGAATTCATGATAAATCAAGAAGAAATGAGATATCGAGATAAATGTATTAAATTAAGAGGAATTCCAGAAGTGATGGGGGAAAATTTATATGACAGGATAATGCCAGCATTGGAAGCCTATATAGACTTACAGGAAGAAGTAATGGAAACAGAAATTGACAGGATATCCGGAGTCAACTCAAAGATCATGAAAGAAAAAAACTGGCCAAGGGATGTAGTCATATGCTTAATGAGAACCAGTATAAAAGAAAAATATATATATATATAGGCCAATTACGAATAAAAGTTGATAATAGATGAAAATGAAGTAAAAATTTTCAAAGACATACCCTATGAAATTTTGAAGAGGAGACAGTAATACAAATTCTTAACTCAGTTATTACAAAAATATAAAATAACCCATATGTGGGAAAGAGTGGAAGGAATCTCCTTTACATATAAGCAAAGAAGATACAAAATTTCAAACACTGCAAAACTAAAAGAAGTATTTGAAAAGTTGAAGAAAGATTTGGAAAGTATACCAAAACAAAAAGGGAAAAAGAAAAAAAGCAATGCAGAAAGAGAGGAAACCCAAGGGGAATTTAGAAGAAAAGAAGACTTTAGAGGTTTTCAACTATAAGGAAGAAAATAAAGAGGAAATAGATAATACTGGAACAGAGTCTGATCTAGAGCAAGAAGAAGAATCTCAAAAACCAGAACTAGAAATAGAAGATCTATACATGGAGGGTGAAGAAATATAGAAAAAGAAAGGGAAGTAAAAAAGAGAAAGAAGGAAACAAAATAAAACATCAGAGAATAAAGGAAAGAAGAGTCTAAGCAACAAAGGAAATGATAATAAAGATGCAATCTTGGAATGTCAAAGGTCTAAATTCAAATTACAAGAGGAGACAAGTATTTCATTACTTAGAAAAAACAAAAGCTGATGGGATATGCCTCTAGAAAACAAGAATTAGAGATCTAGATTCCAAATACTTAAACTCCAAGCTTGTCAAGGTTAGAGACCCGGGCAGCAAGCCAGCCTGGAGAAGGGAGAGGGAGAGATAGCAGATTCCCACCAGGAGGAGTCAAAGCAAGCAATAACTCATAGGCAGTCCATTTACCTAAGCCTGAACAACAAGCAAAAGCCATAGTAAGAGTCCAAAATCCAGGGGTCAGGAGCTAGGAGATCAATCCAAGATATCAGAAGCCAGGTGCTGGAAGCAAGGAACAGGCAAGGATCAGATCTGTAGAAAGTTTGCCACAAGCAAAGGAAAGCTTCTAGGCAGGCAGTTATATAGCCCAGACACAGGTGTGGCCGGTCACCGCTTCTTGAACTTAATCAAGGAAGCCTTCCTTTGCTCAGCTCTCTTGAGTCTCCACCTTGTTTGTGGGCTGATTGACACAGGCTCCAGGGCATCCTTGGGATCACAGCTGGATCTCTGTTGCCCTAAAGGAGCAGGCAGAGGAATGTACGAACCTGCTTGGTCCATGACAGCAGGGGGAGCTCTTGAGCTGCAGGACTGATCTCCAGCCAGAGCACAGGGACCAACAGCTGCTGCTCATCAGCAGCAGCTCTGACAGGGGTTTCAATTATCACAAAGCTAGAGAAAAGTTATATATCAGCTTTTCAAAAGAAGAAGAGAGGTGTAGAGTTATATATTAATCCAAAATTCCCATCCGAAGAGATCTTCCCCGATGCACAAGGACGTTATGTGGGAGTAGAAGTTCAGTTCCATGATCTCAGACTTCTAGTAATAGGAATATACTCACCAACAGTGGGGAAAAAAAACAAATTCTAACAAAAAATCCAAAATGAATTGATTAAATATACTCATGAAAGAAATCAAGAAAAAATTTGATGCTTGGAGATATGAATGGTGTAATGGATTCGACAATAGATAGATCACCCAATAAATCCCATAATAATTCACACGGGAAACTCCTGCAATCTTTATTTAAACAAATAGACTCAATGACATTACTAGACATTTGGAGACATATATATGGAAACTCAAAGGGTTACACATTTTACTCGGATGCATACAAAATAATGTCAAGGATCAACATTTTTTTATATCAAAGCCATTACATAATATAATCAAGAATATGGAGATTCTCCCAAAGATGTTCTCTGACCATAATCCAAACCAGTTGGAATTGTTGACTGCTAAGAAAAACAAGGGATGGCGACTTAATGATCTTCTGTTTCTGAATGACAACTATCTAGAGAAAATAAAAGAGACAATAAAAAATTATTTCAAGGAAAATATATCAGAGGAACTCACAATGAGGACAATATGGGACGCCAGTAAAGCTGTTCTATGAGGCCATTTTATTACATGGGGCTTGGAACATAAAAAGAAGAAGCAAGAGAAATACCAAAATATCCTGAATGAAATAAAACAGCGGGAAGAAAAATTAAGGAAAAACCCATCTGATAAAAGATTAAGGACAGAATTAAGGATACTACAAGAACAAATCAAAGCTGAACACCAAACAGAGATTGGCAAGAAATTAATGAGAACTAAACAAAAAAATTTTGAGCAAGCAAACAAGCCAGGAAAGTGTCTTGCTTATAAATTTAGAAAAGAAAGAGAAAAGAGGCTGATTCTAGAAGTGAATACGGGAACGAAAATAGTCTCAGATCAAGAGTCCATAAAACAAACCTTTTATAAATACTAAAAAGATTTATACAACACTAAAACTCATGGAACAATGCAAGGCAAGATAAAAGAATACCTCGAAAAACAAAATATTCCAAAAATCTCAGAAGAACAAAAAATGCTGAATGCACCTATAACCACCATGGAAATAACGGAAGCAATTCAGAAACTGAACACTTCAAAAGCACCAGGCCCAGATGGATTTTCAGCAAAATACTACAAATACTTACAAGAAGAACTTATACCCCCAATGCAAAAAATGTTTAACGAAATCATAAAAGAAGGGAAACCAAGATCATGGAATGAAGCTAACATTACACTCATACATAAAGAAGGAAAAGACACAAAAGACCCAGGAAATTACCACCCTATTTCTCTACTAAATATCGATTACAAAATATTCACAAGCATATTGGCTGAAAGACTTAAAAGAATATTACAAGATATAATACAAGAAGACCAAAATGGTTTCTTACCAAAAAGTCAAATATGGAACAACATCAGAACTGTACTACACATACTAGAACACTATGAGGAAAACAACGAGAGGAAACTAGCAATGATTTTTGTAGATGCTGAGGAGGCATTTGATAACATAAGCTGGGACTTTGTACATCAACTTTTAATCAAAATGAATTGTGGCTCTTTTTTTTGTTAAGTGGATAAAAGAAATCTACAAAGATCAGAAGACTACCCTCCTAATTAATGGTGATAAAATGAAACAATTGGAAATAAAGAAAGGAACAAGAAAGGGGTGCCCACTGTCTCCACTACTATTTATTACAGTCCTAGAAGTTTTAACCAGAGCAATAACACTAGATCCAGAAATAAAGGGCTATAAAATAAAAAGACAAGAATACAAATTGAAGGCATATGCAGATGACAAGGTGATCTTTTTAGAAGACCCAAGTCAAAGCATAAACAAGCTACTGGAAAAAATCAAACTATTTGGGGCAATGGCTGGTTTTAAAATCAACAATGAAAAAACAAGAATACTGACCAAAAACATAAAGCAGGACGAAGTAAAAGAATTGGTAAAAAATACAGGGTTCAAATTAGAAAAAAGAGTTAAATATCTGGGAATTTGGATTTCAAAGCAAAACAATGAGCTATTTGAAAACAACTATAAATCAGCCTGGTTGGAAGTTAGAAAATCCTTACAGAATTGGAATAGGTTACAACTATCGCTATTAGGAAGAATAGCAGCTATAAAAATGAACATTTTGCCCAAATTAAACTTTCTTTGTCAAAACTTACCAATCATAACAAATGAAAAACCATTTCAAGAGTGGCAGAGAGATCTCATTAAATTTATCTGGGAACAGTATTTTTCAGGGAAAATGTCAACTTTTCTATCTCTATCATAACCAGAACTTTAAATTTCCATTCTTTTATATCAACATGGTTCCTTTCTTTCCAATATTGTGCATATGTCAATCTTGCAGCAGTTATCAAATATAACAATGTCTTCTGATGACATCTTATCTCTCTTTGTTGTCCCAACATATTTAACAAATAAAACTCTGGCTTCATTTCAAAATTAAAATTGTAAATTCTTTGAATTTCATCATGTATTTCCTTCCAAAATTTCCTTGCTATCTTACAGGCCCACCACATATGAAAGAACGACCCCACCTTTTCATCACATTTCCAACATTTTTCATTTTCATTTTTAGTTATTTTCTGCAACCTTTCAGGTGTCATATACCATCTATATAGCATTTTATAAAAGTTTTCTCTTAAATTTAAACTTGGTGTAAATTTTATGTCTGTTTTCCATGCCCTCACCCATGTATCCAACTCAATTGGATGTCCAATATTTTGTGCCCATCTAATCATATTATCTTTAACAGTTTCTGATTCCATTTCTCTTTGCAACAATAGCATATAGAATATGGAGGTCCTCCTTCATCAATAAATCTAATTCATTTTCTTTTCTTTCAAATCCACATAATTTCTGATCCATTTTAAATCTCTCTTTAAGTTGACTCCATGGGAACCAATTAAATTCATTTCCTGAAGCCTTTAATTCTTCTTCTGTATACATTCTTGGCTTATCCCCTTCCCATTTCAACAAATCTTGACAGGTTAGTAAATTTCCTTGTTTTGTTAGGGCAATTTTATATGCTTCTTGAGGTGAGGTCCAAATCAGAAGTCCTCTATAAAATTTGTGCTTTATTTGTAACCACACTTTCAATAATGTCTTTCGAATTCAATGATTATTAAACTCCTTATTCACTGTTATTTTGTCGTAACATAAGTATCCGTGCTATCCAAACATATTATTAATTCCTTCCAGTTCTTTACATGTTGTATTTTCCACATGTATCCAATCTTTGATTAAATCTAAACAGCAAGCTTCATAATAGGTTTTTAGTGATGGCACATCAAATCCTCCTCTCTCTTTTGCATCTAGTAATATTTTAAACCTAATTCTTGGTTTTTTCCCTTGCCAAATAAACTTTCGTAGTTTTTTTTCCCATTCTTTGAAAATCTTTTCTTTTCCTATTATTGGTAGGTTCTGAAAGAGAAACAAACTTTGGTAATAAATACATTTTAAAAGCATTTATCCTTCCCAGGAGAGACAAATTAAAATGCACCCATCTTTCCATTTCACATTTAATCTCCTTCCATGTCTTTAAGTAATTATTATCAAACAATTCTTGATTTTTGTTTGTAATTATGATACCTAAGTATTTTACTTTCTTAGTAATTTGGTATCCTGATCTTCTCTCCAGGTCCACTTGTTCTTTTTTTTTTTTGTCATATTTAATGTCATCATCATTGTGTCTTCTCTATTTATCTTGTATCCTGCCATTTGTCCAAATTTTTGTAAGATCTTCATCAACACCTGAATTGAATCTTGAGGTTCCTCCAAAATTTTAATTACATAATTGGCAAAAGCTTTATATTTTATTTCTTTATTCTTTATTCTCAAGCCATGTATCTGTAAATCTTCGTTTACTGCAATCAATAATACCTCCCATACAGCTATGAATAATATTGGTGATAAAGGGCACCCTTGCCATATCCCCTTGTTTATACCAAAACTTGTCGTTATATCTCCATTTATAATTAGCTTCACTGTCTGATCCTGGTAAATCATTTCAATCCATTTACAAAAGGCTTCTCCCAGTCCATATTCTTTTAAGACACGATGCATAAATTCCCAGGAAACATTATCAAAAGCTTTTTCTGCCTCCAATAAAATAATAGCTATCTTCTTCCCTGGGTTTTTATCATAATATTCAATCACGTCCACTAATGTTCGTATATTATTTTTCATATATCTGCCTGTTTGACCTTCACGAATCTTACCCTGCATTACATTTCTTAATCATTTTGCCAGTATTGTCGCCAGTATTTTGTAGTCTATATTCAACAAAGAGACTGGTCTATAGTTTTTAACTTCTCTTTTATCTTTATCTTCTTTAGGTATCAATACAATATTTGCCTCTCCCCAGGATTGTGGTTTCCCATAGTTTTCTATTTCTTTCAAGGTTGCTTGATATGGATGGAATAGTTCTTTTATAAATCTTTTATAACGCATTAAATCCATCTGGCCCTGGTGCCTTATTCATTTTCAAATTGTTACCCTGTATTCTGGGGGTCCTGGGAGGGACACCTAAATAACCTTGCAATTACACAAATTGGGGAAATTAGTCTAGAGCACAAGTTGGCAAAACGAGAGGCAGGGTAACGCAGCGGAATCTTTTAACCCAGTGTTTACGGGGTCAGGCCAAGTCAAGAAGCAGACCGGTTTGAAAGTAATGAGTGATCTTTATTTAAGACAGGCACACAATGTAAGCAACACATGCACACAGATAACTAAGGAAAATAAAGGTGTGAGTAAGGTAGCGGGATTTTCAGAGGGATAGTTGGTTCGGGTGATACAAAACCTGTTCCTGAAGTCCGGTAGAAAATGGAGAGCGAGGCTGGGGTTCGATGTATCTCAGCACGTGGAGCTGAGGGGAAGCTCGCCATGTCAGGGATTCCAGGCAGAGAACCCTGGGAAAATGATCAGCCCACTGCAAAGATGTTGCATCATGCCCCAGCTGTGGGTAATTGCAAGGTTGCATAAGAAACTGGGGTCGTGTGCAGATGGTAGAGGGAGGTGTGCAAACCTCTACCTGATTGGTTGTAAATATGTATATAAGAAAGCAATCCCCAGTGTGTATTTGTCTGTTGACCAAACTGGTGTCTGGCGTAAGCCTTTGTCCATCTGTTCCATGTTGTGTACATAACGGAACATTGCTACAAGATAAAGTGCCTCCTGTTTGGAAGAAGCTCCTCTGTGTGTGAGTATCTTTACTGGGGAACAAGGCTGCTGCTGTTGGCTCGCTGTCCTCTGGCTTTTCCGCTGCATCTCTGTGGGGCTGCAACTCCTATCATCCCCCAACATGCCAAGCGATGCGGCAGCAAGGCGGTCTGGAACTCAGGAGCAATCTGAGGAAGCGCTCAAAATCAGGAGTTTTTATAAGGAGAATTGTGACCACAGGCTGGGTCGGACTTTGGGAAAACAATAGATTTGGGGCTGGAGACAAAGCCTCCGAAAGGTCAGAATTTGAATGATTGAGTTACAGCCAAATTGTCAACAGTATAGCCGGTATGCAAGCGCGGAGTACTTGAACATTGTATAGTCAGATCATCAAGCTGCCAGCACGGGGCAGAGGATCTTTTGAAAGCTGCGTGCATACCTAATGGAGGTACTTGCCTTGAGGTCTCCTAAAGCGGCATGTCGGCTGTTTCTGGCCTGCCTGTATGTGTTGGAATATTACCACGATTATCAGCAGAGCCTGTATGCGTGCTTGTCTGGGGGCCTCGCAAGCACATGGAAGGGATATGTGAAGCCGAATTATTGATATCAAAAGATATCTTTTTGTATCCCCCAAAGCTCGGGCTAGCCAGGGCAGTAACAAAATCTTTTATTTCTTCTTATATTTTGGTTAATGCTATTAGCTTACTTAATTGTTCCTGTTTCTCCAATGATATTTTTGAGATTTTGATCTTAGTAAAAAAATTTGTCCACTCCTTCTCATTTCCATGCTGATGTTTTTTTCATAAAACAATTTTTCAAAATATTCTTTAAACTTCTGTTTTATCTTCTCATGTTGCATAATCATTTTCTTCCCATTTTTCAATTTAGTTACTGTGTTCCTCTCTCTCTTCTTCTTGAGTTTATGTGCTAACCATTTCCCAGTTTTATTAGCATGTTCAAATTGAGCCAACTTCATCTGTTTCATCTTTTTTTCTATTTCCTCTGATGTTATCAACATTATCTATTTTTGTACTTTCTTTATCTCCGCTTGTAATGACTTCTTTAAGACATCTCTTGAAGTTTGGCCATTAGCTCTTGATATTTCTCTCACCTTTTCTTTTCTGTATTTGTCTTTTTTTGTATAAAAAAACCTCGCATTACTGCCTTAGTTGCATCCCAGACCGTCTTCATCTTCATATCTTCTCTTATATTTTCTCTAAAATAGTTTTTCAAGACTTCTTTCGCTTGTTGTATTCTCTCCTCATCATTTTAATAGGCTATCATTTAACTGCCACTGAAACTGTTTTACAGTATCCTGTATTTGCATCATCACAGGATGATGGTCTGAGATGATCTTAGGCAGTATTTCTATCTTTTTTGTCTCTATTAACAAATGCTTAGAAGTAAAGATCATATCTATTCGAGACCATGATTGATGTTCTTCCGAAAAGTAAGTAAAGTCCTTTACATTAGGGTAAAACTTTCTCATGTACCCAAAACTGATATTTCTTCACACATCTCAAAAAAATTTTTTGGCAGTTTACCTCTCTTCACTTGATCTTGCTTTTTTGGAGAAATAGATTTGTCCATTTTAACATCCATGATTCCATTCCAATCTCTTGCTAAGATCGAATCTTCATATTCATATTCTGATATCTTTTCACACAATTTTTATAAAATTTCCTTATATTTTGATTTGGAGCGTATACTACTACTAAAAATATTTTTTTCCATTTCTTACCAATTCTGCTTCTAATATTCTTCCTTCTTCATCTTCCAATATTTTCTTTGCTGAGATATCCTTATCAATATACTTTACTACACCTCTTTTTTTCTTCCCGTATAGAGAGGTAAAACATTGACCCAATTTAAAATTGTATAAATACTTCTCCCGGTTTTTCTTTATATGAGTTCCAATAATATCGTTTTTTGAGGTCTTAATCTTTCTATATAATGAAAAACTTGTTGTCTCTTTGCTTGTGACTTTATTCCTCGAACATTCCAGGTTATTGTCTTCATGTTTATTTTTTACTTACTTTACTTCCTTTCTTCTTTTTCTCCTCTGGTTCTATCAGTTCGGACTCTTCCTCTGACATTGGACTCATTTCTTCAGCCATTACCGTATCCATTTTTGTTAGTTCCATTGTAGGATCCGATTTCTTTTCTTCTGTTCTTGTTGTTGCGACTCCCAATTTCAAATAATTCTCTTGAAATTCCATTGCTTGTTGGACAGAGGTTATCTTCCTTCTTCTCCCCTCATAGAAAAAGGAGAGGCCTTCTGGTATCTCCCATCTATATCTTACTCCCTTTACTTGCAATTCTTTTTCCAAAAACGCATATTGTCTTCTGCTTCTCCTCACGCTTGGTGGTACATCCTTGAAAATTTGTATTTCTATCTCATTCACTATTAATTTTTCTTTATAATTTTGTTCTAAAATCAGATCCTGTGTTTTTTCTCTTGTAAAATATACCACTATGTCTCGTGGGAGATTTCATCGTTTAGCCACCACTGATTCAATTCTGAAGGCCTCATCCATCTCATGTTCAAATCTTACTCTTCTTTGGCCTATATATGGTGCCAAAATGTCTGTTACTCTTTGGATTAAATTTTCCTCTTTTCTGTTCAGGGAGCCCCCTTAGTATCAAACTTCTGCTCCGTTGTTGTATTTCCATTCACATTTTAGTTTCTTTGTCCTTTTGTTGCTCTTTCTTCACCTGTTCCAACTGTTTTTCCAGTTTTTGATTTTTTTTTTCTTGGATGTCCTCTGCTTTATGATCTATTGTCAATAAATCTGTTGTAAGTTTTTGGAGACTCTGATTCAGATTTTCTACTTCCTTTTTCAGGTCTTGCTTTATTTCTGTCCTGGTTGTTTTTATCTCCTTCTTTGTTGCCTTTAATTCTTCCATCATGTCATTCCTCAGTTTTTGAAATTCTTCCGGCACTCTATTCATCTCCATTGTTTTTGATCCCGTAGATCCTCTTCTTTCTAAAACTTGTGGTTGGATTTGCGTCTGTGTTGTCTTCTTTTGTCCTGTAGCCATATCTTCCCTTCTGTTTTATTTTTTATTTAATATTCTCTACATTACTCCTCAAACTCAATATCATATGATTAAAATACCATATATCTAGATTTCACAATATACTTCAGTATCACAGTAACTATTATAACACAATCTAATAGTTATATCCTTCTATTTCTAAATTCATCTATCCAAGTTACATAGGGGGAAGAAATTAAAATTATATTGTTTATATATAACCACAGTTAGTTCATCCACTAATCCAACCCAATAAAGTCAGTTCAGATGTCTTACAATTCAGATCTCTTCCTTTTCTTTTTCTCTGACCTCTCAAGTCTTTATTTTAAAAAGCTTCACCTCTCTTCTTGAGGCTAATCCATTTGGGAAAGTCTGGGGTTACTCTAGCAAATACATCTGTTCACAATACATATAAGTCAAACAACCCCCCAAGACTCCAGTTCCCTCTTTTTTATCTTCACCGCTCTTTTTGAGGCTAATCCAGTTTCAGAGTCAGAAAAACCACAACTTTCACCTCTCTTCTTGAGACTAATCCATTTAAGAAAAGTCAGGGGGCTAGTCTAACAAATACTCCTGTTCACAGTATATATAAGTCAAACAACCCCTCAAGACTTCAGTTCCCTCTTTTTTAACTTCACCTCTCTTCTTGAGGGTAATCCAGTTACAAAATCAAAAAGAAACTACAGCTTTCACCTCTCTTCCTGAGGCTAATCCATATTAGTTTATTTTTTAAAAGTTTTATATTTTCTTCACCTCTTTTCTTAAAGCTAATCCAAGTCAGTGAAAAAAGGTACAGGATTTAAAAAAGACAATTTCCCTTATTTTCTCCTTGCTCTTTCAATCACCTCTGTTATGTTCTCCCTTTATCTTTTTGTTTAGTCTATCCCATCAGCAATGTCCTCACTTTCTTCTCTTCTGTCCCTTCCTCCACTCTTGTTTAATTTTTCTCCATTAATTTTATTATAGTCCAATATAGAGAAAAGAGTACCCTCATGGGAGAACCAAAAACACTTTAAGAATCAGGCAAATTATTAGAAGAAAAGAAAAAGGGATAATAAATCTGATTGCTTACCAAAGTTTCAAAAAACCCTCCATTCCTCTCCCCAGACTTCATTCATTCACAACTCCACAATTGCATACTGTCATGTCTTCCAGATGTTTCTCCTCTTTTTGGAACCACTTTTATTACATCTGAAGACTCAGCTGGGTTTCTTCCCTTAAATCAGTCTCTTTCCCTTTAAAAAAGGTCTCTTGTCAGCACTAATCAGTTTACTGGCTGCAAACTGGCTGCTAGGCTCTGTCCCCCGTCTTGTTCATGCCAGTTCCTGTCTCCTTCTTCACTGACACTGGGAAGATCGAGGACTCTGTGAGCTGCTCTGCTCCCCCCTACCTGCTAAGAGGGTACCTTTCTGGGGGGGACACTAGATCCCCAGGGGATGTTTCCCCTACAGATTCGCAGCAGTTGCCTGAGCCAGCTGTTCAGGCTACCAGCTGTGCCGACATCTTGCCCTTCCCCTTGAATCTGCCTCAAAAGTTAATGAATTTGAGAAAACCATATTTGAATCCCAGAAACAGCTGACATCAAAATTTTACAGAATGTTAATAGAAAGAGAATTAGAATCCAAACAAATTAAAGTAACCATGATTAGATGGGCCCAAAACATTGGTCATGAACTACTCCTTGAACAATGGGAAAAAAGCTGGACAGAAACACAGAAATTTACATTGGCTCAATCAATAAAAGAAAACTACCTAAAGATGTTACATAGATGCATCTAGATCCAGTAAAACTGATCTAGTTTTACCAGAAGGGAAACAATCATTGGAAATGTGGAACAGATAATGGCACCTTTTACCACCTATGGTGGACATGTGAACGAGCCAAAATGTATTGCAAAAAGATACAAGAAATAATGTCCAACATGCTACAGACAAATATTCTATTATTATCTGAAATATTTCTATTAAACATGCTTCACAGAATAGATAAATGTATAAAACTGAAATATTGGAGAATAATCCTGTATATGATTACTGCTGCCAGGATCATATACGCTAAATTATGGAAAAACAAGCAGAAACCACAAATAGAAGATTGGATAGTAAAACTAATAGAATTAAGAGACATGGATACATTAACAATGATCTTATAAGGAAAATCACAAACCAGAAATGAGGAGGAATGGAATCCCATTGAGAAATATATTGAAAGCAGGAAATATTCCTAGAAGAAAACAAAGATGAGGGTTCACAAAACATAAATATAAGCTGATAAAGAAAATAGATAAGAGTATTAGAAACAATACAAACATTTACTGTACTTTAGCTGTTAGACAAAAGGAACAATTAAAATAAGTTACAGTATATGGCAGACATAAGAAAAGCAGTAGAAAATACAAAGTTAATGAAAATTTCTTTGAAGGAAAAAAAACGTAAAGTAAGGAGTAATAATGAGGACAATAACTAACTGAACTAAGGGGAAGTAGGGAAGTAAAACAATAAACAGCTAAATTATTCATAACTTGAGAAGATTACATATAGTAAATCAAGTGTGCAAGTTAATGATGGAACACAAATTAGAAATTGTCAAGAATGGATGTAAGAAGTATTTCATACTAATCAATCAATATATCCAGCACAATGTTGAATTTTTCTTTAAAAGATTGAAACATTATTATAAGTACGTGTATAAATGTTCTGTTTTATATAATTAAATAAAAAAATAAAAAACCCTGCCAATTTACATTATCAAAGACCTTCTCTGTGTCTACAAAAAAAAATCATTTTTTTTTAAAACCAGGGCTCAGTATAATCAGGTACCACTCTTACATGATGGCTATTTCCACACTACACTATTATAACGCTATTGTTCCATTTTCAACCTCGTATGGAATCCTGGTGTTTGCAGTTTACGAGGGGCCTTTAGGATTCTCAACCAGAGAGCTCTTTGGCCTCAGGAAACTACAAAGCCCAGAATTTCACAGGAGGTTGAAAGTGGAATAACAGCACTATAATAAAACACTATTAGTACACTAATAGTGCACAAAGTACACTACACTGAGGAAATGACATAAGTTTCATGTTTCCTCTTGGTAAGAAACCACTCTGATCTTCATGAATTCATTCTGATAGGACTATTTTCAGTCTCTCCACTAAAAATGAAGTAAAGATTTTGTAGTCTAAGTTCAAGAGTGAAATGGGTCTATAATTTTTGGAATCTTACAAATCTTCTTCTTTAGGGGTCAGTGTAATTCAAGAGTTGTCTCAAGTTGGTCGTCTTCCTTTTTCTAGCAATTCGTTGATGACAATATGTAAGGGATTTATTAATCCTTTTTCAAATATTTTATAATATAGATCTGTAAAGCCATCAGGACCTGGTGATTTACATGATTTGAGTCTTTTTGTTGCTTCTCATAGCTCTTTTCTGGTTATTGAATATTTTAGTAATTTCCTTTGATCTTCTGTTACTAGCTGAATATTTTGTGATTCCAAATATGTGGTCACTTTGCCTGTAGTTTATGCATCTTTCTTCTCTTTAAACAGTTTAACATAAAATCCTTCAAAGACTTTATTTTCTCTTTTTCTGTGCAAGTTGAAATTCCTTCTTTTACTTCTATAACTTGCTTCTTTCCCACATTTTTCTTATCTTATGTGCCAGCCATTTGGCAGATTTTTTTTTACAAATTTGAAATGATTTTGTTTGGCATATTTTAATTTTTTTCTCAATCTCATGTACAATTCTTAGTGAAAGTTATATTTGGAGTATTTCTATTTTATTATTTCTTTCTTTTTTAAAAAATTTTTCTTTACATTGATTTTCCTCTGATAACTATTGCGATTTTTCTCTCCATTGTTTTAGCTGTTCATATTGTTGTTGACGAAGCCATGCATCACTGCTTTACTAGTGTCCCAAATTATATATATGTTGGTTTCTTCATTTACATTCTTTTTTGAAAGAATAACTCCAGTGTTTTGTTTTGTTTTGGCTTTTTAAAATACTTCTTCATTTTTTAGTAAACTTTGATTTAGTCACCAATTAAATTCTGTTTGTAGATCTTAACTCTACTAACCTTGGATTATGATCTGATAAAGATTTGGTTAATATTTCCATCTTTATAATTTTAGGCATCCATTGTTTTGAGATTTTGGGAGTTTACCTTGGTTCCTTTTCTTCCTTTTCCTATCATCATTTCTGTACAGTTGTCTTTCTAAAACCCCATTCCAATTCCCCATCATAATCTTTCTATGCACAGGGCATAGATGCCAGTCAGTAAAATGTTCAGTTCTTGTATTGAGATTTCTAATCCAATTTTGCATCCGTCATCATCCTTGAACACTTCTTTAGTTTGGATTTTGTTGGCACCTCCTCTTTTCTTCTTTTTGTAAGCTGAGAAAAATATTTTCTTAATTTGGAATTATTTAAAAATCTTGTATCTCTTTGTTGAATATGTGTTTCTTATAAACAAGTTATATCCCAGATTATGAAATATTTGTTTTGTTTTTATAATAAGTTGAGTTCAGGCCTCTTTCGTTCCAGGAAATTATCTTAATAGTGTGATTTTATTAATTTCTTTCCTCTCTTTAGTCTTGGTTATTCTTATTCTCTTCTTCTAATTCTTCTTCAGGTTGACTCTAGCCAGACAAAACTTTCTTCTCATCTTGGTCTTGTAATTCCTCCTCTTCCAGATTCTTAAATCCATCTTTATCTTCTAATCTTGTACTCTCTCCATCTTCATATGTCTTTTCGATCTTGTCCTTCATTTCCATATCTTTTAAGTTCTTTTCCATAAATTCTTTTGCTTTTTCTATTATCTTGAGTTTAAATTTTTCCCTTTAAAGAAGAAAGAGAGCCCTGTTTCTTCCCACCTATAGTGTATATTCTTCTTTTGTAACTGTCTCATAAAGAAAAATATTATCATCTTCTTTTAAAAATTTGTGTAGGAATGTCCTTGTCTATTTTGATCTCTATCTTCTATTATCAATCTTCTTCTGAAACTTTGTTGTACAATAAGTTGGGCAGCTGAAATTGTGTGCTCAGGGCTGAGTCCCAGACGAAGAAGAAGCACATACACCCAAAAAATGGAGAAAAAAATGACCACAACTTTATTGGTAACAGATGTTACAGGGTTGGCATATGCATGGGTCCAGATTAAGGCATCAGCCAACCTGCCTGTTGACCAATGAGCCCAATCTTGTGACATGCACTAGAACCATTTTTGACAGGTGCAGATGCAGTCCTTGTGCCATTTGAAGTTACCATGGCCCATAGGCCTAGGTGACATGTATCCTAGATCCAGGAACCATGCTGAGCACCAAAAATTGTGGGCAGCTGCCTGCCACTCCTGCAATCCACCAACCCTTAACAGCTGTAGCCAAAAACCAGTCCCAGCCTACCAGTCCAGAAAGAACTGACCCCATGGAGTCCACACATGAGGACAGCATGTCTATACACTGCCCCCGCATCCTAGGAACACAGTCCATCGGTGAGCCTTTCTCCCATATGCAAATGCGGCACCACTTGCCCTCATTCTAGTCCCTCATGTCCTCTCAACTGTGCTCTTGAATTGCAGCCGTTCCTGGCACCTGCTACTTCGCTGCCATCTTTGCTACATTCCTGCCCAATAGCCCAGTACCACCCCGCAGGTCCATCACTTGGCTCTTTGTGCCATCCATCCATGTCCCACTGTTACCCTGTGTACTGGGGGTCCCGGGAGGGACACCAGAATGTGCTCAACTAAAGGTGGGGAAAATTAGCTCAGAGCACTGCTTAGCGTTATGAGAGGCAGGGTAACATAGCGAGATCTTGAACCCTATGTCTATGGGGTCGGGTCGAGTCAAGGAGAACACAGAAGTTGAGATAATAGCTGACGATTATTAAATATGAGCAAAGCAGTGTATGCGACACACTCATACAAGATAGCTAAAGAAAATAAAGGCTGGATTAGTATAGAGGGATTTTTAGAGGGATCGCTGATTTGGGTGATACTTCACCTGTCCTGAAGCCCAGAAAAATAGAGAGCGAAGCTGGGGTGCGATGTAGCTCAGCACGTGGAGCTGAGGGGAGGCTTGGCAAACAAAGCGGCAGCAAGGCGGGATGAAACTCAGGAGCCATCCGAGGAAGGTCTCGGAATCAAGGGTTTTTATAAGGAGAATTGTGACTGCAGGCTATGCCGTACTTGGGGGAAAACAATAGATTTGGAGTTGGAGACAAAGCCTCCGAAAGGTCAGCATCTGCATGATTGAGTTATCGTAGCGGTTCTCAATAGAGTAGCCAGTATGCAAACACAGAGTACTTGGGTATTACATAGTTTACCCATCAAGCCACCATCATGGGGCAAAGGCTCTTTTGTAAGTGGCGTGCATACTTAATTAGAGTACTTGCGTGGAGGTCTCCTAAAGCAGTGAGTCAGCTATTTCTGGCCTGCCTGTATTGTAGCTCGAATATTACGGCTATTAACGGCCAAGCTTGTTTACGTGCTTGTCCGGTGGCCTCGCAAGCACGTGGAAAGGAATAAAGAAGTGCAGCCGAATTGTGATATCAAGGGATATCTTTTAATATCCCCAAAGCTCAGACTAGCCAGGGCAGTAACACCACTGGGCCTGCCACTTGCAAATAGAAACATATTATCTCTTTGTACCTCCAAATCCAGACATAAATAACCCATAAACACTTTGGACTCCCACCTCTTTATCCTCCTGATTGCTTCTTCTGAAAGCCCATATTGGGCTGCTGTAATGGCCAACCCTATATGAAAGGAATGACTACCAAACACATGTGCAGGAAGACCTAGATGACTAAGCATGGCTCAAAGGACTTCCATCATCTGGAACCTCTACAAGGGGGAACTATCCTATTGGATGAAAAGGTATCCATTGCCAAATTGCCAATAACTTGTACAGGACCTTCACTGGGCATGGTGCAATGCCCAGGGTAACCTGCAGTTGAACATAGAATCATAGAGTTGGAAGAGACCACACGGGCCATCCAGTCCAAGCCCCTGCCATGCAGGAATACACATCAAAGCACTCCCAACAGATGGCCATCCAGCCTTTGATTAAAAACTTCCAAAGAAGGAAACTCCACCACACTCCCAGGCAGCATGTTCCACTGCTGTCAGGAAATTTTTTTCTGAGGTTCAGGTGGAATCTCCTTTCCTGCAGCTTGAATCCATTGCTCCTTGTTGTAGTCTCTGGAGCAGCAGAAAACAATCCCACTCCCTCCTCGACATGACATCCCTTGAAAAATTTAAACATGGCTATCATGTCACCTTTTAACCTTCTCTTCTGCAGACTAAACATACCCAGCTCCATAAGCCGCTCCTCCTGGGGCATGGCTTCCAGACACTTCACCATTTTGGTCGCCCTTCTCTGGACATGCTCCAGTTTGTCAATATCCTTCTTGAAATGAAGTGCCCAGAACTGGAACAGATGGACCTCGAGCCAGCTGGTCAGTTCTGGACCTGCGAATCCTGATGTTAACAGATTTCTTGGAAAGGGAAATGTCCCCTCTTGCAGAGTTTGGTGCAAATGATCTATCTTGGAACCCCCTACCATCTCATCTGCTCTGAAAGGTCCCCAAAAGGCCACTGTGAAGGCATTCTTGAACAATGTGACCTCTGCTTGTGAATGTCAAGTGCCTGGTTAACTCACAGAGAAGCTTAAAGGAAACAGGCATCCTACTATCTGCCTTTCTGGGAGTGAGTCTCTTCTACCCTTCAGCAGCCTTCCTGATGAGGAAAGTGGCACAGCGATTCCCTAAGCTTGCTGAAAATGTATAGTGCTGTAAGATGCAGAATCATGGACCACGGGGAGTGGGGGGAGGCCCCTTGGTAGGATAAAAATTGCAGAATGCATCATTCAGAAACTGGCCACTCCTGCCCTAAACCCTATTCCCTGGAAAAGGCCAGGAACTTGGAAATGGCCCTGGAGTAAGCCTGCAACATGGCAGGTGTAACTGAATGAAGTAATCTCTGCATCACACTATGCTCCTAAGGCTCCAAAGTTCTGAAAATGATGTCATCTGTTGGTCTGCCTCCAGTGCTAGAAACCAGAACTGTCCAACTGAAATCACGATAGTGGGTCTGCAATCCCCTTATCCAGGCCTGAAACATGACAATCTGTAAATGTTATATTAGCTGACAAATAGGTCAAAACCAGCCTGTGAACCAGACACATAACCCTTTCAGACCTGCATGACTGCTGGTTAATAACAGCCACAATGGCCTGGTTGTTGCACCAGAAACAGATCGTCTTTTCGCTTAAGTGGTTGGTCCAAATAGCCATAGCCACTACAATGGGAAACAGTTCCAATTAGGTAAGGTCCCACATGATGTTATCCTGCAGCCAAAACCCCCGCCACTTTTGAGCACACCAGTGCCCTCTGAAATACACTCTGATCCCAATGCCCCCAGCTACATCAGAATGCACATGAAGCTCCAAATCTGGTTCCCACAGAAACCCCATTGTACTTTCTGGGAGTTGAGAGTTATCCAGGTGATTAGTCCTATGGAATTCTATATCAACAGAGTTGCAGAGAAAGGTGTTTCCCAGTTTAGGTGTGGCTTCTTAAAATATATGTTGGCTGACTTGAAGAAGACAAGGCAGACAGCAGGTCTCAAAATTTAAAAGAAAACATTTACTTAAAAAAATTATAATAATATATCCATCTTCAATAAAACTCACCAATTAATTAATTTAGAAGTATGGTTAGCATAAATGAGAAGTTACAGTAGAGCTCAAGATCAGTTGACTGTTAACAACAGTTAACTCAGTATGTGTTGTCATATATGTGCAGTCAAAGGAAAGCAATATTCTTATAGATAGAGTTAGAGGCGTGGCCTTCTAATCTAAGTCAATCACAGACTCCTGAGTATGAAGTCTAGATGCCTCAGTCAATAATTTTAAATATACACACAGACTGACAGTTGAGAGGCTATCCTTGCTAAAGTGTGGAAGAGAGAATGCTATAATTTCCAACAGTACTCCTCCAGGAACCTGGACACTATTAGAAAGATCCTCCTTTACCCCTCTTGTAATGCAAATCCTGTGGTGTGGGACCTTGACTCTTTCTGTGATCCTGGCTAGTCAAGTGCAGAAGGCTCCCTCAGAGCTACCACCTTGCATGCAAAGTTGAGGTGGCCAGGCAGCATCTGCACCTCTTTAGAGATGGCTTTCTTGCAAGTGAGCATGCACTGGAGCTGCTCCCTAACTACCTTCAATTTATCATCTGGCAAGCCAGAAACCTCTGACACCGAGTACAGTGCAATCGCAAGGTAGGGCAGCAAACTGGATGGTCCCTCCATCTGCAGCCATTGCCTGGAAGATCCACAGCAACCAGGCACATTCCCCTGACACCAGTCACCCGACCATGAGGAAATCATCTAAGTAGAAGGTGACAAAGTGGGAACCCACTTTGATCTTAACAACCATTCCTAAAAGGTGCTAAATCTTCCGAAAGCTGTACAGCTGACTGAGCACTCCATGGATATACATTTATCAAAGTACCAATCCCTGTTGAATTTAAAATCCAGCTAACAAAAATCATCAGGGTGCACGGGGAGTGAAATGCACACTTAACCATGATTGTCAGGAACTGAATTCACACACACAAATAGAACAGTGCTAAACACTATTTATTAGGAGTGTGATACATCATGCAGGACTTCAGTGACTGAACTGGAGGCAATTAGCAAAACACAAAACATGAAAGACAAAGAGTTCATCTTCCTGCCAGCAAAAGACCTTGAAGTTCTGGTGCAGCCTGGCTGTGCTTATCAGTACATTCATAGCCTTTTGTTTATCTAACGGTCTCTGATTCCCATATCTTGTTACAAGCAAGCTACTACTTAACTCCTACTACATACCCCTTACTAAAATATGGAGGGCCACCCAACAATGATAGCCCCTAGGTTGCATGCCCAAACTAGGGTGAACTGACTGGTCAAAGGAGTCGTATTGTACAGAGTGGAATTCTGGAGGGATAGCATCAAGATAAAGATGTTGATTAACACTGGGACCATGACAGAATCCTGTGGCAGCCCACTACTCACTTCTCTCCAGGATGAAGAGGAGCCATCAGTAAGCACTTTTGGGTTGGTCAACCAGTTAGAAATCCCCTAACAGTAGCATTGTCTAGTCCACATTTTAGTAGCTAGTTTGAGGAATATCAAGGGGGACCCTATCAAAGACTTTACTGAAGTCAAGATACACTATGTCCACAGCATTCCCTTTGTTGCCCCAAAACATAGGTGCCACAAGGGCCACCCCATGATGTCAAATATCCACTTGCAAAAGTGGGGAATGAATTAGCTCAAAATCAGGAGGTGAACAAGAGGGGACAACTGAACGAGACCTTTCTACCACTGTTTATGGACTCATGCAGGAAAAGAACCAGCCAGAGATTCAAAAGTGAGCTAAAAATGTGTTTTATTGAGAGGAATTCACTCACTCATGCACACAAGATACACACAGTCAAACATTCACACAAGAACTATTTGAAGGATAAAGGGAGGAACAATTATGGATAGAGAGGCTGAGGTTTTTGGGTTTATAATTAC
The DNA here is from genome assembly GCA_030412105.1 of Cyclura pinguis. Lineage (NCBI taxonomy): Eukaryota > Metazoa > Chordata > Lepidosauria > Squamata > Iguanidae > Cyclura > Cyclura pinguis. The sequence continues at coordinate 111,401,583 of CM059603.1, forward strand.
CAGTCCAGAAAAGTAGCGAAAAAGTTGAAATGTGGCTTAGATTTGTGTCTAAGGGCAGACCAGATGAGGATTCGGGGAGACACAGTGAAGTTCAGCATTTCATCTGACTGCATGTAGCTTCCCAAAACCAAAGGTTTATATATTCTATTTCACTCCCTGAAGGGGTGTGAGTTAATCACTCTCCCAGCCTAGTGGACAATGGGACTTGCAACACAGACAATCGGGTCTAGATGGTGCTAATGGTTTCAATGTCTTGGTTGAGTGGGGTTTCTGAGCCAGGCTTCAGTAGAATATGCACATAGCAGGGGTCCTTGCTTCTTCACCTGGGCACCTTATGGTTTTCTGACCTTGGCAGTTGATAGGATTAACTCAGAGCCATTAATCAGACTTTCTTGGCTAATGTCAGTGAACTTTTAACCTGGCCACACTGGGGTTATGTTTTGGGCTGTTTTTCAGCAAGGGTCTCTTCTTCTGCACTGCTTCCAGTCAGTGTATATAATTTATATTTTATGCCAACACAACTGCCAATAAATATATTTCGCCAACTAGACCATATCAAAATGTGGAGGTGTACAGCCTGGTAACACCTTCATCTACCAAACTAGTGCCTCTAATAAAGAAAAAAGAAAAAAAGAAACAATTAGCCTGGTATGATTTACTTTTGAGAAACCTGTGTTGAATTTTAGTGATCATGGCATTCCATTTTGAGTCCTTACAGACTGTTCACTCTAGAATCTTTCCCTGCATTGATATCTGGATGACTGGGCAATAATTTTTGGGTCTTCTTTTTTTCCTCATTTTTGAAGATGGGGACAATATTTGCCATCCTCCAATTTGCTGGGACTTCTTCTGTTTTCCATGAATTCTCAAAGATTATTGCCAGTGATCACTTTTGCCAATTCTTTTGGATGAAACCTTGGACGTAATTCATTTAGTCCTGGAGACTTGAATTCATTTACAATAGCTGTAATACCTCTTTACTCTATGCTGTGCTCCATTTCTCCTGCCACATCATCTGCTCCATTTTCCCCACATAAAGCATTTTTTGAGAGAAAACCAAAGCAAATAAAGTTTTCAGTAGTTCTGCCCTTTCTCTTTCTCCTTTTAACATGTCACTATCCTCACCATCTCCTTATTCTTTCTTTTGCTATGGACGTAACCAAAAAAAACCCCAAACCCCTTCTTATTGTTTTAAACCTCTCCAGCAAGTCTGAGCTCATTCTGTATATTAGGCTTTTCTGACTCTCTGCCTACCCTTACTAGCTATTTGTTTGAATTCCTCTTTGGTGATTTCCCCCTTTTTCCATTTTCTACATGTCCCTTTTAAACCTTAGCTCCACTGAAAGTTCCTTAGACATCCTCCCTTGATCCTTTAGTCACCTCCCATTTTTCCTCCTCATTGGAATTGTTAGAAATTGTGCCTTCGATGTCTCACTTTTAAGAAACTCCTGTCCATCATGAACTCCCTCTGTTATTATTCCTGATCATGAGATCACTCCCAGGATTTTCCTAAGTTTACTGAAATCAGCTTTCTTAAAAGTCTAGAGTGTGTGTCTGACTACACTTGGCTTCCCCTTTCCTCTGTATAATAAACTCAAGGAGAAGATGGTCACTTCCACCGAAGGATCTCACCAGCTCCAACCCATTAACCAGGACATCATTGTTCATTAAGATCAGATCTAAAATAGGTGTCCATGTTGTTCCTTCCTCCACATTCTGAACTATCAAATTGTCTGCAAGGCAAGTGAGAAATTTGTTGGACTTGATACTCTCAGCAGAGTTTGAATTCCAACAAATATCAGTTTGGTTAAAATCTCCCATTACCACTTTATCTCTCTTTTCTGGATCATCTGTTCTAGGAAGGCATCATCCAAGTCCTCAGTCTGGCTTGAAGGTCTCCCAGGACTTTTGTCATGGATCAAAAATTCACAGGTGTAAATGTTCCTGATATGTAGTGCTACTGCTTCTCCTTTCCTGTTTCTTTAATAGGTTATACTCCTCTGTCTCTTTAAAAGGTTATACTCCTCTGCTATATTCCAATCTAGATTATTGGTTATACTCTATTGCTGTATTCTGATTCAATCATCCCAATGGTTTCAGTGATGCCTGTTATATCATATTTGCTTAGCTGTGCTACAAGTTCAATTCATTCTGTTTATTTCTCATGCTTTGTGTATTAATACAGAAGCATTTGAAGCCATGAGTCACTTCCCTTAGTTCCTTATTTAAGTTTTTTTCCCCTCCCACTGTTGGGTTCCTATACCATTTGTCCTGTTCCACCGTTAAGAGCTGAATGATTATCTCCAGCACTTGATGAACTTCTGGTGTTACCCCAAAAAGTGGGTGACTCAGAAGTCCACTTGTGGTGCCTGTGCCTCCATGGAACAGTAGGGAATTATAGCAGTATATAGAATTATAGGGAATTATAAAAAGGGAGATCTGAAAGATGGGAAGTAACCTTACGAGATCTTTCCACCTTTATATGCTGGTACTAATGCAGGGACACCAGTTGGAGATTAAAACAATATTTTGCTGGGGAAAATCACAAGCACACACAAGATTCAAGCAGTCTAATAACCACACAGGGCTAAAGGAAGGAAGGGAAGGAAAAAAATGGATAGCAAGAAGTTTGAGTCAGGTGGGTGATATTTACCAATCCTGCAGAGAAGAGGCGATGCTCAGACTAGGGACCTGAGGGAAAACAAGAATAGGAATCTGAGCAGCAAAGTGATGGCTCATGTCAAGTTTACTATGTCCAACGTACTATGAATTGCCAAGCTCAGAGCCAGGGTTTAATTACCCTTTTTCTGCCCTGAATGGGAACCTGTTAATGGCTCTCTGGCAGAGCAAACAATGGTTTCTGGAATGCGCTAATGGTCTTAGCATTAGTTAACAAAGTGTTGATGGGGAATTGTAATAGCATCTTAATGTCTGGGCAGGGAGGAAACAAAGGAGCATTTTGGTGGTAAGAGGGAATAGGTTGATGACCATCAGTTGCTTTTTTGAGACAATTTCATGTGCTTTTGTGTTTGAAGTTTCAGTCATTGAGGGGATTATCACAAGCTTGTCAGCACTGGAGCTTTCCAACTAATCCTATGAATTTGTGACCTGGCCATGCCCTGAGGTACTTTTGCATGTGTGCAACCAGTTCTCTTTGCCAGCATAGTTTTTGAGCTGTAACAGTGTATGCTTTCTATTTTGTGGGCCAATCAAATAATGTTCGTTGCCAATTGTATCATATTGTGGAGTGGGGGTATATGGCATGGTAACTCCGCCCTCAAAGATACTGTCTCCCTCCCTGTGATAACTTAGTTTAAAGTCCTTCTAATTAGGTTTATGAGATCCTTAGCAAAATGATCCTGCCAACTGCTGTGCGGTGCAACTTATAACTTGCCAGAAATCCATCTTCATGAAACTGGACCATGGTCCAAGAAGCCAAACTGTTCCTGGTGGCACCATTTTTGGAGCCAGTGCTTCACTTATGCTATTTTTTCTCCCTTCTTGAGTCATGTTCTTCAATTGGAAGAAAAGACTAAATGACAACCTGTGCATTAATGTTCTTCAGTTTCTTACCTCTAATCCCTTATGATCTCTTGAAGCTATGCCTTGCAGTGTCATTGATTCTCACATGGGCTAAAACAAAAAATAATGGTCAGTGAACTTGACCAGTTTTGTCAGCTGCTCATGGATCTTTGTCTCAGGGAGAAAATACCTCTCAAGAAACATCCTATCTGGCCCACAAACCATTGTTTCTGTCCTGCTCAATAGGGAGTCCCCTACCACCACCATACACCTCCTTTGGGGAGTGGCAGGGGACAATCCTTGCACTGAATCTTCCTTCATGTTCTCTGAGGAGTGAGATTGTAGCTCCTGCTCCTATCTCTCATTCTCACTGATAAGAGAGAGAGATTCAAATCAATTTTGGAGCTCCAAAGACACAGAAAGATCCTTGATAATTCTGGTTCTATCTGTCATATTCCTCCAAATGTGTTTGGGGACCTGAGTTTGGGGACTGACCTCAGAGACAATCTCTGTTTGTCCTCCAGTACGGTATGCTCTGCTCTGTCTGAGACAGCCTCCTGCTTCCTAATATTCTGCAGAGTGGATACATGGCCCAAAAGTTGCTGCACCTTCTCCTCCAACAGGGTAACCAACTTGCACTTGCTTGAAGATGTAACTACCAACATCCTTTGGCAAGAACATAAAACCGTAACTGTAGCAGGAGACTATAGACCCCCCTTACCATCCAAGTTCAGTGTTCCTAAGTACACAGTAGAACAGGCCTCTGTCACTAAAGACTCATGTAAAATACTTGTTGGCCTTACTGCCTGTTCTCTAGGCTCTAGGGACTGCAGTTATATAGTGGGCTAGTGGCTGCTAGCTTCATCCTCTACCAAGTCACTACCTCTGGGTTTACACAAAAGAGAATAATAAAGACCTGATGAGCACACAAGTAAGCCTGCCTCAGGTGACACAATCAGCCATACCCCAACAGACACAATCTCAACAAAACACAACAGAACAACAAAGCCTTAAGAAGCACAAGAGCAAGCAAGCCTCCTCTCAGCTCACAGAAACACATAAACAAGCGGTTTTAACCCAACAAACTTTCTGGGACTGGGGAAGTTTATACCAACAAACACAAGTTTACCTTATGCTGTATCTTCCACCATGGCCATGCAAAACCAATAAAAAGGGTTTTTATAGATATTTCCACAGCAAAAGGAAAAGCAAGGAAATGATAGGGATGCTGCATGGAGAAGATGGCCAAGTACTAACCACAGGCAGAGAAAAAGCAGAATTACTCAATACCTTCTTTGCCTCAGTTTTCTCCCTAAAAGAAAGAAGTACTCAATCTGGGGGATGGAGAGCAGGTGCGGAAGTGGAGGAAATGCAGCACAGAATAGGTAAAGAAGTAGTACAGGAATACCTGGCTAAACTAGATGAATTCAAGTCTCCAAGGCCAGATGAATTACATCCAAGGATATTAAAAGAACTAGCAGAAGTCATTTCAGAGCCACTGGCAATAATCTTTGAGAACACTTGGAGAAAAGGAGAAGTCCCAGCATACTGGAGAAGGCCAAATATTGTCCCCATCTTCAAAAAGGGGGGAAAAGAGGATGGGAGACACGTGGCTGGATAACAGTATGTGTGAAAAGGATTTAGGAGTCTTGGTGGATCACAAGCTGAACATGAGTCAGCAGTGTGATGCAGCAACCAAGAAAGCCAACGTGATTCTTGATTGCATCAGTAGGGGTATGGTGTTTAGATCAAGGGAGGTAATGATACCGCTCTATTGTGCTTTGGTTAGACCTCATCTGGAATACTGTGTCCAGTTCTGGACAACTCATTTCAAATGGGATATTGATTGAGAAGCTGGAATGTGTTGAGAGGATGGTGACCAAAATGGTGAAGGGTCTGGAAGCCATGCCCTATGGGGAATGGCTTAAGGAGCTGGGTGTGTTTAGTGTGCAGAAGAGAAGGCTAAGAGAGGTCATGATATCCATGTTTGAATATTTGAAGGGATGTCATGTTGAGGAGGGAGTGGGCTTGTCTTCTGCTGCTTCAGAGACTAGGATAAAGAGCAACAGATTCAAACTACATGAAAAGAGATTCCACTTGAACCTCAGGAAGAACTTCCTGACAGTAAGAGCTGTTTAGCAGTGGAATATGCTGCCTCAGATTGTGGTGGAGTCTCCTTCTTTGGAGGTTTTTAAACAGAACCTGGATGACCATCTCTTGGGAGTGCTTTGATGTGGGTTCTGTATGACAGGATGTTGGACTGGATGCCCCTTGTGGTTTCTTCCAACTCTATGATTCTACAACACTTGTTGGCCTTGTTGCCTGTTCACCATTTCCATTTTGGTTGTCATCTCTTTTTTACTCTGCATTTATTATTATAGCAGTTCTCCTTGACCATGTGCACAAGTTATTAAATAGTTTCATTCATAGAACTGTAGAGTTGGAAGAGACCACACGGGCCATCCAGTCCAACCCCCTGCCATGCAGGAATACCCTCAAAGCACTCCCGACAGATGGCCATCCAGCCTCTGCTTAAAAACCTCCAAGGAAGGAGACTCCACTACACTCCGAGGCAGCATATTCCACTGCCGGACAGCCCTGACTGTCAGGAAGTTCTTTATGAAGTTCAGGTGGAATCTCCTTTCCTGCAGCTTGAATCCATTGCTCCTTGTCCTGGTCTCTAGACCAGCAGAAAACAAGCCCTCTCCCTCCTCTACATGGCATCCCTTCAAATATTTAAACATAGCTATCATGTTCCCTCTTAACCTTCTCTTCTGCAGACTAAACATACCCAGCTCTCTAAGTCTATCCTCATAGGGCATGGCTTCCAGGTCCTTCACCATTTTGGTCACCCTTCCCCGGAGTTGCTCCAGCTTGACCATGTCCTTCTTGAATTGGGGTGCCCAGAACTGGACACAGTATTCAAGATGAGGTCTAACCAAAGCAGAGTAGAGTGGTACCAGTACCTCCCTCAATCTAGATACCATACTCCTATTGATGCAGCCGAGAATTGCATTGGCTTTCTTGGCTGCCGCATCACACTGCTGACTCATGTTCAGCTTGTGGTCTATTAAGACTCCTAGATCCCTTTCACACATACTGCTATCCAACCACGTGTCCCCCATCCTATATTTCTGTATTCCATTTTTTCTACCTAAGTGTAGGACCTTACACTTCTCTCTGTTGAATTTCATTTTGTTAGCCTTGGCCCAGCTCTCCAATCTCTCCAGGTCATTTTGAATTTTGATCCTGTCCTCTGGCGTATTAGCAACCCCTCCCAATTTGGTGTCATCTGCAAATTTGATGAGCATGCCCTCTATTCCTTCATCCAAGTTGTTGATGAAGATATTGAACAGCACTGGGCCTAGTACAGAACCCTGTGGCACCCCGCTGGTCACTTCTCTCCGGGATGAAAAGCAGCCATTGGTGAGCACCCTTTGGGAACGGTCAGTCGACCAGTTACAGATCCACCTGACAGTAGTTCTGTCCAGCCCACATTTTACTAGCTTCTTTGCAAGAATGTCATGGGGAACTTTGTCTAAGGCCTTACTGAAATCGAGATATGCTACATCCACAGCATTCCCTTCATCTATCAAGCTAGTAACTCTATCATAAAAAGAGATCAGATTAGTCTGGCATGACTTATTTTTGAGAAATCCATGTTGACTTCTCCTGATTACCGCGTTGCTTTCTAAGGGATTAGAAACTGACTGCTTAATGATCTGCTCCAGGATCTTTCCGAGTACTGACGTCAGGCTGACTGGGCGATAATTATTTGGGTCCTCTTTTTTTCCCTTCTTGAAGATGGGGACAACATTTGCCCTCTTCCAGTCTGCTGGAACTTCTCCTGTCCTCCAAGATTTCTCAAAGATTATAGCAAGCGGTTCCGAAATGACCTCTGCCAGTTCTTTTAATATCCTAGGATGCAATTCATCTGGCCCTGGAGACTTGAATTCATCCAGTGTGGCCAGGTATTCTTGTACCACCTCTCTACCTATTATGTGCCGCATTTCCTCTGCTTCCTCCCCTGCTCCCCAACGGCCAGGTTGAGTGCTTGTATCCTTCTGGGAAAAAACGGAGGCAAAGAAGGTGTTAAGTAGTTCTGCCTTTTCTCTTCCCCCTGGTAGTAATTCGCCATCTTCTCTGCGCAGCGACCCTATCGCCTCTTTCTTTTTCCTTTTGCTGAAGACATATTTAAAAAGCCCTTTTTATTGTGTTTAATGTCTCTGGCCAGCCTAAGTTCGTTCTGTGCTTTAGCCTTTCTGACCTTTTCCCTACATCTCCTGGCTACTTGCTTAAATTCTTCTTTGGTGGTTTCCCCCTTCTTCCATTTCCTGTACACGTTTCTCTTAACACTTAGCTCAGCTGAGAGTTCTTTAGTCAACCATTCTGGTTTCTTCAGATGCCATCCGTTTTTCCTCCTTATTGGCACAGTTTTCAACTGTGCCTTCAGTATCTCCCTTTTAAGGAACTCCCATGCCTCCTGAACTCCTTTCTCTTTCACTATTCCTGACCACGGAATTTCAGCCAGCAGCTCTTTAAGTTTACAGAAGTCCGCTTTTTTAAAATCTAAGATGAGTATCTGGCTACACTTATCTTCTCCTTCCCACTGAATGCCAAATTCCAATAGGGCATGGTCACTCCCCCCTAAAGATCCAACCACTTCTACCTCATTAACAAGGTCATCCCTATTGGTCAGGATCAGATCTAGAATATTTGATCCCCTTGTCACCTCTTCTGCCTCCTGGACCATGACATTGTCTCCAAGACAAGCAAGAATCTTGCTAGACCTTGCTGTCTTGGCAGAGTTTGATTGCCAACATATATCCAGGTAATTGAAATCTCCTATTATTACTCGATCTCTCCTTTTTAATGCGTGGTCATTGGGTTGAGGAAGGCATCATCAAGGTCCTCAGTCTGGGTTGGAGATCTGTAGTAAACCGCCACCTGAATATCCCTATTGTGTCTTGCTCCCTTAATTCCTACCCAGATGCTCTCGACCTGGCTTTCTGGGTTTAAGTCATGGATCTCTTCACAGGTGAAAACATCCTTGACATACAAGGCTACTCCTCCTCCTTTCTTGTTTGGTCTATTTCTACAAAATAGGCTATACCCCTCTATTCCTACATTCCAATCCTGAGACTCATCCCACCAGGTCTCAGTGATGCCTATCAAATCGTATTTATTTTGTTGTACTAGGAGTTCCAGTTCATCTTGCTTGTTTCCCATACTCCGTGCATTAGTGTAGAGACACTTAAATCCCCAGGCCCTTCCTGCAAGTCCTGTACTATAGTTTCTACTCCTCCCACCATTGGATGCTTGTACTACTTGCCCGATATCCTTGCACGTTCACACTTACACATTCACTCACCCAAGACTTAAAAAGAAAAAAAAGAGAGGAAAATTGATAGGGGATTTTGGAGAGGTATTTTCGAGGTATACTACATCTGGTCCTGAAGACTGAAATCGGGGACAGCAGAAGAGCAAGAGGAGAAGCTCAGCATGTGGAGGGCTGAGGGGATTGCCGGATGGAGAGACGTGGAGTCGAGAGGAAACTGGATTGTTCCTAGGAACCGCTTGAAAACTGGATCTTTTTATAGGGGAAAATGTACCTGGGGGCTAATCCTTTCCCAGGGAGAACAATATGTGGAGAAGTGAAAACAAAGCTCCAAAATATGTGTGATTCGAAGCACAAAGCTCCAAAATGTCAGAGTGCTTAATTTGATCAGATTTGCCAAAGTTCGTCAAAAGCCACAGCAGTATGCAAATGGCTCTCGCTTGACAGGCTGTTTGTCAGGCTTGCTAATCCTGTCAAGCTAGCTTCTCGGGGCAGAGAACTCTTTGGATATTTTGATGTGTGCATGTCTGGAGGGCTCCTGGGGCTACGTGACAGATTAATTACTGGCCAGACCGGGTTTTTCCTGATCGCGGCCGTTCGGCCATGCCTGCCTGCATGCTCATCCGGGGGACCCTTCCAAGCATGTGAAGATATAAATTTAATATTGATATCAATAAATTGTAGAGCCCGGGAGAGGGCTAACTACCATAGTAACAAATGACTGCTTCTCATTGCTCCCATTCCACACCACTTTAATAATTTATATAGGAAGATTTTGTCATATAAATCACTGTGATTTTTTTGTTAATGCACATATCAATGCCACTCAGAGATCAGGGGTGGGAATGCCAGTCTGAAACATGATACAGGCACTTTAGGGTCGTGCTGCACTGGAATCTCTTTCTTTCCCTGCTCTATAGCATTTCTGCCCTACTTTTTCTGACATAATCAAGACAGCCTAAGGATGGAACCTTCTGGATCAGCTGTGAAGCCTCTAGACTCCTAATAGATGAGAGAGAGCTCCACTGTAGAACTTTGTATTATGTGTGTATAGTCTTATGCCTTGTTGGTGGAGTCAATGATAAACAGCATTGTCTTTGAAGTTTACTGTCTTTTCAGACCTTGGATCCTAACTAATTGCCAGAAAACAGTTTTACCTATTCAGACTAGTAAAAGATGGAGTGGGAGAAAACATTATCTGTGAAATACCTGATACTTACTGATGAAAATCAAATTTCAGACCTATGGCTAACCGTTTGGACTTTATTTTATGTTTTCTTTCTTTAGAAAATATTTTGGAGAAAAGATTGGAATGTATTTTGCCTGGCTGGGCTTATACACGGAATTTCTTATTCCATCTTCTATAGTTGGAATTATAGTGTTCCTGTATGGATGTGTAACCATTGAAAGTGACATTCCTAGGTAAGATGATATGGATATAATACAGTATCCAAGATTGGGGGTATGTTGTGTGCGAGCAAAACATAGCATTTATGGATATGGAAGCATTACAGAATAAATACTTAATTCAGAAAACACCAATTGAAAGAGAATGAGAGAATATTTCTCTGGTATCCTTATCTTTATTCCTTGGTGATACATTTTCTTTATTTCTTCCCCCTACCAGTGAAACACAACTGACCATCTCCTTCCATTTGTCTCTTTGTATATCTATTTTTAAAAAATAATTTCTTTGTTCTAGCTGTACCAAAATCACTCTGTCCTCTACCTTTCCACTCTTATCCCTGCCCACTTCTCTGTTTTAATATATCTAGCTTTGGTGGCCAGACTACGCATGGTTCTTTGCATGTAGCTGATCTCCAGCTTTTCTTTTTCTTCTTACTCTACTAAATGCAAATGGAGTCTGAAATCTGGAGGACTAGCAGGTAGTGGCAGCAAGGTATTTGTGTACATCATTAATGATTAGATTAAAAGAATACATTAATGAGCCCATATATATTTTGACCCTTAGATTCAGTCTGGAAAGCACAATGTTTATGTCCTATGTTTTATGAACAGCCTCCAATTACTGGAGAGCATATGAAAAATACTGTTGCTACTACTTCTAAAGGCAATAACAGATAATATTGTGTGGTTAATTTGAACTCTTGATTATGTTGTTGTTAACTGCTGTTAAGTTGATTTTGACTTATGGGACCTCATTAAATGAGATGCCTCCAAGACACCCTGTCATCAACAGGCTCAACCTTTGGTTTTACAACTAAGGAAAACTAGGAATTGTGTGCTTTCCTGTGTCAGCATTGTTACAATGTGGATGTCTTATCTCTTAACTCTATATTATGCACATAAACTAATTATATCCTTTGAGGAAACATACTGCAGGTAGAGTACAAACAAGCAACAACTATTAAAACGAACTTTTTCCTTAAAAAATACTCTCATCTAATAAATAAAATACTAGAATTTTTGACCAAACTGTATCAGTATCACTGTCTACTGTCTTTTAGACCTAGGACAATCTATTTTTCAAATTATCAATGTTAATCTTATATTTGAATGAATATTGCTGTTTTTATGGTCATGGGATTTGACCATATCCGCCAGTCTGGGTATGATTAATGAATACTAACCTAAATCCAATCAATTGTTAGTCCCTGCTAGAATAGACTTACTGAATCAAAGAGAATAGTTAAGTCACAATTTATATTGATTGAGTGTTAGGATGAACAACTTGATATATTTCTTTGTACTATGTATTTTGTTCTTTGTACTTGAATAACAATTCCTTCATATAGCTACTGTTGCGTCAGATTTCTGTGAATAGAGCTATTATAATGCATTGTTTTAAGAGACTTAAGATGTTTTAATAGACTAGAATATTCAGGTGGTGTGTTGCCATCAAAGCAAATAGTTTCATGACACAGGAATACTCTAGACATCAAAAGGACAGTCAGAAAAGTGGTTGAGTGTTTGACAACTTCATCCTGCCTACGGATAAATTTACATAGGCCTGTGTTTGCAAAGAAACAATAGAAACTGCAATTTGATGTGAGACTTAAGACTGGGAAAGACACAAGAAGACTGAACTGAGTTTTGGGGATTTTTAAACATCAGGATTTTCAATCTTTCCTGGAAACCCTCTGAAGGGATTTCACTATCTAGTAAAACATCTCAAAGGCTCTAGAAATGTCATTTTAATGGAAACGAAACAGGATATGGACTGAGCCCTACCACTTCTCCACACTTAGAGAAGTGGTTTATGTATATGTAACAAAGAACTTGAAGTGTTGGGTTTAAAAGTTAATTTGCTATGAGGCAGACCATGATACTTCCAGAGATTGTCTACATGTAGATTGTCATCAAAGATACATTTTGATTTTCACCTTCAAAAGTGCTTTTTTGTTCATGTGAACGTTGCCTTCCCCCAAGCTACATTTTTTTTTCATCGTATGTATTACAACAGTCCATAATATGACTATTGCCTGAGGTTAGTGGGACTTCATAAGTTCTGTGAATTTAAAAGTTGGGAATGGCTGTTTTAAAGTATGGGATCACATCTTACCACTGTTTCAAGTTTTGTCACTGATCTGTGGCTATTATTATTATTATTATTATTATTATTATTATTATTCCTATACTCTCCCAACTTTGCCAACTGTTTTCCTACCTTTACTGTTCATCTGCTCTTCAAACATCTAATCTATTAAAGGTTATGAAGAAGTAATCTTAAAGGGTAGTTAGGAATGAGGTGTTAGTTTCAGCTAAAGAACGCCAATCCATTGCAAATGCAGTGCTAAATTGATTCACTACAAAGTCAATCACTGAACAAGGGTGAATTTTTAATCAGAAGTACTTTGAGCTTCTGAGCATATGCCAAAAACTGAATCACTGCATCCTTTCTGCCTTCCCATGTACTATCAAGGATGTACTGCAAAGATCAGAGGCAGAGAATATGTTTTGTTCATTTAACTCAATGGGAATTACATTGTAGTAAATTTTTTAAAGGAAAGGTTAGGTTAGCATGCATTTAACTAATTTTATTTTTTTACTGAGAGCAAGTGTGGAGAGCAGGGTTTAAATTCCCACTCAGCCATGGAAATCCACAGGCTGACCTTGGGCAAATTACACTCTCTTAGCCTCAGAGGAAGGCAAAGGCAGTGGCAACCTCACCTGAGCAAATTTTGCCAAGAAAACCCCATGATGGGTTCACCTTAGGGTCTCCATAAAGTGGAAACGATTTCAGGGGACACAGCAACAAAAATCTTTTTATTCTAAGTTTACCAGATTCCTCAAATTGTATGATTCATTGAAGAACAGAGAAAAGCACAATAGGGAGGGAAGAAAGGAAGGAGAGAGAAAAAGAGAGAGAGAAGAAAACTGCAGGAGCATGGAATATTTGCCACTTAATTATCAGGTGATGGGTGGAAAACAGAACAGAGAGGAAAAGGAAGGAAGTCAAGATGGGGGGGGGTGAAGATTAAGGCAAATCTTTCACTTATCTTATTCAAGTGCCTAGCACTGTGTGAACAAAATAAAGACATCAAAGGTTTGCTTTCATTGGAGCTCACCCCAAATTATGATGTAAAATAACAAATGAAATAAAATGAAATGAAATGAAAATAAAATAAAATAAATATTGAAGTGGAATTGAGGAGTGTCGCTATGCATTCCTTAAAAACACCCACAGGCCAAGAGATGTCTGTGTAGGGGTGTAAATCACTTTTTCATGCCTAAAATGCCTGACATGCTGAAAGAACCAAGGCTGCTTGAGGACTAAACAGATCAGTCTGCCATTCCACCCTATGACTCTCATTCTTTTTCCTTCAATTACTCCAAAATCCCAGCTCTTCAATTACTTCTTAGCCATTCTTGTGCTGGGTTCTTTTAGCTGGCAACAGAAACATGCAGTGCTTTTTCTCAAGCTCTAATTCTTCTTCACCTTATATTTTCCCGTCGTACTGAATCTGCCACAGCAAAAGCCACACACTCAAATAGATTTCAACATTCTAAGCCAAATTGACTCATTAAAGCAGAGTATTAACTTCTGTATTAATCACACAGTTTAGTAAATTAGACAACATAGGTAGAAAAATCTAGTGAATTAATAACAAGTTACTTAATTAGCTACTTTCAAGCTCCGGTGTACAAATAGTACTTCTTAGGGTCAGGTTAAATATTCACTAGGATAAGCTAGACTGCAAATGAGTTTCTGGGAAATGGTACATTTGGACAAAGGGCATGATTTGAAAGAAAAAAGCAATGGGCAAATAAAGGATGCCTTGCCTACCACTTCTTCACATAACAAATAAATACTTTTTGCTGTTCTCAATGTTTTTATGATTGTGTTGTCTAGTGGGAATTATTTTCATTTCTAATTTAATTACACTGATGCACCCTAGATTTATCCTTATAAGATTTTAGTTATCTATTGTTGCTATTGTTGCTTGCTTTTGGATTCCTTTTATTCTCTATAGCTATTTTGAATATTAGTTTAATACATAGGTAGACTTCAGATGAATCAGTGTGGTACAGTGGTCTACAACCCTGGAGACCAGGATTTGATTTCCCACTCAACCATCAAAAACCACTGAGTAAGCCTGGGTACATCACACACTCTCAGACTCAGAAAAACATGTGATAGGTTCACCTTAGGGTCACTATAGGTTGGAAACAACTTAAAGGCATACACCAACAACAAGATTTCAAAAGCTTCAAGAAAAACAGCAAGAGAGTAATAGTCCTATCTTCAGAAAATGTTATACTGCAAACACTATTCTGAACTTTTATTATGTTCAAATATTATATCTAAATTAACATTAAATATTAAACATAATAATCAAATTTTTAAAATCTGTAGTACCTGAAAAAAAATAGAACCGTACTTGCTGTCACAGACAAAAAGTCCTTCTGATGTTTTGGGTTTACTCTGCATAGCAAGGAGATGTGTGACCATCACAATGCCTTCACCATGTGCCCTCTCTGTGATAAGACGTGTGACTACTGGAATCTTAGTACTGCTTGTGCTACAGCGCGTGCCAGCCACTTATTTGACAACCCTGCCACAGTCTTCTTCTCCATTTTCATGGCACTTTGGGGTAAGTTTTACTTCGAATTTTCATATAACTGAGTTAAAAAATAAAATGGAAAGGGAAGGGATGTTATCCCAAAACTTGCGTGACTCAGGGGTCCACTCATGATGCCAGCGCCTCTGTGAAACTGTGAGAATATTAGCTGAAAGAGAAGGCCTGCAAGAGGGTCGTAACAGGAAGGTGATGTACATCTACAGTTGGTTGGCTTGGAGGATAGGAGACATGAGGGTGACAAGGAATAAAACATTTAGGAAGGAGGATCAGGGTGTCATCTAATTTTTAGATTTCATCAGATTTCATTTAATTTCCTCAGAACTGAGGAGAGATAATCTCTGTGGTACAGAGAAAAAAAGAAGATAACAGTTTTGTCATCTAATCACTTGCTTGTAAGGAAAATCTTAACAGAATTGTGTGCTTTCCTCACGACAGAGAGAGGAAAAAACTTTTAACATCATGCATACTTATATTTAAGGATAACCTTATGTGATCTTTTACTCCTGTGTATGCTGGTACTAGTGCATGGAAAAACAAGCCAATGATTCAAAAGTAAGCTTGTTTGTTTAATTAGGGGAATTAACAATCACACATACACAAGATCAAAGCAATCTCACAATCACATAAGGCTAATTGAAGGCAAAGGGAGGAAAAGTCTGACCTAATTTTGCAACACACATGTGCAGCAAGTTCCTCTTTGCCAGCAAGCTTCCCAGTCATAGCAGAATATAATTTATATTTCATGCCAATTAAACTGTATCATGGAGTAGGAGCATATGGCCTGGTAACAGTGACTAATAGTAATCTGTCAATACTGACAAAAGGCTCACTACTTTTCCAAAATGATGGGATTGGAGAACTAGTAGAAAATAGTAAAGACTTGGAATGCTTACCGAAGAAGGTTAAGGAAGAAAGTGCACAGACATGCTTACAGTTCAACAGTAAGAAAAAAAAAAGTTTAAGGATAATTTACATAACTTTAAGGTAGATGATGAAGACATTGAAATAGTTAAAGTCATTAATCAGAATGGAGACTGCAGTTAAGAAATCAGAAGAAAGCTGAGACTTGCTATGCCAACTATGAAGAAACTATACAAGATCTTGAAGCATAAAGATATATCATAGAGTACTAAAGATAGGATGATCCATGCCATTTGTATTTCCAGTTTCTATGTGTTATTTTGAAAGCTGAATAGCAAAGAGAGCTGATAGGAAGGAAATCAACTGCTTTGATCTGTGGTACTGAAAAAGAGTTCTACAGGTACCGTGGACTGCCAAAAAGACAAATAAATAGGTCCTAGAGCAAATCAAGCCTGAATCCTCTGTAGAAGCCAAAGTGACTAAACTGAGACTGATTTTCCTAGTTCTGCCTTGGTAAGCCAGTGTCAATTTCATCAGAGGTGAGGAGAGATAATATCTGTGATACGGAGAAAAAAAGAAGATAACAGAATTAACCCACATCTGTTTTGGGTTTTTTTTAGGAATATTTACTCTAAGTAGAATGTGAGAGGCTAATTAAATTTAATTCATTGTAAAAACAGGACTCTAGATGGTCTAACAAGAGAGAAAGAAAACTTACATTTGTTGTATTTTCTCAGAAATCCATGCAAGATAGGAAAGGAGAAATACCAAACAAATTAAACTATACTTGATTATTAGAAGTCCTAAAACTGGTTTTTACATGTAAAAGTAAACTAACTGAATTGGGAGCTCCCCATGGCACACCCCTTTCTCAGACAAAAATGACCTCAGTAGGAAGGAAGCAAAAAGAGCTAAGAAAAGGCGGGGGGGACTCCTGATAGCCCCATCCACTTAATACATGGAAGACTACATAAGTCAATGCCTTTTTATTTCTGCTGTGTTTATGTCCCACATTAAGCATGCATATTTTGTTTGGTTAGATAATACAGCTGTCCCCTTGATATACAGATACATACAGAGATACAATGTCTGCCTAAGTGCATTAAGATGGACTTGTATTCCTCACCAAAAAATGGATGGCACAGCTCTCATACTTGCCAGAGAGAGAAGCAATGGTAGACCTCTCTAGTGAGTGGCTGAGGGGCTAACATGGGACCACCCAGCAATAGTGGGCACAATTTGTTGTCGCTCTTGTTCTGATATCCAAACCTCAGGGACGAGCCAGCTCTGGTAACTTTGATTTTGTTCACTGGCATCCCTACTGTTCTTTATACAGTCAGCCCTCTGTATTGTGTATTCACAGATTCAACTAACCACAAGTTCATCATCATCATCATCATCATCATCATCATCATCCCAAAAGTGAATTTTGATTTTGCCATTTGATATAAGGGAGACCATTTTACTGCACCATTGTACATAATGGGACATGAGGATCCACAAATTTTGGTGTCCACGGGAGGTCCTGGAATAAAACCATTGTGGATACTAGGGCCTACTATATAAATAAAATTATATTGTCTTAAAATTTCAACAGTAAAATTTCACTTCATAGCACTGAGGATTATGGTTAAACATTACTGCCTTATCATAAGAATATTTAAAGTAAACTTCATATATATATACCTTAGTTTAATGGGTACAGGTAAAAAAAATTTTTCCATCTAATATATAAAAGTCAAAGCTTGTCTGTGTCAGGCGAGGGAACCTCATACGATTAGCTACCTAAGAAGATTCTATGGAATCCTGGGGTTTGAAGTTTGGGGAGGGGCCTTTAGAATTCTCAACCAGAGAGCTCTTGAGCCTGGCTAGTTGCTATGCCTAGCAGCAAGGAGGAGGGCAGTGTATTCCCTCAGGATCCCAACCTCTGTATGTTAATAACTCTGAATACAGATTGGATTGGGGAATATGGGGGAAAGTTACAGGTACTGGACAAGACAGTTTGGGGAATTAGAGACACAGGATCTCAAATCTTTCTAACAAGTATTATCTATGAGAAAATAAAATCCTGGATGATGCAGGGCATATATGCTAGTCTTCTCTAAAATTGAAGAGAGATTTGTTATGAGCCTCCTCTGCTACAGCACCTCAGAATGTGGAATGCTTTTCCTTTGGAGGCTTGATTAGTGCTGACACCATAATATCCTCATGTCAACACTCTTTGCTAAAGCTTCTGGGATGCAGTAATCATGGCTTAACTAGGTAGTGGCATCTGGACTGATTGTATACCAGATACTGATGGATTGTAATTCCCATCCTTTCTCACCATTAGCTATGCTGGCTAGGAATGCTGAGGCTTCCATTCTAACAGCACCTTGAGATTACCATGTTTTGTATTGCTTTAAACTCTGGTATTACTTTACTGTCTGTATACCACTTTAAAAATAGGATAGGATATAAATGTTTTGATAAATAATAATGATGTGAAAGAAAAGTTCCTTTATAAGTACAGGTATTCATCTTGCAAAGGGCCTGTATTCACACAGACACACACAAAAAGAGATTCTGAGATGCATGATATTAGCAGGAAGTCAAAATAGTTGTATAGAAAATGTTCACTCTGATTTTCTCACTTAAACTTAAAGAGGTTGTCCACTAATCATATACCATTATGAAAATGAGCCCTATGTTCTGCTATAACTAATACTTTGACATTTGCCATATTCCCCTGTTCACCTTGATTCAATGGCTGTACTGTCAGGTTTGTACAAAAGGAGGATTTAAAAAAAAATCTGGAGAAATTCATGGGTAGTAGAAGTTAACAATAAGGCCCTTTCCTCAGCTTATTGGATCCTGCTGGTATTCCATGGGGATCTCGGCAGAGTCTCTCACAGGAGGAGAGCACAACAGGAGTGCACCCCTCCCCACCAGCTTTCTCCATGAATGGAGGAAGCACAATGGTGCCACCTCTTCCTTCCGCAGCACAGCCGGGCACTGTCCTAGGCTGTGCTGGGGCAGGAAGCACAGTCATTGCACTTTGAGGGCCTCTGCACTAAAGGTAAGTGCAGGTGCATGGTGGGATGGTGGCACAATCACTGATCATTGATGGGTAAAACCCATCAATGATTTACTGCATGATTGTGCCAGCTGAGGATGGGAGAATGATGTCACTGAGACAATGTCATGCAGAACTGTCATCTGGGTCCCATCCTTCTCCTGTCACCAATGCAGGACAATGATGTCCTGTGAAAAGAGCCCATGAAACTAACACACTGATTTTAATCTCTAATTAGCAGATTCCAGAGGCAGATAATGGAGGTAGATTTTTACTATGATGGTTTGCTTGTGGGCTTTCCAGGTATATCTGGCACTGCAAAGGAATAGCAGCCATATATAAGCAAAATCAAGGAGATAATTTGTTGAGATGGATGCAGAAATGAAATCAGCATCATCAGATGAGCTGACTTTATAGCAAATGTCAAAATTTTAAAAATTATGCATAACTTAAACAGTTGTCCTCCTTTGGCATGCAATTATTTATCAAAATCTCAGTTATAAGAAAATTTGGTTTTAAATGATCACCTCTTTTTACTAACCAAGGTCTATATGGATAAGCCTGTTTCTCATTTATTATACACCCCATAACCCTCTTTTTTGCACCCATAGGCACTGAAATTGGAAAGGTCCCATTGTAATGCATGAGATTAAAAACCTGCAAAACCAACATTTGTTCTGTCCATTCATTCTCCTTTGGGGTGATAGATGATCATCAGTCTAAAGTAGGGTACTGCTTTATGCTTAGGATTCTCTCTATGGGAATGGTACTGCTGTCATTGTTTAAGGAAGAAACTCAACCGATGTAGGTAGAACTCATTTCAGACTGGTGATGATGTTAATGTGATGAAGTCTTGATGATGAAGTTAGTGTAATGGTTAATACGGCTAGTGCATGGCATACTGTTGAAGGCCCAGGAGTAGCCCGACATGTTCTTGTAGGTTTCTTCATGTACTTCAGTACCCATAGGTATCAAATATGTCTGAATGTGGCCTATGTTAGGACTGTTTACATTTTTAATATATCATAATATATAAATAATTGTGTTCTGATTATTTTGAATCTGAAGTTTTGCTGGAAAATAAAAATTATTATATTTGCTTATTTATTGATTGATTTATTTATTCAGCCACAATGTTTCTTGAACAGTGGAAGCGTTTACAGATGAGGCTGAGTTACTTCTGGGACCTAACTGGCTTAGAAGAAGAAGAAGTAAGTTTTATTTAAACATTTTCAGTTTCTGTTATTTGTGAAAAATCTAAATCAGTTGTTAAATAAGAAGAGACAGTGTCATACAGTCTACTTAATTTTGTTTATATATGTATTCTTATATAATATTTCTGTGTAGAAATGATTTTTGAGATTTTCCCCTATGTTGGCCAGTCCAGAAAGGAACATTTTGTGCTTTCTATTTGGTGTGAAATTGCATGTGTTCAGCGAACATTATGGATATTTCCACTTTCCTTTTCTTCTTTTCTGGTAAATCGCCAGCTGTCTTTTGTTTCTGTTTGGAATACATTTTAAAAGGAAGATTAATCAAAGTTGCTAATTAGATGTGTCTTTGCACTGAGACAGAGAGGGTTAAATGGGATGGCCGCAACTTTAGTACAACTACTAGCTGGCTACATTGACATATAATTCCTCTAGTATACAATGTGCAGGAAAAGTAAGGTGGAGGAGACACTAGACCTCATGGTTATCAGAGCAACACATGCTCAAGCAGAGCATGAGCCAACAATTATCTGACAAGTTTCTAGTAATGCTTGCTGCATTAGTCAATCCATGGGTTGAACCCCAGGGTTTCTCTCCTCCCATGTCCGATGTCCCCTTTTTCCTTCCATACCTGCCACAGAAAGGATCCAGCACAGCTGGACACCCCTTTCCCCCACAAGTCTTTGAATGAATTGTGTAGCTGATGAGTTCAGATGTCTAAATAGAGTTCACTGCCCTCTAAGGAGTGGTGCACACCATCATCTTTGTACAGGTAAGCCATGTCAGCATACATGCTCAAGTGGGAGATGGATGCACTATCTATCCAGCTGAGGTTGTAGAATATAATTATTAGTGTGTCCCCAGGCTGAATTTATTGCCAAGTTACTGTGTGCACCCAGCCATACCCATCTGGGTAGCATCTTAGTCCACAGGATGTGAACCCCTGGGAATAGGTGTTGTATATTATGGAAGTCCACCATCACCATGCCTACAAGTTGAAGCCTGAGTGTCTTGACTAGATTGCTCTCAACCAAATAGAGAATGATGATGTTAGGCAGAGATTTCGTAATAGCCAGTTCCATGAGTCAGGATAGTAGAGCACCCCACTACATTCCTCTTTGATCCCACTATGATACTGGTCAGGTGTAGCATTCTGAGCTCTTGGGATGATACATGTCAGTCCACTTAGAAAACCAGGTTGTGTGCACTATCCATACAGTTATGGGACAATCTGCACAAGAAACAAAGAATTAAAAGGTGGGGAAGCTGAAGGCCTGAAATCTACAGCCATACACTTGCCAGCATGAATCATAATGTAGGACCTGAAAGCCCTAGCTTTTAGCCCTAACATGCTTTTTGAATACTGGAGCTGGGCAACCTATAATCAGCTGTAGTAGAACCTATGTAGAAAGAATTAGTGAAAAACTGGTAAGGAGCAATCTGCTGAGATGGCTTGTCTAAGGACTGATTGAAATTGGTGCTGAGTGAAAGGGCATCCCAAAGTGTGCAAAAGTAAGATTCCTAGCACACATATGCATAACAATAAGTACTGAGTGCACTCCATATGTGGGGGTTCTGTTCCAGGAACCCCCATGATTGGCAAAATTTTGCACATGGTTGTGTCCCATTTTATTTAATGGTGGCAATGTGCATGGATGCCTTAGCACATGCACTTATGGACACTCAGATTTGAACCTCCGGAGACTGCATGTAAGGAGGCCTCACTTCATGATCTAGACTGGGCAAATTTCTATAGCTGGTGCCTTCCCCTGTGCTTTGCCCATCTGGTCCATCCTAGAACTCTTGAAACAGATTTGCAAGCCATTCTGGTGAAAATGGAGGTTGGAAACTAATAAGGATCAACCAGAAGTGTCTGATCTAGATTGAGAGAGCAGCTCACTAATATGTGTGGTTGCAAAGGATGCCAATGTGAAAGTGGCCTTGAATAGTATTACCTTGTCAGTTGGGAGAGTATACAGGAGGTGTGAGAGGACAACCCCAGATATGGGCAGGCAAGCATCAGGAGGATGGGGGAGGGGACTCCCAACCCTCCAGCACTTGCTGCTTTGGAACAGAAAGATAGAGCTATCAGATGACCTCTGATAGCTGGACCAGTCAAGACTTAGGTGTATAGCTCAGTTACCACTGATCCTCAGGCTGGCTCACCTCTCACTTCTAGAATGTATCGGAAGAAGCAAAGACTCTGATGGTATGAGTTGAACATACTAAAGATAGGTGAATGGCATGATTGACCTCTATCTGCCAAGACTCCAAAGGTGTATAGGGGGTTGGGGGGGGGCAGGTCCCAGAAATGAAGAACTAAAAATGAGGGAGAGGGAATTTGCTAGAAGAATTTGGATCCTGGGGACATGGTGGGCTTGGAAGAGCATGTTATGTTTCAGATATTTCAAGACAAAGCACCTGACCAATTTCATGACATGAGGGGACTTGGAACACTGAGCATTAACTGTTTGTTCAAGTGCAGTATCACACCAAAACATGACATCATCATCATCATCATCATCATCATCATCATCAAAAAATTATTTCTATCCAGCCTCTCCACAAGGATCGAGGCAGGGAACAACATAAAATAAAGTAATACATTAAAAGAGATTAAAAACATACCCAATCCTCACCATCCACCAACCCACCTAAACCAACCCCTTAAAACACACAACAATTAACAAGCAGTTGACTATTAACAAAACAAGAAGACAATTGATGGGAGGCGATGAAAATGCTGGTCTTGGAAGACCTGTCGGAAGAGATCAGTCTTGACCGCTTTTTTAAAGCAGTCCAGACTGGTAATATGCCGGGTCTCCTCCGGCAGGCCATTCCATAACTTGTGAGCGATAGAAGAAAAGGTCCTCTGGGTAACCGCAGCCAACCTAGTTCTAACTGGCTGCAGTAAATTCCTCCCAGAGGACCTTAATGTGCGGGGCGGATTATATGGGAGAAGGTGATCCCACAGGTAGGCTGGCCCCAAACCATGAAGGGCTTTAAAGGTAATAACCAACACCTTGTACTGTGCCCGGAAACTAATAGGCAGCCAATGAAGAGATTTTAAAATTGGTGTTATATGGTCAGTTTTAGGTCTACCGGTGACCAACCTGGCTGCCATATTCTGAACTAATTGAAGTTTCCGGACTAAGCACAAGGGTAGCCCTATGTAGAGCGCATTGCAGAAGTTGAGCCGCAAAGTTACCAGCGCATACACCACTGTTTTTAGGTGCTCCAGCTCCAGAAAGAGGCGCAGCTGGCGTATCAGCCGAAGCTGATAGCAGGCACTTCTGGCCTCTGCATTTATTTGAGCTGTCATCTGAAGTGGCGAGTCCAGGAGTACCCCCAAGCTGCGAACACAGTCTTTCAGGGGAAGTGTGACCCCATCTAGGACTGGCTGACAAATCTCCATGTCTGGGCTAGGGCCCCTAACAGCGAGTACCTCCGTCTTATCTGGATTCAGCTTCAGTCTGTTTTTCCTCCTGATGACATTACTGCTTCAAGACATTCATTCAGAGGCGAGATGCCACCCTTAGTTGATGCTATTATCCGAGGCATGGAGAGATATATCTGGGTGTCATCAGCATACTGATAGCACCTTGCTCCATACCTCCTGATGATCTCTCCCAGCAGTTTCATGTAGATGTTAAATAGCATTGGGGACAGGAGAGCGCCCTGAGGGACCCCAGATTTAAGCTCCTTTTTCGAGGAGCAACTGTCCCCAAGCATCACCATCTGGTATCTACCTGAGAGATAGGACCGGAACCACTTAAGCTCAGTACCCCCTATCCCCAACCCTCTCAGGCATTCCAGAAGGATACCATGGTCTATGGTATCGAAAGCCGCTGAGAGGTCCAAGAGTACCAGCAGGGTCACATTTCCCCTGTTGATACCTAGACGAAGATCATCCACTAAGGCGACCATGGCAGTCTTGACTCCATATCCTGCCCTGAAGCCAGTTTGAAATGGGTCTAGATAATCTGTTTCATCCCAGACAGCTTGGAGCTGAAGACCAACAGCCCTCTCGATCACCTTGCTTAAAAATGGAAGATGGGAGACTGGTCTATAATTATTCATATCCAGGGGATCTACAGAGGGCTTTTTTAGGAGTGGCTGTATAATCGCTTCTTTTAAACAAGCTGGAAAATTGCCCTCCCTAAGGGATACATTAATAATGTATCTTAAATAGGTCTTAATTGCAACTCCTCCGTGGACGGCCAGCCATGAAGGGCAGAGATCAAGAGGGCAAGTTGTCTTTCTTATATTTCCAAGGAGCTTGTCTACATCCTCAGTACTCACTGACTGAAACTGACCCAGTATACTCCTGTTCATGGAGGCGCCGGACACTTCACTCGTAACCTCTGCAGTAATACCGGCATCCAAATCGGCTCTTATCTGAGAGATTTTATCTGCGAAATGATTATTCAAAGTATCACAGCAAGCTACACTAGGTTCTAACAGAGAGTTCAGGGGAGTAGGTATCTGAGTCAGATCCTCTACCACCCTGAACAGCTCTGCTGGATGAGAAGTCGCAGACGCAATACGTGCAGAGAAGAAAGTCTTCTTCACTGCATCCATTGCCACTCCATAGGAATAAAGAAATTCTCTATAGCGTGTCCCATCAGATAAGAGTCCAGATTTCCTCCAGTTGCGCTCTAGTCGTTGTCAACCCGCTTCATATTCCTAAGTTCTACTGTATACCAAGGATTATGATTTGAAGCAGGCCGGAAAGGACGCTTGGGAGCAATCGTGTCAATAGCCCTAGTAAGATCACAATTCCAGGTATTAACTAGGGCTTCAACAGGATCACTGGCGATACCAACCATAAGACCCTCCAGGGCTTTCTGGAATCCAATAGGTTCCATTAACCTTCGAGGGCGGACCATTCGAATAGGTCCGCCACCCCTGCAGGGGCGGATAGCAGCCTTAAGTCTGACCCTGACCAGGAAGTGATCCGTCTAGGACAATGTGGTAGCATTTATTATCTCCACCCATGGCTGTACCTGTTCCGTACTGAAAACTGCATTGAGGGTATGATCTGCACAATGTGTTGGCCCAGAGATTAACTGGGATAGGCCCATGTTTGTCATAGATGCTATGAACTCCCGAGCTGCACCTGTCAAACCGGTCTCAACCAGGATATTGAAGTCGCCCAGAACCAGAAGTCTGGGCGACTCCAACACCAACTCGGACACCAGCTCTGTCAGCTCGGCTAGGGAGTCTGATAGGCAGCGGGGTGGTCGGTACACTAATAGAATTCCCAGACTATCCCTCGCCTTCAGGCTCATGTATGTACACTCAAAGCGGTCTGTTTTCCGGACAGGTATCCTGGTAAACATAAGATTGTCTTTGTAAACCAAGGCTACTCCGCCCCCCCGCCCACTTCCCCTTACCTGCTCACTGACAGAGTATCTGGCTGGCAAGGCCTGAACCCAAGTTGTACCACTGTCGTCTTCCAGCCGGGTCTCTGAAAAGCATGCCAGGTCAGCGTCCTCATCCTTTAAAAGATCATGGATGATATGAGTTTTCTTTTTCATTGACCTGGCATTGTACAGGGGCAAGGAAAGGTTCTGTGGGTGGTTTGGTTC
This sequence comes from Cyclura pinguis, assembly GCA_030412105.1. NCBI lineage: Eukaryota > Metazoa > Chordata > Lepidosauria > Squamata > Iguanidae > Cyclura > Cyclura pinguis. The sequence continues at coordinate 111,427,205 of CM059603.1, forward strand.
ACTCTCCAGACACCTTGGGATAGCAGGGCGAATGGAAGGTGAGATAGGTATTAAACATCTATCTCTCCTTCCCCTGTAATAACACTTCTCCCTGCTATCACCATATCTCCCTTTGCCCAGCACAATACTTATTATTGCTCCCTGTTGTTCATCTATAACATCTAACCGCCCCCCATCTTAAGAGTTTACCCCCTGCTTGCTCACACCCCCACCCAATCCTACCTCCCCTTCCCTCCTCCCTCTCTTAGTTTTAAAATCAGGCAGGAGGGTATGGCCAACAGCAGTAGAGGCTGTCTTTGATGTTTCTTTCTTCCTTCCACTGTCCATCCCCATTATAGAGACAGTGGATGCCTCTGGTGTTCTTCCTTCCTTCTACCGTCTGTCCCCTTTATAGGAACAGGCAGGAGGGCATGGCCAGCAGTGGTACAGAAGCCTCTGCAGTTCTTCCTTCCTTCTACCGTCTGTCCCCTTTATAGGAACAGGCAGGAGGGCATGGCCAGCAGTGGTACAGAAGCCTCTGCAGTTCTTCCTTCCTTCTACTGTCTGTCCCCTTTATAAGTCCAGTATTTATCCAATCAGCTAGCCAGAGCTGTATGCACCCCTAGCCTAGCCAAAATAGGCCCAAACCAGATGATCCAAATGCATTGGAATGTAACTGATTATCAGCCTGAAGGAGAAGAGTGCTTCTTCAGAATAAGTCCCCATTGTGTTCATGAAGAAACTCATTCCACACTCTCAAATCCTCCTTTATCTCCTTAGTGACACTTATGTGATGATGAGGGGCAGGAACCACACTAGTGGCCTCATAAAGTTGACTGTTGATGGTCCTGCATTCAAAGTTTAGGTGGCCAGCCAAGACTTGGAATTTGTGCATTGTGACCTTCTTTTTGTTTATCTTTCAAGTAACCTGATGTGGATGAACTTGTAGCTTCTTCTCCAGGAGACACCCCAAACCATGTCCAGTTCTATACTAAGAGATGTGAGCATGGGAGAGGGATTTTTTCATGGGCAAGGGGGACCCTACATTCTTAGGGAGATGTCCTGATATGCCTTAGGAGTATCAGTGTATGTTGAGGAAAAGACTTTCGTGGCAAATAAAAAATAATTGACATCACAGAATCATAGAATCATAGAGTTGGAAGAGACCACAAGGGCCATTGAATCCAATTCCCTGCCATGCAGGAAAACACCATCAAAGTATTCCCCACAGATGACCATCCAACCTCCGTTTAAAAACCTCTTAAGAAGGACACCCCACATTCTAAGGCAGCCTATTGAACTGCTTGTACCATCAGGAAGTTCTTCATAAAGTTTAGATGGAATCTCTCTTCACTTTTCCTGAAGTTTGAAGACACTGCTCCTTATCCAGCAGCAGAAAAACAGGCTTGCTTTATCCTCCTTATGACATCCCCTCAAATATTAAAATATAGTTTTTCCGTATAAGCAACTAACCAAAAGATTCAAGATGTACCTCAATTTAGGGGATTTTGAGATAAAGAAAGAAAAGAAAGATTTTGAAAGACTTGTTTTTGACAACTCCAACCATGTGATGTCCCAAATATACAAGGTTGTGCTACTGTGGGAGTGAGAAGAGGACAGTATAAAAGATTCGATGATTAAATGGTCCCAGAATTTTAGAGAACTGATTCAACTTGAACACTGGGAGCAGAGTTGGAAATTAACTTCAAAATTTACCATTGCTCAAAACATACATGAGAACTATCTAAAGATGCTCCACCAGCGGTATTTAACTCTGGTGAAACTCAGTAAAATGTACGAAGTCGACACCGGGAAATGTTGGAAGTGTCAAGAAGAGGCCAGCACATTTTTTCATATGTGGTGGTCCAGCCCAAAGGTAAAAGCCTATTGGACACAAGTTCAGAACACAATCTTGGAGATTTTCCAACATGGACTCCCTTTGTCGTCAAAAGTTTATCTTTTAAATATGACCCATGAACTTGACCCAGCTTTTTCCAGAAAACACTGGAGAATCTTGCTGTACACAGTCACAGCAAATAGAATCACCTTCACAAAAGTGTGGAAGAAAAATCTCATACCAGATATGGAAGAATGACGTCCCAAACTTTTAGAAATGAAAAACATGAACTTTTTGACACATGGAGTTAAAGGCCAAGACAAGGACAGAATTAAAAGAGACTGGGCCCCCATAATGACAAATTTACTGGTTCAACTGCCTTAACATTAAGAGAAGAGTAGAGGATAGTAGTGTGAAATTGGGTAGACACCACAAATGCTGTGTTAAATTAACATATGAATAAGGGTATACAGTCTTGGCTTATCAAAGAAAAATGTGAGGAGGAATAAGATATCTTGGGGGAGGGACAGTCAGAAAGAGAATGGTAGATTATAGAAGAACATTGATAAAAAGTATTAAGTGTACAAATACAGTGTCCAACAAAGAAAGAAAGGAAGTGCTAAGATTCACTAGCTATTTCAATTTCAAAGAAGTTTTATTGCATATAATATGTGGCATAGTGAATAACAAATCGATAATCAGATGAATATTGTAATATTTCAGATATGTTTTGGATATGAAGATACTATTTTGTTTTCTTTTTTGATGTAACTACGTTATTGTTGAGATAGATGCTTTTCTTTTCTATTTTAATAAACAAATACAAAAAAAATTATTTAAACATAGCTTTCATGTTACACCAGTAAGTGCAGGCAGAAAGTCAGAAAAGCTAAAGTGCAAAATGAACTCAAGCTTGCTAGAGTGGTTAAAAATAATAAGAAGGGCTTTTTTGGTTATGTCTGTAGCAAAAGGAAGAACAAGGAAATGGTAGGGCCTCTGTATAAAAAGGATGGTGAAATGCTAAAAGGGGACAGAGAAAGGCAGAACTACTGAAAACCTTCTTTGCCATGGTCTTCTCCCAAACAATGCTGTACGTGGGGAAAATGGAGCAGATGATGTGGTAGGGAAAATGGAGCACAGCATAGGTAAAGAGGTAGTACAGGAATACCTGGCTACTCTAAATGAATTCAAGTCTCCACAGGACCAGATGAACTACATCCAAGGGTTTATTAAAAAGATTTGGCAAAAGTAATCTCTGAACCCTGGCAATAGTGTTAGAAAATTCTTGGGGAACAGGGGAAGTCCAAGACGACTGGAGACTGCAGACTGGAGAAGGGCAAATATTGTCCCCATTTTCAAAAAAAGGGGGAAAAAAGGATGCAAACAATTACCACCCAGTCATCCTGACATCAATAGCTGGAAACCAGGATGGATGTCTAAAGAACTGTCAAATGAACCAAGATTTAAAAGGGACATGTACAAGAAATGGGAAAAGGAAAGAAATCACCAAAGAGGAATTCAAACAAATAGCCAGCAAGTGTTGGCACAAAGTTAGAAAAGCTAAAGCACAGAACGAGATCAGGCTTTCAAGAGAGAGTAAAAACAATAAAAAGAGTTTGTTTGTTTTTTTGTTACATCTGTAGGAAAAGGAAAAACAACAAGATGGTAGAGCCACTGTGAGGAGAAGATGGAGAAGTGATAACAGAGGACAGAGGAAAGGCACAGTTACTCAAGGTTTTCTTTGCCTCAGTCATCTCCCAAAAGAAAAACAGTATTCAACCTGGAGAAAATGGAACAGATGATATAACAGGGGAAACACAGCAGAGAATAAGTACTACAGGAATGCTTGCTACTCTTAATGAATTCAAGTCATAAAGGCAATAGAATCATAGAATCATAGAGTTGGAAGAGACCACAGGGGCCATCCAGTACAACCCCCTGCTATGCATGAACACACATCAAAGCACTCCCAACAGATGGCCATCCAGCATCTGTTTAAAAACCTCCAAAGAAGGAGATTCCACCTCACTCTGAGGCAGCATATTCCACTGCCAGACAGCTCTGACCATCAGGAAGTTCTTCCTGAGGTTCAAGTGGAATCTCCCTTTCTGCAGCTTCAAGAGACCTTGCTCCATCTTCCATATAACAACCCTTCAAAAATATTTAAAAATAGCTCTCATGTCACCTCTATGCCTTCTGTTGTCCAAGCTAAACATACCCAGCTCCCTAAGCTCATAAGGCATGGTTTCCAGGCCTTTTATCATTTTGGACACCGTCCTCTGTACACATTCCAGCTTGTCAATATCCTTTCTGTAGTGCCCAGAACTGAACAGTGTATTCCAGGCCAGATCTGACCAAAGCAGAACAGAGTGGTACTCTTACTTCCCTTGATCTACACATTATATCCCTATGGATGCGGCCTGGAATTGCATTGGCTTTTTAAGCTGCCACATCACACTGATGACCCATGTTCAGCTTGGGGTCCATTAGGACTCCTAGGTCACTTGCTCATGCACTGTGATCAACCATTTTGGTCACCCTCCTCTGGACGCACTCTAGTTTGTTGATATGCTTCTTGAATTGAGGTGCCCAGAACTGGACACAGTATTCCAGATGAGGTCTAACCAAAGCAGAATAGAGTGGTACTATTACCTCCCTTGATCTAGACCCTCCCACAGTGAGAATCTGGACTGGTTTCCACTCCAGATTCCCTTGATGAAAGGCAGGGATTGTTACTCAGGGGAGAGATAAATAATGTGACTTCTGCTACATCAACATTTTCACAGAATCATAGAATAGTAGAGTTGGAAGACACACCAGGGGCCATCCAGTCCAACCTCCTGCTATTCAGGAACACCTATCAAAGCAGTCCTAACAGATGGCCATCCAGCCTCTATTTGAAAACCTCCAAAGAAGGAGACTCCACTGGACTCTGAGGCAGCAGGTCAGACGCAGAAGTCACGCTATCCAGCCATGAGTCTTTATCATCTTTATCATATCTTTATCAATAACTTGGATGAAGCAATAGAGAGCATGCTGATCAAATTTGCAGATGATACCAAATTGGGAGGGGTTGCTAATATGCCAGAGGACAGGATCAAAATTCAAAATGACCTTAACAGATTGGAGAGCTGGGCCAAGGCTAAAAAAATGAATTTCAAAATAAGGTCCTACACCTAGGGAGAAAAAAATGAAATGCAAAAATATGGGATGGGAGACACCTGACTGGAGAATAGTATGTGTGAAAGGGATCTCAGAGTCTTAATAGACCACAAGCTGAACATGAATCAGCAGTGTGATGCGGCAGTCAAAAAAGCCAATGAAATTCTTAGTTGCATCAGTAGGAGTATGGTGTCTAGATAGAGGAAAGTAATAGTACCACTTTATTCTGCTTTGGTGAGACTTCATCTGGAATACTGTGTCCAGTTCTGGGCACCTCATTTCAAGAAGAAGATTGACAAGCTGGAACATGTCCAGAGGAGGGCGACCAAAATGGTGAAGGGTCTGGAAACCACGCTGTATGAGAGCAGCTTAGAGAGCTGAGAATGTTTAGTCTGCAGAAGAGAAGGTTAAGAGGGGCATGATAGCCATGTTTAAATATTTAAAGGGATGTCATGTCAAGGAGGGAGTGGGCTTGTTTTCTGCTGCTTCAGAGACTAAGATAAGGAGCAATGGGTTCAAGCTGCAGGAAAGGAGATTCTACCTGAACCTCAGAAAGAACTTCCTGATGGTCAGAGCTGTCAAGCAGTGGAATATTCTGCCTCAGAGTGTGGTGGAGTCTCCTTCTTTGGAAGTTTTTAAACAGAGGCTGGATGGCCATCTGTCAGGAGTGCTTTGTTCTATGTTCCTGCATTGCAAGGGGGTGGACTGGATGGCCCCTGTGGTCTCTTCCAACTCCATGATTGTATGATTCTCAACCAAGTTCTATTGTTCATTCTCCAACTAAGAAGGGATGGAGTTTCTGCCCTGTGTCTCACCAATGTGATGACCCATTTTGGTATTGACTCCACAGGCACCAACCTGTCGCTGGTGACCCACTGCCAGTGGCTGGATCTGGTCTATATCTCCTCACCAGGGAAGAGGGTGAAGGTCTTGGATATGGCAGAGTAACAGGATCTGATCAGGAATCAGTCCTCGTCTTGCAGCAGCAGCCAGCATAGCCCTAATTCTGTAGCAAACAACACAGGAGAAAAGGCTAGAAGAGGCCAGATGGAAAGCCTTCCTCTTGTTCTCTCCTCTCTCCTTCTGGCTTGGCTGCAGATACCCAAAGTTGGTAAAGTGATCAGTTGCTAGCTTGACATTCCTTTGGGTTTGCTAGGCATAGGGATGGCTCCTAGGGCTCTTTCACAGGCTACATTGTCATTCAAACTGCCTGCAGCTGCTTCTACCAAAATGGTTACAGAAAGTATTGCTGATCTGGGCTCATCCAGCCTGACCAGTTTTATTCAAAGCCAATCTGGCTCCTTGTCAAATCTAGATTTTGGCAGTGGTCAGGAATGCATTTACCCTGTTAAAATCAATATGCCAGCTGGCTGCTTCTTGACATGTCACATCTGGCCATGGTGACTCATGCCTTGAGTACATCCTGTTTAGATTACTGCAATGCACTATATATGGGCTACCTTTGCAAGCTTTATGGCAACTGCAGCAGGACCAAAATACTGCAGCCAGATTGCTGATCAGGGTAGTTACTGTGTGTATATAGATGTAGATATATACATATATATACACACATACATATCTTCTTGAGAGTTTTATGTACTCAGGATTGACCTGTCCCTGATGCCCCCAAAGGGAAGAAAAAAGACAAGGTAAATAACTTGCCGGTACTTTCCTCTCAGATGGAGGAGAGCAGAGCACTGAGTTCTGGAATTCTAGTGATTTCTGGTCACTGTATTGAGAAAGGAGATTTCTCCCAGAGGGGAGTGATAGGAGCAAAGAGAACCCCTGACCAATCAGTGGTCGTTACACAGCAGAGTGTGCAGCCACATGGCAGAGAGGACATGCTTTGAGCAGTGAAAGGGGCACTTTGCTCACCCCAAAGGAAAAAAAGTCCATTGTAAACACAAGCCTTGCAAGCCTGGGATGAGGAATGCAAGGGAATGGGAGAGGGGGGCAAGCATGTGCCTCATGAATAATCAAATTTGTGAAGGTGAAACCCACAAATGTGGACGGAAGACTGTAAAAAAAAATGATAAATGTGCCAGTGTTGGGAATACCTAACATTTTTTAGCCTTTTGAAAAGAGTGAAAACTGCCACAGTTTTTATATTTCTCAGATTATTCAGTCCATGAACATTTAAGTCAGAGAAAAATGTTGGGAAAGCAAATGATTGGGAAAAATGATACCAGCCCAATGAGTCTCTATGCCAGGTTTAGACAAGGTAAGGGTGGAACACCTTATAGCCATCTATATTTTGTTGGATTAAATCCAGGTTGCGGAAGTAATAGATTACAAATAATGTTGGTACCTGTAAATAGATTATTGGAGTAGTAAGCAATGTTGAACATTTCCTTTTAGAAGTAACAAACACCATTTCAGTTTTTAAAATATTCTGACTGAAATTCTTATCATTCCTGACCACTTTTCATAAAATCCAAATGTAAGATATTTTTATTACCTACTCTATTGACTGGAAAGTTTCTACTTTCTGAGTAGTTGTGAAATGTCAAGGAATTTACATCCCACTGAAGTGTTCTCACATGCAATTTCCTTTGATTTTCAGCTTAGTAAATGATATAACCCTGAAATTTATGTTGTATGATCATTGAAACTTTGGACAAGCTGTGTTTTTAGATAGTGCTGGTTTTTATATTAGAACACCAAATTAAAAAGAATTTAAGATTCAAAGTGGTTCCTCATGTAGCTGCTAAATTTTTGTTGGCTATGTTTTCATTATTTTTTCATGAATTTGTGACAAAGATAATGCTATTTAGTAGATATGATAAAGCCAAAGAAAAGACAGTAATGGTGAGAAGGCAATAAGAAAAGATGAAAACTGCACTGTAGATAGATAGACTTAATCAGGGAGGCCATGACCCTGAGTCTGTAAGACCTGAGTCAGGCTGTTTATGAAAGGGTGACTTGGAGCTCTCCCATTCATGGGACATCATAAGTCAAAGCTGTCTTACTTGTGATCGAGATATATGTTCCCTGTAATGAGAATAAACGTTGTTATGATGACCTGAAAAAACACATTCAGCAATACCAATATGAAAATGTGGCAATTTTAGGTGACTTTAATAGAGTAGTAAACACACATCTTGACAGAAGTCTGCAACTCAAAACAAAAATCATGGGAAAATACAGAAAGACTTTCTGTATGTGGCTGAGGAATTACAATTGCTAGATGTTTGGAGATACAAACACCCTAGCAAAAAAGACTTCACTTTCTTCTCAAATAGACACAATTCTTGGTCCAGAATAGACTTAATCTCACTTCCAAAAATGTTACTAAACTCTGTGAAGAAAATAGAGATCTTGCCGAAATCATTGAGTGATCACAACCCGGTGAAAATGACATTGAACTTTCGACCTAGAACTAGTTGTTGGAGGATGGATGAAAATATATTATGGCATGGAGAGACGGTAGAATATTGCAAGAAAGAATTAGAGGAATTCTTTGAGAGGAACTTAAATAATGAAGTGGACATAGCCACGGTCTGGGATACAGCTAAAGCTGTCATTAGAGGAACCTTCATCCAAAAAACATGTGAAAGAAGAAAACAACAAAGAGCAGAAATGGATGGATTATCAGATAAGATCAGAAGTATAGAAAATAAATTAATTTCAGACCCAAACAATAAATCTTGCATCTCCAAAATGAGGATATTACAAAGACAACTATCTGGGATGGTCACAGAAGAAATGGGCAGAAAGTTGAAATATGTGAAACAAAACTTTTTTGAAAATGCATATAAGCCAGGCAGATGGCTGGAACAAAAACTAAGAAAAAAAAAAAAACAAAAAGACTTACATTAAAAATTAAGGAGGGTCAAAGGACCATAACAGAGGAAAAAGAAATTCAGAAAATCTTGTACAATTATTTTAGCAACCTGTACTGTGACCAACAAGGTGGAAATAAGCAGAAACAGGAAGAATATCTGCGAGCTCAGAAACTCCCTCTAATTATAGCAGAACACAGTGAGATTTTAAACTGAAATATCTCTTTGATGGAAATTATAGAAGCAATTGACAGATCTAAGTTAGGAAAAGCCCCAGGCCCAGATGGGCTTCCGGCTAATTTCTATAAAAAGTTTAAAGATCAATTAGCAAAACTTTTACAGCAATTGTTAAATTCAATCTTAGATACTAATAAGATACCAAATAGCTGGAAAAAAGCTAATGTGGTATTGATTCCTAAGACTGATGCCGAAGAACCTACATGTAAAGATTTTAGACCAATTTCTCTTCTAAATGATGATTATAAGTTATTTGCATCTATTTTGGCTAAACGATTAAAACAGATTCTTCCAAATTATATTGATGAAGACCAGACAGGCTTTCTCCCAGTGAGACAGATGAGGGACAATATCAGGATTGTAATCAGTATTCTGGAATATTTTGAGGTTCACAATGAAAAGAAGGGTGCTCTACTTTTCTTAGATGCAGAAAAGGCCTTCGATAACATCAGATGGAACTTCATGGTGAGGGTATTGGAAGAGATGAAATTTGGACAGACATTCTTAACCTGGATAAGGTGTATTTATTGTGACTAAAAATTATGTCTGATAGTTAACTCTGAACAATCTGAAACATTCTCTATACAGAAAGGGACAAGGCAAGGTTGCCCTTTGTCCCCATTGTTATTTATTATAACATTGGAAGTTCTGTTAAGACATCTTTGGAAACAGGAGGAAATTTGAGGAGTGAAGATTGGAAAAGACCTGTATAAGGTCCGGACATTTGCGGACAATATGGTGATCTTCCTGGAAGACCTGCTACCTCAAATGGTGGAACTGAATAGAGAGATAAATCAATTTGGAGAGTTGGCAGGATTTAAGATAAATAAACAAAAAACAAAAGTGATAACTGAAAATATCAAAATCACTGAAAAAAAAGCTATTAGAGGAAATATCTGGGATTCAGTGTTCCCACAGTGTAAAATACCTGAGTATACAGATTACTAGTAACAATAACCAATCATTTCAAGACAATTATATAACAGCATGGAAATCTATCCAGAAGAAAATGGAGGCTTGGAATCGACTACGCTTGACCCTATTAAGGAAAATATCATTGTTTAAAATGAATATACTACCACATATGTTATTCTTATTCCAAACGATTCCAATACCCATCCCTTTTAAGTGGTTTGAAAATGGTAAAAAAAAGATAGTGAGGCTCCTTTGGGGTGGGAAGACTGAGGGTTAAGCTCAAACCAGTGACCTATCTCCGAGAACAAGGTGGGTTCTCTATGCCTAACTTAAAAATATACTATGTGGCAGCATGCCTAGTATAGTTAAGACCATGGATACTCTTAAATAATCATAACTTGTTGGCATTGGAGGGGCATGATCTGCACTTTGGGTGGCATGCCTATTTATGGTATGGTAAGACCAAGGTGCAGAAAGCATCCCTCCGACATGTGATTTGGGAATCTCTTTTTAGGATTTGGATCAAGTATAAACCCCTTCTATGTACTAAGTTGCCATCGACCACCTCTCCAGCTGAAGCACTTCAGATAAAAGGCTTAAGGAGGGAAGGTGAATGGTATACTTATAAAGACCTAGCTTACCTAGAAGGTGGGATAATTAAGCTGAAAGAACAACAACAACTTCAAAAAGAAGGCATGATTATACAGTGGTTTCCCTATCTCCAGATCAAAGAGAGGTTCAAAAAGGATATGGAAATGGGGGGTATAACTTTGGAACCCTCTCTGTTAGAAAAACAATGGCAGGGTGGAGAGACCCACCTATTGTCGAAAATGGATAAATTGATCCTGGAGATTGAATTGGAAGAGGAAACCATAATGTGATGTAGGCCACAATATACATTTAAATGATTGGCAAAAGGTGTGAAGAAACTGTCATAAATATACACGATCTTACGTTTTGCAAGAAAACACATTGAAAAAGTGATTCAGGTGGTATCTCCCACCTGTGAGAATTGCTAAAATGTTTAAGAATGCCAAGAAAAGATGCTGGAAATGTAACAAAGAGCTTGGCACCTTCTTCCACCAATGGTGGGGGTGCCAAAAGGTTAAGGAATTCTGGAAGAGGATATGTTCAAAAATTCAAAAAATACTGCAAGTAAAATTAGACTTAAAACCAGAAATCTTTTTGCTGGGGATTTTCCAGCTGGATAATCAAACAGAACAAAGATATGGTAGAGGGTTATGGCATATGGTCACGGCAGCAAGAATCTTACTTGCTAGCTATTGGAAAAAGGAACAGATACCACCAGAGAAAGAATGGATAGAGAAACTGCCTGAAATTGCGGGGATTGAGAAACTTACATGTAAGATAGAGAACAGACCAGATGAGGAATTCTTAAAAACTTGGAAACCAATCTTGGCGTATATACACACAAAACTTGAGACTGATCAATAAATAAAGAGGATAACATGCGTAAGATCTTAAGCAAAATGAGATTTGAAGTGGGAAGTGTAACATTCAGAGGTTCAGAGAGGGTGACTAAAGTAAAAGAATCGTGAAAGTGGAGATGTTGCAATAAGACTGGGGAAACTCTGTATATACCCTGATATAAACTTATTTATGTTTGGAGGCGGGGGTATATATAAAGTACTTAGATATCTATTTATTTAACCCCTCTCTTTTCACTGTGGAGGGGGACTGATAAGTTAAAAACTAGGCTGTTTAGTCAGCAGTGGGGGAAGTCTTTTTATATAATATTTGTGAACTGAAACTGTTCTTTTTTTCTGTTAATTATAAGTTAGTAAATGTTATTAGTTGTTACTATGTTATTTGTTTAGGAAAGGTTTAGTGGAAATAGATTCTGTCTAATATAAAGAAGTGCATGTAAATTACGGTATTAGAAAGCTTCAAATTAGACAAAACTGATCTGGTGTGAGAGTTTTGAAAGAGCCTGAGGAAAGAGTAATAAGCTTACATTTTGAAAATGAATCTGTAGAGTATCCTGTGTAGATTATCTATGTGGAGTATGGTAAGGTACTTATTTATGATTGTGAAGTTCTACTGATTATGTAGAACTGATTATGGTCCAGAAAGTGGAAGAGGCAACAAGGGGATCAAATATTCTAGATCTGATCCTGACCAATAGGGATGACCTTGTTAATGAGGTAGACGTGGTTGGATCTTTAGGGGGGAGTGACCATGCCCTATTGGAATTTGGCATTCAGTGGGAAGGAGAAGATAAGTGTAGCCGGACACTCATCTCAGATTTTAAAAAAGCGGACTTCTGTAAACTTAAGGAGCTGCTGGCTGAAATTCCATGGTCAGGAATAGTGAAAGAGAAAGGAGTTCGGGGGCATGGGAGTTCCTTAAAAGGGAGATACTGAAGGCACAGTCTAAAACTGTGCCAATAAGGAGGAAAAATGGAAGGCATCTGAAGAAACCAGAATGGTTGAGTAAAGAACTCTCAGCTGAGCTAAGCGTTAAGAGAAACGTGTACAGGAAATGGAAGAAGGGGGAAACCACCAAAGAAGAATTTAAGCAAGTAGCCAGGAAATGTAGGGAGGAGGTCAGAAAGGCTAAAGCACAGAACGAACTTAGGCTGGCCGGAGACATTAAACACAATAAAAAGGGCTTTTTAAATATGTCTTCAGCAAAAGGAAAAAGAAAGAGGCGATAGGGTCGCTGCACAGAGAAGATAGGGAATTACTAACAAGGGGAAGAGAAAAGGCAGAACTACTTAACACCTTCTTTGCCTCAGTTTTTTCCCAGAAGGATACAAGCACTCAACCTGGCGGTTGGGGAGCAGGTGAGGAAGCAGGGGAAATGCGGCACATAATAGGTAGAGAGGTGGTACAAGAATACCTGGCCACACTGGATGAATTCAAGTCTCCAGGGCAAGATGAATTGCATCCTAGGATATTAGAAGAACTGGCAGAGGTCATTTCGGAACTGCTTGCTATAATCTTTGAGAAATTTTGGAGGACAGGAGAAGTTCCAGCAGACTGGAAGAGGGCAAATGTTGTCCCCATCTTCAAGAAGGGAAAAAAAGAGGATCCAAATAATTATCGCCCAGTCAGCCTGACGTCAGTAACCGGAAAGATCCTGGAGCAGATCATTAAGCAGTCAGTTTCTAATCCCTTAGAAAGCAATACGGTAATCAGGAGAAGTCAACATGGATTTCTCAAAAATAAGTCATGCCAGACTAATCTGATCTCTTTTTATGATAGAGTTACTAGCTTGATAGATGAAGGGAATGCTGTGGATGTAGCATATCTCGATTTCAGTAAGGTCTTAGACAAAGTTCCCCATGACGTTCTTGCAAAGAAGCTAGTAAAATGTGGGCTGGACAGGGCTACTGTCAGGTGGATCTGTAACTGGTCGACTGACCGTTCCCAAAGGGTGCTCACCAATGGCTGCTTTTCATCCCGGAGAGAAGTGACCAGCGGGGTGCCTCAGGGTTCTGTCCTGGGCCCAGTGCTGTTCAATATTTTCATCAACGACTTGGATGAAGGAATAGAGGGCATGCTGATCAAATTTGCAGATGACACCAAATTGGGAGGGGTTGCTAATACGCCAGAGGACAGGATCAAAATTCAAAATGACCTGGACAGATTGGAGAGCTGGGCCAAAGCTAACAAAATGAAATTCAACAGAGAGAAGTGTAAGGTCCTACACTTAGGTAGAAAAAATGGAATGCAGAAATATAGGATGGGGGACACGTGGCTGGATGGCAGTACGTGTGAAAGGGATCTAGGAGTCTTAATAGACCACAAGCTGAACATGAGTCAGCAGTGTGATGCGGCAGCCAAGAAAGCCAATGCAATTCTCGGCTGCATCAATAGGAGTATGGTGTCTAGATCGAGGGAGGTACTGGTACCACTCTGCTTTGATTAGACCTCATCTTGAATCCTGTGTCCAGTTCTGGGCACCCCAATTCAAGAAGGACATGGTCAAGCTGGAGCAGGTCCAGAGGAGGGCGACCAAAATGGTGAAGGGCCTGGAAGCCAAACCCTATGAGGATAGACTTAGAGAGCTGGGTATGTTCAGTCTGCAGAAGAGAAGGTTAAGAGGGGACATGATAGCTATGTTTAAATATTTGAAGGGATACCATGTAGAGGAGGGAGAGGGCTTGTTTTCTGCTGGTCCAGAGACCAGGACAAGGAGCAATGGATTCAAGCTGCAGGAAAGGAGATTCCACCTGAACCTCAGGAAGAACTTCCTGACAGTCAGGGCTGTCCGGCAGTGGAATATGCTGCCTCGGAGTGTAGTGGAGTCTCCTTCCTTGGAGTTTTTTAAGCAGAGGCTGGATGGCCATCTGTCAGGAGTGCTTTGAGGGTGTTCCTGCATGGCAGGGGGTTGGACTGGATGGCCCGTGTGGTCTCTTCCAACTCTACATTTCTATGATTCTATGTCTGAAGTGCACTTATGTGTTATATCATTGTCTATTCTTGTGTTATTCTCCTTTCCCATATTGCTTGGTCGAACAAAACTCAATAAATATAATTTAAAAAAAAGTTCTCTTGACAGCACTTAACAAGAACAACAAGGTAGTTGCTTAAATGTATTCTCCTTCCCTCTTCATTGCCAAAACACACCAAGGAGCATGTAAAGGTCTTACTTTTTTTTCCATTTTGGTAACTACATCAGTGTTTCCCAAGTGTTTCCTATCAAATAAGTGTGTCTGTGTTTCTGCTGTGAACTGAGTAGTTTTTTTTTTAATGCATCTCTACATAGTTTGATTCTTTGTGACTGCTGAGGGATTATATTTTCCTCCCAATTTTAATTTGTTTTAGGAACATCCGAGACCAGAATATGAAACCAAACTACTACAAAAGAAGTCAAGAACTGAAAAAAGTAAAATAATAAGTCAAGATAAGGTAGGGCTTTTTGTAACTACCCCATTTCCTATATTTGCATTTTGCATTTTTAGTAGGGCCTAGTAAGGTTTAGCTGCAATTTAATTACATAAGACTGTGATAAATTAATACTTGTTAATCAGCAAGACCAATTGTATATGATGAGGCTAAGAGGTGAGGAGTGTTTATTTTGAAAGCTTGTATTTGATTCTGTTGTTGTAGTGTAGTAGCTGGACTACAATTTGGGAGATCTAAGTTCAGGGTCCTACTGACCCATGTGGCGCTGGGGACTCCAATGTCTTTGCTGAGACCACTGTCTCAGGAGTGACTTGGGACTTCATGACTTTATCACTGTTTATCCTCTGGTTCGATTTGCTTTTGAATAGATCAAGCTCAAGAATATCTGGGGTCCTGTTTTTCAACTTTGTATGAATCTGCTATTCCCCTAAATTGGGACAGTTGTGATTGCTATGAATATTGTGAATATTGTGCAAGCGATTTAATTACATTTAACACTGAAGCAAGCCAGAGAAAGTAATTAATTTTCCAAGGGCTGATGGTGATAAAACTGGAGTATAAAACATCACCAATAGTGTCACTGCCCAAGGGGGCAACACCAAATGGGGCAACACCAAAGGATGTTTTCAACAAGTTTTTTAATAGCAGTGATGGTTCATTTTGTTTGCTCTTATTCATTTTAAATAAGACTTTATATTGCAATATAATTAATGGCAAATCTGCTGAGCCAAAAGTTATGATACACCTTTTATTTATTCTTAAGGAAGTAAGACAAATCATATTCATAATATTTTTTGTTAATATTACTTTTATTGAACAATTTTGCAACATTGCAATCCTGTTATCGCAACAAGTTTCCCCCTTGTACCAGATGAATCCCTTTCCCTTTCATCCCTCAATTCATAATACACAACAAGATCCCGCTCGTTATCTCTTAAAACAATAATTTTATTCTATTTCATTGTCTATTACTACCTAGTATTTATCTAATTATTGAACCAAAATTCCACTTGAACATTTGATGATTTAAATTCTCCATTGCTTTGCTTCATAGAACTAATAAATGGCTTTCATACAATCTCAAGATGATCTTTTTTTACATCTCTTTTTGCTAATCTTAGCTTATAAATTAACTTCTCTGATAGGACTGTTGCCCATATCCTGTTTAGCCAATGCTTAATTGATAAATTCTCTAAATTTTTCCAAGTTTTTACTATTTCTGGCCTTGCTGCACATACCATTAGTGATATGAGGTCTTTATTTGGCAAATCCTTATTTTCCTATTCAAATATGGAAATCATTGGTAGTGCTGCTCTAAAATACACCTTTTCCTCTGCTATTTGTGTCAGGAACTGAATTCACACACACAAATATAACAGTGCATAAACACTATTTATTAGGAGCATGATACATAGTATGGGACTTCAGTGAGTGAATTGGAGGCAATTAGCAAAATTCAAAACATAACAGGCAAAGAGTTTCTCATCCCACCCGCAAGAGACCTTGGAGTTCTGGTTTAGCCTGGCAGCGCTTATCACTACATTCCTAGCTTTGTTTCTCTAATGGTCTCTGGTTTTCATACCTTGTTACAAGCAAGCTGCTACTTAACTCCTACTACATGTCCCATAACTAAAATATGGAGGGCTACCCAACATCCTGCCCATCCCGAAAAAAAAAAAATGAACAAACAGTTAGCAGAGAAGTGAGGAAGAGGGAAAAAGGGAAGGTCATGGGGAGTGGAAAAGAAAGGGAAAGAGGGGAGACAACAGTTGAAAAGCAAACATGAAATGCAGTAGTTAAACATGGTGTGTTGAAACTGGCAATTCAGGATGCAGGAACAGTCGGTTGAGTAGTTGGGTTAATCTCCGAAGAAGAATTCGAAAGAGCTGGTTTCAGTAAGCTGGAATGAAAAACAGGGTGAATAAGTTTGTAAGTGTCAGGCAAAGAAAGTTCAAAAGTGACATTGTTAATGGCCCGTTTGACTGGGAAAAGACCAAGGTATTTGGGGGAGAGGTTTTTGGAGGGGCCATTGGAGGAAATGTTTTTGGAGGAGAGGTAGACAAGATCCCCAGGCTGGTACGTAGGATTGGGCTGTCATTTTTGGTCAGCAAATAGTTTGTGAGAAACTTTTGAAGCTTCAAGAGCAGAACACAGAGTCCCAAGTAGAAGAAATTTTTGTAATCCAAGAGGTGAGTGAGGTAGGTTGTGTTGTAGGGAGGGTGGTGGGGAGCTCAGGAAAGGGTTTCGGGTTGATGCCAAGTACAACTTCAAATGGAGTTTTGCCAGTGGAGGAGTGTAGAGCAGAGTTATTAGCAAATTCAGCAAAAGTGAGGAGGAGCGCCCAGTTGTTCTGGTTGGAATTGATGAAGCGGCGTAAGTATTGTTCTAGAGCTTGATTTGTGAATTCACTTTGTCCGTCAGTTTGGGGATGATAGGAACTGCTGAATTTTTGGGAAATGTCAAGAGATTTAAGGAGAGAAGTCAAGAATTTGGAAGTGAACATAAGTTCTCTGTCAGAAATGATTGTGGAACGTAGTCCATGGAGCTTCCAGATGTTATTGATGAAGAGGCTGGCCAATTTTTCAGCGGTAGGTACTTTTTTTAGTGGAATGAAGTAAGATTGTTTGGAGAAATGATCAGTGACAACCCAAATGGTATGGAATCCATAGGAGTTGGGTAGACTAACAATGAAGTCCCATGAAATAGTATCCCAAGGCAAGGAGGGAGCAGGAAGGGGTTGGAGAAGTCCATGGGGCTTAGAAGAAGAGGATTTGCAGGTGATGCAAACAGAGCAGTTTTTTTATATATTCTTGGACTTGTTTTGTGAGACCCGACCAGTGGAAAAGTTTCCTGATCGAATGTAGAGTTTTAAGGAAGCCAAAGTGTCCAACAGGCTTGGAATCATGGTATTTCTTGAAAACTTCGATTCCGTAGGGTGGTGGTACATAGATTTTAGTTCCGATGAAAGCTAAATCTTTAACCCAGGTGATTGAGTTTTTGTGTGTTTGTAGCCAGGTGTCCATTTGGTAGGCAGATTTTAGAGAGTGTTGGAAGGTAGAATCAAGCAGTGTTGAAGCTGATTCTCGGGCATGCTGT
Organism: Cyclura pinguis; assembly: GCA_030412105.1. Lineage (NCBI taxonomy): Eukaryota > Metazoa > Chordata > Lepidosauria > Squamata > Iguanidae > Cyclura > Cyclura pinguis. Next base: position 111,445,087 of record CM059603.1, read on the forward strand.
TACACTCTGATAGTGACTTGCAATCCAAAATTGTTTGGGGAGAATAGAGGTTTCTCCTTGGTAGGAGAAGAGAAGGAGGGCAGTTCGTGGCAGGGTAGTCTCAAGAGTGGATCTGCCAAAGTGTTAGTTTCTCCAGTTTTGAAAACAATTTTGAATCTAAATCGTTGGAAAAATTCAGCCCTCCGTGCTTGTTTAGGCATTAGTTTTTTGGCAGTTTTTAGAGTCTCGATATTGCGGTGGTCAGTCCAGACGTGAATAGGGAGTTTAGCTCCCTCAAGGAAGTCTTGCTATGAGGTGAGTGTGAAATGGATGGCCATGGCTTCTTTTTCCCAAATCGGCCAGTTGCATTGTGTGGAGGAGAATTTTTTGGAGATGAAGGAGCATGGTTTAAGGTGGCCATCTGTATCGTGTTGCGGAAGAACGGCTCCATGGTGAAGTCAGAGGCATCGGTTTGAATTATGAATTCTTTGGTAGCATCAGGCAATAAGAGAAGGGGTTCAGATGTAAATTTTTGTTTGAGGGTATCGAATGCTGTCTGGCATTTTTCAGTCCAGAGGATGCAGTTTCATCGGTTAGTTTTGTTATCGGTTGCTTATTTCAAGAGATCGGTAAGAGGAAGAGCAATTGTGGCAAACCCTTCTATGAAGTTATGACAGAAGTTTGCAAAGCCAAGGAATTGTTGGAGTTGCTTTCTAGTTTTGGGAGTAGGCCAGCTCAAAATAGTGTCAATTTTGGCAGGGTCCATGTCTAGGGTATTGTGACATACACAGTACCCTAAGTAGTCAAAAGTTTGAGTGTGAAATTCACATTTTGAGAGTTTAACAACAAGTTCATTTTCTATGAGTCTTTGTAACACAGTATGTATGAGTTCAGTGTGTTGTTCAAGGGTTTCTGAGTAGATCAAAATGTCATCTAGGTAGACAACAACGCTTTCATAGAGGAGGTCTTGTAATACAGAACTGAGAAACATTTGAAAGGCTGTGGGACCAGCTTGTAATCCAAAAGGGAGAACAGTTCATTGGTAGTTTCCCAGGGGGGTTGAGAAAATAGTCAACCACTCACTTTCAGGGTCCATGCATATTCTGTGGAAAGCCTCTTTGAGGTCTAATTTGGTAAAGAATTTCCCTTTTACCAATTGATTTAAGATATCCTTGGTTAAAGGAATTGGGTATGCATTAGGCAATACTGCCTGATTAATTAAGCTATAGTGCACAATGAGCATTAGTTCTCCTCCATCCTTTTTATTGCGGAAAAATATTGGACTGGCTGTGGGATCAGATGAGGTTTTAATAAATCCACACTGTAAGTTTTTGTTTAGGAATCTTGGTTGTTCATAGGGTATATCTTGGGTTTGGGAATTTTAGCTCCATCTATCAATCTGAGTTTGCAATCACAGTCTCTGTGTGGGGGCAGTTTGTCAGCTTCGTGGTCCTCAAAAGCTTTTTGCAGGTCTCAGTATTCTAACAGGATTTTCTGCATTTCCTCAGGACTCAAAGCAAGTGCTGAGTCAGGGGAATTTGGTACGGGCGCTAGATTTACATCATGGTTATGCTTGAGTAAGCCTTGGGTCCAGTCAATTTGAGGATTGTGTTTTTTCAGCCAGTCGTACCCAAGAACTACTTGAAACCTGATTTTGGTGGACCCTAGGAAATGTAATTGCCCCTGTAAGTTTCCCACATGAACAGGGATGGGTTTGGTCCTTTCCCATACAGGCCCCCCTGCCATGGGTAAGCCATCCACTTGAGATAACCTGACAGCCTTTTTAAGGGGTTCAAACTTTACTGCAAGTTCTTTGGCCACAGTGGGATTCAATAGACTAGTTGTGCAGCCTGAATCAACTAAGACCCTGTACATTCGTAATTTTCCATCATTTCCTTGTAAGGTTACTGTAATATGACAAGTTTTGATTATGCTTACATTCGCGGACTGGTCGGAATCCCAATCATCGCTATCCGAGTTGTAGGTGGTCAGTGAGCTGTCCTCACCATCGCAAGTTCCAGCAGCGGTTCTGCTGGTGGGACATTTGTTTGGCAGCTTTGGAGTGTCAGCTTTGCGAGATAGAGATCGGGTGGTGGGGGTGCCCAACTTTTCTTCAGCGGGTTTCTTTGATCCCTGGCATTTGCTGATGATGTGGCCTTTTTTTTTCCGCATTGGAAGCAGGTGCCTTCTTTGAGTCATTTTTTATTTTCCTTGCTGCTCAGGAAAGTGGTTTTTCAGAGTACCGGGGTTCAGCGACTGCTTTCTTGCACTTGTCTTTGTTGGGCAAGCTGGACACTCTCCATGATGCTTTCCACTTCTCCTGCTAGTTTCATCCATCCCAAGAGACTGGCGGATTCCCCTTGGGTCAGCAGTGATCTAGGATGATGGGATTCAACCTGTCTCAGAAAAATTGCTTGAGGATGTCATCTTTCCATTCTGGGACCTTAGTGGCTAGCTTTCTGAATTCTCTGGCGTATTTGCCGACAGTTCCTTTTCCTTGGCACAGTTTTCTCAGTTGGTATCTGGCTTGTTCTTGAAAGAAAGGATCCTTGAACCTTTCCCTAAGTCGATGCATGAACAGCTGCAGGTCAACTGTTTCTTCAGCTCATGAGTCAAACAGGCTGGTGACCCACTCTGCTGCTTCTCCTTTGAGGTGCTGGCTCAGGTATCTGACTCTGGTGGAATCATCTGGGAAACTGTTCCTGTAGTCGATCATATAATTATTTTTTTTAATTTTTTAAAAATTTTAAAGTTTTTATTTTAATTCAAAAGGATAAAAAATACAAACATCCATATAACACACAAATTACACACATATTACACATATCGATTCTTACATTCCCCACCACCCAATTCCCCCAGTGCAAAATCTTCCTTTCTAATACATCCTCAAGAAAAATATTCTCCACCACCCAAAAACACTCACCCAAGTTAGACATAAATTACAAACCTCCTCTTTTCCCTCCCCCCTTCTGAAAACTCAGGGATATCCTATTACCTTATCTATTCCTCCTCCTTTTACCTTCTTTTATCTATCTATCTCAAATTTTCTCAAACCTTTTCTTCTTCTTATCTCCAATTCAATTCCTTATTCCTTATTACTTCTCAAACTTTTTAATTTAAAAATAATACCGCTCTTTCTCCCCAACATTTTTTCCATATAGGGAGTACTGCTTCCCATTCTTCAAGAGTTTTCTTTTTCTGATTTTCTTTTAATGACTCAATAACAATATCTGCTTCCGCCATATCATATAACTTGAACAATCAGTCTTTCAATGTTGGAATAATTTTGTTTCCAGACTTTAGCATAACATATTCTTGCTGCAGTTATCATGTACAGTGTTATTTTCTTTTGTGACTTATTAATACCTAATTCATCAATCATATTAAGCAAATAGATTTGAGGTGTCAAATCAAATCTTTTCCCTAATACTTCTTGTATTATATTGTGTATCATCTCCCAAAATCTTTTCGCTCTTTTACATTTCCACCATACATGATAAAATGTACCACGTTCTTCACACTTCCAACATATATCCTTCACATTCTTTTGCATCTTTGCCAATTGTACTGGAGTTATATACCATTTGTAAAGCATTTTATAATAATTCTCCCTTAAGCTAACCGGTGTTAGTAACTTCCAGGTTGTATTCCATGCCTTTTCCCACTCCTCCATAGTTATTATACTTCTTACATCTTGTGCCCACTTTACCATTGTTATTTTCACTACTTCTTGTTCGTTTTGTCTTGCAAGTAAAATCTTATAAATCTGACTTACCCTATGTTTAGTTCCATATTCTAATATTTTGTCAAATTCTTTCCCTTTAGATTCAAAACCTTCTCCATCCCTATCTCTTTTCTATCTCTCCCACAGCTGTCTGATTAGCAACCAATGAGTATTCCAACCATCTAACTGAAGTTCACTTTGTGTTTTAAACTTTATTTCTTCCCCTTGTATCTTCAAAATATCCCTATATGTTATCCATTTCCCTCCTCTTAATTTTTCTTTATTGTAAAAAGCCTAATGAACTGAGACCCATAATGGTATCCTTAGATATAATTGCCTTTTTTATTTTGTCCATGTTAAGCATTTCTTAAGATATTATTCTTAAAATTTTTATCTATTGTTGCTTTTTCATACCAAATGTATGCGTGCCAACCAAAACTTAAACCTTCTCCCTCTAGATATAATATCCTATTATTCCTCAATGTAATCCATTCTATTATCCATTCCAGATTATTTGCATGATAATATAATTTTAAGTTTGGTAAACCCATTCCTCCTCTCTCTTTACTGTCCTCCAAAATTTTCATCTTAATTCTAGATCTTTTTCCTTTCCATACAAAGTTCCTTATATCTTTATTCCAATCTTTGAAGGGTTTTTCATTCTTAATTGTAGGAAGGTTTTGGAATAGATAATTCAGTTTAGGTAATATATACATTTTAACCACTGCTATCCTTCCTAGTAGTGACAAATCTAGTTTTTCCCATTTTTTAAGATCTACCCTTATTCCTTTCCATACTTTATTATAATTATTTTCATATAGATCTACATCATTTTTTGTAATTGTAATACCTAAATATTTCACTTTTTTCACTATATTAAATCCAGTTACTCTACCCAACTCCTCCTCATCTTCCTTACCTAAATTTTTCGTAATTATATTTGTTTTTCCTTTATTTATCTTATATCCTGATAACTCCCCAAATTTTTCCAAAATATCTAATAAAATTCTTATATCACTTAAAGGGTCTTCTATTATGATTGCCAAATCATCTGCAAATGCACTTATTTTATATTCCTGATTCTTTATTTTGATTCCCTATATTCTCTTTTCTCTTCTAACTTTATTACTCAATAGTTCTAAAATCAATATAAAAAGTAATGGTGACAAAGGGCATCCTTACCTTACACCTCTTTTAATCTCAATTACACCTGTCTTCTCACCATTTATAATAATTTGAGCTTTTTGTTCTGAATATATTGCTTTTATCCAATTTATGAAAGATTCCCCTAGGTTCAGTAATCTTATTGGTTCTTCTAGAAATTTCCAATTTACCCTATCGAATGCTTTTTCTGCATCTAGGAAAAGTAACGCTACTTTCTTTTCATTATGATTATGATAGTACTCTATAGCATTTAATAATGTTCTTATATTCCCTTTTATAGCCCTTCCGGTTAAGAATCCATTTTGATCTATATGTATAATCTCTTGCAATACTTTTTTTAATCTTTCTGCTGATATAGTTGTAAATATTTTATAATCCACATTCAGAAGCGCAATTGGTCTATAATTCCCTACTTCCAAACCATCTTTTCCTTCCTTTGGAATCATTGTCAAATTTGCATGCCCCCATGAAGATGGCCGTGTCTCTTTATTCAATTCGTTCATTAATTTATATAGTGGGTCTACCAATTGTTCACTAAATGTTTTATAATATAACGCGGAAAAGCCATCAGGTCCCGGAGTTTTACCGGGTCTTTGCTTCCTGATCGATTGTAGAATTTCTTCTCTGGTTATTTCTTTTTTAATTCCTCTTTCTGAGCTTCATTTATTATTAAATTCCCATCTTTTATATATTGTTCAATATTTTCTTTTTCCCATTGTTCTAAATTTTGTTCAGCAAATAAATTAGCATAATATCTTTCAAAAGCCAATTTTATTTCATCTTGTTTTACTAAAACCTTCTCATGTTCTTTTATTTGTGTCACAATTCTTTTCTCTCTCTCTTTTCTAACTCTATATGTTAACCATTTATTTGTTTTATTCGCAAAAAAAATTCTTCTGTTTTACCAATTTCAATTTTTTCTCTATTTCATCCGTATCTTGTAAGGAGATCTGTTTTTGTAACACTTTAATCTCTTCCTCAATCCTATTATCCATAGGGGAGATCTTTAATTTATTCTCTAAACATTCTATTTCTTTTAATATTTTTTACTCTTTATTTCTTTTCTCCTTTTTAATTTTTATTTCTTGTCACATTAGATAACCTCTCATAACAGCCTTTCCCGCTTCCCATACAGTTCCTATATTCACTCCTTTATCCAAATTTTCCCTGAAATACCATTCTAAAATTTATCTACCTTTTTCTACTATTTTTTCTTCTTTTAATAAATTCTCATTTACTCTCCAATTAAACTCTCTTTTCCTACTCTCCAATGTTAGTATCATAGGGTTATGATCAGATATATTTCTTGGTAGTATTTCCATTTTTTTAACATATTTATCTATTGTTTTAGAGTGCCAAATCATGTCTATCCTCGACCATGTTTTATACATTTCTGAGAAATACGTATATTCTTTCTGTTTACCATATAAACTTCTCCACGTATCTATTAACATTAACTCTTCAGTCATATTAAATACTATTTTTGGTAGCTTCCCTTTGTGTTTTGTTTGCTTTTTTCCTTTGGTTCTATCTAACTCTGGATGTACTACCCCATTCCAATCTCCCATAATTATTAATTCTTTAAATTCCTTATTTTCTATATCTCTAATTTTATCCCATAATTTCTTATAAAATTTTTCTTTATTTTCCAATGGGCCATATATCCCTATCATTAATACCTTTGTATCCAATATATTAACCACCACTCCTATATAACTCCCTTGCTCATCATTTATTACTTCTACCGTCTCATATTTTGGGTTCACATAGATCGCTACTCACCTCTTTTTTTTCTGTATACCGGATGCAAATACTTTCCCTAATTTGGAGTTTTCTAGAAATTTTCCTTCATTTTTCCTTATATGTGCTTCTTGAATGCAATATATATCACATTTCTGCTTTTCCAAATAATAAAGGATTTTTTTCTTTTTGATTACCAAATTCATTCCTCGTATATTCCAAGATAACATTTTTATTCTCATTTCATTTTTATTTTCATAGTTATATTTTTATTTATTTATTTATTTATTTATTTATTTTCTTTTTTTTTAATTTAAAACTTTCTCTCTTTTACTCTCTTGTCCTTTCTTGTCTTATACCGTCTCTTCTTCCAATAGACTCTCTTCCTCAATCTCTTCTTGTTCTTCTAACTCTTCTTGCTCTTGTACTAGTTCTTGCTCTCTTTGCTCTTCTTCTTGTCTTTTGTCTACTTATTCTCTTTCCTTTTTCTGTTCCTTTATCCCACTCATATTACCGTTTCCCATCTTTCTTTATCTCTCTCCTTTCTACTTCCTCTCTTTCCTTTTCCATATTTTGTCTCTTTCCTTGTCTCTTCTCTTCTTCTTTCAATCTTTTCAAGAAATCTTCCGCTTTATTAATTGTATTTATTACATATCTTCTTTTATTATATGTCAAAATCACTCCTTCTATTTTTGCCCATCTATATGTTATTTGTTGACTCTTAAGTTCTTGTACTAAGAAATGGTAATCTTTTCTTTTCTTCAATACTTGAGACGGAACATCCTTGAAAATTTTTATTTCCTTCCCATCAACGATCAGTTTGTTTGTGTAGCTCTGAGATATGATCAGCTCCTTTACTCTTTCCCGGACAAAGTACACCACGATGTCCCTTGGAACTTTTCTCTTACGTGCTATTAACGAGTTGATCCTGAAAATCTGATCTATTTCAACGTCCATTTGTTCTGTAGCCCATTCCAGAAATTTTGCCAATGCCGGGATTACTTTATTATAGATATCCTCCTCCTCCTCTTCCTCTAGTCCTCTTATCTTAATACATTTCTCACGATATTTCCATTCCACCAATGTAGTCTTGGCTTCCACTTGTTCTGCAGTACCTTCTAATTCTACTGTTTTATTCTCCAAGCTTTTTGTTTTTTCTTGAATTTCTTCCACCCTTTAATTCACATCTTTCACATCTCTTGTAACCTTTTCTAACTTCTGTGTAAATTGTTCCATTTCTCTCTTCATTTCTCTTACTTCTTTCTTAACCTCTGCTGATAAATCTTTCATTTCCATCCGCATATCTGTCCTAATCTTCTTCACCTCTTCCAATAATACCTTATATGGATCCATTTCTCCAGAGTCTCTTCTCTGTGCTAGTGTTTGAATTTGTGTTTGAACAATTCTTCTTCTTCCTACCGCCATCTTTTTCAAGTTCTCTTTCTCTTCTACCACTTCCTTGGAATTTATATTTTATTTACCCTTTAATATTCAATCCTAAATGTTAATTCCTACCTTTAGTGTTCTTATATTCTTATCACTGTGTTAACTTTATTGACTATATTTATTCTTAATCTTTATTTTTAATATTCCTATAAAACTTTATTTTTTAATTTTGATTAAAATTAATTAATTAATTAATTTAATCTATTTTATTTTATTTATCTTATTTCCCCTACAACACTTTATGTATTTTCTTACCTATTAATTCTATCTTATGTATATCAACTATATATAACTACCAATATAATTATATTACTGCAGTACTATTTATTTACCACTGAGTGGCAGGGTTTACCCAATTTCTCCTTTTCCCAATTTCTTACCTGCCCTTAATAGGTTAACTTATTGTTATTATTCCACTTCGTACCTATTAAGGTCAGCTCCTACAACTATCCTCCGACCTTGAATGTTATACAACCAATTCTATAATCTTTCAATTAACTTTAATGTTCTTTCTCACTACCTGGCAATATTTCCTTTCTGAAGTAAATACCCTGTTAGGATTGTCTATATTCTTATCACTATATTAACTGTTATTAACTATTCTCCCTACAACACTATATTTATATATTTTCTTACCTATTTCTCTCTATATATGTATATTTTAAATATTATATTTATATGCTTATATTCTGTTTACCTAATTTATCTCAATTATCTTATGTATCCTATGTATCTTATTATATATATCTACCAATATAATTATATCACTGCAGTTCTATTTATTTACCACTAGATGTCAGAGTTTACCAAGGTTTACCAAGCTTCTCCTTTTCCCAATTCTTAACTTACCCTTAATAGGTTAACTTATTATTATTCTTACACTTCGTGCCTGTCAAGGTCAACTCCAATAATTATCTTCTAACCTTGAATGTTATCTTTCTCACCACCTGGCAATATTTTCCTTTCTAAAGTAAATGTCCTGCTAGGATTCTACAACCTACTATTATCTTTGACAATACTTAACATACAGTACAATACAATTTTATATCCTAATCAAAAGATTTCCCACCAGTACCCTTTCTTATAATATACTACAGATGAACAAAAGGTATTAAAGATAAACAAAAAAGCAAATACAAATACAGTATCCCAATCTCCCTTCTTTCTCCCCTTATCAGACACACCACGTTCCTACACTTTCTTCCTCTCTTCTTCTCTTCCCTCTCTTCTTCTTTTGTCTCCTTCCCCCTCTTGTCTCCGTCGATCTCCGTCTGTCTGCCTCTTACCAATTTCCCAGCTGTTATTTTCCACCCTCAATTTCGCTTATTTCAGTTCAGTTCAGTCAGTCTTACCTTTTTCCTTCAAATTCTGTTGTCTAAATATTATTTCTACTCTTCACCTCTTACTCCTCCAAGTCTCCGCTTCTCGTCTCTAATTTCGTCTTTTACTGTCCTTTTACTGTCCTTTTACCGTCCTTCATTAATGTTCATTCTCTCCTCTCTCCTTCTGTTTTCCACTTTAACCCCCTCCTCTTCATGTCTTTTCTTCCTTCTACAATCCCCCTTCCACGTTCTGCTTTCTCTATTTCTTCTAAGCCCCTCCGTCCTTCATTTTTTTGATCTTTCTTTCTTTCCCTTGTTTTCCTATCTTCCTCCACAACATCTGTTTCCCGATGTCCCTCTTGGAGCCCTGGAAATCCAAATCCCTTAACCGTGAGTCTTCTGTATTCCTTTATAAGTTTCTTAGTCCAATATCGCTTTCTTATCTTTCTATATCTTAATGTTTACCGGTTGTTTTAAGAATATTTTTATTAATTAGTCCTTTTTAATGCTGATATCTTCCTTTCCTTGTTGACTCTTTTATTTAGTTAAACTTTTATTAAGTTCTATATCCACCTTTCTCAATCTTATATCTTATGTCCAAATGTCCTTTTGTTAATCATATATTAAAAGTGTATTCCCCCCCTTCTTCTCTTCTCCTCCCTCTGCATCTTAGCTGTTTTCCGGAACTCTCCAATACTTCTTCCTTCAATCAACTACTCTTAATGTCCAAGGTTTTTTCTTTTCATGAAGGATCTTCCCTTACCCCTGAGTTTCAGATCAGTATTTTTTACTTGTCATTCTGACTTACATGTTGCTGTCTGCAGCATAGCCTTCCCCATTCTCGGCAGATGCATAAGGCATGGTGGCTTCTACGACCTTCCACTCCGGCATCCGATCCCCTTTTAACACGAGGTTTCTCAGGGAACTATCCTCCTTCTCCGGTCTTTCTTGAGCCCCTCCTTATCCCCTCACCCGAGGAGAAAAGTTGCCCCTTTTCTTTTCAGTCAAAACGGGCATAAAACCTTATGCACTGGTCGATCTCCTCGCAGCTGTGCGAGTGAACGACCTGTCAGCTACGCCATCTTTCTCCCTCCTAGTCGATCATATAATTAGAGGCCATGTTGAGAAAGTATGTCAGGGTGGCTCCATCGCCATCGTAAGTGGTTTTCAACTCTCAAAAAGGCTGGGGCCCCACTTGCAGTACCGGTATCCCGCTGGAGCAGCTACTGCTGCTGGAACCTGGGGTGGCGAGTGTCCAACTTGAGGCACCAGGAGTCTCCAGTCATGCAACTGAGCTCTCAGTTTGGAAATTTTTTCTCGCTGCTTTTCCACTTCTTCTTCTATGGCTAAAAGTTTTTCCATCAAGCTGGTCTCAACAATCAATGTGTCTCATCTTGTAGCCTGGCAATGTTGGCGCTGAGCAGTTTCTGGTCTCTCTCCCCAGCCCCAGGTTTGGCCTCCGGTCAGGGTGGATGGAGGAATTGAAGGCCGTGTCTTGAGTCTCGCATCAGGAAGCTGGCTGGGGACCGTCTCGTCTCTTTCGGCAATTCCTTCAACGACTCTGCCGGATGCTCCCTTTTCTTCAGGCTCTTCTTCAGTTTTTTGATACATACCGTTAACATTTTTTACAGGAGTTCATTCATTCTGTCAGGAACTGAATTCACACACAGTAATATAACAGTGCATAAATGCCATTTATTGGGAGTGTGATACATAGTACGGGACTTCAGTGAGTGAACTGGAGGCAATTAGCAAACTTCAAAACATAACAGGCAAAGAGTTTCTCGTCCTGCCTGCAAGAGACCTTGGAGTTCTGGTTTAGCCTGGCAGTGCTTATCACTACATTCCTAGCTTTGTTTATCTAACAGTCTCTGGTTCTCATACCTTGTTACAAGCAAGCTGCTACTTAACTCCTACCACATGTCCCATAACTAAAATATGGAGGGCTACCCAACAATTTGGCTTATTCATGATAGAATTTCATCCCAGAATTTTCATAACTTGGGACGTTAGCCACATGTGTATCCAATTCCCTACTTCTCCACACTTTCTCCAACATAATTTTGATTTTCCATTTTTTCCACAGCAGAAATTGGTACACACTATGAGACACGACACATTTCACAGCCTACCTTATATACTCTTTTACTGGTTGTTTTTCACATAATAATTCAGGAGCCAATTACCATTTAGATTAAAGACAAATCTTCTAGGTCAGTACTTCTTAACCTTTTCTTTACTGGGGACCCCCTGTAAATGTTTGTTGCTGGGTACCTCTAAGACTTAACTAAAGATTTGAATATTCAAATTCTTATTTAAATATCCAAGTGTTTGTTTATTTGTTTGTTTGTTTAGAGCTTCTACAGACAAGGATTCAAATCCCCACTCAGACACTGAGTGACCTTGAGGAAGGGTACGGGGACTCTACCTGTGCTGGATGGGGTTACACTCTCCCTGAAATCTCAGACATGCAACTTGGGTGTTCTCCTGGACTTGACTCTGAGTATGCCCAAGTTTCAGCAGTGGCCAGGAGTGCATTTGGACAATGGAAACTTGTACACCAGCTGTGCTTATTCTTTGAGACGTCAGATCTGGCTATAGTGACACATGACTTGATTACATCTCAGTTGGACTACTGTAATGCACTCTATGTGGGGCTGCCTTTGGAAACTGTTTGGAAACTTCAGGAGGTTCAAAACACGACAGCCAGAATGTTGACAGGGGCCAATTACAGGGATCACATAACTGCCTTGTTAAAACAGCTTCACTGGTAACCTGTTAGTTTTGGGGCACAATTGAAAGTGCTGGTCATGACCTATAAAGCACTATACAGTTTAGGTCCAGACTATTTGAAAGACCATATCTCCTTGTACAAACCTACTGGAGCCCTAAGATCTTCAGGGGAAGGCTTCCTCTCACTCCGGCAACCATCCCAGGCTTACCTGGTGAGGACTTCTCAGTGGTGGCTCCTACCCTCTGGAGCTCTTTTTCTCAGGAAGCTATTCTGGCTTCCTCCTTGCTCTCCTTTTATTAATTGGCAAAAAATTCTTATTTAAGCCAGTGTTACCCCAAAAGGTGGGTGACTCAGAGGTCCTCCCACAGTGCCAGTGCCTCGGGGGAACAGTGGGGAATTATTACCTCAAAAGGGAGGCCTGTGAGAGGGAGGTAACCTTACAGGTTCTTTCCACTTATGTATACTGGTACTAATACAGGGACACCAGTTGGAGATTTACATGTTTTATTGAGGAAAATCACAAACACATGGAAGATTAAAGCAGTCTCACAACCACACAATTGAAGAAAAGGAAGGAAAAATTGGATACTGAGAGGTCAGGGTGAAGTGGGTGATATTTAACTATCCTAAAAAGAAGAGACAAAGCGATGTAGTTCAGACTAAGGGTCCAAAGGCAGTACAGGGAATGGGAATCTGAGCAGCAGAGTGATGGCCTATGCCCATAGTACTACAAGATGTTTGACTCAGAGCCAGGGTTTAAATATCTTGTTTCTGCCTTGAGGAGGAAGGTTTTAATGGCTGCCTCGCAGAGCAAACAATGGGGTCTGGAATGGGCTAATAGCCTTAGCATTAGGTGACAAAGCATTGGTGGAAATCATAATAACTGCCTGATGTCTAGGCAGGTAAGGAAACAAAGGAGAATTTTGGTGAGAAGAGGGAACAGGCTGATTGCAATTGCAATTGGTCGCTTTATTGAAAGAACTTGATGTGCTATGGAATTTGAAAGTTGTTGAGGGGATATTTGCAAGCTCATCAGCACAGGAGCTTCCCAACTGATATGACCCAGCCATGCTGGGCGAAAACCGATTTAGGTTTTTAGATCATGGTCTCCATTTCCACAAAATGGTCTTCTGGCAATGGATAGGCTGCACCTCACTACCGTTGGCAGGAGCGTTTTTGCTAACAGTCTCGCAAAATGGATCAGGAGGTCTTTAAACTGAGTTTGATGGGGAGGAAGACAGTATTTTTCAGGGTAAGGATTCAGCAACTGCAGGGAAAAATAGTCCAAATGATATAGATAGGCCAAGTAGTACTAGCGAATAACAGTGGAAGGAAAAGTAGCTTTAGTACAGGACTTCTGAGAAGAGAACATGCTCTTAACTGTCTCTACACTAATGTACAGAGCATGGAAAATAAGCAAGATGAACTCCAACTCTTAATACAACAAAATAAATACGATTTAATAGGCATCACTGAAACCTGGTGGGATCAGTCTCATGATTGGAATGTAGGAATGGGGGGTCTAACCTATTTTGTAGAAATAGACCGAACAAGAAAGGAGGAGGAGTAACCTTATGTGTCAAGGATGCTTTCACCTGTGAAGAGATCCGTGACTTGAATCCAAAAAGCCAGGTCGAGAGCATCTGGGTAAGAATTAAGGAAGTAAGAATCAATAGAGATGTGATTGTGGGGGTTTGCTACAGGCCTCCAGGCCAGCCTGAGGACTTGGATGAGGCCTTTGTAGAACATATGACCACACATTCAAAAAGGAGAGATGCAGTAGTAATAGGAGATTTGAACTATCCTGTTATTTATTGGCAGTCAAACTCTGCCAAGAGCACAAGGTCCAACAGGGGCCTCACTTACCTTGCAGACAATTTCATGCTCCAGAAGGTGGAAGAGGCAACAAGGGGATCAACTATTTTAGATCTGATCCTGACCAACAGGGATGACGTTGTTGATCAGGGGGTGGTCGTTGAATCCTTAGCAGGGAGTGACCATGCTCTGTTGGAATTTGTCATTCAGTGGGAAGGAGTGTAGCAAGTGTAGCCAGACCACACATTCTAGACTTTAAAAAAATCTGATTTCTGTAAACTTAGGGAGTTACTTGCTGAAACTCCGTGGTCAGGAATACTGAAAGAGAAAGGAGTTCTAGACGGATGGAAGTTTCTTAAAAGGGAGATAAAAGTGAAAACTGTGCCATCAAGGAGGGAAAATGGCAGGTGTCTAAAGAAACCAGACTAAAGAAACCAGACTAGAGACTAAAGAACTCTAAGCTGAGCTAGGTGTTAAAAGAAATATGTACAGGAAATGGAAGAATGGTGAAACCACCAAAGAAGAATTCAAGCAAATAGCCAGGAGATGTAGGAACAAGATCAGAGAAGCCAAACCACAGAATGAACTCAGGTTTGCCAGAGACAATAAAAACAATAAAAAGGGCTTTTTTAGATATGTCCACAGCAAAAGGAAAAACAAGGAAATGATAGGGTTGCTGCGTAGAGAAGATAGCCAATTACTAACAGGGGGAAAAGAGAAGGCAGAACTACTCAACACCTTCTTTGCCTCAGTTTTCTCCCAAAAGGATAGAAGTGCTAAACCTGGGGAGTGGGGAGCAGGTGAGAAAGGGGAGGAAATGCAGCACAGAATAGGTGGAGAAGTAGTACAGGAATATCTGGCTAAACTAGATGAATTCAAGTCTCCAGGGCCAGATGAATTACATCCAAGGATAGTAAGAGAACTTGCAGAAGTCATTTTAAAATGACTTGCAATAATCTTTGAGAACTCTTGGAGAACAAGAGAAGTCCCAGGAGACTGGAGGAGGGCAAATGTTGCCCCCATGTTCAAGAAGGGGAAAAAAGAAGACCCTAATAATTATCGCCCGGTCAGCCTGACATCAATACCAGGAAAGATCATAGGCAGATCATTAAATAGTCAATTTGTAACTACTTAGAAAGCAATGCCATAATCACTAAAAATCAACATGGATTTCTCAGAAATAGGTCATGCCAGACTAATCTTATCTCTTTTTACGTTAGGGTTACAAGTTGATAGATGAAGGGAATGCTGTAAACATAGCATATCTTGATTTCAGTAAGACCTTTGACAAAGTTCCTCATGACATTCTTGCAAAGAAGCTAATAAAATGCAGGCTGGATAGGGCTACTGTTAGGTGGATTGGTAGTTGGTTGACCAATCGAACCAAAAGGGTGCTGATGAACGGCGGCTTTTCATCCAGGAGAGAAGTGACTAGCAGGGTGCCACAGGGTTCTCTCCTGGGCCCAGTGCTATTCAACATCTTCATCAATGACTTGGATGAAGGAGTAGAGGGCATACTGATCAAATTTGCAGATGACACCAAATTGGGAAGAGTTGCTAATATGCCAAAGGACAGGGTCAAAATTCAAAATGACCTTGACAGATTGGAGAGCTAAGCCAAAGCTAACAAAATGAATTTCAACAGAGACAAATGTAAGGTCCTGCATTTGGGCAGAAAAAATGGAATGCACAAATATAGGATGGGGGACATGTGGCAGGATAGCAGCATGTGTGAAAGGGATCTAGGAGTCCATAAGGTGAACATGAGTCAGCAGTGTGATGCGGCAGCCAAGAAAGGCAATGCAATTCTTGGTTGCATCAACAGGACTATGGTATCTAGATCAAGGGAGGTAATGGTACCACTATATTCTGCTTTGGTTAGACCTCTTTTGGAATACTGTGTCCAGTTCTGAGTACCTTAATTCAAGAAAGATGTCAACAAGCTGGAATGTGTCCAGAGGATGGCAACCAAAATGGTGAAGGGTCTGGAAGACATTCCCTATGAGGAGTGGCTTAGGGAGCTGGACATGTTTAGTCTGCAGAAGAGAAGGTTAAGAGGGAACATGATAGCCATGTTTAAATATTTAAAGGGATGTCATGTCAAGGAAGGAGTGGGCTTTTTTTCTGCTGGTCCAGAGGACAAGGAGCAATGGATTCAAGCTGCAGGAAAGGAGATTCCACTTGAACCTCAGGAAGAACTTCCTGATGGTCAGAGTTGTCCGGCAGTGGAATATGCTGCCTCAGAATGTGGTGGAGTCTCCTTCTTTGAAGGTTTTTAAGCAGAGGCTGGATGACTGTCTGTTGGGAATGCTTTGATATGTATTCCTGAATAGCAGGGGGGTTGGACTAGATGGCCCTTTTGGTATTTTCTAACTCTATGATTCTATGCCCAAAGGCCCTGTTTGACCTACTTTCACATATGTTCGGTCAGTCCTCTTTGTCAGCATGGCTTTTCAGCTATAATGGCATATGATTTTATGCCAATTAAATAATGTTCATTGTCAATATTATAATGGAGTTAGGGTGTATAGCATGGTAACACAGGCTTTTAATATGTAAACAGGTAGGCTTTTGATTTATGAAGATGTTTTTAAAATGTTTATGTTTTTTATAATTTTATATTTGTTAATGTTTTTCATTGTTTTAAATATTTTATTGATGTTTTTAACTTTTTGGAATCTGCCTTGTGTACCACTCTGTGAGAAAGGCACAATATAAATATAAATAAATATTAAGAAATCACATTCTCTCAGCCTCAGAGGAATACAAAGGCAAATCCCCCTTTGAACAAATATAATTTTAATAAAAACTGTTTTAGGTTCACCTTAGGGTTGCCATAAGTCAGAAGTGTCTTGATGGCATATTACAACAAAGTGTGGCTGACAAGGGAAGTTCCTTCTAGCCATTGTGTTTCCTTGTCCCTTTGAAAGCTGATTTATGGCAACCCTAAGGCAAACCTGTCATGGGGGAAGGGGTCTTCTTGGCAAGTTTTGTTGCTTTTATCTTTCTCTAAGACTGAGATAATGTGACATTCCTGAGGTCATCCAGTGGGTTTGCATGGCAGGGTGGGAATTTAAACCCTTATCTCCAGTCATAGTTTGGTTGCACGTGCCTGCAACCATGTCGCTTTCATCAGGGATGTGGCTGCAGTGTGTGTGTGTTTGCACGTGTGTGTGCAGGTGCTGAAACTGCTCCCTTGTTTGCAAACAAGGAAGCAGTTTGGCCATGTGTGTACACCTGCCCCAATGTCCTTCTGCATCCACACCCACTGCTTCTGTGTCTCTGACAAAAAGGACATGGTGGCAGGCATGTGCACAAGCCCAAATTTCTCCCTCATTTGCAAATGAGGGAGCAATTTTGGCACCTGCACACACATCCGTGCTGCTGTATCCCTATTGCTACTCCCGCTGCTGATGTCCAGCAGCAAGGCTCCACAGACCACCCTGAGGGCCCCACGGACCCCCAGGGTCCATGGATCCCACATTAAGACCCATTGCTCTAGTTCTATAAATTTTACATTCTATAAATATTCCCAAGCTATTCCATAAACATCTCTATTCAGCTTGTGTCGCTTCCTAGCTAACACAAACTCTAGGCCTTGTTTCCTTCAGAGAATTTGTTATTTTAAATAAGGAATGTACTTAACAGTTGTAAATCAATTGATAGCACATTATTAACTTGATTTCTAACCCAACCTAACCCTGGTAGCCAAGACAAAGGACCAATATTTTTGAATATGTTGTCTTCCTCTAGGTGATGACAGCATTTCCTTGAGCATAGGAAACAAGAGTCATCTACAACCTCTGTGGCCCCCTTGCTTATGGGGAGTGGAGTCATTCTGAGAATAAGACTTTTCCCCAAAACTAAAATTTGGACTTTCTTTCTTTTTTTTTTTTTTGCCCTCACAAAATCTAACGAGTATAATGGTGTGACGAACCTGATGGGAGGGGATCTTGACAACAGAGCCTCCTTGGCAACTGAAGGTGTTCAAGCTGATTGGATGGTAAAATGGAACCTTGGATAGCCCAGGAGAGGGGCTGGTGGAAAGAGGAAAATAACGGATTTTAACTGTCTGGAGTGTGTTTGAAGAGGAGTGTGATTTGTGGTATGTTTGGGAGAGGTTGGAGATTTGAAGAGCTCTGTGGGAGAGACAACTGAGAAATTGGGTGTATGAGAGATAGTGACTAAATTGAAAGAGAGAGAGAGACAGAAGAATAGTGTGCTGTTTATAAACATTTAAATACAAAACAAATTTAAGGCAACTGTGTTACAATAAATGTTTGAAGTTCTGTGTTCCTTAAAACAGTGTCACAGAGTCTTATTTTGAATCCTGGAATATACACACTACCAATAATATCATCTTGACCTTAGTGCCAACAGTACCACAGTCTTGGAAAATATAAATCACTGCTGATCCTTACATCTGGGAGAAGGGCAGATTTAGGGAAGGCAGTAAAGGGGGAGAGTCCTGAAAGGAAGAAGCCAAGGGGGGAAAAGAGTGAGGAAGAGACTGCGTTCTCAGAGAGGGAGAACTGAGGCAGGCCCATTTGTCCTGGCCCTGGCTTGATTCAGAGATCTTCTTGGCTGTTCAGACCTGATCACAAAGAGATGTCAGACTGGGCAGGCCTTGAGTGCAAGGCTTGGGTGTGCCTTTCGCACTCGGCGGCACTGACGGGTGGTGGTTTTCCTTGCGCGTTTTACAAATGGCTTCTGCTCAAGCTGTGATATTGGGTAAATTTCAATTTGTGATACCTGAAGAAGTGGACAGGATCCTTAGGGAAGCGAAAGTCACCAGATGCATACTGGTCTTGTGTGGGATGCACTGGCTGACAGGGTAAAAGGAATAATGACTGTCTCAGTACACTAACACAGAGTTCCATTCTGCCTCAAAGAGGCTGTGGTAAGGCCTGTTGTGAAGGAAAAAAAAAGCCCTCCCTGAATCTCACCATAAAAGAAAATTACTGTCCACTCTCTAGTATCCCCTTTGAGGACAAGATTCTGGATTGTGTGGTGTTCTCCTAGCTCCAGGGGTTCCTGGATGAAACAGATTAGCTACATCCATTTAAAAAAAAAAAAAACTGGCCTGAGACCTAGTTATGGGATAGCAACAGCATTAATCACTTGATGGATGACCTTCGACAGGAAATGGACAGTGCATTTGTGTTCTGTTGATTTTGCTGGACCTCTGAGTGATTTTCAATACTATGGTATCCTTTCTGGGATGGAACTTGGGGGCCTTGTTTTACAATTATTCTACTCCTTCTTGGAGGGGTTAACTCAGAAGGTGTTGTTGAGGGATTCCCATTCATCATCCTAGCCATTGGCCTGTGAGGTCTGTTACCCTGCTTGCTTGGGGCTCCCTTAAGGCTATCAAAATCATCTCTTGTGGGGAAAATTAGCTCTGAGCACAGCGTTAACAATGCAAAGAGGGCAGGGTGATTAAAGATCTTTAACCCAATGTTTCTGGGGTCAGGCTCAGTCAAAAATCACACACAAAGGTTCAATGAACGACTTTATTGAATAACTATAGTTTGCAATCAAGCGCGCGCGCACACACACACACACTCATTCAAGGGCTAATAGGAATAAAGAGTGAAAATAGGATAGCAAGCATACTGCACCTTTCCTGAAGTCTTCTGGTTAGAAAGAGCAGAGATAAATTACTGGCTCAGAAATGAGACACGCTGGGAGGCATCACAACATTGCATCTCCTTTTCCTCTCCTTGCATGCCCCTCCTGCCTGCCTAACTAGCCCAAAAACAGGGACTATTTGTAGGAAAAATTTACTTTGAAGGCAAATCCTTTCCCAGTGGAAACAAACAGAGACAAGAAGGCAAACCAACTCCACACCTGGTATTTCTTTGATATCGGAAGATAACAAGGTGTCATCTAAATAACAGGACCTTCCTCCACTTTGAGGCTGTGGTGTGAGTTTCTGGAGATGGATTTGATAAGGGTTTTATTACTTCCAGTGCCCAACACTCTGACTCACTTCAAGTGGACTCCTTAAAAGGTTAAAAGACCTTTTGTCCACCATGAGTATCACAACATGAGGTCTTCTGTTGCTATGCGACTGGGGATTTTTACTGGCCTGATCTGGTTTTCTTCCTTTTCAATCGTACGACTGTTTATTGCCTATGTGCACATTTGAGTGACCTCTCTGGTGGGTTTGTTACCCTGTGTACTGGGGGTCCCAGGAGGGACACCAAAATGTGCTCAACTAAAGGTGGGGAAAATTAGCTCAGAGCACTGCTTAGTGTTACGAGAGGCAGGGTAACGTAGCGAGATCTTGAACCCTATGTCTACGGGGTCGGGTCGAGTCAAGGAGAACACAGAAGTTGAAATAATAACTGATGTTTATTAAATACAAGCAAAACAGTGTATGTGACACACTCATACAAGATAGCTAAAGAAAATAAAGGTTGGAGTGGTATAGAGGGATTTTTAGAGGGATTGCTGGTTTGGGTGATACTTCACCTGTCCTGAAGCCCAGAAAAATAGAGAGCGAGGCTGGGGTGCGATGTAGCCAGCACGTGGAGCTGAGGGGAGGCTCACCAAGCAAAGCGGCAGCAAGGCGGGATGAAACTCAGGAGCGATCCGAGGAAGGTCTCAGAATCAGGAGTTTTTATAAGGAGAATTGTGACTGCAGGCTATGCCGTACTTGGGGGAAAACAATAGATTTGGAGTTGGAGACAAAGCCTCTGAAAGGTCAGCATCTGCATGATTGAGTTATCGTAGCGGTTCTCAATAGAGTAGCCAGTATGCAGACGCAGAGTACTTGGGTATTGTATAGTACTTGCCTGGAGGTCTCCTAAAGCAGTGAGTCAGCTATTTCTGGCCTGCCTGTATTGTAGTTTGAATATTACGGCTATTAACGGCTGAGCTTGTTTACGTGCTTGTCTGGTGGCCTCGCAAGCACGTGGAAAGGAATAGAGAAGTGCAGCCAAATTGTGATATCAAGGGATATCTTTTAAGATCCCCAAAGCTCGGACTAGCCAGGGCAGTAACAACCCCCCCCCCTGAAAATGGGCGATGTTGGGGACAATATCGGACATTTTCCAATTAAAATCAAAAATTAATTTAGAGCCAGATAGGGCTTGCAGGTTGGTAGCCATATAACTCCTCAGGAAAGGGAATTCGGGAAGAGCAAAGGATTACTATCTTATAAAGACATTCCTGACTAAAACCTAAACCTAAACACACACACACACCAATGTAAACAATAGCACAATAATAAACAATTAAACAATAAACAATGTCCAATGTCCCATCAATAGGGAACTGTCGAAGCATAAGCAATGGCAGTAAAATAGCAAGTGCAAAATGAAGCACTCAATGGAATACAGTAAGTCCAATGCATGTTCTGGCAATGAAGGCAATCCAAGGAACAGACAGTTCAATGTGGAATGAAAGTTCATAGTCCGAGGGAGGTGAGGTGCAAGCAAACGTCTTGGCACCCCCCGCTTGCAACAGGAAAAGTTTTTTTTTTTAAGCTGGAGCAGACGAACAAAGCACAAGTCCATCCAGGCAACGGATCAGGAACAGCAACAAAATGTCCAAGTCAGTGCAACTTGGCTCGCTGCAGGTTCAGGAGCAAAGAGTCTTTGCAGAATTTGGAGCCTGGCATAGTCCATAGGTTTCCTCGGGTCAGCAAATGGCAGTAGGAATGGCAAAAAGTTCATGGCATGTGGAAGGCGGCGTGGTCACCTTCCCTCACAGTCACAGGTGTCATTGAAGAACCAGGACTCTCCAAGTATCGGCCATCAGATGGAGCGGGAACTCTCTTCGTCACACACACACACCCACGGTACTCGGGGGCGATGGTACAACCTCGGGATCTTCCCAATCTTCTGTAGCAATAGACCTATTGGAGTTTTTAACAGAAGAACTGACATGTTTATTATCCAGTGTATACCATTAATGCAAATGGCCAGCTCAAAGCCTACTGGGAATGAGGTCTGTTGGAAGATGGAAATGTACTGGGAGCAGCTGGTGGACACAGGATGGGACTAGATCTTAAAACCATAGCAGGAGCGGCAATGTTAAGGCCACTGCAGATCATGGTCACCCTGGGCTGGTGACACGTCTGCCAGAGCTTTGGGAGTCGAGTGCCCAACTGTAGTTCACTCTGAGTAAGACCAGGCCTGCAAAGCTCAGGGGTCAGATGGACCAACCTGAGGTCAGCATGGCAAATTTGGCTCCATCCAGTATTTCACTGGATGGGCTGTGGCTGTGGATCACATCAGCAGGGCACTTTGTTTCAAACAGCCACACATAAGTTGCTCCTGCTGAAGCCCTGTCTGCAATGGCAGCGGTACACACATGCTCAGACTGAACTAGGTTAGGCTCTGACCCTTCTTTCTCTCTCTCTCTCTTTTTTTTTTTTTTTTTTTTTTGCTCTACCTGGCGGCGGGGCCCCAACACTGGTTAAAAAGATAGAATAAACCAAATCAGAGACAAGCGAGTGTACGCTTGCTCGTTGCCAGAGCGGACACTGACTCCCTCGGTGATTGGTCCGGCTGGATGGACGCACGTATGCAAATGTCCTACTAACATATGCAAATTAGACACAATGCACCGGGGCCGGGCGTCAGGCCAATTGTGTGGGTCTCCGGCCCTTATGGGGCGTTGGAGAGTAGTTCTAAATTGGTGAAATCAAAATTGCATGGAGTAACAAGCAAAATAGAGGCACCAATTGTTCTCACCCTAACAACCCAAGCACATGAAAGAAGAGGGGAGGAGGCCCTCGATGTGATGAGGGGCATGCCTGAGCAGTAGACCGGGAGTCCAGAGTCAGAGCTGGTTCTGCTGGGAAGGTCATGAGGCCCCCTTCGTCTCGCCCTAATCCCACCAGAACGCCCTTGCACAAGGCAATCCCTCCGAGTTAGAGAATGCTGGCATTCAGAGTGAGAAAAGGTCGGCACTCTAGTCCGACTCACCTTCCTCAGAGTATCAGGGCTGACTCTGTAGGCCCAATCTACCTCAGAAGATAAGAAGATCTTGGGACAGCCATCCCAAGAATCCGTTTCCTCCAAAAACAAAAACACCCTCCCTTAAAAGGTTAAAGGATAGACTCAAACACACTATACATTACTACAACAAAAAGGGTCTATTTACAAGGGAAGGGGGAAGGAGAGGAGAGCTGGAGCAACCACTTCTTCATGGGGGTTGCCATCCCATGAAGGGAAGCAAAGCCCATCCGCCAAGCTGTCGTGCTAGCAAAAGGGCATTCCCATCTGGGGGTTTCCCTTTCCAATCCTTCTCTTGGGTCTCCGGGACTACCGGCAAGAGCGGCAACGACTGCTCCTGGTTTGGGACCCACACTCTCAATTCGGTATGGAGGCTGGTCTTCAACCCACGTGCCTCCTGGACCTCTGTCGTTTTAGGCAGGGTGGTGATTGAGATGAAGCCAAGAGCTGTCTTGGCCCCTCTCAATATCACCAGAGTCACAATCAAGGCGGTGCCATGGTCCTTGAGGACGATGCGGCACCAGAGCGTCTGCACGGAGGGTGAGGCGGTAGCCAAATTCACCTCCAGATGTGAACATACATGTTGCTCATTTGTTACTAGGATAGGGGCAGGAGCTTAATGGTGGCACAGCGGTGAACGGCCGAAATTTCTGCTGGTCCCTGATCTAGCTGCCATAGAAACCCATTTGCATAATCAACTGTGAGCTTGTTTCCCCGGAGAAAACCGATGCCTAAAAGGCCGTCGTCCTCTCCCCGGTTGTCGCATGCCCACAACTGAAAACGAAATGTCTCTATAGACATTGGGATGCCTGTCCATGCCCTAGCTTGGTGACCCCCCCCCGCCATATCCAGAAAGCTGGACATGCTAGGGTGTGGGTTCACCGTACCTCGCAAGTTTGGGGTGCAGCACGTTTACTGCTGCACCAGAGTCCACAAGAAGGGTGGCAGGAGTCTTATCCCTCTCGGTCCCTATGCCTGCCTTCACCCAGAACCTTCCCCACTTGTCTGGCTTCAACCTAGCCACAACGTTGCGGGGAAGCTTCCTGGACTGAGGGCACCCCTATGGTTGCAGTTCCAGGTTAGGGTTAGTATCCAGCCAGAGATGGGCCATCGGTCACGGCCTGGAACGGCTGTCTACTTCCCACCTGAAGCTGCTTATCTAGAGCTTCCAAAAGCTCTGATGTTAGCCACTTATCGAACTGGCTCATGTCCAGCCCAAACCTTCTGAGCATGCCCCAGACTCTTACTCTGTCCGAGGAGTACGTCTGGGCCATGGGATCGTACCTGCCAGACATCTCCCGAGGAAAACCCGAGTCAGAGAGCTGTTTGGGGGCAGTGGGCTGCTGTGGGCTGCTTCCTGCCTTGCCAGGCTGGCCGCGGAAATCTCTTCCCTGCCACTGCCTGTTGTCCTGCCTGGGAGCTGGGCACGGAGTCCGGTTCCCTCAGGGAACCGAATTTGGCGCAGTTTTCCGGTGTTGGGAATGGGGCCCATAATTCGAGTACGTGACCTCGGATATGGGTTCCCAATTCCCAGGTTCCTTTCTATGTGGCTTAGTGGGAAGTTTAAGGGATCCTGCCTCTCGCAGCAGGTCGGAGACCCATCGGAGGTTGTTCCCGAACTCCTCCCAGTTAGTGGTGGCTGGATCCACCAAACCTAATGCCATCTTGGTCTCATGATTAAGACCTCCATACAGGAGCGGCTTGAATTCGAGATGGTCAAAGTTACACCCACGGGGTGTCAAGGGGACCTTCTCAGCCAGAATGGAAAGGAGCTGCTTCCGTGCCACGTAAGCCTCAGTGTTCTCACGAGGACCCTGTTGCTCCATGACATAGAGCACACCTGCACTCTGTCCGGGCCACAAAATCCTCACTACCTCTCTCATCCAGTCGAGTGCCTCGAGCCTAACCAGGCCTCGAGCCGCCACGGCACACTCAAGAGTAGGGAGCTCGGAAGGAGACATGCAAAGTCGGGCCAGTTGGGTCAGGTCCTGACCACTGGCTGTCGGGTGAGAATGTATCACCGCGTTTAGCCACATGATTCCGGTGGACCGGTTTAAAGGACCCAGCCGGTCTGCAATTGCTTTGGCCTCAGTAGCATGCCAGGGGACCCTAGTCTCGGTGACCTGAGTCTCCTGCGTCTCTTGCCTATCAGAACTGCCTTCTCCAAGGGGGGTGGTCCGTCTAGTCATGGACCTAGTCTCTACCGGGTGGACTGGGACCTTAGGGTCACTCCAGTCTGGATTGTGGGGAATGGTTCCCTGAGCATCCTCCGGCAGTGCCTCCCCAGAAAAGTCCTCAGCGAACGTTGGGAGCAGCTCCGGGCACACAGCCAAAATTAAGGCTTTGCGTGTTTGGAGCTGGCTCTCCAGCACAGCAATCTGTTTCTGGCAAGCTACATGGCTAACAGCCTCCTGCTGTTCTCTCACTTGCCTTACCATGAATTTGGCCGCAGACCGGGCATGATCCAGCTCAGCCTCTAAGGCATGGGCTTTCTCTTCCCATGCTTGCACCACTACTGTGATGTTATTCAGCTTCTGGGCGGACGCCTGCTCTACAGACGCAAAAGTTACTTTGTCCGCATGCAAGGTCTCAACCTCGGCTTGAAGCCGGACGTTCTCTTTCTCCACACTAGCTAACTTCTCTCTGGTCTCTACCAGGGCACTACTAGCATCCCTGGCCGTAAGCCAAAGTCCCCAAGCGGCCAAAGCGGCCTTGGGCGGCCTGAATGGGTTCTTTGATTTACGCGCCAGGGTATACGCTTCCCGGAGTGTGGTAAATGGATCGGCCGTCTGGAAGATGGTGTCCTTCCAGGGGCATTTCTCCTTACTCAACCCCACCTTTCTAGTTTACCTCTGACCTCTTCCTCCAACATGATGTCCTTGATGGTGACCTTGCTACTCTCTGCCATTTTCAGCACAAACCACAGCTATCTCTAACACTACTTACAAGCTACGAACTACAAACTATAAACTACAAATGGGTCCAGGAACTGGAGTGATGGGAAGGATCACCTAGACCCCTGGGGGACTGTAGGAAAACGAACTCTGCGGAATTTCTCTAGGAAAGAGGGATGGGAACCTATCTCCAGCCTGCCCAAACAAAGTCACTTTGGTACTCCCAGGCCCGGTTTTCCATCTTGACAGCACTGGGGACCAAAGGACGAGGAAACGGTTCAGGGACAGAGAGGTCACCTAGACCCAGGGAACCCTCAGGAGTACTCCGCCTGTCTGAAGGGGGGAAACGAACCCAGTGGAACTTACTACGCCATCTGGCCAAGCAGCGGGGCGAAAGGGCAAGGAACCAAAACCGAACCATCCCTAACTGGTTTTCTGGGTGAGGGGTACCTTCCTCTACCACGGGCTAAACCTCTAAACCCTAGGCTAGGTCAGGACTCGCCACCCGCACCTAGTCGGCTAGCCAATCGGGATGCACCTGAAACTACACAGCGGGACGCACCCGCACTTTTCACAACTATTAGCAGGACACACCCGCACTCCCAAAGCTACCCAACAACAACAACTGACAGGACGCTCCCGTATACAACCCTAAGGGGGGGATTTCTTCCCTAAGTGCTATTTTTGCCTTACTGCTATGGTGTTGGATGAGTGTAGACTGTTCCTACAGTGCTAACACTCTAACACTTCGGATCCCAGCCCATGATAGACCCCAAGTTAGGGATGTGATTCCCAGGACAGCTGGTGCACACCCCTTCCTATCGGACAATGGTTCACCGCCTGGTGCTAGTGACCACGCCAGGGCAGCTGACATACACAAACCAAGCAAGAAAGGGGAACAGATTTCCATCCATATAGAATAGCTCTAGAGCTGAAACACACAGACTCCACACACACGTGTTCCTGCCTAACTGCGCTCTGGCAACTTGACCGACCGTCACCTAAGTCAGTACCAGCCTGCTTTGAGGAGGTTCGCGACTCCTTCTCAAATTAGGGGTACCGGGGTTGCCCGCGTTACTCCACCAGTCTGTTACCCTGTGTACTGGGGGTCCCAGGAGGGACACCAAAATGTGCTTAACTAAAGGTGGGGAAAATTAGCTCAGAGCACTGCTTAGCATTACGAGAGGCAGGGTAACGTAGCGAGATCTTGAACCCTATGTCTACGGGGTCAGGTCAAGTCAAGGAGAACACAGAAGTTGAAATAACAACTGATGTTTATTAAATACAAGCAAAACAGTGTATGCAACACACTCATACAAGATAACTAAAGGAAATAAAGGTTGGAGTGGTATAGAGGGATTTTTAGAGGGATTGCTGGTTTGGGTGATACTTCACCTGTCCTGAAGCCCAGAAAAATAGAGAGCGAAGCTGGGGTGCGATGTAGCTCAGCACGTGGAGCTGAGGGGAGGCTCACCAAGCAAAGCGGCAGCAAGGCGGGATGAAACTCAGGAGCGATCCGAGGAAAGTCTCAGAATCAAGGGTTTTTATAAGGAGAATTGTGACTGCAGGCTATGCCGTACTTGGGGGAAAACAATAGATTTGGAGTTGGAGACAAAGCCTCCGAAAGGTCAGCATCTGCATGATTGAGTTATCGTAGCGGTTCTCAATAGAGTAGCCAGTATGCAGACGCAGAGTACTTGGGTATTGTATAGTACTTGCCTGGAGGTCTCCTAAAGCAGTGAGTCAGCTATTTCTGGCCTGCCTGTATTGTAGTTTGAATATTACGGCTGTTAACGGCTGAGCTTGTTTACGTGCTTGTCCGGTGGCCTCGCAAGCATGTGGAAAGGAATAAAGAAGTGCAGCCGTATTGTGATATCAAGGGATATCTTTTAATATCCCCAAAGCTCGGGCTAGCCAGGGCAGTAACAGGTTAGATAAATTTTATATCAAAGTTGTAGACCCCAGGACAGGGTTTGGCAAGGGGACAACAGGTCCTTTAGGGTTATGCTGTTCAATATCTACATAAAAAACATTGGAAGAGTTAGGGGTAGAATATCACCAGTATACTCATGACATCTGTCTCTATCTCTCTCTTTCATCTAATTCCAAGGAAATTATTTTGATGCTAAATCATAATGGTGAGTAATGGATAATGAATGTGGAAGAACAAACTGAAATTTAATCCAGACAAAACAAATTCTGATCAATCAAAAGGCAGATAAGGGAATAGGGATTCAGTCTGTGATGGATGACATTACACTCCATCTGAAATCTCAGGTTCATAGTTTGGGTATTCTCTTGGACTCAGTCTTGAGGTGACTTTCAGTCATAGACAGGACTACTTTTATGCTTTAAATCTAATATGTCAGTTGTGCCCATTCCTAAAGATGTCAGGTATGGTTGCAGTGAAATGTACTTTTCTTATATCTAGTTTGGATTACTCTAACACACTCTACATGTGACTGCCTTTGGAAACTATTCACTTTCTCTAATAGGTCCAAAATGCTATTACCAGATTGCTGACTGTAGCTGGTTGTAAGGAACATGCTATTGAAACAGCTTCACTGACGACTAGTTCGTTTCTGCACACAAGTATTGGCCAATAAAGCTGTATAAGGCTTAGGCCAAAACTGTTATATATGTCAAAACTGTTATATATGCCTTCCCATGTTCAGGATCCTCAGGGAAGGGCTTTCTCTTAGTCTCATGACTCTCACATGTATGTCTGGTGAGGACACAGGAGAGAAGTTGCTCCCAGGATATGGAATTCTCTCCCAAGGGAAACTAGGTTGGCCCCGTTGCTGTGCTCCTTCTCCCAACAGTGGGACATCTTTTTTATTTGAACAGGCATTATGTGACTAACTGGCTATGCAATGGGTTTCTGTGCTGAACTTTCATTGTTATTGTCATGTTTTTAAAATGATTTACATTGTTTGTTGATTTTTCATCATTAGGTTTTTAGATTACTTTGTTTTAATTCATCATGTGTGCCTTCCATGTTGGGAGACAGGCAGGATATAAAATAAAAACATGACACTGGCAAGACAGAATATTTGGGGCATATGTGTATTTAAAAACTAGAGTTGTAACTCTATTACTGAATGCAGGTAAGTCTAAGATTTTCAGTAGCAGAGCTGACATTAATCCAAACCCTAACATGCAATCATTGTCAGAGAATTACTCTGATGATAAGACTAGGATGCAATATCAGGAAACCAAGAGAAGGATGTGCTTAGCAAGCATGTGCAGAGCCCTAAGTGAGATAGATGCAGCAAATGGAATCTTTCAGCTTGCTAAGCTAGCTGAGCTCTGCCTCCTCCCTCTTATTACATGCTCCATTGGTCATGTTCCCAGTTCTACTTTGTCCACCACAGAGATAGCATGCAGTAGGGATCTCTTTGGCTAGCAACATTTGTTTCTTGCTAATCACTCTACTCTTCAAAGTGCTCCAGTTTTCATTCTTTTTTTCCCTTGCTGTGAATTTTTTTAGAGTTAGAGTGAAACAGCATACCATGGTCACCTTGAGACCTTTGTTTAAGAACTGGGGTCTCACAAGGAAGATCCTTCCAAGGTCTTTCAGGAAAGAGAATATGAAAAATAAATGGCCCTCATTGGAAGTCCAGATCTCCTGAGTCATATCCCTATCATTGCACCATTAATCCACAGTTATCTCTGGGGTACCATGACCCCACTACCTGAAATTTAGCTAGTTATTTCTATCTTCAAGGGGGAAGTGCATGAAGAATACATCCTTCAAGAA
Organism: Cyclura pinguis; assembly: GCA_030412105.1. NCBI lineage: Eukaryota > Metazoa > Chordata > Lepidosauria > Squamata > Iguanidae > Cyclura > Cyclura pinguis. The sequence goes on from CM059603.1 coordinate 111,474,637, forward strand.
ACTCACCATTCTCAGATGAGATTCACCCCCTCACCACCTGCTTGCCACGCTCACACCAGCCAGTGAGGTCAGGAGCAGTAGGACTCCTACTATCGCAATTGTCCTTAGTACTAGGAAGGAGAGTACAAGTGTTACAGGAGTGATCTCAGGACTACTCCTGAGCCCTGGAGGAGTATTACTATATCCACTGTTCTCCATGCTACCGTAGGTCTGCTTTGAGGAATTCCCACTTTTCTTAGTACCATCACAACAGAGGAGGCCATTGCTGCTATGCTCCACTCCCAGAACAGGAGTGCTAACCCTCTATTGCCATCTGACAACATTGCTTCCATATTCCTCAACTAGTAGCAGCTTTTCTGCTGCTGTCATCTCCCCCTTCTGAAGCTTAAGGAATTCTGCACATGGAAGTCAATATCTCAATGCTAACACAGAAGGAGAAAGTGGAAAGATGGTGAGACAAGCCTTCTTTGTTATTGACTTACATGTGTAGAAGTCCCTTAAGCTCTGGGGCATGGCAGTGGTGGAAAAGTGGCTGCCAGGTGAGGCAAGCCTTCTTCATGATCCTGAATATACGATTTCCATGTGAAGCAATCCCTCAGACTTTGGGAGTGGAGTGGTGGCAGTGGAAAAGCATGCTGAGAGGTGAGGCATTTTTTAAACAAAGTTTACTTGATGCCACCTTGCCTCCCCACTACCCTGCCACACCCCTACCCCCATTTTTCATCACCATCTCCTGGATCTTTCCACAATCTGCAGGGGAGTGATGACTGCTCTGTTACTGTACCCCTTCTATGAGATATACAATTTTCATAAACTGAACTTATTAATGACTGGAGAATGAGTGGAGTCACACCGTCCAGAGAATGTGTTTGGGGTTATGCTGACTGGAGACATGTTTGTGGTCATGAAAATTCAGATAGGTTTATGCAGAAAATCCCAATGCTGATGGGTTTGTGCTAATCCCTTCACCACTTCAGGCTCTTGGCATTTTTGAGTACAACGAAAGACAAACTGCCCACATTGGTGAGCAATAAGAGACAATCCCCTGATCTTACCCTATCGAGACCCTATCTGACTGAACATTAAGAGACTGTCATGAGTCCCATCAATGTTTTGTTAATCTGGAGTTAAGCAAACAGCCCATTCCAGACCCCTTTCTCAGTCTCATAGGAAAGCCATTATGGCTTTGTTAACGCACCCATTCAGGGTGTGAAATAGGATATAAAAACCCTAGCTTTGACCTCAGGCAATTGCAGTATGTAAAACGTAGTCCAAACTGCTGCTCCTCCAAGTTACCCTCAGATGTTATCAGAGCCTCTCTCCTGCAACCTCTTCCTTCAATGCTGGTAACTATCACACCTTCTACTCCTAATTCTCTATCCAACTTTTCCCACCTCACTTTCCAATAGCTTTGTATGGTTCTTAAGACTGTCTGATTTTTTGAATGTTTGTCAATTCAGATAAAATGATTTGCTTAACTTTAACTTTAAATGGAGGCCTCCTTGTAGTTAGTACTGGTATACATAGGTGAAAAGACTGCAGGCCTCCTTTGAGCTATAATTCCCCCAAATTCTATGGAAATGCTGCCATTGCTGGTGAATGCCAACATCTCCTACCTCTTGGGGTAACAGTTGTAGCTGGAGATCTTGCATTGAGCAAGGCATTGAACCTGATGGACCATAGGGCTTCCTCTAACTCTATGATTCTATGATTGATTCTATGATTATGTGAGCTACAACTATTAGTTTTATCAGACTGTTGTGTGTCCAAAAGAAATACAGAGTTCAAAACTTTGTGGCTAAGCACCGTTACCCTGATTTCTGGGGGTCCCAGGAGGGAAACCTAAATGTGCTCAAACAGTAAGGAGGGAATTAGTCAAGAGCACATGTTTGCAATGCGAGAGGCAGGGTAACATAGCAAGATCTTGAACTCTATGTTTATGTGGTCAGGACAAGTCAAGACGCATGCAGAAGTTTAAATAAGAAATGTTGTTTTATTAAAAATACAATCAAACAGTGTATGCAGCACACTCACACAAATAACTAAAGAAATAAAGGTTGGAGTGGGATAGAGGGATTTTTGAAGAGGTTTGGTATGGGAAATACTATACCTGTCCTGAAGCCCGGTTAGAAACAGAGAAGCTGGGGAGTGTGGATCTCACCACATGGAGCTGAGGGGAAGGCTCGCTGGACAAAGCGACAGCAAGGTGGGATGGAAGCCAAGAGTGATCCAAGGAAGCGCTCAAAGTCAGGGGTTTTTATAAGGAGAATTGTGACCGCAGGCCAGTTCGGACTTGGGGAAACAATGAGTTTGGGGCTGGAGACAAAGCCTCCGAAAGATCAGAATTTGAATGATTGAATTATAGCCAAATTGTCAATAGGCTAGCCAGAATGCAAACGTGGAGTACTTGAGCGTTGTATAGTCAGATCATCAAACTGCCAGTGCGGGGCAGAGGATCTTTTGAAAGTTGCGTGCGTACCTAATGGAGGTACTTGCCTTGAGGTTTCCTAAAGCTGCGAGTCAGCTATTTCTGGCCTGCCTGTATTGCCTTGGAATATTACGGCGATTATCGGCCAAGCCTGTATGCGTGCTTGTCCGGGGGACTCGCAAGCACGTGGAGGGGAATGGGTATGTGAGGCTGAATTATTGATATCAAGAGATATCTTTATATCCCACAAGCTCGGGCTAGCCAGGGCAGTAACAACACACTGAACTCTTATTAGAGTTGTTAGTCTTGTTAGTCTAGTTTATTAAAGATAAGGTTGAATTGTTGGAAAATGGACAGAACTGTTTCTCCTGTACATGAACAATGATTGTCAATAAAGCTAAGGAGAAAGTGGGATCTCCCAAACAAAATAAGGAAGCTGGCTGAGAGCTAGGCAAAACATCTTCTTAATTAAGCTGGCAGGTTATAGGAGAACAGTAATCAGTCATAATATTTGTGGAGGCAAAAACAGAAAGGTCAGTTAGTGGGTCCTTTGTTACTAATAGAGCACCAGTGCACAGCTGCTTAGAAAATTTAGATGTAGAGTTTGTTTCTGGGCTTGTTCTCCCTTGTCTTTTCTTCCCAAAATAAATTGTAACCATGGCATTCTCCCAAGCAAAACCAGTGCTGAACAGAGTCTTGCAACACAGCAGCTACTGAGATTTGTTGGGAATAGATAAAATAAAACTAAGGAAAATGTAAACGCTCTAAGCAGTACTTTTAAGCTAATTAAAATATAAATGATAAAATGAAATAAACTACACAGATCAAAATAAATCAAGGTAGGAGAGATCAGATTGTTATCTAAACTAGCGCTTCCACACTGTTGTCTTCTCATGAAGGCCTACACTGCATTCATTGACCATAGCTATTGTCATTGTTCAGAGGGTGAGATTATAATGCTGGCATTGTATTGTAACATTTTAAATAAGATGTTCTCACCCATTCTGAGAACTGCAAACAATCACCAGCATTTGTGTCTGTATTTAGTTTTGTTGCATTCTGAAGACCAGCCACAATACACTCCCTCCTCTCTGCTTTTATAGTAGCAGTAATGGGAGACAGTCAACAGCTAGTTTGGCATTTTTCCTAGGTTTTAAGTTATCCAGTTATCCTTTTAGAGCAGTTAATATTGCCTGCATTTCAGCAATGGTGGTTTTTACTACACATGATCAGCAGTGAGGGCTTATTTGTTATCTGCTAAATGCCTAGAAACTCCAAGCTTGCATTTATAACATTAATATTTCCCTATTAGGCAGACATTTAGTTTTTTAATTGTTAATTTTCTACATGCAAGGAGAGAGCCGTCAAAGTTCTTATCATTCTTGACAGAATTCCAATTACACTGCATTAGACAAGATTAATTGTCAGAGGTCCACCTCTGCTCCCCTGCCATGCTTGTCATGGTTAACTGCTTAGCTGTACCATGGCTATTTGTTGTGTTTACTTTGATGTTTGAGTAATGTGATGGGGAGCCTGGCTGGAGCATGGGAACCAAGGTCATTCCAACAGACTGATATAATCTGGTGTTGTCTGAGAATGGAATGTGAACAGCAGAGTGTTGGGAGAGGCATGAGAGATTGTTAAAACTGAAATTTGTATTGTGTGTTCACTTCTGGCAAGAACATTGTTTGTGTGCTGAATTTAATAAAACCTTTCTGAACATCCACAAAGCCTGGTTATTGAGTTAGGATAAGGCAGGACATTATAGTAATAGAGGATACTAGATTCAAAATAGAGGACTTCCCATTTGCTGTGGAAAGTTTATTTAACCCAAAGATGAATGATGAAGGGGGTGAGTTGTTCACAACCCAGCCTACTGGCAAAAAGATGCAGTTTGGATTCCAGACTCATTCTCAGTGTGGGCAGATATACTACTGGAAAAGATCTTCCTCCAGCTATTCTAGTTCAATTGCGTTCACATGCAATCAAGAAAATGCTCTCACTGCTTGTAAGCTTTTAGCCAAACTTGAGATATTTCTTTTTCCTCCAAGCAATCAATATAGGATCTAAGCATCATCTTTGACTTCTCTTTGAATCATGAAATCCATACTGTACACAGCACAACCAGACTCATTCAAGTGCTTTGTGTATATAATAAAGCTCCTACTGTAACAACACCAATTACATTTGGGCTTTAACCATAATTTGCTTAGGCAATGCTATTCCTCCTGTAGGCTATTCCATTCAATGCTTCTTCTGCAAGTTCTGAGAGAAAAGGGTCAAACAAACCTTATTAGAAAAAGATGGTATAGACCATTCATTACTTCAGGCCAAATTCATGAGATATTTCTCCCTCTCACTCTTTCTGCCCCATTCTCAGCCACTTCATTTCCCCAGAAGAAGGAGGGGGCATCAGAGAATGAGGAGGAGGAGGAGGACAGTGGAAACAACGGAACAAAGGCAATGTTGTCTGCTATAACGCCTTCACCTGTCCTACCACTAGGTAAACATATGTCAACCATTTGTGTGAGAAACAAAGGTCTGGAGGAAGAGCGGACTGCATAGCTGTAACTAAAACTCTTCAGGTGGCCACCTGTGCACTCACACAACTGTCCATTCTTCTCAGTGCAATGCCCACTTGCAGAACCATGATTTCTTATGCCCAAACAAGGTTTTTAACAAGTTTCACTAGAAGCTAAACATTTCAGATCCCAGTCTCAAGATTTTTTTCCCTCACATCCCCAGGTTATCACCCCAACTTACCTGGTAAAGTTTAAGGCTTTGGAAGTTCACAATCAGAAGAAGTACAATATAATTCCATCAGTCAAAACAGTCCCAATGACTTGTTAATTTCTTTCTGGAGTGTTTTGCACATCCATACAAATATCATAATGTAGTTTATAGTGTAATAAATTATAATGTCATACTGCTGTATGTTATAGCTGCTTTTGAGTAATTCTGTTTCATTTTTTAGCAGGGATAAATACAACCTTCTTCTAATGTTGAGTTTTGTCTATAAAAGGCAAGGAAACTGCAAGAAAACAAAGACTGTAGACTGCAGTATTAGCCTTTCTATTACCCAGACTGTCACAGTGTATTAATATATACATATTGGGAAAACAGTTTTCATTAACATTAACGGTTGCAGAAATGTTGACCTGACTTATCTTAGGTAAGGTTATGTTCTTCTACAGAGGGGATGTTTTGTCCTTTTGATAAAGTTGCCAAGTTAGGAAAAAGAATGTTAAAATATCCATATTTATTAGAAATTCATTTTGCACAATGTTAGTTTCCTGCTCTGAAGAAATTTTCAAGAGGATAGAACAAAAGATTTATGTATCTAGTTAACATTTTGGTTGGACATCACTTAGGTGAAAAAGGTTGATTTGGGCTTGGTTAGTTGGGTAGCTCCTATATGAAAGTGAATATAAATAATGAGTGAAGGATGGATTTTCCCTGGTTCATCCATAATTAGCTCAGATGTTCACAGCTTTCTTGGAGACTATGGGAAAAAAGGATATGCGTGGCTTACAGAATAGTTCCTAAGAATCCTTATAATAATGGTGGACTTACAGGAGTTTTCTTCTCAGGCATTCTTGTTGGCTCTCTCCTTTCCTGTACACTGTCATCTCTCTGACACAAAGTGGGAATGGGGGATAGGGATGGAGTCAGCTGCCTAGCAATAGCAGAGGTCTTTTTTGCTTTTCTTTTAAGTCATCACCGTCCCTGAGCATGTTCAGGAACATTTGTAGTTAGTGACACATGGATTTTCCAAACTCTAGTTCTAGCCTAGTTCATTGAACCAAGAGGCATAGAAAACGTCAATTCCCATTAATTCTAGAGGCAATAAATATTCCGCTATATACTCAGTGCTTAAGGGGATGGAAGTTAGGTGGAGACTTGTGTTTATCATTATGAACCATCAGTTAACCTAGTTTACTTGCATTACTAAACATGATAGGTAGTTGATAGGACTTGCTAATGGCTAGAATTCTGTAATTATTAAAACTTTGCAATAGCCATGTTGCATCTAGAAGCAGTCTCAATTACAGTGTGTACACCAGAGGTGCCAGTAAATGACAACAGTAAGTATAATTTATAAACATGTTTGATTCCGAATATTGCAGGCAGACTGTTGACTAGGATTTGTCATTTGGAGCATATGGCACCAATATGAAAGAGAGAGCTGCATTGGCTTCCATATAGCTGCTGTGCTTAGTTCAGCATGCCAGGTTTGGCCTCTGAAAGCTTTAGGTGTCTTGGGAGCAAGGTATTTTCTCATGTGGTGTTACATTGAACTTAAGATATAGACTGAAAACTTTCCAGCCATTTATTCCAGCTGAGGGAGGTGAAATGTATAGTGAACAGGGAGGGAATCCTTTTAGTGGTGGCAGCCTGATTGTGGAATTTCCTTTTACAAAGAGGAAATAGTTGAACACTTTAAATACTTCACAGGCTTTATAGGTCACAAGTTTCATTATCCTGGGCTCTTAGAAGCCAGTGTCACTTTTCTGCTTTTGTTTTATAGCATTGTTTCATAATTTTGCTATAATTATAATTCACTTTACATAGTAGTTTGCACATGACTACCATTTCCATTGTGAGCAGATGTCATTTGCTCTCATCATGAGCTCTTGTACTAAGAATGAGATATGAACTGTAAAGCACTTGCAGTGCTACAAAGTAATAATGGGAGAGCTTCTGTGTTTGTAAGCGAGGAACATACAACCTCTGACCACAAAGCAAAACTTAGCCACCATCCATACAAGCTGAAGTGCAAAGCACTTGATTAACAACTTCTAAACAGAAAGCAAAACCAGCAGGTTTATCAGGGCTCTAGTGACTTGCCAGATATAGTTGGTGGGTTGTATCTGGCATAGTGTGTCATAAGCTGCCAACGCCTGCTCTCTCAGAATCTAGATCAATATATTCTGTCCTTTAAAATTCCTAATATATTAAAAAGAAGACTAACTCAAGCTCAGCAGCAAAACTGTTTCACTCAAGCACTAAGATACAGATGCAAAACTTTATATTGTTTGTGTTGGGGGTGATGTCTAACTGCAATGGGAATTGCATTTTATGTGGGGTAGAAAATGCCACACAACACATAAATAATTGTGTTTTCAGAATGAATTGTGTTTTTCAACACCCAAATACCAAGAGCAGCACCCAGGGTGGAAGGAAAATTTCATGTCAGGGGTGGGGGTAGCATGAGTAAGAGTAAGAATTTTTTTTTTTTTTTTTTGTCCCAGTAACAAATCAGGCTGGTAAGATATCTGTCCTGTCCCCCAACGAAAAGCTATTGTTTGTGACAACATAAGACTGTACTTCAACTTCTCTGCATTAAAAAAAAAAAGCATGAAACCTCCTTTTTTCCAATACATTCCGCTAGCTGAGATGGTAAGATATTTTCGTCCTCGGTTTTTGTCTGTAAATAGAAAACTATCATGGCAGATAACTGGAATTTGATAACATTGTTTATTACTCTGCAGAATACCATGTTCCAGAAGAACTACATTGTAAGTTTTCTTCCATGCACTTTCTGGTACAATGTTACTACGGTAGGTACACCCTATCCCGGGATCTACAATTTAATATTAAAAATATCTCCACGTGCTTGAGAGGTCCCCCAAACAAGCACATAGGCAGGCACGGTCGAATGGCCGAAAACAGGAAAAACCTGGTCAGGTCAGTAAATCCATAGTCACATAGCCCCAGGAGACCTCCAGACACATAAAACATAAAATACAAAAAGGGTCCTCAGCCCCGAGGAGCAGGCTTGAGGGGATTAACGACCATCAAGCAAAGACGATTTGCATACAGCCGAGGCTTTGACAACCCTGGCAAATCCAATCATGCAAAGGACATTGACATATTGGAGCTTTGTTCTAGCTCCTCCACCTATTGTTCTCCCTGGGAAAGGATTAGCCCTCCAGGTACCTTTTCCCCCATAAATAGACCCGGGTTTTGAGCGGCTCTTTGGATCGCTCCCAGCTTCCCAGCAGACTGCCACTCAGCCCTCCACATGCTGAGTCTCATCTCTCTCTCCGTTGCTGTCTCGGACCTTCGGACTTCAGGACCAGGTGCAGTATTCCCTAAGTGTAACCCTCCAAAGCCCCCCTATTCAATTTCCTCTCTTTTCATTCCTCGCTAGGTCCTGAGTGAGTAAGTGCATAAGTGCGTACGTGCGCAAGCCTTTATTTTTAATAAAATCATTTATTAGACAATTTTGCTTGGTTTTTGGCTCGGTCTGACCCTGTAAAAACTGGATAAAAAGACCCCACTAGGTTACCCTGCCTCTTGCATTGCTATTGCTTGTGCTCTGGCTAGTTTCCATTCACCATCACGTGGAGCACATTGAGGTGTCCCCCAAGGGACCCCAGAAATCAGGGTAACGACAAGACATATATCTGGGTGACTGTAATGTCCGAGACTAAATTAATGTATATTTTCAAGGTTTATTCTGGTTACAATCTCAATTTTGCTATTTATTATAGTTTGACTGAGTCAGTATAGTGAAGTGGTTTGAACATTGGACTACAATTCTGGAGACCAGGATTCAAATCCTTACTTGGCCATGGAAACACACTGGGTGGCCTTGGGCAAGTCGCACTCTCTCAGGCTCAAAGAAAGACAAAAGCAAACCACTTCAGAACATATCTTGCCAAGAAAACATTGTGACAGGTTTATTTGAAGGCATACAACAACAAATTGTTTGACAAGGATGACAGTAGTGCAGTGTGGTTTAAAATTAAAGCAGCATTAAAAGTATTTTATTTTCCAAAAAGAGAGCAAGAGAGTGAAAGAGCAATCAAGACGACAACTCACAACATAGCCAAGTAATACTAACATTAATTCCAAAATCAGCTGTATACATACACTTTACACTTTTTTTTCCAGATTTTTACTAAACATTAAACCAAAACATAAGAACACGGATAAACAGTACAAAACATACGGCAAAGCCGAAGTCCAGCAAATGTTTAAAACCCTTGTTATTTGTAAGTCTTTGTATAAGATATGGTCCACATTTAAACATATGCTGTGTCCAAAACTCCCATCATGGTTATCTCCAGTGGAGGCATTATCAATAAGAAGTTTAAGAAGGTTTAGGGAATGGGTTACCTATAAGGAATTAGTATACCATTCGGGGAATGAGTTAAAAATAGGAGATCAGTCCCAATTAAAAGAAAGAGGGATTGACATGCAATGGTTCCCCTACTTGCAGATAAAAGAGAGATTTAAAAGGGATCTGGATAAAGAAGGAGTTGACTTGGAGATTAGAGTGTTTGAAAAAACGTTAAGAAAGGAGGAGAAACATCTGCTTTTAGACTATACAAGTTGTTATTGGAGAATGAAATGGCTGATGAAACTGTCAAAGAATATATGATAAAATGGGCTAAAGGCATAGGGCATGAGATCTATTTAGAACAATGGGAAAAAGTTTGGATAAGCAGTACCTGATCCTACATTCTCCAAGAGAATATACTAAAATCCTTGTATAGATGGTATTTACCTCCTGCTAGAATAGCAAAGATGTTTAAGAATGGAAAAAATATTTGCTGGAAGTGCAACAGAGAAAGAGGCACCTTCATCCACCAGTGACGGAGGTGTGATAGAGCCAAAAAGTTTGGATTAGGATGAGATCTTCAATGCAAAAAATATTAAAATTTAGTATTGATCTAAAACCAGAGTTTTTCCTTTTGGGAATTTTCAATTTAGATAAAGATTTGGAAAAAAGATGAGAACTGTTCATCTGTCATATGATAGTAGTGGCAAGAATTGTCTATGCCAGATACTGGAAGAAAACCACTCTCCTACAATTGGAAGAGTGGTCGGAGAAGCTAACAGAATTGGCCCAAGTGGACAAACTTACCTATATGCTTGAAGATAGAAAAAATAGAGAGTTTCTCAAGAGTTAGCAACCATTTGTGGACTATGTGAAGAATGAAATAGAAAACACTGACGGATTTGCATGGTAAAGGGACAATAATAATAGATTTACTAAGAATAGCATATGCAAGTAGTTTGGTTACTATAAAATCAGCAGAAAGTTCTATCTATCTATAAGAAGGATCCTTAAGGTAAAGAGCTAGGCACAATAAAATAGGATAGTGCGACACAAATATAAATCTTAGAAAGTATGAGAGGGTGGAAACTTTATTAAGCATTTCTAAAAGATATAATCGAGACAAAGCTAAGAAGTAATTCAGGTGTGTAGTTAGGTTTCTAGATGTGAGATAGTCCTAAGTTAGTTTTTTTTTCTTTGTAAGGAGTTTAGTATATACCCTAAGTTAACTGTAAAATGTATAAAGTACTGTATACAATATGTTATTTATACTGTATAATGTTGCTGAATGATACAAGGAGAACTAAGAGAAGGATGTAGTGTGAGTGTTCAGTATCTATGCAGATGTATCATATCATACCACTTTTATGTAGTCTATATTTACATTATTACATACTTCATAAACTCTCATGTTGTTTGTTATTTCCTCTCATATTATTAAGGAAGGTTGTAAATAAAATATTATAAAAATCTGTAGCTGTCTGCTTCTCGGATCTTCATCTATATCTTACTCTCTTTTCTGTCAAGAAGTCCACTTGGTCATTTATATATGTAATACTAATTTTGTTTGTTAAAGATATCCAATAAGGAATGAGACATTTTAAATAAGTGTATAGAACGGGGTATGAAGACTATAATCAAAGTGGTCTTCTTTTGGCTACTGTTTTTTTTTTGTTTTTGTTTTTGTTTTTTAATTTTCTGCTACCTTTTCCCTTTCTTTTTCTTTGTCGGCTCAGTTCTATTCGGGTCAGTTTCATGGTAACATGTTTATATAGTGTTAATATTATAATGTATAGTTAAGAATGTATTTAAATGTTGAACTTATCAAGAATAATATGTTTCTGGAATCAATAAAAATATTTGGGGAAAAAATGCAAAACATAATCATACACAAAGCTAAAACAAACAAACAAACAAAAATACAACACCTATAAGACAATAAACCGTACATAACTGTGCTATCTTTATATAACTAAACTACAACTATCTAAGAAACAAAAAATTAAAAATTGGTTCCTACCCCTGCTACAAACAGCTCCTTCTAAATTATTATACTTAACTTTTTAAAATCATTGCCTACAATCTCAGTTAATTTTGTTGCTAATAATGTTTATACCTTGAACACATGCTCAGTAAAAAGAACAAAAAAAATAATAATTAGTAAGTTATAACAAGAACTAACAATTATCATAGGCAGTGGTGAATGAATAATATGAATCTATTATTTTGAAATAAATTGTTCTAATTATATTCATAACATGAATATATACATCATTTTCTTTGAACCAAAAATTATTTCACTAATACAATACTACACAATCGTCATTAAAATAATAGTTACTTCTTAAGAGTTATTAGTAAATTTAAAACAATATTCATTTAACTAAGTGTTACATATAATGTAAATATTCTGAAAAAGCAACAAATTAAAGTCATTTAATGTTTTCATATGTTTCTTCTTTGTGATCTCTGTGACTCACACAAATGGGTAGTCTGCACCTGTGTAGTACTGCCTTAGGAACCTTCTAGAAACTCTAGGCCTAGCATTTTGGCAGGAATCCCACCCCCTTCCTCTGAGGCTATATAAGGCCCTGTGTCACACTCATCTCCAGGTCCTCTTTTCTGCCACATTTGTATGCCGCTAGGAGCCTTCTACTTGAAACGACTTCTGATTCTATTTGATTGAACCACCACCTCTAAATTTGTATGGCGTCAATGTCGTTCCTTAAACTGTTACGGTCTTGCAACACCAAAATCCCCAACTATGACAGGCACTCATATCGTCTCGGCCTGTGTTCATTGGCAGGCCTTCACACTTCAGACTTGGAGGAACAGGGAGCTGTGACTTCTGTCTTTCCTGTTGGAAAGGTCCCTCTAGCCTTTGACCTCTTCCTCTTCTCCACTGACCAGAAAATCTTCCTCAACCCGTTCACAACAGGAGTCTTCTTTGAAGAAGTCCCTCCATTACTCTTCAATGGAGCCTTTAAAGAGGGCTGGGCACCATTTCTTGAAGGAACCTTCAGCAGGAGGCTCCGCCTCGAGCAAGGACCCACAAGCCAGCCATTCGTGGCCTTGATGGCAACCTCTATGCCAACCACACGCTCTCCCTTATGAATTTAAAGCATTCCTGGCCACACCTTCAAGCAGGACATAGCCAGGTCGGTGAGAGGGAAAAAATCCAAGTGCCCTTCGGTCAAGGGTTTCATTTGCCTCCAACTGCTTAGTAGTGTTGGAGGGCCCTGCTCACAGGCCTCAGACCACTGAGCAACAGCAGCTCCATTTACAGGCCTCCACCCTCACTAAGACTCAGCTATCTCAGTCTCCCTCTCACTCCTCAGAGGTTTCTGATGGAGAAATCTTTGACACTCTCCTGAGCACAAGGAACTCTTGATGGACTTACCTACAAACATCCAGGTTGTGATGATGGAAAAGGCATCAGAGAGTGAAAGACTGCTACATTCACCCAGATCCAGGCACAACTATGATTCTATGATTCTATAACTCTAACCAAAGAGAGGAATCGGTCCACACTCAATCACCATCCAGCCAACAGCAGCTACAAAGTCAGCTATATGAGCACTCTGATCAACATTCTGGGTTGCACTCTCAGCATGTGTGCTGTGCCCACTGATCTAGGTCACACTCTTCACATGTGCATTCTGCCCGCTGATCTAGAGCTCATGAAAGTTCCAGGTGTCACTCTCGACCTCGACACCACCAATCTTGTACCCCTTCAAGATTGGTCTCCTTGACTCAACATTGAGACAAGAAAGAGGAGTGGCTTCAGCAACATCCAAAGCCTAATTCGATTATTGTCAATGCATCACAATCCAAAACCTCCCAGTCCCTCCACACCACCCCGTCAGACTGGTCTTGATGGGCAGGAAGAATTATTTTAATGCAGCCCTCTTGTTCAAAATGTCCAATGACTCTGCATGGATGCTGGCCTCTAATCAGCTATTATGGGACAGAACTTGGATCTTTCTGGACCTTCTTCATGATGATGATAAGCAAGTCACAGGTATCTTCCTCTCTGAGGCTACTCCCCTCACAAATCAGCAGATAACGACAGCTCACCATATTGCCAACTGTGCATTGAAAGCATTCACCTCCACCATGGCCCTATGCTGACATTCGTGGCTATGTTCTTTGGGCCTTTCTCAGACTGCCCAGTCTTTGGTTGAAGACCTGCCCTTTGATTCTATGGGCCTCTTCAATGCTACCACCAAGGAAAAATTAGAGCACACCTTCAAGATACACTCCATAGTCAAGAAATATGGAATGCAGACAGAGCAATCATCATGAAAGTTCTGATACCAAACTTTGAGCCACTGTTACCATAGCTCTTACTTGTCACAGAGCTCCTCTCAGCCTTCCACATCTCACCAATCCAGCCATTGACTACTGTCTCATCAGCAAAAACTTCAATTTAAATGGAAGACTGAGGCAACCAAGCATTGAATTTGATGGGCCGCAGCATGATTCCCCCTGGTCCACCACCACTGCTACGAGATCATCACTATCACTCACCTCCACCACCACTGAGTCCACTGTGATTGGCTCACCTGGTCGAGACACCCACCTATCACTCAACCCGTTCTTTGAGCATACATCTTTGAGCCTGGTCTTCCGTCACAACAGACTCGTGGGTGCTCAACATCGTGGCCAAGGGTTATACCATAGAATTCAAGAAGCTCTCTCAGGTGGGAAAGGTCTGAATCACTCCCTATTCCGAGCCATTGCAGCAGGAAATCCATATTCTTTTGCAGAAAACTGTGATAGAACCGGTCCCGATTGCCACCCTCTGATACAGCTTCAGCTCCAGGTACTTCCTGGTGTTGAAGAAGGACGGAGGAGTTCGTCCTATCCTAGAACTTCGAGGGGTAAATTGCTACATATCACCACACCAGTTTTGAATAGTCACCCTCAGCTCCATTCTTCCCTCCTGCAGAAGGGAGACTGGTTTGCAACTCTGGACCTGAAAGATGCCTACTTTCACATAGCCATTCGACCCGACCACAAATGGTTCCTGACCTTTGTAATTGGCAGGAGAGCGTTTCATTTCCGAGTCCTTCCCTTCAGGCTCAGTACAGCCCTGAGGGTGTTCACCAAGTGTATGGCAGTGGTAGCAGCAGCCCTTCGACAATGGGGAATTGTCATCTTCCCATATACTGATGACTGGCTAATAGTATCTCCTACTCAAGATCAACACCACAATCTTGATGTCAGTATTTCACTTCCTCCAAACCTCAGACTGACCATAAACTACAAGAAATCCCACCTGCTGCCATCCGAGAAGATCTGTTTTATCAGAGCAATTCTGAACTCCACATGATAGCTCACTCTTCTTCCTCGAGATTGAGTGAAAAGACTGTTTGACAAGGTGTTGAAGATCCAGCAAAACCATCGAGCAAGGGCAGAATCCATTCAGGTTCTCCTCGGTCTCATGGCCTCAGTGATGATGATTATTCCAATATGAGGCCTCTCCAACAATGATTCATGGACATCTTTGACCCCCTCGTCAACAACCCAACCTGTTACCTCTCGATACTGAGGCAGGCCCTCCAATCTCTATCCTGGTGGAAGATCAATCACAACATCTTGGCAAGAATGCTATTCCTCCCCCCATCACCATTGAGGTCAATCACAACAGATGCATCTCTAGACAGCTGGGGCATGCACTCTGCCAATCTAATATTGAAGGGCAAATGGTCAAAACAGGAGTGCTATCTCCACATCAATGCTCTGGAGTGGTCATGAAAGCCTTCAAAGCCTTCGAGGACGTGACAACCGGGACAGTGGTACAAGTTCTTACCAATAACACTGTGACTGCCTATTATATAAACAAGCAGGGTGGCATGAGATCCAGGATGCTTCTTTATCTAGTGATTGAGCTCTGGAACTAGTGCCTCAGAAGAAACATCCTCCCTACAGCATTTCATCTACCAGGGTTGCAAAACACAATAGCCAATTCTCTCAGTAGGACTTCGCTCACATTCCATGAGTGGCAGCTCGACATGGAGGTCCTTGCTGAAGTCTTCACTAGATGGTCGACACCGATGTTCGACCTCTTCGTGTTGCAGGAGAACAAGCAGTGTTGACTTTTTTGCTCAAATGTTGCAGGCCATAGGGGTTCCCTGGGCAACGGGTTCATTTTCAGCTGGAGAGGCCCAAAGGTGTACATCTTCTCACCTTTTCTTCTCATTATGAGGGTGATAGCCAAGATAAATCAAGACGGAGCATCTGCAATCCTGATCACACTTTGGTGGCCTCGTCAACCTTGTCAACTGCGGTTTGCCCCACTGCCCCACTGTTGACTATGCCCAACCATTGATACTGGACGCTGCCACCCAAACTGACCCTCCTGACAATGCACAGCAGCAAGATCCTCTGCCCGGACATCACCAGCCTGAGACTAACGGTCTGGAACTTACTCCTCTGGACTCTACCATGTTGACATCTCGACATCGACAACTTTGATGTTGCTGACCTACTCAAATTCCTATCCTCCCTAGCTGACAAGGGCCTATCCTTACCATCGGTTGGGTGCTATGTCTCAGCCATCTCTGTGTACCTTCAGCAGAGGAGCAAACCTTCATGTTTTCTCAACCCCTTGGTCTAAAACTTCCTAAAGGTGTATAAGCACCTACACCCTCCAGTGTCCTTACCAACCCCGGGTTGGAATTTGCCCTTGGGCTTTTCCCAGTTCTCAAAGAGGCCTTTTGAGCCAATGGTAATATGTGACCTGAGACTTCTGTCATGGAAGACAGCCTTCCTTGTTGCAGTCACCTCAGCAAGGCACACAAGTGAACTATGTGCTTTGAGAGTGGATCAACCATACCTATGTTTCCACAAAGAAAAGGTCCTTAGGCCAAACATTACCTTTTTACCTAAGGTGGTGTCTGCCTTTCATCTTAATCAGGACATTGTTCTTCCCACCTTTTTCCAAAATCCTACTTCAGATTTGGAATGGACTTTGCATACTCTAGATGTGAGGCATGCATTCGCCTTCTATATGCAATGGTCTATAGAACATAGACATTCACAAAAACTTTTTCTCTGTTATTCCTGGAACTGGCAGTGTCATCTCAAAGACTTTCTAAATGGGTGGCCTCTACAATAAGACACTGTTATGAACTTGCTGGAAGGGAACCCCCTACTCAGCTGAGAAGGCATGTCACCAGAGCCTTATCAGCATCATCTGCTTTCCTCAGAGGCATACCCTTAGAGGACATTTGCAGGGCTGCCACATGGTCCCCACCCACAACATTCATTTCCCATTATCGGGTTGAACAAAGAGTGTCTATCAATGCAAGTTCTGGAAGGGCTGTGTTGTTTTCAGTGGTTCAGTGATTTTATAATGCTTATGTGTATTTCAATTAAGCTTACATTTGCACTATTCTATCAAGTGATTCAAATAAAATCTTGTTGAATTCTATCACTTGGCCTAGCACTTCATTCATTGATTAGTGTTGCTTGGGTTTGCTTCATACTGTATTGAACATGACACTCCCACCTCTGTTGGGTGAAACTCACTAGTTTCTCATTTGTGCAAGTCACAGAGGCCATGAAGAAGGACAGATTGCCTACCTGTAATTGGAGTTCTTTCAGTGGTCATTTGTGAATTCACACAACCCCACCCTACCTCCCCATTTTGTGTCATGCTTGTCCTGAGTTTTGTGGCTGCTGCAGCAGCCAAGGAACTAGGAAGAGTGCAACTCAGGATCTTATATAGACTCACGGGAAGGGGGCAGGGTTCCTGCCAAAGTGCTAGGCCTAGAGCTTCTAGAAGGTTCTGAAGGCAGTACTATGCAGGCTTAAACTACCCATTTGTGTGAGTTCACAGATGACTACTCAAAGAAGTCCAGTTATAGGTAAGCAACCTGTCCTTCTCATGTAACAGTAAGCAAAAATAAATCTAAATTTAAAATCTTATGTAAGTTTAAAACCCTATTGTCATCAATTCACTTTCATTTTTTGTTAAATAATCAGTTAAACATTTCCATTCAGAAGTAAATTTATATTCTGTTTGACCCTTTAATCTGCTTGTAAGTTTGTCTATTTCCACTGTTCCCATCAATATGTGAACCATTCAGTCATCAATGAGATCTCCATTTTTTTCCAGCATTTTGCATAAACTAACCTCACTGTCATTTGGTAATTCCCTTTTGGCTCTCAAGAAAACACGCAAAGTTTTACCAATGTATTTAATGAGGCATATTAAGCTTGATCACAACTGTTGCTGAATCTAACTTTTGCATCATACATTTTGGTTTTATCTTGATACAACATTTGCATACTTTCAACTCCCATTGGTAAATTCTTTGTATCTTCCCTCTTCCCAAATTTCCATTGGTCACCTAGATTGGTCTTAATTTTCATACTTTGATCTAATACATTCCTGTTATTTTTGTTATTTAGTTAATATATCATAAATAGTATAGTTAATAGTCAATATGTTATTTAGTTATTTAGTTATTATTTAGTTTTGTTATTTAGCTTTACATTGCCTGGGCACCTTGTGCAGTCTGTTCTCAAGATCTCCTTTTTGTTTCTCTTTCACTAGACTGTAATTCACTAACTATTTCCTTTGATATGCAATACAATTGATCCATATTTACTGCTCAGAGACTTCCCAGACATAAATAATAAATCACCGGTTGATTGCTACACTTTAAAACTAACAATTAAACCAACTCTCTATTTTAACAGCTAAACCAAATGCTACTACAATAATCTAAGTTAAAACACTAAGAAGATAACCTATAACAATAATTTTCTAATATGCAAATTTTTATTCATAATCATGGATGTGTAACACTATCAATTATGTCAGGAAGCATAGCTGACATGATGCTCACTGCCAATAACATATGTTGTAACAACAAGCGATATCTTCTTCCCAAATTCCTAATAAAAATAACTCAGGATTGTTATGAATTTGACAGCTAAGAATTTTTTGCATCATATTCTGTATTTTCATCCAAAATTACTTAGTTTTTTCACACATCCACCACATGTGACATAAAGATCCAACATGGTATTTCCAGCAGTTATTCTTCCTATCTTTATGTATCTTTGGAGTCTTTCTGGAATATGATACCAATAAAACATCATTTTGTAGTAATTTTCTTGCAGATCATAGCAAAGTACATTTTCTTTTGTTCATAATCTTTCCTATTGATTTATATGTATGTTACATCCAAAATTCCTTGCCCAACTAACCATGTATTCCTTAACCTTGTTCATCTTCCATTTCTATTTTCAGCAGAAGTTTATATAACTTATCAAATGCACATCATAACAATAACAATACATAACGATAGTTCAAAGTCCAATTTATTCTATTCAAAATTTTTGTTCTCTTTATCTTCAGTAAATCTTTAGGTACAATTGTCTATGTGTGAACCATTGCATATTAAAACCTTCCTCATGTAAACTTTACACCTTTGATAGCATAACACACTTGAAATGATGAAGCCCAAAATGATCACTGATGGACTGTTCCATAAATCTTGTTCATTTATTATGTGATGAAAGGAGCCCAGACTATGGTAGACATACCAAGGAGGAGTACATGACTTTTCCCCATTTTATCTTCAAAACAACCCCATGAGGTGACTCAGATTGAAAGACAATAGTGGCCTAAGACC